>OX383253.1:5015000-7515000 GCA_947522985.1 Lithophane socia
TTGTGTAGGCCTTTAGGAGAGTTTCAAAGCAATGACAATGAATATGAGACATACAAGAGGTATGTAATTAATCAGGCAAACATCTTGTATAGCCGCGTCCGTAAGATAAAGAGCCGGTAAAGCCAACATCAACGTTTTGACAGTCACATTTAAGTTAAGGACTAAAAAAAGCTAACAAAATATCGACAGCCGAAAGAAAAAGTCTACAATATTTATGTATCTGGTAAATATGAATAGTATGCGTCCCTATACGAATCCGGTTATGAATGGATAACCTTCAAATAGCATAATATAACAGAAGGTATGACCGTTCTAAAAAAAATAAAAATATTCCAAGTAGTCCCTAACTGTCCCTAAGATACGATTTTTTTTTTAAATACCAAGCCATTTCTATTCACTGTCAGCATAGTCAACGTACAACGTTACAACAACAAATAATCTATGGAATTGATTCATTTGTGGTTGTGATGAAGAAGAATATAAAATAAGTTAAATAAAGTTAGTTAAAAATCGTAGGTATTATATTTTTATTGTTTATTATTATTTCAAAGTTATTCACTCTTTACCGGACCCCCGGATTTTAATTTAGTAATTTATATATAAGTAGTTTATTGTACATCGGAAAATACGTAATAACGTAACAAAAATAAATTAAACAGTACAGTAATATTGGAACTTTGAAACATAACAAACAATAGTTAGATAATTGTTGAGGTTAACTGACAAAATCAAATCAGTATGAATTAAATACTGCTTCTCAAGAATCTAAACGAGGTCCACCCACAGTAATTGTCCACTTATCTACACCTCAAAATAAAGTATCGGTTCACGCTTGACACATATTCGGTGCAAGCGCAAGGCTAAACTCCGAACCACACCGTGACCTTTTCACACAGATTATTATATATTTTATTAATTATATTAATTAACACTTATAACGCGTACTGTATGAAATACTTAAAGATCATTAATCACAGGAAATTATAGGCTAATCTAAGGCAGATTTGCGGTTTTGTTTGCATGACAAATGATACCTAATTTGTGACTCTTGGTTCAATCAGACACAGACAACTAAGTATGTAATTGTCTAATTTAACGACGTAATTTTTAATTTAAGGACAGGAGCTATACAAACTCTGATTATTTCTTGATTTTGTACTTGAATTTAATGCGCCTAGTTATGTACATAACGGCTCGTTAAACTGGGTTAATTAATGAGATTTGTAGAAGGAAACAATTTATCTTAAAACTGGTCCTTTATGTCGTCCAATCAGTGGACGGATTTAGGGTCATGGCTGGACCAAAATGACAAGTAAGTAAGTAGGCGAGTCTGATAAATCATTGATCGTTACCAAGACTGAATCAATAATGATTAACTTAAAAATATACTTACTCACAATGATTATGTGCGTGCCTAGAGATATAAATAATAAATTATGTAGAATTATACCTTATAAATAATGTGACAATGCATCCGTAAAAGAGTTCAAAAAAAAAGTCATTCATAAATATTAATTTCATAATCCCTGTCCAATCAAGAGATTAGGGTCGATAAATTCAAAGGCCTATTAATTTTTCTGCCTTTTATCCTTACCTCCATGGCTATGATGACCTAGTAAAGGGTGATTGTCTAAAAAAGCACACTTGCGTAGAACCTACTCGCAACCAGCGTGAATGGAAGGATGATCCGTGAAAAGCACAAAAGAAAACTATCAAAATTATTGAGTTTTTGGTCATTATAGACCATAACATGGTTCCGTATTTTCCATACATCGCATGACAAAAGGCTTCATAGGAGATAGTAGGACTACTTTAGAGGCGATCTAGCAACCCACACTGGGCCCGCGTGGTAGATTATGGCCCACCCCCACTCAGAGAGAAGAGGGCTGTATCCAAGGCCCCACCAGGGTTTCAGTTCCCACTGCTAGAGCCTTGGACGTAGGCCTCCAGGTTCCCACTGGGAACATTATAGGCTGATTATGCTAGGAGACACTAGCGACCTTCCCCTGCTTCGTACAGTTTGTACGACTTGACAAAACCTCAAGATTTCTTTATTGTAATTATGTAAGTTTTATGTCAATGCACATAAACCTTCCGGAATCAATTTTCTAAAATTTATTTAAATCTGCTGCGTAGTTTAGAAGAACGACGCGGTTACACAGTCAGGAAAAGCGACTTTAACTTATATCTAACTAGCTGTTGCCCGCGACTTCATCTGCGATCCAGGATGAAAAGTAGCCTATGTCCATCTCCAGGTCATGGTCTGCCTATGTTCCAAATTTTATCCAAATCCGTTCAGCCGTTTTGGCGTGAAAGCGTAACAAACAAAAAAACTCACTTCCTCATTTATAATATTGGTTAGGATTAGGACTGCTTCGCACGGTTTTTACGACTCGACAAAACTTCGAGATTTCTTAGTTCTATGTAATTTTAATATTAATTTATACACTTTAATATATAATATGCGACTTTAATATATAATATGTATACGAAGATGTATGTAAAGATATAGATGACGGGAGTAGGTACGTTTTAGTCAGCTTGACAACTTAGGTCACATTTAACGAACCCTAATTTACATTCAGAACGGAATATAAACTAAACAAACATAAAACCGTCAATCGAATGATAAATACGACCTTGATAAGTGCACCGTCTCACTGTCCGAGTGCCGGACACTTACACAACGTAGTGAAAGGTGTCCATTGTGCAACCGCCTTATCAACTGAACTATTTCACTGAATGTCGGCTACGGACCTTATACACGGCAAAATCAGGTAGTTGATGTCGCAAATTGTTGCCAATAATGATAACAGGTTCATTGCAGTTATTATTTTATCATTAACTAGCTTTTTCCCGCGGCTTCGCCCGCGTGGATGTCGGATATCATCTCACGGGAACGTACTACCAGAATACTTAAGAAAATACTGGTTTTCCTATACAAACTTTCATCCCGTATATCACCCCCTATAGGATTATTCTTGAAACAAAAAGTAGCCTATGTCCTTCCCCAGGATTCCCCATCAATCTCCTTGACAAATTTTGTCGAAATCCGTTCAGTGGTTTAGGCGTGAAAAGGTAATAGATAGACAGACAGAGTTACTTTAGAATTTATAATATTAGTATGGATTGCTTGTAGGATTTAAATGTAGCTTGTGTTACATTTGTTATGTAATTTAATGTCATCTAGTTTAAAATGTGATTGACACTTTGTTTCAGAAATAGTTTTTCCAATTGATACCTTTAACGACCAGCAGGCGTAGCATGAGCACCGTTTCCTGTAGACAGTAGACAGTACGAGACGGCAGCAAAGTAGAAAGAGTCAACTGCACTTTTTACGAAATTCACTCTTTTACATAATTCGACTCAGAATTCTTTGTTTTGTCATAGGATTTATCGGTTGTCAGTGTGATTTTGACAGTAAGAATAGAAAACTTTCTTCCGAAATAGTCTACCTACAAAAAGACCTAGACAAAGATCGTTATAAATGAAAACAAAATGACAGATTGTAGAAAGATTTCTACGGTGGATGTCAAAAATGAAGAAACGAACTGTCATTTGTATAGAAAAAGCTATGTCTATTCTTCGTAGAGATAGAAAGCGCCATGCTACGCCTGCCGACAGGCTTTTTATCCAGCTGGTTTTGTCCCAAAATCATGGGAAATCTGAATCGAATCAAAATTGATTCGAATTAAGGCTCCCACTAACAAGCGCGATATCGCGGGCGCGACAAGGCTTACGGTGCCTGTCGCGCCCGTGATATTGCGCCAGTTTGCACGAGGCTTTACTTTCAGATTGACAAATGTCATTATGAGTGTAAATTTTTCCCAAATCAATGAGTGTCACTTATTTGAGTCAGATTGGACTTGAAACCATTAAGATTTCGGGAGTAGAGTGCGTTTCATGAATGTTGTAATGCCGTAATGTTGGCCCCACTGTTGTAGTACAGCGCTACCTAATGAGTCCGTTTTTTAAAGTTAACAGTGGAGTCAACATTACGGCATAGGAACTATTGGATGAAACGCACTCTAGATAAGCCCGCAGGTTAGTACTTATTTTTGTTGTTTTTGTCTTGCTGTTAAATTAGGTCAAATAAACGATAAATCAGTTGAAAGGCTACTTACTATTTCTGTCTGTATTGAATGACATACTAGGCCTCAGACCATGAACATACAAAAGGGGCCATGATTATTTCATCATCAACAATTCACTTGTTTTTTTATGTGCCAGTCTATGACATAATGCACACTGACCTGTGTACAATGTCAATGACTTCAATTATGTACTAATTACATTCTGTTTGTAAGAACATAATCAAGATGTCTATGCCTCATAAAATGTTCTTACATAGGTCAGATCATTAGGTGCTTTGATATGCACCGAGGTAAATTGCCTATTGAACAGGCGGCCTAAGGCAATATATTGCTGGACAAAGGCCACTCCTAAGTTCTATATTTCGCAAATATGTATCAAACGACGTATTGTTCAAAGTGAAATATTATTTTCAAATCATTTGCGTCGCGATGATGGTAGTTGCATACCGCCCCATGAAATCAAAAAAGAAGTCTATATAAAAAAAAAAGTTAGGAGTTCTTCAATTTTTTTTGGTATTTTCACATTTTCATTTAGAAAAGGCTAGGCAGATGATGATTAAACACTTACATAGTTTTCAAGAGTATTTGACAAGAAGAGTACCAACTAAAGAAAAAATGTAATTTAAATTATTATAAAGAAAAGATGGCAGAATTTTGAAAAAATTAATTTGGCTTGGCTGGAAATGAAGGCAGGCCCCCCCTCCTTTCTTTTGCGATAACCACATTCAAAAAGTTTGTCAAAAGATACAACAACCAAATCAGTAAAACACCTCCACGAATTCAAGTAGGTATAAACTTTCTTACATTTAATTCAAAAGACATCATCTGCCTGGCCTTTTCCCAACTATGTTGGGGTCGGCTTCCAGTCTAACCAGATGCAGCTGAATACCAGTATTTTACATGGAGCGACTGCCTATCTGACCTCCACAACCCAGTAACTGGGTAATACGATACCCCTTGGTTAGACTGGTTGTCAGACTTTCGTGCTTCTGACGACTCGTAACGACTGTCAAAGATCCACAAATGACAGCCGGGACCAACGGCTTAACGTGCTTTCCGAGGCACGGAGGAGTCTCGATATGTGAAAATGGTCACCCATCCACGGACCAACCCCGGCAAGCGTAGCTTACGTAGACGTAGTATTATAATATCTGTGACCTGATGGATCGACCCGAGCGGCTGTTATTACATAGCCACGAGCTCCTCCAATTAATTCAAAAGACAATACACCACTATCTAATGACGTAACATAATTCTACAATTCTACAATAGAAAGGTTCTGCAGGCTAACAGGCATTTTATAAACCTATTACTCAGTGTTAGAACGCCGAACGACTGTACAATAGTGCTCCAATATCTATTATTCAACCGTTTCCATCGGAAAATCTATTGGCTACGTGTTTGCGAAACAACTTGACTATAGTATAATAGTACAGATAGAGTCGTCACTAAGTTATAATAGTGTTTATTTTGGGTGGTCACGGTTCAATTATTTTGTGTTATAGCGAGAAATTGAAGCTATTTTTGTATTATTTAGCTTCGCTGTTGGTAACTGTAGGGACTCTTGTGCGGTTTGATGACTTCTTCTTAATAGTTGAAGACTTCTCTTGCTTCAACAAATACTTGCGTTAGGATTGGATTCACGTCTGTAGTTCAAAATAATTGAGAATCTCAAACTCTAGATCGGAGATCCTTCAACGTCCATACATTTTTGGATTAAAGGCAAAAAAAAATCTATATTGCGAAAGAGTACGTTTTTCTCGTCATTTTTTATTACTACAAGCAATTACTTTAATTAGATTACTATTCATGAATTTAACAGACAACTTTTATGCATTAAGACGCAAACGAGTGGCGTCGCTGCTGGGCAGAGTACGCGGCGGTAGCAATGACATTCTGAAGATAATTGCTAGTAAATATTATCAGTGTCCGATACACTCGCTTTGGGTGAGCATTGTTGTTGGCACGGTAAAATGAAATGATTCAATTATTGTTATTTTATAGTTATTATACTATATGTATTTTGATATTGTGCATACTAACATAGTTATAAGTTTCTGTTGTTACTAACCATTATGGATCAAAGTTGTCTAATATAATAAATGAATTGAAATTGAAATTAACTACCAAATATACTGAAAACAACATTTTTCAAAATAGTCTATCACCGCAGGGCAAGGAATTGCCCAGGTTTGGACCTATAGTGAAAAGTGAAGAAAATAACATGTTCTAACGGAATTTTTTTTTTTGTATTTTTTATTTGGCCTGTACTTTCATAATTTAGCCCAAAATTAATTATCTCCTTTCCAAGTTTTTCGGCTAATTCCAGTTCAAAATAGCATTCCATCTCCAACTTAGGTAAACACTTGTGTCCGTTGGAAATGGATTCCACACAACAGAATTTGGGGCAATTGGCGGATCTTTCGTTCCGATTTAAGTTCCGAAAACTTTATCGGAAAGACAAAAAAAAGCTACAATTAAGTACAAGAACATAATCCGAACAAGGATTCGATATTGCGAAATATTTCCAATAACATCCGGCCTAGTTTATGACTGAAGTAATTTATATTATGATCCAATTTATTTAATAGGTGTAACACGTTCTATCGACTATCAGAAAGGCCTGGTTGCTTTCAATTAAGGGCCTACCCTACCTCAAATTGCTTAGCATGATCCTCCGTTATGCCGAAAATACGAACACGGATTGATGCTAGGTCATAAATGTTTGACGAAGACACGATTAGGTACATACAATTTTCTCTATAGAAAAAAAATCCAAAATTACCTCTAAACCGAACTATAAACCGCTGGTATTAAAATAAAAAAACTTCAAATTAGATCTGAAACTTTGCATAATAACTGAACTAACTATTTTAATTACCATTATTTTCACCGTAAAAAGCAATGAATTACCTTAAGTATTCCATCTCGCTTTCACTCAGGCCGCGAGTAGTATGATGGTGCGAGCGAGATAAAAAGTGAATTTGAGCTGAGGTAGTATAGGCCCTTAAATTGTGTTATTAAAACGATAACACGAAACTATTACGTCGAACTACATAACAGTCCAGATTACGGATGATGAGACGATTTAATTGTAGGCTCATCAAAAACAGTGTTTAATTGAAAAGAAGACTGGTTTTATCAATGTTGTGTAATGGGATATGTTAGACTGTCTTGTTGGTCGAGTGGTCGCAAGCGGTACTGCTGAGCATGATGGTCCTGGGTTCGATTCCCAGGTCGTTAATGGGTTTTTTTAATTTTGAGAAATTTCACACAAACCGGGCCCAAAATTTGAAATTTAAATTCCAAATTAAAAAAAAAAAACATATTTTATTGAATGGGTACCATTAAAAAATGATATCATAGCTGGCAGTTCAATTAAGCTATGAACATAAAGCGTAAACTGAAAATATTTGTAAGATATATATTATTATTCTTAAATCGCTCATCATTTTAGTTATATTTTTGTTGAATTAAGTACTTTTAATTATGTCATATATAGAATGGTACCCATTCTATATGTAGTTTTTTTTAAATTAAATGTCAGATTTTGGGTAAATATCGATATATCTGTGGTTTAGGCGTGCAAAGGTAACATACAGACAGGCAGACAAACAGAGTTACTTTCGAATTGTTAATATTAGTATGGATTTGTTAGGATTGTAATTTCATCAGTATACTGAGGTAACAAATTGTGCACAAATAAATAAATAAATAAATAAACACCTCGGCGTTTGAGGAAATAGGATGGTGCCGACAATGTAGAGCACCGACTTACTTTTGTAACTAAAATTAGTGTTTATTTCCTTCTTTGTGAAAAAGTTGCTAAATTAGAAAAAGTTCGCAAGTAATTACTACAATGCATCATTTTCAGAGCAAATCACCATTTAGTGCAAGCCATAAATACACATCTGTTATTATTTAAACCTGAAGTTACGTTGAAAAAACGCATTGCCATTTCAGCTTCACAATCCACTCAAGACAAGAATCACAAAAATCCAGAGGCACCAGGAAAAGTAAGTACAATCGAATAAAAAAGACAATTAATGCCAATACCAATATTGACACGGAAACGATCATAAAGTCATCTCCGAAATGTCATATAGTTGTAAAACTTGATCAATTAAATGTTTAATTACCGAGCAACTCAGGAAGTGTATGCGACTGTACGCAACAGCTGATTGTAACGCTACACAAGCTACTCCTACTATGCCGGAAGGCGGGGAACAAACAAAAGTGACACCATAGTTCAGGTTATTGGTTTGTTCCCCGCCTGTAATACCAAAATTCTACAGATTATAATGCTTGTTTTTCTCTTTTAAGTTATGCGTTTCTGCAGGCGGGTTTTTGTTTTTTAAATAATTTGTTTTATTTCAAGCTTTTTAGTTTTATTAATTTTTGTATTTGGAATTAACTCTTTACTAGCTTTTATTTGATACCAATATTGTAATTTATTTAAAAAAAATACCTTCCCCTCCCTTTTTGTTTGTTTGCAGATGAAATATGTAAAAAAATTATAGCCTATGTCACTCAATTAAGACGAACGTAACGACACCTCATATGTTTTTGTTTTGTTTTTTTTAAACAACGTTGCCCCACACTAAGAATTTCTTCCTGTATCGTGGGTGCGTTTACAAACATAGAAACTCACATACACTAACACCTAGACCCGGAACAACTACAAAAAAAAATAAAAAAAAAATTAAAATCCATGAAGCCGTGTAGGCTTCAGAGCGTGCCAAAGAAATAGGCATACATACAATCATACATACAAACATAGATACAAACAAACATACAAACATACATACATACTCTCGAAAAACATTACCCTCCTTCTGGGGCAGACGGGTAAAAAAAAAGCCTCGAAACCTGAATTGTCCCGAAAATTTAAAAACAAATTGTGAAAATTATTTAAAACAGCCCAGAAAGGTATTATAATATTGTATCGAAGCGAGGACTTGATCAAAATATAGAGAGTGTAAAGTTCAGTCATCCTCTATAGAAAGGGAGGATCCTCCGACCAGACGGGTGTCGTGTCTGGTGGGCTACTGCCCGACTATTGATGTCGGGACGTTGTTAGTCACGCGAAAAACACTGCTTTCGCGATGCAGGATTTTGCGCGATGCAGAATTTTGCGCGACGTCAATTTGATGGGTAGTTCGCATGTGGTGACGTAGATGCCGCCACAAAAGTATAAAGTTATTGGCACTGTAACGTGGTACAGTGTGTTATTGTCTCGGCAATAACAGCTTATGAAGATAAAGATCACTCCAGTACACAAACAGTGACATTCACTTGACTTTTACAACTTACACGGATAAAAGCCTCCGGTAAAGGTTACTCGTCCTTGTCAAAACTAATTTTTGTAGAAGCTAACTTTATTAAATAAAAATCAGAGCATGGAACTGCATTATAAATCTATACAACCATTTCTTTGTTGGTTTCCGTGAAGGACTAACATCTCTAATTCCGAAAATCGTTGTAGAAAAAGCAGATACTTTGAAAAGATGAACTTTGAATTCTCTCCTTATGTATATAGCTTTTTTTGGTCAGTCATTTGTTTTTTCAGAATCGTCGAGGACGATTATACGCCAGATAAATACCACTTTCTTCACAGAGATGTGAGGCCCTAGACAAAGTGACATTCTATCAGCGATAGCGATGATGGAGAAGGCAAAAATGTATAGGACAGAAATAAACTATCGAAAAGCTTATGTCAATCCTGTTGAAAGTCGTTGTAGAAATACGAAACGCTTTCGAAGCGATTGTTACTTTGTCTAGGCCCTCTGTCTAGCTATTTAGGTGTACAAAGGTTTAGATTTACTTGAATTTTATATAATCAGATATTCAGAGCAGCTATTACAATATTCTTGCTATATCATTCAACATAACTGTTAAACTTTCTCTAATGTTCTAATCTACCTTGCTCAAATAATAGTATTTATTAATTAAATTGTAATTGTCATCACCCTCTATCCACTCTCAATTTAACAAGCATGTAGGAACCAGCTTTTTAATACCGGCAATCATAGCCAATTATAGCTACGTATCCTTAAAGTAACTGGCCATCAGGCCATCCCTGATTAAATTCGATTACGTACATAACTTGCTAGTAATTCCACCCACCACCCACTCAAAACAAAACAAAGTCCATCTAATCGATCAGGTTGCCATTAATCTTCGCTGGTCCATCGTACAGCCCACGTGCCCGTCACTTTCACGCGAAACCTATCACGGATATGTTTTGGTTATGGAACGATTCTTTTTGTCTATGCTCTGGTACTTCCGATTGGGATGCTTTAGATATGGTACGGTTCCATTTTCACACGATATTTTGCTAACCAGCCACTTCACGCGAGCCAGGCTCTTCACGTGAAGTGCCGACCAGTCGGCGAGAGAAGAATAGAAGATTCGCACTCGGGCCCCACGAGCCGAGCGTTTTAACCTTAAACGGTTGAGCCGTTATCCATAAGGTAGCAGTATTTGCGCCGCTTGAGGATCTCAGCAGCCGCAGCCGCGGCGCCAGCATAGGTAACAAGGGCTCGACGAAGAATATCGTTGATGCTAGCAGACCATGGTATGCTATCAATTATGTTATTCTATACGACCTGCGCTCCTGCAACAGGACAGATTGAACTGCAATCGAAAAGCCAAATTAATGTATTAAGTATTCGTTCAATCTAGGCTTAAATTAGAGAAATGAATTAGTAAAGCTAAACGTTAAGCTCAGCTTTGTAGCCAGATGTTTGGATGACATTCAGAAGATTGCGGGTAAGACCTGGGGGCCTAGACAAAATCCATTTTCTGTAAGCGTTAACGCCAACCGAAAGATCAAATTGTATGGAGTTGACAGCAGCAGTCACGTGACATCTCTAAAACTAATGTCAACTCCATACAATTTGATCTTTCCGTTGGCGTTAACGCTTACAGAAAAGGGATTTTGTCTATAGCCTCAGGGAAGCATAGCACAAAAGGGAGGAAGACAATACCCAGCACTGGAACATGGCTGCCAATGATAATGACGATGAGTGATTCTGAATAGTAAAATACAATAGACGTAGATATATTTAGTAACCTATTCCACTTAACTAAATAAAATAATAAATAATGGATGGATGGATTTTATTATGGATTTCCGCAAAGTCACGCCTGAATCAATTAACTATATGAATAGTAACACATCCAGTTAATACATAGTGCAATGGAAACGCACCAATTCGTTAAAACATCTGCCTTCATTTTATATCTAAACAATAGCCAAATTACACATTCAGTGCAGTTATCTAATGCGTTACAATTAATTGCTTTTATATCAATCGTATGGAGTTACATCATCCTTTCTATAGGAAATCGCTTTATATCGTAATTACACACGTTGCATGTACGAATATTTTAAATTTTACTGTCTAATTACTTAGAGTAATGACCCTGTCCAATAAGAAATAATGCAGATGGTATCTGCATTTAGTAACATCTAAATAGAGCAATTATTTTTACATTAGGATTAATACTCAATTGGAGTACATTTTTATTTGTAATTTCAACACTTACAACAGTGCAATTTTAGCTGTAAACACATGTATTAATTGTCCATTTGGCATCACATAATGCTTAAATAGGTATTCTCAAATATTAAAAAAAAGCAGCACAGCGCATCCTTTTTCAAATTTAAATTTTGACAGGCAGACTCGTATCCGCCATTTTTTACCCGACTACGGCGAAGAAAAAAGGAGGGTTATGATTTTGACCGGTATGTATGTATGTATGTATGTATGTATGTATGTATGTATGTATGTTCATCTGTTCCCTCCTATCTTCCAAACCACTTATCACAATTTGACAAATGAGGTATCGTTAGAAGCGTCGTGATTGTCCGCTGGTTATAGGCTATGTGAAGTCACATTAAATTCAAAATGGCGCCCTCTAGAGGACATAAAGTGAGGAACTTAAAAAAACAAATGGTTTTATCGTACCATGTTGGGTATCAAATGAAAGGGCTTAATGAGCACATTTCAAAAATATATATATTATAACCCCAAAAGAATTTAAAAAAAAATCAAGTAACAAAAACTAAAACCCAACTACGACTTAAAAGGTATAAACAAGACACCACAGACAGACAAATTAAAAATCCGGAGTCACACGTAATCTGTTCGATTTATGCCCTAACACGTGTGACACCGGATTTTTAATTTGTCTGTCTGTGGTGTCTTGTTTATACCTTTTAAGTCGTAGTTGGGTTTTAGTTTTTGTTACTTGATTTTTTTTTTATTATTTGGACATGATATTTAATGGAATCTTCTGACTAGTGTTCCTGTTTCTGGCAACTAAAGTTTGTTTTTTAATCGTAGACTAATTTGACAGGTGTAAATGTCAAACTCCACATTGAAAAAACAATCAACAATCACTTGAAATGTCAAATTAGTTTACGAGATTAAAAAATAGATTATAAAAGTAAACTTTTGTTTTTTTCACTCGGTGCGGCAGCAGGCAGTAGCAGTACCTAACTCCAGATAGCCCAAATTGAAAGTGAAAATGATTAAGCGATTAATATCTGTGTCAATTTCGTGATCTTAAAATGCGATGAACCGATACATGTTACATAATCTTATAGGTTATTTATTGCTAATCTAATAACTGCCTTGTTAAAGTGTTGCCGATTATCTGATCTGCTGTTTAATCGACCAGATAAATACCTATTTTTAAGTGCACACAAAATTGGCAAAACGGAAAATATTGTTTGTAGTACTTATTATTTTATCTACTTTCGATATTTTTACAATATTGCCGGACACTATTGCAAAGATTAGTCTTTAAAATTTCAATTTCAATAAAATTAAATTTCAATTTATTTATTCAGTACAATGTGAATTTATTGCGTTCGAATATTAATCTATAATGAAACATAAGTAGGTATTAGATGTACTTAAAAATAATCCTAATTAATATTATGAAAATGCGAAAGTGATATTGTTTGTTTGTTGCGCTTTCGCGCTAAATGGCTGAACGGATTTGGATGAAATTTGGCACAGGGGTAGACCATGACCTGGAATAGGACATAGGATACTTTTTACCCCGATATTCCCAAGGGATCGGGACTTACGCGGATGAAACCGCGGGGCGCAGTTATAAATACATTCAATTCAATGTAGTATGGTTACTAGAATTCTAATAATAAACATGAGTGGAGGCACAGATATTATAATACTACGGTGGAGGAGACCAACAGCGGGTTTTACCAAAACAGTAGGAAATGGATGCTCAAAACAAGAAACACGAGTCTGGGGTAAATAACATTCTCATGGTCACGACATTTCCTCCTGTCTTCATTCATTTTAATTGCAAAGTCATCAAGCCTGCAGTAGGTAGTATAATTTCAAATCTTTACGGTGTTCGTCATGGAAGCAGTGTTGGCCCAGTGGTAACGGCCCCCGACTCCCGAGTTGTAGATCGTGGGATCGAACCCAGGCAGGTGCTACACTTTGTGTGGATAATATCATCACCGCTGCTCTCAAAACGGTGAAGAAGAACATCGTGAGGAATACAAACGTACAACCGTCTCGGTATGTAAAGATGGTCACCCATCCACGGACCAAACCCGGCAATGATGGAACCCGTGTGGCTGTTATTACTTAGCTTTTTTTTTTTTGAGGGTGGGAAATCATCCAATGACTTCTCCCGCTCTGGGTGGAGCGGAAGGGCGTGTCAGACTTTTACTGACTAAAACCCACCCGTGTTCCTTCAGTTGCCTGTTGCCAAGGTCCCGGTATCCCTTTCGGACTAACCCGCAACCCTGGCAGGCATCGGTCCTAGCGGACCCCGCCAATTGTGCTGACATCTCTTTGAGGCGTTATTACTTAGCTACGAGCTCCTCCATCACCCACCTTCATGTTCGGCTAAGTACGAGTCGGACTCGCGCACGAAAGGATCCGTACCATTATCTATAAAAATTGCAAAAAATCACGTTTGTTGTATGGGAGCCCCCCTTAAATATTTGTTTTATTTTAATTTAATTATTTTAAAGTGAATATATAACTAAATATTCTGTGAATATTTCAAGCGTCTACCAGTTGCCGTTATCGATATCGAGCCCCGTTAAATATTTATTTTATTCTGTTTTTTAGTATTTGTTGTTATAGCGGCAACAGAAATACATCATCTGTGAAAATTTCAACTGTCTAACTATCACGTTTCATGAGATACAACCTGGTGACAGACAGACTGACAGACAGCGGAGTCTTAGCAAAACGGAGTTTTACCCTTTGGGTACGGAACCCAAAAAGCCACTAATTATTCATTCCACGACATACGAGTTACGACAATCTTTTCTACTATACTTACATTACAAAGTCGTAGGTATGTCTGTCCCATGACCGCGGTGAACGTAATGTCACGCGAAGCCAAAGGTTAGCCTAACATTCGCCAGCCCACGGAATGTCCGATCCGAATGCAATTTTAGCCTACCCGAATGCACTAACATTAGTATTCATTGGATTTGTCGGTTCAGTTATATTAGGTCAATTTGAATGCTTCATTGGTAATTGCTTGGTATTAGTAATATACGACGTAGGTACCCATCTCATGATGGACTTAGTTATATGATATTGCACTTCTAAGTACTTAAATAGGTATATATCTTGAATACCTATCTTATTTCACTTTTCAACATAACCTCCTCCTCGATAAATGAAAGATCAAGTTTGAAATCAAAACCAATTCTTTTCATCATACTCCTGCCCTTTTTTACTAACCTATTTTGCCCACTGCTGGGCAAAAGTCTCCCTCAAAGTTTTCCAATTTTCTTTGTGTTTTGTCTTCCCGGGCCAATGGGTCAGGAGCGAGCCCAAATCGTGACGCCAGCGGCCTCGGTGACGACGCCCGTCTTCAGACACCCACTGTGTGACGATCCTGGCCAATTTATAATATTCTACCCTTACCCAAATTTATTTGGGGTGGCCCGTGGCCGCAGCATGTCTTCTTTATAACTGACTTAAAAAATATGAGGAGTTTGTTCCTCAGAACTTCGTCATTTACGAACCGATTTCAATATTTCGTCAGTCCTTAGGTGGTCCCATTTAAATTTGATCAAGTTCCGATGAGTGGTTTTTGAGTTAGCTTCAATAATACGTATCTTTTCCACTTGGTATATGTGTATGTTGATGATGTTATAATAACTAACTGACTTCCGGTCACTGTTATTTACATATCTGGCAAGTAGTGGTATATTGTGGCGACCACATACAAATTTATATACCTCTACTAAAAAGAGAATAACGAAAACTTAAAAAAATATTCAACCGACCTCCAAAAAAAATACGTTCATATACGAGTACCTAGTTAGTTTTCGATTCCAACTTAATGAAATTAAATTGACGTCAAAAAAATATCGAACCCATAGCGGTATCAACGTTATTACATCTTACATCCGACAAAAGCTTTGATAACGAAGTCAATTTCGCAAATACAACGCAATGTACTTTCGAAGTCTATTGCAACTTTAAATGATATAATTGAAAAAATAATAATAGATCGCCTACGCACACCCGTGTAGTCTAGACTTAGGATTATAAGTTACTCAACTGACAGACACTTTAGTGATTATGTAGCAAGTGCCATTCTTTCCTCTTAGTCGATTTTGTCTCTTGATTTAAGATCTAGTACAATCCGAGCTCAGACCAAATAAAAAACCAAGGCATAGCGCTGCGAACAATACAGTAAAGCATGCCAAAACTACACCGCGCCGCTCAGTGCATACACGCTCACACGCACACATTTACAATCAAGCTACACCTCAATAACTCATGTATAGAAAACCGCCGTCACATCACTGTTTACAGCGGTATGTCTTAGTTTTTTATCTGGTCTGAGAATCCGAGTAACCAAAATAACTCATACCTATTGATTTTCATAGTAAGCGTCTTTATCTAAATTTATTTGAAGTTGGCGTAATATTTTCTTCTTCTGTTACATCTCTATGAATAAGCTATCATCTTCATTTCCGTCTCATTCTCCTGTCCTGATCCCAATTTATTTGCGCTCGTAGCATTTGTTCTATTCCATCATAGTTTATCCGTGTATTCCGTACTACTCTTTTAGTCCCATCGTCATCTGAGTAGTCACACCTGTTCTAGCCATATCATCTTTCACATAGTCCACCCATCGTTTCTTTGATCTCATCTCAGTATCAGTTAATTACCTATCCCCTTTTATGGCCATCTTATCTTTCACACTATATACTCATCTTTACTCAGGTCTTCCCTAAGTTACCTACTCAAAATTCTCCTCACGGCATTTTCCATATTCTTCCGTATCACAATTTATATAATTTGCTCTTTGTTGGAATTTCTTTGCCCCTAACATACAACCGATTTCCACACAGTAGCTGATTAATTAAATCATCTGTCAAAAAATAATTATAAATTTCAAACCTATAAGTTTTTGAGTCGATTGTAATATTATTAATAAACTCATGTCGTTGGCGGCGAGCCGCGTCGCGATGCGTTTTGTTTGTATATTTCTAACTAGATGGCATTGTACATTTACGTCACGTTTCTGAATCGCGGTGTTAAGACTCTCCGCCGTTGAACGACCCTCGTGAATTTCTGTAGAGAATTCATACTTACCTGGCATAGGGGATACCGTGATCAATAAGGCGGTTCCCCCAGGGCGAGGCCTTCCCATTGCACTGCGGTTGGGTTGACCCCTGCGATTATCCCTAATGTGGATAACTCGGATGCGTTATTTTTGGTAGTGGGGACTGCGTTCGCGCCGTCCCCCTCAGAATTCCCTCCCTTGACTTGACTTGATAATATCTATAATAAGTCCATGATTGCTCAAATTCAAATGCTCAGCTGAACTCAGCTCACATGACATTGTGTTACTTTTTCTATTCTACGCTCGGTACACAGACAGAACACCTCCCGTTCACACGGCTACACATCAAGCTATGTCCAGTTTATGCTGATCTCGCATTATAAAGGATTTCCGTACAATGCGAGGTCAGCATATACACACACGTACTCAACTCGAAGCCTGTATGTTCCTATCGTTTACTAGTGTAGCCCGCAATGTTCTGCGAAAATTTCAGCCATAGAAACACCACGCAAAATTAGCATATTTAAGACAAATTAGCGATTATTTTATAAATTACACGCTCTAAATTAACTCTTATCTCCGACCACGATAAATGTTTATTCACTCCCAGTTCACATTACATTCGAGATCGTGCCAAACCTGCCAGTCTCTCATTATACACAATTACGAGTCAAAACCACCAACATCCGTAAAACAACGCCCTACTAAATCTATAATAACAATTAATCTACAATTTATAAGACCATAATGATTTACATACAATGAAAATGGCCCTTATGACCTAGAAAATAAGAGTTATAATCCGGATTTGAAACGTGAATGTGCCACTATAAGGACCTTCGGATTTGAAAGTGCACGCAGTAACCGGAACATAGACGTACACCCGTATTACGTTCCAGGAACAGTCGAGAACATAAAAAGTGATATTTTAACGTTAACCTTCATCATGTCGTTACGGGATCTCGTGTAATGGACTTATGACATGCAACATTCTTCAAAATGTGTCTGATTCTGATACATTTTGTTTTCATTCATTCACAAAGTAATATGTACCTAGCCTAGCTACTAAAATGTTTCGAATCTTTCCATACTTCATGGTACCTAGTGCCTATCTATGAACGAAGTAAGTACCTACTTATGTAGTGAAGAATGGAAAGATTCGAACGTTTTTAGGTAAGTACCTAACCTAACTATTACTAGTTAGAAATCCTCCAGAAAGAACGTCTTTCTTTGCACAAAATATGTTCTAACTAAATAATTTTACAAACTATCTAGATTAATGCTGACCACGCTTACTGGAATTTTTTAATTTTTCAACATCCTTAACTTTTTTATATCTCCATTGATCGAAGTAGGTATCTCCAGCATGCCAGCATGCAGAATTGCAGATGCCATTGCCAGTATTTAAGTTTAGACGAGAACGTTTTAAATAATGTAAGAATAAGTTATTCTGAATAACTTCAATTATGTCTGTAACTTTGTACTTTTACTTATTTACGAATTAGATTGGTGTCAGATAAATTGTTAATTTTTATCTAAAAATAAGTAAACACTCAAAAGGGTCGTAGGTACTTATTATAAAAAAAAAAACGCAATTAAAATTCAATAACGGCAGTATTCTATTTAATATGGCAAAAGAAACGGGTCTGATTTTATTGGTCAGGCTGATACTGAGCGCCCACTCCCGGCCGCTATCCCACTACTGCCCGATGCGGGGACTTTTGGCTGCTGGGTTTCCCCCCTGGCCCGATTCGCCCCTCCTTAGTAGACCTGCATCCCCCAAACTCCTCCGGGGGATCCATATCTACACCGGGCTTAGTGTGGACGTCCAGTCAACATAGACCACTCAGCACCAGGACCCCCGACCTCAAACCATCCTCCGATTCCGACCTCCGAGAAGCCGGATTACAGGAGACGCCACGCTCCCAGTCGAAAGAGTAGTTAAAATTTACACACAGTTTCTGTTGAATGGTCGCTAATTCAAATCTTTTATAAATACATGTTTACTTATAATAACTTTTTACATTCTTGTTAACCTTGTAAGTTTCGAGATTTTTAATTTTCATGTTGTATTTACGATTTTTAGGTAAAATTACATACAAAAGTTCAGCGCCATCTACCAATAATACATGAAACCAACTAGCGTACTCTGATGGATAATAAAGCGAGATTTGAGATAAAGGTGGCGTTATTCGCAGTTTTTGAAATATTTCAATGATTTTATTTCATAAAAATTATTCTAACTTATCGCATTTGTGAGTTAAATTTTAATCATTTTGTAACTAAAAATAAATACTTGGAATTCAATAATTAATAAAATGTTACGATCACAAAAAAAATCAAGTGAAACTGAACCCACTGCTTTGACAACCGACTCAGCTGTTCAATTTGTTTCTTTTGTTTGAAAACTCAAGCAACGGTGCATTTTGAATAATCGAAGTCGTATTCTTTTCATCCGACAGAATACCGTAAAATATCTCTTTTAACTTGCGGTTTCCAAACATGGAATCTGCTGGTTTGATAAACTACCAAAGGTACAAGTGGTATACAAACTTTTTTCTCCTTTCATATTTTGAACTTGCGCGCTATAATGTATTGATTTTCCATCCCAAAATAAGTTAGAACGATGTAAATAAATCATAAAGCGGACCTTTAACATTTTCTTAGCATTTAGTTTATCAAGCAACCTTTCAATCGGAGTTTCACGTGTTTTGATATCAGGGATTGTGTATTCTAGGAATAGTGTCGGGGATTCGCCTAGCTTGACGCCTGTGAAGCCTAGACTCGGAAGATTTGTGGATGTTTACTCGCCCGAGCATCTAAATATAACACCGCGACCAGTGAGTAATTTATTTATAGCCAAATTTAATAAGTTCTTTGAATAATTGATTAATGTTCTTGGTACATCTTGCAGAAACCAAAACTCACATTCACTGAAGCCAGGGATGATAGTCCAAATTTACTTACCCCTGAAAAGTTTCCTGAAGTTGAATTTAAATGCAGGTAAGTAAGTGATTAACACATTCATTTACTCTGGCATTTCAATGACCCAGCTCTGATATTTACTATTTACTTCATAAACTTATAACAAATATTTCTGCAGTTGGTTGTTATGGTGAAATAATAACAAAAACAACTTTTATGTTTGTGTCATCTATGATCAAAAAGTGTTTTAATTCCATCACTTCTTGTAGAACCTGCAAAGCCCAGCGCCGTTTCCCGAATGTGTTCAGCAACTGTTCCTTTGAAGCTAACCAAAGCTTCCCGCGCCTGAGCCGCAAGGTGCCGCCCATGACCATGGAGCTGGAGACACCCACCAAACTGAAGCAAGCTGTTGATCTTGTTAGAGGTTTGTATAATAATTAATAGTTCTGCCTTTTGATATCTGACAGTAAACCAGTGGAGAATGGATTGAGATATAACTGTGGCGTAAGTCTCGATCCCATGGGAATATCGAGATAAAAAGTCAGTATCCTATGTCCTTTTCCAGGTCATGGTCTACCCCTGTGCTAAATTTCATCCAAATCCGTTCAGCTGTTTTAGCGTGAGAGTGTAACAAATAAACTCACATTCTCATTTATGTTATTAGTTAGGATGTGCTGTCTTTTTCAATATAGAGTGTTCAAATAAATCTGTGGCTAACTAGATACATAAATAAATGATACTTTATTGTGCGCCAAAATTGCATTGCATTTAATTAGTGCATTCTCAATAAAAAAAAACAAGGTGGGACATAATTATGTGTAGCTGGTATAATTTATTTTAGTAACTGAATTCAAATAACTACTGCATAAAACTGTTTACATTGTCTACAGTGGATGGGCCTAACGGGCTCAGATTCAACACATCTCTAGCAACAGAAGTTGCAGGATCCCCTGCTCCATCTCAGACTGAACGCTTACAACAGACCATCAACCCAAGCAAGGCTGTCTTCACCATTGAACCAAACACTTCAAAGGTGAGAAATAATAAACTTGTTTCAGGTCAATATAAATATCATAGTATATTTTATTTTGAATATAAGCATTTTTGCTCTTAATGTCATAGACTCGGTAATGCACAGTAATAGTCAAACATATCATACACAAATATTCTGCTGGCCATACAGCATAGGTTTTATGTAGGGCTCACCGCCAGACACTTCAATACCTGATCATTTAACCTCAGCCACCGTAAGTTTGTTTACAATAATAATAAATAGGTACACCTCTGTCCAAACCTCCAGGGAAACAAGGTGTGATGTTATGTGTGATGATCAATAGTAATATTGAGTGTTGACCATCACGCCTATTCAAAACAACCTCTTTCAATAATCTGAATGAATGAGTATGATTTCCTTAGAGAATTAACACATCGCAGTGCGCGCTAGGCTTTAGAAGATTCCAACTACATATGGGTTAACTATAAACATTGCTTAAAGTTAAGTGACATTCAGATGCCAAAAATGTATGGTTAAACAGTTGAAAGTTTAATACATTCATAAATAAATTAAAACAATTTATTTCTATTATCTAAATGCTATTAGAATAATATCAATGAATATCTAATGACAAATTTTAAAACACATGATTTTCAAATAAATTCTTAAATAATATACAAGGGTATATAATAAATATAGAGAATAATGTATGAGTATATTATTTAACAACTAGTTCAATAGATACATAGCAATAATAGCCCTCTGCCTCTCCTCTATTTTGCTGTGCCCAACAGGGTCCATAACGATTGTGTCTTTGTAAAACCTACTTACCACCTTTTTTTTTTTTGGTTGGGAAATCATCAAATGACTGCTCCCGCTCTAGGCGGAGCGGAAGGGCGTGTCAGCCTCTTACTGACTAAAACCCACCCGTGTTCCTTCAGTTGCCTGTTGCCAGGGTCCCGGTATCCCTTTCGGACTATTCCGCAACCCTGGCAGGCATCGGTCCTAACGGGGTCCGTTGTCAGGTGTGCTGACATCTCTTAGAGGCGCGCGAAGTTCACATTGTGGAATGTAAATAAATATTGAGTATTTATTACTTTTCCTAATATGTTAATTTCAGATTCTAATTGTAAACAACAAAGCATGTTCGTTGCTGGGCTACTCATCAGGGGAGCTGTGTGGACTTCGTTTCTCCGACCTGCTCCGCAACAGGAACTGTAAGACATTCAGTTTACATGAGCCTGAAGACTGTGATCCTTCTGAAGATGGGACCGTTGTCTTGCTCAGTGGAAAGGTAAATACCACAATTTATTTACGTAACTAGGCAGCTGCACACTGGGTGGGGAATTCGAAGAACTGGGTGTTGTGACGCAACTTGGGAGAGGCTTATGTCCAGTAGTGGAGTGTGACAGGCCGAGTTTATTTATGAATATCGGCTTATGCCGTTTATCCACCCTAAGGTGGATACTCGGAAACGTTTTCGAGAATCCACCCTAAACCTATAAATTCCGTTTATCCAACTAGGCCTAGGGTGGATTCTCGGACATAGGTTTCCGAGTATCCACCCTAAGACGGATTTTTTGGGGTGGATAAACAGAATAACCCTGAATATCCTAAAAGCAAGGCTTTTAATGCACTCCTGTTATGAATGGTGCATCCCTTCTTCTTTTTTTCATGTGATTAGTGACTAACCTGGTGTCAGAGTTTTAAAGCCGCCCAAGGGCCTCTGACTTGGCATCACATGCCGTCAAGAATTATCTCTCGGGCTTGCCGGTTTCCTCACGATGTTTTCCTTCACCGTTTTTAATACAATGTGGTGCATCCCTTATATAAAATGTTTATAAATAAAAAGGGATCAGTTCTATTTTTAGACATATTCCTCACACTGCTATTTACAACAAATGACCTTTTGCTTATAAATGTCAAACAAGTATAAATATATATTACAGGTAGTTGAACTTATATCAAAGGATGGTGGTTCAGTCCAAGTGTCTTTATGGATAAGACAGCTTGATAACGATGGTCCATGCTTAGTTGTTGCTGAGCCCGTCAACTGTAAGAATGTTGTGGTAAGTTTTAATAAGATAATCTAGGGTTGATTTACTCTTAGTCCACCTGCACGCGTAGCATGACAGCTGGAGAAACGGGTTTTGTCGACGGAAGAATAGAAGAGAAAATGACAGATAGTGATTATTTATCTGTCATTTTGTTAACTGACTTCAAAAAGGAGGAGGTTCTCAATTCGTCTGTATGTTTTTTTTTATATATTTGTTTCGCGATTATTCCTTCAATAAATAAAAATTCGTATGAATTGATTTTGATGATATTTTTTGCTCATGGTCATGCTTCAGAGGGAGTTCTGAAGCATGACCATGAGCAAAAGAAGTATATTAACTTTGTAAAAAGTATACTAACATATAAATTGTATTAACTTTGCTTGAGTAGTTTTTCATTTAACTTCAATATTACGTATTTTTCCCATGTATAGACGATTTGTAAAAAGTTTTTATCTATTATCCGACGACAAAAACTCTTTCCTACGGTGGTCATGCTACACGTGCTGAAAGTGGAGTCAAAGCCCTGGGGGCCTAGACAAAATCCCTTTTCTGTAACCGTTAACGCCAACGGAAAGATCAAATTGTATGGAGTTGACAGCAGCAGTCACGTGACACCTCTAAAGCTAATGTCAACTCCATACAATTTGATCTTTCCGTTGGCGTTAACGCTTACAGAAAAGGGATTTTGTCTATAGCCTCTAATCAGTTAATCCGTCGTGATGGGGAATTGCATTGCTCATTACACCAGACTGAATAAAACTTATAATAAGGCAGATATAACTTAGCAGGTCTGAACATAGGCTCTGCGAACTTTCGCGCATATTCTCTCACTCACAATCGTCTCGTGTCACCATTTGTTTCCTATTAAATGTTACTACGCTGCCCTCTGCGCGAAGTTCGGAACTGCCAAGTTATATCGGCCGTATTGTATATTATTGATGCTATTTAACTCAAATGTAGTAGAAATCTAATATGAAGGGTGGGCGTTTTGGGGAACTGTCTTATGTAATTTTGACGTTCGAAAAGTGCTGATTCTCAGACTAGTTTGAATAAAAAAAAAAAAAATATGATTAAACAAAAATACGTTAGAAATCGAATGTAATTCCTGAATTCCCAAACGACACCAAACATTAAGATTTTCTCAAGTCTTTTTGTTTCTAAAATACATACACTTAAGACTTGAAATTGTATTGTATTGCTATTCCCGTAATTAAAAGTGTTCAAAATCTAGTTGTTATCTCATCGCAACGGCGACTAATGTGAAAAACTTGTCACAACTGTAAGGAAATTATAGGTATTTTTGGTAGATTAAAACTGAGACAAGAATGCGATCCTTCTTTAAAAATACGAGAATTGCCCTTAATGTCTTGCTAAGAAATTTATGCCTTTTTTCCAGTTAACAGTGGAAGCTGACACGGGCATAGTCTTATCGTGTGAGGGTTCTTCAGCGGCTGCACTATTTGGGGCGGAGTCCCGCGACAAACTAGTGGGAGTACCACTCGCTTCACTCATACCTAACGCTCGCCTGCCTTCTTATGATGCACCTATGCCAAGGAATATGGCTAAGCAGAAACTTACAGGTACTTGTTTTAACCATCTACTATTAATATTAAACAGATAATGTACTTGAGAACTCCAGCCAAAGCTTGAATTTGGGGTCTTCAAAATAGGTACCACCTCGGTTTACAAAAGCAGGTCTTTTATTTCAAAAATCACTTCTCTCTCAGTACCTACCTTCCGGGTCCGTCTTTAGGCTCTCAGTCCAGCTTTAAAAATAAACATAACATCACTTCTTGTTTCCCCGAAGGGTTAAGCAGAGGTGTACCAATAGTAGTCTAGCACCCACATTTCGCCAGCTATATTTAAGTCCCATTTAATAGGGGGCGAGCCTTTTGCTATCAAACGGGCAACAATCTAGACTCCGGGCTGGTACTGAGTAATTTCTAATGGAAAAACCTAATATCACTTGGTCTGACCTGGGAATCGAACCCAGGACCTCGTGCTTTTTTGTATTGAACGCGTAGGGCGCTCTATGCTCTCTGCTATTACAGTACATCCAACTCCTAACTCTTGCTATTTTTAGGGAGAACGCTAGACGGTGGATGTTTCCCACTGTGCTTGTGGATATCAAAGCCAGATACCACAGACAACTCCCTATGGTCTTCTGTCTGTGGTGTCAAGTCACACAGACCTGTGTTTGAAGTCAATGTCAGAGTAAGTATATACTTTTTATTTCACTTATCTTTACTGTCTTATCTATACATATTATAAATTTAACTAACTTTTCGTGTTTGTCTGTATGTCCGCGTTGTTCTTCTAAACCACGCAACAGATTTTGATGAGGTTTTCACCATTGTCAAGAGAATTTATTCCGGAAGATTTATCGGTATAATACGTTAAATATTAAAGTTACATACAACTAAGAACTACAACTATTAAATATTTATTTTTAGTATGATAACCATACGTCGCTGTCATACCATAGAATTTAACAACAATTTTTTTTTCCAGCATTGTAATTAGCAATTGTCAGCTGTTTACTAATTCTTTACCATTTACGTGTATTAGTCTGTAAGCTTTCTTAAAATAGGGAATATGCATGTGATTCAAATATGGGTCAACTATTTTTTTTTACAAACTATGTTACTTCAGAATTATGCCTCCATCAATATTTTTGAATAAAATTTCTTTTTGAGCGAGAAATTATTTTTTTTAAAGTCCCAAAAAACTGGGGGTAATTCAAATACTTGAAAAGGTTAAGAGCGGATGTGACGTAACAATCCGGGATAACAATCAAAATGTCAATGTCAAGTCAATCAACAAGTGTCAAGTCAATGTCAAACGCTCATAGAAAAAGGAGTGTTTGACGTTGACTTGTCAGTTGCTTGTCTGTTTTCACGGACTGTGACGTCACCACACCAAGCGCGCCAAATGGAAGGCGTTTAAATAGCTTGGATCGGTTGGATATCTTTAAACATTTTTTTAACTACTTTAAATTGCTTTTTTGCCGTCGATTTTCTTTTAACTATTATTGGACGATGTAAACTATCGAATAAAAATATTAAAAAAATACATGCATGCATGCATTTCCTATTGTAAAAATAAAATAAATTTCTAGCGATGGCAAAGTATTGACTGGGACACGAGCCTGACACCTAATTAGGAATCTGTAACATTAAAAAATACCAAAATTAAAATTCAATAAAAGTTTTTACGAATTTTGCCGATGCTACATCTAAGTACTAAACCTGCATAGCACCTTCCTTCAATAGTCCAGTCTTCTTGTACCCAGGTCACCTACAACGTCAGTGGTCTCCTGGTAGTAGACGAGAGCGGTATCATAACAGCCTGTAACCACCACTTCGCGATGCTGACCTTCGGCAAGCCGCACTCCGAAGTCATAGGCCACCACATTGAGGATGTCATACAGAACTTCTGTCAACCAGCCGATATCGTGAAGATGCCTGAGAGAAACAGGAATATGACGCTTTCGCCGGTCAATAATGATGATAATGGGTCAGGTATGTTGAGAGAAAACTTCTTTTAATTTGAAATCTATATTTATAAAAATGAATCCCTATTTCCCATCAAGCGTGAACGGCTGAACGGATTTGGATGAAATTTGGCACAGGGGTAGACCATGACCTTTTTTTTTTTTTTGATGGTGGGAGATCATCCGATGACTTCTCCCGCTCTGGGCGGAGCGGAAGAGCGTGTCAGACTTTTACTGACTAAAACCCACCCGTGTTCCTTCAGTTGCCTGTTGCCAGTAGACCACGACCTGGAATAGGACATAGGATACTTTTTATCCCGATATTCCCACGGGACCGAGACTAACGAGGGTGAAACCACGGAGCGCAGCTAGTTTTAAATAAAATAAATACATCTTCACGAAAATGAAAGATCATTGTATGGTCTGTTCAGTCACTCACACATACATCCGTCATGACGAAGCGCGATTTTAATTTGGGCGGATTCTATTGCTTTACGTATCCGTCACTAAAGATTCGCGATCCATCCAAGTGTAAATGCGCTGGTACTGACTAAACGATGATGTTCTGTTCCAATAGTAGAACTTGTGAGTTTTTAACTTCCAAAAATTTTACTTTATGAAATACTAGCTGCGCCCCGCGGTTTCACCCGGGTAAGTCTCGATCCCGTGGGAATATCGAGATAAAAAGTATCCTGTTCGGGTCAATCACCGAACAATAATAAACATGTCAGCGTAATTGCGACACCGCGCTCTATGCCTTGAATATTTTATGTATTACCTAAGTAAAACAGTCTGAACGCATTCGGATAGCAAATCGGGCGCGACTCAATCCTTTTTCACCTCATTAGTTTTATTTGTTATCCTATTTGTATCACTGAAATATAGCTATCTTTATAATCTTTAATCTTAGTTTATCTTAATCTCACCCCAACCCCGAACATATCCCATGTTCTATTCCGGGTCATGGTCTACCCCTGTGTCAAATTTCATGCAAATCCGTTTAGCTGTTTTAGCGTGAAAGCGTAACAAACAAACAAACTCTTTTTCGCATTTATAATATTAGTTAGGATAGTTATGAAATATAATCTCTCCATTTATTGTTCCAGCATCAGAGACCGACGACGATTCTTGCGGTGCATTCAACGGCAGCCAAAAATCCGCCTGCATGTCCTTAAACGTCCATCCATCCATCCTGTCCACCACGCGAGAGAAATCGTCCAGTGCCCTCTGTCTCGACAAATCCTGCAGTATGGTCACCCACACCCCCACCCCCACACAAGACATGGTCTCCAGCATCAGTACTACGGAACAACGAAACGACATATCCGCCCTACCTGACGTCACATCCGGGATGTCAGGAATATCTATAGACGACGAAAATTATTGTCACAGCAGCATATCGAAATCTCGGAGCGAGAATATACTACGTTCTGAACAGAGTAATCCAGCGAGGCCTATTGCCAAGGCTGCGGAGAAATCCGATTCTATTTATTATACTTCCCAGCATTCTCAGGAGGTAACTCCAACTGGGAATACTCCTAGAGTGAGGCTTAACGATCCTTCATTAAGACTTTCCTTCGACTCAAGTAAATATAGATCTCTAAAAGCGAATTTACCAGGGAAGGATGATAAAACAAGTTTGTCTCTAGACTTTTGTGACTCAAATGAGACCAGTGCAGACTTCCTGACTCCTATAAATGAGATGCCCCCCCCTGGTTGTGAGATTGAAGACTTGCCGAAACATAATGGTAATGAAAGCATTGATAGCTTGAGTAATGATATCGATTTGGAGACACAGACTGAATCTGCACCTAGGAAATTGTATTCAGGTAAGATTTATAAAAGTTATTCAAGAAAATTGATGAAAATTAACCATTGACACTTATCTCCGAAACTGCTGAACCTAAAATTTTGAAAAAATACAGAAAAAAATTCTAGGGTACTTATTTTTATTGTAGGTAGAGATCTTAGATACAGAACTTCCTACAACACGCTTGTTTGCCCCGAAAGGTAAGGCAGTATGGTACCCACATTTAAGGCCCGCTCATCGTTCTGTTTCTGTCAATCGTTTGAAGATGACAGACACAGAATGAAGGTTTAAATATGTTTAGCGCTAAACTTATTTAGCGATTTGTGATACAAGTGGGCCTTAAATTTGTAAAACTTGACTAAAAAGAATACTTAATCCACTTCATCGTCCAACCAAAAAATTACTTAATAATAATTAAGTAATTTTTTGGTAATTTCAGCCAGTTCTCCATCCAAAAACCCGTTAGTTTCTATCTTTTTCTACCCACAGATGACGCGCCCGAAACTCCATGCGTGCCAAAGCGTATAGTGCGTACGTTAGTGATGACGTCAACGCCACAGCACTCGCGAAACAAAGCAGAACCTTGCGAGTGCGCGACCGACTGCCAACATAAAGACGGCACATACAGGGGCGTGGTATCGCACAAGGACGGAACTCACCTTAGTGAGTATACTTACTTACTGAATGATAGATATAGTTAGTGATGACGTCACAGAACCTTGTGGGTGCGCAACCGACTGCCAGCGGAAGAAACTCGTCTTAGTGAGTATAGATAGATGGTTTCATTTAAAATTGTGCGCCCTTTACTGCATTTGCACACATTTCAAACATCACGCTCAATATCGTCGGCAGCGGTGACGAATGAGCGGCGGGACGTCGCCGTGAGCGTTAACGAATGAGTGGACTGCACTGCCCCCTGTGAGCCGCGCGCGTACTGAAGGCGCGGTACAGCGGTGAGGTCGAACTATACAAGGATTTTGAATGACATTGACATTTACCAACAACGCGCCCACATTGTTGGAAAGAATTTGTGAAATTGTATTGAAAAAACAAAATGGCGGCGTTAGTTCCGAATAAGGACACGTGCAAAAAAATCCTTGTACAACAACAACAGTTTTTGAGAATTTTTATTTTTATTTTAGAATTATCAATACCTACTAAGATCAAAACTCTCCTTTCCAGATGTCCTCTACACAGTATCAAGCATGCAGCTAAACACAGGTAGTCGTGTGCGCTGCGTGTGGCTCGGCGTGCAGCTAGAGGACACGGTGCGACACACCACGCTCGCGTCCAGTGTCGCGTCCACGGCCGACAACTCGCTAGTTCTCGTTAGTAACACTGTGGTATAGTATGTCTTGTGTATTTGTTAGACTTGAAATAGTATATTTTAGGAGATTAATAGTAAGATAAAATACCTACATTTGCACTTTACAATTTGTTTTTTGTGGCGAAATGTGGGTTTACTATAGGTACTCCTCTGCCCAACCCTTAGGGAAATCAAGGCCTGAAAATGTTATATGTAGTAAAATAAATTGCCGAAAATGTTATTCAATTTACCTGGCAATATTGCAGCAGCTATTATATCATTATCATATCATAATCTTTTAACCAATCATAATTATCATCATCTCATTATCTTTATAATAATAATGTAATCATTATCTTGTACCCAAAGAACAAGCGTAAGCGTGTCCAAAATTTCAAGTAATGATTTTAATAAATTCAAGTAAGCTTCCTTTCCTTAAAAAGTGCATTCAGAAATCAACTCTATTTATTTATACTACTAGGGTAACAAATCGGCGAGCAGCAGGCCTCAGTCGATGTCGCTAGTGAGCCAGTGTGGTGATGAGCAAGTCTCTGGGGAATACAACAAACATTATGTTACGCTCAAGCAGATAGGTAAGCAAATACGAACAATTCATAACATGTTTTTTTATAATCCAACTAAGGACCCGCGCATTTTCTTTGTTAATAACAATATATTATACACACAGAGTTATTGCTGAGTTTATACACATAAACCTTCCGGAATAAATTCTATAAATGTTAGTGAAAACCGCATCACCGTTGCGTATTTTAAAATAAAAACGCGGTAACACTGACGGACACGAAAAGCAACTTCAATTTATAATACACCAGCTAATACTTAATAATAGTTCTGCAGAAAATAATTCCCATAATCGCACTCTAAATATCAGTCTTCCACATATTTTAATACAACACACGACCCTTCCAGGTAAAGGCGCCTACGGCTGCGTCAAGATGGCGTACCGTCGCTCTGACAGATTACTGACAGTTGCCAAGTTCATACTCAAGGAGAAGGTGGGCGCACAGTTCTGGGTGGACGGGCCCGACGGGCGACGCGTGCCGCTGGAGTTGAGTCTGTTGCTCACGCTTAAACACCCTAATATTGTGAGTATAAGACCTTATTACTTATCACAATCAATCTGCCTAGCTTTCTCCCAACTATATTGGGGTCTATATCGACCCGTACGGTTATTATTACTTTTCATATTAATATTCGTTGTGACATATTTTGAGGCGTCTGTCGACGTCGATGGACCACGGTTTGGCTGCACCATAGCACGGTCTGAATAATAGCAAACGAGAAAATTGGCAAGTCTTGCCAATGTACTGCTGTCTTGCCGCAAGACAGCAGTTGGCACAAGCAAATGGGCGCCGGCTGATGCAAACTTTTAAATCTCTCGAAACGCAAAGACCGTGATTGCCACGGTGCACTATGCACTTTTGTAATTCTTGTAATGTTAAACATCATTATTTTATAGGTGAGCGTGGTAGACATGTTCGAGAACGAGAAGTACTTCCAAATGGTGATGGAGAAGCATGGCGCGGGCATGGATCTGTTCGAGTTTATTGAACGAAGACCGAGGCTTGACGAACCGCTGCTTAGTTATATATTTAGACAGGTATTTATTTCTCTAAATGTCCGTTATTAATGAAAATAGGTTTCAATTAAACCATGCAATGTCTCAAGGTCCTCAAAACCTAGTCCGTGATCCTACGCAACACTACTGCAACTTTTGAATGCTGTTTGTAATGCGAAATGTTTGGTTGTATTTACTTGAAACCAGTGGTTTGGTGTCATTTATAGAACGAAAAATCAATGGAAAATTACAATTTTTTTTTACATTTTTCCACAAGAGTATTTTACCCTTTCACCCTATGCGCTAGGGCAACGAGCTTGCGTCTCAACACAGGTGGGGGGCGCGGGACGTGACTTGACCGGCCGCGAGCGCGACACCTGCCTCAGTCAGTCAGCTGCTTCGCTAGCGAGCTCGGTGTCGGATAAAAACTTTTTTAAATCTTTGAATGAAATTAACGTTTTTAAGTCAATTACCCATGGTTTGAGTGACAACGGTGTTTACCCTAACACCCTGTATACCAACAATTATTTATTGTGTATATGTTTAACATCCTTTTTATATCTATAATTTACTATAGAACTAAACAAGCTCTCTGTAAACTTGTATTTACAGATAGGACTAGCAGTCGAGTACCTCCATTCCCTTAACATCCTACACCGCGACATAAAAGATGAGAACGTGATCATAGACAACAGGTTCCACATCAAACTTATAGACTTCGGCTCAGCGACGTTCATGAGCAAAGACACGCTGTTCTCCACCTTCTACGGCACCACAGAGTATTGCAGCCCTGAAGTTTTAGCGGGGAACAAGTAAGTTTGGCGATTGCAAACTATTTGTGATTTGTTGAGGGCATTCAATTGAGTTTATCATAGAATATTAATCAAAAATTTACATAATCTAATATCATAAAGAATGAGAATAAGCACGCTCGTATTTCATGCATAATTAAAAATATTCTAAATGTCGACTTTGGTAGAATGAGTTCTTTAGGTTGTCTGGGCACCATAGAAGTTCCTCAGGGCACAATACTTGGCCCACTTTTGTTTTACAAGTAAAAATAACCTTTTTGGAGTGTAAAATGAACTAGTTGCAGTCAGAAATTCTATTGCCAAGTGTGATAATTTTGGCAATTTACGTCGTAACTGTTAACTGTTAAGAAGTTTACTTATTTCCACAGATACGCCGGGCCCGAGTTAGAGATGTGGTCAATGGGGATAACTTTGTATGTGCTCACATTCTTTGTTAACCCGTTTTCTGACATTGAGGATACAATACAGGGGCCGCTAGCGTTTCCGCAAGTGGTTTCTGAAGGTAATATTACTCTTATAATTTCTAGAATCTGCTGAAGAATTAAAACTGCAAAGTTTAATTGGTGCTACTGAATAAATACCAGAAAAAAAAAAACATATTTTGTTCCTCAAATAATTTTTTTGAGGAAAAAAACGGCTCGCACTTTTGTGCTTCATATGAAAATTTAGTAATTTATATTTCAATTTAATTTTTAATTACTATTTCTTAACGGATACTTCTGAAAGTGCAACTTAAAATCGTCTCAGCTGATTTCAGACCCTGAGATCAGCTGAGGCGATTTTAAGTTGCACTTTCAGAAGCAGCCGTTTTTTTCCTTGCTGATCTGATGTTGTATGTCATACATAACATTCATCAATGTCTGAACAGATTTAGAACAACTCCTCCGCTGGATGCTGTGCAAGGAGCCAGCCAACAGATGCACGATAACGCAGCTGATGGCACACCCCTGGATACGGCAACCCGTCGCCACTGCCAACTACGTGTTCCACGAGATTGTGGACTGTGGTGAGATTAAATTCACACCTTATTCCATTTAACCTTCAAGAAATAAATTCTTACGTTCTCATTCTGCTAGTGTTTTATTTTACCTAATACATTTCTGCCTCGGTGTAAAATATTGAGTCGTCCTTCCGCATTTGTAACGACCATTCTATACGACGATTTATTTTTTGTTGAAACCTAAGTATTATCATAATCAAAACACTGGCCGATATTTAGAAACATATTTTTAAATTTTATTTTGACATCTGTTCCGTATTGTTTTGACTTACTCTCTTGTCTATTAATGTCAATAAATGACTGTGCATTTGGGTCTACCTGTTTTTCACTCCTAAAAACCTACCTACCTAACCTACTTCTGCGAGTCTGACTCTGATTTTCTCTGTAAAAACATCTTAATGGTCTCCATTTATATTTCCATTGATGCAGATCGACATGAGGCGAATCCCGAGATGTATTTCAGCGGGAGCCTAGGCTCGCCTCGAAGCGGATCCCAAGCCTCATTAGCAGATCCACTAATTAAAGGTAAGAAAAACTTACAACCATATTTTTTAAACAAGTAACTCAATTAAAAATATTGTCACAGTTTACTTTTCGGTGCCCAGACCTGGTCGCTCACCGAGTCGCTAAAGTTCCGCCTTGGGGTTTGGCAAAGAGCAATGGAGCGCAGCATCCAGGGCGTAAACCGAACTGACAGAATACGAAACACCACGTTGCGCTCCAAAACGGGGATCCTAGACGTAGGCAAAAAGGCTGCCAAGCTGAAATGGGATTGGGCGGGTCATGTCAGCCGCATGCAGCGACCGCTGGGTGACAGTCGCCACACGGTGGTGCCTGAGGGTGGACAATCAGCCGAGGCCGGCCCGGGTAGAGGTGGCGAGACGATCTAGACGCGTACTGCAAGGGTTGGATCGAGGTGGCCCTGGAAAAGAATGTTTGGAAAGATTTGGGGGAGGCCTTTGCTCAACAGTGGGACAGTGTAGGCTAACATTAAAAAAAACTACTAAAGCTAGCTGCAAAATAGCAGTTTGAATGCAGTTTTAGTTTGCAGCTCGCTTGCAGACCATTTGCTGACTGCTGGTTAGTCCCGCCTAGCTACACGGTGAATTCTTATTTTTCTTTTGTTTTAATTTCCAGAGCGTTCAAATCCTTCAGAAGTGGCAATTCGGTCAGATGGCAAGAACCTATCGCGTGAAGAGCCTAAACGTAACTCCTTGGCGTTGCATGCGCTCTCCACAGCCGACAGAGATGCGCAGTCCGACAACTATAGCCTTCGGTCTTCTGCCGATGTATGTAGACAATAAAATTTATACTAAAAATATTAAGAAAGGGGGGGATAAACATGGAATAGTGAACAAATGGCGATAACGTGTATTCAATTACTGCAAAAACAGCTCTATCGTTTCGTCATTCGGTTGGTTTTGATTAATTTATTTTTTAATAAAACGCGTCCCGATAATTATATTTTCACAGTAGAAGTAACGTGACCGTAAAACCAAGGAGAATAAGTCGCAATCTAAACATGATAGCAGAATGATTATATCACAGTGATGGATCTTTTGGGGTGGATAAACGGAACAACCCTCGACCACTAACCACAGACAATAAACTATTATTAGCATACCTTACCTTTTCTTCCAGATCTTAGACATATCATCAAAGCCGGTATCCGAAGCGGCGCTGACTGATATCAGTTCGGACGCGACCGGCCATGCGGCGTGTGACATCGACTATGATTGTGACCAGTACGAATGTGACAGCTGGGATGAGTGTGAACAAGACAGCTTCTCTTAAACATACTGTATAGCCACAGTGTAGGTAGTAGCTGCAGTATGACGACTCGGGATATAAGCTCCGCCCACTTTCAACCCACGAATGTTCTGCGATAATACGCCTGTGTTGACCTACTGCTATGAGTATGATATATGTAGACTGTGGTATAGACCGATAGCTAAGTGAAGGGTCACTTATTTAAGAAAAGTGAACATGCGTGCTTATAAATAATTTTGGCAATTAAAAGAATTTTATGTTTTGTTAGATACAGTTATGGGTAAAATGATGACTGAAAAATAAGTTTTTTAGAGGAGGAGAGTGCAGAATAATTCGCAGTACCAAAAAGTTTTGATCAAATTATTAGGCGCTCTTTTTTCACTAGAGCATACTAGAGGTGAATAACATGTCATGTATATAATCGAATTGATATTCACTTTTGCCATCGTTGTTGCTCCGTTTCTGTATCAAAGACGTTTACTACGCGTGTGTTGTCTTTATTAAACGCGAAATATAGCTTTGTCTATAATAGCTTTCAGTATGTCAAAATTGACACGCCTGTGAGGTTCAACCCCGATTTCAGAAAACCTTATGAATTCTCTCTGATTGGTGAATCTGCTGTCAAATCATGCGTTATGCATTTTGTTTGGTCAACAACCAATCATAGTAAATTTTGCCACAGTGAGCCAGGGGTGAAAATTCTGTATTCAGTATAGTTTGACGGAAAACGCTGTTCCGCGCCTTAGGAGTGCGCGGCGAGGGGGAGGGCAGCGGTGACGAATGACCGGTGGACGTCGCCGTGAGCGGTGACGAATGAGCGGACTGCACTGCCCCCTCGTGAACCGCGCGCGTGCCGAAGGTGCGGTACAGCGGTCAGGTCAAACTATACTGAAATAAAACGTTAACTACGTAAACAATAACTACGTTTTTATGATTGAAGTCAAATATAGAGTATATTTTTATAATTAGAATGTTTGTTCCTTTTATCTTTTAACTTAAGTCCAGTACCGATTAGTTGTGCGTTTAACAGTATTAAGTTTAGCTTGTAAAGAATATCGTTATTCTATTAAAATTACAAGACAAGTAGCATATTAAATTCGAGTGAAAACTGAGACCAAAATTGATATAGGCGTAGAATTTGCGTAGACATCATTAATTTAATTGTTTAGTAATAAAACTGAACATTTTAAGTTTTTAGTATATAAATGAGTGCTAAAATTCGATTTATTCATCGCAGTGTTTAAATTTAAATCACTAAATAATGCTAAATAAATGATCTCAATCACATAATAAATTTTAGGAATTGCATAACAACACTTGTTTACATTAAAAGCACTTTGTGATCATATTTGCGGAGTCTTGCAATGTTTTAGATAAGGTTTAAGATTTAATTATTTACTGTAAACAAATTCTATCACCTCTTGGTCTATTCTTCAGATTGTTAGAAATATGTTAGAAACACTTTGAAATAGAAAATAATAGCACTGGGATGTCTTCCTTTTCGTAACACAGATATTTCAAAAATATTCAATGACTAAGGCCGCGGTCAGGAACACAAGATCATTCACATCTGAATAATTTTGAAGAAAGTTGCTAATCCATTGCTTCATATGTTCGAAAAATTTGTCTGCTCAACAGCATAAATAATGCAATGAATGTTGTTGAACTGTCAAAATGAAACAGATTGTGATTGATCGCGTATTACGCAATTCATCATCATCTGCCTAGCCTTTTCCCAACTATGTTGGGGTCGGCTTCCAGTCTAACCGGATGTAGCTGAGTAGTAGAGCCTATCTGACCTCCACAACCCAGTAACTGGGTAATACGATACCCCTTGGTTAGACTGGTTGTCAGACTTTCGTGCTTCTGACGACTCGTAACGACTGTCAAAGATCCACAAATGACGTGTATTACGCAATTAGGGTGCTGAATATAGTTTTGCGACAATTTGTCTTGAATTAGCGCCCTATTTTGAAAAAAGAAATGTTCATATTATACGATACATATTGCATGGCTGTACAGTAAGTTGTATACTGTTTGCATAGTATGACTGCGGCCTTAGTTCACGTTACACTGTCACGAGGCCATTATTCTCTTCCATAATCTTGTTATGATATTTAAGAATACATTTAGAATATCACGAAATGCACTATATCGGCTAAATAATTAGTTTACAAAGCCACCTAGTGCATCATTGTTTTATACATTTGTTATCGTCTATTATACGAAAGTCTTATGCTACGAATACATCTGCATTAGATATATTACCAATTCTTAAAAAAACAATACAAAAACTCGTTAAATTTTCAATACAATTGCTATACCAATAATATACTTCATGTATGTAAGTGTATTTAAGAGCGTTTACGCTGAAAGTGGGCAACGTCGCAAATAGATGTCAACGCTGTTTTGATTAATTTGGCAATATTACTGTATGGAAATATGAAATATCTGAAATGAAATAGCTAATAACTAACTGTTTAAAAAACGGATTTGGACTTTCCCAAATGGCTTTTTTACACCTATAACTAAATATTCGGTGTTAAGATATTATTTATTGCATTTCATAATCAATATTTAAAACAGTTAGTTAGCCATACTTCATATTTACATACAGTAATAACGCTAAATTAATCAAAATAGCGAAATATTTGACATCTATTTGCGACGTTGCCCACTTTCAGCGTAAACGCTCAAGCACATTATGTCTTGTCTTAGTTATTTATCATTACAATATTAGTAAGATAGCTCATAATATGTTTAATTAAATTTAATATCCAGGAGTGTACAGTGAACTCTTATTGCAATATTATATCCGATTCATTCCATTTTTGCCAAATCTGAACAAGAATTGCAATAAAATTTCAATGTAACACATCCAACTCTTATGACTAAAATTACCGAAAATCAGTATTAAGACAATACTATAGATTTTCTTACAGTCTAATTACTAATCTAGTTTTAGAGTTATTAGAAGTCCTGAAAGAACCAAATATATTCATACTATTTGAATAACATTGTAAATATCATGAGGTAAATGTTAACATATCTGAGTTGGGTTCAAATGAGTAGATTTTCAATGGTTTACTTATGAAATTGTTGCTGTTTCAGTACAATTTTATATGTGAATCCGTAGAGTAGAGCAGTATTTAGTTGAATAAGTAAGGATTATATTTTTGTAGTGTTTAATTGATTAGTTTGTGTTAATTTCAAATGTAGTGATTATTTATGTCCGGTGCGTCCGTTTCTTACTTAGTGCCTTACGACGGACGGCGGGTTACGTTGCTCGTGTAGGACGCTGTGACCACTCATCGTAAATAAACGATATGAATTCCCATTTTTTCTTTTATTTATGCTCCTCGGGTATTATTGCGATTACATTTTTTTACACTAGTGTTTTAGTGTGTTTCATCAAATAGCTCCTAATGTCGGCTCCGCTGTTGTAGGACGAACAAGAATACGCTACGGTACGTTATAAGTCCATTTTTGAAGTTTAACAGTGGGGCCAACATTACGGCATAGGAACTATTATTAGATGAAACGCACTCTATTCCTAAGGCACGGTACAGCAGTGGTCAACTATAATAACTACCTAGGATACAGACATGTAAGTCCATTTCTGTGTTGTTATTGATACGGAAATTACCGTAATATACGGTAATCCACGTATTTTTTTCAGAAAATACGGTATACGGCAGGCCTTTCAATGCCGTATCAAAAAATACGGCAATTGGCTGCTGTAAGTGAAACGAATCCTTTTTTAACTAGCGCAGCGAAACGTACCACTCACAGCCGGGGAAATCCCGACTCGCAACTAAAAACAGAGTTCATATCGTCGGATCGTGTCATTTCTTTCGCCTTAGATAAAAATGAATGAGAAAACGTACTGAACTAAAGTTAATTGTGTTATCTATGACTCGAATAGCTCATTCGCAAGGTATATAATACTCGAGCTCATTCGTTTGTTACGGTTTTGAGAGAAATAATTATTCAATTAGTGTTTATTTGTAATTTAAATTAATAATCTAATTGATTGTGACTCTCGTGCACGCGCAGTGCACGCGAGTTTGAGAAGCAGACATGGACGTGCGCAGGGCGACGGACCAGGTGGTTAGGTCGCGGACCTAATGAGCTTCTACGCCAAAAAAGGGTAAACACATAAAACACAAATATCGACAACAGTGGGAGATAGAGAGAGAATAAACATTTTTAAATTATACGGGTGACCGGAATATAAACGTCCAAAAAAAAAATTCGATCCCTCGTGCCATGGGGTATCCAAATCACCCCCATGTATGTTCCGCGATTTTTCATAGTTTTCGAACATGGGGGTGATTCGGATACCCCACGACTAGAGGGACCAAATTTTTTTTTGGACCTCAACTTTCCGTCCACTCTGTATACGGCATTTTAGTCATACGGCAAATCAGAATGTGACGTACGGCAACTCAGATTTTTGCGATAACAACACTGGTCCATTTTTGAAGTTTAACAGTGGGGCCAACATTACGGCATAGGAACTATTATTAGATGAAACGCACTCTATTTCAACTACAATAACTACCTAGGATACAGACATGTTACAAGATTTGAAACAATGCAACCAATGAAGGAGGATGATGCTCTTATCGCTGATAACGATGTCTGTGTCTTTCTGTGCATATAAAGGTTGTGTGGAGACAACCTTTATATGCACAGAAAGACACAAACGCACAGGCGCATTACACATACGGACAAATAATAAAGGATAGGAATACCTAGTAATTATCAATACTTATATTCATCAGTGTTATGGGCTCGCTATAATAGGATTTGCGGATCGTGATTATTATCTACTAAAATCTACCAAACTTTTTATTTTTACATCACTATTTATTTTCATGGTTGGCAGCACCGCCGTTAAAATGTCAAATTGCATGGCGGTGCGTCGCTTTTTTGCCAATCATTGCCGTAATATTACGAAAATACCCGTATTTACGACTCAACAACGGAATATAATAACTTGTGCACGTACTACAACAAATTTTGTTACCAAAAAAGGAATACTGGTAAGATTTATCTTTGTTTACATTGTTAACTTGAGCGCAATATGTGACTGATTTCTACGATAAGAATTTGAATTTGAACTTATTGTCCTACTTATTTGGTGTGCCAGTTTCCCGCTGTAGCATTAAAAATATGTGATTTATGTCAGTATTACAAAGATAATTTTTGTAAAGTCAAAATAACCTTAAAGTTGGTTGAGAAAATTGTCAGTCACTTCGTTAGTGATGTTTCCAATAAGCATATCCGTTATACTGTACGCCTCATTGTCGACCTTATTTCCTTTTCATTAATTCTACTTTGTGCTGTTGTCATGCTGCGGTCGTTTATCCAACCATTTTCGCTATTGTCTCATATTGGAAGTGCTATTTGATTCATATACAAGTACATTGAATGTTGATTGGTAAGGAGAACCACATCGCCACTGTATATGGGTCTATTATGATACCTAATTAATGGTCAACCTTGTTCTATATGTGCCTATTCAGCTCAATATAATGTAGGTATTGTTGTATTACTTTTGGAACTACAAGCCTTAAGTAGATGCTACTAAAATTCTGTTTTATTTCCCCAGTTTTAGAAATATTTATTATGACCTATTTATATGAATAACATTAGTAATAGAAAACTACCAATCCTTAAAAGGGTGACCCCTGAATAATTTTCCAATTAGTATTTTTTTCTAATTGGCAATTTGTGGAATTTTCTGCCAAATATTTTATGAAGTATACTTGTAGTTGACATTTAATCATTTTTACTGCCTCAAAATATCAACTAGCCTTTTTCCCATGGGGGTATTTAGAAAGTTTTTAACACTAAATGCTACAATTCTCACATATTCATTTTGCTTCTGGTCCACTCATGCAACGTTTCAGTCTTGCAATTCAGTTTGGAGTACTTCACACCTGTCGTATTTGAGAGAGATTACCAATCAGGTCAGTAAATACTGCATAGAACATATCCTTCTACTATTATTTCTTGCTTCTGTGCTACATTATGGTTTTAATTAAGGATCTCTGTAATTTTTCTCCTCAAAAGTATTCTATTGTTTTCTCGCAAATCTACACTTTTACTACAAAACTATTTGCTAACTCAAATCAGGATAGAATATACAAAACTGTATAATTTGAATTATGAACAACTTGCAACAAGAGACGTCTTACATTAACTGCATAATAATAAGGCTTGGACGATAGCCTATGATTTATGGTCATTTGAAACAATGGGGTATGCTGTGCTGTCTTCACCCACAATCGTTGACAATGCCTGGAGAATTTCCTTTGTACAATCTATAAATAAATGTGTAAAAATATCTGCATGTCACCCTAACACTTGGATATCAAGCAAGATAACATTCTGTTCATTATATACAGTCCAATCCAATCTGCCTAGCCTTTTCTCAACTATGTTGGGGTCGGCTTCCAGTCTAACCGGATGCAGCTACTGAGTTCAGCTACATCTGACCTCCACAGCCCAGTTACTGGGCTGTCTACCAAACCAACCAAACGGTATTGTAATACCCAGTTACTGTAACTGGGTATTACAATACCGTTTGGTAAGACTGGTTGTCAGACTTACGGGCTTCTGACGACCCATAACGACTGTCAAAGATCCTGTCTGACTGTCGAAGTTCATTATATACAGTATTATGGTAAGAACGGAAATAGATATTGTATTATTTCTTAATTGAACATTGTATTTTTCAAGTTGTTGCAAATTGCATCCTATCATCAACATCAGATCATTAGACAGTATTATTAGTTATAGCTATTATTTCACATAATAATATTGGCTCTTTTGTTAACCCAATTAAATAAACTCTTGTCAACTACAATTGCTTCGTTATCACGCTTTCGTCTCCACTCCAAATACGATACCAGTTCATATCTAACAAAACATTCAATGAGATACATTTATCTCTTATTTACTTCAGTTATCAATCACGTACGAGAAGTAAAATATAAAATAATAACGAACAACCAACTGAGTATACTGCACGTATTACGAACAAAATAGTATTGTATCCACACAACACTTTCACCGATTTCGTAACTGTCCATAACAACACGTAAGTAGCTCGAACTTTTGTTAGATCGGTTATAGAATATAGTCTCAGGTCTAAAACTAATCTGTGCAGGCTTCAATTTTTTTAATCTCTGGCTGGACTGGTAAGGTGCCATGTCCACAGACGAGAGAATCGCGGCGATAGTCACGCTGTGCCTTCAAATGATCGCCGCGATGATATCGCTGTGTGGAGATTGATTCACAGAGTGTCTATTCGCCCGTGAAGATCCGTCTAATAGTCAAGAGCCCTTTTGAATTCATTGGCAAAACTTCACAAACGCTAATGATGAGTATCAGCATCTATAAGCAATAAAAACAATTTATTTTTATTCTTGTACTAGCTGTAGCCCGCGACTTCGTTTCCGATCCAGGATGAAAAGTAGCCAGTAGTGAAAAGTACATCCTTTTGTGCATGTGCCAAACTTCATCCAAATCCGTCCAGCCGTTTTAGCCTGAAAGCGTAACAGCAACTAAAACGCGGATTTGGATGTAGTTAGGATGAGTTATAAACCTACGAGACTGTTCATTATAGTGATGCCATGCCATGGTAAAATGTTTAATCAGTCAGCACTTCCACAGAAGTGTTGTGTACACACACTTGTGCGTGTGCGCAGCTGACGCAACCGCCGGGCAAACGGCATGCGCCTGTCGGGTAAACCCTTTCTACCGTAGCTCTTACATGTCTCTTATTGCACCCCGTCTATTCCTACACATATTCGGGGCTGGTCTTTTCTATGCGCTTTTTTTTTAAATACGGTCGAAATAGAGAAACATATTTTTCGCCTTAATCGAATTAAACTCGTCTGCAGCGGTGGTTCATAATAGATATTATAGATGTACGTGCTAATCGGGTCCATGATCTAAAACTGAGCTCTTTATTTTCTTAACACGATTAATTTAACACGTAATTGCGCGCGATAACAACGTTACATGGAGCACTATGATAAGAATAAATACCGTACTGTGTACCGAATGGTGATAGACATGCTTGGATTTATAAGAAAGACCTGTTATGATTCAGTGTCCTAACTAATAGTGCGAAAGTGATTTTGTTTGTTACGCTTTCACGCTAAAACGGTTGCACAGATTTAGATGAAATTTGGCACATGGATAGACCATTGCCTGGATTAGCGCATTGGATACTTTTTATCCCGATATTACCCCGGCATCGAGACTTATGTGGTTGAAACCGCGGGGCGCAGCTAGTTACGAATTCGAGCCACAGGACACAGGAACTTCTAAATAGATTTTGATGCGTACTTTGTAATGAAAGTTTAATAATGTCTAGCCTGTATTGTCCTACTGCAGGTCACACGCCTCCCTTTCGTGTTATCAGGCTCTTGTTTTTCTGCTGTTTTTTTTAAATAGAAGTCTTGTCCCGTCCTCTCCGCCTTGTTCTACCACGGTGTTCAATGGGACCCACAAGTAGAAAGGGAGGAAAATTAAATTATAATACAGGCTGTATAACGTCATAGGTAAAATGATCACTTCATATTCTTCTTTCATTAATATCCTTAATTACTCAGGGGAAATATCAAGCATGACTGCATAAAATCCCGACTTACAAATAGATAGTAGTGAAATTGTATCGGAAACAGATTTCTTTCACTCCCAATACATGCAAATTGCGGAGCAGTGGTGGCCCAGTGGTAACGGCCGCGACTTACGAGTTGTAGTTCGTCGGTTCGAACACTGACAGGCGCTTTACTTTGTGTAAATAATTTCATCACCACTGCTCTCAAAACAGTGAAGGAAAACGTCGTGAGGAAACCGGCATGTCTTAGAATCAAAAAACAAAAGTTTGAAGACATGTGACATCTACCAAACCGCACTGGGCCCGCGTCCGCACTCGGTCTCCCAGAGAGGAGGCCTGTGGCCCAGCAGTGGGAACATTATAGGCTGATTAGGACATGCAAATTAGTGGGACCACTGACTAACCGTAAAGAGATCCATTGATCAGACTTATCCCCTGCGGATATCGTTCCGTTGGCTCCTAGGGCCACGAAGCTTAGGCCGACACCTGTTTTGCATATTGTGGTGCCAATATGCAACACACTTCCCAGTTCCCTTCATGATCTTATCCGCCTGCATGATTGTCGAACCTAGGTACATACAATAATCAACGTACAAGTTTTCGACACTCCATGATCTAAGTATTTTGTTAACTACCGCATTACACTTGGCTGAAAGACTCGGAGTCCATAAATCGTGTGACGCGCGACAAGCATAGCCAACATGGTGTGAAATCTTGAAAGATTAAGTAAAAAATGTGTCAGATGTTCTGTTCTGTACTAGCACGTCCTGCACGTCTGAAATCGTTAACTATCTCATCCTTACATCCCCTTTTATAAAACCTACGCGCTTAGAGATGTGGAGTTGCGGACCTCAGCCCGTTATTCCATACCATAGGTACCATTTATTTATTAATACCATGGACAAGACCAACCAAACAACCAGCTATTCATATTCTCTTACTGGGTAAGTAAGTAACACTATTCCTATTTCTGCTTCCATGTAGCATTCCTGTGTTCGGGTTATGATTGCCACGATAAATTGAACTTTTTCCCAAGTTGAGACGTATCGGAAAACCCGTCGGTCGGTAAATGGTGACCGAAGGATTTGCCGGCAGCAAACCTCGTGATGTTGCTGGGCTTATTAAAATAATCCATCACTAGCCTTTCATCTGAATTAGTCGAGGAATGCACAAAGAGTTTTTATTTCCTTCAGATTATAAAATATTAAAATCGCACGATTACGCCCAAGTTATTAAAGTAAGCTCGCTTAAAATTCTACATCTCAAACAAACCTGTTTGGTAGCTAAGAATATTTAGCTGGCTGTCTATAAAAAAAAAAACCAATCATTGTCAATTATTTGATGGAAAAATAGCAAGAATGTCTAACAAGAGCGTCAAAAGCGCTGTATTTTCGGAGCTGTGTCGCCAGAAAGAGAATTGTAACTTATTAAACACGGTTGGTTGGCTCCGATGGTGCTACCATATAAGTCGTTGGTTTCCCCCAAGGCGGCCAGTCTTTACCGAGTGTTAGAGCGCGCAAGGTTCGCCATGCGTGTTTTTGAGTATGCTTGTGTTGTGTCAGTGTGTGCGTTGTTGCAGTGCGCCGGCGCATCCACTTCAACCCCGGAGAAAATGCTCTTCCACTACCCGGAGGCGAGGAGGGATGATACCGTCGTCGATGACTACCATGGCACTAAGGTAATGTATCAAAACTTCACTACACTAGCCTTTAACTCCTTTGTTATTATTTTAGGTAGGATTGATTATAAACAACCAGTATCGATTAAAGATTAGATGAAACCAAAACAAAATAACTTCTTTTTCATCCACTTCTTAGAATCCAGACAATAAGCCATCGATGTAAACAATGCATGTAAACAACGACTTACTAAAGAGTTTCATTAGCGCTTTTAATTGTCGGAAAATCATACAACGAGGTACGACATAGCGGTACAAGTAATCGATTAGTACTATAATAGGCGACACAACTATACAATGGTAGTGCTGCGAACGCTCTACTTACTCACTTAATAGTCTCTAATAATAATTGGCACATTATTATACGGCAATTTAATAATTTAATCATCGTTTTGTAGGCAAAGGTCATTGAATAATTACCAGAGGGACATGTGCGATCAGCGATCACACGTGACGATATTTATCAGACAACTCCACTGTTTAGAGGGAGTCTAACTTCAAAGATTACTCTCAATAATAATGATAACGTTGAATGTGTATAATAGTCTAAAGCCACTAGCAAACTGCTATTATAAAAGCTCGTCCCATCGGCTATTAGCATAAATACGTGTTTACGTTGGTATTGAATACCTTGGAGGCACGTAATTTCCATACAAATCGATCGATCCGCTTTGAAGGACACTGCAATGCATCGAGCCTTATAAAAAATGTATGTAAGAAATTTTGGGAACTTCATTTCACGGTCAGGTGCTCTTGTGTGGTTATGATTTTATTTTTATTATGTCATAATTTTTATTACGATTAGGTCTTATATAATTTTTACGTATAAACTTTGAATCTGAAATCAAAACACTTAATAAAATGTGTTTTTATGGACATTTTATTAAGTGTGTTGGCAGATTTTTCGTGTAAAAGATCCGAGCTTTAAAATATGGAAATATTTTCATGTGAGAACGTTGGTATAACTAAATGAGCCAATAATATATGAGTGCCGTGCCGACAAAGGCATAATAATATAAATAATTGAACATTTATGTATTATATTCCTTCATATATTCTTGTAGAAACATATCTCGGTAGTTTTTTTGCTGAACAATCAAACGTCTATCGAATCAGGTATCCTGCAGATCTAAACTAACAATGTTAGCTCTAAAGTTATGATGGCTAATTGGTAATTGCTATAACTTGTAAATCCGGGATCAACGCTCGATCTCATGAGGATATTTTCAAGTACCTATGAGAAAAAACAAAACCGCACTAAGTTTTTTGCTCAATAAAATTAATAACTGTATGTATCACAGAGAATAGACACGACTATTAGGTTGATTACAAATAAAAAGCTAACGATCGATTTGCAATTTCACGTTTGATATGATTGTCTAGCTCAACGCGATTTGGAAAGGCGTCAAATACAGTTTTTTCTGTAATAAAATTTTCAGGGTGAAAAATGACTTTTTTTTTTCGTTTCTTTTTTTCTTTTTTCGGACTAGGTACCGACATATCCGATTATTCAATATGTGTTTCCTTTCATTGATGGAATAAGTTATATAATTATATAATTTTTCCGATTTTTCCATAAATTGCTTCAAAGTCAAAACAATAATTCGGGAATTAAATATCAGTTGATACCAAAAATATTGATCAACAAGTTTTGTCTTGATATATCATTATTCAATGGATGGACAGCAAAAACGACTGTTTCATAGCCTTTCCCTATGGGTTGTAGGTAGAGGTCAGACGACAGGGCTGCCACTAGATAAACAATAAACATAACTGTTGCAGTAATAAAAAGAATTATTGTTATCCCACTATTATTGTCCAAAGGCAGGGCAAACGCTTCTTCTCATTCAGTGAAGGCACGAGCATTGATCACCATCACCACGCTTGCTCAAGACGATTGGCGATTTCAGACTTCAAATTAAAAGAGAGTTAAATCTTTAAAAGAACTATCGTATCAATTAGGACAATTTATTGCTCTACTAGCTGCGCCCCGCGGTTTCACTCGCATAAGTCTCGATCCCGTGGGAATATCGGGATAAAAGGTATCCTATGTCCTTCTCCAGTTCATGGTCTACCTATGTGCCAAATTTCATCCAAATCCGTTCAGCCGTTCACGCGTGATGGCGTGACCAAGGGAAATAGAGATTCATTTTTATAAATATAGATTTTATTACTAGAACAGCTAAGTCACACTCATTAAAAGTTCAAAAAACTCAAATACTCGTTTTGGAAAACGGGATTTCGTGTTATAAACTCAAATCTACTGCTCGCTACATAATATCGATTAGTGATTTATGATCCCTAGAAACGAAGTAACTGTTTTGGTCATTCAAAAGACGAAGAAAAACTCCATCGCATGTTATCTCAAAATAAATGTATGCGTCCAAATTGTTATTTACGATTCGAAGTATCGCTAAACACGAGCGAAGTCCATCTTTTAGCCGGTTACCACTGGCGAATTTTTATCGCAGCGTTTTTTTTTTTCGCGCACCGTGTTTTCAACGAGATTTTTTCGTTGGACATTAATAAATAAAAATATTATCAGGCATCAAGGACTATTAGTATTACATCCAACTTAAAAACTATACAACATGTAACAGAATAAGCGCAAGACCTGAAAGTAGTTTGCTCAGAATCGGCTTCTGAATCGATTTCCATCATTATTTATATGTGTTAATTTTTCATGAAAAAAATCTTTTCTTTAACTGAAATTAGAACCACCGCGTCTTACCAAGGTAATAAGATATTTTATTTAAGGAAATTTAAGCCTTATCTCAAAGGAATAAAGCCTATTCAAATGCATAAACAAATTTGTTATACGCTCATAGCTATCCTATGTTTCATGTTTAGTCAGGAAGTCTATTTTGTAAAAAAAAACTAGGTATCGTTTAATTAAATTAAATTACAGATATTATTTTAGTCTTATAATTTAATATTCTAATTGGGGTGTATGAGCTCTTGCGTTTATTCCGTTACAGGTTGTATATTAGTAACATGCAGGAACACTATAAAGAAAAAGAAAATCACAACCACAAGGAAGGTTTATGAAGCTTTGTTGCCAACATGTAGCTTGGAAAACCTCCCCATTGTAAGCCCATCAAGCCTCTCTGCGAACACCTTCAGAATGCTGTTGCCCCTTCCCCTCACTCGGGATATGAGGATGGATATTTTGCTTAGCGTCGAGAGTTGACAATCAGTCTGTTTTACTGACATGCTTGGATTCGCTCTGATGGATTCTCAACTCTCGACTCAGTACCGTACGCCATAAAAAATCGTCGCGGTAAAATATCGGCTCCCACGGACAGGCGCGACGCAGCGGTGCGACGACGCGATTTTGGTAGAACAATTTCCATGAAGTTTTCATAGAAATTGTTCTAATATAGACGCGTCGCGGATGTTATTGTGATTTTAAGTGTCCTTTTGTTCTTCCTCAGTTTTTGGACAAACACGTCTTACCTAATTAATTCATTAATGGTTTAAGTAATGGTGGTACTTATTGTGACATGAACAATGAACATACGTTATCAGAACTCTCAAAGCATTCGTTTTGTTTTCATTCCGCAAATTATGATTTATTAGCCGTACCACCGCCCGGTTTCGTATGGCATCTAACATAACATAAGCACGTGTAGCATGACCACCGAAGAAACGAGTTTTGTCGACGGAAGAATAAACAAAATGACAGTTTGTGATTGTGTATCTGCAGGCGTAGCATGGCGCTTTCTATCTCTACGAAGAATAGACATAGCTTTTTCTATACAAAGTGACAGTTCGTTTCTTCATTTTTGACATCCACCGTAGAAATCTTTCTACAATCTGTCATTTTGTCTTTCATTTCTAACGATCTTTGTCTAGGTCTTTTTATATGTAGACTATTTCGGAAGAAAGTTTTCTATCCTTACTGTCAAAATGACACTGACAACCGATAAATCCTATGATAAAATAAAGAATTCTGAGTCGAACTATGTAAAAGAGTGAATTTCGTAAAAAGTGCAGTTGACTCTTTCTTTTTTGCTGCCGTCTCGTGCTGTCTACTGTCTACAGGAAACGTCATTTTTATCTACTCTTCCGTCGACAAAACGGTGCTCATGCTACGCCTGCAGTCCGTTTCTCTATTCTTCCGTCGACAAAACCAGTTTCTTCGGTGGTCATGCTACACGTGCAAGCCTTGTTTCCTCGAAGGGATGAGCAGAGGTGTACCTATAATACACCCCCACATTTCGCCAGTTATGTTTACCATGTCCCATGTAATACAAATCAACCAATCATTCAAAAACAAAAAAAACACCAAATCAATCGTCTAAATATAGGATAATTAATAAGCTTATTATTAATTATTATTCCGATATCTTTGACCAACCAAAGTATTTCTGCATAGGTTGAGGATACTTGTGACTGGAGTGGTTGGGGTATCTTTTTTTTTGTCTATGTTTGCAGTCAGAATATTTTTATTTAAGCTTTTCCTATTTATTTCATTACATGCAAGCAGCCTAGACAGAGATAACCAATTATTACCCACATATCACTCATTCACAACGGATTTTCTGCCTTGCATGCAGTTGCTGTCTGTTTTTCTTGAATAAGTCAGATTTTTATTACGAAACTAGTTGCACAAACTTAGTTATTCATTGATAGTTTCGTGTAAATTGATAATTATTTAAATTGGTTTCTGTAGGAAACTTGACAACCCTAGGTATAGGTTTACCTTGTATTAAATATTCTCTAAGCGTGTTCAATATTAATGGGGCCTTCTATTGAAAAATGACATAAAGGCTTGTTTTTGTCAGCGATCACACAATGATAGTACATTGACCCCCTTTAATAACAAAATAGTTTTTAAAATAAAAAGTTTCGTCTGCGGGCTTCAGATTATGTATTAGCACGTGACATCAGGTATCTTCCTCGATATTTTAAATGTTTTGTTATTATTTTTCTGAACTTGATATATTTTCGCTTCAGCAAAATAATAAAAAAAATAAACTGTCCATTTTATTCCATGGAAAAAAAACCGAACTTACACATATTATTTTAGTTAAAATATACATTACCTGATTTAATATGAACTCTTACATACCTACTTATAAGTATTTCAAAAAACTATTAGAAGAACAGGCAAGAAAAGGAAATCGATCGCCGTATCGAAAATGCCTGGAAAAGCTACTGGTCCATGAAGACGCTCATGAAGGGCGATCTACCGATCTCCCTGAAGCGAAAACTCATCGATATGTGTATTCTGCCCGTCCTAACCTACGGTGCCCAGACCTGGTCGCTCACCGAGTCGCAAAAGTTCCGCCTTGTGGTTTGCCAAAGAGCAATGGGGCGCAGCATTCTGGGCGTAAACCGAACTGACAGAATACGAAACACCACGTTGCGCTCCAAAACGGGGGTCCTAGACGTAGGCAAAAAGGCTGCCAAGCTAAAATGGGATTGGGCGGGTCATGTCAGCCGCATGCATAACGACCGCTGGGCAACAGTCGACACACGGTGGGTGCCTGAGGATGGACGGCGCCGCCGAGGCCGGCCCAGGAAGGGTTGGATCGAGGTGGCCCTAGAAAAGGATGTTTGGAAGGATTTGGGGGAGGCCTTTGCTCAGCAGTGGGACAGTATAGGCTAACATAAAAATTAGAAAAACAAAAAATATATATGTATATCATTAGTCATTTTTGTGTTCCAAAAACTTTTTATGGATTAACCAATCTGAAACAAACAAACAAAGCTCGCTTTCATATATCGATAGTTTATATTGAATATAAAGAACATTGTTTTGCTAATTATTTATTACCGTTGGTATTAAAGTAAACATACAAATCTATCGAATCGACGACTCCCCTAATTGATGCTAGAAATCTAAGTTCATTTATATTTGAATGTTAAAGTTGTAAGGGATATACATAATATATGGAAGTAGGTCACAGTTTTAAGAATTTATCTCATTATTTCTTCATAATGGAATACCTACTTTAATTGCTATCTATTATTATCCATTTATTTCTTCTTTTCGCTTAATGACTAAAATAAATAAGTACTGTGTAGTGTTCCTACATTATTCTTAGACGATTATTTTATATAGCTGACTTCACATAATTTATGATAATTATTCATATTCCTATTCATAAACACTTTAAAACAACGACATTATTATTATTATAGTGTCGTTACTTTAAATTGCAAAGGGAACTTTAACATTACAAATTCTTCGGAATGTAGTAAAATCAGTAGTTAAAATGTAATTTATGATCAATTTGAATGCACACCTACACGTTGATTTTGCACGTGCGGAATGGCTTCTAACAAAAAGTTATGAAAAACATACAAAATATAAAAATAAAATACCTCTTATTATATTTAATATTAAAATCTATATAATTATATAAAAATAAATCCCTATTTCCTTTGGTCACGCCATCACGCGTGAACGGCTAGACCGATCTCGCTAATTCTTTGTTCTTCTTCTTATAAAAGAAAAAATTAAGAAAATTGCGCGGAAAATTAGAAAATTGACAGGACAATGTCTGTCGGGTCAGCTAGTAAAATATAAATATCAGGTTTTTTTTATTAAATCCACGAGTATATCAGTATCCTGTGCGTATGTTTATGTATAAGTAATTCACTTGGGTATAAACAAGCAATCATTATTTCCTTCTAGAGTAATCAAGAATTTAATTATATCGGTACAATTTACTATGTTAATTTTAAAACTAAGCAACTATGTTTCTTGCTTGGGATACCTAACCAAATTACAGTGATCAAGTGTGGTAACATTCGGAATTACCTACTGCTAGATTTAAAATAGACGAACAGCGAGCTCAGAGGGCATAGACAAGTGACAATCGCTTCGAAAGCGTTTCGTATTTCTACAACGACTTTCAACAAGATTGACATAAGCTTTTCGATAGCTTATGTCAGTCCTATAAATTTTTGCCTTTTCCATCATCGTTCACTTTAAGTATCTCTTATTACTTAGGCGCGTCGTTTCAGAGTGGACAGGCAATAACTTTAGTGTAATAACGTGGCTTCTTGCTCAATTAAACTATCTAGGCAATATAAGCAAGTCTGTTTTTTTCCATCAATCCTAATATTTAATTAATTAATTCTTTTTATATTATTAACAGATCCACGACCCGTACCGCTGGCTAGAGGACCCCGACTCTAACGAAACCAAAGAGTTCATTGACGCAGAGAACAGAATCACGCGACCGTACCTGGATGCGTGTCCCGTGAAGACTGCCATCAACCAGAGGCTAACTGAGCTCTGGAACTATCCCAAATACTCGTGTCCCTTTAGACGGGGGAATAGATACTTTTTCTTTAAAAATACTGGCTTGCAGAATCAGAAGTGAGTTTGTTTTTTTTTTCTTTCTTTCTTTCTTTCTTGTGTTTCTACATATAAATATAAAATCATATGTAATAAAAATCTTACGTGTATTGTTGAAAAAGAGGAGTTTGCTGTTGAATATTTTTTGCTTTGTGGGAAAGAAACCCATTCCATACTAAGACCGCTCCGTTCGTCGGAAAGCACGTTAAGTCGTTGGTCCCGACTGTCATTTGTAGATTTTTGACAGTTGTTACGGGTCGTCAGAAGCCCGAAAGTCTGACAACCAGTCTTAGCAAGGGTTATCGTATTACCCAATATTTAGGGCCGACGTGCAGTCGCTTGATTTAAAATACTGGTATTCAGCTGCATCCGGTTAGACTGGAAGTCAGATGATGAATTAATTATACATATTTTATTTATGTTGTCTCCTTATGAAACTCAACTTTACATAGTTATCATAGTCTCCACGACAACAATTTGAGCTAGCTACCGAATAATTAATTGTTATAGTCCAACTTTCGATTCGAGAAATTATTACGATGTTATTTAAATGACCATTTTGGAAGCGTCACCGTGAAAGTATTTCCGGTTATTAATATCCTAGCCCAGGAACTAAAAGAAAGGCAAAAAGGGGTTTTTTAGCTCTCCCCTGTGGAAGTTATTGGTTTAAAGGGGATGCGCTAAGGTAGTCCGCGAAATTCATATTTCTTACGATTTTTGCAAAAGTGTATTGAATGACTATTTAATGAAGTCATGACATTTGGCACTTATATGAACTTAAGGAGTTGTATTGCTGATTCTAATGATTATAATTCTGTAAAGCCATATTTGTTACGGTCGCGAATCATATTTTAATCAACATACAACCTGACACTGACCTGCAAATCGCAAAAACCCTTCTACAGCCAAATATAAAAAAGAAAATAAAAAGTCGTCCATAATTATTGTAATAGCTTCTTCAAACTCAAAGCTATCTACTTTTTGTTCGACTCATATGCTATGACTTGCGTAGACTTTTGAGCGAAATCTTGTTTATTGTTAGGTATGTTAAATTATGTAAATTCCTAATAAAAATGTACTCTCTGGCTACTCTATCAAATAACATCATTAACTAACCTTAATATTCTTCCAGTGTCCTATACGTACAAGACAGCCTGGACGGTGAGCCCCGAGTCTTCCTCGACCCCAACACGTTGTCTGAAGACGGCACCATTGCCCTCTCAGGTAGTCGGTTCACCGAGGATGGCAACACCTTCGCGTACGGACTGTCCGCCAGCGGCTCTGATTGGATCACTATACATCTGAAAGATGTTGCCACAGGTAAGAATCAGGGTCGATTAAAACTGAGTGTAGTTTCATGTAGTTTTTAACTGAAATATGGGCGTGGTAAAATGGTAATTTGGTAGAGTTAATTAAAATAACTCAGTTCAAATAATAATGCTTACCATACACTTAAAGTGGCGATTTTTACCTTGTGAACATCATCTTGGCTTGTTTCATTTGTACACTTAATTATTTTTCGCCAAACACATCTCCGATCTCATGATCGAACCGAATATAAAGTCATTTTAGTTTTTCAAAAGCCCAAAGAACGAGCTTTAGCTGACTGATGAATCTTGTACTTCGATGTCTGAATGATTCATTTTATTGGAGTAAAAAAATCAACGACTATACTTCGGGCACTTCATCCTTATAATTTTAAACTTGATCTCATTGACTAATGTTTTTTCCTGAAGCATTGAGTGGAATTCAAATGCAGATTTGTAACCCTCTCAATGATACTAATATACTGATTAGATGATAACATTACGACGATATTACATTTTTCCTTGTTTTTTTTTACCATTACTTATTTGCTTTAAATTCACGCCTGAATCCATTCTCTTTTAAACCGACTTCAAAAAAAGGAGGAGGTTATACATTCGGTGAGTTTTTTTTTTCATGCATGCGTTATTGTAATTTATTCTTCAGCAAGTTGATTACCAACTTAAGCAACGTGCAGACTGGCGCGACGCGACTCTAACAAAACAATTTCTAAGAAAACTTCACGGTATAAGTAACAATTACCGGTGTCGCTGTCGCGTCGTGCCTGTCTGCACGAGGCTTGAATTGTCCGTAAATTCAAATCAAAACTGTCATTGTTTGACAGTTTTAAAAAGACCATAACTTGGTAAATAGACGTAGGGTACCATTTTGCTTAACTAGTAAGTTCCCTAACGGCACACGTGCATCGATTTCTCCGTGATTACTATGCCGATTTTTGGGATTCTCTTTTCATTTTGGTAGAGTAAGCCCGCGCGGTGGTTCCATATACATTTTATTAACTTTGCTTGAGTAGTTTATGAGTTACACTCGCAACAATCTAAGAAGTCCGTTTTGACGTTTCATTCTCGTAGATGTAATAAAACGTTATGCCTTGAGAATCAGTTTTAAGCAATGTATATAAGTCTTCGATTACAAACTCTCTAAGTATGTTCAATCGATATGTCTCGACACTCGGTTTATAAGAAACTATTATTTTTTTCATCTCTTCACAATGCATTTTTATAGCTGTCAAAACGGACTTCTAAGATTGTCGCGAGTTTAGCTTCAATTTTATATTTTTAATGCACGTGATCTCTGTTGATGATGTTATAATATAGCAAGTAGTGGTACTCAACTCATGGGGTACCAACCACATCTAATAAAAGAGAAAATAAGAAACTTTTTATATAAAAAACAACTGACTTAAAAAAAAACAAAATTAACTTTAGTTTCGAACGTGAGTCGGTACCTTTGTCTTTAGTTTTGTTTCATTTATTGCCACTGACTTCCGATACTAAAGTAATTTTTCACAATGTAGTGGTTCTTTTAAAGTCGGTTGTTCTTTTTTTCTTAACTTATCAGTGTTTCACGAATGGTATTTTTACGATTTCTGTTCGTTTTTTTGCTGTAATTTAATTTTCTGCAACCATTAATTCATCAGCGGTAAGGAAGATTTTATGCAATAAAGTGTAGATTTTATCGGTATGTTTTTTTAATCAATAAATAATTATACGTTCCAGGTGAAGATTACCCAGAGGTGTTAAAAAAAGTAAAGTTCGCTTCAATGTCGTGGACCAAGGACAATAAAGGGTTATTTTATTCAGTGAGTAAAGGTTTTTTGCAAGGATAATATTTAAAGTTCCTATTTCCTTACCTTGATGATCAAGATCACGTTTTCTCATAATTTAACTGCTCCTGCGCAGATGTCTACATACGTCATCATTGTGGTTGTTAACGTGACGCGAATAATAATTTGTTAATCTTTTCCTAGTAGGTAAGAAATTGAGGATAAAGCCACAAATATTTAGTTTTTGTGTAGGTATTATTTTTAGAAGGATTGAGATGAATATAGATTTACTAAGTATGAGGTTATATTTATATTTTGAATGGGTTGTTGGGAGTACAATTTGGAAAACAGGTTTTGACTTATTTATATAAAATCTCAAAGGCATATATTTTTAAAATAACTATTGTTAACTTCTGCACTGGTAAAAAAAGTACATGCATGCATTTTCGTACGACATGTTATAATTTTATAATATATCCCTTACTGGAACTGAAAGTCTCGACATAGCCAGATTGACACAATATCTAACTCAAGTTTCCCCTACACAGCGGTACCCAGACCAGGCTGGCAAGACTGACGGCTCTGAGACTGAAGTGAACCGCGACCAGAAGCTATGTTACCACCGAGTGAACACGCCTCAAGCTGATGACGTCATCGTTGTTGAGTTCCCCGAGGAGCCTTTGTGGAGGATGTGAGTATACATACATGTTTATTATCAAAAGCAATGCATTATAGTCGATATTATCTTTTTTTTAAATATGAACTTTCGTTTTGCGCTTTTCTTGCATGATGTTTGTTCAAAGTGTAATGAATATTTTTAATTTATCTGCAGTCATACCCGCACTCAGATGTACTACAATGAAGATACAAGCGCGTAACGTTTTTACCGTTTTGTTGTTCCCAGTTTTCTGTAGAATTTAATTTTCTTTTCATTGTAGAAATATGAAAGTCGTTGACATTGCTTTTAGGACACTTTGAACAAACGTACAGCTTGTAGTAGTTATGGAAGAAAATCATTCACTACTTTGATGTAATTGAGTAATTTTGCTATATTTAAATAAGACACTTATTTATTCATCAAGTGAAAAAGTTACGTAGCGGTGGTGGTAATGTACGTAGGTAGGTACATAGTTATAGAAAAAATAAATGAATGCCTAACTCATTTGATGCGGCATTGCGTCAGATGCCTATCTGCGTATTTTATTTCCTTATCAAGTAATGCATACGCCAGTCGGCATAAAATATACATCGCAATCCAGGGCTTATTAATAAGCGCTGAACTCTCTAAAATAGTGCGTTTTTATGGCCGCAGTAACGGGTTAAGTAGCAATTCAATCGATCAATTTTGATGCAAAAATTAATCGGCTGAAATCAACGTGACGTCAAAATGGGAGGCCACTTGGTTTTATTTAACGGTTTTATTCAGTGCAATTTAACTATTATCTGATTATAATAAGGTATGAATTCGACTGAATGCCGTGAGTTTGATCAAACTCTCAGCATTAATTGACGTCGCCATTGATTTCAGCAGGTTTTCAGTCAACTGATTATTCGTGAATGTGCTAGTAAAACATGAAATATAATATTTATATGCTAAGTATAACTCCGTTGTTACAGCGGCGCGGAAGTGACAGACTGCGGCAGGTACCTGATCGTATCTCCGGTGAAGGACTGTCGCGACAACCTGCTGTTTTACGCAGACCTCAGTAAACAACCCGAGATCAACGGCAAGCTGCGCCTCACGCAGATCGTGCACAAATTCGAGGCAGACTATGAGGTATAGTGCATAGACTAACTCATAGAACCCCTACTACCAGTCTACTTTAAAATAAATTAGGATATAATTCCTCAATTTGTCGAGAGAAAAGGCTACACTTTCCATCCTCATTTTGGTTAGGTTTTAAAATCATAAAATATGAGCGAGTCCAGCAACGAAGATATAAATTTAACACCTGCAGAGTTAGTGCAAGCGGTACATAATGGCGAATTGAGTTTTCTTCCGGAAAAATCGTGCCGAAAAGTACATAAAAGCGTACAATTTGTTCAATGCATTGAGCCACCCAGCATTTTCCTCGCTGTAGTGAGGTGAAAAGTTGTGTGTTTCGCTCGGCAGCAAAGTTAGTCTGTGTCTAGTACCTTTGAAATCCTCGCTACGCTCAGGTTTCAATACAAGTACCCTCGGACAACTATTGTGATCGGTTGACTAAACTCTGTTCAAGCCGAAATGAATCCAGTGATTATTTGGAATAATAAACCGTCTTCTGTGCTACACGATCATAACTTTTACCTAAAAATATTGTTTTCGTCTCGATGACTCAGATTTTGTCCGACTAGTACGTAGCGACCTGGACAGTTCTATTGTTTTCCATATTTAAGTCCTGAAGGATGCACGTAGTTGTAATAATTAATTCTATACCTACTATTATAATCGTATTTAATTTTTCAGTACGTAACAAACGAAGGCTCCGTTTGCATATTCAGGACCAACAAGAATGCGCCGAACTACAGACTCATCAAGATAGACCTGCACAACCCCGCCGAGGAAAACTGGCAAACTCTCATAGCTGTAAGTAAAAAATACATTTTGAATCTTATTAAAAGCGGAAAACGGTTGAATTTAGCTTGAACGCTGTGAACGTCTTGCTTGTGCACAGTAACGCTAATTGAACTTGATTTCCGGACGAATAAGGTTGTATCTAGTTTGAATGCACGCGTTAGTCTGATTCCTGTGATGCAACAATGTAAATTGAACTTTATTTTTAGAAATATAAAGTTGTATTTAGTCTAATCATGTGTGTTTTACAGGAACATCCTAGCGACGTATTGGACTGGGCATCAGCGGTAGACAATGACAAGCTGGTCATTCACTACGTCAGAGATGTGAAGGTACATTCTTTTTTTTCCCATTCTCTGTGTACAACTTGTCAGCCGGCAAAAGCAAACAGTACTGATTGATCTAACAGACAAACCTTATAGAGGTAAGGCGACTATCACACGGCACGACTACCGGGCCGACCGCGCGGGCCGTGTGCGTGTGTCGGGCATCTACGGATTTGATAGAGGCCAGTGCGTCATGAGACCGCATACCGCGGCGGTGCGCGGTGCCGTGTGTTAGTCGCCTTAAAGTATAGCTCTGCCTTCAAAGTGGTTTATAGGGAAGGATGGTATGAAAAATTATAGGCTGATTATGTAAATCAGCCTATAATGTTCCCACTGCTGGGACACAGGCCTCCTCTCAGTGAGAGGGGTTGGGCCGTTATCTACCACGCGGGCCCAGTGTGGGTTGGTAGATGTCACATATCTTCAATTTTTTGGTTGTGGGACATGCCGGTTTCCTCACGATGTTTTCCTTCACCGTTTTGAGAGCAGTGGTGATGAAATAATTTACACAAAGTAAACCGCCTGTCAGGGTTCGAACCTACGACCTCAACTCGTAAGTCGCGGCCGTTACCACTGGGCCACCACTGCTCTTCACACAATAACAACGTGTAAATTAACAGACATTGGGATAGTAGTATGTTTTGTTTTTATTATTATTATTTAACGTGCAACACACACTTCTAAAAGTTCATTAAAAAAAAAAATATCAAATAGGAATACGAAATTAGTTATTTCAAAGAGGTGTGCAACTGTACAGTGTTTATCCAACCAGGGGGCCTACCACCACCGCTTACAGCAGTATTGTTATAATATTACTTCAGTGGGGGAAAGAGATGGAGCTATATGTCCTGTAGAGCTTTATCTCTTTCCTACACTGGTTGTGGGGGTGGCGGTAAATCTTTACAATAAAAACTTCTTCTGATAGCATTTTAAAAACAACACTTTTCTAAAATATCGTTTTATTTGATTCCAGAGTGTTCTTCAACTACACAACATGACTTCCGGCTTGCTACTACAATCGTTCGCGCTAGACGTGGGCTCCGTGGTCGGGTTCTCCGGCAAGAAGGAGCACTCTGAGATCTTCTACCACTTCATGTCGTTCCTCTCGCCCGGCGTCATCTACCACGTGGACTTCACCAAGAAACCCTACCAGCCTACCGTGAGGTTTTTTTTATTTGGGTTTTATTATTATTATTCATTCTTTATTACGAGTAACAACGAGACTCATAGTGTTAGTAACAATAAAATAAACTTACAACTATGTTAGTGAACAACAACAATTACACAAAACATAACAATCGCTGCTTCAGTAATCCAACTGAAATACCGGAGCAGCGACTCACAACACAGCAGTCCAGCCTATCAGCAATCATTCCCAGGATGCTGTTGGAACTGGCTCGCACCCTGCGCACCAAGGACTCATATCTTTTACGCATTAATGCATAAAAGCAGTCAACACGCAAACATCCCTGATGCGCTACAGAAGCGACTAGACTAGACTTTAGACTTTGGTGAAGGTCACTTATATCCTATCCAGGTATAGGTCAATGTAATTGTGAACTTCTCGAAATATTAGCCAAAGGGACACTGTAGGCCCCTCAACGTGGTTTGCTAGCTGCGCCCCGCGGTTTCACCCGCGTATGTCTCTTTCCCGTGGGAATATAGGGATAAAAAAGTCCTATTCCAGGTCATGGTCTACTCATGTGCCAAATTTCATCCAAATTCGTTCAGCCGTTTTAGCGTGCAAGCGTAACAAACAAATAAACAAACTCACTTTCGCATTTATAATATTAGCTAGGATAACATTAAACTTGACTCATTCAAATGAGTATTGCGGGCCTAATTTTAATAGTGATGTTGTGTATTCCAGGTTTTTAGAGAAGTGAAAGTGAAAGGTTTCGACGCGTCGCAGTACGAGGCTAAGCAGATATTCTACACCAGCAAAGATGGCACTAAAGTTCCTATGTTTATTGTTTCCAAAAAGGTAATTCATCATACCATCACTAATTCAATACTACGGTAAAATGTATGCGCCTGAGCAATCTTCGCGTTTCCGAAGATAGACGATGATTGCCGAGGCGCATAACTTAAATCCATTTATGAACTGTACGTTACGAATATTAACCAACAACTAAAAACATTAAACCGCCTATAATATTAAGTTCCGCCGCAGTCGGGTAACGAAATATTCAAGCCACAATAACTGAGCGCATAAATCGTATGTAGACATGTAACTTTTTATCTCCTATTTCGTATGATCTTTGAATGCAAGTACCTACCAAATGATGATTTATCCAATAAACTTTTTTTTCTTTAATGGTATGCGATCTTATATCTAAACGTGTCTTATCATAGGCCGCCTAACACATTTCTTTTTCATCATAACTATGTGTATACAGGCTGTAAGGGTAAACACTCTTGTCATTCAAACCATGGGTAGTTGAGTTAATTATAAAAATAAATAACCGAACACAACAACAAAAAACGTTATTTTCATTAAAAGATTTTAAAAAGTTTCTATCCGACACCGTGCTCTCTAGCGAAACAGGTGACTGACTGAGGGAGGGGTCGCGCTCGCGGCCTATCAGGTCACATCCAGCACCCCCAGCCCGTGTTGAGACGCAAGTTCGTTGCCCTAGCGCATAGGGCAACGAACTTGCGTCTCTTGTGGTAAAAGGTAGATTTAAAAAAAAATAAAAAAAAGTTGTAATTTTCCATTGATTATACGTTCTATAAATGAAACCAAACCACTGGTTGCAAGGATAACGGTGTTTACCCTAACACCCTGTATCTGTTCTCCCTAATACCTAAATACTAATATTTCATTAACTTCAGGGTCTAAGCCACGACGGGTCCAACCCGGCGCTGATCTACGGCTACGGCGGCTTCAACATCAACATCCAGCCGAGCTTCAGCGTGACGCGCCTCGTGTTCATGCAGCACTTTAACGGCATCGTCGCTATACCCAACATACGTGGTGGCGGGTGAGACATACATCAACTATTATTTCTAGGTTCAGCGAGATATGGGCATTGTGTCCCGTTTAGTAAGAAAATTAAAAAATATTCTATTCTAGCTTCCGCCCGCGTGGTATGTCGATAAAAAGTAATCCTGCCCCAGGATGCCATCTATCTTCTTGCCAAATTTTGTCGCAATCCGTTCAGTGTTTAGGCGTGAAAAGGTAACATACAGACAGACAGACAGAGTTACTTTCGAATTTATAATATTAGTATGGATTTAAAAATGTAATTGTCGTATGCCAGAAATTGCTTCCTAACTAGGTTTTTTTAATAAGACATTGTTGCATTGTTAGTGAGTTCAAGTTAAAAAAATTAAGTATTATGGAATATTTTTGGTTTGTGTCTACTAGTGGCAACGTGTATGGCAATAGACTCGTATTACTTAATAAAACTTAAGCATAATTGGCCTGTAATTGGCTTTCTGAATAATTTACTGTCCTTGATCTGTTTGTTTTAGCTGTAAGTCTCCCATGTTATTTAAATAAATAAATAAATAAATAAATAATTGGCTAAAAATGTTGAAAAAAAAAATGAAGCTTCACACATTAGAAGGACCGCCCTTATCGCGAGCGCGACGGCAATACATTTGAGCACAAGCGATAAAGATAAGTAATGAGGGGTCATTGTACGATTTTTTTTCTGCTTCGCGACCGGACTTAAAAACCATCCTCGAGAACCTCTCTATCCTTTGGTAAAAAACGGCATGAACATCGCGGCAGTAGTTTTTGAGTTTATCTCGAACAGACAGACCCGGCGGAGGACTTTGTATATATGTAGTGATTAGGTTCACTTATAATTTGTACTAAAACTTCACTTTTCCCCCAGAGAGTACGGTGAAAGATGGCACAACGCGGGCCGCCTTCTCAACAAACAGAACGTGTTCGATGACTTCCAAGCAGCCGCAGAGTACCTCATTTTCGAGAACTACACCAAACCTTCACTCGTCACCATACAGGGCGGGTCTAACGGAGGCCTCTTAGTGGCCGCCTGCATCAACCAGAGGCCCGACCTCTATGGAGCGGCCATCGTGCAAGTGGGGTGAGTGGAACAACTATTTTTGTTATTTTATTGAGGACTATTAGCGCCCCGCGGTTTCACCCGCATAAATCTCGATCCCGTGGGAATATCAGGATAAAAAGTATCCTATGGGTTAAACCAGGTTATAAACTATCTGTGTGCCAAATTTCATCCAAATCGGTTCAGTAGTTTTTGCGTGAAAGAGTAACAAACATCCATCCATCCATACTTACAAACTTTCGCGTTTATAATATTAGTTAGATCTACAACGAAAAATTACGCAACGAAATCGGTGAGCTATAAGTGTTGTATGATCTTCGGATAGTTTTCCTGAGTTAGTTTAGCACCATGTGATATTACTATTTCTATACGCACCCATGACCATGATACAGAAAAAACGAATGAGGTGCAAGTATTTAAAATTATTTCCTAATATCATCCTTTCTGGATGCAGCAAAAAAACGCGTCCTTATAATTTACTAGCTGATGCCCACGGCGTCGCCCGGGTGGATTTTCCCAAAATAAATAGCTATTGTAACGAGCCTAAGTTACTTCTTATAACATCAGTTATCTACCAGTGAAAGTTCCGTCAAAATCGGTCCAGCCGTTTCGGAGATTAGCCGGAACAAACAGACGGATAATAGTAATTAAATATTTTTTTTTTGTTTTAAGCACCATTGCATTTAGTAAAAAGCTGTTATTTTGACACTAAAACGGACACTTCAATTTTATTTATTTTTATAGATGCCTGATCAACCCTAACTTCGAATTTTTATTTGGTACTAAATTCAGACCGTTCCAAAAAATGTTGTGGATTGTTATCTTGCTATATCATATAATGTTACCAATTCCAGAGTGTTGGACATGCTGAGGTTCCAAAAGTTCACGATCGGTCACGCGTGGGTGTCAGACTACGGCAGCTCGGACAACAAGACACAGTTCGACTACCTGCTCAAGTACTCGCCGCTGCACAACATACATAAGCCCCTGAATGGTAATTATTATTATTGAAAACAATGTTGTTTTATCTTCTCTCAGTTTCATAATCATCATTTTCAGTGGACATAAATGTAACCACACCGAAATCACTTGATCTCTTTTTGGTCCAAAAAAGTAATGCATATATATTTTCAATTGTATTCAGTCCAGCCAGCATCGTTAGTTGGCGGGATGCGTCATGATGCATGATGGGCGAAAGACCTATTCATGCTCTTTATTGTTTTGCGATTAGAAAAAATGTAGTACGCGGCCTTAAATATAAGACATGGTTTTAGAAAAAGTTTGACTACAACGTCGTCTCTGTCGCTCATACTACTTGTCTCTCTTTCAAAAGCTCGATGAGCATTTGCGTCCAGGTACTGTAACAATATTCTATAATCCCCAGGCACAGAGTACCCGGCGACGTTAGTCCTGACGGCCGACCACGACGACCGTGTAGTTCCGCTGCACTCGCTGAAGTTCATCGCGGCGCTACAACACGCGGCCAAGGACAGCAGCCAGCGCCGCCCCCTGCTGGCGCGCGTCGACACTAAAGCCGGCCACGGCGGCGGGAAACCTACCGCGAAAATTGTTAGTATTACCACTGTTTACCTATATTCATTTCTTCTTGACGTTCAAGTAACCGTTTTTGCCACAAACGTGGGGGAAAGAACGAGGCAAAAATAATTATGTATTTGTCAAGTGACAGTTGGTCACGAGTTCACGACTCACGGCCAGCCAAAGTAACAGTCGACTGTTCTTCCGCGCTGTTGGATTTACAACCCTCGCTCAGCGCCGAGGATTGAAAAAACAACAGTGCAAAAACAGTTGAATGTTACTTTTGATGAATAAACTGGCCGTCAGACCCGGATTTATGCTCACCATGACGAGCCAAAGTCATATTAAATACTCGTGAATAAAACCAAGGAATGTCAGACATGAACTCTTGTACCTATATCTCAATCCAAATCTACATAATGCCGGCAATGATTACAACAAACTTCGTTATAAAACTCATAGACGAAAAACAGGAATATCTTGGTTCTATTTCCATTTACGATATTATGATTTATCTATATTTCAGATCGAAGAGCACACGGACATCCTGTGCTTCATGAGCGAAGCCCTCGGCCTCAACTTCATCAAGTGATCCCACCTGCCATACGTCACAACTAGTATTAAACGAGATGAACGCTAATAGTATTATGTAAATATAGCAACAACCACAGTGTCTCGATGATTACCTCGGGGTCTTAGCTAAGACTGGTGATATTGTTACGCATTGCTACTATTTTTATTAATAAAACTTTGTTTTTATTTTTGAATGTAGCGTTTTATTGGGTATTTGAATAGTATCTTGCTATTCTCACCGAGAGGAGGCTTGTGTCCTAGCAGTGGGAACACTATAGGCTGATTATGTGTCAACCCCCAATATTGCATACCTCCTTACAGTTCTAACCAAAGAGTAGAATAAAGTGTTCCAACTGTGTCATATCCTTAGTCATGTCTTACACAAATATAACACAATGGTGCCGATTCTGTTGTACACCGAACTAAACTATCACTAAAATAGCGTTAAGATTCTCATAAAGGGTGTTATGAGAATCTTAACGCTATTCTGACGAAAACTCTAAATTTAATTTTTTTTTGGACAACTATAACAAATTTGACAATCGCGCCTCCACTTGGTAGGTACTTGTTTTCCCTACCCCGTGATTTTTTTTTAGAGCCGGAGTGCTGCTTCGGCGTGTTTTTTTAATGGATTTTATCACATTTGGTATGGAAAATATGCAAAATTTTTCATTATTTTTGCGATACGACACACCGTTTTCGAGATAAGCAAAAGAAAATAAAAAAAATGATACAGTACTGTTTTGCAACTGAAGTGGTGGTTTGAATTTTTGTTCATTACATCTTTATGTTATTATTCCACACATTTTTAATCGCGATTAAAAATAGTCACATTTAGTTAAAGGATTTAAGTTATAGGACAAAATTTTAGTTTAAATCGTCAAATTCAGAATAGCATTTTCACTAAACTATTATCTCAGTGCTGTCAAACTAAATAGTTGTGTCAATATAGTTTTTTTTTTTTTTTTTTTTGTTTCTCATTCATGTTTGGTTTTATTTTTTTTACTATATTTCTATAGTTTTATCTTTATTTTAATTTATTATACTAAATTAACTAAAAAACAATTAAGAACCCGTCTTCCCAGAGACAGTGGGATGAGCCGCTCTGCAGGTTGGTACGGAATAAACTTATTAATACGTCCACCAATACTGCTGAGCGTGCCCGCCTACTGGCTGTGGGTGAATGGGAGTCGGGCCTCTGGCTTCAGGCGCTACCGTCACCCAACGGCTTGGCACGCGACGATGGGAAGAGGCCAGACGGAATGACCATAATGCCCTGGAAGTTGGGTAGACCTTTGGTGTGGGACGCAACCTGTGTCGACACCCTCGCGCCATCCCATCTTCCTAGCACGGCGGGCTGTGCTGGGACAGCTGCTTCAGGAGCAGAAAACCTCAAACGGCGCAAATATAACAACCTTATTGGGAGCTATATGTTTGAGCCGTTTGGGGTTGAAACACTAGGGCCGTGGGGTCAGAGTGCTCATCGAGTATTTCGGGACATCGCTAAGCGATTGGTCGACTCTTCACGTGACCAGAGGGCTGGCCTATTTTTAGCCCAACGAATCAGCATTGCCATTCAACGTGGCAATGCTGCCAGCCTTTTGGGCACCTTTCCCATTGACAGCGATGCGGACGAATTCTTTGATGCTCAATGAGCCCCTCCCCTTTATTTTTTCTTTTTAATTTGTTATATATGTAATTGTTTTTTAGTTAATTTAGTTTATTTCAGAATAAATTTGGTCTTTGACAGGACTAAACTAAATTTTTGTGATTTTCAGTTTAGTTTAGAGAATTTTGTGACAAGAGAATCGGCAGCAACGTATCGGTTTAAAAGAAAATCTCGTTGCATCGCGTCTCGGTGTAAACTGACCCTTAATAGCGGCTCGGAACATGAGGCGAGTCGCTGCGCAGTAACAATTTCATGTGTCAGCGGGGATGAGGGGTGGGGGCGCAGCGAGTAGCTAACTTCCGAGCCGCCATTAGGTTTGAATGGAACTGTACAGAGTCAAGGATGAGGATGTCGTAAACAAAACAGAACGTAATATTCAACTTTTATTGTTATATCCTTACAGTACAGTTGCTAAAAGCACGAAATCCAATTGGGACTTGCTCCAACCTACGTAATAATATAAAATATTAGTTGCTTACAACAAAATAAATAAACTTCTTAATGCCCTTTTGGCGTTTTTCTTTATCCAATAATAAGTTAATTTCTTTATGTTTAGTTACTTTTGCAACTTTGAACATGAAGAAATTGATCGATGGCCTCGATTTAAAATCGTTTGAACATACAAACGAAGAAGTAAACACATCGCTAGTGATTATATATGCTTAGTACATAGACTACAGTTCAATACAGTTGTAAAAGTAAGAGACACGGTTACGATAAACTTTCGTGTGATCACGGACCCATTACAATGAAATGTACAATCAGTTGTTCCTGAACATACAATTGACCGGTGCCTGGGTCCCGTTTGGATCGCATCCTCACGACAACACAAATTAAACGATACATACTCACATTAATCAAACATAATGATTATCATTAAAATACATAAATATCGTACCGATCAATTGTATTACTACCATATAACACCTAGAAAGAACGTCATTAATAAAATGCTATACTAAACAATTACGTGGTACATGCATTAAATATAGGTTACATAGAGCCTAGGTATAACAAGCAACCTTCAACCATATACTTACTCGAGAGCTTCGATCGCTACTCGTGTCAGCTACATGTACTCTATCATCATAACTCTAAAATTACACATTTCATAGCTTAGGGTCGGGGGAACTATTCTTACACGCTCATCCACTACAAAGTCAGTTAAAAATCGAGGCCAAACATCGTTCTAATCGCCGTAGCCCCCGCGTGTATATCCTAATTATACAGGAATAGTACCGAAGAACCGTAGAAAATACTGGAGACAGACATCCGCGCACCTATAAGCTTTAGCTACAGCGAGACGAGGGCCACGGCGATTACTACTGTAGAGCTAAACTAAGGTGACACCATGGCCGCATGATGTAACTTTAGCGTCCGTCGGGACGGCCGCGAGCGCGCGGTGTTCGTGCGCGTGCGCAGTACGAGCGCGTGCGCAGTACGAGCGCGTGCGCAGTACGAGCGCGTGCGCAGTACGAGCGCGTGCGCAGTACGTGTGCGTGCGCAGGCCGCGTGACGAACAGCGAGCGTCGCGGGGCGCTGCCCAGTCCCAAGGAAACTTTTGGTTTGGCTTCACAGCCCCAGATTCGTTACAATATTCGTTCCTACATAATTTTAATGATATTTTATTTCTTTATTTACTACTACACTTATATAATAACAGACAAGTTTCAGTATATATTATAGCCAATAAATATAGCGATATTTTAGATCAATTATGGCTATCGTGTATTTATTATAAACTAATTTAATCTTTTATATCAGATGAGCGCTGCTCTTATAACAGAAACAAGTCTACCAAATGATTATAAATGTAATTTCATTAGCGTGAAAAATAAATAGAAAACTGTATCCTAATTTGTGAGCGATACATATTCCAAGAAAAGTAAAAATAAAATAACTAAATAGTTTCTTACAGGTCGTTATGTATAACAAAAAATATACATTTGAAATTCTAATAATATGAAAGTTCATACAGGAAATCAACTAAAAGTTGTTGCAAGACTCGAGATCAAACAAAACGTCGTGAATATGTCATAGCCGGAAACGGCACAAAACAGTCAAAAGGTTGGATTTTTGCGAGGTCGCGTCGTCCCGAACATTTCGTGCTGTGAGATATTCACATGGACTAATATTGCAATATAATCGAGAGGTAAGCGAGATGACAGGTGAACGTTAGCTGCGCGTGCGACGCGACGGTTACTCGGCGATACCATTGCTCACCACACTCGTCTTGGGCGGCGTGCCACCGACACTCTGGATCCTGGAATGTAAATAGGCACAATTTAACGAGAGAAACTGCCAACTGACTAACTTCTACATGTTTAATGTTCTAACCCTGCCAATTTTGTTATACAATATGGGTATTTGTAGGTGTGTCTGCATTTTGAGTGTTTCTGTATAGCGGGTATGTATGTAGTATACGTACGGGTGCGCGGGCGCGTCGAGTCCCATGAGCGCGAGCGCGCGCAGGGCGGCGCGCGAGCACTGCTCGTGCGAGTGCGCGGTGGACGCGCCGCCGCCGTGACACATGACGGGCGGCTCCGTCGACAGCGACACCAGCGACAGGTACTCGCCGTGGTTGCGCTGCGAATACAGACATGTTACGTCACGCTGGGAGGCAAGATTGGGATGGGCAGGCTGCAAGACTAGGGCGAGATGCTCTGTCACGCTACGAGGCTAGATTGGGTTGACCTGACACGCTACAGAGCGAGATCGATGGCAAGCTACGAGGCTAGGTCATTCTGGCTGATTTTCTTCTGACGCTATTTGTCGGCACTGATAGGTTAAATACTCCTACGATGCAAATTAGTAAAATGCCGTAAGGAAAGTTTTGAGTAAGAATATGGATGGCTATATTAAAAGTAAGGGGAACCAAAGTAACGTTATGAATAGGTAGTGTGAAACATAACATGGTCAGAATATGGGATAGATAATTATCTACGTAATACTGCATAATAAGATGTGACTAAAGAAACGATGAATGTACCGTGTGAAAGGTGATATGTCTACAAAGGGAGTTCACCGAGATGACGACATGTTGATCCGACCCAAAATAAATTGAGATAAGGGCAAGAGAATGATGATGGCTTGTTACCTTAGGGAAGTCTGAGAACTGCACACTGAAGCCCAGCAGCTGCGACAGGTACATGAGCTGGTCCTTCGCGCCCGGCGTGTTGCCGCCCGAGCCGCCTGTCGCGCTCGTCTCGCTCACACCTGTAAGAAAATTACGTAAATAATGCGTTATGCACACTAAGTAGAGTGTACGGTCCCCTCTACTTAAAACTCCCACAAACATCTAGGTTCATTTCTTCGTATTCAATGTGACAGTCATCCCGAAATGTGGAGTCAATGGCTCCCATTTTGGTGCTTTTCGTACAACACCTCGGTACATAGTGAGACCAAATTTACACCATATGAACTGATTTTTGGGAAAAAATGCTCTCTTCCAAGTAACTTAAGTTCCAATGTAGTAGAGCCATTATATAACTACGATAACTATCCGCTGGAGTTAAAGTTTCGGTTGCAGTTATCACAAAAAGAGGCTAGAGACAATTTGCTTAAGAGTAAAATACAAAGAAAACAAAAGTATGATAAAAACAACAGACCAGTAACTTATAGTCCTAACGAATTAATTTTAGTAAGAAATGAAGTAGGTAGAAAATTAGAAAGTGTATATTCAGGACCATATGTGGTTGTTAGAGATAATGTCACCGAATGTGGAAATTATAAAAAATAATAAACTTGATGTAATACATAAAAATCGCACTAAAATGTACCATTCTAAGTAATTTAAGGAAGTGCGAATGTGAAAGAAAAAAAATGTACTTTTAGTTTGTAATTTATTTTTATTTTTAGGGGGTAGGTGTACGGTCCCCTCTACTTATTATAATCTTTGTCATTATAGACACCTTTTATACCATATTATTATTATAATAAAGTCAGTATATTCTCAGCAGTCATTGGTTTCATTTACTGTCTCTGCCTACCGTACAAGAGTGAGAGTCTACATTTCCAGAATCGTAGTCGGTGATCGAAGCTTTCTCGTATTGGAAAACCTAGGTCTCAAGCATAACTTAAAACTAGTTTCAAACAATCAAATGGCCTTAAACTATTCATAAGTAATGCTCTGTATTACGGGTCTTAGACACAGAGTTAACGAATTTTTTTAGCAAAACAGGTCGTTAATATTTAGTAGTTTTTTCTAGTAGTACTGACCATTAGGTTGATGCGGCTGGCCAGTCCTCGTGTGGTAGTCCATGAGTAGCACGCCGGGCACCGGCTGGCGCACGTCGCCGCCCGCGCCGCCCGGCCCGCTCGGCCCACCCGGCCCGCTCGGCCCGCCCGGCCCGACCGCGCCCTCCTGTGACGTCACGCGGCCGTTACACAAGCATACAGAGCACGTCGGCTACTGCTACATCGAGGTAGCCACATACGTAACTGCATAATTGCGATAGCCATCATGCACGGTGTTATGTGATAGTGGTACAGTTTGAAGGGACGTTCAAAGGTACCAATCTTCGGAAAAACCGAAGATTGGCTAATAAAATGGGTTTGGTTGAAAAATAAATTAATTTTCTTCTGATTTCTCTCCAATTAATGTGCGTTTATTCAAAGTTCTGAATCAGTTGAGTTCTTTGAACATTGTCTCACAATATTACACTGTTTATGTGTATTATTTCTCGCCAACAAACTGGAGTTTTGTGAAAAAAATGGCAAAAAAAAAAATTGTTTAAAATTAAATAAAAAAGCTTTGTACGTACTTTTCGCTTGGCGTCGCCGTTGTTCTTGGTGTCGTTGGGCGCGGCGGGGTCGGGACTGCAACTGAGCTGCTCCGCCGGCTTACTGCTCATCTCCATCGCTAGTAACACGTCTGCAACGTTCATATACAGCCGTTTGTTGAGGGTAACATACATGTTAGTTAGTATTTGTCAAGGTTTTGTGGGTTATTTTTATAGTATTATGTAGAGGTGTCGGTACTTTTTTACTAATTGTTAGATGCATGTGAATTATTTCTGGTTGCGTAAGTACGGAAGCGTTCAGCATTGGCCGAGTCAGGATAAAAATATTCTTTGTATAATATTGTACTACTTAAAAAAAAATATATAACTCGAAATATTTAATCACCAAAAATGGCACGTTAAATTAAAATAACGATGCAATAGTGAAGTAAATAACAATTACACAAGGATACATATTATAGTAAGAGAGTGAAAGCAAACAGTATAGATGTAGAAATACTACGCATTGTGTCATGCAACGCTACGCGAACGCCTCTGGTTGCCGCGAGTGAGTCAGTTCAACTTGTCCAATACAACTAGCTAACTACCCACTGCTCAAAATCGTAGCGGAGTCTTTACGACGTACGTGTTGTGGCACCGGTTTACGTAGTGTAGGGTGCCGAGAAAATAGCTGACTTCTTCAGGCATCAGTTTGAGGTAATACTACAGTAGTGCTACAGTGCAGTATGTGATACGTACTGTGCGCGGCGCGTCGCTTGGCGGTCTTCTTGTTGGGCCCGAGCCCGGTGGCCGAGTGCGGCGGCGCGTCGCACTGCACCAGGAACTATAGTGCAGTATGTGATACGTACTGTGCGCGGCGCGTCGCTTGGCGGTCTTCTTGTTGGGCCCGAGCCCGGTGGCCGAGTGCGGCGGCGCGTCGCACTGCACCAGGAACTATAGTGCAGTATGTGATACGTACTGTGCGCGGCGCGTCGCTTGGCGGTCTTCTTGTTGGGCCCGAGCCCGGTGGCCGAGTGCGGCGGCGCGTCGCACTGCACCAGGAACTATAGTGCAGTATGTGATACGTACTGTGCGCGGCGCGTCGCTTGGCGGTCTTCTTGTTGGGCCCGAGCCCGGTGGCCGAGTGCGGCGGCGCGTCGCACTGCACCAGGAACTATAGTGCAGTATGTGATACGTACTGTGCGCGGCGCGTCGCTTGGCGGTCTTCTTGTTGGGCCCGAGCCCGGTGGCCGAGTGCGGCGGCGCGTCGCACTGCACCAGGAACTATAGTGCAGTATGTGATACGTACTGTGCGCGGCGCGTCGCTTGGCGGTCTTCTTGTTGGGCCCGAGCCCGGTGGCCGAGTGCGGCGGCGCGTCGCACTGCACCAGGAACTATAGTGCAGTATGTGATACGTACTGTGCGCGGCGCGTCGCTTGGCGGTCTTCTTGTTGGGCCCGAGCCCGGTGGCCGAGTGCGGCGGCGCGTCGCACTGCACCAGGAACTATAGTGCAGTATGTGATACGTACTGTGCGCGGCGCGTCGCTTGGCGGTCTTCTTGTTGGGCCCGAGCCCGGTGGCCGAGTGCGGCGGCGCGTCGCACTGCACCAGGAACTATAGTGCAGTATGTGATACGTACTGTGCGCGGCGCGTCGCTTGGCGGTCTTCTTGTTGGGCCCGAGCCCGGTGGCCGAGTGCGGCGGCGCGTCGCACTGCACCAGGAACTATAGTGCAGTATGTGATACGTACTGTGCGCGGCGCGTCGCTTGGCGGTCTTCTTGTTGGGCCCGAGCCCGGTGGCCGAGTGCGGCGGCGCGTCGCACTGCACCAGGAACTATAGTGCAGTATGTGATACGTACTGTGCGCGGCGCGTCGCTTGGCGGTCTTCTTGTTGGGCCCGAGCCCGGTGGCCGAGTGCGGCGGCGCGTCGCACTGCACCAGGAACTATAGTGCAGTATGTGATACGTACTGTGCGCGGCGCGTCGCTTGGCGGTCTTCTTGTTGGGCCCGAGCCCGGTGGCCGAGTGCGGCGGCGCGTCGCACTGCACCAGGAACTATAGTGCAGTATGTGATACGTACTGTGCGCGGCGCGTCGCTTGGCGGTCTTCTTGTTGGGCCCGAGCCCGGTGGCCGAGTGCGGCGGCGCGTCGCACTGCACCAGGAACTCCCGGCGCCGCGCCGCGCCGCGCTCCTCCAGCACGCGGTACTGCGGGCTGCGCGCGCGCACGGCGTGTCGCGCCACGGCGAGGCGCGAGATGGGGTTGTCGGCGCCGCCCGCGCCGGCCGCGCCGCCCGTGCTGCCCTCCTGCGGACACATCTTCACTTAGACAGGGACGCAACGCACGCGAGCCGTGACGTACGCCACGCAACAGACGGCCTAAATGAGATGTTTATCAGCTCATTTAGGCCGTTTGTTGAGGTCGCGCGAAATGCCAACAATCTATGACAATATTTCTTAATTTTGGAATAAAAGTTAACGCAGCTTGCGGTAGGAATAAACTGGTATAAATCGTCACGTAACGAAAAAGCTTTATGCAACCCCCTCCATGCGACTTTCTCTGAGAGAAAGTGAATTTGGTCAAAATGAATATTCAAGATGGCGGCTGGGAAAATTTTCTTTTTTTTTATCATAGGTGTCGTTTTCATGGTTTTCGATGGTGCTAAAGCCAATAGTGACGGTAAAATGTAAATACAAGATTCGAAAATTTATAAAAAAATCATCTAGGGTATCGTTTTCATAGTTTTCGAGAGTGCTTAAACCGATAGTGAGGTGAAAATGTAAATCCAAGATGGTGGCTGCAAAAATTTTGTTTTAGATCAAACGTAAGAAGGAACTTCGTTCCTGACGGGGGTTCCCCGACCGCACACGTTTTTATTAAACCTGTTTTGTTCCATTGCTGGGCAAACCTACTTTTGTTAAGAAATTAGCGTTTTAATAAAGTAGCTGTGGTCACCTTGATGAGATTCCTAGGTTTCTTCTTGGCGGGCTGCTGTCGCCGCTTGTCGCTCCCGCTGCGCGCGCGCAGCAGCGCGGGCGGCCACCTCCTGCGCATCTCGTCCAGCATGCGCTCGGCCGCGCGCCGCTTGGACACCTTCTTGCCGTTGCCCTCGCCTTCTGTCTCCATGTCGCCCACCGTGCACGCCGTTATGAATACCTGGGAATTATAAAAAACGCAAACGTATATCATATTCATATTTAAATTTAACCAGTTACAGGAACTTTTGAATTGTCAAAGAGTCGGTCAGTCTGAAAGATGAAGCTAGTTGCCCATTCCAAAGCGTTATAGGTTCCTATCAAGAAGAACAGGCAAGAAACTACATCTTTTGACTCAAAATATTGCAAGCAAGCGATTTTAAACCTTATGCAGTGTAACAAAATGCGCGACGTAATTTCGGCCTGATATGCACTTTTACTGCCAAGTACATAGACTGCAGACAAATTAGCATGCCATAAAATGTGTCTCATATATCTATAACAATTAGTCAGTCGAGTTCATGGCGCACGAACGAACTATCGTTGCACTCGTGAGTCGGGTGCTTGGCACTAAAAGTGTTAAAGGTAATTTAATAAAGCAAAGATCTTTTTTTTCGGCAGAAATCTATCTTCGGTCGGTCTCTATTTAAAACTTACTCGCATGTGCGGCGGGCCGCGCTCGGATTTGACGGTGAACTGCACGGAGAGGTTACGTTTGAGGGCGAGTTCGTGTACCAGTGATACGGGCGATTTTACTTCGGAGCTCAGGAGGTCTGCGTTCGTGTCGCTTGCTGAAAATACAAAAACAATTTGTTTTTAATAATTACGATATTTTCTATTATTTTGATGGGGTAAAGCAGATATTATTAAACGATACGTACTATGACGTCTTTTGTTTCATTCTTTGGAAAAAAGGCACGTGTTAATGTTTTCTGAGCGTGTAAACGAGGAATAAAGGTGTTTAAAGGTGGCGCAGAAGTTCGTGTACATCTGATGTTCTGATGATGTGTACATGAAATGTCGTACTGGATATTCACAAACTTGTTCAAAAACCAAAATTTTCATTTTTTTTTTTCACGTAAGCCTACATAGGCACTTATGAAACGTCAGGAGCGTTATAAGACAGCAGCAGTCACAAAGTTTGGCGTTTTTTAATCACTAACCTGCTTCTGTGTCAGTCTGCGTAGCGGCGGGCGGCGGGTCCGCGCCGTCCCCGGCGGGGCGCAGGTCGCGCAGGGCCCGCGCGGCCGCGTCGTGGCGCGCGGCCTGCGGCGTGGGCCCCTCGCCCAGCCAGGCGCGGCCCCCCACGGCCACGCGCACGCGGTACAGCAGCGCGGGCGCGGCGTAGGCCGGCGCCAGCAGCGCGTGCGCGCGGTAGGCGCCGCGCGCGCGCAGCAGGCGCGCCGGCCCGGCCACGGGCGGGATGGACGTGTACACGGCCGGCTGGCACAGCTTCATGGCGAGCGCGTTTAGTTCCACCGTGGGCATGACTGCGCCTGCAGCGACACAATTTTAACTTAAGTACCACACGAACGGATTTTATTCATTCTAATGTAATGAAGCTATATCATGTTATATATCAGTCCGTGCATGACTGGTGCGCGGCGGCGGCGGCGGGAAGCTGGTCGTGTATATATCAGTGTGTGCCCGCTACAGGTGTACGTACCCGCGTGTCGGTGGTGCGGCTGGTGCGCGGCGTGCGGCGCGGGCGCGCGCGGCGGCGGCGGCGGGAAGCTGGTCGTGTATATATCAGTGTGTGCCCGCTACAGGTGTACGTACCCGCGTGTCGGTGGTGCGGCTGGTGCGCGGCGTGCGGCGCGGGCGCGCGCGGCGGCGGCGGCGGGAAGCTGGTCGTGTATATATCAGTGTGTGCCCGCTACAGGTGTACGTACCCGCGTGTCGGTGGTGCGGCTGGTGCGCGGCGTGCGGCGCGGGCGCGCGCGGCGGCGGCGGCGGGAAGCTGGTCGTGTATATATCAGTGTGTGCCCGCTACAGGTGTACGTACCCGCGTGTCGGTGGTGCGGCTGGTGCGCGGCGTGCGGCGCGGGCGCGCGCGGCGGCGGCGGCGGGAAGCTGGTCGTGTATATATCAGTGTGTGCCCGCTACAGGTGTACGTACCCGCGTGTCGGTGGTGCGGCTGGTGCGCGGCGTGCGGCGCGGGCGCGCGCGGCGGCGGCGGCGGGAAGCTGGTCGTGTATATATCAGTGTGTGCCCGCTACAGGTGTACGTACCCGCGTGTCGGTGGTGCGGCTGGTGCGCGGCGTGCGGCGCGGGCGCGCGCGGCGGCGGCGGCGGGAAGCTTGTCGCCGACAGCGCCGCCTGCGCCGCCGCGTGTTGCGCGCGCTTTATTGACGAGCCCTGCAAATACACCAATAATGCTTATTCCAACAGCAATATCCCTAAAAAAGTAAAATTATGTTACTTTATCGTACTTCATACATTAGGTCATTACGAGTCTTTTAACAGAACAATCATGAAAAGGTTTCAGTCAAGCTGTGATCCAGTGCAAAGCGAAATCTCCTTCTGATTGTAAGTGAGATTAAAGTAGATGGGTATGGTAGATACATCAAGACCAAAGAAAGCCGCAGCTTTTAAAAATCTCATTAACGTTAAAACGGCTAAAATTAAAGGCTAACAAGAGTGTAGTTACTAAATCCACAAATTTATCGTCATAGGTGAGAGGAATCGATATAAGTTTTATTTATTTTTTTATTTATTATTTATTATTAAATTTATTTCAGACCATAGGTCCATAAACAACACACATCACAATTTTATACACAAAACATACATACATACATGTAAACACATACCTACAAAAAAAAAAAAAAAAAAAAAATGTTTTAATGATTTAAACGTACACAAACAAAAAACTGAAGACACTAGTGTCGAAAAACGTTAAAATCGCACTGACCTCTGCAGTATATTCCTCAGTATCACCCAGTCGGAGTGTTACTGTGAATACTTTCTTGTGCGCGGGTCCCGTCTCTGATGTGAGGCGATATTGATGCTTAATCTGAAAAGACGACAGAAAACGTGACAAAATCACACAAAAAAGTCGCATGTTGACAAGTTACGAGTTACGAAAATGATATTTTTGTTATATCGCCTGAGTTATTTTATATCATTATGTATATCTAAAGCTCATTCTCCATCTCAGGTACCTTAGAACTAAAATAACCATAATACATAGTAAAATGATTTCTGCTTCTTCAGTTCTAGCCCTATTTAAGCAGACAGACATACTGTACATGCTGGGTTTGCATAGGTCGACCATTCAAATCATGAGACATAAGCTAGTTCTTTAACCAAATGTCTTGTTCGGCTCTTGATAGCAACGATTGAAAGGATAACACCATCTTAAATATTATATTTATATAAACTTCTAGGATTATTGTATTTTATTTTATTGTTATTTCATTATACGCTGCACCGATTGACGTCATCACGTCAATGCCGGCTGTCATTGAAAACAAGCGCTGGGGCTGTCTTGCATAGGGTAGCAGCATTTGCTGAGTGATGGCCGTTTTGTTTGCGTGGATGTTACGCATATTTTCCCCTATTTCGTGTATTTTCCGTTCTTAGCGTCATGTTTGCCGCATCATATTGCTATGCCCCGGTTTGAAGAGTATTGGTGCCGGTGTTGTTGAAGGAACATGAGGCATTTTATCTGTGTCTGGGATGGCATCGAAATTCATTGCCTATATGTGTGCGGTGTCCATAGACAGCGGGGACCACTAAGGGTAGATTTCTGCGTTCAAGAGTGTCATCATTGTAGTAGAATTTTGACGCAGTTTAAATATGCTGATCGCGTTGGTTTCATTGGTGAAATGAAATGGCTTAACCTCAGATGAACCGCGGCACTAAATCTCATATGTTATTGGGTGGCTTATAAGCCTCCCAATAACATAAATAAAAGACCGGAAGTGCGCGTCACACTCGCGTACTAAGCGTTTATTACGATAGATAGAACAGGAAAAAACAACAAAAATAAAATGAATTACCAAAGTATTTTGCGATACGAACTAAGCTATCAGCTGATAATATGAGATTATCTCACCAGTTTTTATCATTATTTCGATTAACTACGTCAGTAAAGAATGACGTAAGAACCGATTAGCAATACTCGCTTTACGAGGTTTATTAGCGGCTAAATTACAAATATCCAATATACATCTCTTTACTTTGTTTTGTTTGTGCAATAACATTAGGGCATTACAGTTAGGTGTCGCCTAGTGTTTGTGAAAGCAGGCTAATTACATAAGTTATTCTAAGCATTAAGAATACTATTACTACTGTGATAACGGTAAAGCGGAAAACAAGAGAAACACTTGAAGAATTCTGTTACACTAGTTTATTTTAGAATAAAACACAGAACTAAAATACATGCTAACGACGCACAAAAATCTGCGCTGAGTTACGTATAATTTAATTATGCTTTACATTGTTTCTTATTTTCTAAGTTATAATGTGATTCTTAAACTATTAAATAATATAAATATTATACATGCGAAAATGTGTTTTTGATTTGTCCTCTTTTCACAGATCAACGCGACGTGACTTTTTCTCGAGTTCATTGGACGTGCCCAGTGTCCAGCCCGCTTCCATTGTAATCCAAGCACTTGTTCGGCCCACTTCCTTTGCCTTAGTCTTCCTTCTGATTATGGTATTCCTCACTTTGTCTTTTATTTTTACTCCTTTCATTCCTCTTTGGCATAAATTTGTCCTTTCTAGGTTTCGTTTTGTCAACTGACGAAAAAAAAAGGAGGAGGTTCCCAAGTCGACACGTAATTTTTTTTTTGTGGAAGTTATGTCCTGCGAGCATTATTAGTAACGTGGGAAGTAAGCATATTTCCACGGTTTTGATTTTTAATTTAGTATTGTACCTATCTTGCTCTCAAAGTATTCTTTTAATGTACATATTTCATTTTTGCATGTGCTTCCCATTCTCCTTTCTATTTATTTGTCAGTGTAGTGTAGCCTCTACATGTAATGAGGTGTGCTAGGTAATTTTATTCGTCGACGCATTGTAGGTTGTCTAGAAAAATGTTTATAGGTTTTTTGGCTTGGATGGCTCCTAGCCTTTATTTTTATTTTCCTCAAATAATGACACTATCAGTGACTGATTTGTATTTTTTTTGCAGTAGCCGTAACTATAACGTCAGCAAATTTAATAGATAGGTGGTAGGTAGTTCTTTTTTTTTTTAAACATGCTTTGTTTTATTAAGGGTAACACTCTTGCTATTAAGTTAGTCATTCAGATATTTACTTTAGGAGTTAGCACAAAGAAGTAGAAGAAGGCTGTAGTTTAGTACGAAAACCAAGTTTGGGGTGTCGTTGTCGGCTGGTTTTTTTTGTATCTTTAATAAAAACATCTTTAGCTTTCATCTCTACTAAAGATTGCTGATTTTGGTCTACCCAGGTTACAAAAAATCTGCCAAATACTTGTGATATTTTGAACATCATTGTGTTGTAATTTTCAGGTGAGTTTACACGTTTATGAGGAGTTGCGACTACATGCTCATAAATATCCCTTAGTTTATGTGAACTTGTTGCATCGGCATCCTGGTCGCTTGAGCTATTTGAATTTGAGGCACTAGGATTTATATTAGGTTTCCAGTTTTTATTTTCCAGTATATAACGGAAAGCGGTAAGGCTGTCAGCCCACGTGATATTATGAGGTAAACTGACATTAAACTCTTGAAGTTGCTCCTGTAGCTTGAGTATGGGGAAATCAAAATCACCTTCATCATGGGAGATTAAGCACACAGGTGTTTCTCTGCCATTGACAAAACTAATAAAATCGTAAAAAGTAGTCATATCAAACGCAGGTTGGTCATCATCACTGTTACGTTTTCTGAAGAGTCTAAATGTGAGCTCTTCAGGGGCTACCTTGCTGTCATCCGTTTCTTGGTATTGACTCCGGTGTTCAGCTAACAAGCTCACTTGAGTAATCCTGGTGATTTTTTTCACTTCATTTCGTTCAGTCACCAAATCCATAAATACGTATGTTTCTATCGGAGTCATTTTTAATACTGATAAGTGATAACTGTCGTCGAATTTAAAGTAATAATAGTTTCATCGTTATCCTTATTGCATGCAGCATTCAGTAATCACTTGTCATTAAATGACACGGAATTGGTAGTCTGATAACCAATTTTTATCTTTTAAAAATACACAATGTAAAAATTAAATAAGCTGATGAATATTTTTGTTTTTAGGGTTCCGTCGTCAAAATATAAATTCTTACAATTTACAATTGGTTAATTATTGTTTATTTAGCCAAGGTTCACTTTCTACATGCAAAAATGGAACAGTGTTAAGAAAATACAAAAAAGATTACAGTTTAAAAAAAAAAAAATGAATATGAGTAAGTAAGTTAACATTCTGCAGTGTGCCAGCAGAAAACATTCTTTGTTTTTAATTAGTATTTGTACATCAAATTTTATGCAATTTTAACAATGGATAGTTATTTGTAATGTGTAAATATTTATGGCTTCATAACAATAAAGGAACTAAGGTACTCATTGTAAATACAATGTATGTACTCATTGACGCAGCTTATTTTGCTCTGCTATGCCACCTTAATTGGAACCAACTTTACATTTTGATTATATCTGCACACTATTAACAATTCACATAACTCTATCCACTTGTTAAACTGCCCACCATTTAATTTCACTGTTTCTTTAGACAGCGCCATCTAATGTTACAGGGTGTTTACCTTCTTGTTTCCTATACTGTCACCGTCTTAAACCAAAACATTCTTTGGAAACAAAGTTGAGAAACAACAATTTTCTGACACCATTTCTGTAGTTTAGCGGTGAGAACATAAAAACCAAATCACTTTCATATTAATTATAACTAGCTGTAACAATTTCTATTGCATTTGCATCAACATTTACTTGTATTTTCTTGTAATCCGGACATCTTTAGCCTCAACTGTAGCAAAAGATCGTTGATTTTCGTCTACCCAGTCAACAAAATATCTGCCAAATACTTGCGCTATTTTGTAAATCATCAATGTGTCATTTTCAGTTGGGTGTTCACGTATATAAAGATTTTTGACTACTCGGTTATAAATGTCCTTTAGTTCATAACTAATACGACTGAATAAATTTCTTCTTACAGCATTAACATTTCCACTGTTTGAATTTGAAGGTAAGTTTTTTCTTGGTACCTTTGTAACAACATGGTCCAGAGTAGTTTGAATACGTTTTCTTGACGGTGTCTTTTCATTTTGACGTTGCATATTAAGATTCTTTAAATCTTCACTGTTTCCATGATCTGGAGTGTTGGTTGCTGCTTCGAGTTGAATGGCATCCTGTTTGCTTGATCGATTAAAATTTGACGTACTAGGTTTGACACCAGTTCGCCAGCGTTTATTTTCCAGTATATAACGAAAAGCGGTATAGCTATCGGCACACATGACATCATTAGGTAAACTGACCTTCAATTCCTGAAGCTTTAGCTGGAGTATGGGAAAATCAAAACCATTTCCATAATGGGCGATTAAGCACACAGGTTTTTCTCTTCCATCGATAAAATTTCTAATTTCATTAAAAGTATGCTTATCAAACTCAAGATGGTCATCGTCACTGTCACGATGTCTGTAGAACTTGAATGTTTTTTCATCGTTTGGTTCCTTTACTTCCTCCGTTTCTAGGTACTGACTCCGGTGTACAGCTAACAGGCTCAGTCCAATAACCCTGTTTCTATTCTTGACTTTATCTTTTACTGTTGCAAAATCCAAAAACATGTATGTCTTTATTGGAAGCATTTTTAAAACTGATAACTGCAGTATGCTGGGATGTATTTATAGCTTCGCCTCTATCCTTAAATGAAATATTGAATTAATCACTTGGAATGACTAATATGTATATGCAAACCTAACTATTATTTTATGCTTATTATAAAGGTCGATTTAGACCAAGCGACCGAATGCACATTCTACCCCCACTCTACCAAATTCTTTTTGTGTAAACAGGGACAGAACATTCCTTCGGTGGTTTCTCCATACTAAAATGTCAAGAATATCAACAAGAGAATGCTCTAGCTCTTGTTCTGGTTCTATGTTCGTTTGGTCTAAACCCACCTTTAGGGTAACAATTTATGAGCAAGCGTGTGTGTCATGCTAAATCTGTATAAAACCATCATGGTGGTCATGAACGTGGTTGGACTACCAATGTGTTATGTTCTGCAGTGTGAACACACAACAGCGTAGCGTAGCGTAGGCGTTTGACCTGATGGATAACGATGTCTCATTATCAAAGTTAGCGAAAGTTGGCTGCACACCTATTGCTACACTATATGAGGGACAATTCAGTTCTTGTCATTATTTCGATTAACTACGTCAGTAAAGAATGACGTAAAAGCCTAAGTGATCCTCGCTTTACGAGGATTATTAGCGGTTAAATTACAAATATCCATACTCACACATCTCTTTATTTAGTTTAGAATGTTAGATTTTCAACTCTTGGCATTGAGCCGAGGGTTGAATATCCAACAGTGCAATAACATTAGGGCATTACATTTAGGTGTCGCTTAGTGTTTGTGAAAGCAGGCTAATTACATAAGTTATTCTAAGCATTAAAAATAATTATATTACTACTGTGATAACGGTAAAGCGGAACACAAGAAAAATGCTTAAAAATTCTGTTACACTAGTTTATTTTAGAATAAAACACAGAACTAAAATCAGCACGTTTTAGAGCCCCCAGAAAGGTCGCCCTTCACCACTTCCTAGTGTTATAGCTGGGAAGAAGTGGCGGAACAAACTCCCCAGCAACACATCTGTCTTACAATTGTTAGATTACTTTTATTATGCTTTACATTGTTTCTTATTTTCTAAGTTATAATGTGATTCTTAACTAATTAATAATATCAATATTATACATGCGAAAATGTGTTTTTGGTTTGTCCTCTTTTCACAGATCAACGCGACTTGACTTTTTCTGGACTTCATTGGACGTGCCCAGTGTCCAGCCCGCTTCCATTGTAATCCAAGCACTTGTTCGGCCCACTTCCTTTGCCTTAGTCTTCCTTCTGATTATGGTATTCCTCACTTTGTCTTTTATTTTTACTCCTTTCATTCCTCTTTGGCATAAACTAGTCTTTTCTACGTTTCGTTTTGTTGGAAGTCATGTCTGGCGAGCATTATAAGTAATGTGGGAAGTAAGTATATTTCCACAGTTTCATTTTTTTTTTAAACAGGCATTGGTTTATTAAGGGAGTTACCCCCATACCACTAAGTCAGTAATAAGATTGCTGATTTTGGTCTACCCAGGTTACAAAAAATCTGCCAAATACTTGTGATATTTTGAACATCATTGTGTTGTAACTTTCAGGAGAGTGTGTATGTACTCATTGACGCAGCTTATTTTGCTCTGCTATGTCTTGTCACCTTAATTGGAACCAACTTTACTCATGCATTACTATTACATTTTGATTATATCTGCACACTATCAACAATTCACATATCCACTATTGTTAAAAACTGCCTACCATTTAATTTCACTGTTTCTTTAGACAGCGCCATCTACTGTTACAGGGTGTTTACCTCCTTGTTTCCTATACTGTCACCGTCTTAAACCAAAACATTCTTTGGCAACAAAGTTGAGAAACAACAATTTCCTGACACCATTTCTGTAGTTTAGGGGTGAGAATGAGAACACAAAAACCAAATCACTTTCATATTAATTATTGCAATTGCATCAAAATTCACTTGTATTTTCTTATAATCAGAACATCTTTAGCTTCAACTGTAGCAAAAGATCGTTGATTTTCGTCTACCCAGTCAACAAAATATCTGCCAAATACTTGAGATATTTTGTACATCATCAAGGTGTCATTTTCAGGGGGCTGTCTACGATAATTTTTCTCTACTCGTTTATAAATTTCCTTTAGTTCATAACTATTGAATAAGTTTCTTCTGACAGCATGTCTGATGTTTGAATTTAAAGGTATGTTTTTTAAATCTTCACTGTTTCCATGATCTGGAGTGTTGGTTGCTGCTTCGAGTTGAATGGCATCCTGTTTGCTTGATCGATTAAAATTTGACGTACTAGGTTTGACACCAGTTCGCCAGTTTTTATTTTCCAGTATATAGCGAAAAGCGGTATAGCTATCGGCACACATGACATCATTAGGTAAACTGACCTTCAATTCTTGAAGCTTTAGCTGTAGTATGGGAAAATCAAAATCATCTCCATTATGGGCTATTAGGCACACAGGTTTTTCTCTTCCATCGATAACACTTCTAATTTTATAAAAAGTATTCATACCAAACTCACGTTGGTCATCGTCAATGGAACGATTACTGAAGAACTGGAATGTTTTTTTATCGTCTGGTTCCTTTACTTCCTCTGTTTCTAGGTACTGAGTCCGGTGTACAGCTAACAGGCTCAGTCCAATGACCCTGTTTCTATGGTTGACTTTATCTTTTACTGTCTCAAAATCCAAAAACACGTATGTCTTTATTGGAAGCATTTTTTCAACTGATAACTGCAGGATCCTGGGATGTATTTATAGCTTCGCCTGTATCTTGAAATATTGAAGTAATCACTTGGAATGACTAATATGTATATGCATAATTATAATTGTATGCTTATGATTATGGTATCCGCACAACAAATCAGGTAAAGGTTTGCAAGCGATAGCAAGATAAACAAAACAAAAAAAGATTATACCTCCAACTGTCATTAACGAGACACAATAGAATTTTAATTGTTATCGGCCATTAGAAGGCCAATCGACAGTTGAGCGGATATGGTAACAATTTATGAGTAAGCGTATGTCATCCTAAATCTAGATAAAACCGGTCATGTACGTGGTTGGACTAAACAATGCGTTATGTTCTGCAGTGTGAACTAAGTAGTAAGTTAACCAGCGTAGCGTAGGCGTTTGAACTGGTGGATAACGATGTCTTATTATCAACGTTAGCGAAAGTTGCTGCACCTGTTGCTTCACCATACGAGGGACAGGAAACAGTATGTAGAGTACTGTGGATTCCGGTCGCAGCCTTATTTCACTAGGTCGGGAGTGAGTCAAGGTAGCAATTTTGGGCCGTTAGAATTCATAATAATGACCCTTTGATGACGTCGTCGACGTCGATCATCCCTTATTACGTCAGGCAAGGCATTGGCCTTGCCTGACGTAATAAGAGATGCCAGTCCGCCTTTTGCAGAAGACCTCGAGACATTAATCGAGTAGTTGAGTGGAGTCGAAAGAACAAACTGCAATTCAATATTACGAAATGTTCAGTTCTAACATTCAGTCGGGCAAGAGTACCAGTCCGCCACAGCTACAAAGTGGATGACGTGCCTATGGAGAGCGAGGAGGCAGTGCGAGACCTTGGTGTTCGTATGGATACTCAATTGAGATTCCCGGAGTATATTATCAATGTTTTTAAAAAGGCATACAAGCGACTGGAATTTGTGCTTCGCAGAGCGGCAACTGCCACAAATATTAAAATCGTTTCGGCATTAGAGGACGCTCTAATAAGGGACCAGTTGCTTCACATGAGACTAAATTAATATAGTCTGATGTTGGAATACAGAATAAGTTTGAAGATACATATACCTAAGGCGGTATGGAGTTACAATCCTTTTACCCCTTGATGTATCCGACCTTGTTTGTGTTAGGCATGGTGGGATACAACAAGCTGGAAACAAGGAGGGATATAACACGGGCGTCGTATATCCTTGGACTGTTCCCGGGTAACAACGGCTACAAGGGATAGGGTTGTGTGCCGGACGGGTATGAGTAGCATCGACGACGGCCCAACTTGTTGGCGGTACCGCGTGGTCGAACAGGGGGCCTAGACAAAATCCCTTTTCTGCGCATACTAAATTTAGTTGCCGACAAAATGGTAGTAGTATCTTTTCTTATGTTCAGTGAGCGAGTTCGCAAGGGTAACTTTACACGTGTTATGTTTTTAATTTGTAAATCTTGTATAGCATGGTTAATATGTTGCAAACTATTTCATGAACTGTTAATTAACTAGACACTACCGAATTGGGACATTGTAATCAGCGGCGGTACTGCCATATAAGCTGAAAAGCCCGGCTTGCCTTCAAAACTGAGCCAATCAATTAAAAAAAAAAAACTACTCTATACTTCCAAGTCAATCCTTCATGTCGCAAGAATTGATAAGAATAATAACATAAAAACTTCGCGCTGCACCAGCCGCGCGCTATAAGTACAAACAATGCACCGTTGCCAAACTGCCACAGTTGCGATCTCGCTCTAACACTATAGCGTTAGGCGAGATCGCATCCATGAATGAAGACGTCAATTCTGTAGTACATTGCATCTTTCTCGCTCACACACGCTTGCGGCAACGGTGCAGAAGCCAGCTTCTAGACCTTTCATTTTTGCATTGAAAATGCGTACGTGGTCGATACTATTAGAATGTACTTATTTAGCAAAATGTTCTAATATTTAAGCCCGGCTTTTGAGTTTTTATGAATGGAACGAATCGTGTGTTTGAAGTTCGCGCAAATGCACTAGCCGCGATGTTGACCCGCGTAAAGTGAGTTACAAGTCCGCGAAGCGACTCAATTTGTTATTGTTTTGAAATAATTTTGAGATCAGTATTTTATTTTTCAATTGAGGTAATGAATTACCTAGTTTTATTATTTAAAATGATGTGATAGTTATTGCGGCTATGTCATTCCTTATGCTTAGTAGTGTTTTTATCATCAAAATGTGAATTTGGAAACTGTGTTCGAAAAGTTATGTAAATACATTGAGTTTTCTGACAGTAAGTAACTCTTTGCTTCACCGTAATCAACCCCAAATTACTATAACTCGGAAATATAAACAATTAGGTAGGTATTTTTGTCAGTCGAAGAATATATTGAAATTGGCATTCGATTGTTTAGTATGTATAAAGTTAAGAGTATGACCAAACTTAGGTAGCCTAGCTGGTGCCATGAAAGACATCAAAATTTGTATAGTGTTGTTTGTATGGCAATTGTAGTTTTGGTAAACCACTAAAAAACAAACCACTTATTAGAATACATCTCATCAAGATCACAAAACACAATAATTTTCGTATCGAAGATATTCTGTGAAATAAAGGCGTTTTGAAATAAAGATTAGAGTTGGCTATTGTCATTATGATTAATTATAAAATGTTATATACCCAATGTAATATCTTATTTAACATTTTCAATCGACTAAAACTTAAATTTAGTTAAAACAACAAATCGATAATTTGGGGCCATCTAGCGGCTTTTGATAGAATAATTTTTATGTGACAAGCGTTGACAAAGTTATTATGGTGAAAAGGTCCTGCGAAGCGGTGTGGTTACGCGCATTCGTTAATAGATGGCGCTTACGACCATTCCGTACCCCGAAATTGACGTCCCGTGCCTGAAATAATATGTAGAACTCTTCTTCATCCGTAAATCGCTCACTTGTCTGTTTTTTTAAATCGTTAAAAATCTGTCGGCTTGCCCTGGTTTTGAACCCTAGGCACGCCACTGATTGTAATGGTAGCGTATGTATGTATGTAAATAAAAAAAATAAAAATAATGTAAAAACCTTCCGCAAAAATTACTTATTTTGCCACACCAACAAAATTTACTTAACGTAATTATCTTTCCATTTCATCGAAAATCCATTGAGGTTTTCAGGACAGTCAGGTAATCAGAGGACAGGACTAAATTATAGGGTTAGGGGGCTTGTATAGGGTTTCCGAGTTTAACTTCAAAATTTTAAAAACGAAAGTCTAGCTCAAGCCGTTAACTGCAAAAGGCTTTTTATTTTATTGTGTAAGAAAAAAACAGGCCCCCAACTAATGGTAAGTAGTCACCGCCGCCCATGAATCTACGCTTCACACTGACGTGACGCAATATCCTGCAGCAGACCTTACCGCGCAACTACCATATATACAACATCCCGACATCAATCGTCAGGCAGTTGCCCACCAGACACGACACCCGTCTAGTCGGAGGAACCTCCTTTTTTATGGAGGATGAGTGAACTTTACTAGAGAGACTATTTCATACTGCAATTTGGAAGATTTTTTAAATTTGCCGCCATTTCCTCGTAGCATAACTCACTAGCCAAACTATGGTGAAAGTGCTCTACTGCAAGTAGGCGGCCGACAAAATAGCATAGTGTAAAAAAAGTTCTGTTCTGTAGTGGCTTTTCAGTGAGTTTGTCTAATTGAATTTGCCATATTAAAGCCCGGGTACTGGGCCCGTACCCTAATCAATTCCAAGACAGGCCAAGTCCAGATTAGCAATCATAGTTGCACCGCACATGGTTCAAAATTGCATGACATGTTTTAGCGTTTGAATAAATAATAATAATATTCCATTTAAAAGTCGGCTTCGGCCCCTCCCACGCCTTCCAAAGGTCCGGGACCCCAAGGTCCCGAGATATGTTAAGACATTAAAAAAAAAAAAATATTACATTATTCTCTCTTCACAATTTGTTGCTTGAGAAATTAACATTGTTTTTGGCTAATACACACTATATTCCGCATTTGAAAGAGACTGGTGTCTTATGTAGGCTTTTGGGAAAAACCTGTGTTACAGGTCCCCAGGGTTATTAGTTTATGAATTTGAATGACATTGACACTGGGATTAGGGGTAAATATTTGAGAAATTGTATTGGAACAGACAAGATGACAGCATTAGTTCCGATTTTGACCACGCGAAAAATATCCATGGACAATTATATTGAAGAAAAAGTGGGTGATGTTTATATCGTTACCTTATTGTACCTGGCCAGTTCGTTGACCAGGCACATGGGGGTCTTCTCTTTACTGTTGGCCTCTCCGCGCGGGCTGTCGTCCAGCGCGTCGCCGTCGTCGGGCGCGGCGGGCGCGCCCGGGCCCGCCGCGCCCTCGGCCGGGCCCGGCTCCACCGCGTGACACGCGCCTGACGCTGATGATGTCGACACTACTAGAAGGATACGAAACATTTCATTAGCTTAAACTCGACAACTATTTAAATACCTTTTTGAACACATTTTATAAGGTCCCAATTTTCTGGGTGGCTCAATATACCTAAGGCCTATGGTTACAAAGTTCAATTCACATAATACGCAGACAAATAGTTGTTATTGAGCATTATTTACAGCAGTTTAACAAATATGATATTTATGGTCGTAAATGTGCGAGTAACTACAAAGACAAAAATAATTTCAATACTACTCATGATTTGCGTTAAAAATAACTGTTTGCGCATAAGGAGCCATTTCAGTGCCCAACAACATAACATCATGCTTTTATTCCCTAAAGGGTTAGGCAGAGATGCTGTAGTAGATACACCTGCATTTTGATGTTTTAAGCCCACGTAATACGAGCTTAGAGTGCTACACACTTCTTCAGGTCGACTTTCACATGGCCGTATTTACTGAACAACATAGCCGAAACGTATTCTTTTTTGTTTGCTTTCATTCGTCTCGTACCGACAAACTCCGTTCGGCATATAATACCCTCGCTGAATGTTCGGGTCGACTCGACACCATTCGAGCTAAGCGGAGCGGCATTTTCCTGAACATACCTACTTAATTATATCCGATTTTGCCGCCCGGCTGTGCCGAATCATGCCGACCCCAACGAGTGTGTAGCACGCCTCAGTGATCAGTGTTTGTAAAGTATAAATTGATTGAATTGGTACCTGCGTGTGCGATGGGCACGGCAGCCGGCTGCAGCGGTGGCGGCTGCGCGTACGGCGGCGGCAGCACGGCGCCCGGCCCGTAGCCGCCGCCCACCGCGTACGGCCGGCGAAGCGCCTTCATTTGTTGCTGTCCAACGTCAACACATTACTACTTACAACGCACAACACAAGAACGTATTAAAGGGATCATACAGTCCGAAATGGATCTATGAATGTGGCGAATAAGAGAAACATGAAATGTACGGCATTAGCACCTATCTTTGCAAGCGCAAAGACAGGGCCAAATCGAACAGAATACTCTATATTATGTTCCATCATACAAATTACAGATATAAATGTAGAAATAAATAAGAGACGAAATAAAATTTGTCTGTTTTCACGACTTGCAGATGCGCTAATTGAGGAAGATTAAGTTTTTCAATATGGTGACGTGTATCCAAAATAACATTTATTAGGAGAAAATGTCACAATTTTATTTTATTGCAAAGTAAGGTGTTTCTCACCGGTGGTACGGAGTGGTGCTGTGCTTGCGGATGATGAGGCATAGCCCTGATGGGGTGAGGTGGTCGCTGCGGCGTGTGGTGCGGTGGCGGCACGCCCATAGCGCCCAGCCCGCCCAGCGCCTGTCCGTGCGCGCCCATGGCGCCGCCCGCCTGCCCCGGGCCCAGCGGCACCCTTCACACCAAAACGCAGTCAGAATCGCGCACTATCATCTCCTTATCAATAGTCAATAAAGCAATATCACAAGCACCGCACAGCGCGGTATACATCACAACTTCTTATCCGAAAAAGACCGATCGACGCAAAATATCCGCTAGTTACTGTCGCAGCACCGGCTCAGCTCGATGAAAGTAATCTGCCCAGCTCCACAGATGGCGAGACACTGTTATTTCAACTGTCCAGTAGTCAATGGACTTGATATATTAGTCTGAACGAAGAAAGGTCGGCTAGCATTCAAAACCTCGGTCCCCGCTCATCAATAGAGACGTCGTCATATGTTCCTTTGTCAGTTTCATTCGCAACCAGTTTACGCGACAAAGGGCGCCGCAAGAGACCCTCGACATATCAACAAATTACACAATATTTGCATATCAATGCGGCCGCCACTCTTTCCTCGTATAAAGACAGTGTTATTTTATTAAATAGTGTCAAAGTTCGAGTAACCACCTCATATTCAGTTATTATTACTGTATGGACTGTGTAATATGAACCTTCTGAGACTTTCAACACTTTACATTACTAAAAGAATTTGATTTGCTTGAGTGTGATTTAAATTCTACACATACAGCTACATTTTTATTTCGTTTTTTTTCATGCCCGATTTGCAGTCATTAAGGCAGTTCGGGACATAAGCACAGCAGCGCAGGTACTCTCTCGACCCTCTACAAGATTGCTCTACTTTTAAAATGAGGTAAAACAATAAAATTTTGTTTGTCTACGAGTCCATTGGCCCTAATTATAATCCATAGTCGTTTGATATCAAACAACTATGGATTATAATTCGATATAATGTGGTGTCAGCCAGATTATGTACATATGTACATAATCTGGACACCACATTATATTGAATTGGACCAACTGGACAGTCAATGTTGTCAATCGTCAGAAAACAGTCGTATTAAACAACTGATTTAAAAAACTATGTATCTCCGGCTGGGGGCGAGTGGGCACATTTCTGAACTTTAACCTGCTTTTCTACCAACCCAACCGGCCTCATAGGGCCTGTATGGGTTGGTGGATCATATAAAGATTGCTACAGTGTACCAGGGTATTAATATGGTACATCGAGTTGAGTAGATCATCATAGAGACCAGAAAGCTGGATATGCCTTATTAACTGCTACCTATTTTAAGTAAGTTTTAAGATATTTTGTCATAGGCAACTAAAAAATCAGGACAAGTTGATGCATCAGCATAACATGAGGTTGTAAGCTCTGGGGTGACCTACTGAATTACCATTGCAGGACAAAATTGCTGTTGAGAAAGCCCATGCTAAGCAGTGACTGCTGCAGGCTGATAATGTGGTAGTTAATAGTATTGAATACTTTTTTTTATCCTGTATGAAATACGGAATTATTGGTTTAGCAATGTCAATGACCCCTGACTCATTCCTACAAAACTATTTAGTAATGAAATTAAGTAAAACTACAATGAAATGTGGTTCAACATGATTGTAGGTTTGGTTAGGGGTATAAGTTATATGGAATTTATGGATGTGTTATTTTTATTTTATGTGTCGAATTTAGCGGAATTATTACCTCATGAAAAGTTTTACATGTTAATTTGCTGTATCTGATATGTAGAGCAGTCTTGAATAGCATAAAATGTTGGTAATAATAACCAGACATAAAAGAATGTGAAAGTTATCATTTGGCAGAAAAATCTAATTGAATATTCAGTAAACATTGTTTGTTTCCATTCCTTGGCTCTAATGAGCAATTCATTCAACAGGTTAGCTTGTAATAATTTATTTGTTTTTATGTACTTACATTGTTAAATAGTGTTTCAGATACAATATTTTAACAGTAAACAGTAGATAGGTTATAAACAACTTTTGACAGAAAAGTGCAACATTTCTCTCATGGACCTGCTGTGACTTATTGGAAATATATGAAACTGCAACAACTGAAGGATATCAACACAATAATTCAATCTTACTTAGGTAGTAATATGTTAACTATTTTGACCTATTTATGTGCACGATTTACGACTTTCGGTCTGATACTGCTACTGCGAAGCGTATAGCTTTGGTTTGTTGCTACAAAACGATCTGTGATATGATTGTGTGTACAGCGATATCTCGGCGCGAAGCATTACAAACAAATAAAATAATGAAAAGCCGAACGTTACTCTACCTAGTTAGTGTTACGTGCCTGTTCTCTCGGTGCATTTGATGTGGAGCCATCTGATGGTGCGCGGGCATTCCCTGGTGCCCGCCCATGTGCTGCGGCGGGTGCCCCGAGATCGGCTGATGATGCATGTTCGGGTGATGCATCATCTTCACGAACCACTGCCGTTGTGACACAAACAAACTATAAATATCGCGAACTGCCACCAAATAAACACCGCAAAATTCTGATGTCAAATACGTCGGTTCACACTGAATTTCTTACCCTTACGTTATCTCACGAGCAAATCAGTTCCTCAGCTATGCAATCTACATAAATCCGCTCACTTAATACGACTATATTAGTTTATTTTGGCAAACAGTAAAGAAAATCGTTTCGTTCAACATGCGGCCATGTTAAAAATGTTGCCATTCGCATAAAAATTAATTTCGACTATTTTTTTTTAATAATTCTACTAAAATCTACCAAACAACTAAAAAGTGAAAAACTAAACTAGAGTTGAATGAACTGTAAAACAAAAAAAACTGTTATCAATAATAATATTGTCAGTAATAATGGCTGCACCTAGAATAAAGTTTGGGCGCACGACCGGTCATCCGATCAGCTGCGGCCGTTTGTGAGTTGTCTAATAATCATCATTATTTCAACTGAATGACATCCACTGGATGTAGGCCTGACCTAAGCGTCGCCACTTCGAGCGGTCTGTTCTAAGGACTTAAGCACCCAAGTTAAATTAAAAAGTTCAATTAAATAAGTTCTGCGTTGGGGCCTGCCAAGTTATAACGGACGGCCGTATAGCATCCTATGTTTCCGTATCAGGATTCTTAATTCGGAGAAGCCACAGCCGAAGCAGTTTTTTTTCAACCTGACGTTCAAGAAACCGTACGTATGCGGCCAGCGTTCAGGTCTCCGAATCAGGAAACGAGGAAACCGTACGCATGTGGCCGGCCTTAAAATTGGCTCCCAGTGTTACCACTCACTCGAATCTTAATATTGCCGCTATAAACAATGACTAAAGTAATTATTGTTCGTGATTAGCTGTGCGTTGTGTATATTTATGTTCATTGTCTGTGATGCTGCTGCCAGGCACTAGCTAGATAAAGAAAGAAAAATATATTATTTGGGATATGCTTAGAAGCTTAGAAGGATGATCTAAGCTGGCAAGGAAAGGTTGGCCCACAAATTTCCAGGTCCTCTTTGCCATGCCAACCATCGTCTGTTCGTCATCCATGGCCTCCTCGGCCATGGATGACGAACAGACGATGGTTAGCTTTGATAAATCACTGCTTGTTAAATCTTAATAAAAAACAGCTTCGCAGAAAAAAAGAAAACTTATTTATTTCATTCACTTAACATAAATCATGAAAATTATAACTCCGTTTGACAAATGTAAAGAAAAATTACTGACATAAAGTGAAAGTAATCTTCGTCATTATTAATTTGTACATCAGTTAAATTAGAGTAGGCAGGCTCTTCAATTTCCTGCAACGAACTATCTAGAATTTCGTCACTGTCTCTGGTGGTCTCTGCCCAGGACACACGCTTCGAACTTCGAGAAGTTTCCTTTTTCTTATCGGAAGTGGGAGTCGAATGGGAAACAGGCGATGGCGGACCTTTAGTTGGCGTTTGAGCGCATTTGTCAAGGTAATGTTTTCGAAGTATGTATTCGCGCATCGAGTCGTGTGCCGCACGTTTAGGAGGCGGGGGCGGAGGCAGCGACCTGTCCATATCAGTATCACAAATGCAGGCGGTTCCCTCTTTTCTGGCTTCTTCTAAGCGTTTGGTTTCCTCTTCGTTGGCGGTGAGTGGCCAAGCGCCGAGTTTGTTCCGCACGAGGTGCGGGCGCGCGTGTGCGGCGCACAGGATGCGTTTGCGCACGAAGTCGTGGAACATGGTCAGTTCGGAGCTCAGCTCGCGACGGATGAGTTGCTTGTGTCGGGCTGGCACGCTGGGGTCACGCACTGCGAGCAGGGCCTAAGCAAAAAAAATACAAATGAATCCTCAGCAAATCTGTTGGAATTGTTAGTTGAACTTCGAATTATATTCGAATGAGTGACATCAGACGTGTGTTGAATGTTACCTGCGAGGCGAGCAGCGTGGCGCTGGCATCGAGTGCCCCGGCGACGAGTCGCTCGTCGAGCGCGGGCAGCGAGGCGGCGGACGAGATGCTGGTGAGGGACTCGCTGCGGTTGACGCGGCGCTCGCCCGCCGGGCTGCCGCACGAGCAGGCGCGGCGACGTGCGCGCGGGGAGCGGGACCCACTGCCTTCTTCGGTGTGGTAAGCCTAAAATGCGACGAAAATAAAAAACTTTTTCGTGATGTCATCACCGTGGTTATTGGGGTGCCCGCTGGTTTGAGTGTTTATAAATCCGACCCGATCTGTTTTAGTTATTAAGTACATACTAACATAGGCTAAGTTGTTTTGTTAGTAACACTGTGAACCTCATTTGAACCTCATTGTGTCTAATTACATAAACTTTTTATTTCATTTTTCATACATATAAATTATATTTTTAAATATTAGAAAAAATCTTTATTATTATAAATACCAAACTTGTAGTTCATTTCAAACCGTCGATAAAAACATTAGTTTTGTCCTATCTAAAGAACGGGGGATGAACGTGGGTTTGGTTTCCGCAGTTAGTCCTAAAGGTGGATCATTGTGCGTTTAGGACACATTTTTACATTGGCGATTTAACTCATAATATTTAAATGATTCCGCTATTCAACCTTAAGTTCTAGCTAACAAAAAATGCCAGAACAAATGGCTACTCACATGATTAAGAGATCTAGTCAACAAACAGATGGCCGACACCAAAGTCCCGAAGGTAAGTTGTGGGAAGGGCTCGTAGGATATCTTGGGTGCTCCGAAGTGTAGCTCGACGAGGGGTTGCCAGCGCTCCAGGTCTAGTCCAGGGTCGGCCAGGAGAGATAGCAGTTCCGGGCTGAAGGATAGTAGGCAAAGTGTCGCCATGTGCAGGATCTCTAGAGTTCTGGTAACAGAATTAAATTAATCTTATATTAAAAAGTTAAAATTGAAATTGAAACTTTGTATGATGACGACTCATTTAAGCTACAGTTAAGATCGTTAACATTAAAAAGCTGACCAAAAATATACTTTACAGAGACTTTAAAAAGTTTTCTTAATTAAAGTGTATTCCTGGTACAATTACGTCGTATTGGTTTGGTCGCTGTTTAGTTCAGAGGGCTTCATGGGAATTTAGTGTTAATAATTTTGTTAATGGATCACTCGGTAATGGTCATAATGTTTATTTATTTTCAAACTGCCTATGACATGATGATAATAAATTAATGAAGTTAATTTTGAATTTACAAATATAGAATGGTAGAGTTGAATAGATTTATAATGCACTAGCTGTGCCCCGCGGTTTCACCCGCGTAGGTCTCGATCCCGTGGGTATATAGGGATAAAACGGATCCTATGTCCTATTCCAGTTCATGGTCTACCCGTGTGCCCATCCTCTCCTCTCTAGAGTAGGGAACGTCGCGCCGGCGTCGAACGGTTCGCGTATTGCATTTTTTTATTCATGATTACTTTGAAATTAAATGTCCGATTCGAATGAATTAAAAAGTATTTTGCTGCTACATAAATACCCTTGATGTTAAAACTATTTATTTGAATAAGAATTAATATAATTTTGATAAAACTCCTTAGCAAATAATGCATTCGTTTCGAACAAATTTAATTACCATATACAATGGTTATAGTGAGTCAATCTTAAAAGACAGACATATGCTGTCGCGGACTTTTTTTTAGATCTTTTAAAGAGGAACAATTCCATATGAACATACATGATCTTTGCGTAACTTAAACCGGTTACGCAGCGCACGCAACGGAAGCTGTCAAAAAGGAATAAATTTCCCGTTTTTGCAACATTTTTCATTTATGCTCCGCTCCTATTGGTCGTAGCGTGATGTTACATAGCCTATTATAGCCTTCCTCGATAAATGGACTATCCAACACAAAAAGAATTTTTCAATTCCAACCAGTAGTTCCTGAAATTAGCGCGTTCAAACAAACAAACTCTTCAGCTTTATAATATTAGTATAGATTTGCTAATTTTTTACGTGTAGATTCATTGTTTACTTGTTTAGTCTTTCGTATCCCCTCACCTGTGTAGCACGTTAGGAGCCTGACCGTGCGCGTCATCAGGCGGCTGCAGCGCGGGGTCGGCGGAGCGACGCGAGCGCATCATCAGCGTCACGCATTGATACAGACACGCGCTTATACTTCGCTGTAAAAATAACATTTTTTTTAAACATGTCCTTTTTTTATGACTATGAGTGTTAAAAAAAAATTACACAACTACCGACCCGGCTCTGCTTCGCACGGTTTTTACGACTTGACAGAACACCGCGATTTCATACTTTTCCGGAATAAAATCTCTAATGATAGTAAAAACCGCATCAAATCCGCTGCGGAGTTTAGAATAACAACGCGGTCACACAGACAGACACAAAAAGTGACTTTGTTTTATTTATAAAAGATAGTAAAAGTGCGGAAGGGATCGGGCGAAGGTTCGCCAGAGATTCCACAGGTCGCGTACGATGAGTACAGCAGTTAAACTTACCATAATCCCAGTCAATGAAGTAATATTCTGGATACGCCATCTCGCCTCAAATTTAACTAACTGCACAACCAGATTGAGCGTAGACGCGCATAAGTTAAGTGCATCGATGTTGAACACCTGTCTTGGCAAGAGCACCGCTTCAATCAGATGCTCCAAATGTACACCAACGAAAGTAATGGCATCACTGGCGAAGAACTGACCATGCTTCATTACCATCATAGAAATAAAGTCTAAACTGTAAGCGTAAACTCGCCACCATTCTTGAGGCTTCCAGGTTGACCCTCCATCGAATTTTGGAGGCAATAACTGCAGCCAAAGAAACTGATCCACATCACTCATTAACAAGTCTTTATTAAACGGCCCTCTAGAATAAGCCGTCAAACATCGTAAGGCGGCTAAAGACGTATGATAGTGACGCCTGTTCTGCAAACAGGTTTGTAGACAACAAAGAATCTTGTTTATGAACCTACTGGATTGGAACCAGTGTGACAATCCTGAGAACATGTCGTCGTATAAGTCTAAACATTGTTCTAACATTGCCAGAGAGAGCACCACGGGCGGAATGTTTTCGTTCACGGGATGACCATTCGCTTTCGGTTCAGGAGATTTTGGGTCATCTTTGATATCGTCTAACAGTTTTTCAAGCTCCAAACTATTGATATTCGTGACAGATCTTATAATACTCTGTGCAGTCACACTGTTAGCCTTTATTTCATAGTCTAAGCTGCTGATAGCGACTGTGCAAATTGAGAGGATCGCACGAATGGCTCTCGGGTGCAGACATTCGTAAACAACAGCTGTGTTGGTCAGCAGATTGTCTACTTGTTTTGCACTTGACTTTCTGTTATCAAAACAGTCATCTTTCCAATTTGCTAGCATTATGACATACAGCTCAGCTAATATAACGACTAATCTACCGTCATTTAACTCGTCGAGTTCATTTAGCAGCGCGCTCATGCAGGGCGCAACCATTTTGGCCTTGTGTGCTATATTCAAAGTAATAGGTAGGCACTTGCAGAATATTGTGATGAAATCTTTCCATGAAGTCAACAGACCAAGCCAGGCAGGCACTTTTTCAACCGCATCGTCACTCTCACATCTACAGTTGAAGGAAAATATGTAATCAATCCATCGATCTAAATGCTTTTTGTTCGTATCGAAAAATTGTTCCAACATTTCTTTCAGATTAGGCTCAAGTTTATCCCTTGAGACGAAAAGCTCTATTCCAATAACGTTAAATATTTGCGAGTATGTTCTAAGCCCTGGTTGTATTTCGCTGAACAGTGGACTGGTAAGGTGTTCCCAAAATTTGGGGTTCTCCCGTAATTTCTTTACAAGTATTTGCATGTTGTTCTTCCATAACGCATGGAACAGAGCCATGATGCATGACAGCAAGGGGCTGTGAAGTAGTTTGGGGTCCTGAAATGAAATACACAATGTATTAAAATAGTTGCCAAACAACATACATAGTAGTTACAGCCATACGGGTCGGATCGGTCCGTGGATGGGAGACCATCCGTTACATATCGAGCCCCTCTGTGCTTCGGAAAGCACTTTAAGCCGTTTGTCCCGGCTGTGATTTGTAGATATCTTTGATAGTTATTATGGGTAGTCTGACAACCACTAATACGTATGTAGGTCAGATAGGCCGTCGCTCTAAAGAAAATAATGGTATTCATCATGGTTAAACTGGAAGCCGACCCCAAAATAGGCATATGGTGATGATGAACATAAATGAAGGTAGGCAAGAATTATACTAACACTCTTCACGGTCCCAAGGTAGTCAGCCATATAACCCAAAATGCCTTCAAAACTTTCATCTGTCTCTGTTTTCTTTTCAGTCGTAGTTTTCTTATCTTTACCGTCCTCCTCTGTATCCATCTTATGATCATGGTTCATCATAAAGAAGGCTTCAGTAAGCCCTGGCTGGGTGCCTACACAAGTGGCCACAAATTCCAAAATGGCTACTTTTAGTTCAGTTGTTTCGTATTCATCTCGTAAACGGTCGAGGAACATCACTCGAACTTGATAGGCGGTCATGTCTAGAGATGCGAATAGAGACATTTGAAAGCGCTGAAACAAAATTTTACATCTTGATGATATCTTCAAAAACATTAGAAGGGAAATATTGAAAAAGATGTTTACATGAGGAAATCAGGAATAGCTATTTTTTGACCCAATTAATTTCGTCCTAAAGAAAGAGTAAACCTTAATGCAAAGCAAATTTTTTAAATAGAGAACATCATCAAGGACATTTAAAAAAATCTAAAATTAGGTGTTGCAACTTACATCAGCAAATCTCTTGAGCAGTCGACAGCACAGCACCGGTAAACTCTTATTAAACGCATGATTAATATAACTGGTCACACGAGGCACGACCTTCAAAGAATCCTTTTGCTTGTTCTGCGCGAAGATCAGATGTTCCAATGGCGTCACTTCGGTGGCCTCCGTAACCATTGGCTTTAGGCGTAAAGCGAAAATGACGATCGCTACACAGCGCTGTATCGTTGATATGTATTGGGAACCAGTGCCCGATATCCAGTTTGTTTCGTTTCTTATTACGCTTTCTAGTTGGTCATTTCCTAAATGAATAAGACAAAATAGTGTTACTCTTAATATTTTGCAAGTATACAAACAAAGAAAAATATTAAGTGGTACATACCAACAGAAATAAACTTCAATAATTCAAGTGCATTCTCAGTATGCAACAAACTATAAACACAAGTTTGTTTCAGCAACATGTTGCAGGGTTTACAACTCTTCGGGTCTTGCAACACGAGAGTCAAGAAATGTGCGCAACGTTGTATCATGTCGCGACGTTCGCGAGTGTTGCTGTAACGCCAGCCGTACACGTTCGGGAATACTTCTCGAAGTATTAATATTAAGCCTGGGAGGATGACTTCAGTAGTAATTCGGTCGTCATTTGAGGCTTGCTGAAAATTAACTTTGACTTCTTAATAATTAATTACGTGATCAACAATTTATTTCTTAACATTGTTGCCAGCAGGGCCGCAGCTACCGTACAACTCGATTCCTATCGGCTTCCCTTCTGGAATTCGAATCAAAACCACTCTATCGTCATTGAAAAATGACACAGTCAGTAGTGTTTAAAATGCCTTTTAAGTAATCACACTATAGGTATTTAATACACCATATAATTAAAACTATACAAAACGCCTACATTCAATGTTTTGTCTTTGTTGTCTCCCAACAGCAAAAAAAAATTCTCTAAAATAACTCGGCGGCGCGGCTGGCTTATCGCTCCTTCAAAAATCAAGGCGTCATGACGTCACTTCGGTCACGTGACACCCCGGTTTTATACGCTTCGAGCAAGCCGGTCAAATACGAGTTATTGTACCTAAAGCGATCTAAACTTGCGTTCGCGTGAACGAGATGCCGCGATATCGGTTCGGTAGTTTTCGTTGAATTTCGTAATGCGTTCGGCTCGGAGTTCGGACAGGACGCTATTGTGTGGTTGCTGTTTGACGTAATCGCATTATAATTTGTTTACACTTGCAGTTAATTTGCATTTTGTTCGTATTATTTATTGAATACATTAGTTTATCACTACGAGAATCGTAGTAGTAGTATTAGTTTGTTGGTATAAAACAGTGATTAAAGTGTTTTGACTTTAGTGAAAGTGTACGTTGTAATTATGTGTTTGGGGTAAGTAGATAGTTAATAAGTTGAAATTTCTTAATAGATTTGAAAAGTTATTAGTACTATCAGTAGGATTAGGATGGCGGCAATAATTCGTCAAGGACTTTCTAATTAACTACAATGTCTTTTGGCCCGCGTGCGGCCCGTCTGGTAGCTTAGTGGTAGCCTATACATTGTTGTTTAGGATTATTTTCTTTGTGAGGAAACATGCTTTCCAAGGTTAAGTTTTGAAATTAAGAAACACATAATTAGGCCGTGCTTGCTCAGATATAAGTATAAATTACAAACGACGTGATAGTTTTTTCAAACATTCTAATGTTTCCCTTTACGATAAATATGAATAGCTGACTGGCAGTTGTAAATAAAATAAAATGTATTGTTTCCCTTGTTTACTTTTCTCAGATTCTAGTAGTTTATGTAAAAAAGGGGTTTTTACATTCATAATCTGACGATTTTTCGCTAATTCGTTTGAAGCTCTACACCCGCGCGGCCAATTCCCTCTAGTGGCCGTGAGCGAAAATTCTGAATTGTAAAATGCCACTCCCTAAAAATTTCTCGTTAAACGCGCCCTCTGTTTAATTATTTGTGAATTTTTTGAATGGAGATATCTCGTTCTTGTACTGACAAAATGCATTGCTTTTCTGATATTTTCGTTAGATGGCGTTGGAGCTTAGTATAGATCTGCGGTAGTGCGGTTGAAATCACTTGTTGAACTGTGTGAGTGTGCGTGGTTTGTGAAAGCGGGCTTTTTGAATGTGAGTTTATAAATAAGTTTGAGAAAAGTACATCAAAATAGGAATTTAATGAAACGGTTTATTGACACCGTTCTTTTGTTAGGTAAACAAACAACAAGAAGTAGGTTTTCGCGGCCACAAGGAAGGTCTGAAGTGACATCATAACAAGTATTATTAACCGACTTCTTCAAAAAGGAGGAGGTTCTCAATTCGTCAGTATAGTTTTTTTTTTTTTTTTTTTTGTTTTTTTTGTTTTTTTTTTTTTGTTTTTTTTTTTGCTCCGGGTTCCCACCCCCGAAAAATAACCCTTCGCCACTGGTTGCCAGTGTTATGATCAATGGTACATTTAGTTGAAATATGGGGTGGATTAGAACGGGTATAATAGATGGTTGGCGGTGGGTCTTTATAGGCTCATTCAAGGGCCAACATACCTCAAGAAAAGCACACAGCAGATCAATGTAGGCTCCCAAAAATTTGTAAGTGCCGCTCAGTTGTTCTATCGTCACTAAATAGGAACCAACGGCCGCCGAGTCAAAGGACGCACCGTTCGCGTATTCTATGTGAGACAGTTTTTGGTTCATGACGCGAGGTAGTAGTCCTGTGTTTATCAGTCTGAAAGGAAGAGAGAAAATATTTTTAAGATACTCCGCAGTGTAATATAACTCTATGTAGCTATTACTAATAGCCAAATAGTCAAACACAACTCATCTACTTTTTTATGCAGTTGCTCTTAGTTTGTGCTAGGAGGTCGTGGCTACGTAATAACAGCCGCACGGGTCGATCCATCAGGTTAAGCTACGCTTGCCGGGGTTGGTCCATGGATGGGTGACCATCTTTACATACCGAGACTCCTCCGTGGCTCGGAAAGCACTTTAAGCCGTTGGTCCCGGCTGTCATTTGTGGATCTTTGACAGTCGTTACGGGTCTTCAGAAGCCCGAAAGTCTGACAACCAGTCTTACCAAGGGGTATGGTATTACCCAGTTACTGGGTTGTGAAGATCAGATAGGCAGTCGCTCATTTGTAAAATACTGGTATTCAGCTGCATCCGGTTAGACTGGAAGCCAACCCCAACACAGTTGGGAAAAGGCTAGGAAGATGGTGAGTTCTTAGTTTGAGCTGTATTGTAGTGATGGAAAAACTTTTACGAACATCCTTATGTAGTTTTATTTAAGATTTGGGGGTGATGAAAAATCTAGATCTAAAGAACTTACACAAGAAATACATACCTCAAATGGATCTCCTTTGGAAACACAGGAACCAAGGCAGTACATACGGCGAGACACTCCACCAGGAGCGCCAGTGGCGGCGTATCAGCCCTCATGAACCTGACCAGCACATCAAACACCCCCTCACTCGGCGCCACCAAACTCTTCGGTATCTCCCGATCCTCCACCAACGCTGACAACACCCCCTTCAACACTTTGGTGCCCTGGTAGATCCTTTCCAACGTCGTATTAATATTATTCTGATGATGTTGCTTCCGATCTAATGCTTTCTCAATTTCACTGTTAAAAACTGTCCAGTACGAATATGGAGTTCTGAAATGAATCATTGTAGCCTCTTTTCGTTCCATGAGTGTGGCTTTGGACCCAACTTCGATGCGATATGATGGGTCTCCCAGGGGGTAGTACTCCCTGCCTATGACGGCGTCGTCGGCTTGGAGTGACATCACAGGAACTGCGCTTGGATTGTAAATCTCTGTGTAGACTGGTAGGTTCTTAAGTTCAGATAGTAGCTGCGCGGAATAAAGTTATTATTACATAGGTGCACACTGCACACAGCACATATTAACTGTATGCAATACTTAACAATGCAATGTAAACTGAGCTTTTTTGTATTTCAGTAACTAGGCGCGAATTCCGCCAAATTCTATGAGAACTATTTCAGCAACAAGTGTAAGCTAACATAAAATCAAAGCATCACACATTAAAAAAAAATCACTAAGGGTCATTACAGAACGCGACGTGAAGCGACGCGACGCTGCGCACAATTTTTAACAATTATCGAACTTATTTTCTTCACAAAAAGGTATAATTTCAGTGCGATCGTGTCAAATTACGCTGAGATGCGCGGTGCTGCGCATCGCGTGCCCCTTATTGTGTAGTAAATAAATTCGATATTGTATCGGATAAAAAAAAGCGGATTTTCAATACTCATATTATGGCGATTTAATAGCTTTTGTACAGAAAATAGTCATAAATATATTCTTCAAATAAAAGTAATCTGACTTTAGAAAAATCTGCTGCATCAGCAAGTTGTATACTCACATTCAAAACACTGCACTTCCCACCCTCAGCTAGTCCACTAGCCAAGATAGACAGAGCGCTAAAATTATACGGAAAGTATTCAAGTGCAGTATTCCACAGCGACACGACGCCACAGTTCTCATCTCTTTTGTGCAGCTTCCAGAACTGGCAGTTGATCTCGGGAGATGAAAGGAGATGGGAACAGAGCTGCATGACCCCGACCTGGTGGCTGAGGGTGCCGTCTCCGTCGAACTTGTCACAGAGGTCGTTCAGAAGTCGGAATACTCGCTGTCGCGCGATTAGCGAGCATTTTGATTTGTCCTGTGTAAGAATGTTCTGTTAGTGATATTCAGGAGAAATTATATGTTACTTTTCCAAAATATTGTTAAAAGATAGTGATTTATAAGGTCTTATCATAAAGATTATAAAAGGACTAATAAATACTTAATACTTTAAATCACACTTACAGAAAAAACTGAACTATTCAGCATTTGTAATAGAAATTCAAAAACTTGCATCCTCAGTGCTGTGGCTCCAAAGTGTTGATATTGACTCTCAAATAATTTTACATGATGATCACTCTGAAATAAATTATCATTCCATCATAAGCCCATAAAGCTCTAGTGAAGCCGACTCTCGCGCAGGATGTGGGACGAAATTCGGTCGCGCCGATTGTGTCGACTAACCTGTTATGGAACTGTTCAAACTGGCGCGAACAGTCGCGTGAGTTCGTAAACAATAAAGGCTCGCGCAGACAGACGCAACGCGACACCGTAAGAACAATGTCCGTGAAGTTTTCATAGAAATTGTTCCACCAGAGTCGCGTTGCGCCGACGAGTTGCACCTGTCTGTGGGAGCTTTAGAACGATGCGTCGGATTCGCCTTAGTTTTAGCCGTTCTTAAAGTATCAAGATTAAAATTCTATAAATGTTGGCATTGAAGGAAAACAGAACTGGATCATGTTTTACAATGTGCTGCAAATTGAGTTGCTTAGTCCCACAACATAAATTATCAATCACTAGCTGATGCCCGCGTGGATGTCGGTTATTATATACTAAAACCTTACTCGAGAACCACTCTATCCATTGGTCAAAACAGCATGAAAATCGGTGCCAGAATTTATTGAGTTTATCGCGTACAGGAAGACAGACAGACGCGGCGGAGGACTTTGTTTTATAATATATCCTTACATATTATGTTTAAACTTTGAAGGAGATTTGCCACGATAAATAAACTGGAGTCATGAAAAATTAATATACCTGTAGAGTGAGCATCATCCATGTGATAAGCATTGCACTGTGCTCAGCATTCATATGCAGTTTGGTTAGCTCACACTCAACCAACTCTTTAGTACCATCTATCCATGTGGCCAAGTTGTTGCTGAAATAGGGTAAATCATAATGAAGTTGTCATAAACTCAAATTCAAACTCGGAAGCATTTATTTAAATTAAAACATTTACAGGCACTTTTCAATTGTCAAAGAGTTGATCAGTTAGTCAGAAAGTTGAAGCTAGCTATTACTTTTACATAAAAATAAAGTGCACTTATTGCATATTGAAATAGATTATCAATGAAAGTATTCTTATAGTAAAAATTAAGTGATAAATGCAGTGATGTCTGAATGTGATGTGTCAATTTTATTGAACCCAAGAAGGTGTGGTGAAGGTGTGTGAAGGTAAATGAAATTATGAAACCTAAAAAAAATGCTACTTACATTTTCATACCATCTGCAATAACCATAAAGATGCACACTTCCATGTACATGAGTCTCATGCATGGCTCTCTGTGCCTATCCTCCAGCAATTCACTGTACCCTTGGCTCTTACCAAACCCATGCTTCCTGAACAATGTGAACAACTTGTTGAATTCGGACTCCGTAAATATCTCCTCTTCAGCTATATGTAGCAGAATCTGCAAGATTGCTAACTGCTCCCTCAAGTTACAGTCCGCCCACTCCTGTCTAATGTTTTCATTTGAGAAATCTTTTTGCATTCTCCTTGAAGGAGGTGCTGTGTTCAATAACTTATCAAACTGAGATATAAGGGAAGTTTTCAAGTTTTGAATTCCGATTTCTTTTATTATCTTCTTGAATTGCTCATTATACATGTGAGTAGGTTCATCTCTAAACTGTACTATGTATTGTAACAGTTTAAGCACAAATAGTCTCTCGGCATAGTAGAAGGTCCACACATTTGGGAGTAGGAACACAGGCCTGGTATCAACAAATGCAACATTTTTCAGGGCATTGGCAGGGGTACCATATGATATATCACACAGGTAATTCTTCATAACTTCCCATATTTGAAAGCAATCCACATCCTATAAATAGAGAGAAGTTTACTAATGAATCTACAAAAAACTGGCCAAGTGGGAGTTGGACTCGCACATGAAGGTTTCCGTACTATTATCTATAAAAATGGTAAAAAAATCACATTTGTTGTATGGGAGCCCCCTTAAATATATATTTTATTCTGTTTTTTAGTATTTGTTGTTATAGCGGCAACAGAAATACATCATCTGTAAACATTTCAAGTGTCTAACGATCATGGTACATGAGATACAGCCTTGTGACAGACGGACAGACAGCGGAGCCTTAGTAATAGGGTCCCGTTTTAGCCTTTGGGTACGGAACCCTAAAAAACCACTGTAGTGAACAATGAACTTCATGGTACTTGTAATTACTGAATATGTACCAATAAAATGCAGACTTTTTACTTACGATGTAGTTTTGTAGTGTTTGCACCACACTCAACAGTTTAGTTTGATCTGCATGTTTGCTTTGCAGTTGTGAAAAACTTTCAGCTTTGTGTGGCTTATAACTTGCAAGACCTTGTTTCAGACCTTCTACAACCTCTTTATCCCCAAGTACGGAAGCTAATTCTTCATTGGAAAAGCTCTTAGATGTGGTCCAGCGCCATAATCGCTTCCAATAGCTGTAAAATTGATGTCCACATTAAAATGACAAACAAATGTAACATTACAGAAGAATACATTTTAGTATACTCACCATATGCCGTTTGCGGCCATTATTGTAAGCGTTACTTTTGGAGAAATTACGAATTAGTTTTTGTTACATTTATTTACAGACTGCCATGGCATTTTAGGTTACAAGAAATAAACCGTCACCCACAGCCGTCACCGTATCTTTGACTTTTGCGAGTCAAAGTCAAACAAGAAAAGAAATGTCAAACAAGTTTATCATTCATTGTCAAAAAAAGTTAGAGTTCTGTTCTCCCTAAGCACTAAACTTTTCATGTCCACATTCCGAAAAACCTCAAAATTAACATTTTTATTTATTCATTTGATAGTTTTAAAACTAGAAAATTAAATCTCACTCTCAAACTTACTTTGAAATAATACCCACTGGAGACCGACGACTGAACCAAAATACGAAATATTAATAATACGAAACGAATTACGAAAAACAAAATCTGTGGAAATTGGAACGTTTTAGAAAATGTACGTTTTATTTTTGCTTTCGTATCTGCAACACACGATACTTTCGTAACAAAAAATATTGTGTAATAGTAGTCAAAATTACAATAATGAAGCATTGCAGGATAAATTTAATTTATAGTGAATTATTCATCTCATAGCGCTCTGTCTGACTTTAGATTTATTTTGTTTATTTGCATGTGATTGACATGACATTATTGACATTTGTTGACATTTATCGACCGACGTCACCACATGAGGGTCGGCAGCTTCACTCCAAATTATCAATTTTAATTTGGTAGGTTCATCGATATAGTCTTAATTTAGATAATAAGCAGTGCACGTGATGCATATACTATAGGCGAACGTATGCATTAGTTCTCATTTATGTAATTGAATTTTTGTTGGTTACAGCTTTACTTTCCCGGTGCTTGATTGACCAGCAACATGGCTCCAGCAGCTCCTGCATTTCAACTTAAGCCCGATAAAGACCTCATAGGCATCAGGGCTGTACTTCTTGGACCGCCAGGATCCGGGAAAGGCACTCAGGTAAGATAAGTCTGTGATCTTGACCTTTGGTCCATTACCTTTTACATAAATCTAGTGACCTATTATGTAGGTAACTAATTAACGCAATTTATATCTTTATTATTTTTATGTTATGTAATCAAAAACTTAACTATTTGAGTTTTTATATTTTGAGTTTTTAGATTATTAATGATTTTAATATAGTTATGAACTTGTTTACAGTAAGGGGCTTAGGTAAAAATAGTTATATTTACAAAACTGACATTTCTGTTTATAGGCTCCTCGCCTTAAGGAAAAATATTGTGTTTGCCACTTATCTACTGGAGACATGCTCCGGGAAGAAGTAGCATCAGGCTCAGAGTTGGGTCGTTCCCTCAAAAAGATCATGGATGAAGGAAAACTGGTGTCTGATGAGATGGTTGTAAACATGATTGACAAGAATCTTGATCAACCTGCTTGTAAGAATGGTTTTCTCCTTGATGGCTTCCCTAGAACTGTGCCTCAAGCTCAAAAGGTGAAGTTTGTTTTACTTTATTCTTATCTTTTGTTTATCAACTAGTCTTCTTACTACATTTATATGACATTCCCTGATATTAAATCTGAGTGTATTTACATAATATAGCAATAGTTATTATGTAAGTAGATGTAAACATTTTCAGTCTGTCTATACTATTAATTTGTTTTAGAACTTAATTACCTATTGTTGTATTGAGGAAAAATAATACTTTAGTGTTCATGTAACATGGTCATTAGAGAAAATGTCTCAGATTAAATTCCTCCGTAAAATATTAAATTTTTGCACTAGATTACAAATGATTTTTTAATTTCATGATAAGAGTTATCTTATCATGAAATGAATGCTAGTGATAAATAACTTATTAGGCACATAATAAAAATAACTTTATTTTTATTGTAGTTGGATGTTCTGTTGGAAAAACGTAAAACTGCACTGGATGCTGTCATTGAGTTTGACATTCAGGATAGCTTGCTGGTGCGCAGAATCACAGGCAGGCTGATTCATCCACCCAGTGGTCGTAGCTACCATGAAGAGTTCCATCCGCCCAAGAAGTCCATGGTAGATGATATCACTGGAGAACCGTTGGTAAGAAGGTCTGACGACAATGTTGATGCTTTGAAAAAGCGACTTGCGACATATAATGCACAGACTGTACCCCTTGTGGATTATTATATGAGGAAAGGTCTCCACTGGAGGATAGATGCTGCTAGCCCTTCTGAGCACGTGTTTAGCAAGATCGATAACATCTTCAAAACTAGGATCTTTCAAAGGCAAAAGGCGGCCCAGTAACTTAGTATTTAAGGAAACAAGTTTTGTACAAATCTTATTTCCATATTGCAGTGTGTTAACTGTCATTTGTTTGGTTTTGTGAATCTATATCTATTTTAGAGACTATTTTTCTTTAACAAATACAGTGGACTGGAATCATGGACTTATTTGTTTGATTAATCACATCAAGAAACCTGCTGTGACTATACAACACAATACTTTGGTAACAGTTATAGTACTAATATAACATTCATCATTCTCCTGCATTCATCCCAATTTATTTGGGGTCGGCGCAACATTTCTTTTTCTTCCACGCTTCTTTATTAGTCGTCATCTCAGAAGTCACTTCCTAATATAACACATAATAAACATGAAATTAGAATATCATTTGTGTTCCAGTGCAAAAGTTGTACTATTTTGCTTTTACTAATTTATCAGCAACACAGCAGCTTTACATGGAAACAGGGAGTAAAAGAATGAACAGCTAGTTTGTTTTTAGAACTTTATTGTTTTCCATTAACTTTTTTGTTGAGAAAAGTACTTAACAACACAACATGGTAAGCTCGAAAGAAGGCTAATACACATTAATTTATACCAGGTTACACATAGGTACTTACATAATGTTGATATCTCCTATGAATATCTCCAGCATTATGAATGGGGCGATATAACAGAAACTTCAGAATGCCACATTGAAAATATCTTCCATTGCGTTTAGTTACTACAGCCTACATTCAAGGAAAAATGACTTAAGTTTATGTATCTAGGTATTTATCACCTGTTGATAGGTACATCCCACTCATTTTTATGTAGGCTATTAGGAAGGCATTTATACCACAGTTTATAATGTGCCATATTGAAATGAAATATCGGAACAACAGCTTTTATATTTATTAACGTCCACCAGTAATATCCAAAGTTCACGTTCGCGACCGAGAAGAAACTGCAGTGCCATTCTAAAATCAGGTGTTCTATTTTCAGTCGCCCTAAGTACCTACTTATTGTGGGCGACTAATTCTGAACTAGTTGATTGCCAATAAGGTATTGTTTTTGTGCACACTATATTAGTTTTTATATGATTAAAAAGTTGGTATAAAACTCACTTGTTATAAAGTGTGCTTGAACATTAGGTATATGGGTAACATTTATGTGTAGATACTTAGATACTATTATAGTTACTACGTATTACGCTATAATAACCGTCAACTTTTGGTTCATCTTCAACGAGTTGTCAACTCGGTGAGCGTTCCCTATATAGTCAACAACGCATCGTTAACGAGTAGGTATCCTACCTACGTCGCGTCATGAACTATCATCGAATCTACTCTTACTTACATAATATGTGCATTGTTCGGGCCAACGATTGGCATCCGAGCCGTAGTTGGTCTTCTGCAGTGATGGTTTATTATGCAAACCGCGTCAAACGTGTAGGTTAATCGTGGAATTACTTGTTTTGTAAAATTCTACTGTAGATACCTACGCTATTTATGCTCACATTCAGATACTTTACTTTTGAGTAGATCTCTCTAGTCCTTAAGGTGTGCGATGGCCTTTATAGTGCATTATTAATATACCTATGTTAGGTTAATATTATTACAATTAGGAGTGAATTATAGGTAAAAGTTTATAAAATTCATCACTGGGTAGTTTCACAGCCGTGTATAATATTTGCACTATATGGAATCGAGATTTTAAGATCATTTGAAACATTATGGTTAGTTAGGGTAAGTAGTTACAAAGTTTATAATGTCCGTACATAGGTAGATACTTAAATCTATAAGCTGGATAACAATGGGTATTTTACTAACTACATAGAAAACTTTGTCTTATATACGACGCTAGACACAAGCATTGACCTATCACGGTTATTATATAATATTTACAATACTTACTAAAAAAAAAATGTACTTAGGTATACTTACCTACATCATATGAGGAAATGCATGTTCCTACTTTAGCGCAAAGTCATGCTGACATCATGAAAATGCAGTGAAAATACGATTTGGTAGCTGTATGAACCTACCCATTTCAAATACTATCGCCAAGTTTTTAAAACGAAAATCAACGACTTGTCACAATTTAATCTCATGTCAAGTGATCTGATTGGCTGTTGATAAATTCAGTGATCGAATCACAGTAGTTGACGGAAAATTGTGGAACTACATTTTTTCAAATGCAATGATGCAAATGACACAGACACTAGCGCCGCGTCAAAAGGTCTTCAGTTCAGTGGTGGCGCGGACCATAGATTACTGCGCGGACTCTACGTACGGCGTACGTCTCCGTACGTAGAGCTAATAGTTCTACGATATAGGTTCTAGTTTCGTAGTGTAGGTAAAGCAGCTCTAAAGTTAATGAAAGGTTATCAATGATATAATACATAAGTAATAATAATAATTTAATGATAGTATGCAAGCGCAAAGGAAGTAAATAAAACACAAAATAAATGGACCGATTCAGTGTAATTGTGATCATTTTCAATAAGTATAAACGTAATTTTATACAAAAGAACAATTATTATAATAGTAGGTACAATTTATATGTAGATTTGACTTTACATTACATACAACAATGAGATGTTACTGAGGGGAAACAAAAGTAAAATAAAGTGATATAATCAAAAAATATAAAAGCAAATGAAACTTCATGATACGCTAAATTGATAGTACCTAGTTAGATCGTAAAAATAATTCACGCCGACTAGCAAAACACCTTAACATTTAAGTGCAATCCTCCAAGTATTGCACCAGTAATATTAAAATTTCCATCATTTAGATATTTAATTTAATTCTAATAACGTTTTATTTGCACCAAATGACGTATTTTAAGATACTGAGATATGATAATAACAAATGATATGAAAACGATCGATCATGGAATAGACGTAACTTACCACTTTACCACTGACAAAAGACAGTAAATAATTCGTAGGTCCCTATGAGGGGGAAAATAGTACTATTCAGGGTCTGTCATGGGAAATTGAGACGTAAACACGAATGAACACCGAAAGCTCAACTAGCGTCAAATAAATAACTATAGTTAAAAAATAAACGTAGATTATATACAGAAATGATACGATACCAGTCACAGCTACTTAACAACGTCCTACGCCACTATACATAGCTTTGGATAATCGTAACGACAACACGTTTGGGCTAAAACTAATTTACAATAAAGCTTTTTAGAACAACATTTACATACATTGAAAAATATTAACAAGTGGGGTTCCGGGGCGTTCGCTACTGGTGCTGGAAAACAACTTTAACATCTACACCTTTACCAATATTTTAACCGAATATGATTACGAAGAAGACTTTCTGAGGCACTTGGTCTAAAAATTTACCAGGTTTAGTGACGGTCAGGTCTTCTACACATACCCATATTTCAAGCTAAATGGGTGACTGACCGGGGTCGAGATGACAAGATAAAACGAGCACTAGATTGATTTCTGCCAAACTCTGTGTAGACTCAAACAAAGTCGTTTTGGAACAATAGGCTGAGTAGTCTACTACCGGTAGTGTCGTGTGACGGTGCGACCGTGTCGCGGTGTGGTCGGGAGATGTCGCGGCGGCTCAGTGCTCGTGCAGGCGGTCGTGCGAGCGCGACGACGAGCGCGACGTCTTGCGCTGGTCCAGGTACGCTGCCGGCGCCCAGCCCTCGCCCTGACCCGCTGGGGAAACATAAATCTTGTCAATCAATAGCATTTGATTATGCTAAGTAGGAATAAGCAATGATTTAGGCCAGCTTGCACCACAACTCATTAAATGAATTTATCACTAAAGGTTTAAAAATATCGCTCCATTTCTGTCAAACTTTAGAACTCGACAGCTGTCTCTGTCGACTTCTAAAGTTTGACAGAAATGGAGTGATGTTTTATACATGTATAGCAATGAATCTGCTTAGCCCTTTCCCAACTATGTTGGGGTCGGCTTCCAGTCTAACCGGATGCAGCTGAATACCAGTATTTTTCATGGAGCGACTGCCTATCTGACCTCCACAACCCAGTAACTGGGTAATACGATAGGTAGGTACCCCTTGGTTAGACTGGTTTTAAACATGTTTAGCGTTATATTTAGTGATTGGTGGTGCAAGCGGGCTTTGGAATATTTAGTTAGTTCCCAAAATGGTGACACCTTTGCGCATTTCACATACCTAGTTTATCTGGGAAACTCTTCTGACTACGACGACCAAAGTTGGCGGCAGACCGCCAATCCGTATATCTTACTGCGGTCGGTCAGTCTCGATAAAGTGCATTCCCAATTTTGCAATGTGTTGGTGACTATCATAACTTTCACTTTCGAGAGTGTTTTAACATCAAAATTGCAATGTGTTATGTAAATTTTGCAAATCGTCGCCGTGCACTGAAAACCTCTTTTTTATTTTTATTTATTTGCTGTGTAGAAAACCTCGTACCTAATGCACATTTCGAACACGTGTAGGTATAGCTCTAAGATGTTTCACCTTCAATTGATGTTAATAAGAACGTCGAAGAATGTCAATGACGGCCATTTCTCAGACAGTTTTTATTTTCTCCTGCAAAATGACTTTTATTGCAATCACGAGGTTTTCACTGCACTGCGACGATTATGGTCGCATGGTTTGGTAAGTGTGGGTGTATGTGTACACATTCCACGTAGTACGTACCCGCAAGCCGCACGTACCACCAGCCGGCGCAGCCCACCTTGAGCAGCTCGGCGTGCTGCCCCTCCCGCAGCGACACCTCGCTGGGCCCCACGGCCGTGTAGTCCGACAGCGCCACCAGCGCACACCCCACCGCCTGACACATGACACACCTGTTACTACACTTGTGCATACAACTCTACTCTCTAGCTTGCTATGTATTACTGAGATGTTTCACTGTAGCTAAGGATCCTTTCAATTTCAATGGTTGTTGCAACTTTTTAGCAGCGAAACTCGTTCGCGGTGATGTAACTGTTTAATGTAGGTGAATGGCATGAGCGCACAAAGGAGAACGGGCAATAATATTGCCGACCCGACCGCACCCTCATGACCTATAAATGACCTCAAAAGCTCTTTTCATAACTATATTTTGATAAATTGTTATACTTAATTTCCTTTACTTTAACATATAACCTGGCTTGGCAGGATTTGATCCTTGCAACACTAACGCTAGGGACTATGATACAGAATGATCAAAATAAAATCACCAGCGACAGTGTTGCTGGTATGTAACAAATGCCATTGTGGCAAAAATAAGGAAATATACCTATACTTTATAACTTTTTTTTAATAAACCACTTCTCCTTACTACTTAGATTTTCATTTTTCTACTACTTTTTTTCCAAGATCAAATTATAGTTATGACAAGAACTACAAAATGGCATATTAAGTGTGGTCGATATTAGTGGTGGAGATAGTGTCCACCATCCTTTTCTTGCATTAACTTTAGGAATTTTTGAAAGTATTGAATGATGATATTAATATTTATGCTTCTGTCTTGCAACAATCGCTGAATTAAAAGCACCCTTGATTTCATGGAGTCCAGTTTATGTTTCTCTACTAGATGTTTTAATGTTGCCTCGACATTTGGTTCCAATTTAAGTCCACAAAAATGTGTGTTGTGTACTGTCGTGATTCTAGCGTTATAATGACTGTAGCAATCATAATGTAGTAAATAAATACACCATTCATCCTGTACATCGATCAACATGCATTCCTTCACCACTGGTCAAACATAGAGCTTAGAGCCACATTGAAGTCAAATATCACATAGAAATTTAAATAACGGCTATGATACGAACTTTTCAAAATTTTGCCGCGCTCATTCAGACTACCCTCGATTTAGGAATATTTGATTGTTGAAAGCTTAAGACAGTTTCAGGTTCAGACATCTTTTGATGGTTGTTGTTCATAAATGAGCTAGATATTTGACAGTAATTTGACTCTGCCCCAGAACACAAACATGCATTTAAATTCTGTAAAGTAAGTAGGTACTTAGTAAGTACAAAAAGTTTCCTTTTTGTATTTCCATCTACTAGTAGTTTGGTGTTTGACCAGACCATGCATGTTAGTAAAGCGATTAGTAGAACATTAGATAACACTCATAATTAATATATTAATCAAATAATTGGTAAGTAAACAGTTATTGTAGTCATAAACGACAGAGATGACAGTCATATAAAAATACTTTTAGAAGATATATATATAGCATTATGTTGACATCAAACGTAGGCGGATATTACATAATAATATATAAATATAGACAGTTTCCAAGTAAGTTATAGTCGCACTAAACACTCCAGTAATACGGTTATAATTATTCATAGAAATACGTCCACAAGTCCAGTTGATTCGGGTGCTAATAGACTAAAAATTGACTCGCATATTATGAGCTTATGAAATTGTAACTACTGAAGGTAGTTAACGTTACTGTGGTAGATCATCATGATTAGAGATTTAATTATCGTGTCGGTAATTTGTGAGTGTGTGAAACATACTTATTTAGGCAAGCTTATTTAAGCAGATTAGGTAATTATGGTTAATTAAACACTACGAATAACAAGATAACACAATTATCCAGCATTCGATGTTTTACCCACCACTCATTGATACTTATTACAAATATATACCTACTCATAGTTATTTTAAAATAACTCTGTAATGTACAATCATGTAGGTAATATCTATGAGTCAATGAGTAGGGCCATTAATAGGGCACATGGATTTTATTTAGGTACCTAGTTTTCTTTGGATTTATTTAAAGTTTGGCTACATTTAAAAAGGTTTGTAAGCTCATAATACGTTAGATATCAATTTTCAGATAAAATAAATACATAGTATAAGTAGTATCAGAAAACGTGTCACACTGAAGTAAACAGAACATTACAGTAAAGCTATTGATTGCACGTCCAAAGCGGTGGTCAGTGAATGATGCAAGCTGTGATGCCGTGCTCAGCTGTGTCCAACCACGCTACTTATGTCTCTTCATAACCTCCTTGGGCATTACTTAGACTGACATCAATTTTGAATAATAACTATAAATATACGAAGATTCGCTTTGATATAAATACGGGACATTTTTGCACGAAGTAATTATTCATGGTTCTAGATAGTGCACACAATATTGCGCAATTTTAATCAAGCGAGATATGTATGCACCTAAATATAATATTTACGTAACATATAATAAGGAAGATATATGTATATGTATGTATTACATAATATACAGTGTGTTTCCGCTAAATGTTTCATGGTATTGTAATACAAAGATAAAAATAATAATATTTATCGACACTGATGTATAAACGTTTAATCGAAGCAAGCGCATAATTTAACATAAAAACCAATAAGCACACTGACAATGAGTGACATAACAAACAAAACATGACTTACACGATAGTTAATGTTCAGCGAAACAACCGAAATATCCACGTTCTCTTTGGTTAGATAGTTTAAGCTTTGGATATAAACTCAGTCTTTTCATTATGTACAAAGCCTCTACTGGCTGTATGCTCGAAACATTTATATTATTCAGTACTGTGACACGTAAAACGTGGATGTGGCTTGTGCGGAGCCGGCCACTGAAAAGAACTGAACCATTCTGTGGATGGTTCCGTTGAGACCGACTGCGACGGCCTCCGTCACCTGTAGAACAATATAACTTGAGCATGGCTTCGTTACACGTCGCCTGGTACCTACACCTCTCTCGGTAAGTGTTGCTAGGAGTGAGGTGCCTCGTGGACCGTGCAGTTACTAAATTCATAAGTTTTCAGTGCTAGTGGCGCTAAATCATTTAAAAGGAACTAAAAGCGATGATTGCTAACTTAACTTTTATGCTGTGAGGGCGTGAAACCTATTGGACTAGGGCAGGACGTTATGTTTTTAATCGTATATCGAGAATTTGTAGCATTTACATAATTTACACGACTAGATCTAGGTAAGCAGATACTGCAAATTCTCTGACGATGCGCATGTTCTACCACCGTTTGACCAATATTTGAATCCCGTATCCATAATCTAGACAGTAATGTTATCGGGAAGCATCATGTGCGTGGGGTTGCCAGCGTTGTCATGCGCTACCCGTGACTATTCAGCCCGCATTCCTTTAAAAATACACTTTACACTTACATAAAGAGTGGGTTTCACTTCACTCAACACTGCAAACCCAAAATTAGTTGGCATTAATTTTAAAGACCCACGTTTTAGTAAAGCTACCCCGACGTAAGCACTACAGTCCTATGTTAGTACTCGTTACCGGAGAGGACATTACTGACATTTACTGTGAACATAAGTTATTATTTATTGACAGGTAAATTTTCTTTCTTTCACTCCCATAGACCGACATAAACTCCCCAAACAAGTCACATTTAACAAAACAACACAAATTAATTCCTGCTCTAATTTTATCAGATCAACATTTGAATGCATTAACAATTTCATTATTTACTTTTTTAATCGGCAATATTGATTGACTAAGTAATTTTTCAGTAACTTTTACTCCTCAAAAAGGTCATTGATCGTCCGCTGCGTTAGACAGACGTCTGCGACACACGGTACGCGTCGCGTATGCGGGTCTGTTTCTTCGCGGGCCGACTGTCGAAGAAGTTATACGAAGCCGGGAGCCCGTCACGGAAGTCCGTCTAACGCAGTGGACGGCCGAATTTCACCAATTAATCGGATTGTGATCAGCACATCTAAACAGCGTTCGACAGCTGTCAGTGTCATAATTGTTGCGGAATATTGACACTGACAGCTCTCGAATTCGGTCTTAGTCAATCAACCGTCCGCGTCCACCTCCTACCCAGGCACAGGTACATACGCCGTAAGTCAGTGTCGCGTACATACCGGCGGGTGGTCGGTGTCGTCGTCGTCGTCGTCGGAGGGGTCGGTGGACCAGCACGGCTCGTCGTGCGCGTCGCAGGACGCGGCGCGCGCGGCGCTGGGCACGGCGGCCGGCTTCTGTGGCAGCGCGGCGGGCGGCGCCAGGTCCCACGAGCTGGTTTGGATTAGTGTTCTGTGGGGAGGTTAGTATAGTATTATATTTATTTATAGCACTTCTTTAAACACTACCACGACTCTTGCACTGTTGCATGCACCCATAAGCACAATATTATGCGTTCGTTTCATTGCGCGCTACGGTGAACAGCGATTTTTCTCACCAAACAAACAAAAAAAAAGCCGTTTTCCAGCAACAATTTTACTCAATGTTATTAATTTTGATGTACAGAATGCATAGGTGATGGCTATGTGATGGATATTTTAACACCATGTATAAGCTGATGATGTCACACGATATCATCGCTTGACGCGCTCGACCCAGGCGCGCTTGACGTCTGCGACACATACCTGTGCTGCGCGCTGTACTGGCGCACGCGCTCGCCCTTGAGCTCGTTGAGCTGCTCCAGCAGTACGCGCTTGACGCGCTCGACCCAGGCGCGCTTGACGTCTGCGACACATACCTGTGCTGCGCGCTGTACTGGCGCACGCGCTCGCCCTTGAGCTCGTTGAGCTGCTCCAGCAGTACGCGCTTGACGCGCTCGACCCAGGCGCGCTTGACGTCTGCGACACATACCTGTGCTGCGCGCTGTACTGGCGCACGCGCTCGCCCTTGAGCTCGTTGAGCTGCTCCAGCAGTACGCGCTTGACGCGCTCGACCCAGGCGCGCTTGACGTCTGCGACACATACCTGTGCTGCGCGCTGTACTGGCGCACGCGCTCGCCCTTGAGCTCGTTGAGCTGCTCCAGCAGTACGCGCTTGACGCGCTCGACCCAGGCGCGCTTGACGTCTGCGACACATACCTGTGCTGCGCGCTGTACTGGCGCACGCGCTCGCCCTTGAGCTCGTTGAGCTGCTCCAGCAGTACGCGCTTGACGCGCTCGACCCAGGCGCGCTTGACGTCTGCGCTGGCCGCGGTCAGCGTGTGCACCTCCAGGCGGCCCTGGCGCCACACCTCGAACTTGCGCACGTCGCCCTTCACCGACTCCGTCAGACCGATTTGGGACATCTGTGTGGAGAAATAAGGGTGGTATTGAGTTATTCATGGATTATCCAATGAAACAATGTATCCTTTACTTTTTTTTATTCTTTTCAACAGTTATTATAACAAACAAGAAAAAAAAAATACGAATTCACTTCGCGGCAGTCTTTCATGTCTACCTTCTGGTTATTAGATTGCTCTGACAAAAGCGTATGTCCTTGTAGCGGCGTGTACTTTTCGTCCGCACGCCGTATCTTTGTTGCGACGTCAACAAGTTGAATTTTAGTGATACTGATGGATGATATATACCAGACGCTACTAACAAAATACCCCACGGTATCCTCTAAGTAGTATCTTGCCAAAATCAACTTTTGACTCCTGATGGTAGCTTGCTATGGAACCTACTCACCTGATATTATGTTACGTGTTGGCAAAGCCAATCGCATAACGCAAAATAGCTATAATTCAAACATTCAAGTCAAAGTTTCACAAACGATGAAAGGATTAAAGCCAACCATCAACTAAGAACAACTAATGTCAATGATTTAATTCAATCACTTCAGCATAATAAAAAAATCGCATTCTTTTTTTTACGTGGTAATACTTTAACCAGAATGAATACCAAACATAGGCGAATTAGCCTACTACTATCAATCTCACCTGTAAGTCATGTTTGAAGTGATAGGTGGCCTTATTATGGCTGTTCTTGGTGCCAGGCTTGCAGAACAGCATGGCCTTCTCGTAGAGGAAGATGTGTCGCCGCCGCGGACGTATCCTGAGTCGTATGTCGCGCTTGTTCTCCGATACCACCAGGAAAGAGCCTTGCATCAGCAGCTCGCCTTGCTGACTTAGGTCCAGCTGGGGATAAAAAAAATATGATGGTATTTAGTTATAAATTCTGGTATTCATCTGCTTCCGGTTACACTGGAAGCCGATTCTAGCATAGTCGGGAAAAGGCTAGGAAGATTAGTTTAAAGTATTTTGGTAATATGTGCTCGCTTAGGGATGTCTGAGTCTGCCATTTGTGCATTAACCCAAGAACAAATAAAATCGGGAGAATCGAGTCCAATAATTTTAGATAGCCTGTTTCAGTGTCCCGAGACGTGATGGGTATCGATATCCATCGATCCATCCATCGATTATGATTTCGATGAATAGATGGATATCGCCTGTAGTCGTCTGTGAAGTTTCGCCAGCTAATTTAATGTGACCCTGTATAAATGAACCACTAAAACAAAATATTTAGTAACCTATTCCGCTATTCCTTAAGAGTTATAAAAAACCTTGTAAGAAATCGACACGTGCTGCACCTCTCAGCGAGGCATCCTCAGGATGACGATTGACCAGTCGCGAACCTGAACACGACGTGTTGCCACGCCTAGCACTGGACGCAGAGTCTCTGCGTCAGGGTTTCTTATGACTCTTGAAGAATAGTTAAACGGATTAGGTTACTAAATACATCTGCGTCTAATGTATTTTATAATGGATTTCCGCAAAGTCACGCCTGAATCAATTAACTATCTAAAGCAGACTATGTATTAAAGTATCTGCTTGTTTAACAGGCCTTGATTGTGATTATTCTGAGAAGCCTCTGGTTAGACTGAGAGTCAACCACAACCGTTTGGAGCGGCTAGGCAAATTATGATGGAAAACGTGTATTAGGTAAGTAGCGTCGTGTTACTATTAACTGGGTGACCGAGCTCTGCTCGGGTGAAAATAGAGAAAACGTATTTTCCCAGATATGAGACTTAGCTAGATCGATTTTCGCCCCCGTAAACCCCTATATTCCAACTTTCATCGAAATCGTTAGAGCCGTTTTCGAGAACGTGATTACAAATCTATACATATTATAAATTAAAGTCGGTTTTCGTGTTTGTCTGCGTTGTTGTTCTAAACCACGCCACAGATTTTGATGAGGTTTTCATCATCGTTTAGAGAATTTATTCCGGATTTAATACGTTAATATTAAAGTTCAAGTTCAATTTAAGTCAAGTCGTAAAAACCGTGCGAACCAGGAGCGGGTCGCAAGTAATATATATTGCTCATTTAATAGTATTTTTAGTTCGTTTTCTAGGATAGGTAGACACAGCTCTGCCTAACCCTCCGATACAGGCGTGATTTTTATGTGTGTTATTTTAAATTGAAATAAACAAATAAGTACTAGTTTTAACAAGTAATATTCATAAAATAAACCCATCAATCTTATGAAAGTGGCAGCAAAATCAGCAGGTAATTGAGTTTATAACTGTTTCGCATGCCGTAGTGCAAACATGCATACGTTAATGAGCTAATCTTCTGGTCTATAATGATGACATGCTTGACTAACTGTACCTTGATTTCGTTATTACTTTGCACGCCAATTTGAGCCTTATAATATGAGGGTATTATTAAGTTATTAACTACGGATTATTTATTATATCATCATCATCGGCTTCCAGTCTAACCGGATGCAGCTGAATACCAGTATTTTACATGGAGCGACTGCCTATCTGACCTCCACAACCCAGTAACTGGGTAATACGATACCCCTTGGCAAGACTGGTTGTCAAACTTTCGGGCTTCTGCCGACCCGTAACGACTGTCAAGGATCCACAAATGACAGCCGGGACCAACGGCTTAGATTATTTATTATATACAAACATGTAAATTCATACAAAACTATAAAACTATGGCGTGCGAAAAGATAATGGTAAAGGCGAGATGATGGTATCTTTAGTATTCTTTAGCATAATTTCACGCTCCACCTCAGTTTCTCGAAATTCTTTAATATTGTAATCGAGATAAGTCGTTTATATTCAAAGCAGATTTTAAAATTGCTATAAACACGGAACTGCTCAATTTCCTAATTCGATCCGTCCTTGAGGATAGGCTGAAAGAGGCTATGGTTAATGGCTTCATTAAAGCAGCAGGGGCTGTATTATGAAGTATTAATGCCATCATTATTCCACTGCGAAAAAAGGATGGTGCTAACGGCCTTGTATACGAGTAGCTCGGTCTCTCACTAACACTGGAAAAATGGTGGCATTAATACGTCGTAGTAGGCCCCAGTTTTAGTTCGGAGCTTCTAAAGACGTTATCATACTAACGATTTGCTAGCGTGTTTCTAGCGAAGCGATTTGTGGGCGTGCTCTCCGTGTGTGCGAAGTGAGCTAGCCGCGACCACGCGACGTGTTTCGCTGCGTTTTTACAAAATTGTACACTCGCTTGTCTCGCTCTCTCTTGTGCACTCAGGTCAATTGCTCTCGATCCGCAAACGCGGTGACCTCGTTGCGCACACGTGGTGTGCTCGCTACGCACACTCAGCGAGCTCGTTAAACAATCGCCTCCCTGGAGACACGCTCGCAAATCGCCAGTGGGATATGGCTCTAAGCACCTATTTCCTAAATGTTTGCAAGATTAATAAGGTTTTTTATGCTTAAGGAACTTTTACATTTTGTACGCGAAACTATGAAGTATGAACTTCGTTTATTGGTTTCTGCTACTCAAACACACAAAAACGGAAGAACGAATTTGAATTCAGATTGATTTATTGGAAGAATGGGTAAAACAGAGTAGTTCTTTTTTTTAATATGAAAGAGTTAGCAAAGGGTTTCAATTGTATAATGGGATACTCACAGGGACGCCAGTGATAGCGATCTGATGCATGGAGTCATTGACACACTTGAGAACAACTAGCATACAGTCCAGCGCTGATTGTAGCCCCGTCGTCATCGACCCGCACTCGCCGTACCGAAGCAGATCCTGCAAACAAAATAACATGATAAGCATTCAAACGAACCGGTAAAAAGATTTAGTCAATCCTTCCCGTATGGAAAATAAAACGGTAACATGTGAGTAATATTGTGGGTGGAGTTTATCAAACCATATTGGAATATAATAAAAATAGCAAATAGGAAAGATTATAATGGCGGTAGATATTGACAGTAAACCGCATACGGGCAGCGTCTGAACAATGGTATATAATCGGTGCGAGGTGCGTAGGATTAGTCATGGTTAGTTCATTATTTATTCACTGAGCATAGGGCGAAAATCTAATCTTATCGATGATCGATATACTTTGTTAAGTAAAGCCAGAATGTAAGTTAAATTCTGCTTGACATAGCTAGACGGAGCCACAGCAAACCGTGTTAACATAAACAACAAGGTGACCCGAAGACAAGGCATCTTTCTTGGGTATTGACGGAAAGAAACGAACATCAGGGGGCCTACCACCACCGCTTACAGCGGTATTATTTTAGTATTACTTCAGTGTTAGAAAAAGATGAAAGTCTACAGGACGTATAGCTCCATCTCTTTGCCCCACGAAGTAAGTTAAATAATACTGCTGTAAGCGGTGGTGGTGGGCCCCCAGGATTTTGAGAGAAGTGGTGGGATTTAGGGACGCCTTATCCCATTAAAAGTTGGCGTCAATTCTAAGGCTGGCAGTAAAACCAGCGTAAATAATGTAAAACCATTTTCATATTTTATTGCTGACAGGAGCAGACAGACAGCCTTGACAGACAAATAGCATTGCTATCGGTTGAGGACTCTTCTGAAAAATCGAAGACTATTATAATGTTACCTTCAGCAGCAGTTGGTACTTGGTGATCCGCTGCACCGGTTTCAGCAGGTATGCTGCGAGGGGAAGCTTGTGTCCCAGTCGTAGTTGACATGCCTGTAGGAATAGATGTGTGTCCACTAGTGTCTCGCGCAGCCGCTCCGACCGAGGGATGTTCTGGCAGTAGTAGCTGTATAGCCGGAAGAATGTGTCCCTCTGGTGAAGAAAACTCACGATGAATTTTTGTTTCGTTATGCATGTTTTGCACGCTTATATCTATTAAGCAAAACATGTTTGTTCACATTATTAATATTACTATCTTTTATACCATGTTTTTAGCAAATAAATGATGTTTCTATTTTAAAAAAACACTGAATAAGATGAAGATCTCTTCGATAAAGAGGAAGCGTAATAGAACCGGTTCTTTAAATATTATTACAATATTTTGAATGAGTTAAAATAAGCCAGTAATTGGTAATATTTACTAAACGCATCTTAGCAGAAGAAGAAGTCATAAATGGTATGAATAAATGCAATGGTTACTAGTGCATAAAACACACATAAACAGAACAAGTGAGATTTTTTAGGTAAAAACATTATTGTAACTGCAAGATCGGATAATGAACCGAATTAATAAGTGTTGAAAGGGTAATTTTAAGTGGAAACGGAAAGATTGTAGGAAGCGATCCGTAGGTTCCTTGAAATAGGCTGCTATTTAGCAACACAGGAAACCGGAATTATGAAGGTCTTAAAATTGTATTTATTCCAAATTAAGTATCTTTATCAAGAAGCACACGTGATTGTAAACAAAGATGAATAAACGTACCTTTTCAACAAAACATAAGGCAACGAGTTCTGTCGCAGATATAGATTTCTCTAAATCTTTTAGGAACACGTCCTGGTGGAATGTGAATAGTTCGTGTAAGTTGCCGAACAACACGTCGGCCTGGCCAACAAGTGCTGCAGGCAATAGGTGCTGGTTCTCTGGCTTTTCGATTTCTTCTTTGTAACCCTGAAAGGAGAAAGAGTAAAATAATTATAAATTCAGCAAAACGTAAGAACTGAAAGATCAGGATTCTATTATAGGTCGTAAAAACTGGTGTACCGGGTTGAGAAGTGATGTACAATGGCTAATAGTATCACACCAGTCCTGCAAGCGCTTATCATAGTCTTCATAGATGGTCTCTAAGCATTTACATTCTGAGGGCGTCAAACTATGATTCATCTTCCAAAACATTGTCTTCTTCTTCAAAACTTGTAGCGTCGACGTCCAGTTACTAAATGTTTGGTTGCGATTTAAGCTTTGTGTCTTTCTTTTATCATTTATGTTGCTTTGCTTTTCATTGCAAATTCGAGAAGCGTATGCATAACTATAATGATTATTGCTTGTAGATTTGAGACATTTGTTTGGTTTCCGACATGACAAAGTAGAGTGTAAGCTTCGTACGTAGCTATCGGTGTTACTTCTTCTACATATTGTTGAATCTCTTTTACTGTTATGTGTGCAGTGAGAGACTGATGAACAATGATCTTTTATAGTATGGTTCCACTCTTTCATTATTCTTTTGTAATCTTTGAGGATACTTGTTAGGATATCCCCTGAGTCTTTACTGCTTCCCATTGTGTTTCTGAGCTCAGTACAGCTGGATGACTTTAACTGAGAATCTTTTGAGACTATTGAGCTAGAAAAATATTCAGGTGTTGATAGATCCACATCCAGGCACCCATAGAGAGGATTCTTTACCAATTCCGGAACATCTAGTACTGTAGGCGCAGAGGTCGTGAGAGATTCTCCGGTTGTATCTTCAGAGGCAGTGACCGCGTCGGAATCTGGCAAGTAAGTTATTTTTTCTTCACTCTTTTGTATGTACTCATAACCGGGTAGTGTTTTACCGTAAAAGAAATTTCCAGTGAACGGTTCCATACGCACCGGTTTAATATTACGCGGGTTATATTTAACACGACTACTTTTTCCCACATCACTCACAGATTTCTTGCACTTTTTGTCACGGAGCTTCCCTCTTTCGAACAGAGATATTTGGTTGGCGTAGTCACTGAAGAGTGTGGAGTCGGAAGCGGCTCTGGCGAGTCGTTTCTTCTTTCGCGGGGTGGGGTTATCGTTTTTTCTGTAGTACCACGAGTAGGAAGTGCCGACGCTGAGATTCGCGGAAGATTTATGCAGGTCGTATTTTCCATATTTCATGGTGCAGAGGGAGGCGAAGTGTAACAAGCTACCGAGAGCCTGCACTGGCGTGCAGCTGGCGAATGAGTAGCATGCATTGCGTTCCGCTCGAGAGGCTGACGCAGTTGGTTGCGTGCGGTGCATCCAGTGCACTAGATAGACTTACTGAGCCGCTTCGCCGCGAGTCGTGCGGCGGGAGGGACACAAACATTTAGCACACGCACTACATACATGGTAGTGGCATATTTGTTTTTCAGAGCGCGGCGATGGCATGGAGATATGCACGTGTTTTATTGAAACTAATCTTGCGTGACAGAACGTTGATTTGATCTAAATAACATCCATATCATTTGCTGCAATTTGCCAGGCCCTTTTATTGTGATACTTATGACGATAGCTACACAACAGGAAGTCATCTATTATTGTATTTGTGTATGTAGTTTGGATAGTTTTATAGCTATTATTACGATGTATTAATAGCACTTTCTTTAGGTACTAATTGATGACATGCACCTCACGTGCCTACAGTGCGATTAATTTTGCCGGTTATGACTGTTTTGGTTTTTAAGGTTCGTTTAAGTGGTGTGTCATATAATAGCGTACCCATATTGGACAGAGCTATCACCACTGTTGAGTTACGTGGTCCTGGCACCAGAGAAAGGCGTGTTTGCTTTCGCTTCGTATTCCAATTCTGACACTATGTATGAATATTTAAGAGAGTTCGTTCGACAGGTTAACGGTCTTGTTTTTTATATATAGACATTTTGGCGCATGACGTCACGCGACAAAAAGTGTGAGCATCCGTTTCAATGCGTTACATCCATTACGCATCCTGGCATCTGGGTCGTTAAAAATGCAACGCTGGAAGTGATTTGTCAGCTGTTGTGGAATTCCGTATCCGAGTTATTACTAGATTGAGAAATTAAAGTTCTGCATGTTAGCGTAGATTTATTTAATTTATTTATTTTATTTTATTTTATTTTGGCATCAAACAGTCATATACAAACAATACAATTCTTCATACAATTGGTTTCTTACAATAGACCTACCTATAGTGCCGACAATGTGATATAATTAAAGTAAGTATAATCAGCTCCTAACAAGGAAAGACGCACGAGAAGTACATTTTTTTATACATTTATACTTATTTTTCATCGCTTTTGCGGGTATTATTGAGATATGGAGGTTCCTTACAGTTATTTGTGTTGATGGGCACTTACAGAGAGTATGGAGCCGAGTTCCTGTACGTAGAGGCGCTCGGTCTGCATGAGCTCGGCCAGCACATGACCGCGCCGCGCCCGCCGCGCCTCTGCGTCTTCTCCGCCCGAACTCTCCGAACCGCCCGAAGTCTCCATCTGTTCGTTCATCACAATAAAACGTTAATTAGTATTGCATCATCATCATATAATCAAATGTCATTATTGTTACAATACATGTAGTTTAGAAGTAGGTTTACAGTAAGTGAACTAATAGTATTACATAAAATAAAATTTATAGTGGATAAGTAGGTACTATATAGGTATTACGTTAAAGAAAGTTTGGCAAGGAACATAAATCTACTCTATAAATACGAACCTATTACCTACAGACCTAATTTAGTACAAGGTATTTGGCTACAGAACTACATTAAAAGTCAAGATAGAAGCAATTATTTGAGAAAGTCTTTAAATCCGATTTTCTTTTCCTTAGTCATTGTAAATAAAGCTTACGCACCACTTTTCTTTCGTAATGTATAGTTGTCTATCCCATTTCCTTTGTTGCTCATATATATGGAACATAGGTATCTATGTGGTAGAAGATTACTAACTTTGAACGAAACACTGTAAGCACAAAAAGGTAGCTTCTCTATTTAGGTTGATGATGATGAACGCTGTTGTTACGAACATACTATAGTGTATGTAAAACGGAATAGATGTAATCACCGTTTTCAGCAAACAATAGGGTAGCCTTCTCAACACTTTAACTAAATAACTACTTGTTAAAATCAATTTGTTCACAATAGGTAATAACTGCGCAAAATATACGAGTACCTTTGAAAGCCTCATAAAACGCACAACATTAAATAAACCTATAAATTAAACAAGAAAGCGTTTATATCATTCCGTCTTGTTGCGAGTTTATGTGATATGCTTTACATTTATTGGTAAATTTTTGTGAAAACACTCTGAGACACGTTACTTTTTGACATTTTTGTTGTTGATAACCAAGATGTCGACGACGACGTTCGTCTTGACATTCTTAAAATTTAAAAAGATTAGGGCAAAAGTCTGTTACTTGAACATGCCTTAGCAAACGAAAAAGATTTTAAGGAAGGGCGAATTTCTGGTAGGTGCGACTAAATAATTAAGTAAGTTATTAGCAAATCCAGTGAGCTTTTCTCAACAAAAATATGTAATACTCAGGTAACAATAGACGCATTTATAACGTGTAAACCGTTGTCTGTTGTGTGAAATCTACTGACAATAATAATAAGCTTGTTACTCAAGATTGGAATTCAGCTGAGCAACAGTTAAGTGAAGATTTTAAGGTGAACAGCTAACTTGTTGAGTGCTTAACTTTATAGGACGACTTTGTAACGCTTACCTACTAAGTTACTTACAGATTTATGCTGTTCTGAAAAATCTTTAACAATTTTATATCCAGTTTTGAGCACAACGTTTAACGTATCCATAGTTAACTAACAACTTGACTGTTATCACAAATATAAACACACGTTCACAAAAATAACTTATTCACTAAAATTGTCCGCTGTAAAGTTTTCTAGAATATTTATACACGTAATCAGTTTGTTGAAAATTGGACCCGAGCACATGGTGTCAGTGTCTGTTAAACGTGTGTAAGAATAAGGAACTGATGGCACTGGGCCGGGATGAGAAGGGGCCGCGGGAATACGTTGGGACCGTAAAAAAAGTTGTAGCCTCCACTTTTGTGCAGTGAAACTGGCACGGTAGATGCTCTACTTTATTTGTACGGCGATAAAAGGGACATCGACGGTTAGCCGTATAAAAAGCTTGTCAACTAGTAGCCTCGTTTTATGTTTGATTTATTTTATTAATACATTAATGTTTCACAGGAAAGATGGTTGTAAATTCAGTCGGATGAACCAACGTGAAATTAAATAGCACGTGCTATTTATAAAGATTAACGAGATGCTTTAAGTATAAGGAAATGTATCTAAACTATAGGGAAGTGCGTTTAAATTGTATATGAAATCTAATAAAAGTGTTGCGTCAGTTTTGAAATATTCTATAGGCTATTGACGAAATCACATTTTACGAAAGCTACAATAAACGTATTACTGTCTAGGTTCAATATACATAGGTACATATAGTTGGGTTAGCTGGTTTACCTTATAGAATAACTCAGACTTGCGGTTTCGCTCGTTTCGATTGCGAAAACAAAATTGTAGCATTCGTATAAATTCGAAAAGCTTTGCTGCTTATATAACAGCCGAAGATGCTTGTTTTTGTGTAACTAGCAGATAAACAAGATCAATCATTTGTGTAATAGGCAGCTGTGATGTGTCATAGACGGACAGAATGCTAATTATGACTCGAAAATGCTACGGATTGATAACTATTTGATTTTCGTATAAAGAACTCTAAAACCTCAAGTCGAATGTTACATAATGAGATAAGAATGTTAAAAGATATATTATTAGTACTTAGTAAGTAGTATTTGTCAGAAAATCATAATTTCTCGAAGTAGAGCAGTGCTCCTGCTGGTGGCAGTACAAGTACAACGGTAATAAAGGGCGGCGCGGTGTGCAGCTACGTGCGCCATCACTACACCAAGCACGTTGTATGGACCTGTGTGTGTGTGCGTCGACACTGTGTGTGTGTGTGCTCGTGTTTGTAGGCACCACCACCTGCCAACATCTTCGTAGTTCCAAGGGTCTCTCTCTACACGTTTTGTACTCAACGCTATTGATCTCAAATATTCAAGTCGAGGTTTATTATATACTTTTTTTATCTCGCTTCTCGGAAACATCTGTGGACTTCCTTTGTTTTGTGTTCGGTTCGGAAATGAGTTTGAGCACGTGCTGGTGGGAATATTATTAGTTTGTGTTTGAGAGCGAAGCGATCAGATGGACGTGACAATAGGTTTTGATGGTCATGTTAGGTACATATCCTGTCTATATTCTATTCGAGTAGGTAATCATGTCGATGTAGAAATGATTCATTATAAGCTATTAATATTTGCTTACTAACATGTAATTAAAAACTATTCATCTGTTTGGCGATTTATCAGTATCCTGCCTGTTTTACCTATTAAGAAATATTAATATTTTAACTATAATATGAGGTACTGGTAATATAAATAATGTATTTCAATAGTATTCATGATTGTATTAAATGTTATCATTTGAAGTAAAATATGACTTTTATAAATTTTATCTCCGACAGACTAAAATAAAATATTAAAAAATAAGTAATTAGATTTGTAATTTTGTACCAAAAAATTATTAAATCTTCAATTTCTGACGCTCCTTACGCTGCATTACGACCTTACATTGCAAGCAACTATGCAATAACAAATAGTCAAATACTACAGAAAGTAATTCTGAATAGGAATACCTCTACTTCTAAATGTAGATACGTTGATGGCCATACCTATTTCTAGTTAGATCTAAAATCATTTCCCTGTTCCAAAAAAAAAAAAAATGTACAGTACCTATTTAGTGTTTTCTTTCACTAAACCAAAGCAACCATATTATATTATATTTCTTTAGTTAGTAGGTACCTAGGCACGTAACAGTAACACATAACCTACCTTACTACCTAGGCTAGGTGCCATTAGTAACGGTATACAAACGATTAACAAAGTTACTCCCCATTAAGAGTTATTCGTTTTAAAATGTCAGAGTCGTTAAATTTTACTTTCGCGTGAAAAGTCAAGGCATTTTTAAAGCCATTATTTTTTAAATGTTTTGTACACGGCTAAATGCAATCATTCTTAACTTCTTAAGCTTAGGTCTTTTTTTGCCTACCAGTGAAGTGGTTTGCTTTGATAGATGAGAATAAAATAAAGTGTAGGACACTGTGTGTAGTGTGATAAAGGGCAGAACATTGCAAGTGAAGGGTAACCTTGATTCACAGTTAACATCTTAGTACTAGTTGAATTGGCATACATTTTCGTATGTTATAAAAAATGTCATTTATAATTCAAATTCCAGATTGTTCTCGGTTTGTCATCATATCGCAAGCGAGATTTGATTCGGTGTAAATGAAAATATGGCGGCTTTATTAATCCATGACCCTCGACAGTAAATGCACTTGAACTGATTGACCAGGCGTTCAATTGCTGCGCGGCGGCTGCGCGCGCGTCGTAAGCTGTGATTCACTCACTATGGAGTATGGACTCGATGAACTCAGTGTATGATGCACTCATTTAATTAAAAATGAGTGTCTACAATGTAGGTACCTACACACAGTAATACGAAGCCATCCTTTAGTGAGAAGAGGCGATACTTTTTTGGGTGTTCAGTACAGATATTATAAGTTGTTGACATCACTTCGTTTACACGTTGCTATTAACAATTATAAGTTTTCTTACAGACTAGTAATTTCAGTCAATTGAACTAAAACTCTACAATGGATCTTCCCATTGTTTTTGTTTATGTTATTTCGTTTTCGTTATGATTTTATTATCTAGTAATGAAGCCAATTTATCATTTAATAGCTTTTGCCCGCGGTTTCGCCCACGTGGAGGTCGGACATTATCCCACGGGAAAGTACTATCGGGATAAAAGTATCCTATGTCCTTCTCCAGGTCAACTCACTTTCGCATTTATAATATTAGTTAGGATAGTTATGATTAGGATTATACATAGTTATAATATTGTGTTTTCTCGTCGTAATGTGTTTAAGATTGTATTGTTAGTTATGCTCGTACAACACACGACACAGTCACAACTACAACAGTCCTAACTAAATATCGTCTTCTACGCAGCGCCAGCGCAACTTCTACACTTCTACAGCCCTAACGCAGCGAATTCGCAGCACCTATTTCTATGAGTGCTACGCGTGCATGCCTACGAGCGCTACGCGCGCCTACGCCTGCCTACGCGCGCCTAAGCTGCGTCTACGCGAAGTAGGCTAGGCTGGGCAGTCGTCCAGTTGGAAAGCAGTAACAGTATTATTATTATCCTTTTATATGAATTATAGTTGATAGTTTCCACATTTCTTAACATGATTTCATTATGCAATAATTTGATTGAATTGACGTCATTTGTTCCGTTTTCTGCTTAAGAAGAGGTCTTTGCCGTTCGCTTAAAACCATCCGTGCTTAAAACATTTAAAATGAGCTTAGTAGATAAATTAGTTTCAACACGACTGAATAGCTTTAGCAATATAAGACTCAACTTTTAACTGTTCCAAATGAGTAGCAAAATATGCAAATGATTATTTATTCTAATTCTTTGGCACTGTCTTTCACTTCCGCGATATGTAGCAATCATGGTTGACGTTAGCGACTGAAGAAATAAGCTTATTAGATAATTGTAGTGTCCGATTATTAAAGATTGTCTATAAATATTTTAATTAATCTCGTAACATAACAGTCTCACGCATAACATTAACCTCTGTGTTGGAAACAGCAAGAAAACAAAGAGTAAAAGAAAAGAAAGAAAGAAAAATAGGTTTATTTGTCACAGAAACACGTGCATCCTAAAAGATCAAGAATTTTAAACCAAAATAGATTAAACATTAAAAACAAAATAGATTAAACATTAAAGACAATTAAAAATAAAAAATAAAAAAAAAAACATATGAGATCAGGAGTATACAGTTAAATAATCGGCAGCTGCACGTCATGACTGTGACAAGAAGGCTTCCACTCAGCATGATGATGAGTAGGATTAGTAGTCGTTGCAGGTAAGTTTGTAATTTTTTCTAACACATAGTATCACTAACTAAGTAAGTACCTAACTAAACTATGACCTGACATGAAGCCCAAATCGCGAGTTTCTCAATAAATTCCCAGGAACAACAGTTGTGCAAGTGCTTGTAACTGGAGCGCTCTCCCGTTACGCCGACCGTTACTGAGATCACGGCTATATGGAACTCATGTTACTTTAAAAGGAATAACTTTATATAACTTTCTTAACTTTTTTGATTGCCTTCGTAGAAGTGATATCTTGCAATAATTGGAAGATATTTGTGGTTTACTGGACCACGCATCAGATGATGTATGAATGCTAAGTAGACGTTAAACGTTTGAGATAAGTACTACATTGATTTATCGATTGACTATTTATATAATATATAACTGTATGTTGATCTCGATGTATCTAGTTTATCTACTTACTCGATATCCGTGCTATGTCCCTACCAAAGTATAATTAAGGGGGATCATGCGCTAATGTAGCCCGCAAATATTCTTACGGTTTTTTGCCATTTGCAAGTCAGTGTCAAGTTTTATGTTGATCTAAATGTGACCGTAACAAAAATGGCTTTGCAGAATTATAATCATTAGAATCAGCAATACTACTTCTTAAGTTAGAATAATCCTCAAATGTCACGATTTCATGAAAAAGTAATATAATAGGATTAGGGATAATATGAACATAGAGAGTTGTATTAATGATTTTTATGATTATAATTCTATAAATAAATATTGGATACGGCCGCGAATCATATTTAGATTAACATACAACCTGACTTCGTCTCCGTGGGCCCTAATTCTTTTTGAAAAATTGAAAAATAAATTCAGAGATTACCTGGACCAAAGAGACAGACACACAGCAAAAAATTTTAAAAATTGATTTTTTGTTATGAGTATTCATATGCATTTAACAAAAAGCTGTTATTTTGACATTACAAACAGACACTTCAATTGCATTTATTTATTAATATTGTATTTACATATGTCCCGTATTTTTCTAAACAGGTTACATAAATAGTCACATAATATATTATTAGGTAACTGGGTAAGCGTGCAAACGATACTTAATGCTCGACAGATTTTTTGTGATCGATGGTATTAATTTTGAGTTCAGTTTTGAATGCGATTCCAGTTCACATAATTAAAATTCAAATATATACAATTTCTGACAGCGCAATCAATTACTTACTGTGATTTAAAAATTAAATTTGAGACGGAAGATAATATATTGTTTCTTTAGGAATATCTTCATACTTTTTACTACTTAATGCACATTTAAATTAATCAAGCAATTTTTTGTAGATAGTTACTTAATCATGGTAATTATACTTATTATAATGCTCCTTATGTATGAATTACTTTTATAATTGCAATAAGTGGTAATTGATCATCAAAAAATAGAAACAACAAAATATGTATGTATGATAGTAACTCGTCTACTTACTTAGCTTGTGATGACTGAATCGAGACTCATGTAATATTATCACAAACAGGGATCGAGAATGTCCGTATTGTGTTAGTTTTTCATACAATTTTAGCACGTAATGAGGTAGATAATAATTTTAGCGTCACACGATGTTTCAGTGTTATGTAGTTATTAGTACCTAGTTATTATACAAAACAGGAAGGAATTTCATAATTTTGCGGATGAGATTTTTGATAAGTCTTGAACACACACTGATGTTGTACTCAATGGTTGCATGGGCCATGTTAATTAACCTTTTATTTCTATCTACGGAGAGGCGAGATGAGCGTTGTGTTGGATGGAAAAACAGCAGTATGTAGTAAACATTTGGCTTAGGCCGCGTATTAGATGGGAGTGCTAACGTTTTCAATAACTTGTATTCTTCCATTTTAATATCAAATCAATGAATGAAGAGGCGTGCATTAATCAAGATATACAGGTGAATAAAGAAGAACTAATAGCAGATAAATTACAAGGAATCATTAACATCGACAATTAAACAGTAGAGATCTACATTTCAACGATACAATTTAAACAAATAGGCAAATGCGCCAGGTTAGTGACGATACATTAGTAACATCGAACAAACACTCACTGAGTTAAGTTTCCATGAGAGCTCTTCCACAACTTGAGCCCATCCCATTTGAAAACTCTTCACCCTGGGCGGATTAAAATGTGGCTTAGATCTGATCTCCACAGTCGGCGATGTATGTGTAGAGTCACTCGAGACCCCAATTTTAGTTGGCGATGTCGCCTTTTGTTTCAGTGAGGCAGGTATCGAGTTCTTACCCGAGACTCCTATTTCGATCTTTAATGCCACCCTCGGCTTCGGCTTAACACGTATCGAGTTATTACTATTGCTAGACACCACCGTTTCGAACACCAATGCCGCCTTCGGCTTCGGTAAGTCAGGTATCGAGTTCTTATCCGAGACCCCCGTTTCGAACTTCAATGCCACCTTCGGTATCGGTGCAGGTATCGAGTTCTTATCCGAGATCCCCGTTTCAAACTTCGATGCCACCTTCGGCTTCGGTAAGACAGGTATCAAATTCTTATCCGAGACCCCCGTTTCGAACTTTGATGCCACCTTCGGCTTCGGCAAGTCAGGTGTCGAGCTATTATCACAGACCCCCATTTCGTCCGTCAATGTCACACTCGATATCGATGAAGCAGGAATCGAGTTCTTACACGAGACCCCCATTTCGAATGTCAATGACACTTTATCGTTCGTCACAACACTGTCACTTTCCGATAGTTCTGTTGGTCCTGATGACGTCATTGTAACATTGCTAGTTCTTTAAAACTCCGTGGGGCACAGTTGCCGCGTTCACCAACATACGTAACTGAGTTTGGGCATGAAGGATGATGTATTTTAATTATAAACAAACAAATGACATGAACTCATAAAGATAATTTAGTAATCTCATTACTTATTTGCAGATAAGTAAATTGTGTTAGATATAATGGGGTCGAAGAGTATTCTTCCGGTAACAATTAGTGATAATTGTAACCAGTAGGATAATATAGGTATTTATTGTGGGATTGGATTATGGTAATTTTTACTCCCTGAGTTTGATATTCGTCAAGCGACTTTTATTGAATATTATCCTAGCGAGCATCTTAAAATGTGAAAGTGTTTAGATCTCTGTTTTAGGCAAGTCGGTGACGATAAATGAATTTAACGTTATATCAAGCTATACATATTGTTGTTTAGGCTCTATAATTCAACTGACTTTTAAGGCAGGTTCACGACAACAGTACTACTTACAATAACAGTTCTAACTATGCATTACATAAAGATATTCATTACCATATATTACTCAAAATCAGTACTTTATTCTTTGAAGTTATTAAAAAAGATATGGTCAGTAATCAACATACGGATGACGAGAATATCGAAACTGTCGGAAATGAATTCGATTGACCTGGATGATGGCTCGTGGGCTCGTTCATACCGTTCCGCGACTATGTTTTTGTTAGTCTCGATCACGGAGTAATCAAAACAACCGGTCTCGCGGAAACGAGGCAGGAAGTGGGACAGCGTTGTAGAAACTCGAAACTTTACATGCGCGCCGACATACAGACGACCTTCAGATTTGAATAAAATGAAAAGCTAACGACCGAATTCTCAAAAACACTCTCTACAGTGGTCGAGACAAAAGGTCGTAATAGTAGATCGAATAATTTGTAGCGAACGTTTTATTTATTGAAGGTACAAACTCTGTTACTTAATTAGGAAGCAAACGAAAAATAAGTAAACCATCACGTTATACAATGTTGAATCATCAGAAACTTAACTTATATTTATCTCATCGGTTAGATCATTACGCAATAATCATATGAACTTTGATTTCAAAACACTGCCACATTTAATTATTGGAGGCATCTGAATACATAAAACATAGGGTAGGATGTACCACGGAAGTTCAGTTACATCATATACGTAGAAGAGACAGATATAATTGGTTTGAACTGTGACCTAAAATGAGGCACCGCGGCAGACTTTCACAGGCCAGCGTTTTGAAGGAACTCCAAGTCTCGAATGCAGAGAAACAAATTCGCGTCCGCACAAGTAGAGCTATAGTCTACCATTCATTCATAGATATCGACTACCAATAATAGGGTGAATGATGAAAGTTGGGTGATAGGATGCGTTCAACGTGGTTTGAATAGGTAAATGTTGTTGAACATCATATGGATCCAGACCGAACGAAAACACAACCAGGGCACATGGCAAGACACATTATGGAACATGAATAAATGGAAGGTGGTCGATGAACGATCCTAGTAAGTGTTCCTAACTGATCCAAGACTTGATACTACACGCTAGAACAGTTTTTGAAGAAATAACTTAAAATAATCCAAAACGATAGAAGAAAAATCAAGATACTTATCTAGGTACTTTACATGTATAATATGAAAGCACGTTTGTTCATTAAAACGTCTTTGCACACATTTGAATATTCATAGCAAGAAAAAAGGGGTTTTGTTACCAAGTAACCCATAGTTTTACAGGCATACATTACATACAGAAACACGCATGTTCTTTTAACGTAATCATACACTGTCTCTTGAACTGGTTTCACCCGTTTTGCAATTTCTAGAACGTAATCAATACATTCATGCATTGCTGTCATGATAGTTCTGTTAAACCAGACTTTTGTTTTTCCATAACTGGTTAGCTCTTGACCTGCATCTAACCCGATGGTAAGTGATCATCAGGCCGAAGGTGGAAGCGAGCTTCACCCGTAATCGTCAACCACAGAGGAACTGGCTATCTTACCTCTAACTGGGCGAATCACAATAATGCTGTTAACATTGTTATTATGGCGTCAGACTTAGATAAGATGCAAGGACCAACAAAACCGAGCATAATTCTGCCCCACTAGGAATCGAACCCGGGACTTCTGAGTCTGAGACAGGTGGTTTAACCACTAGATCACAGAGGTGGTTGAACTCTATAAGACGACAAGAAAGCAATTGCATCATTTTACTGGTTTTAGATACATCCATTTACTTAAAGATCAAAAATATACGAGTAAATAGAAAGGAAGCGTAAAGTTGTTAAAACGTGTTTCATTACTTTAACTTGTTTGAGCATAATCAGATGAAATTAGAGTACCTAACTGGCTTGGTTAATGTAGATACGAGTATTTCCGGGTGACATTTTGCTAGGCGAAAAAATTCTACAACCACTTTCTACGGTCAATTGAAAATTACTAATGGACATGCTTTTGTCATTTATCCAGTGGCTTTCAGTCGTTAATGCTAAACGTGAACATGATGTGTGCATTAGTGGTGACTGTTTTGCTGTGCGGAGTGCGACGATCACATCCGTTAAACCTGCGACACATGCAGCGAGGGAAATAGCGTCATAAAGTATACGTGTAAAAGTTGCGGTGCACCAACGCATGGTTACAATCCCGTTAGCTCCGTGACAACAATGGAATTGATTCTGCGAAGATCAGCACAACACTAATAAGCTCATGCAGCGCTATGAACAGTTACGTTGGGAAGTGGGAACTCATTACAGATTCATATGTACAGATTTATGTCACTTACAGCAGACAGATCAAAAGATTCACGAAAGCCGTCATGCACGATCGCAATAAGCTCACAACGGTATATTGATCGCACAAGTACTGAACGAGTATTTAAATTGATTGAATGTGTGCCGTGAATTTTCAAGCATCCAACATTTAGTGAAAATCTGCTTTCGTATGAAAAGAAGCTTGATTAAAGGACAGGAACATTACCGTTAAATGATAAGATGAAACTTGCAAGAACACTGCTTAGATAAAAAGAAATTCGATTTAAGAAATTATACATAAAGGGATTGTAGAATGGAGTGAAATTTTTATACGACCTCTTTGCGGCCCAGTGATATATGATTAAAATTGATAAATGCTTAAGTCGAAGCCCAGAAGTCGAATAAGTTTACTTTCACTTGGACCAACGTATTCCGTTACTAGTGAGAAATCGGAGTTCGCAATTAAACCACGACGAACTGAACGAGTAATTTGTGTGATTGTCCAGTTTTAAACACAGGAAACGATTGAAGAATTACTTCTAGACACGAAAGCACGTACTAAGAAAAAATAATCTGATAGAAAGATAATTGTTTTCATTTTTATAGATGCAACAATTAAAAACTTCATAGCATGTATAAGTTGAAGAAAGTTATATTTTTTTCTCTCTGCGTTCAATAATAGAGAATTTAAATATTATTGAAGCTATTGAATGCAGACGTAGCTAAATATTACAAGGTAAGAAAGCCAAAGCTCTATAAAAACAAAATGATGAAACCCGTCGACAAGTTCATAAAAATGGGTAAGCTGCCGCTAAGAAAGAATTTTTAACCACAGACCGCATCCTTGACGGCCTGGTTGAAACAAGTTGAACCGCGGCGCCGCCGCCGCACCCCAGCCAACGAAAGCTGGGATGGGAGTATGGGAGGGAGGCTGAGCAAGCCTGGCTATCTCATAAAGAGCGCCTGAAAGGCCAACGCCCGGCCACATGTAAACAAAAACAATATTAAATCCAGAAATAGAGCTGCCATTAATCGGGAATGTGTAGATCATAATTTAAAACGGATTTCAAGTATGCACTAAAAATAATAATTAAATAATACTAGGGAAAAAATATAACAGGATAAAATCACGCATTGCCCGCGTGTTTGTGCTTTCAAGTTGGTACTCGATAATATCAAACACGCTATTTGATAAATAGTCTATTAACAAATTTAATAACCCAATTACTAAGAACGAAATGTTTTTATGTTGATAAAATATCTAGAGTTGAAATTAATACAAAGCCGTCAAACGTTTGGTTGTGAATAGACAGGAATGAGCAAATCTGGGCAAATCATATCTGACGAGGCAAATAATGTCAAGGCACATTCAGCTATCATCATTTGTCGCAGCGGAAACAATGCAAAATATTGTCCTGTTTAGTTAAACACTGCAGTGTTTGGATTAATTAATTGTTTTACTGCAGTACTTGGAGTATGTAGCATTCTTAACGTATACAATCATTAAAACGTTATCGAGGTCGTATGCTGGTTATTTTGTACACTTTGTCTACACATTTAATTACTGACTGTTTACTTCATAATTCGGTAGTTATTATATGAATATTATGCGTATTATTACAGGAGCATCGAGAATTAATACAACACCGGTAGTGAGCGCGTTACCTGCAAAGCTATGTGTTAATGGCGATGCGTATTTGTTTCTCAAACATATAGTTAGCACCTCCACGGACGCTAAACAGCTCTTTGTTTGCTGTGCTTGCGCACATAACGAAGTTCATTCTTTTCAAAACTTGGATCAAAACACATTTTTCTCCACCTCTTTAGCATGGTTAATAACACGCGTCTTATTTGTTAAGCATACAGCGACTTGTAGACAATTTAAAGTAAAGAAAGTTTCGAAATTGTCGTAAAGCAGTCGTATGCAGATCAGTTAAGAATTAATTATGATTTTATTGGAACGATCTAGAAACGTAGACAACACTCCCCGTTCATGATCAATTCACTGCGAATATTTACTTTCACACTGTAACCCCAAAATCGGAAACATGTTCACTAAAATGCAACTTTGTGAATTCTTTATTACAATTATTCACTTAGCACTTTATTGTAAGCATTTTAATGTCTCAAATGAATAATGTAATTAGCACTGTACGCGTGTGGACAGCACGGTGGCCAGGAAAACTGACGAATTAGAGTTTTAACTGTATTACCTTTCCTTGTTTGTCATTTTACAATCTATAAATACTTACTTGTAATATTTTAACTTAATTCCTCTTATGATACCAACTTATCAACTATATTTACCAAATAAAAAAAACAAAAATCTGTTTAATAGAATTGTTGTGGAGAGCAATTTCAGGTCATTAAACAATTTACACATGATGAGAATCAACAAAAAAAGAATTATTTTCGACAGAAAACTGCTTTGAAAGGTTGTATACAGCCAAAATATTCATCTCGTTGATACAAAATCGCGTGAGTTATCCAATACATAGAACGTGAAAGGCTAACATATGGTAATGTGGTTATTAGAAATCAGAAAACTGCTAGCTCGTACCGTTTGGACGTACGACGACACGACATGACGCCGGAACCAGTGGTATACCATCAGAACTATCTTAAAACGAGTTTTTTTTCTCAATCAGCTGTTGTGTGTGATAATTTTTGATGCGACTTTTATTACCATCACGATTTCTCTTTCGATTTTCGCGTCGCTTCTCAGTTTCTTTTTCGCATAATTTGTTTCCAAAATCATAAGTTATATTTATGATTTTAAAGTAAGCAAGGTTTTTAAAAACCACCAAAACATTCATTCCAAAAAAGCAGATTGGGTAATTGCTTCAATCAAACTATACAGAAACCCTTTATAGACACTATTATGTAGTATGAGTAATTGCGCATTTACTCATTGTTTGAACATTTTACGTTTGCATTTTGACTATAAAACTAAGGTAAAGCCATGAAAAATTTCGAACCTGACGTGTGTGACAGAAAGTTTCATTTCAGTACCTACCGTGTAAATACATACATAGTAGGTATATAAATCAGTTTAATGAAAATGTTTTCAGTACAAGTTCAAAAAAAAAAGTAACGAGCGCAGTCATCAAATGTCTAAATGATGTCATAAAAGAAATAGGTTTAGTGTTCCTTTTGAATCATAATTATTGTTGTGGAGGTACATCCTTAATGCTCGAAGTGAACTATAAAACAATTGGCATAAATAAATACCTAACAACACGACACCAATAGTCAAACAAACATAAGCAATCGATTGTCCCCATTGATAATATGTTGTTACTTATGAGTAATTACTGTGAAGATGCACTTGACGACCTAATTCAGGTAATAGGGCAAATTGCAGCACTACATATAGCCAGTAATTCCTTAACGACACGGTTGGCGCAGTGGCTGAGCGATGGACTGCTGCGCAACGTGTCGCGGGTTCGATCCCCGCACGGAACAAATATTTGTATGATCTGCAAGTAGTTGTTCCGGGTCTGGGTGTTAGTGTATGTGAGTTTCTATGTTTGTAAACGCACCCACGATACAGGAAGAAATTATTAGTGTGGGGCAACGTTTTTAAAAAAAAAAAAAAAAAAAAAAAAAAAAAAAAAAAAAAAAAAAAAAAAAAAAAAACGGTTCTAAACATAATTTACTGGCGAATGAAGAATAATTAAACATAACGAATGAGAATTATTGTATGAAGATATTCACGAGATGTTGATGAGTTACAACATTACCTTAGCTTGGGAATAATGCTTACTTACTTCTTATACAAAATATAACTGTAGGAAAAATTCAAACAGAAACGCAGGTCATGATGATAATAATTATCAAAAAATACTAGCGCTATTAAATAACAAAGTTCTATTAAATTAAATGGAATGAGAATACCTAATTAATGAGTAATTAACTTAGTGGAATTTACAAACACTCTTGGAAAGCATTAAACCTAAATCATCAATCGTGGTCTGACAAACCGATATCTACTGAATAACTTGAAATCAATGAATGCAGCAACAACAATTAAAGTAAATAAATATTATTTATAGAAACAAATATTTGATAAAGAAAATGTGGAGCAAGGGTTTCCTGGCTTGACAACTATTTAATAAAAAGTAAATAATTTCGTTAATCGGAAGTGTAGCTACAGTACACAACGTTTTCAACAACATGATATGAAAACAAAATATTTTTTGAAACCCACTGCAAAGTTCATTAATTAATTCATTAGATAAATTAAAATTTTATTAAACTAGCAATTATGATTTGAATTACATGAGAAGACACCAACTTTGTTTAAATATATGCATCGCAAACAAAAGCTCAGACAAGATTTTTCTAAAATATCCATGGACAATGTGTCATTTAGTTACCTCTATAGAAATAGGAGTTAAAGACTAAGCAACGCAAATAACACCAAGTCTGAGCAAGAAATGATCCATAGCGTTGTTGAGAATACAGGAATAACATTGTACGTAATACAAATGAAACACCTTGTCTTACAGCATTATCATCATCGTAAATCACGAGAAAGATTGAAGCGAGCAGGTTCCCATCAACACTATCTCACAATCGATAAACAATATCATAAAAGCTTTTCCCAGGCGTCATACGGGTAAAACAGCTCGTTTCACGTGTGCGGTGTGCGCTTTAGACAAAGCCAGAGGAAGGCAAGAAAAAACCCCTCTCGAGTTTCACTTTCCTCGTGTATTGTAAAGCGGCATTGTATGACACTATATACAGCAGCATAAGAGACTAGACGTCTTTTTGTCAAGGGTTTCATTCACCACCTTGAATGACATCTTCAAGAGAAACAAAATGAAACAATTTTTTTGAAATATACAGGATTCATAAGATTGGCAGACGGCATATCTGTATTTATGGGACATAAATACCATTTTCGGCATTATCGTTAAACAGATTTGGTAGGTGTGACTTATATGGTTATACAATAATGATGAAGTAACTCAGCATTAATTCCAAGGTGGGACGATGAACTTAATAACATATCTTAATAGGTGCTATAAAACAATTTCGCAAGAACTTAGAAATCTATAACACGCTTATTAGAAGCCGTTGCTAAAGAAGGCAGAAATGAAAATCCTGATTGAATCAAAATCAAAAGTCATTTATTCAAACTAGGCTGAGAATCAGCACTTTTCGAACGTCAAAATTTATAAAAGACAGTCCCCCAAAACGCCCGCCCTTCAGCACTTCCTAGTGTTTTAGCTGGGAAGAAGAACATGAACACTGAAAGCTTATTTTAGCTAATGTATCCTCGGTAGGTTTCCAGAAATCCAATACAATTTCATCTATTGTGAAAAGTCATGTCAAGTTTAAGATTGCTTGATATTATATTGCTCAACCAATCACAACAGCTGACATGGCATTTGACAGCAGATTTACTAGTGAAGTTTTCAGAATCAGAATCAGATTTAATCGCTGAATCCCGTTTTTGTACCAATTCCATTCCTGTATCTTGATCGTCACCAATGTGTGCTGTCAATTTTCTTCATTTATTTATTTGAAGCCTGAGCAGTGGACACAAGATTCTTGAAGTTCATGAAGTGTAATCCTACTTAGGATTAGATTTTCAATTCCAGTAGAGTCAGTTTTGATTAATCTCCGCAAAAAAGTAAATCAGCACTTTTAGAGGATATAGGAGACAACAGACGGACAGCACTTGATCTACATTTCATCATGTGCACTGATAACATCTGTTTGGGACTATGTGGTTTCTTAATGGGCAATATCTCGAAAGCATTTCAGTCTTAAAAACAAATGAGATTTCCACCTCCATGGTAGACCTTGAAAAGAACACAAGATAGCAATGCAAAGAATTTCTAAACAAAAATGCTGGCGTAGCTTGCGGTTCGAACTAGCCCACAAAAGTTACCATAAGACCGACCATATAATATACACATGTCAGAGACCAGTTGCGTGGCTGCATGCTAAAGTTCTGCGGCCATCAATGCCTCATCATACTTCGAGTTAGAAGTGATTTGCCTCAATAGTTTTTCTCAACGTTAAGTACACATACGTACGAAAGTAGGTTATCTATGTAAGGTTTATAATTTATAGACATGTTTCTATGTCAAATGTTATAGTTTAGTTTGCCCATAATACTTGCAACCTTTCAAAATGGGAACTGTGAATGTTATAATTACTTTGTATAAAAATTCACACGACTTGAAAGGTCGACGGACCTTGAAGACTGAGTTAGCAAATATTTGTTCATTACGAAAAGAGATAACGATGCTCAAACTTTGTTATATCAGTGAGTTACCTTTCGAACTACAGACTTACTGCAATGCAGCATTCGGGAATAAGCGAGTAGGTATTTCAGCCTTTAATTACACATTTAAAAAATGTTTATTATCCATTGTTTGCTGTTGAGAAAGACATATTTCTGATACAAAAGCAACAACATAAACTGTACACTATTGATGCATGTACAGTAGGTGTCAGGATATCCACAGTAAGTCATAATACCTTGTCACTACACACGCAAACGTAGTTTGGGTTGCAGTAAGAGCAATCGCAGTCAGCGCATTCGCTCCAGAAGATCTCGCCGTTGCAGCCGAGGCGGCCGCCCGTTTCAACGTCCACCCACGTCGAACGCTTCATCAGGATGATATCCCGGTTCACGACACTTTTAATAACTAATAAAACGTTCTAAAACACTCGCTCCCTTTGGAAAGAATTCAACATCACCAAATGATGTAATTCGCGTAGGCGTCCCAATTCATCACTTAACACTGGATAAAATGTCACTCACACTTGGAATATATTACTCAATGCATGCACAGTTTGAACCCTGAACGTCACAGATTTAATTTCCACTTTGAAAATTTTCACCAAATTTTCCGAGATCACTCTAAAAAAAATTTAAAATGTTGTCGAAAAGTATATAAACAGTGACGGTGCTAAGGTTACGCGAGCATGGCGGCAAGACCGCCGCGCTACGGCTCATCGGGCAGACTGGTACGCGCGCAAACCCGCCGCGCCTGGCACTCTCCTCCGGCAAGGAAGTCCTCCATCAACGCAAAGACCAAAAACAAATTTTGATTTTGGTAAAAACTATATGAAATAAGTAATGATAAAATGCTTTTGCCCTAAAATATGAAAAAATATTTAAACGACATGACCTCGTAAAGACATGATGGTAGAGTTAGGGCGACAACAGCTCTCTGAACCACATTGGATATAATGTTATAAGTAATCAATCATTTGGTTTCAAACCTGGAAGAACCTTGGGAATTTTCATTATAAATAAGAATAATTGTATTATTATCTTATGCACAGCACAAAACACACACGCACTGAAAACAAGAATTGCACTAAAATCCAAAACCAAAAATCGATAAACCTCTTGTCACGTCCATAAAGGAACTGAATCACTGAATGGTCGAGACAACCCGCCGATCACGTAGTAAATATTTTTCATTCAATGCGATATGAAGCTTTGTTGACAAATATCTAACGCAAACATGCATTCTTTGCATCAGTTTCATACATCCATGTCACCGGCTTGGAGTTCCATTTTACTTTATTTCCAGATTTATTCAATATAAATTATGTAGTTAACGAACAATCCGTATGTCCTAACTGACGTTCGCACGAATTGCAAACAGAATGGTTTTCCCACGAATTAAAGTACTTAGAACAGATATAAATGAGGTAATACGATTAATTAACAGAAGCAGTTGAGTAATTTAATGCATTATTGCATTGTAGATACCTTACGTTGTATAGAGAATAAATGTGAGAGATATTAAAATGAGTAGGCAACAACAGATAGTCTGGTAGTAGACCCTAAAGATGATTAGATTATCAGAGTACGCTCCTGTTAAAAAAATTCATTCTCGAAATATATCTTAAGGTAAATTAAATGTACGAAATTGAATTATTTTATATATCCTAGCATTCCTAACTAAAGGTCATGGTCATAATAACGTTCAATGTATAAAAAAGGCCGGCTTTATGTTACTAAGTGACCTTCGATTTGCAATCATGCCATTAAAGCGTTGAACATAGTGATTTCAATCCATCATTTTGTCGTTTAACATTTGAGCTACATAGTAAGGTTGAGCGGATTTAATCCTAATAAATGTTTCAGTTGTATCTACGTAGTTAGAATTTTAGATAGGTGTTTCATCACAACCAAACGGCTAAACACTTTCGATTCTAAACAAAGCATTTTAGTGAAATCTAGTCGGACTAAAGCAGTTCCAAAATTCAGGGTTAACTTATTCATTTAAATTGACCACAAATCTGGACGCGTGCGTATTCTGTCTGCGGTCTCTTTTCGTGTCACCAGCTGTACGTGCTTTGGATTTTTTCGGAAACTGGAGCACAAACGTATTGCTATTTATATATACTTATTTGAAAGTAAGTGGCGATGACTTTCTTTCGGTTTCTTAACATGGTCCTCAGCTTATAAAACTGCAAAGTGGAATGCGGCAATGAAAGCTTGCTAATTGATGAAGCCAGTACAGCTTCTAAATATAGCGGTGTGATCAGAAAACCCTTGTAAATTACCGGTTGCGCTAACGCATAATTCGCTCTACCGTTGCGCCAGCGGCTGTGCTTGCCATGTCCATATTTGCACTAACCAAATACGAGTGTTAAGTAAACAACAATTTGCCATGTGGCAAATATACAGTAGATGCTTTGTAAGGTTCGTACACAAAACCGCCCATAAAAAAAATTAATTAAAATTTAACGAAATAAATCACGCCTAGGGACAATAGTTGTGGGTTAGTAGCACTCAGACATACGCACGCTTGTATCGTATCAATACGATGCGATGATAATGCAGAAACAAGATTCAATTTTTTTGTAAAGATATGCATAGTCATCGTTTTCGTTGGTACTGCTGTCTGCGGCATTGAACTTCAAATTGTGGCCGTCGATTGATAGACACGTGTTGATAGTAACTTGATCGAATTAATTTGGTAGTTAGAAATTGTGATCTCGCATCGATAAAACATTGATAAACTATTACAAATGATAATTTATAGAAGTCTCTATCATGTCGATTTCACTGTCTTTCAGCCGATGCGTCTAGTTTTAGTGCGGCATTATTTATATGTTAATTATATCATTACTGCTGGTTCATATGTGCAGCACGTTCAAATAGATGTTAAATATGAAAGTAAGGGACAACTTAAGAGGCATAAATAGTATCCTCTTAGAAAGTTTCCTTATTTTCGATAGTCAAATTAGGACAATGCAAATGAGTTCCTGCAAAGACAGCGACTGTGAATGTCCAATGTGGGTGGAACGAAGGAGAACGTGGTTTGCCGACTGACTAATATTAATATACATACATAATAACGGACGTTATAGTTTTTATATATTTTGTCATTGTTTCAGAAAGTCATTCGCTCATTGACATGGTGCTTATCCGATCTAAAACTCATGTGATGGCTTTTGATCCATTCTCAATGCATTTTCCGGGCTTCTTATAATGTTATCGGATTAAATTACAGCTTTTGATGTGGCAAACAAAGGAGAGTGAAAGGAAAATTGTTGGCTGTTTAGATTTAAATTAACAATTAACTAAGCTAAGGCTAATTTACTTAGAAATGGGTTTGGCTCTTTACACGCAAGTTAATAAGTCAGGTAGGTTTAGGTTTTAGTTATAGATTTGATTATGAGCCTTATGCTTACGAAATAATACTTACTATACGCAAACACACTTTACCAAAGTGCAGTCTAACAATAAATACCTAACTTCCACAGGCAGACTACATACGCAAACCAAATGTCCTTCTCAAAAAACCAACTAAGCCTAATCAAACAAAGAAGATGACACACACGTCTCGATTATTTGTCCAATGACCAGATAACCAATATTAATGAATATCAGTTAATAAATAAAGTACTAAATCGCTGCTACTAAAGTGGTATTTTAACTGACCAGAGCCCATACACGCTAAATATGGTCGTAAGTGGGCGAACGGCATTTAGGCTACACGCCATCATACTTGGAGATTTTGCGGATGACTTGAAGCATTTTATATTACAAACTTGGAAATACGAGGTTGTTAAAATAGAGATACGGTTTGGAAACGCGTAGTCGTGATTCTTTAGCTACGCCCAGGTAGCATAGATGGAAAAACGAAAGAATAAACCGTAACTTTTTAAAGCAATTTCATTCATTTTCGGAAACAATTGGGCACTACAAATGGGCCTGTGTTACAAGATAACATAGTAGAAATCAATCCTCTAGTCCTCAATGAAGCAGTGGAAACCTTCATCTTCACAAGTAAGGTTTCTATATTGTGTAATTTCACATTGACAGTATAGAAACTGTACAATATAACGGATCTGGGCCATGATTGTTTTACTATAAATTCTGGGAAGTTATATGTTTCCCACGTAAAATTCAAGCTCATGTTCAGAGTGCACTACGAGGGAACATAATAGATCACTCATAAATCGACCACAGTTTAACAAAGCAACGGAAAAGGGACAAAAACGAAGACAATGCGACATGCATCAGCCACTGGCAGGAAACAGGTGCGGCCGAAAGAAGCATGTTCATTCTACATTGTCACTGGTATTGTAGTAGGTAACGGAAAGCTTGAATAAAAAGTGCAATGGTATTTTAAATGAGAAAATCTCGCATTAAGCGGGTGTTTTATGATCGGTTAATTAACTGAGAAATATTTTGCGGTTAATCAAGATATTACAAATGAATGCATTCTGCAAATATGGACACTGAACAAGACAAAAGCTCATTTTCAGTAACTCTCCGAAAAGTCGAAGTGTCATGTATGTGCTGTAAAAGTCATGTGATGACTTTAAACTTTGCAAACAACAATTTATAATAATTACTTGTGGTTGACATTTGAAATGGAACACTAATCAGTCTTAATTTTTTTGCCAAGAACTCAGAGGAAGGCATATACCTATAATGGCAGACAAGTTTGTCGAGTGAATTACGTATCTATTGTCGGACATGACATAAGATATTTTTATGAACTCTAACATGTACTAAACACTAACTAAACCATAATCTGCTCACCTTGGGAATGGAATGTTACCATTTACTATGTAACCAGGCCGTCCGAGGCTAGTCAACATAATAACAAAGCTATATTATTCCCAAGACCGCTCTGTCAGTTTCACGTAGAAGGAATCTCAAATCCAATTAAGCGGAGTCCTGTACAATCAGGAATGTAATTTTCTATGACAGGAAAAGCCATATAAGGGGCTGGTCTATGAAAATAAGCCCTATCTCTATCAGGATTAAGGTTGCATTACAAAAGACTTGTAAACCGAACCACATAAAGTCCGTTCACCCCGCATCAGCTGGGCACGTTTTATATGGAATCTTGAAGCGCCACCTGGCTACGAATAATTGTATTTCACCAGCTAAATTAATTTAAGAATATCTAATGGATAAAAAAATAATAACAAGCACTCGTAAATATGTAGTTTCAAGTGTAGCGATTTCTGAACGCAAGGAAACTGTTGGACCTTGAAATGTTTCTACAATTTAGTAACTTAATATTATGATTATGTGCTTAAGCCCACACATTAAAATAAAATTACCTACATTATGTTGGGTCAGATGTGTTTTTAATTCGAGAGATACTCCCACACTTCGAATGCAATACGAGTACTTATTTGGTACAATATGTTTAGACAAGTGATCGATCGTCGAAGGCGTCGGATCGGTCCTGTCACCAACTTGCCTTGATGCAAACATTCCTTGAAGCGGGAAGTGGAGCCAGTATTGGAAAGGCTGATACGTAATATGTAGTGCAAGATAAAAATGATTTAAATTAGGACGGTTCTCCTATACGACAAGCAAAAATAAACATAGAGTGTAAATTAAGTAAGAGTTAAACTTTCAGAATGGAAATGAGCAGGATGTATTCTGAAATCGCTGTTTAACTAATGAGTAAGTAGAAAACGAATTAATTTATTTTCAACGACTTGGCGACTCCTTGAAGGCGTTATATCGTTACTTTGTACGAAGAAGTACAAGTAGAGTATATTAATTGCACAGTCGAGGCTGCACCGTTATGAAATCTCAGTAAAACTCGGGTCATTTAAATAGTCTCCAATATTTGATGGAGCGATGATGGATTCATAAATTCACAGTATACAGTTTTCAATGTAAGTTTGGATGTAATCGTTATGTTTTGCAACTTACAAATTGATAGATCAAATGTCAAGCATGTGTAGTAACTTGGTAAGCATCTGTAAAGGATAAAAGTGAGTGTTTTGGCGCCAGCGAGAAGTGAGGACGGCTATTGCAAGGGTCGTGAACTTTCCAAATAGTTGCAGTGGCCCGAGGCTCCTTTATTCAATTAGTTTTGATTGCCTCACAGTGCGCAAACGCAGCTGTTGTGAACTATGCATTGAGGACGACGTTCAGATACAACCGGTTCAATTGGTTCACATCTGACGTTTACCTACATACTGCACATTTTATGTTATTTCATTGGAACGTTACTAAGTTCTTACTTGGCAGGTTGATTCAGTCAGTAGCTTTACTTTTTTAAAGTATTTTTCGGATTACTTTACGGAAAATGTAGCATTCCTCTCCTGAAACTAGATTAGAATCAGATACATAGTTTAACTTTTCATTAATTTTAGGAACATTCATATACCTATCTGTGAGTACTGTGATAATCATGGTAACTTGTAGTATGTAAACGTGAACATTGGGTCAATGGAACGCGGAAAGATAAAGTGTGTTAATAGATACAGGCAACGTTCTATTGCAAATTTGTCGATTTACAACGCAAATATCTGTGATTGAATATTCATTCGCGAATTATACTCGAACAATTACTATTCACTATGTGCGAAAGGAATTCGCTTTGATTATCTTATCAGCCTCTCGAGAACTTTAACACATGAGTAAAGAACTACGACAACAGATTTCTCACACACTCTCAAGGGCTCTAAGACTGAGTAAAGACTCTTTTGGAAACTTCCGATGATGATGTCAAGTCCTATATTTTTGGCGATTAAGGTAAACACCGCGCTTGTACTCATCACAGTATTCATAGTAAATCTTTAGACACCACATTCTTAATGTCCAAAGATTTCCTTAGTAGGTACATCCTTACAATTATAAAACAAAGTCCTCCGCTGCGTCTGTCTGTCGTCCTGTTCGCGATAAACTCAAAAACTACTGCACCGATTTTCATGCTGTTTTCACCAACGGATAGAGTGGTTCTCGAGGAAAGTTTTAGTATAATAATAACCGTCGTACACGCGGGCATCAGAGGCTAGAGTTTTAATTATTAAAAACAAAGCTTTCCTGTAAAATATCACAGAGATCAGTAATGTCGTTTGGTAGGTAGTTTACGGCTATCTATTTCTACCTCAGAAGAAGCAGTGGTGGCCCAGTAGAAACGGCTGAGACTTACAAGTTGTAGGTCATAGGTTCGAAACCAGTCAGGCACTTTACTTTGTGTAAATTATTTCATCACCACTGCTCTCAAAACGGTGAAGAAAACTATCGTGAGGAAATCGGTATGTTCAAGAGCTTACATCGAAGACATGTTGTGACATCCACATGTCACAACAGGATGTCACAACATGTCGTGGTGGATTACGGCCCGCTCCCTCTCACAGAGAGGAAGCATGTGTCCCAGCAGTGGGAACATTTAGTGTGATTATGCATTCCTAAATTTTTGTCGCCTGCCTTAGCTACCTTTGGGGCTACAGAGCATTCCGATAATGCAATCGAAATAGTTGTATTGGCGGTATCTTCGACTGAAGCTATAGTCTTACCTACGATAGTGTATCAAGGATATTGCGCCACCTCCTCATGGTCGCCATGACCATTATTATATGCTGCACTTTCACTTACACCATAAATATTATTGCGACGACTTATTTGTCAATGGTACACCATGGTATACAATACAACGCCATAAATGTTATGTACTCTTGTGACATTTGATATACATACTGATGGGTCTAAGCGTGATTTGTGACGAGGTTAATATGAGGCTGATGTTTAATGCACATCAATTCTATAAGTCATCTTTCTTTTGGAGGAATTTAATGAAAATAGGTATATAGATACACTAGCAGCGAAGTGATAATTTCAATGACAATGGAGGTTAGGGATCTAGAATTCTAGATTGAGGAACCTCTCCAGAATGCGTACCCTAAATGCTTCTTGATCCCACCTCTTCTACAATTCCACCTCTTCTACGGGGTTATGTTACAGAAGCTTTTGGGCAGATAAATTGTATTTCATGTAAGTACGGGCCACGTATCCTTCTTTAACACAACACATGAGCGAGTTGTATGTTCTGTTTGTACGTTTCTGGTTTCAAAACCTTTTTTTTTTCAGTGGAATATAACAGATAGGAAGATGTCACTGTACAGTGTAGAGAAAGGAATTATTTCGTGAAGATGCGGTGCGCCCGCAGTCTGTATGTATTAATTTGCCCTGATCAAGTCTACCGCCTTCTGTACGTTACCTTATTCCGTTTATAATGATAATAACTAAACAATTACCCTTAAATACCGACAAAAACAAAGCATCGAATAAACGATTTTTTTTATAGCTAAGAACACCCTCGATCAAGAAGTCACCTATCAAACAAAATCTAAATCGGATCAGCCGTTTCGCAGCAACAATGAGGCAGACATACACATTACACACAGATACACACGTTAAACTTATATAGGTATAACACCCCTCTTTTTCCTTCGGCGGTTAAAAACCAATATTATTGCTATAGGTATGTTTATCAGTCAGTTCGAAATTGTAGGTTAAAGCTGTTTAGCTGCTGACCTGCAAATGTCGAGTAGTATCTTTAACTAGTTAGTTCAGTGGCTTTACTGTTATGTGTGCTGTTCTGAATAAGCTAAATAACTATTACAGCTTTATGTAAGTCTAAGTCAGAGGAAAAGATTGCTTAGCAAATTGACTATCAACTTAAATCGTCCGTATATTTAAAGCACACCTGTCTTGCTGACACAGTCGCATGAAATGGCTATAACACGTCACATTTTGACTAGGTAAGTAGTATGTCAATCCTCTAAACCCTGCTTGTCTATTAAATTCTTCTTCTGGGGGCTTCTATTCACATTTTGACAGTTGTTTTAAACAGAAGGAAATAAAATGTCAGCAATATACATTATGTATATTCACAACAATGTATTTTAATGGATCTACGCAACGTTATTACTAGTCATAAAGAGAAAACGTTATGTTTGATTGTTATGACGCTCGTGTACATGAATACCACACCGTACTTTGTCTTCAAACTCCTAAAATTCTTCAAAAAGAAAGCGTTCAAAAGTATTAGGTACAAAGTAATAAACATACAAGAAAAACGCCGAACTATAATACTCATGTTCTCGAATAAGCTTCTAAAGACTGGAATTCTAGACACTTAATTGCTGAATATTTGAATTTTAGAATGCTATCAATTTATTGACGAGACAAAAATACCGGATCTTTTTGATCTTTGCAAATGTGAAATGAAATGTATACTTACTTATGTAGGTACCACCTAATCCAGCTAGCTCGTGTGATATTTTATCTAAGTAGGTTACACATGGCGTGGCTATTGCATGGGACTTAAACATAACTGGCGGAATGTGGGAGTTAGTAGCTATTAATTTATTTATTTATATCTATAGGTATTGTAGGTACACAACCAAAATACATAACAAAAAAAAAACAAACTCTACAAAATATAGGTACAATGGGCGGGGCAGCCTTTTCACTTTCCAATGGCATAAAATGGGGCTGTCGTCATCGTAGGTGCAAATAATAAATAAACAATAAATAGATACACCAACTGAAGGAACACGGGTGGGTTTTAGTCAGTAAAAGTCTGACACGCCCTTCCGTTCCGCCCAGAGCGGGAGAAGTCATTGGATGATTTCCCACCCTCAAAAAAAAAAAAAAAAGATACATACATATCCTAAATAATAGATACCTACATACAAAATTAGTATATAAGCAATGAAAAACAAATGAAGACCATTTAATAAGATCACAACGACAAGTAATGTTCCTTTACGAATCTTTTTATAGACACAAGTAACGACTGCGCGCGCTCGTTACACCTCTGTCTAACCCTACGAGGATCACAGTCGTGAGGTTATGATAAGTGCTCAAAGTAGATTCATGTTACTAAGGCACCAATAGGGAATATGCATGTATTTTTTTAATATTTTTATTCGATAGTTACATCGTCAAATAATAGTTAAAAAAAATTCGACGGCAAAAAAGCAATTTAAAGTAGTTAAAAAAATGTTTAAAAAAATATCCAACCGATCCGGGCTATTTAAACGCCCTCCATTTGGCGCTCTTGGTGTGGTGACGTCACAGTTCGTGAAAACAGACAAGCAACTGTCAAGTCAATGTCAAAAACTCCTTTTTCTATGAGCGTTTGACATTGACTTGACACTTGTTGATTGACTTGACATTGACATTTTGATTATTATTCCGGATTGTTACGTCACATCCGCTCTTAGCCTTTTCAAGTATTTGAATTACCCACAGTTTTTTGGGACTTTTTAAAAATTAATTTCTCGCTCAAAAAGAAATTTTATTCAAAAATATTGATGGAGGCATAATTCTGAAGTAACTTAGTTTATAGAAAAAAATATTTGACCCATATTTGAATCACATGCATATTCCCTATTCCGAGGTTTCATATCTGTATCTCATATAAAAAGTAAATAAGGGGCAAGCAGTCCGCACCAAAGCAAACATAGCCTATCTGTGTTCGATGAACGATTAGCCGTTTTTCATTGAGGGCACAAGATTCAATATGGCGTGAAATTGCTTTCTGTTACGTGTATCGGTCAATAGGTTGATGTTACGAAGACATCAAACGAAAAAATATTTTTAAAATAGTCGCGGACGTAATGTTTATTTTCAGATGGAACTTGGAAGAGTTGAAAAAACCAATCGTTGGGAGTGTTTAAACCAGAATATGGGTGAACGACTAAATTATAAAATTATTATGACAATTCACGCCATGTTATGTTATGATTATGAGATTATGTTCGTTCTGCATTGCATTTTAAGGCAATTAAGTATATAGGGTCTTCTTCTAGTTAAGTATAAAGGTATAATTACCTAATAAAAACTGCTGAAAATCCAAGTTAGTTTATGTCTCTTGACTATGCTAAGTTTAATATTGTTAGTTCATTATGTTTTTATATGTTCCTTAAGGCTCGTAATTATAAAAAAATGTTAAAATACTAACATTCCTTTAAAAATAATGCTTCACATGTTTGTGAAGCATTATTGATTTATTATTAGGTACTATCAAAGTTATAGGTGCTTTTATTTCTTACATTATATTTTATGGAATTAATAATTAACAAAAAAAAACTAAACCTAAAAGGACTTACTAATAGATATAAAAACAAAGGGGTCTCAGGCGTCGAAGTATTCGTCCGCATCGCTGTCATCTGTCATAGTAGGTACTATCTATATTTTAGTTTGTTACCTAATTAGTTCAGTTAAGTTAGGATATTATATTTTAATTCCCTCAGGCGTCGAAGTATTCGTCCGCATCGCTGTCATCTGTCATAGTAGGTACTATCTATATTTTAGTTTGTTACCTAATTAGTTCAGTTAAGTTAGGATATTATATTTTAATCCCCTCATTAGGATATTATATTTTAATTCCCTCAGGCGTCGAAGTATTCATCCGCATCGCTGTCATCTGTCATAGTAGGTACTATCTATATTTTAGTTTGTTACCTAATTAGTTCAGTTAAGTTAGGATATTATATTTTAATTTTATTAATTAACTAGCGACCCGGCTTCGGACGGTTTTTACAACTTGACAAAACATCGAGATTTCTTAATTATAATTATGTAACTTTAATAGTATCGTAATAAACACATATAAACCTTCCGGAATAAATTTTCTAAACGATGTTGAAAACCTCATCAAAATTTGTTGCATGGACAAACACGAAAAGCGACTTTAATTTATAATATGTATAGATAATGAGGTTGGTAAAAGTTGTTATGTATGTACATTTCATTTTAATTCTGAATAAATATTACACAGACAGTTAAAAACAAAAATAAAAATGTACTCTTACGCGGAAACTTACCTATTGACAAGTACCTATCATCGAAAGCAAAAGCTCAATCCGTTGAAACTTCCATTTCCTTGGGGAAATCAAACTTTGTAAAGAAACGGGTATAAGTATTTGCGGACGCACGCGATCCTTTTACTAGTTTAACCGGTTTTTTTGTCGTTTTCTCCCTTTTAGATTATATCTGCTATGGGTCGTAGGCAATCGACATTTTGTGGAATTTGTTGTGATTCGTAAAGTTATGAATTTATGATAGTTCTTCAACATTTCTGAATACCATCCGTGAATACATACATTTTTAAAACCAGAGAAAGTTTTTATTTTAGCAGGTGTTGGTATGTATTTTCCATAATATTTAGTGGTTAACCCAGTTTTATTTAGATTTTGGTTACTAATCTATAGGTACTCACTAGTTACCATTATAAGTTGAAATAGAAAATTTCATCGACTTGACCTACTATCAAAACTGTTGAATCAATCTTCTTACATTATTTTGCCATAATTTAAAATGTATAACAATAGAAACAACAAACTTACTAATGACGTCATGACATCATTACAACCCATTCGGTATGAAAGCTGCGCTTTGACATGCGCACTGCGCAGTGCGCGACCTCTGTGGGTTTCGCGCACTTTCTACGCGATAGCGCAGATTATTCGCGTTTTTGCGACCGATTTGCGATTCACGTGTCTTCGTTAGCGATAACGAGACTATGTTTTATAGCCGGAAGCGTATCTGGCGGCTTTCCTGAGTTATTGGTTAGAGAGTAAATAGAAGAAAGTATTTACATGGATAAACTAAAGTGGTCGGTAGCGCTAATTGGGGGTCATTTTGCGAATACGCGGTTATTTTGAATTTCTTGCGCAACTCATTACATAAATAATGTTTAAGAGGCTAGATTTAATGACAAATAAATACATTAAGTAAGATAGAGTGCTTATAATAAAATAAATCTTTCAGTTTATGTCTGCCCAGCGTCAGAAGTCAACTTTCTTTGCGAAACCTGTCATAAACTTAATTAAAATCCTTAAGCAATAAGCCCTCAAGTATCTCGACAACTTTCATAGTAGGCAGGCAGTACAGGTAGTTACAGTAGTTTCCTTGTAATGCGCGGCGCGTATCGGTCACAGTCACAATGTACTTACGAATATGCGCGTATATGCGCACGCGCAAGAAAGTGGTCGCGCAGGTGTCGCGTGCGTTAACACTGCACTTGATTGTTGAAGTAATTACATCATGTTTTACGCCTGCTTGCTTTTATTAGGTGTTCGTTTAGCAGACGGACGGGCGTCTAATTAATTTATTTGTTTTTTTAATTATGCACCGGCTCCGGCCGGCCAAATTGTTTTGTAACATTCGAAGAGAGAATGTGAGAATAAATTATTTAGTCTTGTGTCTTAAGTTCGATCCTCAGATCTTCTTCTTTTCGTATGGATAGTGACTAACCTGGTGTCCTTTGACACCAGGTTAGTCACTATCTGTTCACTATATGTTTTAAAGCCGGCCGCCTCTGACTTGGCTTCACATGTCGTCGAGGAATATCTCTCAGGCATGCCGGTTTCCTCACGATGTTTACCTTCACCGTATTTAAAGCAAGTGATACAATACGCACTAGAATCCGAGAAGTCAGAGATCCGTGTCTTGGGTTCGAACTCCAGACCTATGACTTCCAGGGTTGCGGGTTAGTCCGAAAGGGATACCGGGACCTTGGCAACAGGCAACTGAAGGAACACGGGTGGGTTTTAGTCAGTAAAAGTCTGACACGCCCTTCCGCTCCGCCCAGAGCGGGAGAAGTCATTGGATGATTTAAAACCCTCAAAAAAAAAAAAAGTCCTATGTATGACTTAGCAGTCCGACGGTCACACCACTAGGCTATCACTTCTTTATCCTCAGATGGGACCTGACTTCTGGTATCTAGACGCTAAATTTTAATAATCCTTGTACTTGAGTCTGATAAATTGGTATCTAGTTCTTTTTTTTTTGGGAACACCTCGCAGGTCAACCTAGGAGGCTGTCGGCTGTTTTACCAGACTTTCCTGTGAGTGCCAGCCAGGGCATAAAACTTAATTGGTACTACTGTTATCAACCTATTTACATTGTGACCAAAAATTGTATTGGGAGCGAGGAAAAAATGCATAAAGAGAAGGATTATGGCAGCTAGTAACCGCTCGGTTACTTACTTGAATATTATATTAATTTTCACCCAGATTTTATTGCAGATTGCTATTGTGACACAATCGACGATATCAAGAGGTCGACTTGGTACCAGCACGCGAAGCATGACCACCGAAGAAACGGGTTTTGGCGACGGAATTATAGACAAAACGACAGATAAGCAATCACAATCTCACGATTTCCCACGTATCTGGCAGTTCGTGGTGACAGTGGCTTCGTTTTTTATTGAAAATCCGTAGATACGCTAGGTCAACAGAGGGTCGAAATGTTACCACAGCCGTGCGGTCGACTGTACCTATATGCATGACGATTTTGCACAAATGTATCACGCTCTTTAAGCATGCCGGAAAACATTTCGTCAAGTGCAAAATAAAACATTCGACCAGCGATGACAACAACGCAACTATATTTTACATTTTAGTTAATGAACTGACGCTTTTCCCTTTTTGCTTTATTCGGAGTCACAGAGTCTGTTCCAAAAGTGTCGGATGAAAATGTAAACAAAGGGAAAAACGTATGTGGATGCCAATTTGTAGTGTCACTTACAAATTGAGTGCTTTGCTTATTCGAATTTTAAATCACCTCATAGATGATATAACAATTTTGACAAATGAGGTGAATTTTATACTCTCAATTTTCGGAAATGATTTTTACAAATAAAGTTGAAAGTGTTAGGTACTCGTCAGATACTTTTCGAATAGACCATACCTGGATGACACGGATGTACGTGTCTCTCATTCTATACGCAGTAACCTGTAAACAACACTTCTCACTGACCTGGTGGTTGGTGGGAGCTATGGCGGCGCTCTGCGGTGGAACTGACTGCACCGGTCGCGCTGGCTTCGCAGCTGCTCTTTGAAGAGATGCGCGCTTCACGGACACCATCAGCCAGACGTCTTCTACTCTTTGTGCCACCTGGAGAATACTTCAGTTATTAGTAGAGATTGGTATAGCACAGTGGTCAAAAGAGAGAATTCATATTTTTTGCCAAAAGACGTCAACTGCTGAGTGCTGGACCAGTCCGGTAATTGACGTCTTTTTGCTAATATGAGACGAGAATAAACTAATTTTTTTAAGTGAAAACTTCTTTATGAGCGTTGAGCACTTTTTGGGTGAACAAAAATCATGGAACTCGCGTCATCGTCACCGAACGCTTGTTGGGTGAACAAAAATCATGGAACTCGGGTCATCGTCACCGAACGCTTGTTGGGTGAACAAAAATTATGGAACTCCGGTCATCGTCACCGAACGCTTGAAGAAATGAATGAATGTTACTTAGTTTAAACTTCTATCGGCAGTCCCCAAAGACTGCCCCGCATGTTTTTTTTAAGCATTCTACGATATTTATATTCAGCGAAACCAAAGGCCTAGATTCCAAACCTTATGCTAGATAACTTTTAACTGAGCTTTTATTCTAGACTTTAGAAAAAAGGCTTAGTAAAAGCTTTTTAAATAACAATTGGCCTGCAGCTATAGGCCATTTTGGCCTGCAACTATAGCCACCATTGGGCATTTTTGCCGTCGGCACAATAAAATTATGGGTAGTTCTACGGTACCTGAGTGACGAGTGCCCTGGTCTCCTGAGTAGCAGACTGCATCAGCATATCCCGGAACTGGTCAGGAGCCGTCAGCCCGAAACTTGTAGCATCTTCTAACAATTTGTCCACTGCTATTAACCCTCCTTCTCCTGCTAAGATTTCCACACCCGTTGCGCACCATTCGTTCGCCTATTATGAAGAAAATAAAAAATAAATAAAAAATCTGCAGACAGGTTTAGTTGGTGGAAATCGCGAGTCAGAGTTAACTTTTATAAACATTGACATTTGCTATTTATATTTGCTATGATAATACCTACTAGGAGTTTCCCAGCGACTATAATAAATCGCGATGATATAATAGGTATTATTGTGAGTGTGACAGACTTAATAAATGTTAAATGCACAAACACACTCAATCATCCAAAATACCAGTATTTTACATGGAGCGACTGCCTATCTGACCTCCACAACCCAGTAAGTGGGTAATACGATACCCCTTGGTAAGACTGGTTGTCAGACTATCGGGCTTCGGACGATCCGTAACGACTGTCAAAGATCCACGAATGACAGCCGGGACCAACGGCTTAGCGTGCTTTCCGAGGCACGGTGGAGTCTCGGTATGTAAAGATGATCACCCATCCACGGACCTACCCCGCAAGCGTAGCTAAACCTGATGGACCGACCTGTCCACGGATAGCCGTGGACAGGTATTACGTAGCCACGACCTCTTAAACACACTGTTATAACAAAATAACTATCTACAATTAAGAAAAGTTTTCATCAATCATTTCTCCTTTCGCAGGTCTGCTGAAAGAAATTTCTTAAGAAATAACCAGTAGGTAGAGATGAACCTTTGTATTCAAAAGTTTTATGTCGTATCTCTATCTATTTTACTGTATGTATATTTATGTACAAAATAAAATAAGTAAATAAATAAAAGTTATAACTTGCGCGAACGAATCGCCTTGGTGGTGTAAAATTTTTGTATGTAGGCAATGTTTATTGAAACTCTACCCTAATATGTTTTTTCTATACATTAGCTTTTACCTTTACCTACAGTACCTAGGCCATTTTATATTTTGTTTTAATAATATTAAGTATTTAATATTACCTTATCTATCCTGTCCATAAGCTCTCTAGCTTTAGTCAGGAGTAGATTTCGTTTTTGGATCTTTTCTAAAAGCAAAGCGCTCGTTCGTCTTAGTTCTTCGCATTTTGATTCTATGTGGTCCACTTGACTTAGCGGGTCTTGCATTAATTTTTCTCCTGCAAAAAGATATAAGGATAAAACTAATCGGACATAAAAGACATAGGTACCCTAATTTAAAAAAATGAATCCCAATAACCAACTAATTTATCTAAAACAAAATCTTAACGTAAAAATAATAATGGTCGCTATGTTGAATGCTGCATTTGTTTTTAATTCAAAATACGACCGCAATTTTTTTTCTTTTCTTTTTTTCGGCCCGTCTCCAAATCTTTTATAGCTTTGTAAGTACCGTTTTATTTGAAGAACTTTGGAATAATTTGAAAAAAAGAACAATTCTAAATTTTTGTGTTATTTTGCTACTGTCTTTTAATTTGTAATAAGTACTTAATGAAATAATTCTTAACACATTACCGTCATCAATAACTGAGGTTGCTGTATCAAGATCACAGTTACAAAGCTTCTCAAAGTCGCCAGCCTCTTGTAGAAGGCTGTCTACCCTGATTGCTGTCTCGCCCACCTCGGTCATGTCGCATGCTGCCTTTAGATGGTTGTCTAAAGTAGCCTAAAATAAAATGTCATCTTATCAGAATATTTTTTTATAGACATGATTAAATAAATAAATAAAAACCTAAAAGACGCAATTTTTAAATAAATGTTATTTTTTAATTACAGTTTTAAGAGATCTTTAATATAAATCCTCTTTCGTTACAAGAAAAAATAAATAAACAAATAAAAGCAACAAGGAGGTCGACCTCGAATGCAACTGTCAACATCGAGGGAAAAAAAAGATGTCATAAAGATTATTTAAAAAAATAATTTGACAGATACCTAACCTCTATTTACAAATTAATAATGTAAGCAAAAGTGTATATTAACTGAAATAAAAATAATAGGTACCTACTGTAATGAAAAACAAAAAGTGATAATAATGGCTATGGAAATTGTGTGCAACTTTCGCAAATGCAGAAAGTCTCTATCAAATCAAGCGTGGGTAACGACTTGTTCACATGCATTTTGTGTCGAACACGGAAAAAGAGAATTCAAACGAACTCCTGAAAATTCATTGACTTGTCCGGCTTGTGGGACCGAATTACGTGATAAGTTTGATGTGATTCAAGCTGATCTTAGGCCCAATGAAACTTTCAAATCAATCGTTTTGGCTGGCATGAGACCTGACACGATCATGGACATTGCTATGCGTGCGATGTCTTTTTGGTCGTATCAGGTCGAACAGGAGACGTTATACCAAGAGAGCGTAGCAAAACACGCCAGAGAGAAACTACAATGTATGGAAGAAATAAACACATTGAATCTTCAAAAACTAAAAGCAGAACTTGAGACTAGTAAACGGAAGGTTAGTAGTTTACAATCAGAATGTAATAAGAAGAGTAAGCAAGCGGAGGACTACAAGGCACGTCTAGAAGAAAAGTCGAGGAAAATACAGAAGTTAACATTTCAACTGGACGCTCAGAAAAGGAAGGATATTCGCAATTTCGAAGGTATGGATAGTAAAGAGAAATGTATGGATATATCGGACTTGGTCGCCAACAGGGCGGTTTCAGACTTGGTCTCAAACAGGGCTTCCGACTTTGTTTTTCGACCAGCAAAAGACCCTGACGAATCACACAGACTATGTTCACCACGAACACCAATGTTTGACTTTCGAAACAGAAATAAACAGGCGTCGCATTTTCAGTTTCGTCCGGTAAAATCTTAATAAAAGTGTAATGAAAAAAACTATCTCTGATTAACTGATTTGTAATTAGATTAAGCGTAAGTTACCTGCATCTGTTTAAAGTTTAATAAAAATGTCCTGAACTTCAGCCAATGGTTTAGCTTTGTGGAATGTTTTTGCCAGAAATTATCGAATTGTTTTTCAGTCTCGTCCAGTTGCACCAGTAATCTAAAACAATACGTAAGGATGTAAATATTTGATTTGATTTTGAAGGAAATAAATCAAATATACCTAAATATTTCATTTATTTTCTTTCTTTAGCATTTTTGCATCGTTTTATATAACTGAAGGTCAAAGTTTAAGCTGTAAGTTGACCTATAGGTTGAAATAGGTTGTCTGATTGCCAATAATTACTTCCATATAATAATATAGAAGTATTGAATTGCTCTAATTAAACGTTAGTCTAGCTCTGCATCACTTCCTCGTATTACTTTTAGCATATAACTTGTGCTTCATAGGTATCGTTTTTTTACAATCATCTCGGTTTTTAATCTGCATAGAATCTCGAGCTTTCTTTAATCGGAGGCCATATTAGTTAAGTGGACATAGTATAATTAATATTTTATAATTTTTTCATTTCGCTTTTCAAAATCAAAAGTCATTTATTCAAACTAGGCTGAGAATCAGCACTTTTCGAACGTCAAAATTACATAGACAGTCCCCCAAAAACGCCCACCCTTCACCACTTCCTAGTGCTTTAGCTGGGAAGAAGATAGCGATTTAGCGATAAGGCCGCCCATTGTGTCACCCTATGTAAAATTTATCTCATAACTGTAATTTGTACGGTATGGGACATAATAACGAGTATTCTATTACTCTTGAAATACATAGTTACCTCTCAACCGCAGCGACATGGCTGATTATATTATATGTTAGGTTTGGTTTCCGTACTTGCGTCAGTAACTCTTCGCCTTGCGACGTTGCCGACGATAGTTCAGTTTTTAAAGCTTTATACCTAAAACAGATACATAATTAACATAAAATATTGCTTTACGACAAGGAAAATTGAAAATTGTAAAGAAGTTATTAAGTTTACCTATTTTCCTGACAGTCTAGTAATTCTTTGGTTTGTGTCGGGTCGTTTCCCATATCGCAGTCTACAATCTCATGCATAAACTCGTCCAATTTACTTGAGATTTCCTTCATTAACGTAGAAAATTTCTCTAGTGCCTGAAATACAAATATATAATTAGGCTAACTGGTAATAACTACATAGTGAATTGTAAAAAAAAAAGCTAAAAAGGTACTAAGATAAACATTCTATTCAAATATTAATTTAAATTAAACTGACTACTAAAATTACAAACTTGAGTAGTTAGTTCAGGTAATTGTTCTCAGTATTTCACACAGGCGATCGGCGCTGTATGAAATTTCCCATATTTCCACACAATTAATTCGGTGCGCAAGGATAAACATCATTGAACATTACCAAACTAAACACAACGCTCCGCCTATATTAAAATTGCGCAGAGAACTTTAATAGCGCGATCTAGGATTTTTGGTTTACTTTTAAACAACTAGATGGCGCCACTGTGACAAGCTAGGGTTTAACGATCTGTTATTAGGATTTGTAACTAAAAATATAAAGAAATAAATAAATAAACTTACTATCCGCTGCTGTATCCACTCAGCATGTGAATACTGTAGTTCCCCACCAAGGTCTGGCGTCAGCTGTGACCTATCGAAGTGTTCGTACAACTCCTCCACTGACGAACAGACTAGCACCCTGAACCTGAACTCCTCCTTAAATAATTTACTACTGACTTCTGACAGCGCCTTCTGTAGGAAACTTGCTGGTCGAAGGACGTACACAGCGTGAATTATTCCTGGGAAGAATTCCTGGAAAATAGACATGAATACTTTGTAGCTACCGACTTATTATTTAAATTAATTATTTATTTACAGTTATAATAAGTAATACATGTTCTTCAACTTTCAAACCGTGTCCCAATGTTAACTATTTATTGATTTCTGTATTTTCAGACTAAATTTAGTTAGTAGATAACGAATTACTCGCGTAAAGTTAGTAATTAGCGTAAGGTAGGTAATAAATGAATACTTACTGAGATCCTTAATAATACTGTTTTGACGGAGTTCCATCGATCTTTTCTTCTGTCTATTATAATGTGGAAGCCCATATCTGCTTCTAATAACCTGTAATGAGAAAGAAATTATCCATGAATAATGTAACTGTATATTGATTTGTGATGCCGGCTATCATTTACTTAGTTATCAATCAATTACGAGTTCTGTCTGGTATCGATTCTCATGTGGCCGTGATACTAAATAATCTATCAAATTGTGGACTGCTGCTACATTTAATTTAGTACCACTTATAGGGTTTAAATATTAATATCCACTTTATAAGTTAAAGATCAATCGTTAATTTAACGAGTGCTTATCAAAATTTCTTCTGAAGTTAATTTACAATTATAATGAACTGCCTTCAACGAACTTGTCTTAGTTAATAAATTGGTCTCTTAGGAACTTAAACGACCCATTAACATTTCAGTTAGTGGTAACCCGTCGGGCGATAAATGCGAGGTAGGTACAGAAACATGATATTATCGACGTCGAACTTTCCTGCATGACGACTGCTGGCACCATTCATGACAATCTTATATTTTATTCATAGGGAGAATCTATTATTTAATATAAAATAAAATAAATACATATTAAACAATAAAAGGCATACTTAAACAAAATATTATTACATTACTCAAAGCGTTGCCATGTAGAGTTCAATGAAGCGTAAGATTCTCTGCGGGTGGTCTACGCTTTACGCAGCGAAATGTCACAAAAATCAACGGGAGATAAAATGAAAGTGATTCATGATAAAATAATATTATGACCTTCACGAAAGAGTTTATAAAAAATATTTAGAAATAAATTAAGTGAAGAAAGTAAGTTTGTGTCTGACCGGCTTTTAGTGTCAAAACACGAAAATGTTGGCAGTGGAGTTGGCCTAGTAGTTGTTCTTTAAAAGCTAATAGGACTCGGGATGACAGCTGTCATTTAAGTCAGACCTACGAAAAGTGCTCCAACTTTATTTATTCACAATATCTGTCAAATCCATAAATAGTGTCTTAAAATATTGTTAAACCTGAAGATCAGTGTTATGGACTCGCCTTAGTGATATTTGTTTTGTTGGAAAGTGCTTGTGAACATTAGAAAACACTAGTGATTACGGTACCGGTTATATAACCTAAAAACCTAACTGCCATCAAAACAAAACTCAGTAGTGCCAACCTTACAAAGACAACGCAGCGTTCCAGCTCCACCTTGTGCGATACAAACATCTCGAGCATTTCGGGCCCGTTCGCTTTAACAACCTGCCACCAATATATTAATCCAGTCAAAATGTTACTGTTACTCGAGTGAAACAAAATGCCACAAAAGGATAAGCCAATGGTTCAGCAAGCCCTGCACAAAGGGCTATTCATCACCCGTCCGCGTACTCTTTCTGATGGCGAATTGAATGCTGGAAGCAACTCAAACAACTCAAACATAATAAATAACAGTAATAACCAGCAATGGACCACAGTACTCAACAAAAAACGTCCCCTTGCCAGCCCGGAAAATAAGGAAAATCAAAATAAACAATCTAAATTAGATTCATATTGGCTCAGCCAACCTATCGATCTAACAAACAGCTTCACAGGACTAGAGGAGGAGAAAGACCAGAGTCCTAGTGAAAATCAACCTAATAACCAAAAAATAGCCAGGCCACCTCCAATATTCATTGATAAAGTAGGCACTATTAAACCACTAATCAAGTTACTTGACGAACATGCACAAGACAACTACACTGTCAAAGTTTTACGAAACGATCGCGTCAAAATCCAACCAAAAATATCTGAAGCGTATATCAACATTGTTAAACAACTGGAAATTAAAGAAACTGAATTTTATACTTACAAACCTAAGCAAGAAAGAAGTTACAAAGTCGTTCTTAAGAAAATTCACCCATCCACTTGTACTGATGATATTAAAGAAGCACTAGCCGATCAAGGACATATTACTACAAATATCTGGAACATCAAGGACAGAATGACCAAACGGCCCCTGCCAATATTTGTCATTGAATTACAGGCGAACAATAACAATAAGGATATCTATAAAATAAAGGACCTGCTTCACTGCTGTGTCGCTTTTGAGGAACCACGACCCAAACGTGAAATCCCACAATGCGCGAACTGTCAAGGATACGGTCATACAAAAAGATACTGTCGCCGACGGCCAAAGTGTATTAAATGTGCGCAAAACCACCCCTCGGCAGAATGCCCAGTAAAAGGGAGACTAGACAATGTGAAGTGTGCTTTATGTGAAGGCAATCATCCTGCCAATTACAAGGGCTGCCAAGTCTACAAAGACCTACAAAACTCTAAGTTCCCACCTATGAGAAAGAGAACATTATCTGAAAAAGCGACTCAACCCATAAGCGATAACACGCCTACTGCCCAGCTGCCTGCTGAACCTAAAATGTCATATCATACAAAAACAAACACTATACCCACCTACGCTAAAATCGTAACTGGTTCTGCTGAACCAATACAAAAAGAACCGAGCCAGAATAACAATATTCCCCATCCAGGTGAACTGAAAGAAATGCTTATAATGATGCAACAAATCATGCAACAACTAAGTGCTATGACAAACCTACTACTTCAGATGATGTCCACTCCTCAACATTCAAACAATTAACAATTGTTCTATGGAATGCCAATGGGCTGACACAACACACCCTAGAGGTGAAGGCTTTTCTTGACTTACATAACGTTGATATATTACTCATTTCTGAAACTCACTTTACCATAAAAAACCACTTTAACATAGCAAAATACAAGTTTTACCAAACTATGCATCCAGATGGAACTGCACACGGTGGCAGTGCTGTGTTGATCAGAGATAACATCAAGCATCATGAAATGCAGCCAATCTGCACAGCTATGTTTCAAGCGACAAATATTGTGATTGAAGACCACCAAAGCCCTATTGTAGTTTCTGCCATCTACAGCCCTCCCAAACACAAACCCAATAAGGAAGACTATGTGAAACTATTTTCTACACTGGGAGCTAGGTTCATCGCAGGCGGAGACTATAATGCCAAGCACACTTTCTGGGGTTCAAGAACTACATCTACTAAAGGTCGCCAAATGCACCTGGCAGTGGAATCTCTCAACCTCAGACCAATATCCTCCGGTGAACCAACTTACTGGCCTACGGACAGAAATAAGACCCCTGACTTGATAGATTTCTTTATCACAAAAAGCGTAAATATTCAAAACCTTGTATGTAAAACTAGCTTGGAACTTTCTTCTGACCATTCTCCAGTGTTTTTGCATCTCAATTCAAATATTCCACAGACCTTACCGCCATGCCAATTATGCAATGACAAAACAGACTGGGATTTGTTCAAACACCTGGTGGCTGAAAAAATCAACTTAAACTTACCGATCTCAAGTGACCAAGACATTGAAGAAGGTGTGGAACACTTTAATAAAATTACACAACAAAGTGCATGGGAAGCTACCCCAATGAACAGAAGTGGTAAAAGCGGCACCGATTGCCCTGCTTCGGTCCAGGAACTGCTTGCTGAGAAACGCGAATTAAGAAGGAACTGGCAAGCGAATAGGTATCCCAGTGTCAAAAAAAAACTGAATGCACACATAAAAAAGCTAAAGCAGGCGCTGGAAGAAAACAGAAATGCAGGAGTGCAGAGACACCTGGAAAAATTGGATGGGACTGCAAGTTCTAACTACTCTCTATGGAAAGCCACACAAAAGCTTAAAAGACCTCAACTGCACCAACCTCCAATCAGAAGGTTTGATGGTACATGGGCCAACAGTGATGTTGAAAAGGCTGAAGTTTTTGCTAACCACCTTGGAAATGTATTTACTTCTCACCCCAACGAAGGTTCAAGCAAATTAGACTATGTCAATGACACACTATCATTTGTCCACCAACTAGACCCACCATTGAGAAAATGTTCTCCCAGCGAAGTTAAATATGCCATCAATAAATTGAGAAACCACAAGGCTCCAGGGTACGACCTAATAACCGCGTCCGTTCTTAAACAGTTACCGGAAGTCGCTGTTACATTCCTCACCTACCTTTTTAATGCTATACTGCAGCGAACATATGTCCCCAAACAGTGGAAGGTCGCGCAGATCATCATGATTTTAAAGCCTGGCAAACCTGAAAATGACGTCACATCTTATCGTCCAATCAGCCTGTTACCAATTGCTTCGAAGTTGCTGGAAACACTATTTCTTAAGCGACTTATGCCGATCCTAGTGGAAAGAGACCTTATTCCTGAACACCAATTTGGATTTAGGAAGGGCCACGGTACTATAGAACAGGTACATAGACTGGTGGAAAAAATTAACAACTCATTTGAAAAAAAGGAGTACTGCTCTGCCGTCTTTTTGGACATTTCGCAGGCTTTCGATCGTGTGTGGCACCAGGGTCTAAAGACCAAACTAAAAACGACTCTCCCAACAAATTTCTACCTGTTTCTGCGCTCCTACCTCAGCAGGAGGTTCTTCCTGGTGAAGCAGGGAAACGAGGTCACTGATCTACGTGCGATTCAGGCCGGCGTGCCCCAGGGCAGTGTCTTGGGCCCCATCCTGTACCTGTTATTTACTGCCGACCTGCCGCTAGAAAGAAATGTCCTAACAGGCACTTTTGCCGATGATACGGCCATACTGGCCACTGATGTCTGCCCGAGAAAGGCCTCTGCAAAACTGCAAAACAGCCTCAAGCTGATCTCTGAATGGCTTAAAGATTGGAAGATAAAAGCCAATGAGGCAAAGTCAGTTCAGGTGACTTTCACTACACGCAAAGAAACATGCCCACCTGTGACCTTAAATGACATAGAAGTACCACAAGCAGAGGTCACACGATACCTAGGAATACACCTTGACAGACGCCTTACGTGGAGACACCACATATTTACCAAACGGAAAGCCCTAGGGCATAAACTCCGTAGCTTACATTGGATGCTCAACAAAAAGTCCCAAATGTCTCTGGAGAGCAAACTACTTCTTTACAAATGCATTCTCAAGCCTATTTGGTGCTATGGTATCCAGCTTTGGGGAACTGCAGCAAAGTCAAATATCGAAATCCTTCAAAGGTTTCAATCAAAAACACTGCGACAAATAGTAAATGCTCCTTGGTATGTCACAAACGAGAGAATTCACAAGGACCTAAAGATAAAAACTGTCAAAGAGGAAATCAAAGCTAATATTAACACATATTCCACCAGATTAAAAGTTCACCCAAATCAATTGGCAATGAAACTGATGTCAAATCCAGTTACCTTCACAAGACTGAAAAGAAGGGCACCCCAAGACTTACTCACACCCAGCATGAATGAGCTGTAGTATCGATCGGATGAGGCAGTGGCTTCATACCGTGCAAGACCAGGAACCATCATATACCTATTGCTGAATGTCCCAGGACAGATTGCATTAAAAAAAGGAGTTATAAAAGAAAAAAAAAAAAAAAAAAGCTAATAAAAGTCAAGATTTTTGAAGGAAAAATGCCTACATCCAGCCTTTGCTACCGCTGCTGGGACACAGGTGGTCTCAAGCCTAATATTCTCTGCTGAGAGGGAGTGGACAATCCGCCCATCAGGCCATGAGCCACCACCATGGCCCAATCCCACATTCGAAACTTGGTAGTGATCAACTGCTTTTGTGGATCAATGATTTACGGCCAGTTTCTTCATCAAAAGTAACAGCCAAAGTAACAGTCAACTGTTCTTCCGCCCTGTTGGATTTGTAACCCTCGCCTCAGCGCCGAGCCAATTGTAAATACAACAGTGCAAAAGAACAGTTGACTGTTACTTTTGATGAAGAAACTGGCCGTTCGAGTTTAGAGAATAAAATACTTGCATCATTACTTACGAGGGCACTGAGGTGAGGTAAAGCAGCAGCCTACGATACTCCGAAGGTGTGATGATGTGGAAGTTGTTGTTGTCGGGGAAGGTGATGAGGGGCCGGTGGTCCCTGGCCAGGCCCCCGGTCGCCAGCGCGTACTGCGGCAGCAGCAACTCGCTGACGTTGCGGCCCTCGTCGCCATCGCCGCCGCAGCCATCGCACTCCGCTTCTGGAAAACAAAGACGAATTTACGTCATTCATTTTATTGTGTCTTTGTTTATGACGAATTTTCTTATCAAGGAAAGTAAATAACTATAACAATTGGTTTTATGAGGAGCTCGTGACTCGTGGCTAAGTAATAATAGCCGTACGATTAATCCAATCCATCAGGTTTAAGCCTCGTAAAATACTGGTATTCAGCTGCATCCGGTTAGACTGGAAGATAACCCCAACATAGTTGGGAAAGGCTAGGAAGGTTGAATTATTGGTTGGTATTGTTAGATAGTTTAAAACAAAGTCATTATTTTAAAAGTGGGTAGTTGTTTGTTAACGTTTAGGTTAATTTGCTTCCAAACGGTATTACTTTGGAGTCGATTGTTAGCTTTATAATTGCTTTACTTTTACAGATTCAATTGATAAGGACAGTAACATTTTCTACTGATAATTACTTTCCTATAGTTTTTTCAAACCTACACTGAAGTTAACTTTACAGTAACATGACAAAAAAATCAACCTCTATGCAACCGCTATGAGTCCTAAGGATTCACTTACCTACATAATGAAATAAAGTTATCTAGATAAGGTACTATTAATTACGCCGGTATACTAATTACCTTTTCGTTTATCTTAATTAATCATTTAAATAATAAATGTTGAATAACCGGGTGACTAACGAGTTCGTCAAGTTGAAAGAGTTAGCCACACTAACGACTTAACTTGGAGATTCGTTTAGTTCCCAGTCAACTAGACTTTAATCAGCAGGTAGGTACTGGGGAAGTTCGCTTCATTACAGTTTTCAAATAATTGAATAACTTTCCGGACGGAGATGTGGATTCACCAAGTATTTGTAAGTACAATGGAATATTGTAGAAAATCCCGCTTCCGTTTTAGGAAAACAGTGTCATACGTTTAAGGGCGCACCCAACCACAAATTGCTTAGCATGATCCTCTGTTATGCCGAAAATACTGCAGCATTAATATTGAAATAAATTTATGTTAAAGTTGAGGATTGATGCTAGGTCTCATAAGAGGCGAAAACACGATTACATAAAATTTTCTCTATAGAAAAAAATCCCAAAGTTACTTCTGCACAGAATTATAAACCACTGGTATTCAAAAAATACTTCAAATGAGATCATGAAACTTTGCATGATAACTGAACTAACTATAAAGCAGGTCTTATGTGTGTAATTTTTCTTTAATTACCATTATTTTCAACGTAAAAAGCAATTACCTAAACTTTTCGACGCTTTAGAGCCGCTAGCGCCCCACTCCGTCTCGTTCTCACTCAGGTCGCGAGTAGTATGGTGCGAGCGGGATAAAATCAGAGGTGGGTGCGCCTTTAAGTCAAGCCTACTTTTTACCATTTGCCTGTGTCAGCGCAATAAATGACGATGAATCCAGTCGGACCCTTTCTGTAATTAATGGAATCTTAAAATTTTCCGTTTCACTCCGCAAAGAATAATGAAAAAATAATGAACAAATTTTGTTAGAAACCTTCAATTTCGTAGTCGACTTTGGGAAGGTACTTATTTAAATAAATTATACCAATTTATCCCTGTAGCAAATTGCTAAGCAAGCAATCTGTACAAAGTTAGCTACAAAAAGCGCGATCGCGTGATGCCTAACAATTAATTATATAGAACAGGGTAGAAAGAACTTAAGGTACCGTACTACAGAAAGCATCATGGCGGATTTATCAAGATGGATTTTCAGGAATTTATTTAATGTGAACGTGCTTACATTTCTCGGTCATCTAATAGCGTCGTAAAGTATGTTGGTGTAAGGAAAGGAGGAACAGTGATTTGCGTTTTTTGTCGCATGCTTCACTATAATAATATAGGTAAGTACTCTGATAACATCGCGGAAATTACTTAGATTACTTTGACTGAGAAGGTTTAATGTCAAGGGCATTGAAGAAAATTGATGGGCATTATTAAATGCTTAATTACTTACTTATTATTCTAAGTTGATAATGCTTGAAAGTCTAGCGCGTTTTAAGGAAGCAGTCTACATTGTACCTACGGCCTAAAAATAGTACAACCACACAACAGTATCGTTATCCATTGGAGCGGTTCTATTAGTCTAGCAATAGCCACATAGCCGGCAGGTCAGGGATGGTCCAACCTCAATAGACTGAGTGGGTACAAACTACACAATGTGACAAACAAATGCCGGACGAACAGGGACCATTTACCTGAACGTATTAGGCACAAAGACCTCTTTATTAGGTACTGCTAATATCTTAACTTCCAGATTTAGTCCTTGTTTGAAGTTGGGGATACTTTATTATCACTATTATCGTGTGAGGCTTGGTTAAGTTACACTGGAGAACTTACTTGAATCGCCTTCTGTTTAATACATTTGTGGACACAGAATACCTACTTTCGGATTACTTGTTCATCATCTGCCTAGCCTTATCCTATCAATGTCCCCAACATTGATGGGATAAGGCTAGGCTCGGCTTCCAGTTTAACCAGATGCAGCTGAATACTAGTATTTTACATGGAGCGACTGCCTATCTGACCTCCACAACCCAGTAACTGGGTAATACGATACCCCTTGGTATCGGGCTTCTGACGACCCGTAAGGACTGTCAAAAATCCACAAATGACAGGCGGGACCAATGGCTTAACGTGCTTTCCGAGGCACGGAGGAGTCTCGGTATGTAAAGATGGTCACCCATCCACGGACCAACTCCGGCAAGCGTAGCTTAAACTGATGGATCGACCCGTGCGGCTGTTATTACGTAGCCGCGGATTACTTGTTATTTACTTGAAATTCATATTCTTAACATCATACCATTACTTACTTAAGGTAAGATATTGCTTAAATGTACCAAGTTTACTGTTCTGGCTCTAGTCTAGACATCTGCAGCAGAGCGCGACGCGTACTTACGTAGACGATGAAATAAGGTCGACCCAATTTTACAAGAATGCTCCAAATAGGCTCGGAAGCGGTACTACAGCAAGCATTGGGTGGAGAGCAAAGAGAGACCCAAAGGCTTTGTCTTAACAGTAAGTGGCTATGGGATGAGTAGGTGTGCACTTTATCATCTTGGTACTTAGCTATGTGTGCAGTCGTTACGGGTCGTCAGAAACCCGCAAGTCTGATAACCAGTCTTACCAAGGGGTATCGTATTGCCCAGTTACTGGGTTGTGGAGGTCAGATAGGCAGTCGCTTCATGTCAAATACTGGTATTCAGCTGCGTCCGGTTAGACTGGAAGCCGACCCCAACACAGTTGGGAAAAGGCTAGGCAGATTGATTTTAGCTATGTGCGAAGACTTACGCCCCGTATTACAGAACCTCACTCAAGACCCTAGCATTACTTATTGCCAAGATCTCTTCATAACGATGTGATAGCATGGGCGTCGCTGAAATCTGGGATATTGCATTTCAAATCGGATACTTATCCTTAGCGTTTCTAACTTGCAAGTCTATCACACGCAAATAGTTACTCAATCTCACGAAGGTAGGCATTAACCGCAACCATCTAATGGTTCACTAACTAGAACAGAATACCTAACATTGTACTAGGGCACTGTAAGTCACCTAGGTATAATTACGTACCTATAATGTTCGTACTTAAAGGCCTATACAACCTCAAATTGCTTAACATGATCCTCCGTTATGCCGAAAATACTGCAGCATTCATTTTGAAATAAATATATGTTTAAGTTGAGGATTGATGCTAGGTCCTATGCTTGACGAAAACATGATTACATACAATTTTCTCGATAGACAAAAATCCAAAGTTACCTATAAACAGAACTATAAACCGCTGGTATTTAAAAAATACTTAAAATTAGATCATGAAACTTTGCATAATAATTTAACTGAACTAACTATAAAGCAGGTCTTGTATTTTTTTATTTTAATTACCATTATTTTCACCGTAAAAAGCAATTAAGTACCTAAACTATTCGAGGCTTGTAGCCGCCAGCCCCCACTCCGTCTCACTGTCACTCAGGCCGCGAGTAGTATGGTGCGAGCGAGATGAAAAGTGAATTTGGGCTGAGGTAGTATAGGCCCTTAAATGGCACCCGACACCTCGTTCGCTTCGCTGCTTCGTTCAAGAAAACCTGTATGTTAATTTTGTGTGCAAAATTACACCTCAAAGGCATTATTTAAACTTGAATGAATAACCGCAAAGGAAAATTTATTCGTCCGGAGATTTTGTACAAAGTAAATACCTACCTACCTAGCTTTTTATTTAGACTTGCTTCAAAGCATGTTTGCATGGGTCCTATTAAACCTAAAAGAAAATGCAAGTGGGGAAAAATTTACTGAAAAGCATGTAACAACAAAATATTCCTATCTGGAATCACCGCGTAATCTGGTGTATAATAAGGTACTGAATTCTGTTGTGGTCGCCAAGTGCCAAAACAACCTATACTTACTTACTTACTTACATAGGTACCTACTTAAAAAAATGATTTACCAAAACATCTTCAAAAAGCGGAACTAATCAATTTATTTATGCAATTTAGCTGAAGTTATAATACTTGTTAATTTTTAACACACGCAACAATAAACTGCTGCAAGGCTGGCAAGACATGGTGCAAACTGCCAACGGTCATTATTCAAATCGAGTTCGTCGACCGCGCGACTCGCGCGCAAAGGTCAAGATAATTGATGCCGAGCCGAGGCGAAGAATCGTAATTCGCAAGTTCACACTCAAACAAAAGATTCTACACATGATTTTATGTGTATTAAACGAGATAAAATGCGGAAGTGTGTAAAATTGTACTTTGTTTTTCGAGAGAACTTTATTTAATGTGTGCAATTTTCGCACTAAAGGGGGTCCATCAACTCTACTCAGTTGACCTTACAGTTTACACGTTAGATTCTACTTAGTAATGGATGACCTGCAGTCAGTGCAGTGCAGTCTGATTAACCCCTGCAAGTGGGCAACTACTTATTTTAAGAGGTCAAATTAAGATTTTGGACGGACGTACCTTCGTCATTTTTTAAGTCTCTAAAAGAGAAACACTCAGAAACTACAGTATCTTAGGGCCTTAACACACTAGCGGTTTGCGAGCGGCTGCAGGCCAGGGCCTATAGACAAAATCCCTTTTCTGTAAGCGTTAACACCAACAGAAAGATCAAATTGTATGGAGTTGACATTAGCTTTAGAGATGTCACGTGACTGCTGCTGTCAACTACATACAATTTGATCTTTCCGTTGGCGTTAACGCTTACAGAAAAGGGATTTTGTCTAGGCCCCCTGGGCGGGCGCGCAGCGAATGCATCGCGAACACGCCGCGGCTGCACAGCGAAGACGTCGCGGACGCGTGGCAAACTCGCAACGTTTTCGTCGCGTGTTCGTAGCAAGTTAACGACGTACAATACACTCAGTAACGAAATGGATTCCGACGAGGAGTCACTGCTGGTGGCTTTGTTACTGCGAAGACGCCGGAGACGAAAACGAAAACATTTAAATCGAAAGCATTTTTTCAACAATGTTGGTATTCGCGGCTCGTTACGAGTCCGCAACGAATTCGCTGCGCATGCGCCGAGTGTTCGTTGCGCGCCCGCTCCGCTTTGAGGACGCTCGCAATCCGCTACTATGATAAGGCCCTTATCTAAAGCATGTTTATCATCTGTAAACTTCAGAACAACAATACCACGGGCTGTGAAATTAGGCTAGTTCGTAAAGTTTCAGCCTGAGCACTGCGAAGCTGAAAACTTGTCAACACGAACGTAAATACAGCGAGAAGATAACTATCCCGTTGTTTCAGGCTTCAGCGCTGTTTCATAATACTTAGATTCACAATATCCATTTACAGGAGACAATAGGTAAACACCATGTTCTTGTCCCGTAAATAAATAAATGATTATGCAAATAATCTCAATACATAAAGTAAAACATTACGAATAGCATCTGTCTCAGGAAGTCATGAGTGAAAACTGAAAACATTATTTACTCGCTTAGCAGATGCGTAATGTTTGTATAAATTGTGGTATACACAAATAGCTACGTAAGAGCAAGACTACCGTTTGCGATCAACCAGAACGAAGTTAGATAACATTTGTTTACATAAAGTTTTACTATTCTAACGTAGTCTTGTTAAATACATGTTAACACCGAAACGCCGAGTTTAAGGCGAGTTTCACACCTTTTGTGTAGCGTAGAATATGAGTCTGCTTATTTTTTTTAATGCAATAAATAAATCTATTATATTTAAAGTTATAACATATAGTTACGCAGGCTATACAACTTACAAAGCTTGTTAAGACAACATAAGTATTTTCAGTATGGGAATTGTTAATTACCATCAAATAATTAGCATAAGATACTGAAAATTACGTGGTTTAGGAACGCAAACAAAAAGTCTAGAACATGTCTAGTACGTTATTAATTCTAGTAGAAAACAATAACAACATAAAATGCAGATGGTACACCTATTATTAGCAATGTCATGCTGTCATTGCATTGTGAAACCAACAATGCTGAAGTAGACACAACACAACGGCTCATTAGTTACATAACAGTTCAAGAGATCTTCCACAAGGTCAGTCATAACAATTGTTTGCTACAAGGAACCTACTATATGTATTTTTACTGTAAAACACTCATTTTATGTCCGTAAACGTTATAACTTTTGCTACTTTACACGATTTTCTTATCACCTTTATTTTACGGTTCTACCGAGTCGAGTCAAACACGTTTTCACGCAGTAAAATGCTTTATACACTTCAGGAGAAATGTAATATACGGTAGGAAGGGTCCAATAGCTGATGAGAGCTCACGGTATTGTTACGAAACGACGGACGACACCCGACAATTTAATACTATGTAAATATCGGTATAAGAAAATATTTCCTACGGTATTTCTACTCGGTACCTTATATTATGGCCCGGCCATCAAGGCGGAATTACTTCCGCAATATGCGGCACCTAGGCATCAATGTACGCTACTCTAATGATCCGAACGTGGTATTCAAATCATCGTCATTGTTGCAAGTCACATACGAGGCCCAGTTATAATGATGGCGGCGGAATCCCAATCGTAATCGGATTCTCGATCATACAAATGACAGAGTTGATGAACGTATCGTCTGATAAATCATTCTGTTGGAAAATTGAACACGAACAACAGATTATTCTTTATGTTAACGATGCAGCGACATACTCGTACTGCATAATCGTTTAATTCTCTATTTCTCCAGTTCTCCTCCCAAGGCAAAGATCCAAAAACTCTTTCTATATTCCGTGTCCCTAACCATATATACCCTGCCTAATAACTTGAGTTGTTTTTTAAGCTTGCCATGCGTGTGTTTAATATTTCTTTGTTACTTTATTACTGCGCCTAACTTTGTTGCCACAAAAAGTATTCCTACCGAACATAATCTTCGTCTTTGTAGCCAAACCCAAGTTCCTCGCGACAACAATGTTTCCAGTTATAGCGCAAATTCCCACGGCATCGCAAACTATAATAAGGAGTATTAGGTCGCCTTTGTTCTCAATGCTGATAACATCTCCAAAGGATACCTAAGAACATCCTTCGGGTAATTAAACTCGATCGTCTACGGCTTAGATCGTTGATCTTGAATGATGAGATAATGAGAGCTCTCAAGTCATGAGTATCTTGTTGAAGTTTTTTCGAGTCCTCAATTACCTTTGTCCTCGTTACTCGGACAGTGCCGTCATTAAAGTCTTCTAATGATAATTACAATTAGCCTGCTTCGAAAGTAATCAAAGATACATAACAGACTGAGGGAAAACCTTCCGCAAACACGAGAGAACGTCCAATTTTATCTATGCAAAAGTGATTTTGGACATGAATTTTCCATATTTTTCTGTGAACGACACTTGGCAGAAAATCAATTACATTTGCAAGTGATAGCTTACTTTCTAGAGCCTCTCTTGAATTTAGATTTCGCAATTTACGTTTACTATTTAAATAAGCACTTATTCCCAATAATCAATATTCCAGAATAGCAGCTGAGAGCCTCAGCGTATTCAGTTAAGCAGATAACCCAGAGACAGCGTTGTCAGCATCGTATCAATGGCCGGTATTGTGGCTGGGCCCAAGAGCTCTTAAACTGCCATCCCAACCTCATTGCTATGCGGCATGCAACCCAATCCCGGGATCCCTTATGTAGTCCTGATGTTTCTATAAGTATGTTAGTAGTTCTGACTTTCCCTTTGAGTCTAAGATTACAATGTGATTATACTGAAATTAGATTAACACTTTAGGAATCTTTTGGCTGCGAAATGTTGTCTATTTGTCGACTCGCCTGTTCAGAATCCTAAGCTGTGTGTATATTTTGGACGCTGTAATTTGAAAAAGAAAACCTCGTTACTATTACATCCCTTGCAATAAAACGTTTCCATCCTGATAGCTCCCTATTACGGAGCAACAGAACTATCTCAACCCCCCGGCGAGATAAAGTTATTTCATCTTCCGAGTGCTATCAATACAGTGCTAACGGACTGACGTAACGTGCGTGTCTATATAATATAGATCTAGGCAATCTATGTCAGAGCATGTTTTTACACTTCAGCATCTAGTTAACGAACTGAGGAAGATTTGTGGTTAAAACACTGAAAAAAATGAAGAACAACGTTAAGTCTATTTTAAATCCCGGATAGGATTTTAAGAGTACCGTTAATTTTATATACAAGCCTAGTTCTTTAACTTATAAGTCTAGTACTTTCAGGTGGAAACCGTGTTTTAGTGCAGTAGTTATCAATCAATGGGAATTCACTGCATTGCTGGATGCGGATTTCTGAATACCAGGTAGGTTCCGTGCCAAACACAAACCGCGGAAATTAGTGGCTGGGGGAAACTCGTCATAAGGCCCGTGAGCTTAATGGTGGGGAATAAATGAAATGTAGATAAACCAAATATTGATACGTTAAGCTTAATTAAGTACAGGGTGTCAATGGGCAAGCTGATAGGCAAGGTGCAAAAATGGCTATACTGTGACAATAACGATTAATCCGGTTACGCGTGTCTGCGATTATTTTGCAACAGACTTAGATTACACAATATAATTGTCTTAACTTAACGTATCGTAATTAATTTTTTACATCTTGCGTGGCAACGAATGTCAGCGGAGAGATATTATAGTGCACAAAATATGTGTGCGCAGACACAGATGCACTCTCGCTTCGCTCATCTGTCATTGTCCGATGGGACGGCAATCAGACACGACCGGAGAGAAATTTGGCACCTACCTACCTAACACCACCACCACCAATAACACCTACTGAGAGATTAAAAGACCCTCGTTAAATGAAACATGATGGCGGTCTGGCAATTATCTATCTCCGGTGAGTTTTTGTATGTTGCTATAAATCTCACTGTATAGGAGCTAACCTGTTTTTTATATTTTTATGGAGCTAACCATGCAAAACTATCTAATTATTTTTAGAGAGAGGAGATAACTAAAGTATAGCTACTTACTTGGTTCTACTAATAAATTACGTGGACTTTGATTGAAATCTCATTTAAACATACAAGCAGGTCTCTTATTATAGTTTTTAATGAAGATCACGATAATTTTACTTTCTCATAAATTATAATAGTTAGATACAGTAGAACCGACGGACTCACCATAAAAACAAATGTATAATTTAACAAACACTTTAAAAGTAAACACACACAGACGGAGAAAAACGACATATCCTTCCTGGAATTTTCTATGGTGCATACCTATGTTCTATGCTGCCATGTCTTGAATAATAAGGTACCTACTTCATTTAGGTATTAAAAATACAATGATTATGATTCATCATAACGCAATGAAATAGGTAGGTATACCTACAGGGTATATTCATCACATCATCACGTTTGTTCTTAATAGCGATTTATGTAGGTACCTACTTTACTAATTACTTAAATATTCATTAAATCGAAGTGTTCCTATTTTAAAACTAGGTATACTGTTATTGTGTTTGTTTGACATAGATTAGCACGTTATCGAAATACCTACATAACGAGGTACTTATAGTTAATATGTCATCAACATTCTCCTACCCCTAGGTATCCCAATTTATTTAGAGTCGGCATTATAATGATGGCGGTATAATGATATAGCATGTAACAAAAACCCTGTCTGACCCTGCATTAAATTCAAATATTCGTGTTATGTCCACGTGTTTATCACGCATATAACAAATTGTGGTTTACTGTTAATCAGTTATTTTTCTTTGTATGACCTAATAACGTATTTGCATTCTTATTAGGGAATGGGTGACGGTTTGCTTCAAAATAAGGCATTTTATCCTTCCCTTAATTTTAAAATAGTCGCTAAATGTTAATAAACTGAAGTTTACTAAGAGCATTACTTAACGTCAAGCGTTGCTTTGATCATACATATCCCATGGATAAAGACATTTCATATACCATACAACTACAATTTCTGTATAAAATTCCTATGATAAAATTCTCCAGCTAACCAAAGGCAGTATTCACAATAATAACTCATATGCTATAAACCTAGTTGGGAAGTATTTCTATTAACGCGTTTAAATAATACAATTTCTTCAAGCGTAACACGATTCACGAGCAACACTTTTAATACACTTTAATTTTCACATATAAACCTCACACGCGCGTATTTCGTGACGCAAACTTCGCACACAACAAAAACATTAACAAAAACTTGAAGTAATACATAATCACTTGCCTATTTTCTCGGTCTTGATGAAAAAGAAACTCAGTCGCATCTGTGCAACCCACACGCGAAACACAATGCGACACATCCGTCTGCGCGCGCGCAGGCTTGTGCGCTTCCCGCCTTCTGACTATCAACGTTCATCTAAAGATGTCTTCAATCACTGGCGAGTTGAATACAGTATCTAACGTCAATGAGTTGAAAAACTAAGCGGGAAATCGATTTTACGCATCGGCAATCTTCAATTGTCAATGACTGAAAACAAATTGACTGCGCAGTTGCGTTTCTTCAGTCACGAAAATTCGTTGAACGACGCGTGGTTTTCGATAAGAATCGTCATCGAGGCATGGTAACGTGCGTTTGTCGTGCGTGCCTGTTCGTTAATAATTAAAGGCATTACCTTGGAATCCGAAGCACTGCATCCTGCGACGCACGCGGCAGCACGCGCCCCTCGCGGCCACACTGACACTACCGTTGTCACGCTCTGACATCACATCACCCTTTGACATACGACCTTTGTTACCTACATTTGCCTTACACGCACTCGTGGCTTTATCACGAAGCAATAAGGTGCACGGACCGCTACACACAGTGTAGTGCGCGCGATGAACCGGAACTGACGGTCCGATATTGTACAGCATTCGCTATCATAAATTCTCTATCAATAAGATTATTGATAAGCCCTTGATCAGAACAAGATGATTTCTGTATCTCATCTTCGATTGGCTGACCCTTTGTACAAACCATGCCGTAAAGTGTCTGTCAACTTTATCATGAAATGTTCCGTTTGGTTATATGAATCTTATCAGGAAGGATTTTTGTCACATTTTAGATGAATAACTATGGGATTTTCACAGCTTCTCTTGTTTTCATGAATTACGAAATAATTGTGGATACTGTACAAGTAAAATAGAGGGAAATCGATACCTCATAATCCGTGTTCAATCATTCGACGTCCGTACCAAAATATTTACATTAAGCCCATGAGTATGCTGAATGATGAACGAGAGGAAGCAATAAGCGTTGTTGTGAAAAATTAAAAAAATGGGTAGGTAAACTATGCTCGACTCAAACAACTTTTTATTAAAAACCGTGGAAGAGTGCTTGCAAAAAATAGAAGTTCAGATTAACGCGGTCGGAATCCAGGCAGACATCCGAATGATTCGGTTCCGATGGCGAGGCAAACGGGGCCACCGCACTACGGAATGCAGGCAAACAGACTGGAACACCGATCTTTAACTAAACTGGACTTTCTGACAGACGAGATATACAGCATACATCGACTATTAAAACGATGAATGAAAAAGGAAATGTTTTCAAGCTCGATCATAAGTTTATCGTTCCCGCGTTTACGTTGTTTATGTAATGTATAGACCACCCATATGAAACATTATTCATTACGCTTGATTAACTACTCGTTAATATTATTTACGTTGCATTCATTACAGGAGAAGGTCGCAAACAATGCTCACAGAACATATGTTTTCCGAAAATTCCCATATACACTGAACTGAATTCAATCGAGCGGTACAAAACCACGTCTGCAACCAAAACAATCAGGTCGCCATGAGAAAGAAAGAAAACATTGGTTTTTAGTGTGTATGTAACCCGGGGAACAATTCATTGATTGTTGATCGAAGCTTGGAAATCATCAGAAACAATTGGTGCAGAAAACAAAAGTGAGAATGTGAATGGTTCACGGGAAGGGCATATTACTTATTTATTTAATTCCTTTGGAAATCTTACAGCTAAACAAAACAGACTTTGACTGACAGTCAATTACAAGTCTTCGCATATTAACAGAATAAAAGAAATCTGTGAACAACACAGACTTATTATTCATAATTATTATTCATATACAAATCATGACAATCTTATACAAGAGACAAACATTTGTGGTTTTGAGATAAAAAAATGTTTGACAAACATTCAAGTAGGGCTTACTGCACTCAATTGCCATGCCATTCAAAGGTTGCTTTCTGTCTTCACATCTTGTCGCTACAAACTTTTAAAAGAGCATCTTTATCATTCGAATATTTTATTATATTTATATTATCCCTTGATGAAGTCACAATGGATCACGAATCAGATCAGGTCCAGTAGTTTAGTAGTTGGGTGGGCCAATGCTTGAGGACGTCCTATGTAAGTCTAGTTGTGGAAATCGTTTGGCTGATATGATAATTATACGAATAGTCAGTGGGTATATATAACCTGCACATATGTATTGATTTTTTTACTCTTATCAGTGCACAACCTTATCTGCCGTAATCCCGGCTGAATACTGCGCCACAGTGTTTTGTTCTCAACGATTGAGTCATATTCAGCAGTAACACTTTGTAACACTGCTAACGACCGACAGGTTGTTAACTCATCGGCTGGGAGCCCCATTACTTAACCTATTTCCTGCCTCTTCAAAAGTTGCGCAAGAAGGCAAGACAGATAACTATTTTACACGTTGGACTTTCCTTTGATTTCTTAATATGGAATGTTTTTTGATGATGAGAAAGTAAAACAAAGGTAAAATGTTTTTCAACTTAAATGTTGGTATATTTATGCAGAAGTACTTACTAGTAAAACATTAACAGACATATTTTGTGAAAAACGTAATATTTGTACAGATGACACATCATGGCCTTGGTCGAAGCCAGTGTCTCTGCGCAGTGGTGCTGCCGGCGCCCGCGCATCCGCACATTGTCACTCCATCGACCTTGCCATTGCCCACTTGTAACAGACCGGAAGTTCTTCACAAATTCAACATTTCTTTTGTAATTGTTTTCGTGATTTCGTTTGTAATGGATTTATAATTTGAACACGAATAACCAACTTACTTAATGCTTAAGTAAGTTAATGCTTTAAGTAAGATAAATTGTAAATTATATATATATTGTAAAGTATAGATAAATTGTCAAAAAAACTAAGCTCCGCAGCATATGCTGTTAGAAAAATTCGTAATTTAACTGACATAGAGACAGCCCGTTTAGTGTACTTTAGTTATTTTCATAGTGTAATGTCGTACGGTATTCTGTTGTGGGGAAATGCCCCTGACATTCAGACTATCTTTGTTTTGCAGAAAAGAGCTGTTCGATCAATTTATAAACTAAGTCCGAGACACTCTCTCAGAGAGAAATTTAAGGAGATAAATGTAATGACTGTGCCTTCACAGTATATTTTTGAAAATCTTTTATACGCACATAAAAATATAAAATTGTTTAAAAAATACAGTGATATCCATAATATAAATACTAGGAACAAACACAAATTTGTTGTACCTACAACAAGGCTCAAGAAAATAGGTGGCTCGTTCAGATGTCAATGTATACGCTTTTACAATAAGCTTCCAAGCCACGTACAAGATCTAAGCCTTAATAAATTCAAAACATTAATTAAACGTAAGTTGTGCCAAAAAGCGTTTTATACCATTAAAGATTACATTGAGGACAAAAAGGCTTGGGATTGAGCTGCTCCAATTTGTACATTTATTTTTTTATTTTTGGTTTTAAATTACTTACGAGTTTTGTTATTTTTGGTAACTTTTTATTTTATTATATACCTACACAGTGACATGAATATTTACTTTGTGAAGTATAATATTATTATTATTTTAATTATTGTGAATTTGAGGACTATGTGGATCATATTTTTTATTTATCTGGCAGTTTGAGTACTATAGGCGGCCTACCCAAATGTCCTTTCTTTGGTATTGTTCGTCGAGTCGTTGAGCTCCTTAAGTTCTGAGTTGAGCTACACGATTACTGACAAATGCGTGCACTGACTGGACAGGTCCACTCAAATCTGTATGGTTCTTTCCTCAAAAGACCATTTCAGACACAAATCTACATGGTCCTCAAATGATCTGACCAAGATTATTTCCGGATTTTTATATTTATATTTACATTGACATGAATATTTACTTTGTAAAGTATTGTATTATTTTTAATTATTGTGAATGTGAAGATTATGTGGATCTTTCTTTTCTTTTTTATTATTTATATTTTCTTAATTTTAATTAATCATAGTCTGGCAGTTTGAGTAATTTATGAGGCCTAACCAAATGTCCTTTCTTTGGTATTGTTCGTCAAATCGTTGAGCTCCTTAAATTCGGAGTTGAGCTGCACGATTACTGACAAATGCGTGCACTGACTGGACAGGTCCACTCAATCTGTGTGGTTCTTTCCTCAAAAGACCATTTCAGACACCAATCTACATGGTCTTCACATAATCTGACCAAGATTATGTCTGGACTTTAAAAGAGACTGTGACCTCTGAGTTTGTTTCGGCCTTTCTTCTCAGAGTAGTCAGATAGGAAACGCCGACCTCATCTAGTTTTAAAAAATGTGATTGACGTGTAAAAGTGTTTGTACAAACCTACTTACAGAAATAAAATCATTTATCATTAAGTTGGAGTTGGCCAAAACTCATGACTCACAAAACCCTTTGTAGTTATATATATATTTCCCGTTAAATTAAAAAGAGAATTATAATTTGAACACGAATAACCAACTTACTTAATGCTTTAAGTAAGTTGGAGTTGGCCAAAACTCATGACTTACAAAACCCTTTGTAGTGATATAAATATTTCCAGTTAAATTAAAAAGAGAAAAATATAACTAAATCCAAATGAGAAATTCTTTCTTTGCTGTTAGTACAAAAGGTTCGCTATACCGCGGCTACACCGGTCTATTGACGGTTAAACATTATGGCCGTTCATTTAATACCGCTAAACATCAACTATTCAATAGATTCTAATGGATTAAAAACTCCAGGCAGGTTTTCTGAAGATTCAGTTACGATAAGAGCGTCTCTTTTGATGGGAACCGTATTGGATAAATAACGAGAGGCAGGTCGGTGATTGAATTAAGTAAACGTCTCCAAAGACCGCTAGATTTAATTTAGCTTTGGAGGAATAAGATTTGCTAACGAAATTTGTAAACACTGAATGCAAGAAGAAACAGCTCCTTAGACAGTAAGTATTCTAACCGATATAATTGCTTTTCGATCTCACAAATAAAATGAATACAAAGGTACGGTTAGGTCCATTGTAAGTGGACACAGGATGTGAATGTTTTTATTTTCCAGCTTTGGTTCTTAAATATTTATATGGGCAACAATGCCTCTTCGACAGTTTCTGCAACCGGACAGAAGACTTCGGGCATAGAAGAAGTACCGTATAGAAATTCAGTCTAATCTATTCATGTTACTACTATTCACGCGTAGTACTTACGTTGTTATTTACATTTATATAGTCGTGTGTGATCGATACGATGCGTTGTGAACTACGAGTAGCCAGCTATCTAAGTCAGGGTCGCATCAGTGCACAATGCCCAGATAACGTCTGTACTTCTGTATCTATAGCTTTGTGTCCACTGTGTCATACATATAGTTTTTGTACCTATACAACCTGATGTATTCCTGGCCATACTCGGAGTACGATCGAGGCTTTTTATTTCGTTTTAATTACATTTTCGGAAATGGAATTCCAGATTTTTTTGTGTGAGCTTCGGAACTTTCGACTCGATCCCAAATAATACTGTCGTCTGTCAGTTTAGATGATTAATATTATCAGGTTTCTTGTGAATCATTACTGCATGTGGTTAACGCGAAAAGTACAGTTATCGCTATTTGCCATGTTGTTGAAAATACAGATTAGTAAGCGGATAAGGGCAATATGATAAACGGTTGATAATCAGACCTAATTCTCACGTTAGGGTCGGATATATCGATTGCTGATGATTCATCATGATGCACCACAGTGACTGACTTTAAATGAACTGTCTCGTTTACACAGGGGACTCAGGCTGCCGTTACTTTCTATAGCATACATCCAATGCAAATCTGACTTCATGGAATGACTAAAGAGTTAAAAACTCAATCTCCAATAGTTGCTCTAATTTTTTTACGGTTATTTTAGCTGATCCGTAAAACTTAAGAAACTTTTAGCACAAGCCAAGAGAAAGTTGGCGGTAAACGAAATAAGGTAGGTATTGAACGAGTCAGTGGTTAATTTGAAGCTGTGAACGATAATGATGATGAAAAAAGTTCGCCGTCAAGTTTCTTTCGTAGAAGTAAAGGCAAACAACAGCCCTTTACAATTCTTATATGAAATGACGACGCCAAAACCCGACACAGCTATCCAAAATCCACAGACAGGGGCTCAAACAGAATAGTCGGTGTTTCAATTATTCAACAATGAGCTCAAATGCGTGTGGCCGCAATGTATGACAGTTCGGTCTAACTACAAAAGGCAACGGATAGCCAGAGCTCTGAAATGTTGATAAGCTGCTACGACACGACATACAGTAGCAATGTACATTACAGAACCATGAACATGCGAATGGTAAGCAGGTATTAATTAAAGTACGAACAAACTTAATAGGAAACCCTTTTGTTTAAAAGTTTTCCTCACCCCCTTTTTTTTTTTCGGCATATCTATATAAATAGCTCATGCTGTATTAAGACAGATGCGACACGACACCGGTAGAACATTTTCCGTAAAGTTCTCATAGAAATTGTTCCACCAGATTCGCGTCGCGCCTGTGTGCGGGAGCCTTTAGCCGGTCAGCATCAAAAGAGTAGCGGGGCAGACAGCGGAGTTTCCTTTAAAATCCTTAGATCACCTTTAAAACTTCAATACGTCCTCTACCTAACTGCATTATTCAGTCGGCAGCATTCAAAGCAATTCTGTTATAAAAAATTAATCCCTATTTCCCTTGGTCACGCCATCACGCGTGAACGGCTGAACGAATTTGGATGAAATTTGGCACATAGGTAGACCATGAACTGGAGAAGGACATAGGATACCTTTCATCCCGATATTCCCACGGGATCGAGAGTTATGCGAGTGAAACCGCGGGGCGCAGCTAGTTATTAATGTTCTTCAATGAATAATAGATCGTTGTAAACTACCCACGTTTCAATAGAAGTGGTTGACGGGGTGACAGTCATTCATGGTGCAATACTTGATACTAGTATCTACCAACTGCTAACTTTGTCGCTGAATTGACAGGCTTTCAAACTAAATTGTGAAGTATCTTTACAGTTCCATCAGTACGTATACATAACATACTTACAAATTGCCTTTTAAGTAAGTACCTCTCCTCCGTACGTTTGTCGTTTTAACGTTCGTTCTGAACCGTTAATGGATCGGTTATCGAGTGACCGTCACACTCATTTACCTGATCGTACTGGTCTTGTTGGAGAGCAAAGATCCCGCACGGCAGCTGCTACTCGAGCTCAAATGTTTGCCCGACATAAATCTAACATTCACATCAAAGGCTCAACTGATCATTCAAAGCGCTTTACTGTAGTCTATACTAACGTTCCATGACTTACGGCTAATGAAACTATTCATGCAAATAATTTAGTTGAAGCCCTACATGTGGCGGGTAGTAAATCTAACATTATAAAGGGAAACATTACACCGCGTAGGCGCGTAGAGTCGCCGCTTACAAAGCCTTTACATAGATTCTATTAAACGAGTTACGTTGCTTACATACTTGTAATATGCTACGGAGTTACGGATAATAAGGGACTAGCCTATTTTGCCAAAACCTCGTTTTCGCTTCAGTCAACAACCCTTATTACGATATGATTTTAGGTGAGGTAGAAAATTGTAACGATACCTCAAAGAGCTTTGAAAATCCTTTCGAAGGATAAAAGGTAAAGATTTTCTATTTATTTTACAATATCGGCTCTTTCAAAGTTCATAAAAGTGGTCAAACATGGCGATGAAAGTAGTTGCTGTTGCTGATTGTACTGAAAAAGGTCAGTAACCAGTTTTCTCCAACATTCGCATAAAGTTGAACAAAACTGGTTACTAAATATAAATGATTCATGAAATAGAAATAATTTAAAAATAATGAAGGTGTTAGTTAATGTTACCTGTTCTCGACAGTCTTGACAGCGCCTGCATTACCAACATGGTAATTAACAATTAGTAAAGCACAAAATATCATAACACTATGTACCTCTTCCGAAAGTTATCTCCAATTTGTTTGGCACCTCGAACCGTATTTTCATATCACTCGTTTTTCTATCACATGTAACACGAAACACTTCTATTTCGGAGCCGGCAGAATTTCGAAATTCAAAATTCGTACGTTCGCGCCGCGTCCGCAATGGAGCGGATCGGATATTCGTCGGTGACAACAGAGCGCGTACTGAGCGCGCGGCCGTCCTTCCGCAATGGGATGGCTCCCGCCGCGCCGCCCTACATCTACACTGAATGCGACGCGTGAGATGTGATGTAATCTGCATGTGACGAAATGCACACACAGATTAGAGCTGATCTTATAGCGTCACAACTATTACTTTATCAGTTCACAAAACAAACGTCGGGGCCACCGTGTCGCACCCACAAGAGCTTTACTCATACTAACTCTCAGACTGTCAACTGTTTTGGGAGTTGCTAATTTTAAATTAGTTTGTTATTAAAACAAAGGCGCTCTGAAATCTGTAAACAATGTGTGAAACAGGGACACAAAAGTAACCAAACTGGAACAGGTCATTGGAAGCCGTCCACCCATTGCACAACAGACTATGGGATTTAATTGGCATAAACCAACATTTTAATTTGAGGGAATTCCATTTAAACTTTGAACACATAAACAAATCATGGGAATTTATAATAAAGTACTACACTGACTGTCACTGATGTGTTAAATTTTATTTCATCAAAAAATTTCTGATCGAGTGAACTCGCGCGTTTAAAATGTTTCATATGCAATGCTCAATGAACGATGAACGAATAAACATGACAAAGTGAGCACTAGTTCATCAGCCACCAGGAAGTATTGAATAAGGCGACTATAACGAATTGGGATTGCAGTTTAATGATAGACATAATACAAGGAACCGTTATTATTATAAACTAGCGGTCGCCCGCGGCTCCGCCCGCGTGGATGTCGGTTACCGCTGCAAAAAGCCTACCCAGGAAAGACACGGTCAGCAAAATGATTCCCAGGTCAATTCACAGACACCGACAGTAACATCGACGACGCAGTCATTATCCGCAGGCTGCACAGATTGTCTTTCTGTGTATGTTAAAGTTGTTAATGATGAAAATATTTAAATGTAATATTAATACTAAGTTTTCACATCTGCCGGCAGTCCCGGAGCGCAACCCGTTGTTTTAGGATAGATAACTAAAGCGATTATTGTAGAGCTTCTCTATAAACAACATTTGACGTTAAATTATTTTCAGGTAACAAAATATACTGATGGTCGGGAGCCCCGACCCGTGATAGGGCAACGTAAATTTGCCCATGCGTAAAACATTCTTTTCGTAAATCAATTCCTACTAATTTGAATGTTTGGCCCTGGGAGAAAAGAACTGTTGTTTAGCTCTGAGAAGAACTTTTGCGTAGGTGTAGTTTTAAGAACGAAATCTAAAAAAAATCGCACGAAAATTATTAGACTTCGCGCACGACCGCCTTGGTGACGCCCACTTCGCAACGGGCCGTGCAGCAGAAATCGTAATATTTTAATTTCGCCATAACTTCAAAACCAAACGTCCAATTTTAATCATTCAAAGACCAAATATTATCTACATAAACTGTACTTAGTGATGAAATAATTTATTTTGATAAGGATTAATAGCATGAGTAAAATAAACGCGTTTAAATGTAGTCCAAAAAAAATTCAAGATTTTTAAATAAAAAACAGTTGTTGTGCCTCACTCGACATAGATAGGTATAGTGCGTCGCGGACTTTTTTGAAGGTATTTATAAGATCTACAATTAATTAGAACATTTTATGGTTTTGTCTTTTATAGTTTAGGCAGCGTACGCAAAATAAGTAACTTTTCTGGTTGATTTTTTACACCTTGTGTCCGAAAAACCCAAATATCTTACGGAACCCTATTTTTTCCAAAATAAAATATAGCCTATGTTACTCGTGGATAATGTAGCTTTCGAATGGTGAAAGAATTTTTAAAATCGGTCCAGTAGTTTTTGAGCCTATTCATTACAACCAAACAAACAAAGTTTTCCTCTTTATAATATTAGTGTAGACAACTATGTACAAGTACATTATGACAGTCGGTCACTCGCAACGGAAATAACTTAGATTGATAATATTACATGTTATGAAGATGGTAAAGTTCTTGAAGGTAATGGTGATGAATGGTCAGCAGTTGTTGGCAATCCACGCATGAAAGTACATTCTTACCTCATCATCATCATCTTTCCCTACTGCTCTTGGCGTCTCTATATTAGAAGAGGCCTGTGCCCTGCAGTACGGCCTCGTCGGTCTAGTGGTCGCAAGCGCTATTCCTGAGCATGAGGTCTTGGGTTCGATTCCCAAGTCGAGCAAAGTATTATTGGGTTTTTCTATATGGAATTTCTCAGTAACAGCCCGGAGACTAGATTTGTGCTCGGTTGATGGGAATAGGCGCACCCCCTACTACATGGGATTTAAAAATTACTGGCGAAACTACTATATGTAACAAGCCACGCCTCGCATAATACCTTAACTTTATTTATTCTTGTCATACCACACATCCACCTCAACATTCTCATCTCCGCTACAGCCTACATGCAATAGTTTTCACCTGTAGTCTTCACGGTCCAGCATTCCAATCCATACAAATAAATTTTTACCTAATTTAGACAAAAATCGACGATGGTCATTGTCTTTCACACGTCGCAGTTAAATTTGTAAACATGTTACCGTTGAGTTCTTTAAACTCAGCTTATCATAAATAAGTAGACTAATGTCTCAACATGTGTCTTATGCTAGAGGCGAAAACCGGGACGATCTTTTCCAAGCGATCGGACCATATAAACAAGACGAACTGGATACAATTTTGTATGCATCTTCTGCACGGTCAAGTTAATACCAAAACGTAATTTTCGGCGATACCTTTACTCATCTAAAAGCTATGAGCCGAAAAATTCGCATAAACGCAGAGAGGATGCCAAAACTACGCATTAAGTTCCAATACGGTAAAGTGCGAGCCTATCTCATAACCTATGTGGCACGGTGCCAAAACAATTGTAATGTGAGTAGCCATTTCAGTTTTCCGCAGAACATAGGAATTAATTGATGGGGTTCAGGCTTGGTTTGTTGGTGTTTAAAACTTTAAAAGAGATTAGACCCGACAACTTTTCTGGACGTATTAAGTAGTAAGTAGCAGGACGGACATGGCCAAAAATCGTACAAAATAGTGGGAGTTAGTTTTGAAAAACGAGAGGCTTTTGCCAGTCATGAGACACGAATTAAACTTAAAACTTCTACCAGGACCAAATGCCTTGAAATTGAAGTAAACATTTTCTACAAAGAGTTCAGTAAAGGACACGATGAATAGCTATTTGTGTATGAAACGTATGTAATGCAAGAGGTAAATTATGAAGTACTTTCAATAGAATTATGTACAATTTACATAAATGAGCTATGTATAGACCCCGCACACGTACAGCCTTGAAACTGCTAAGGAATGGGGAGCCAACGTGTTTTTTGAGATTCAAATGAGTCTATAGAAGACACGCATTACAGGCTTATATTACGCGATATAGAAATTTATTCCTTATGGAATAAATAGGCTCATGAATGTAAATGAGGCTGAAATGTATTGAGTTTTAAGATTGTCATTATAAAGTATGGAAGTTATTGCTGGTCATAAATTGCTGTTAGCACATCGTCACATCGCCCACAAATGCTGTTATAAGCTGAACATTTAGGTCGATTTCTATGACCGGGTAGATGCATGATAAGATAAACTTTATGATCTTTTTGCCTTATATTTTTTTAATTTATGCAATTACCTACCAAAAGTTGCAATAAAATTCAAAATAAAACATAAGACACACAAAATCCGGCTATTCCGGATTCGCATCCTGGTGCCATAGCTAGGATCACTGATTATAATGAGTGTGCAGATGTATCTATGATAAAAAAATAAAAATAATCAATTTACAGATCAGATAAGCATGTTTTTTATAAGTACAGGATCACTTTTTATAAAGGCCTTTTAAAGAAAAGAGCTTTAGAACTTAGATATTGCTGACTTTGGACAGGTTTGCCCAGTACACATTCTTGATAATCTACTCTCCAGTAACGAAAATACGGGCCCTTTCGAAAGTAATTGATCCGTGACACAAATTCAATTTTTCGGATGGGCTAAACACATCGGTATTAGGGACAACTAATCTTATGTCCGTTAGTATAACTTCGGATGAAACTACTATTTCGCGTACGCATCATGTACGCGAAATAACATGGAAATCCTGGAATGCAAGTGAACCATTAAAAAACTAAATGAGAAATAGACCCCAGCACTATCCCGGGATTACAACAGCAACAAATAAAACATTTTGTAAGACATTGTCCAGTAAAATGGAACAACATTTTATTTTGGCCTTTATTATTACAGAACAAAGTACAGCCCTCCCTTGTTTATCAGACTACCCTTTTATTTGTTGAAGAAAATAAAAGTATTATGTCATCAATGTATCCGTCTTAATATTGCGAAAGTTGTGTACTCAGTAAATATCCAAGAGCGCAAGTCGGAAAATGAGGAAAACTATGTATCCAAGAGACAGAAATTAGTTGTTTGTTAACTGTCCTGCCTGTCTAAGTTGAAATTCGTTCCAGTTTCGTTGAATCTGTTATACTTAACAAGACTCTGTAAGTGATCGGAGTTTGAAAACTTCTGCAGTTCGAATTGCAAATGTCTCAAGATCATTTCTTTTGTTGTTTTAAGTCGTGGAACCAACAATAACAGTACCTACTTGTACACAATCTTAAAATCATCTTCTGTAGTGTTTTCAAGTAGAATCGTTAACCGCATCTCTATTTATAGGCAGTTTGTCAACATGGCGACACCTTCGCATTCGCACCCGTTTGCAGCTCGTCTAGGAAGTGGGCCCTGATTGGATTACTCGTTAGGACGTCTGCACTAAAATACCGCACGAAAGTTTATTAGCCTGAACGCAAGCGGTTTGAGCACATTCAATAATAGTTTACATATGGCTGCCGATTAAAACTATTAATAGGCACGGCTAGGACTCACTATAAATGGTCTTGCTATCCCAACCCAATCCGTAACTTAACTGAATAAAACTCCACAGTGCTAATGTCCACAGTGCGGAATAGTGCAAATTACCTACCATTGGGATGTTTGCTATCTACGATCATACTGGACTATTGCAGGCCTACCCTCATGAGTTTAGCTCATAGGATCTGTTACCAGTCTTAATTGTCCCAAGGCAGGGCACTCACCTTAAATTCTAATACAGAGAAAGGACGACCAGAAACGACGACGAGAAAGGACCCGATACTATATGCTGCTCTACTAGCTTAGTTCGTGTTGGCGATTGTCTGGGTTTCCCTACGATTCTTTTCTTTAGTACTTATTGTAAATCCTAACTAATATTATAAATGCGAAAGTGAGTTTGTTCGTTACGATTTCACGCTAAAACGGCTGAACGGATTTGTATGAAATTTGGCACATGGGTAGACCATGACCTGGAGAAGGATATAGCTACGTTTCATCCTGGATGGCAGAAGTCGCGGGCAACAGCGAGTCTTTTAACTCGACCCTGTTAAAATTTACTGGGCCTCACTTGCAAGACTTTAAAAGCATTGTGTAAAGTGTGACATAGCCATGTAAGACTTTAGAAGCATTGTGTAAAGTGAAAGATGTGCATTTTTTACGTGTGGAAATCATCGTGATATTCTTCGACCTTCGGCGGGCGAAATGGATCTATCAGATCTTTCTGATTAAAGCAACTAGGAAGGAGATCCTCCAAGTCCGCTACATCTGTCCGGGGAATGGCCTGGTGGGTAGCGCACGCGCAAGCATCCCTGTATAATTCCCTTAAGTCCGAGAAGTGTTGTTGGGGAGTTTTTGGTGCACCTTCCTTTTTCCGGTTTAAACTCTACGAAGTTGTGGACGTTTTTCCATACTTTTATGATATTTACGTTTTATTGCGTTGCTTCTGCATTTGAACAGTTTCTAACGGAAATGTATTGATTGTGTTACTTTTGAACCACTTAGATAGTTTCAATTATTATCCTTGTTTCCATAGCTGGAATGTAGTTATTATGTCTAATTTTGGTTAGCTCTTACGTCAGAGCCGTTCATTGTCGACTAGGACGATGGTCTATTGTATTCATAACGTGGGCATTGTGTCCTGGATCCGAAATTAATAATAATGTCTGTGGTCCTGTGAACATGTGCGACTACATCAATAGTCTTGTGATATTCACTCACTGTACTGTTTCGAGGTGGACAGTGGTTTCAGAAATAACTACGACTACCTACCTACTCCACCAAAAAGGCATCAGAGGAAAAAAATCACAAATAAAAATTGGGACCCTAAGGTTGACATTGCGCTGGAATACCTACCTACCTATTGGTAATGGTTTTCAAGCAAGTCGTCTTCCGTTCACACCAGTGCTTATTGTGCCTGGGGAAACCCTACATCCAGTTTTTGACATAGGCAGCAAAGTTGCATTCAATTTCTAACATTCACGTTACGAATGAACTTTGTTTACTAAATTCAGTTTCTTCAGAAAAGTCTGTTTTACTGTTTAACAAGATAAAAGCAAATAAACGTTTTTACTTCAGTTCTTGCCCTCATTCCGTAGCTCGCCCCACTCATCCACGTTGGTTTACGTTACGATCTTTCGTATAGTCTTACTCAGTCTGTTGTTAACATTACTAAACAATAATGGGGTCTCATTGGCACGATTGGGTGAACAATTAATAGTATAGCTGATAGTTAACGTTCTGTAGTTTCAGCGCCTTTAAATGTTGAGTCATAATTAATAGTAAGTAGGTACATAGGTATTGGACAAATGCGAATTTCAGGCTGACTCGTTCGTCAATACCTAGACACTGAAGTGTGACTGAAGCTCTGCTAAGAATATAAGTTAGGTACCTACCCACTTATCATCTGTCTAAAGGCTTCTTCTCACAGAAGGATCTTGATATTTGCGCTCACTACTGTGTGTTAGCCATTTTTCATGAATCCAATGTTTGTGAACTCAAACTTGTGATTTCAGTGATACCTACATTAATTAGCAAGTGAATAAGATGAAACGCTCAAATGCTAGATTTTGAATCCTTAAACTTAGGTAGATACCCAAAAAGGCACCGTTTGGTAATAATAATTTACCCGATGATGAAACTATCTACACGTGGGTACCTACCAAGTTACGGATCAATTAACTTGATTATCGAAATATCGCTGCCGTCCGCTATAAACTGCAATGAAAGACGAACGGCAGGATTCGTACAACATACTTTTTTTGTTGTTATGTTATAGAATTTGCACCACTTATTAAGGCAACTAAGCCATTTATTTTCATGTAAGTGTACTAATTTTAGAACTTCGGATTCATTAATAATAAATAAGCATCACCTTTGTACGTTTTTTTCTGTTCTTTTCTTCTTGTCTGTTTATTATGTGTGTACATAAATAGTTAAATAAATAAATAAATAAATAAATAATATCATTATAAAGATTTGAATAATTAAACGTTATAAAATCGTAAACTAAACGCAATTATGTATTTAGAAGTTGCCATATGTAAAATAACAAATATCGAAATGATAATTAATTAGAAATAACATTAAATATAATTAAATACCTAATATATTTTAACTAAGAATGCATAATTGTTGCATAAAATCATAATAGTTAACGATTTAATAATAGGAATGATTTAAGTCATAAAGATTTTTTTTGTTCATATGGCAATTATTTATTGACAGGTAAAGAAAATCAGTCAGTGAGTTTGAGTTGTCACTGTTGTCAGTTCAGTTCCAGTTCTGTTCAGTTCTTTGCTGTTGTTTTGGATTGTGGTTTGTGACTGCATCTAAGCAATTTAGCGAATTATCTGGCCGTTTTTACGTTGAGTCGAGCATCCGTTCCTCCGTACTATCTCTTGATAGTAGTTTCGCGAAAGGACGCTTTATTAACTGTGTTTAGTGTGTCTAAGTGCTACGTTAAAATGACGAGTTTGCAATGTGTTAATTGCAACGTTCGGTTGTCCCGAATAAGAAGGCACTCTTTATCCGATGAGAGTGAAGATCTCGTCAATACTATTCGACTGTGGACATATCCTAGAGATGTAAGTAGTTTACGAATAATATTCTGTATATGAGTGGGCCATTGACGAACTATGTGATAAGTTAAACGTCTTGAAAAGTAGTAATTTAACCACTTTACCACATTATAATATGTATGCCTGCTAAAACTAATCTCAATACTATTCGAAAAACTAACAAACCCGGTAATGTGTATATATAACATACAAATTGTTACCTAATGTATCTAAATTGGTTTGCCTAAGTGTTATGATAGGTATTACTTTGATAATATGACCGCTGAAAAGGAGAGGAAAGTACTTATATAAAATAGTGTTGAACAGTACACTAAATCACGTTACTATTTCCAGATAACACCTGCTGACCATGTTTGCCATGCATGCTGGCAGCTAGCTACTCATCCACATTCGTCTGATAATATGCCGAGAAGACGAGTTGGCCATCTAAGTGTTTGTGTTGTATGCGGACGATCTATACTAAGAATTAGTCGACGCAGGATTTTGATTGAAGGGGCAAATGAAGAAGAACAAAGGGTGGCTAATACAGTTTCTACTTGGATCCAACCCCGAGAGGTATAAAAAACATGTACCTACAATAACTATTATTAATAATCTTTATTTGATTCAAACTAAGACATAAAATAATATAAATTATTTCCCACTAATACCATGGATGTTTAAATGCAAGCTTTTCTTTATTTATATTTTTTATTTTAGCTTCGTTCTGAAGATGAAGCTTGTGTGCCATGTTGGCTAAGAGCTAGAAGAACTAGGATTGCTCCACCAGTAGAAGACATTGAACCCCTTTCACCTGATCACGTGGATGATGATCATTCTACTTTAATGTGTGCTGTATGTGGTCAGAGTCTGTCCACCACAACATCAAATGAAGAATGGAGTCCCAACAACATTGCCCGTTTGCTGGAGCACCAGCAGGTATATTATGAGATAATTATATTTATAGTAACTAGCTTATAGGCACTTGCCATGAAAAGGGCATTACTCTTATATGTTGCTAACTCTGGGACACTCATGAGGTTGGCTCTATTAACAACAAATGGATACTGGTCCCTCCATTATCAAATGAGCAATTCTCCTCTACTCCAATGAGCAATAAACTTATTCACTCATAGTATCACAAGATGTTTGGTAAAGGTTATCTGTGAGGTGAAGAAAACCAATTATTGTATCTCAAGAACCATTCTCCAGCTTGGGTATTTAATGGGGAAGACTCGCTGTGTCCTACCTCTTTTTTGTTTTGTTTCTTTTATGGTTGAACATGTTGGGCACAACTTATTTCTATCGAACTTAGTGTTTAATTTGTATTTCATAAATGCTATTTCGATGTATATATGGCCATCCTATGAACAAATGAACTATTTACAGATGTCATCCATGAATGAAGTTTGTGGAGTTTGCTGGAACCAAGCTCGAGATTTGAGCTTACATGATCCAGAAGGACCACAAGAAAGACCCCAGCATATTGTCTTGCCCAATACAAGAAGAGCGGCTGAAACACCAGGGCATTGCATTTTCCAAGAATGCATGGAACCAGAGAGAAATGTTGTGCCCGAAGAAACCAGGCAAGAAGTATTGATTAGGTATCAATATTTTATACCAAGAGGTGCTCGTATTTGTTCTCTGCATAGACAGGAAGCAAATTATGGAAATCTCTATACTGCTGAATATAGCCTTAACAACTTTACTTCCATACACATAGAAGAGATTATTTTTATGTTAATGGAAGGACTTCGTAACATATCTTATGAGAATATTCAAAACTACCCTGATAACCAAGTGCACTACTTTATAGGCATAAGTAAACAAGAACATCAACAAATATTAGAAGCAACGCCCAGGCTTAGGAATATGAATCGGGGTAGTTTTGCATTAACAGTCCTATTGTGCAAGTTAAGAACTGGAGATTCGGGAGACAGATTGTCGTGCTTATTTCAGGTACCAAGAAGGACCCTAGAAACATTAATGTCTGTAGCAAGAAACATTTTGCTAACAGACTATGTTCCACAATTTCTTGGGTTTTCTCATTTAAGAAGGGAGCAGGTGGCAGCAAGAAATTCCTACATTGCCGATCACATTTTTGGTGAGCCTGATGCATCAGCTGAACAAAAACCCGGAATTACAATAGCTGATGCAACATATATATATACACAAAAAAGTAGCAATTACTTGTTCCAAAAGGATACATATTCCCTACATAAATATAGGAATTTATTAAAACCATTTATCCTCTGTGCCTCTGATGGATATATCATAGATGTACGCGGACCTTATAGTGCCACTACAAATGATGCGACCATAATGAATGATTTATTAAATGAAACAGAATTCAATGATTTCTATAGAGAAAATGATGTTTTTATTCTGGATAGAGGTTTTCGTGACTGCATGGATAGTTTGCATGAAAAAGGATACATAGGTCATATGCCTGAAACTAGAGAAGACGGCCAATCACAGCTATCCACTCTTGAAGCCAACAGATCACGCTGTGTAACAATAAACAGATGGGTAGTAGAAGCTGTGAATGGCCGTTTTAAGAGAGATTTCAAAATATTCCGTCATGAATATTTTAACCGTGCTTGTCGCAATTTAATGGCAGATTTTAAAATAGCAGCGGCTCTGCTGAATGCGTTTACTCCACCTTTCGCAGACAATATACATGCAGAGCAGTTTGTTTCAATTATATATGAGCGCCTGTTTTTAACCAATACCATAGCCGAATTAGCTATGGAACTTAATTTAAACAGGCGCGGTTCCTGGTTTGTACCCATAGATGCGACAACCCTATCTTTTCCGCGGCTATCCATGGAGGAGTTGATATTATTTGCATGTGGTGTATACCAAATTCGCCAGGCCCGTTCATATGTGGGTGAGCATTTCCGCTTTCATGGAATATACACATTAGAGGTATCTCGAGAGAGAATAAATGGTTTAGAGGGAATAAACCCAATGTTGCTTCGTGCAAAAATAAAGTCCCGCCATTCTTCTGCTAGAACTTATTTTGTATTTATAGTTGCAGAAACAAACATGAATGGTCGGGACGCAATCAGAAGTTATTGCTGTAACTGCATTGTAGGTTTAAGAACAGTGGGATGCTGCTCACATGTCATGAGCATTATTTGGTATCTTAGTTATGCTCGCCATGAGGGTATGACCCGACCTGCCCCCTTCTTAGATGAAGTAATATTAAGATTAAATTAATTATAAGTACTTACAATAAAATAAATGTATGTACTTACAAAAACAAAGTATTGTTTCATTTACCTACACTCAAAACCCCATCAGAACTTCATCATTATCAAACTGTTGCAGTCCGCTGCTGGACATTAGGTAAGTATGTCCTAATGCACCCCACTGAGTAGGTACGATCCTCATCGCAATCTAACTACTTTATAGTAAGTAATACACTACAAAAAAAAAGATATAATTATAGTATAGAGTGCGCGCAACAAACTATGAACAGTAGACACGGGTTTGAACAACAAGACGTTCCTCACCACACTCACTCACTTGTCAGTTTGAGATTCATTCATTTGTATGTCACAGTGAAGCGGTACAAAATGTTATTTTGAGGTGTTGGGACATTCAATCATTATGTAGGGGACATTTGAAGTGCCTCTTTTATGTCCTACCCAACACTAATCTATAGGTCACTACTTGTCTACGATGCGCACTAAGCGATTTGTGCAATGCGCGCACTCTATGTAATATTATATCACTATGACTACAAAGATAGCGACAAGCAATCTAGAACATTACTTTATCACCAAAACAATGTTTATATACTTACCTATAAGTAACAATCTACATCGGTACACTAGTACATAACCTTAAAAAATAAAACTGGTTATAACTTTTACGTCCCAAGTTCTAAAAATCTAAGAATTTTCCAGGGGGTTGTCTATCATATTAACTACCAATTAAAACCAAAAATATCCCGAAACACGAAATTTTATTAGCTGTACGAAGTTCCCATACAAGCCTGCCGTTCGCCTTTTAATGAAAATTAAACAATGCCTCGTGTTCAGTAAAAGTTGGAACGGAAAGGAAGGATAGGACAATGTGAAACGCAAACAAAGGCCGATGGTTGGCGGATTGTGGCTCGCATAGCAATCAGCCTGGAGCCAGTACCGCTTTGCCAATCTATGTAGTGGGTACACAGTCGCCGCCAGCATGAGCCTGCTTGGTAGGTATAGATATACCTATCGTAAACGTCGCTAGCATCGATATGCCCAAACGGCCAGACGTATGTACGTGCATCGATTTCATAAAAAATTGGCACGTTTCTTAAATTCCTTTTTGACTGAAGAACTGTATTGTCTACTTACTACTTTTTAAAAGGCACCAAGTTGACGACTCTTTGAAGAGTAACTTGACAGTCTGTCGAGAACTTTTGGGTAGAAGAGACGTGGTTTTTGGCGCGTCGTTCCCAAGTGGCCATTTTTGGCATCCGAAATTAACTCGTTGGTGTATTAATTTTTTATCAAAAAAACTATGAATGGCTGGTGTGAAAGATGATAATTATGTAAGGAACGTCTAATAGAGTTGTGCTATGGTAGAAGACATGCTACACCGAGCCCAAAAAGCTGAGATTAAAAAAAAAATTGGAGAATGATGATAGACAACCAGTTGGTGTGGACAGCTCAACTTGATTAAAGCTTTTTTTTCTAGAAATGGATTGCGCGGGTGATGGCGGCTGAGGCCAGAGACGGTAGACAGACGTTTGCATGTACGTTACGTAGCCTAATCGTTTATTTTTGTCACAACACAAAGCTGGGAATTAACCGGACCCTTGTAATATAAACGCCTAATTCCCCCACACATCTGTCCGCCCTCGGCGAAATAAACGAGCATAACTGAAACAGCACAAAAAGAAAGGTCCGTTTTGTACACAAAGTAATAAAGATTGGCGGTCACGCTCTGGCCGTCTGTGGAAGTGTGGACTTCAAGCTGACTGCTAAGTAATAAACAAGTTTCCTTTACTGGTGGATGTTCCTCTAAATAGGTAATATAGGCACCGTTATGCGTGAACAAATATCTATTCGATGTCATAACTAGAATAAGGTGCCTAGCCTACTTTATTAGTTATGGGTACCGAGTGGATTTTAGTATCATGACCCTCATTTCCACCTTTTCAAGATTTTCCTGCTGTCGCAAGAAAGGAAAGATAATAGGAATGACCGCGACGTGTTAGAGATTGAAACAATGAATAAACATGCTTGGTTACCAGATTGTTTTTAATTTTCCAACTTCAATCGCTATGTTGAACGTGGTCGAAGTGCAGTAGTCATCATTTTGTTTTGTTTTACAACTCCATGCTACGAGTACACGGCTTAGTACCTATCTATAAACCTTTGTTTGCTGAAGTTTGTTCGTCATTAGTGAGACGTTATTTCGCTTTGTTTTGTCTGGACAAACTATGAAATTATGATCACGTTGGGAAACCCTGTAACTTGTCAGGTCTTGGTCTTGGTCTTTGGAATTGCGTTCAATCAAGACACATGTGGTTTTCCAGTGTGAACTCAATAAGTGTATAATAATAAGGCCCAACAGTAACTGCAGACTTTTGAATATATAATCCAACTGGCTTATGAACGATTTTGGTTCAGTTTTCGAGGATGAACAATTTCGATTAGGACCTAATTTAAATATAACGAAACATCTTTATTTTTATCAGTCTGCGTTTATAATGTTTCATTTTATCTCACCGTGTGAATAATTAGTTTTTGGTGAGGTCAGTACCTATTCGATTATATCATCAGTTTATTTTGACATCTTGATATAAGTAGTCCCAATCCCGCCTGAATTAGACTGATTTTTGCTGTAGGTAGAGGAATTTAACCGTTTTTCGCTATTGGTACTTCTCACTAATTAAGACAGTCAATTGATGGTTCAGTGAGTTCTCGTTTATAATGCGTAGAACTGTATCTTCTCCGCACTCTGTAATCAACACAAATTACAGATATTCTTTCAGCAAACCGGTCCGAAACTGGGTTAATTTAACAAAGTCGTAGGTAGGCACATATTTGTCTAATCATAATATTAGATCCAGTTTGTGCGTCAATAATATTGACCTACGACTAATTGACTACGAATGAAATACGCGCTCAAGAAGCAGTTTAGCAAAACAAAAGAAAGTGTTTGCACTCACCGATAGCAGCTGCTCGTCTCTCGGTTTTAGTACTACACTTCCAAAACTTCATTGTTTTATAAAGTTTCGCAGAGGTCACCAAATAGCGAGATGACACCGCGCGCGCCCGCTAAGTCAAGTCGCCATCGTCTAACTGTCCGTTTGAGGCCGAAACAATGACTTTTGTTTACTAACGAACGACGCGGAGGATTTATTAAATTGTCGAGTGAAGTGGCCGGCTGCAGGAGACCAATGAGCCGAGGCAGAACGAGTGCGACGAACGTACACCCCCGGCGGACAATCTCCGGTTGTAACTCAACACCGGTCTATTGGAGGATGGCGTGGGAGCCTCGACCCCGATCACACCTAACGTCCCTAAACCCTGGTTCAAACGGGTTAATTGAAACACATATAGTAGCGTAAAAAAGTTTAATTTCTATCACATCATGTCTTCCTACGGTAATAATTTTGGAACATAGATGCCGAATATCATGCTAAGGGCAAATCACTACGATTCGAAGCAAATAGTTTCTGAGCTTGAAAAGTTCAAGATGAAGGTGATTTACATCAGGATTTGCTGTATTCGGCGTAACTCTGGACTGCTGTTAGTAATATGAATATTGTGAATTTATCGACGATTTTCATTAATAAGATCTGCTCCGAATCTTACATGTTATTGCGCTATAAAAATACATGGATAAGCATAAATTTCTAGGCACATTTCTGTACTGTCTATAGTTACGTTGATTATGATTACACACTTCTATCAGTTACACATAAGTTACGCTATAACTATCTTATTTATTTTAAAATAAAATGAGATTTTCAATTTCGTCTCCAGCTCGAAAACTACTAGTCTTGTCATCGCGAGGAAATCAATTTAATCAGCTTAGTAAAAATTTGTCAAGGAATCCAATCAGTAAAAGAAATTTTATCCGTTAATAACGCAGTTAAAAGTAAAATATCGTTGGGATAAACAAATATGCCAATTAACTGTGTACAATTCTATAAAATATGTAGTCTTTAGTGACATTAAAACCTTGAGCTTGTCTTGTGACTGTAATGCACAGGCACAACGGCAAATATCTCTTGAAAACTTCAGATAAGTTTCACCACATAAGTATTATTCAAATTCAAATAAATTATCTTTAGGATTCTTCATATCTTTGAAAACATTACAACTTTTACATTTTGAAATTAAGCACACAGGACCCAAAAACAGTTCTTTTAAATCAATAATCTCTTATTGAAATATTTAGAGCCTTGATAAAACAATAGAAACTAAAATAGGTTATTGATTTATTACTCTTACAGTGTATTTGTTGTATTCAAGAGATATTTGTACGACGATTGAAAAAAAAAAAGAATAATTCAATTTAAATAAAAACTTTTATCTAAACATGCGCTTACGCGGGCAACTTCTATGCAATCTTGGAATTGCCATAAATTGCTTGGTGTTGCCGAAACGAAATATTGACCACAAATTGGCAAGTATCGCGCAACTAATTGGCCGTTTAAGCACAACATTAGACTCCATGTGATGTTTATCAAAGCAAGTGTTTTCTGTATGAAAATCACATGATTATTAAAAACGATTTTGTTGCAATGTTTGGTCACCGTGATATTAAAACTAGGTACACCAAGGCTTAGCGTAATAAAATTACAACCTAACTTTGTCTGCACTTATTAAATAAATCCTTATTAATGTATGAACTCATAGCCGAGGTCTTGTAACTCAGCATTCTGAAAGTCAGCCTTCTTGATCGACAATTAAATAGTTTTTTAGAAAACTAAGTGCGCTTGTTGATGTCACTGAACAAATGCATCTCTTTGATTTAAATTGTCTTTATAATAAGCGTTCTTTTGTTGTGATACACTAAATATCTAAAATGTGTTAAGTTGATAAGTAAATAGACACTAAATCAAAATCACAATAATTATACATTATGTTTGTTATATCTTTAAGTAAGACTTTCAAGAGTATTGCTATTTGAATTATTGCTGGTTTGCACTAAAGATTGAAAAACACTGCACTGGAAGCGTGATTTAAATTTACTAAAATTATGTTATGGTACAAGAAAAAAATGGTAGGTCGGACCGCCTCAGTATAAGTAACATCTAAAATGCAAGAAACAACGACGAATGTTTGCGCGCTCCTAGTCCTATTACACCAACTTTATATTTGACGGGAACACAAGCATGGCTGATAATTTGTTGTGTACGCACAATAAATGTGTGCACATGCTTTATATTTTGATATGTATGTAATTTCATCAGAGAAAAAACAAATTTCTAGAGATTGGCTCTACTACTAATTATATAAAGAATGTGAATTATTTTATTCTTCCCATAAACTCCATGTTACTAAAATAATTAATTTGGTTATCTGGATATTCTATTGAAACTGTACTAAAGCACTGTAATACATCACTTTTCATTAAAATCCTATTATTACTTTATTCTAAACATTAATTCCGAAATTATAATCCCATATTATAATGTACAAGTTATCGCACAAGTTATGTCAAAATCCACGTCGTATTATGAAGGCACTGCTTTTTTTGATACATGAAAATAACTTGTCGATCATAATATTGTGATAAATTAATTGATCGCTATTGTAAAAAATTCTTCTACACAACTGTTAGCTGTCATTACCAACCTCTTCATGACTCAAGTAATGAGAGCAACAAGCACTTACCTACCTTCATTATCTAAGTTGTTGTAAAGTTATGCTGAACTTAACCTCGAAAAATGTATGGTTGAACCGAAGTTAATACTGGTGTAATGTTACTTAATCCACGTTAATTAATAAGCAAATGTTCAGCATTTGGTGTGTATGAATAGTAATCACTGGATGTCTAAAATATTTTTGCTTGTTACTCTCAGTCAGATACTATATTAGTCCCCACCTTCTGCATACATCCAACTTAACCATTGCATTTTTGAGGGTGAAAAATGATTGACTCAATAGCAATATTTAACCAAAAGCTAATATCGGTCGCACAACAGTTTATTTGGATGTACGCTCCCCTCCCAACATAGTTCTCACACGCAGTCCATGAAGTTTCTACACAATGTCTATACTCATAATAAAAATAATTTTAGTTATGTGTTGACAAACCACATTACATATGTCTAAAATAAACTACATAGCTAATTGCTAATATAAATGGTGTAAATATGATTAACTTTTATACTTACAGATAGTTTTATTAAATTAGTTTTTCAACCAATACTGAAAAGGTGTTCCCTAACTATCTTTGCTAACTTATTGCCAAAGTTACGTGTGGCGTTTCAAATTAAACAGATTTTTTCAGGAACCGTTCCATTTTACAACAGTTCAGTCGTCGCGAGATCGAAGGTTACGTACAAATGTTTGCATCTGCTACATTATGTTTTGCATTACTTGAAACTTATGCTGTAGCTGTACTTGGTACAGGCATAGACGGCTGTCAATGCCTGTACCAGGTTCCCTGAACGCGCGTTTGAAAGTGTGAAACAGGAGTCACAATATAGGCTTGTTGCGGTTGTTGGACTACAGCCAATGGTATGACTTGCTGTGCCATTTCTACAGGCTGTCCATTCTCCTCCGAGACTCCCAGTGGCTGTACACAATGCTGTTGTGCCACTTGTTGTACACCTTGCTGTGTGAGCACTTGTTGGTGTTGGCTTACTTGCGGCACCAACATTTGTTGTTGCATTTGCTGCTGTTGTTGAGGCTGCTGCTGGTGTATAACAACATGGGCCTGGTTCTGCATCTGTTGATGCTGCTGAACTTGTACTTGTTGCACTTGTTGTTGTTGCTGTTGTTGTTGTTGCTGCTGCTGTTGTTGTTGTTGTTGTTGCTGCTGCTGCTGGACTTGCTGTTGTTGCTGCTGCTGCTGTGCTTGTTGTTGCGCCTGCTGTTCTCTATCATGCTCCTCTTTCTTCTTAGCCTCCATAGCTGCCTTTTTAGCATCGGACTTCTCTTTCTCCTGCTGTAGTCTAATAGGATCCTTGTTCTTATCATATGACATACATTTACCACTGCGGAACGGCACCATATCTTTTGGAATATCTTGCTTCTTTGTTGCAAATTTAACATGTGGGAACTGATCTTTCATGAATGCACGGAAAGTTGAATAGCCCATAAGTTTTACACCTGGCTCTAAAATCTCTCCATACTCCTTGTAAGCCTCAAATAAATGTTTCCTTGAGTCTCCTTGAATAATGACAGTTTTACTGGCTTTTTTACCACTTTCCCCAGATGGTTGAATATCTTTAGGTGAACTTGCATGTTGTTTCAAATATTCCTTCAAGAAATTAGTGGCATGTTTGTAAATATCTAGAGTGAATGTGTTATATGGCTTCTTACCGACGTTGCCGTGTATCCGAGGAGCGACACCGTGCGTCATTACGTGTTGCCTGATCCGCTTCAGCTGATAGTGAGTAACATTCTCAAGATACAAAAAAGCCTCTAGGCAAACCTTCCTTCCTTGATAAACATAACATGCTCTCAGTCTCCTCCTGACTTTGTGCCGTGAAGTCTCAGCTGGATTAGCCAAGCTTGCCATAGTGATGCCCATCAGGTACATATCATGTTCACTCTTAGTTAGTTCTGCAATATTGAGTCTATGCCGATAGACTGCTTCTGGATTAAGTCCTCGATAACAGTTGTCCTTACAATCGCAACCTCTCCTCAGTCTTTCTTTGACCTGAAATAGCATTATTGAAACTTTAATATGAACTCAAAACCGTGTGTTTCACTTAGTATGTGGGTCAGTTTCTAGAGAACTCAGTAATTGCGAGATACACAGATGTAAGTGATAACAAGAGGAGTAAGGTTAGCACCAAGATATCAGTCTGTATAGTAAATCTCGAGTTGATCTTGAGTTTGAATAAATCTGGTACACAAGTCCAACAAGGGTGATTATTATGCTCTAAGAGATGACAATTAAGATTGAGTTTATTTGCATCATAATTTGCAAGCCACGATTAAAATAACCTGCTCTTGTTATAAGAACTTTGGGAAGATAACCTCAAAAAGTAAATTACTATCAAGCCATAATAAAACAAAAGAACTTCTCACCTGTGTAGGATTATCTTCCAACTTATTGTCAAGAACGTCTTCATCGCTATCAGATTCAGCTTTTTTCTTTTTTTTATTGCCAGTCTTCTTTTCAACTTTGGGTTTAGTATCAACTTCCATGTCTGCTGGTTCACCTTCAACATGGGGCTCAAATTCAATACTGTAGGTACCAGGTAGGTTCTGCAAATTGGCAGCACCATTTTCCACCTGTATTGTGTGTCCTTGCCATAATACCTGTAAATTAATTAAAATTGTGATTAAACAGCTGTGTTCCTTTAGTAGTTGAAGATCCTTTGCAACAAAATGTAGAGATGTATCTATGCCTAATTAGGTACAATGAGGTTAATATTAGTACCTGCTCTTGGTGACCATTGTAGTTATGCTGTTGCATGTTTTGTGCTCCCATCTCAAAGACAGAGTGCTGGCCCATGACGGGAGTGTGCCACTGAGCACTCTCGCCGTACTCGCCGCCGCCGTTCTGGTCCGCTGGTATGGACACGATTATCGCCTCCTTGCTGTCCACGCTTCGCCGCTCCACAGAAAGCAGTGAATGCAGCACCTCACTCGCCTCTTTCTCAGCAGGATTCACCACTTCCATTTTCTCGAACGACATTCCGCCTGCTCGACGCTACAACCGATCGTTCACATCAAATCACATGTACGTACATACGTGTATGTACAAAGCCTCACGACAAACCCGCCCCGACCGCTAGGAGAATCGACAACCCCAAGACACAATACAAGAAAAACCGCGATAACTTTTCAAATTCATGTAAATAAACATAACAAAAACCGCGCAATTATTAACCTTAATCGCATTTTTTAAGTTTCATTATCGCATAGCGGATCGAACTCCCGTGGAATATTGGGCCATATAGTCATAGCAAAGGAAGAATAAAACTCACCTATTTCACGCTATTTCAGAGACTGAGATGCAAAAAAACGTATCCCCACAGTTTCTAACAGACTGTGGTTTGTTTTAATTCACTTCATTTTGATATTACAGTCATAATTAAAGAGAAATGCACAAATATTTCACTGAGTTCACGGAAGCAATATGGCGATACACTTTCCGTGAATAAAATCGGAGGACGCCGTAGAACACGTAATTTGTACAGTGCGCCACCACCAGACGGCGCTGAGGACGCGTTTCCGTATCGACGCTCATGTCGCGAACCAGCGCGGCAAAATTTAAACAAAAAATGTTTTATTTTACAACGACTGGCAGAGAATTACATTCTAAACAGTAATTAATATTTTGTCAGACATGCTTGGTCTTGGAAATTCGAGCATAATTTTTTTGACAACCTTCTTCGAGATAAATCGGAAATGCTGCACTTGTCAAAATAAATGCGAGCAGGCGGCATTGTTAATACGAAAATCCATAACTGTCTGTCGTGTTTAGAAAGGTTTAAAAATGGAACGAAGTTCTTACTTCGACACATGGCAACGAAAGAGATGAGATAACATAATATCAAAGATTTTATTTGATTTGGTTTACAAATAGACCTGTTTAAAAGTTAAAAAGAAATAACTTATCAAAGAGTAGAATAAGTATACAACTTATCAAAGAGTAGAATAAGTATAACATAATTGCCGAGTGAAAAATGATCGTTGTTCGTCATTGATTCTGGAATTTATAATTAATTTACTTATTTTTTTCCGCGCATTATTTGAGAAAATTTAAGGGGTATACAAGCCTTGACCGCATCCAGGCATTGATGGAGTCACGTATGTGTGCCTTGGCTGCGCCTCGGCCCACATTTTCACGTTCGTCCATCAATGCCACAGGCCTGCAACAGGCCGCGGCAAAAATGTACTGCTTATCGCTTTTATAGAAAAAGATTGATATCGCTGTATTTTTATAATAATACCTTTTTCCAGTAACAGAAGACATTACGTTGACAAGAAGTACCTAGGTGGCTAAACAATTCGACTTCCTTATTTTTTTAATTCAGGTAAATGTACCTGTTGACGAAAAACCACCTGCTCGACAGTGTCCATAAATTACTAATAGAAAGTGTCAAATTATATGTCAAAAAACCTTACCTTTACCTAAATTAAAACTAAATTCGAATTGCTTTTTTTTTCCTCCCACGTGTGAGTATTCTTCTCGGGGATAAAGGTGCCTTCGCATTGGGCGAGCTTGAATTCCTCGCGGGCGTCGCATCGCTCAGGAGTTAACTCTGGGCACTAGAGTTCTTCGTTACGCTCAGGTAATCAGGTTCAATATAGTGCCCGTGAAATGAGACACTACTTTATCCTCTAAGTGAATAATCTCCAAGTAATAAAGACTTAAATTCGCGTATGGACAACGAAAATAAGTAGCCGCGAATCTTTGCAAGTGAGATTAAACATTAGAAAGGCAACACTATTAAGTAGGTACCTATTATGTCGTATGCCTCTAACTTAAATGAGGTATGTGGGCGACCATAATTATATGTAGGTACCTACCTGGTACATCATCATCCTCCTGAAGTCCTAACCATATCATTGGTTGGTGGGTATTAGTACTAGTGCCAATCAATAACCTTCTTTCGGAAGCTTGTGCACTTATAAGTATTCATGAAGGTAAAAAGTTGCTTGTATCGATTGCTGTAGGTATATGCCAACGATACACACCACTTTTTAGACGTTTTGACGACGTAGTATCTGGTATTATTATTTGGGTTGAGTTGACACGGGCCCAGTTGTCACTGACCCTACTTATTACCCGGATTAAACCTATACCTAAACATTTTAAGTAAGTAATTGCTAATATTTTGTTTGAAACACGTGTGTACCTATATTTTATTATTAGGCTGCACATACCTAAGTAACTATTGAATTTCTTTAAGCTTCAAAAAAAAATAGTCTGAAGAAAATCTACGCACAATTAAAGCAGGGTTCGACGTATACATACATGAGGGTCCGCAACGACGTGGAACAAAACCAACTGCCACACAACCCTGGCATGTAATTTAATGTAGGTAGACAAAGGTAGGGGTACCTTCAGAAAAAAAACCACTAAACTTAAAAAAAAAATGTTGTAAGTAAGTACATAATTGAATATTCGTACCTACATCAGAAGATGGACATGATGGATGGACACATGGACACCGGTAACCGGTAGTTTCCTTCGACATCGTCGCTTCTATTTCCTACAATGTACTCAAATTGATTAAAGATCACTATTTTTAAGGTATAATAATTCATCAAATTAAATTGTGCAACTACCTAATTTTTTTAATGATTGAATGTATGAAAAAGTTCGTAGTAAAATAAATGGGTCTAAAAAAGTAAAAACGAGATAAAGATATAACGCAAAACAAGGTCACACACCCTAAAAAAAGCAAACTGTCATCAGTGAAAACAAACCGCCTTTTTGCCATTATTTTCTTTTTACTTTTGTAATTTTGATTCCTTTTTTGTTGGTCTGAGTTTGATAGTTATTTATAAAAATATTACTTAGGTACTTATTTATATGTGACAATCTATTGTAGGACCTACGTAAGAATTATAATCTTTAAATATCTAAGTGCCCACTAAGAATTAGTGAAACAGTAAGTCCCCACTTTCTTCATAAATACTCGTAAGTGCCCACAGGTGCCCACGTTATGCTTTTGTTTTGTGATTTAATAACAGTAGAGGTAGATATAAATTAATAATTTTACTTTATTATTATCAGCTTCTGCTTCCTAGTTCCTTTTTATGCGCGTAGGTTGCATATTTTTAGTGATTTGGTCAGTATTTAGCGTTGGCTTATATGACGTCATTACCCTACCTAGTGTTCAGCTATTTAAGTCTAGGTCCATTACTCACCAGCTGCTGCGTCGAGGGCGAAGCAGCTACTGCGAGACTTGACGACACCTCCTGGCGACGGACCATCCGGCCACTCCATCCTCTCCTCCATCGCCTTCGACGCACTTCTCTTAAATTGCTCCAAGAAACTGTCTATTTGTGTTTCTATGCTAGTCGGGGAGTTGGCCATCGTTTCCACCGAAACACCGAAAACAAACACAACGCTAACCTACCGTTTACGACATTTTTCGTTTAAAACGTCCTTTCTTTGTTTTCCAACACAAATCCGTGGTTACGGACTCTCAAAATAATATTGTATTGCATAATTGACCGTCATTTTTTGCCGAATTCGTTCATCGACCCGACTTCGCGTACAATAATATCAAAGAAGACCGCGGAACGTCCTCGAGTATGAAAGAGACTATTGGATAGCGATGTAGGGATGTAATAAGTGTTTAGAAAACATCGATAATAATAAGAATCAACAAAATACCAATGTAAGTAATCAAACATTTATCCCAAAATCATGGAAACGTAATTAAAGTCTTTATTTTTGACACAGGTGGTAAAACAAGTACTTACTCATTTCTTTGTCAAAAGCGTCGTCCAATTACTAAATTATTTGGGTTGTGTTTGGAATAAATGAAGCAACCATTCACGTTCGAGTATTAGACAAACTTAGCGTATAAAACAAAGTTATAATCGGAATCTGTATCGTAGTGATACAAGTGGAAACTACTAATATCATCGATGTTCCTAAAAACTACTAACATCCCTACAATGAAATGATTTTACTACGGATACCGTTATGCTATATACGGCAACGAAAATAAAGCGACACCCACTGACATCTATCGATCGCCTCGAGCAGCTGTTTGAGTTTATCTTGACTTGGAGTTGCCAGTTAATGGGTTGTTAAAAAAAACTACCGGTGAGTAATTTTTTAAAGCTTATTTAAAATTAATCTTTTGCTTCTAATTAGACGTTGCTTTAATGTATATGAATGTTCATGAAAACATAGTTGAGATCGTTCGTTCTTTTTTATTTTTACGCATGCGTCGTTGTCTCCGTTATGTGTGTGTTGAGTACGATGACGTTTGTGAGATAGTGTGGGTATCACCGCGGCGAGGGGGTCGCGGTCGCCGGTCGCGCACGCTGCGTGCATTAGCTAGTGCTGCGCGAAGAGCGCGTGTAGTTCGTGATATTAGAGGTGACTGGAACTGTCACACACGAGACTACACCCGGCCACAAAATGTCAAGTAAGCTTCAATAGTACTATACGTAATACCGGCATTTTTTTTAATTTTTCAATTCTATTCATGCATTATTTACTTTGAAATTGCCATTGGTAATTGAATAGAATTTGTGGTATTTAACTACCTACTTAATTAAAATGTTAATATGGGTAGATAAAAATACTAGTGTGGCGATGACTACGTTAAAACTACTCTTATTAATATTTTATTTTGTTAGGACTAACCTATTTTAATACATCAATGGGACTAACCCGTTCATTGAATTTTAATAACTGTATGAAAATAAGAACTGTTCAAGGAAAATATTGTAACAATCATTAGGCAACAGGAGCCTACCTATTTTATTTTATAGTTTCTGTAGAAAGTATAATTATTACAACAGCTAGTTTAATTTAGTCCAATAATTTGCGGAATGTCGAAGATGAATACTGTACTAGTCGTATCATTTCACTTTTCTCGCGTAAGTACAACGCAGTATTTCCCAATAAAATGGACTATAATGTGGTCCATGACGTCTATCTTAAAACTTGTTATCTTTCATTTTAAACGACAGAATTGTCCGTATTTATTATAATATTTATAAAGTTAGTGTAAAATGTGAGGAAGCTGGATAACCTTGAATTATTCTGGTCTAGTATTATGTGTGTCCGATATCTTTATTGACCCCACAAACATCTACGTCATTCTATGTTCGCAGCCAAAGATTATGAATTGTACTACCCTACATTTAATTTCTTTCGTATTAGCATTGAGAGATCGTAAACAGAGTATCGTTATCTACTACAAATACCTACATTCATAAAAGCCGGCCTATCAACTACGTGATATGAACTGCTATGGAAACTGCAGTATTGTGTACAGTCACGATATCTTATATCATCTGCAATATTATTTTATCTTATATCATAATCGCAGTTAATATCGTGTCCAGCGTGTCCTGTTGCCTGCAGGATGCAGGAGCTGATGGCCGCTACTGAAGTGCCAAACTCGTAGCCAAATTCAGGGCTGACTCTATATCAATTGCCATCGCCACGCTAAGAAGATGGTAGTTTTGGGCACTGAGTTACCGAATTTGAATAAAAAAGAGGGTACATTTTGCATATTGTCTTAAATCGGAAGGGCATTGTATTGTTTCTCTATCTATATGATATAAATGGGACACATAGGTACCAGATTTCTGGGGCAGTTAATTGGCAGAATCCACCGATATAGATATATTCATCTGTAACTGACTTAATACGAATACAGTATTGCTGGACTGGCGCCCCATCCTTGTACTATTGTGTACTCTTAGCGTGATATCCGATATTCAATACTAACCACAAAGGTTCATCCGACCTGATTGCGGCTTAACTTGCGCCGGCTGAGTATATACCAATCTGCGATAATACCGTTCTCATTTGAATGCAATTTAGCATTCAACTTTCGAGACAATAGCAATATTCCATCATTCGAAAGTCCCTAGTTAACATTATCAAAGGGGTTGGATGCAGCTATGAATATAATTTGAGTTATTATTGCATGTTCAAAAGGAATTGGAATTTGCAGAACATGGAGTCGTTCGGTTTTATAGCACAATACCTAGAAAGATTTATGGGTTTCGTTCGTACCAAACCCGGATCATTCGCAAACCAGTCCCACTTTCTCTAACAACAAGTCTTAGTCTTCGGGTTTCACTTTACAACACTGAAAATTGAATATTGGCCGAGAGAAATGCATTTAGCTGACGGCGCATAGCGTGTGCATCATAGATGCGAACTTAGAAAGTGTGGATCACGAAGGCCACTTTTTCAAATATTTAAGATTTCCTAGTTTCAAATTCAATAGGTGTGTGTGACAATATAAAAAGATGAACACGTCATCATTGCATTCCTTTATTCCGTTAAACGGTCGACTGCCCGCGTGGTTCCATCCCGCCGGACCGGCCGCACCTAAATAGAAACCGCAGGGACATTGCTCCCGAGCGCGCCTGATCCTGCATCTCAACTCTCGAGTGCCTTGTTGGGGTGCCTTTTGCCAGGAGAACATTTCCATGCGTTTATTAAACTCGATATTATTTTAGGTTTCCTGTTATATCATCTAGTAAGCTGGTCTATCGAACTGATATTTCTGAAAATAAATCGTTGTGGCTTTACGATGTTGATAAACCATTAATGCTGTAAAAACGTGTAATGAGCTGAGCAGATTTCTGGCCACAAAAATTTGGCCTCGAACATTGACGGAATTTCCTGAGATATAATTAATGCAAGGTTTTGATAGTTTTATGACTTGGAGGATGTTTTAAGTTTCTCTAAATCATCGAAGACGTCTGGAGTGGTTGACTTTGAGACCACAAGCGACAAATTAATAAAAGTCTTCACTTTGAATCTACCTATGCATAAGATATATTTGCAGGCAATTGGTTAATCATACATAGTCGTTTTGTGCACGTGGGGAATGTCCTACTGTCTGGAACGTCACTACATAGAGGCAGCACGCGCTGATAGAGAAGACTTACGAGTTTAATTGTGGAATACATAGGCGTGGACGGGCTCGACACCAAATATCTAACGCTACACAGTAGTTTTATTTTGAATTTTATTTGTGTCGCGCTATTTCGGAACTGAACGTGCGGCACTTGTCTATTACATGGTGGTATATGTAATGGCCCACGCAGACTGAATGCCGGGAGCTATTCCGGTGAATATTTTTGTGGAATCTGAGACGTTTGTCCATATTATAATCGGAAATAATACATCTAGATGCAGTAGGTAATTTAATGGTAGTTTGGCTTTACCTATTGATTGATAGTCTAAATGTATTATCGTAACAGTGTAATAAATCGCATGGCATGCCTATATTACACATCAAGGCATGATAATAAATGACTAGACAATAAATGTTTCCCAATTAGACTGAATGTCGAGACTACAGTATGAACACGTGGTGATATTGACAGGTGAAGAAATAATAGTGCGCATACGCATCTGCGGCGCCAATTCTCGTAGCACGTGCCAATATTATATATGTACCTACTACATAAAATACCTACGTAGATGCTCTGCGTCTTTCTCAAGAGGAAGAAACTGCGCACTTCCTCATAGCATTTTACGATGACGACGGCGACGCCCCGACATGAACAGACAGCAGAGCGCTGAAATACAGATCTACGTAATCCTCCAAAACAACGTTTCTCCAGTTATTTTAGATATTTACGTCTTTGGCACCAAAGGCGAAACTAGAAATGCGATTAGACTCGTGCATGAGTAAATTAGACATAATAAATTATAATGCGGATTTATAAATAACCTGTTCAATTGAGTCGAATAGTGACAGTTTTTGTTATTTACTTGAGTCTCAAATATATTCGGGAAATAAGATAGTATAAATAAATGAGTGACGATAGTAATGTCAGCTATTATGAAGCCAACTGCGAAAACTGCGTGGTAATTACGTAACTAAAAAAAAATCTAAAAGGTAATATAAATAATAATATTTAATATTTTAAATCATAAAGATAAAAGCTCGTGGCTAAGTAATAACAGCCGCTCGGGTCGATCCATCAGGTTAAGCTACGCTTGCCGGGGTTGGTCCGTGGATGAGTGACCATTTTCACATCTCGAGACTCCTCCGTGCCTCGGAAAGCACGTTAAGCCGTTGGTCCCGGCTGTCATTTGTGGATCTTTGGCAGTCGTTACGAGTCGTCAGAAGCACGAAAGTCTGACAACCAGTCTAACCAAAGGGTATCGTATTACCCAGTTACTGGGTTGTGGAGGTCAGATAGGCAGTCGCTCCATGTACAATACTGGTATTCAGCTGCATCCGGTTAGACTGGAAGCCGACCCCAACATAGTTGGGAAAAGGCTAGGCAGATGATGAAAGATAAAATATAATAATAAAAATACAAAACTTGGTATACTTAATTTTTATATTTTGCTGCTGTAATATATGTAATATATGAGTGTGTGTGGGATAGGGGTGTGTGTGTGCCTCTGCAGTGTATACGTTGATTTTATTTGATAATAGCATAGATATCCGTGGATAATAGTAAGGATTGTTTCAGTAGAGGTGTAAGATTGTTCTAAGAGCCATAATTTCACTGTGTGTTTTATTTGGGTATAAGAGGAGTCATCTACCTAATATTTCCCAGCTTTGGTTACAAATAGGCAGACTCACATAGAAATGTCTCATTTGGACATATCATGCTAAAGGAGTAGGAACCACTAGGACGAGCACCCAGAATAGCTTTCAACATGCTGTCGCAGTCCTAACCCTATACTTTTACGTACAGTTATTTTTAACGTTCTGCCTATCGATGTCACGTTAGAAAAACCCTTATTTTATGTCCTAAACTCCTAATAATAATTATGATGTATCAGCTTATCTTGCAAATCATTTTGACATTTTTTGTCTGAAATATAAGCCAATTTTCAAGCAGAATCCTGCGTGTTGTGATATTTTTGGTAAGTATAGAATAACTATATTGAATTATTGATGATGACTAACTGCTGCCCACGGGTTCGCGTGGACCCTAATTATTCTTTTTTCATCCTGGGTATCGGTTTCTAAGGGTGCTAAAGCCGATAGTGAGGTCAAAATGTGAAAATATCATGGCGGCTCTGAATTTAAAAAAATAATCATCATGGGTATCGTAGGGTGCTAAAGCCTCTTGGAGGCGATTGGCGGCGGTGACCTCTCGCGTCCGGCTCTGGTCCAGGCCATGGTACGGAGCGAGAGGGCATGGGAAGCAGTCACCTCCTTCTGCGAAGCAGTAATGCTCGCGAAGGAGGAGGCGGAACGCGTGAGGGAGAGGCAAAGTTTGCGCCCTCACGCCCCTAACCGCCGCCGCCGCTGGAGACGCCCTGGGCGTCGGGAATCCCAGGCGGATTCCCGGCCACCATAGGCGCGGGCTTGCGGACGGCGAGCAATGGGTAGCTCGCCGTCCGATCAGGACCAGGCCCGGGTCGATGGCGCGTCATGTTCCACGCGCGCCTCAAAGAGATGTCAGCACAATTGGCGGGGTCCGCTAGGACCGATGCCTGCCAGGGTTGCGGGTTAGTCCGAAAGGGATACCGGGACCTTGGCAACAGGCAACTGAAGGAACACGGGTGGGTTTTAGTCAGTAGAAGTCTGACACGCCCTTCCGCTCCACCCAGAGCGGGAGAAGTCATTGGATGATTTCCCACCCAAAAAAAAAAAAAAAAAAAAAAAGGGTGCTAAAGCCAATAGTGACTTCAAAATGTAAATCCAAGATCCGGTTGCGTCCCCCGAGCCCACACGTTTTTTTAATTCTAAGTAGGTACCATAATAAACTTTCATAATGCACATTATTACCTAATTTAGTGAAGATTTAATTATTCACACGACATTACTTTATTACCGTTCCTTGTAGCACTACCAGACCCTTGATTGAAATTTTGTTGTCCTGTGGCACTACCTGTACCTCTTATCGGTAGTGAAACGAAAATCAAGGAGCATATATAGGTGTACCTAATGTATGTCATTGCGAGTTCTAAACATGTTTTTTGAAGGACATTTTGCCATAATTTTATAAAAGTACAAAGGGAACATAATTTAAATCTTGCGATATGCGGGTCATGTACACACACACTTTCTGCCTAACCTGTAGGGTGGGGTAAAACAGCCGTAATATTATGTAATTATGAATACGGGATACTGTGGCAATACCGAAAATACTCCAGGAAAATCAATTTCCAATGATATTCTGTAGTCCCTTCCTGTACCTATCTACTGTCCATAGTGACTTCCTGGTTTTATGGTCATGCTGCATAGAAAACATTAGCAAAAAGGCCCTTTCGGTTTGTTCTATATTAACCGTTAATAAATCTTACTATGCAATTACAGCTAATGTACGCATCATTTACAAGTGCAAACAGTGGCCATCATCGACAAACAGTCGTGAAGTATTGTCCACATTGAGCAACAAAATTCGGAAATAACGGTAGCAGCGGAGAAAGCCCAATTTGTTTAATGTAAATGTATGAAATCAGCCCCGATCCCAGTGACCCTGCCTGCAGTAATGCCACTGTTGACAAACAACACCATGCTTATGTCAACGCAGATCTTCCGTTTGGTTTCTTCTTACCGTATTGTTTTGTGTGCAGATCGAGCATGGGTGACGTTAGCAACAAACGACTCTTACGGCCTGGGAGCGCTGGTGCTGGCGAATTCGCTGCGCCGCGTCGGCTCCACGTATCCTGCCGTGGTACTCATCACTCCATCCGTCACTGAGCCTATGAGGTACTTAGCAAACTTTTGTTTCTCGTTGCTATTTCTGATTGTGAGTGAAAAGAACTTGATGCCATTACGATGAGTCTCTCTCTTCGTCCACGGCTTAGTAAGTTTTTGCTTTTGCATGAGGTAGCTTCTACCTGCTAACGCTATGACGACGTGCGCACACGTGGATTTTGTTACCTACTCATCCTATTAATATTCTCTGAGTACAGTACGGTGACACCCACGAGAAGATGTGGTAACCTATTCTTAGTTTTGAATGAGAAGACAAAAAATGGGTGTGTAAACATATCGATATATCCTACACGTATTAAACTTTGTTACAATGGGTTGGCACTGATACTCGAGAACATGACTAAGATGAGGAGTCAGGATTTCAATTGGGGAGTGACTATATTAAATTGAACCATAGTATATTACAGGTACATACGAATATCGCCAGCTGTTAATGACATTATCGCTTTATTAACGATAGATAAAATCACTAAATAGATTTTGGAGGGACTAATTGATCAGAATTCAAGTTCAGCTGTGGTTGTTATAAATCACAGACCATTAAATTCGCATTCGTAGTTTAAATGAACATGAACATGAATTGAAATTCAATAAAAAGTAGGCAGTGAGCACTGGTGGATCTTACTCAGTGTGTGTACGAAGATAACACCTATTTTTAAATTGCCATTATTGACTGATTGTAGGTATGATTGTCGAAGCACAGTCATATGCCACTACCAATATGTACGATTATTATTTATTTCACACTTTTCAGTTAAGTGAATAATTTATGCATTCGTCAATATTCAGAAATGATTACTCAAATAATGCTTCACGTACGCCACACGGACACTTGTCTCTTTTATGTATTCATTGTGGACGTAAGAACGACTACACAAATACCGACATACCTACAATAGATTTTAATGCAAATATTGACACGGTAGCGGTAACACCTAAAATACGATGGTATGATTCTTTCTGGAAGTGCAATACTTATACTGATAGGCAGATAACAGGGATCAAGATCAATGACAATTGATCCTAAGTGGTTAACAACCTACACATAGTATGTTTTCAGATCAAATGCTCACAGTATTAAGAAGGACGGTAGTATAGAAAGATTGTTTAAATATTTTCATGTTGGGTGTTCTCAGAGAGCGTCTTCGCGCAGTGTTCGCGGAGGTGATCACAGTGGACGTGCTGGACTCACAGGACGCAGCACACCTCGCTCTGTTGCAGCGGCCCGAGCTCGGCATCACCTTCACTAAGATCCACTGCTGGAATCTCACGCAGTACGACAAGTGCGTGTTCCTGGATGCCGACACATTGGTGAGCTTTATTGGCAGTAGTCACAGACAGATCTGTCTTCTCTCTAAAGTTTAATTAATCAACGTCCTATAACGTTGACAGCTCTAATGAATTAAACTAAATTAGATCGTACATGTTAAGCTGTTTGCCGGCAACGATTTAGTAAACAGTTTCATGTCCTAGCGTCACTACCCATTCCCATTTTAGCAAGTTTATTCGAGATGATCTGGATTGGTATAGCAAAGTTTCCAGTGTAAATATTTTTGCAATATCAAAGAGCTATTTCAGAGAAACGTCGTTTGGCCAGCGATTGCTTCAATCAATCTCGTGTAGTAACAGTCGCCTCAAATTGATGAAACTATATCCTATCATAAAGTGTTCAAACTCAACGCTCAAGACTATTAGTAGACGTAGGTGGTTTCATTAAGAGTGCTAAATTAATGGTCAAACATTTAAAATTGTAGACTGTAGTTGTCTCAGCCAAATCTGCTAATGTTTGACGAACGTGTTGTGATGGCGCGACCGCGCGACTCTCAGCAATAGCCTTTGCGTCAACATGTCTTGAATGTTGTAAATCGTTTTCGATTTTTCCTATTAACGACCGTATGTAAAAGTCGTTAATTCTATTTCGATATGTAACTGTTTATGCGATAAGAAAGTCAATGTTACCGGATGTGCCGTTAGTGCAGTAATACGAGATGACGAGACGCATAACCGTGGCCCAAATATTTTGTACGACAATTTTGGACCAGCTCCAATATTTTACACTTTCATTCTTCAGTTCTTTTGAAGGCAGCACATTTGTTGTGAAAGTAAAACTATCATTACACGATGTTTGCATGCCATTATCATTTATATCATGAAATTACATAATATAAACGTGTAGAAAAATTCAATTTATGGATTTTTAAGTTCCAATAATAAACAATAAGATAGTGTCCCGATAGAATCCATTGACTCGCTGAGTTTTTATTTATCGCGGGTTATTGAGTCAACTCGCGCTAATATCCATGAGCAGATAAAGAGTGCTTGATAAACATACCAGTTATTCGTTATACATGTTCCTCACGTGGATGACAACGAAATCTTTGTATAATGAGAGCATTATAATTCGCAATTTTGATTAGATCTATAAAAAAATGAGATGATAAAGGTCAAAAGGATAGTAGGTATCATCATGCGATAATATACTAATTTGTTCTTAATTATACTGGGTTAAACAAGATGTGTAAAAAGGCAAATACTAGGCTTGAAACACTGATATATCACTTTTTAACTTCTGAATTGCATCCTACTGACTCTCAATGACTTGCGAGTTGTGAAGAAGTCCATCTTAATATCTAGATTACTCTCTTCAATATAATATCTTCATATAATATCCAGAGATCAGACTTTCAGAAATCGGAATCCATAGTCCAAATCTTTCTTTAGGTATGCTTGTTAAATGTCTTCAATATTGTCTCAAAACTGGTTGCTTGAACGCAAGCAGTTGCTTCTGTAGGGATCACTAGTTTCATCATCTCCAGTTAACTTCATATAACATCCAGAGATCAGACGATCAGAAATCGGAATCCATAGTCCAAATCTTTCTTTAGGTATGCTTGTTAAATGTCTTCAATATTGTCTCAAAACTGGTTGCTTGAACGCAAGCAGTTGCTTCTGAAGGGATCACTAGTTTGATCATCTCCAGTTGACTTCTCTAAACATGGAAACCTAACGATAATCTCGTTCACTAGGTTGTCCAAAACAGCGACGAGTTGTTCGAGCGTGAGCAGCTATCGGCAGCCCCTGACGTCGGCTGGCCCGACTGTTTCAACTCGGGAGTGTTCGTGTACTCCCCGTCGGCCGATACCTTTAGCAAGCTCATCACCTTCGCACAGGAGCGCGGCAGCTTTGATGGTAAGATCCTTTTGTAAATAATCATGAAGACGAAGATCGACGGCACAATTTAGATTGCCATTAGCACGCTCGATGAAGATCAACGTAAAATAAAACCTTTGTCTGTGCTCATAGATATTGCCTTGGGACGGTTACATTTTGCAACTTTATTTTTCCCCGAATATATTGTATCATTTGCAGCGGATATTCGCAGAGCAATCTCTATTTACACAGCTGAAATAAATTCATCATATTTTTATGTAAACTGTCATGAAAACTAATATGAAATGTGTTACTTTTAGCTCGAGTGTTTTCACGTTATTAGTGATGGTAATTTGTCAAGTTCTTTAGCGTTTAATATCATTGATATTCGGTAACAGGTGGCGACCAAGGTCTGTTGAACTCTTTCTTCTCGGATTGGGCGCGTGGAGACATCAACAAGCATCTACCTTTCCTCTACAACGTTACATCTGCCGCCTTCTACTCCTACCTGCCCGCTTTGAAACAGTGAGTCATATTCCTGGTTTTATTTGTTTTATTCAGCTGCATGCAGTTAGCCTGGAAGCAGATCCTAACACAGTAGGGAAAAGGCTAGACAGGTAACCCAGGTAACTGGGCCATCCAAAAAATACTTTGTTTCGTAGTAAAGTATCCATGACAAAAAATGTGTAACGGCACGTCAAGTGAAAACCACATCAAAAAAGGTAAGTATGTCTATCGTAGGTATAAACTACCTACATATGACTCATAGAAACTTCATTAAAACCAAGAAACCGTTTATCTTGCCACTTTGATCCGCACGAGTGAAATTACCTGATGCATTCGCACGCTCGATATTGACGTTGGCATTCATGTCGCAAGCAAACTCACTAATGGGAATACGTCACAAAGTACATTTTGTATGACGCTAGCAGGAATTTAAAATAGCAATACTCCATATCTTGCTACAGAGGCTAAAATTATTCATGATCCAACTTTGTTTTTCAATGTTACGCATGACTGTTATTTGTGTTATCGAACTAAATTTCGAGGAAAATACACAATAACAGTAAAGGGTTGGTTCCTATCTAATCATCCCATATTATCAGCGGGAGATAGAATTCTATTGTTGAACTTGTGTTTCAACATATCCAGTCAGTAGTCTACATGAGAATGTACGGTTGCCAAATGGATTTATGATCAAATGACAGGCATAGTGTTGTAGTTTCAGCCCTCCTCAATTGAAAAGGCGCGACTATGTGTATATGTGAATGGGGACCAAAGTTAGGCCATATAAACTAAGGACGTCCAAAACCTCGTTGAGCACACGATATCACCAAAGACGCGGGAAACACCTGGATAAATCAATCAATCTGCATAGCCTTTTCCCAACTATGTTGAGGTCGGCTTCCAGTCTAACCGGATGCAGCTGAATACCAGTATTTTACATGGAGCGACTGCCTATCTGATCTCCACAAACCAGTAACTGGGTAATACGATACCCCTCGGTAAGACTGGTTGTCAGACTTTCGGGCTTCTGACGACCCGTAACGACTGTCAAAGATCCATGAATGACAACATGGATGAGTAACACACAGAATGGGGAATTTTGACATAAAGGAAAGGCGGTCTATACCTGGCAGTGGGTGATTCTAGGCTGATATGATGATATATGTGTATTACTGTTATCTATCCTCAACATATTCACCAAAACGACCAAGTTCATTGTCAAGCAATATCAGTCTTTCTAACTAATCTCCTCTTTCAGTTTCGGGCAAGACCTGAAGATCATCCACTTCATCGGCGCCGCCAAGCCCTGGCTGCAACAGTTCAACTTCGAGTCAGGTTCCGTCGACGCGCCTCAGCACATCAGTGGCTTTCTGCAGCTATGGTGGGACATCTTCGTGGGACAGGTCCACTCTCAGCTCGACAGTGGGATGGTAAGTCATTGAGAATTTTGCATTAGATTCTTCATTCAATCAGGCAGGGATAATCTATGATTCTATAACGGCTTTGGTGATCTTCTAGGAACACAAATAGGAAAGTGAATGAGGCTATAAATAACACGAGACGCGCTAAATAATGTCTAGTCTGCCATATAGTCATATGAACGCAGACTTGTTTAGATAAATATGCAACGAATCGAAATAGAACAAATGAAATCGATATTTCTATATCGAATTACCACAAAAATAATATATTCAATTGTATTGTAAATTGTAACCTCAAGGAGTCTTAAGTATTACATATTGCGATTGATCTAGATTAATTTCCATATCGGTTACACATTGTTGAAATCGAATCCATCTGTGTGCGGTTTGTCATGACCGCGAGTATCTCGGGGTACCTCGTACGGTCCAGTAAATCGATCCATTGTCATTACAACCTCCGATCTGAACACTACAACATGTTTTCCAAGCATTCACGGAAGGACTCTAACTCTAAAGTTGCAGAGGTGAGACTTACACATTTCAACTTTAGCTTTTCACCTTGCGTTTATACAATTAGATCTCTATGATTTAAATCTTTTTTTCTTTATAATATAGCACCGTGTTAGGTCTTGTGAATTCCCAAGTGACTAAACAGTAATTACCTATAACAATAGCTTGCACTCTGCGCTTGTGCACTACTACTGCTACTTGACGCACCTTTTGTTTGAAGCATTCTTTTACCCGTGTGACATAATATTTCTCCAAAATACTAACATTTTCTAACTTTACAAAATATATGTCTGTCTGCTTTTGCACGGTTTGTTTAATATCTGTATGGGACGGAGTAGATGGTGTTGGTATTTTGGTGGAATACTCACCGCGGAATCTTTATAAACATACCGAAAAACATTTGCTTTCATACTACTTATTTTTAATTCAGTTTTTATTTTTTTGGTTCTGTTTGGTTGGCTGTTTTTTAAAAGCTTCAAAACGTTTGTTTATGTTTAAGCCAGTATGTTTATTTAGTGACGCATTATTATTTTGAAACCAATAGTCGCTTGGACAAAGTTTTTTGCACTGTACAGTGAGATAGCTAGTGTGCGAAGCTTAGTTCAAGTGTTTGTGTGCATGCATACTACTGAGTTGTTTCACTTCAACCGATAGGTTGAGGTGGGGGCACAAGACGCACATGAAGCGCAACCAGAGTTACTTCCACTAGACGTGCGACACCAATTCCGCTATCAGCCAACTCCGGACCCGGAATCGGAATTTGCTTGGCATCATCCCGATGTCCAAAATAAAGAAGAAACGCGTGAGCCACAGATAGATGTAACAGAGTTCTACGATCCATGGAACATCTATAGAGGAAACATACCGCCAAATACAGAAGACGCACCCAGCCATCATGTGGAATTAGGAAGAGTAGAAGATCACGAAGAAATTAGAAAATACGCCTGGGATTATCAGGCACAAGAACCTCCGTCCACTCATACAGAACATAATCCGAATCAAGATAGTCAAACGAATTACACAGATAATTGGCAACACGAGACACAACATGAACACAGACACGATCAACATCACCATGAAAGTCACTGGTATCAAGAACACGATCACAACTGGGGCAGCCACGACCATCACCATCATGATCATCACCGTCACGATCATCATGGTCATCACAGTCACGACAGTCAAGATCATTACAAACACAGCCACGATACTCACAGTCACAGCCAAGACCATCACAGTCACGGACATGATCATCACCAACATACTCACTCACATGAACAACAACACGATAATAACAATCACGCACAACACTTTGAACAAGAAACACCACATTATCACGAACAAAAACATGAACACACTTATAGTCATCCTACTTCATTCACTGCACAAAAACCGGCAATACATGAAGAGATAACAGTACACAATGTTCAAGTGGTAAAAGAAAAGAAACGACCTTGCCGTAGTCGAAGACTACACCGCATTGATATTTATAAAGAACAGGGAATGGTGAATGGTGATGTGTCTGAGACTGAAAGTGACGATCACGACGACATAGTGCCGAGGCACCCGTACGATGGCTTCTATCTAAGGCACAGAGCTACGGTCGACGCTCGAGGTCGAAAAGTATGCTCGCATGAAGTACCACCCACTCCGTCTCCCTCCCCCCCGCCCGACTCCCCGTCACCGATAGACAATGACTTGCACTCACCAGAGGACGAGCCACTGGATACCAACGACTCTGAAGTCCAAGTAAGTTACACCTAGAAATATTCACCCACAACAATCACAGGTAAAACGCCTTTCTTATTAAAAAGCTTAAATGCAAAAGTGTTTGCCATTATAATGTAAGCTCAGTTTGTAGATAAGCTTTGCATGCTCACCGCTTGATTGTAATCCGCACGTAATTAACTATTTATTAACATTATTCCTTAGAAATGTATTTAAAAAACCCTATTAGAAATGTAGTCATATCATTACCCTTACACGAGTTGAAACTATATAAAACTAACCTCTGTTACAGAGCGGTGTTGCCGGCAACCTGGCGCGAGTGCTGCCCGGCGCGGCCGGCCAGCGCGAAGCCCTGGACGAGCTCTCGCGTCGCCAGGGTTGGGAGGCCGGGAACATTGACTACATGGGTGCCGACTCCTTTGCAAACATTTGGGCGAAGATATCGCAAACATTGAGCCAGCCCCGCACCTCACCAGCTAAACAGTCTCCCCCGAGGGAACCCGCCCCGCAGCCTGCTCCCGAACAGGTGGTCGTTCAGTCCGGTGAGGTCGTACAGGAACCAGTGGCTGGACAAGTGGAAGTGGCAAAGGAAGTCGTGCCCGCAGCAGTACCGGCTGGCCCCGCACCCGTGCGAGCGGCTGAAGTGCCGGTCACAGTAGAGGCTGTGGCACCCGTCGAGGCTCCCGTGCCTGTCACAGTAGAGGCCGTCGCGCCCGTGGCAGCAGCTGCACCCGTGCAGAAGCCAGCCTCGCCTGTACCTGTACCAGTGGAAGAATCTCCTCTTGCAGTTCCTGTATCCGTGGAAGCCATCGTCCCAGACGTGCCCGCGCCTGTCGCAGCACTGCCGCCCGTAGTAGCTGCCGCCCCGGTAGCACCCCCTAAGGTCGAAGCTCCAAAGGCCCCAGCAGCTGCACCCGTCGTAGAGAAGCCGGCGCAAAAGACTGAAATTCCCGCAGCGGCCGCCGCGGCCCCTGTAGCGGCGCCGGTAGCTCGGAAAGAAGCGCCCGCGACCGCTGCGCCCGCGCCTGGCAGCCCCTCCACTCCTAAGAAGGCGGCCCCGACCGCGGCCCCTGCGCCGGGCAGCCCCGCCACTCCTAAGAAGGCGGCCCCCGCACAGGCCCCCGCGCCGGGCAGTCCTGCCACTCCTAAGAAGGTGGCCCCGGCCTCGGCCCCTGCCCCAGGCAGCCCCGTGACTCCTAAGAAGGCGGCCCCCGCGGCCTCAGACAGCCCGCCCCTGGCCTCGACGCCGTCCAAGGAGGCCGCGCCCGCGGCGCCGGCTGCCAAAAGTGAGTATGATCCCAACGGCGATGGCGCCGACGACGGTTAACAGCTTTGCACTGTCAATTCTCACCGAGTTCATTTTGCAGTTTTCAGACTTCTACTAATATGTTTATAGTTTAGCTGCATCCTTGTTGCGTGGCTCGGTCCGCTGATGTATGTGATAGCTTGACGGCCGTCACGTAACTCGATGTGTCCACTTGTTTTCTTTTGTGCCGTTTTGTGATGTTTGGTTTTTATGTTTATTTTATCAGCATACGTTTCAAAATTCGTTGTTATTTCACCCAGCTTCCGAGGAGGCAGCGCAAGAGACGCGGCTTTGATAGATCAGGTAATAATTATTATTATACTTGGACTCAATGCAACTTCATATTTGCGCTGAATTTGGGTTACGGTGGAGGAACTATATGTTTGTTAATAAAGCTTCCACACCTTGTGAAGTCTACATTTACAATCCTAAACACGATTATTTTAATTTCCAATGAATTCCAATCTGATTAAATTCTTCACCAATCAAAATGTACATTAGCCTAATTGAAATTCCTCATTGTTGTTTATACAATTTTCAACTGAAATATTCTGTGGAGTTGCGTGTTGGGTTGCGTCCAAGTAGATGCAGATCGTAGGGACATTTGGTCGACCACTCATTCAGCTATTTCTGGAGTAATTAATGGCGATTCTCCTCATGTGATAAATGCCGAGTTAATCAGCTGAATAAGTTGTTACAGTGCGGTTGCATCCGATCCATCATTTGATGCAACTTCGCATGTCTGTGTGATGCACCCATGGAGATCGTTACAATTTTCTCAATCTCTCCACATGTCGAAATTGTAACAGATCTTTTCCGATGCTTTACATTTTTGTTTCACACATTGCAAGGAACATTATTCAATGCTTATCATAGCGATACACCTTCACGTAGATGGCACACAATTTGTTCACACACGTAGAACTATATTTAACGTATTTATAAATAATTATAATGTAATTATTAATTATTCATACCTATAACTTCGACCTATTTACAAATATAACGGATCGTTATCCTCGCCAGAAAACCGAAACCAAAAATAAAATAATAATCCTTGTAATGGTCATTGAAGCTTCGAGACTCCACTAAACTGACACAGTCCTAACTTTCCGCTTGCAACGTTTCTAATTAACCTAGTAGCTATGTTTTCCCTCGACTTTGTTCCAGGCCCTAACCGAGCTTGCTCTCTAATGTGACCGCCATACTAACGCCACGTCTAACCGCTCGAGAGAATAAAGGCGAGTATTGGTTGTGTAGCGGAGGAGCGTCGCAAGCCGGCCGGCAAGCTGAAGCTGAGCGCGCCCCCCGCCGCCGACCCGCTGCCCACGCCCGACAGCGAGCTGGAGGACGCCGCCGCGCTCGCCAGCGACATCATCGCGCGCGAGCGCCTGGCCGTGCAGGAGCCAGAGGTGCCCACGCCGCCCGTCGGCGCGGTCTCGCTCGCTCAGATCGGCGTCAAAACCCCCGCCAAAGGCAAGTCCTCCATCGCTGCGCAGATAGAGTCCTCCATCACGGAGACCCCGCCCGCCACCCCCGCCAGCCCCGCGACCCCTGTAACTCCTACGTCACCCGCGTCACCGACGTCACCGACGGCGTCGTCGGCGCCGCCCGCGGATGCGCCCAAGAAAAAGGTGGTAAAGAAAGTGGTGAAGAAGGAGGGCGCGGCGGGCGCCGACGCTCCAGTGCCGCCGCCGCGCAAGAAGGAAAAGAAACCCAAAGAGAAGTGAGCGCGTGCGACACGCTCCCGATAGTTCCTCTGTGCCATAATCGTAGCCTTTCTAATCTTAAATGTCTATTTAATTTTCGAGTAATTATGCTTTTATGTAACGCGTAATTTTTACTATATGATGTTAGAATTAATTTTATACTCACTATCACACGGCAAATGTATTGTTTAGTTTGATTTTTATACCTTTACTGTTTCTATTAATTCTATGATTTATTTATGTTTTTAACAAGTGATGATATTCGGTTTTATTGTTCTGAAAATTGATCTACCAAAGGACGAGACGTATTTATTATGAAAACGAAAGTTTTTATGAAATTTTATATTAAAAGTCTATTTTGGAATACCTTATAAGCGTTTTTTTCTTCTTCTTATCTTTTGAGTTATTTTATTAGAAGGGAGTAATCAGAAAACCTAGGTAACATACAACCATTAGCACCTCATTCCATATCACAGTGGGTGCGCTTGCGCATTCTTGTTTAGATCAGTCCTAATCTTAATAATGATTAATTGTTGACAGCTGTAGGTATGATATTGATTAGAAAATAATAAATTACTTAACAAAACACATGATTTAAAACTCGCGTTATTAGTTTTCCACGGAGGGAATGTAGTAGGTAATCTTGTCGTTGCGAAAAAGACACCTATTAGTTTCACGGTAGTGATAATGATACGCACGTATTAGACATACATAAATATAGTGCGTAGTCTGCTGTGTTTTTATGAAAAACTGATAATATAAAAATAGCGGTCAAATGCTAGTGAGATAATGAAAGAATTCAGACGCCGCGGGATTTCAAGGCCAGGGTGACAGTCGAGTCGGTGATTAGACTATAAATATCAAGATAAAAGTATTACGTAAGATTTACTGAATAGTATAATTAGTATTTTGTAAGGCGACTTAGGGCCCTAAAGACCGATGCCTGGCAGGAGGACCGATGCTTGCCAGGGTTGCGGGAAAGTCCGAAAGGGATACCGGGACCTTGGCAATAGGCAACTGAAGGAACACGGGTGGGTTTTAGTCAATAAAAGTCTGACACGCCCTTCCGCCTCGCCCGGAGCGGGAGAAGTCTATGACGATTTCCCACCCTCAAAAAAAAAAAAAATCATTCAACCCAGATAAATTAGGCACTAAGCAGGTATTACAGCTTACTGTCGGCTATAAAACAAAATTACAGAAGCATGCCCTATGAAATAGAGTAATGAAATTACCAATGTTATATTCCTCTATATTCCTGAATGGAGACTAATCAGCCGTTCTTAAACCTATTTCGACTGCAGTGTCTCCCGAAGATTGTCACAAATTGAAAAGAGACGACGCGCGACGCGGCGACATGCAGATATAGACGCAAGTACCTACAAAAACAATATAGATATATTGTTTTTGTAAGTAAGTATATCAGTAAGAAAGAAGACAAAAACATTATTTTAATAGGTAAGTAATGACTAATGAGTTCTCCACCTTAGAACTACTTAGTAGATTTTAGTACACGTAGAGTAGCTAACTAACAGACCTCGGTTACTTAGTCGGCGTTAGGGTCGACAGAAGAGTATGAGCTATGCTACAAGCTACAACTGTACGTAGCTACGAAATTGGTCTATGTCGACGTCCGTAACCAATTATTTTTGGAAATTGCAAAGCATCATTTTTAAATAGAATCTAATAATAGCTGTAGATTTACCTTTTGTAACATTTGTTTGATGCTAGAATTACATAAAATATCTGACGCAAAACCAAATAAAAATGCAAAAAGATTCTCTCCGGCGGGGAATCGAACCCCGGTCTCCCGCGTGACAGGCGGGGATACTTACCACTATACTACCGAAGATGTGATTAGTAAGGTTGAAAAAATATGTCAGTATCAACGCAATGTTGCATTTCGATTTTTATGGATGTATTGTTAAAAATTATACAGTGCTTGTTTGTAGATAATAAAAGAAATTAAAAATTATTAAATAAAAAAAAGAAACATCATTACGGTTATTAGTGGGTTAGTCACGCCATCTAGTGCAAACTTTTTAAACAAGGTGTAACTCGAGTTCAACTTGTTTGCATCCTTAAATAGATAGATGTCAGCAGTGTACTGAAAATGAATACGTTAGTCATCATGACATTTCTTGTGACTATGTACCCTAGTAATTTTGAGACAGTTAATAAACTCTTTACTGTGGCACTGTTGTAAACGTATGAGTGAGAGAAATTCTAACCCCTCAGGGTTTTTTTTTACAGAGCTACCTACCAAAATATTGAACGACAAACATAATTCACGCAAATTAACCTGTATAGGGCCAGCTCAACGATAAGGCAATAAGTAAGTAGGTAGGCAATTGTTATAATATCATTGTTAGTAGGTACTTAGGTAAGTTACTTGTAACGCAATTTTACTTTATATGTATTTAAAGACATTACGTGGTCTTTATCAGAAGAGGTCTTATTGTCTCTTATTATGCGTGGGTTTGCGGGCTAGGAGATGTAATTAAATGGGAATGAACAATAATGTAAACGACGTTCCACCGAGTACGTGTGGCGCGGCGCAGATCAACCAACTCACTGCCCTGCCAGGGTAGACACCATGATCACCAATACCACAGTCGCCATGAATCCTTGCCGGTTTCCCGGTTTCGATCCATCTCCGTGATCTTTCAATATTTTTGGCGGGGGGCCGCCTCCTCAGTACCCGGGGTTACGTCAAGTTGACAGCTGTCACAATCGTTCGAAAATCAACTCCGTAAGTTTAGCGTCGTAATATATTTAGACGCGCCGTCACGGCCACCCTGACTATCACACGTCCTCGTGTGCTTAGTCATCCTGATATGGTCCACCTCAAATGCCAGAAGAAACAACATTCCATTAGCATCAGCTCGTCCATTCCTGACATGCTACGTAAGGATTTCTCACTTAGTAGCAGCACAGGCTTAACGCGCCGATTACACATTGCATGAACTGGGCGTACTAGGCCCTACCCCCAACCATCAATGTACCATGCGGTATCGACCGGGCGCGCAAGACCCTTTCGACCAACCACTATCATACCATACGGTGTGGACCGGGCGCACAAGGCCCTTTTCGACCAGCCACCTACACAACATGCGGCGTGGACCGGGCACTCTGGGCCCCTTCGACCAGCCACCAACCCAACATGCGGCGTGGACCAGGCGTACTAGGCCCTGCGACCAGCCAACCACAGCTACACAACACAGTTTGGCCCGAGCGTGCTAAGCCCTTTCAGCCACGCTTAGCAAATCCTACACAAACACAAAACACATGTAGTTACAAGCCACTTTAATTTTCATGAACATCCGCTTCATCATGGCTTCATGCCATGAATGATCGAATGTGATTGAGTATTCGTAGCTGTAATGTAAGGGTATCTGAGATCGAGTAAGCATCGCAGTCGCTAGTCGCTATCAATAGAGGTGCTATTTCATCAATTTGTTCTAAATCACGCGTCGTTTCGGCCTGCTCACAATAGAACAGATTCCATCCAAATTTTTTTTTTTTAACTAGCCCATCTATCAACTTATCTATGAAAGTAGTTGAACTTTTAGTGAATTCAACGCCTAGTTGTTGCGTCACTGTGAGAATGCACAATAATCAGAATGCAGAACTTGACATGCTTCTGTAATAATGCCACTAACAGAACGCGATCATTGCCTTCAAGTTTGGTGTTGATGTAGTCATGTTTGATACACCTGGAGTATCTTTATGTAAAGAGAATTTCAAACATAACATAAAAACACACCCACCCTCCCCAAGGGGATAGGCAGAGGTGTATAGCACTCCCTGACCCTCAGTCAACCACTCATATCCAGGCCCAATGCAACAGGTCAATCCTACTGCCACAAATGTGGCACAAATCTGGCCTCCGGGCCTATTTAGTAAAACAATTAGAAGTAAACATCACCTTGGCTAACCCAGGGATCAAACCCTAAATCACGCGCTCAGCAGCCGCACCAGCAATCACCAGACCAATTAGGCAGTCAAACAACACACACAATTAATAATCACACAACAAACAAATCATCACTATTAATTTTAACATGAATACCTAACACCTTATCTGCTTACAATTATTGGTTTAGTAATCGTGTAAAAAGGCACAAAATCATTAAAAAGTTTTGTGACAGGCATCATACCTGGAATTTGAAACCAAATTGAACCTGCAATTAAATGTCCTCTAAACTTGTTCTTAGTTCAGTTGATGTCAACACTCAACAGGGTGCATCTCATCATCAGATGTTTGCAAATCTGATCTTTCCTAATGAGCTGCATACATTTTCAGAATTGCTTCGCTTGTGGTACTCTTCAAGATGGTGATATGTGAATTTAATTTTCTTTATAATAAAACTTTACCGTTTTGAATGGACAAACATGATGAAACGCAAAGTAAATCCTTAATTTAAAAGAAAATTAAGATTACTTATTCTCTCCAAGAGGGACACATAATATGGGGATTTTACTGTTTCTCTATTCCTTAACCGAAACCTTAACATTGCATTAAAATAATTCTGAATCTGTATGAGGTGAACAAACTTAGCAAACAGAATTTCATTAATTTTTGGTCATGTTAATGCTGATTCATAAAGTGTGTCTGTTTGACACAGAAAAACTTGTTCCTTCAGAGAATGAAATGGGGCCAGTACCAAATATATCAAGGCCACACAAACTTCTAATATCAACTATAATTTCAATCAATGTGTGCTTTGGAATTTTCATGATCAAACCAAAATTTTATTGAAAGGTTGACTTACATGGACTGCTTGTGTTACTTACAAACGTTAGGCGCTATAAGAATTTCCATTTCCAAGGAGTTGCAGTTACGTTCTTCATTGGTCACTGATCACACACTTCACTAATCACTGGTTGTTTTAGGTTTAGTTATTTCACAGCTCTCCTCACTACCTTGCCCTCGTAATCCCACTTCTGATAAAGGCATTACGTGGTCTTTATCAGAAGAGGTCTTATTGTCTCTTATTATGCGTGGGTTTGCGGGCTAGGAGATGTAATTAAATGGGAATGAACAATAATGTAAACGATGTTCCACCGAGTACGTGAGGCGCGAGCGCAGATCAACCAACTCACTGCCCTGCCAGGGTAGACACCATGATCACCAATACCACAGTCGCCATGAATCCTTGCCGGTTTCCCGGTTTCGATCCATCTCCGTGATCTTTCAATATTTATGGCGGGGGGCCGCCTCCTCAGTACCTGGGGTTACGTCAAGTTGACAGCTGTCACAATCGTTCGAAAATCAACTCCGTAAGTTTAGCGTCGTAATATCTTTAGACGCGCCGTCATACACACATCAACACTGTCTAGGGATATTTTGTATAAAGTTCATAATCTCAAAAAATACCGGCCGGTTTTAAAATCTTTTGATGAAAGCTCATTTTGTAGGCCTTTTTGAATGATTCCAAATTCAAATTTGAAAAAATAAATTACAAACAATAGATTTGCGCGGCATAACTTTAGCGAAGTTCGAAGGTTTCAATTTACCTACCATAGTTTTAACTAATTTTTGGTGTCAAATTAGAGTTTTAAAACAAGTTAGCAGTTAATTTAGAATTTATGACACTATATGCATCATGCAGCGGCGCCATTTAACTAGAGAGGAAATTTTAAGGGCAGTTGGCATGCTCCAAGCTGGGGCTACTCAACGGAGTATTGCTGAGGAGATTGGAACAAAACAAAACGTGATTTCAAGGTTATGGTCACGTTATCTTCCTACTGGTGAAGTGGCTGAAAGACACTCAGGCTGTAAGCGCATTACCACCCAATGACAAGACCGATTTTTGCAAGTTGCCGCGAGAAGACAACCAATTGTTACGGCCATAGAATTGGTTCAACGGCTCCAGTCAGAGCACCAGTTGCTTGTGAGTGACCAAACTGTGAGAAGAAGACTGCATGAAGCTTACCTTCATGCTCGTAGACCGCTTCGTACTCCAGCACTACGCCGAGGAAATCGCGGACGGAGATTACAGTGGGCTCGTGAACATTTGGTCTGGGACGATAATCAGTGGTCTGTAGTGATGTTTACGGATGAGTCCCGATTCGGTTTCCATCCCGATTCGATCAGAGTACGCGTATGGCGAGTTCCTGTCCCGCGTGTGAGAGCCGTCTGCAACACCCTCAGGAAGTCCATTCATACCACGGCGGGACGATTATGGTTTGGGTCGGAATTCGTGTTGGTGGAAGAACAGACCTCGTTTGGATCAGAAACACCATGACCGCTGAAAAATACCGTAAACAGGTGCTACCAATAGTCTACCCCCATCGACTACAAATGGCCCAAGAATTCACGCTCATTCACGACAACGCCCGTCTGCACACAGCGCGGGTGGTGACCAGCTGTCTGCACGAGCACGACGTGTTAGTCTTAGACTGGCCTGCGCAATCACCAGACCTAAACCCCATAGAGCACGCGTGGGGCATGCTCCAAAGAAGCGCTTTGAAGAATTTTCCTTCAAACATTGCGACTGAAGAACAACTTTTTTGGCATCTTAGCAGGACCTGGGACAATATCCCGCAGCAAGACTTTGTTAACTTGATTCAAAGCATAAAAACCGTTGCAGGACTGCTGTTAACGTCATGGGTGGTTTTACTGACTACTGATTTTTCGCATAATTGCAAAAAACTAAATAATTTCGCTTTATTTTACACTTTTTCTTGAAAACACATTCATCTTTAGTTTTACCATTATTTTACTTTTCGTCTTTATTTGAATAAAATTTTATTTACGCAAAAAAAAAAAATTGTTTTATCCTGAAGTCTACTCTGATAAATGGGCTTTGTAAAAATATAAACATTTTGTGTGTTATCTATAACATATTTTGAGTAAATTGAGAAAATCTGAAATATCCCTAGACTGTGTTGATATGTGTATTTATATAAGAGCATCTTTTGTGGAAATAACTGTGAAAAACCGATGTCAGTAGCTATACTTATCGAGTTGTGAGTAGGGTTGCCGGTTGCCGGCTTAACCGTGCGTTTGCACTGACGAAACATTACAACACAACCACAGACTATTTAGAGAACTAACGAACACAACATCTCTAATTCCTTCCTTCTCTAATCTCTAATTCCTGTCAAAAATTGTATGGAACATTGAAAGAAACCACTAACTTAAAAAGCCTATTTCTCTCTATACAACTAAGCCCTCGTGATCAGATGGTATACTCGTAGATAGACCATCTGATCACGATGGCTAGGTATATAGGTATGGATTACCCAGTAACTGGGTTGTGGAGGTCAGATCCCAACAAATGATTGTTTGTATCAAAACATTATTTTCTAATACCTAGGTAAGTAAATAACAAGAACGGCACTTTGTTTATATTTATAAAAAAGTATACATGTACAAGTACTTACCTAGTTTGATACTTGTAGTTATCATCGTATGGAAAAAGGTTGGGAGGCTACTAGACTAGGCAATAATCTAGCCTTTGAACCAATTCGCTGCACAACAATAAGTCAGAAGACTCCCTTGGTAGCCCTAGAGGTGGTTCGTGAGAGGCGTGCCTCAAACTGCGCGGAGCGGCGAGCGTGCTCTATAATTTGGAACAAAATTGCGGACAGAAACAAACAAGAGCCTTATTCCACCGATCTTGTTAAAGTTATGTGCCTTAATTACGTTGCGATTTATCCGGTGATCATGTTTAGTTGCTATGTTGATGAACTAACAATAAATTATCTGAGGCACGTGAAGTGTTTTTGAAAATCAAGGTTGTGACTTAAATTTAAATAAAATTAAATAAGTACCTTTTTTAGTGGAAATATGGGAACTTCAAATCTAATCAAAACCTATTTTTTTTTCTAAATTAGAAATAAAGAGGTGTCCAACGGAAGCAGAAACCCACTAAGGCCGCTTTCCGACGCCTTGTATTGATGCGAGATACAAGTGGCAAGTGCAGCGACTTTCACACCCCATCGATCGTAACTCGTTCGTGATTCGATATCGAGTTGTTTACACGCTTGTTAGTCACAATGAGCTTCTCATTATAAGACGATGGCTGCCTGTGGGTGGTCCCACACCGTTCACAGACATCGTTAGCACTACCGAAGTACCTATCTCACTCGTTACTCGTAATCTCAGACCAAATATTTATTTTTATTTTTTTTATTAAAAAAAAAATTATTTAGTCTGAGCTCGTAATTAGTAGGATCGAGTTTGTACTCGTATTGGTTGGTAGGTACTCGGTAACACTGTCGAGTTTTAAGTGTCGTTACATAACTTGACGTAAGTAAATTGATTTATATTTTAGGGTTCCGTACGTCCGAATGTAAACAGAACCCTTACCTATAGGATCACTCGTGTGTCTGTCCGGCTGGCTGGCTGGCTGACTGTCTGTACTTCTGTCCGTCTGTCATAGCCAATTTGCTCCGAATGTAGGACCAATTAAATTTTGTACACATTATGAATTTCTGTAACCCAAACACAGACGTAACTATCAACCGAAATATGAATTTTAACTAAGGGGTCACTTTTCGGGGGCTAATAAACTAGAAAATTAAAAAAAAACAGTTTTAACTGTACTTTGTGACTTACCAAATAAAAGGGCTTGTTGTGAGGATCTCAGATATATTTTTTGAATACTTTCTTAATTTTTAAATAGGTAGGTACTTACTTAAATACTTTTAAAGATATTTAAGAAAATAGATGAAAATTACCTATAAATTTAAAAAAAAATTGCCTCTGGTAATGGGGGGGCCCATTACCTGAGCCAAAAGCCTGGTACTTAACTCATAGATTACAGGAAAACCTATAAGAAGTCTAATATGGCAAATCTCTTAATATTTTGCGTACGAATTTACATTTTTGCAGTTGGCCACTCTGTTAACTTTGTTTTTGGGATAAATCCATCCCAACTACAGAACCCTTCATTGTGCGTGGTCCGTCACGCACTTGGCCGGTTTTTTTATTTACAGAAATAAATAATTTTATCAATTATCATTAACACAATGATTACTGCCTGCCTATCTATTGGGTTTTCCTACTAGGACGTTCGTAGCAGGTGGCGTTCTGTTTGAGAAACTTAGTTGGTTCAAATTTTTTTTCAGCACAACAGAGGACCTACCACTACCGCTTACAGCAGTATTATTTTAATATGACTTCAGTGTAGGAAAGAGATGAAGCTCTACAGGACGTATCGCTCCATCTCTTACCCCCACGTAGTAATATTAAAATAATACTGCTGTTGCTGTAAGCGGTGGTGGTAGGCCGGGGTGGTTGTTGATACCTACTACCCTAAAAAAAACTAAGTAGGTATAGCTTTACTCCAAGTTAAAGCTATACTATTTGACGTTGAACCAAATGTATGGCTAAACAGTCGATAATCATTACTAACATAATTATATAGGCAACGTTAAACCCCAAAATGTTTAGTGTATCGCCATCTAGTGTACGCCATTAGTAGTTTAAAAAAGTTCGTGGCAGCTCTGCTTTGCCGTTCCGTCATCATCTCTTTTCCCACTCATACAAAAATATTCGTTCACAAACGCACACATAGAACTGCACCCGCTACGCACGCGGCAACTCGACGCAACACAAACAACCAGTTTGACAGGAACCGTGGCGCGCGGTGGTAGTGTCGCTTTGTTTCGTAAAGTAACATTGATATTATCAATGTTTATAAACAGAATTTGACAAGAAACCGAAACTAAAACATCTATTCATGAATAAAATTAAAGACTTTCGTAGATTTACGTGTTAATTCGCGAGTTTACTTGGTTTTTCTGTTGGATTTGTACGTTTTATTCGAGTGTGTAATCTTGTATCTGCGAGAACTCAGCATCGTTGATTTTGTTGGGACGGTGGATGAAAATGTGAAACAAATGTGTGTTGGTGAACTTACCGTGGTGTTGGACTTGGAGTTGGTACTTTGAGACGTTTGTGGTGGTCGGAGCCGGCAGGATGAGGTGCTTGGTGTTCGTGTTGTTGTTGCCTGCGTGCCTGGCACACCTCAATGTTTACCTGAGTAGCGCCGAAGTGTGGAGGTTATTAGGTAAGTTCAATTGCATTTGCCCTTATCGATAAAACAGCTGCACGTAGCTGCAAGTGTTATCATTATCACTGATATCGATAATCAGTAGTGATATGCCGGTTTGGTGCGATCAAGCATTAAAAATAGGAATGAACAAGTCGACGTCATTTGTTTTAGCTAGATTAATCTATGCGAAAACAAATCATAAAACTGCTTTTAGAACCAAATACAAATCAAAATAAACTTGCAACCATGATCAAGAGTAAATTATTACTCGCTATCGCGTAAAGGTATCTACCTATAAATATCGGTGCTAAATTAGCTGAATATATCACGGTCTAAATTCTATTGATGCCTTTAAAGGTCATAAATTGGTACAAGCAGGTAGATGCTTACCTGGCTAACAATCGCCTTCTCAATTTTCAAAGCAAGATAAAAAATATCAGTTTAGCAAAACATTATCTGAATCTGACTAACAAACACCAAAACAGCAAATGCATCATTCAGGGTCAAAAAGTGAGCAAACTAACATAAAATATTGTGCCTCATGCTAAACTTGCTAACATACATATGAGTTTTCCTGGAACACGTAATGTTTGAGTTTGGGGTTACAGTGTCGGCCACAAAAACATTACAGCGTATTATTTAATAAATTGGATAAAAAGAAATTAAATTTTGGTTTGTAATTTTTGGACTATTTTATTATGAATGGTGTATTTATAATTGTTATCAGTTAAATCTCAAATTCTTTATATCCCTGCTTATACATAGTCATACATTCCTAACTCACTTTAGGTAACTGATAACATTGAACTTGGCCACTGTGCAGGTATTAAATTCATTGATAAAGATAAAGTTTAACAGCTTATTCCTATACATTAAGAATCTAGCTAAGACGCAAGTACCTACCTAGGAATTGTAAATTATCAATTTAGTATGCTAAAGTTGCTAGACACTTTCATAGAAAAATATTAAACAGAATCGCTTCATGATTACAAGTAGTAGTTGCGGTTATTATGGATTAACGGGGATTTAAAATTAGCAGTAAATTATATTTTTATCTACTAATGGTAAAATAGTCAGTGTCGGTTAAATATAAAGCACTTCACATCAAGCGGGAACATTGTTTCTATGTCTAAGAACTTAATCCTCACGATTTTAATTAGACGAACGTCACAACTAATACCTGTGAGCTTGTCATTTATGTCTTTGAGGTAAGCTGGAGTGACATTTTTGAAAGGGCCCGTGCGCGCGCGCAGGTAATGAGCTTAGAGATGTGACGCTCCTTACAATAAGCCAGTTTTTGTCCCCTCCTATTGTACCGGCCTGCCTCAGCCTTAGAGTGCAATCCATCTTTGTCAACGACCGAACCATCTGCCTTTTGTTCTTGCTTAAAAATTAGAATAATAATAAACAATATTAAGGACTAAACGGGACCATCGGTTTCCTTACTTGATAAATAGGATAGTTTACTTGACGAAAGTAAAAAAAATGCTTTCTGTACAAATTGAGCAGTCATTATAAATGTATGTAAATTACCTTACGTAGAACAAACACATGTTGGGAACGGCACCGTTCTGTTACCTCCGCAGCTACATGCTTTACGAAAGATAATTTATTTCCAATGATAATAACATAAAAATTAACATATCACGTATCTTTATGCGTTATCTGGTAAAGTTTCCATGGTGCGAGTCCGCTGGGCGGTGTATCAGGCGGTTCGATCGGCTCTGCGGCACTGCATTTATTTCAGATGACAGTTATGGAGATTCTATGGAGCAAAGCCAATAAACTCGACGCCTAAAATTTCTAATCGAACACGATGAATATTTGACGCATATATTTTAACTCGTTTTGATTAGAAAATACAAGATCGCAAATTCAAATTTTATTTGCCTAGTCGCTTTACGGATATTGAAGTTTTATTCGACGCCCACATGTTTGATGTTCCGACACTTAATGTAAAATTAATTTAACGCTAACATCATTTTGGAATTTTCATTTTAAAAGGCTTCGCATCTCCCACTCTTAATTAAATTGAATAATATTACACCTTAGCAAAATTACATATCAACACCAAATTCTATTATTATAATTGCAGTATCCATAGCTACTTGTAAAATGTAAATCCGGGACGCCCGCGCCCTTGGCGAGCTAAGGCGGTATCAGACGACAGGATTGTTTATGGTCACCTGTTATCGTTCATCTGTATTCTGTAGAACTTACGGACTAACAAACATTCAAGTCTTGCGAGTTCAGCGTTTTAATACTTTTATCTTCCTAACTATTTGATTTTACGACTTTCAGACGTGATATTCGTTTTAAGAACGGAATAAAAGTGCAATATAGGACCATCTTTGCGGTGGACATGCCCGACGAGGCACTCAAACCAAGAGACTTGATAAAACGCACAATCCCTATAAATTGTACCATTATATTGCTTCTGAAGAAAGGTGGCCGTGCGCATTGTTCCTTGAGCAGCCCCCAACCAGGAACCTAGGCGCAAACCTATAATATTTCCTTGCTTGATACAGCCAAGATAACTAGAACTCGTTTCTTATAATGCTTGGTTATTCGAAAGTTTGGTTTGAATCCGAGAACAAAAGCAATTTTGCGGTGATATAAAGCTAAAGCAAAATAAAATGAGAACAGTTGGACTGATTACGGCAATCATGCTTTCTGTAACCACAGTATTTTTGCCGGATTACATCACGTCGCCAGTCTTTTCTAACGGTACTATAAATTTGTTGTTTGTACATTGATATATTAGAAAAATATCTAGGTACTTGGTATTGAATTCCTGCATCAGTTGATGGTAAAAATATCTTGTACCATCGTCTTGGGTTACATGGCTAGAGCTGTGGCGGGCACAAAAAATCTTGCGTAATTCAATACTGCGATGCAGTATAGGATTCCGTCTAGTCACCGTAACCTCCTCACACGGTTACAGAATTGTTGACATTGGACTATCTTTTTAGAAACTCAAATAGTATTTGCATTTGAAACATTTACGATTTGTCAAAATCCTTTTTTTTTGTTTTCTTCACATTTCCGGTCGTGTTATCTTATTTTGTTATCTAAAGGACGCTCTTTTCTTAGACCTATACCAATATTATCTATGAGTGTCACTACACTAGCATTAAACTGGTCTACGTGTGAATCGTAACAGTCCAAAGCTTAAGCTTCCCATCCGGGACATCATCTTAGCGATAACACTTTCTTTCACCATTCAGGTAAGAACGACAATAGAATAAATAAAAACAGTCAGGAATAGACATTGTTATTTTAATAAATACTATTAATGCTGCATTCAGCCCGCGCCATTCGGATCTCGTCCCCCAAAACGAAGACGTCGTTTAGAGAATTAACAATGAAATATTTCAATAAACAGCCAACGACGGCGCAATATAAATATGGGCTCACGTCCTTCTCGAAACTATTCTTTATGTAAATACAGTCGACACGCGGGATGATGTGGAGTGGGCCCTAAATAAATTTAATTTCATGGACGGGTGGGTAGCAGTTTTTAATCTGTGGGGGTGTGATATGTTTCCCGCGGCAGGTGCGGCTTAGGCAAAACACGGTACGCTACGCTTACGTGATCAGAATGAGAGTGGTTAATTAAAAAATATAAATTGTGTCCATGTAGCATGATTTTATGCTTACGAGGTGATTACAAGACGTAGGCAAATCCCAGGCCTGGAATGGTTATTACAGTATGAGATAGATGTGTCTGCTATTGTTTGTAGCCTAGAAGTAGGAAGGAATGGGCGTGGAATGCTAATCTAGTAATAGCATAGCAGTTTACTTCGATCAAGTAATGTTATTCGATTAGTTTGTTAGTCCTCTACACCAACCAACCATAAAACCAGATGATTTAGCTTTGAATGCATAAATGTTGGTTGTAGAATAGGAGGTTAATTTAAAAGCAATTATGAAACCCCTGTCGACGCAGACTGGATAGCAGAAATAGAATTAGGTGCACATGCAGCAAGCCGCGGGCGACAGACGGATTACTTACTACCTATGTGCAGTACATGAATATGCATCTCGTTATTTTCAATTACGCTTGACGTCGGCTTAGCTTTAATCGTTTAAGCTCTGCAATCCATTGTCGTCGACACCTCATGCAATTTTAATGATTAGTCATTGTCGTAGCTTTATTAAGTGCATGTTGTTTTGCCGTTCATTATGCTGTTGGGATCTGAAATTCTAATGTAACAGCTTTGTAATGACATGTTGGTTTTGACTTTTAGATTTCACCTTCTTAATTAAACAATGGTTAATAAGTTAGTATTCGTAAATTGTATATCACAGGAAACAATAAAGGTCCTTAAATTAATGTTTTCTATATTATTTACATCACATATTTATCAATTGCGTTGTGTAAAAACCTTAAAACGATTATTGTTTCATACATAGGTATCTCTCTCTGTCTTCAAGGGAATCACCTGCGACAAGCATGATCGATTCAGTGCAGGAGATCCATCAACTTCGCATAAAATATCTCTGGTAGTTATTGCACTCCATGGCTCAGAGGGACAAAAAATATGACAAAAATATTACCACCCTTTGCAATCTTTTCTATTATCTGTTAATTTTGCTGCAGGTGTTGGCTATTGTCACATCAATGTGTTAAATAAAGGCGTTTTATTGAATACTTACTACAGACTACTCGACAAGGATACAATAAGAAACTTCGACGAATGCAAAAAGTATTTAACTTTCTATTGAGTGGCCAAATTTTGTATGCTCGCCACTGTAATTTGTAGACAGAAATATTTCATAAATAATAGTAGGTAGTTCTTCTTTATGTGATCAATCTTGTACACCAGCACAGTAATATTTAAGTAAAAACAATCAATAATTTCTAGAAAAAAACCTATCGATTCTGACGTTAAAGTTTTTTGTTTGCTTCTCGATGATGGGATCTTGTTACGCTATCCCTGGCTTTGTAACCATCAGTCAAGGCAGTGCGGTTTGCGGTGTACGATCAATATACAGATACGGATTTTGATATTGAATTAACTCTTAACATTAAACCTTCGCTTGTAATAAAACTGAGGGCCTAGACAAGTGACACTCGCTTCGAAAGCGTTTCGTATTCTAGAACGAATTTCAACAGGATTGACATAAGCATTTCGATAGCCTATGTCAGTCCTATTTTGTCACTTTTGTCTAGGACCTCGGATGTTTTTGACCAAGATAAAGGCAAAAGGAGTATGTAAGGATCGTAGCAGGACCGTGGCGTTCTGTAGTTTCTGCCTACTACCCACATGGGAAGAAGGCATGAGTTTATGTATTTTTTTATCTCCTATCGTATCTTTACGCACGTTCCTATATTTTTTGTCAAATAAACAAAATGCGTGAGGTACTCTACGCACTCAACCCTATCTAATTCCCCAATCACAACACAATACTTGATAGTACTATCAGTACACACAAAGCATTTAATAGACTATTACGCAGTGTCTATTAAACTGTGCTAACTAAACAATGCAATCGGTGCACGTGCGCGGTGAGTCCCACACTCCCGCATTCCCTCCATTATGCCCATGATACACGAGGCTAGTTTTTCAAAGCTTGGATAGCAGGCTAGAACCTCTGTACACTATTCTAGCTTGGCACATGCACATGCTAGTGCTGTTTACATGATGCCAGGTAATTTTAAGCTAGTACAGTAGGTAACACGTGGTTGCAGTCAGAAAAACAAAACGCGTAGTCACTCACTCCATTCTTAGCCAATCGAATACTAGCTTCGCTGGCTACATGAAGCTAGGTTAGCTAGCACACACGGCTACACATCAAGCTATACATTTCCAGTTTGTGCTGATCTCGCATTGTATAGGATTTCCGTACAATGCGAGGTCAGCTTATACTGGAAATGTATAGCTTGCTGTGTAGCCGTGTGTACACAAGCCAGGATAGTAAAATCAGTTGTGGGTCTTGTGGGGGTGCTACTAGCTCAAAAACTAGAACCCCATCCTATTAAACTATCCTAGCTTGAGACGCTGGCTTAGAAATGAAGCTAGTACCGTATGTATACACGCGCTTACGTAGCTTACTATCATCATCATCATCATAATTTCAGCCGAAAAACGACCACTGCTGGACAAAGGCCTCCCGAAGCATCGCCTACTAACTTACTATACTGGCTTGAGAAATTACCCTCGTGTAACCTGGGCATTACGGGCCTGTGTATATCGAATAGAACCTTCATATCAACTACCATGCATTCTCGTTCTCACCAGCTAAAGTGTTACAAGTTTTTACTTCACTTACAAGCACGCACTTACAAGGTGCAACACGTCTCGTTATGTAGACACCCATAATATTCGCGTATCGTTATCTGGTGAAATAGCTTTTTGTGCAATTTTGCTCTTTACAAGGCATTGGTAGTGAAATACTTATTTTTAGTTTCGCGCGTTAACAAACTTTAATTGTTTTTTTATGTTTATTTATGAATGGACAGCTGTTTGTTTTTAGTTTAATTAAGTTGGTTACGTGTTAATAATACGGGGAATCTTCCTTACTTACTAAACTTTTGTAAGTAAGTACTTAATTTATTTTAATATCAAGATGAAAATGAAATACAACGTTAAGATCTTAATTAATGAACTGTTTTTGTGTGTGCAAAACTTTATTAACTTGTCTATCATTCTCAAATAACGGTAGAATTAAAAACATAAAAGTACAAAAGTGTAAATCCAAACAAACAGAAAGTGAACCGTGAGACGCCTTGCAGCCAATAGTGACAAGTTGGCAATGTATCCAGGTCAGTCGACAGCTGAATAAATAGATCTTTTATAAATAACGCGAAACTCCGGGTAATAAACCGCGAGAAGGCACGGCTAATTTGTTCACTGCATCTCTGACTGGAGTGACTGGCGCTTAGTCAATTGGGCATAATCTAGTGGGAAATCTGTTGTTTTCAGGCTAAGGTCAAGAACTAAATACGATTTGTTGCGGGTTTTAATCATATGAAGAGCTAAAGTGCAACGTCTACTAATAAAACTGTTGTTTGCTTGCACAAATTACCTACATTGTTCAAACTAGCAAAAAGTCCTTAAAACTTTCGCATTCGAAACTATACATATTCATAGCACTGGAAACAAAAAGATGTAGAAAAAGCTCGTTCATCTGTCGAACTGACAATGAAAAATCTTTATGCTGTACGCGGTACATATCACGTGGAAAGATCAACGTTCTAAAATTACTTTTCTCCGCGTGATCGATAGTTGAACATATTCAAAATAATGGTTTCGGGCGTCGGTGAGGGTCGACCTCTCAATCACACCTCGGTTTTGTGCTCGCTCGGCAATTTGCCCGAATGGATGGAGATGTCAACGCGACAAAAAGCTTCGATCGATCAGAGATGCTGCGCCAGCGCAAGTCGCACGCAGTCGCTTTTTGTGTGACCCTCTAACTGTGTTTAGAAATTTGTTTGTTCAGATTTGTTTGCTTTTGTAAATGTGCGACTGTGTTTGATTTGTACAATTATATTTATATCCTGAATTCTTGATAAGTACATATAAAATAATTTGAAAGTTTTAATCAATTGCAAATTCTAAAAGTTTTTATTCGATTCAATACTCAATGTCATAATCATATGAAAAGTAGAATCTGTAGAATACCCATTACTGCAAAACTCCCTCGGGACGGGAGGACGGGGGAGCGTCGGCAGACTGGGACAATGGGCATGCGCCTGAAAAACGTGTCACTAGCGAGAAGAGGTGCAACAGTCGCCCAACGAGATGCTTCCGCCACTCGATGACGATAATATTAGACTAAAACTAGCACAATTACCGCGAGTAATGCAACAGTAGCGCATGTAGCATTGTGCCATAGATAGAGAGAGGTCAGATGTTGTGCGCGTCCCTCCGGCTGGTGAGCGAACGTCGACGAGCCGTCACGACGCGTCTATCAACTGCCACCGCTGACGGGCCAGCACCGAACCCAGTTTAAGCTCAGTTTAAAACCTGACAGTTCTCCAACCATGATAGATGATATACGAGCGCGTGGAATGTGCCCAAACCGAAATAGCAGCCGCCTCGACATGGACACTCGTTAACGTTTTAGCTAATGACATTACGGCTCATTTTTGTTTTTGTTCGGCTATTAAAGATGAGATGTGTGTTTGTTTTGGGGCCGAGGATTACCGGCGTTGACCCATAATCCCACGTCCATAGTTAATGACTGCTTTAATAGCTCACGAAGGAAGTATCTCGCAGCGCGACTATGATGCGACGAGCACAATATTAGAACTCCCGTAGTGATGGCACACGACTAGTGTTTTATATTTCCTTTGTATTTGTGGGAGCTCAAAAATGTGCCATTATAATAATGCAGATGGGATAATGCAGTGACAATTTTGTTGGCTACGCAGCGTAATTGAATAGGCGGCCGGGTGGCGCACGCGACCAAGCTCAACTTTAGGAGTAAATGTGCACATAAATGTGTCTAATGTAATGTAATATTATGTGTGTTTACGCACATTATTAAACGAATCAAAGCTGTTACTCTCTTTCTACGGGCACTATGCTACTAAAAGCTTCGTAATGTTTTGAATATTCGCAAAGCTTCTGCGCCTGATGGATATTATCTAAATTGTTTAATGCACTTAAGAGACAGTGTGAAGGAAAATTTTAACATTAACAATATTAACACGTTAAAATTTCAAACATATTAAACTAAGTACGACTGTTTACTACCTAATGGGTGAAGGGTTTTATGTTCGACCTGATCGGGAAAATATAACTTATATGTAAATAAATAAATACTACTGTTTTTGGTAATATAAAATAGTTAGGGACCACACACGGGCTGTTGGGCGCGCGGGAGCAAACATGGCTGGCGTCAGCACCGAGCATACCTGCCTCTCCCAGCTTCTGTCTATGTTTACACTCCTGCTTAGCTTGTGCGTGGTGCTAATCACTTCTAAACACGATACCACATACTATCATTATGGAACGCCATTCTTTTCCTAGTTAACAACTCGATAACTCTAAGTACTTTCACGGATCACTAGTTTAACTACTCATTTTGTTTGACCATCCAATCTCTCCTAACTAGTTTTTCTCCAGTATCCAATGTTTCACCTTGAGTATAGAATTTAAAAAAGACTTGACTTCACAAAAGTAAATGTGCTTTGTTGGCAAAACATTTTCTCAATTCACATTGTCGTAATTAAGGACCGTGAAATATGGTCCCACAGGCTCGGGAACTCAATTGTGTCGTAGTTTTGTGACAATACTTTATTTACGAAGAAGGACCGAAAATAAACAAACATCGCGCACAATCGGACGAATAAATGTGCTGGCACAATGCACGGGCCAGCACGTCATAATAAGGCAGTGGCTTTTGTACGGCCGGCTGTAAATCATACAGTCCTTTGAAGAGAATGGCACACCATAAATAATGCCCCAAAATTCGGCTGCGATGCTCTCCACCGGGACATTTTTGTAGCCCGTGAAGAGAATTCTAATGGTGAAACAAATTAATCAATGGGGTCGCGACTTTTTTGCCACAAGGCCTATTGTGATAAAGTTTATGGGTGTCGATAAAGCCCTAAACATTTTGACGTTAAAGAGCTTTAATTTTATAGTGCCGATATTAACATTACTATAACTTGCACTAGTTAGAACTGAACAATGGAAATTCTCTTCCCTAATGTGGTAATTGTTTCGATTTAATAACGTTACGCTTAAAATTTAAAACGGAGTCGTAAATATTGAACTGCAGCCACTTTAGATTTTTATGGGTTCGTAAGAAAGCAATTAAAGTTGAGCATTATGATAGTATTGAAGAATTTAACGCGGTCGACGTTGTTACGACTCAACTGAGCTTTAATGGTTCAGTGCACCCCTGAATAAACAAGGCTATTCGGAGTTAAATTTGCTTGCACCGGATATGGCTGCCACTCGAACATATCCATCATGTGCCTCTAAATGAAGACTTGGTCAACGGCCCAACACGGTGCATTACCAGTTTGCCACTTGAGACTCCTCTAGGATCAACAATGAATAAAGGAATTCTTGTGGGGATGTGGTCACCTCACCTTTTTATGACCAGTAAATCTTTCCAGTTATGAGCTCCTAAATAATAACATTTTATAGGCCTCCGTCGTAGAATTGACGAATGCACACTTACGTTTTATCGTCGATGGGTAACCAAAGTGTCCCTGAATTTATGTTTTCCAATGAAAATTCAAGTTTATTGCTAATGCAATAGGTGTTTCGATGAATTTGTGGACAGGAAAGACATTCCCTTAGGTTATTATTGTTAAAAGATCAGGAGAGGTTGTGACAATTTATTTGGCTTGCCCATATATGCGTTATCGAAGGGACGACCACCCGAAAGTTGTCCTAAAACACAGCGTGAAATGGCATCTAACGTTATCTTTGCATCACAATAAACTGCATCATGTGACGTTTGTTTAGACCTCCAGTTTGTTTAGATAGAACTCCAAGAAACCAAAAGTATGACATAGATTGATTTGGACAGTAAATCTTAACATGTCTCAAAGTGAATTCGTATGTTTCGCAGCATGGCGTAGAGATGGGTCGAGTCATGGTGTTTCTGTTGACCTGACCTCCCGCGGCGCAGGGCCCGCTGCGAGGACCCGCATGCCCCAAAATTTACATTCTTACTCGAATAAGGGTTATTGTGATGCGCTGTGAGTTCCTAGCAGTCGACTAGATAACGTCTAGTCACTTTTGAATCAATAAAGTACACACAAATTTGTCACTGCGATCCCTGGGGACCGACCCTGGTGTATTGTCCTGTAGTTTTGTTTACATTAGGCTCCCAAACTGGTTATTGTGTCCGATGTTCATTTTATTAAGAAAGTAAATAAATACTTACCAGTCGTACCGATCACCCGACGCGACTGGGCATTTTATTTTTATCTGGAATTTATTATCATGCTGTCTGTAAAATTTTGGGGGCATATATGTCAATTTTTTTATTGCCAGTTGGAAACTAAAAAAACAAATTCTGATTAATTCAATAAAAGAATGCTGTCTTCATGAGAAGTTAATGCTTGCTTTGTGGAGGCAGGTTAGTCAAACATCGCGACACCCTCGCGGGCGTTGAACGGTAGAAGTTGTTGAATAAGAAAATACACTTTTGGGAAGCAGTTGTAGAGAACAAATATTGGTTGAATCCGTTCGGAGGTGCGCGTGGACTAATATTTGGTTACTAGAGGTCGTTATTACATGCTAAAGGTGGTCATACTCATACAGTACGATCAAACTCTGCTTTCGACCATATTGTGGGAATGTAACAAAGGAATTCAGAATATGTCGCTGAGTTGAGTCGAAATGTGCTCCCACAATTTAGTCACAAATTCTCGAATTGATATTCAAGAAAGTCTCAGTAGAATACATAATAAACGTTTGGATTTATTTATTGTATCTTATTTTACAGCGGAACGTTCGTAAAACTCATTTCCTTAATTCGTAATGTCGCTCAATACGATTACGTTCACGTTCGGGTTAAACTTTATTTCTGGCTCAGTTGGTTCGAGGCAATCGTACGTATTAATGGCAGTAATGGGAGACTGCGTTTATTTAACCGCTCGTAACTCGACTCGTTATGGCCGCGTGTGGATTTTTAAAACATGGCTGCAGTACCACCGTACGTCATTTCCTCGGCTCGTCCATCAATTTTGTCGGATTAAGTTTAGACTGAGATGGTGTTAATAAGCTTAATGAGGTTTCTGATAAATGATTTAAGTTTATTGGGTAAAGAGTGAGAGTACAAGTTTCTTTATGAATGATCGAATAATGAGTTTTGATACATTATCTCGTCGCATCATTCAGGTTATGTTTCATTTAAACTAAACGAAAGTTTCCTAAACTAGTTTCGAATTTTGCTAGCACATCTTGAATACAGGAAGTCCAAGTCCAAGATCCAGTAATACAAGCTAAAATGCTTATCTCAAGTCAATCAGCAGTCCTCAAATACCAGTAAGATTTGAAGAACGTTAAAGCTAACGAGGTATGCAGGGTTGCTAGGTTAATTGTGTCCGTGGAGTGTATCGTCGATCTCGTGCGCTGTGCCCACATTACCATGTACGAGTGTCCCACTGTCGTCTGATTGCATCGCACCGTCGTGATCGGGGAAATGCTCGCCTCCGCTCTACGGTCACGTTTCTACCTGGAAGAAGAAAAAAAGACATAAAACCCATGCAAATAATGTGCTATAAAAGTCAATATGGATTTACCGTCGCAGCTGCATTTTATACCTTATGTATAAATTATGGGAAGGTTTTTTTTTTAAAGAATCTGTCATGTAGCGTGTCGGTACATGACACATCGGGTCGTGGGGACGTGTCGTGTGGCTATAAAGAGGAATGCAAGTACGCGAGCTAATGTGAGCGAGGTGTGGGCGCACCGAGACTCGCACACTCTTTTTGCAAATGCAAATTCAATTCCAACTCGGAAATCTTTACGAGAATATTCCGAATGGAAATGTTTACTTTACTCTTTCACTGCATGTTTTTATTTGCCAGCTCGCCAGTGTAGAGGCTTCGTGCGAAAGATTAATATTGACTAGTATGCTAATACATCGTCCACATTCGCCCGTAATCAAAATGTGCGGGTTTGTTTGGGTTGTTTGGGTCGGCGGTTACCATTAGACCCGCTCGAGTTTAGAGCATCTGATAATTCACGGGAGACTGTTCAGACTGCTCCATTTTACATGCGCCCTCATTAACGACTCGACTTAATTCTTTTCTTTTGTTCACTTCGATTGGTAGGAGCTCTACTTTTCCTGATCATTTAAAAATCTACTGCATAGTTTTTTTTTACTTTTACACTGGCGATACCGCCGTTTATTTGGTTTTTATTTTCGTTTGTAATTCGCTTTTCTCGCCGTTGTTTTTGGAACGCTACTGTTTTAACTGATCGTAGTTTGCAACCTTGCGTGGTATGGTACGCAATTTTTATTTATTTTTGTCCAACGTTTTCGTGACTCGAGGGCTTTAAAAATCTAAAAAATGGTGTCGTGTCGTTTGCCGGTTGTGTTAGAACCGGTAGCAACTCTAAAAGAGGTCCGTCTAATTGTAATGGGCATGCAGCAACCAGGTGGAATAATACTCGGACTCGCCCGAAGGCTTTGAAAAAAGAAACGAAAGGCGTGGCTGAGATCCTGTTTGTTTTCGAGTCGACTTTAATCGACGCCGAAAACTAAATCCTCCTTGGTTACGTCCTTAATTCTGATTTATAGACACCGCATGCTGTTATTATAAAGTTATGGTTGCATCTCCTGCGACGGCTGGATTCCCCTCGACGTTCCCAAGTCATAATATCAATTAACTCATTCATAATTCTTAATTAGAACTCTTAATTAAAATACTGACTTCAAAAAGTCTTTTGATGTAAGGTTAGATTTTTAATATTTTTTTAAATGAAGCCAAACGTTTCCCAGGAAGTGCAGCTGTGCACGAGGGTTCATTGTTGCGGATATCCCTGCAATCTATAAGCGGTAAACGTAAATCACTTGCTGCATTATTAAGACAAGAGACACATCTCACGGGGACTTTGGTATCACCATTTATAGAAATAAGCTATCCTAGTTAGTTATTCCTTTAAGCAAAACTGAACCGCTGTACAAAGAGGTGACTTGGACAGATTGTCGGCAATTGAAACTCGGTCGGTTATCCGGAGGTGCTTGTTGGGATAATACGGGCAATCCATCTTAGCAGCCGGCACTCGATGATGGATCTGTGATGGAGATCACGACTCGTTTCTTTGTTGTTTTGTTTTGTTGATAAACGCAGCGTCCGCGCTGCTTTTTCCGCCCTGTTCGAACCTTGTTACGTTTGAATAGGCTATTTATGAAGTTAATTGGTTCGCCTCTAGTGGTGATAGTTTGAAATGTAGTTTATTTATGTATTCAATCTCTGGTTGCATAGACTGTGCTTGTTTCGATGTGTAAGAGTGTTAGAAAAACGCTTTTATAACTGAAAATAACGTTGCAGAAGTTCGAGAGCTCGTTGAATCAGTTAACTATGACGGAAATCTCTGGGATGGCATGACTGCGACTCGAGTTTCAGGCAAAAGAGATAAACATTGTTGTTGTTGAGGTTGTTGCCCAACGATTCATGAAGTTGATGACTATCAATGTGTGTTAATGATTATCGAAATATTGGAATCTGAAGTTGTGTCCGTCCACTAATAATGACGACGAGGTAGGCGATGCGTAGGCTTGAAATTTAAGTGTGAGATAACATCATCTCGTCTTATATCGTAGGGTGTCTCCTGAGCTTTCACCGGTGCGTCAGCGATGCCCAATGGGCGCGTGTTGTGACAGCCTCACACGATAAACTCCATGTTTATATGCGCGCGCGCCGCCCGCCATGTTTGTTTTATCTCGATCCACTGCGTGTCCGTGTTAATAAATGTCTCGTATTGGAAAAAAATCTTATCCTCCTTTTTTATTCAATATTTTTATGTTGCCCGTATGTTTTATTTAGACATCGATTTATTAATAATAATGGATCCTTCAGGGTCGTTAGATCAAAATTTAAGATGTACGTACGTGTAGGCGTTTTTTATTTATTGTTTTTTGTTATAGTCAGTTGTGTGGGTCTCATTTTTATTGGTGTTTGAACAAGGGACGACGGTACGTGTTGGTGTATTTTATATTCCAAACAGATGTTATCCTGCGGCGATGGCTGGGAAATTAATTGAATTTATTTTGTTTGTTATTCGATTCGAATCACACGCATTTAAACATTCTCACATTTGAATTTAACTAGCTACTAACGTTACACGTCTGGTGGTTAATATCCATATTATCCATCAAGTGGTTATCTACCTGGTTAATATTCAAGCGCGTCGCTCGTAATGGTAGGCTCTGGAGTGATATAAAACCGATCATTTGTAGTTAGTGTTGATTGCCCAATCTTGTTCTGGTCTGTTGGGCATCGAACACGGCTAGTTAGTGAGGGGCGCATCCAATTTGTGATCGGAGCGGTGAGCATTGTCGCTCCTCCAGGAAACTGTCCCGTGACGGAAGGCGTGGAAAACCGTGTAATTGCTATATAACCTCATCCTATACACTTGCTAGCTGCATACCTTGTTATATAGAAATTGTGGAGCTGTATAAACTGACTGATAACGAAGTGGCCTTTTTTGTCATGGTCGTAATGTAGCTCACAAAGTATTAAAGGGGGCAAAAAATTATCGTCGTTTGAAGGGCATATATTTCAAATTCTTAAGTATGTAGTTATAGAAGATTGCAGTTAAAATTCTTCAGGAAAGTTATCTTGTATAATAGTCTCTGCCAGGGCAAGAACTAGAAATAAAAGTGTTTCAAACGTCTTCACTTCACAAGCGAGTTCGTGAATTCTCCCTGAAGCCGAGAATTCCGCCACAATTCACGCGGTAACCACCCGCAGACCCGCTTGATGCTTTTGATACTTTAAATTTTATTTTATAAGAGCTGAGATGAGAAATAACACGACTGCACGGCAGGGCACCGGAGGGCAGGCTTCGCATACACCCACCATTTAAAAAATTTGCTCTTTTTGCCCATTGTTTACTTTACGGTGTTTTAAATTTTATGATTTCCATTATGACTGACGGCGATGGGTGGCGGCGGCGGATCAAATTATATTCTGAACGGTTGCCAACTCGATAATTCCAGATCGTGTGTGCGATTCTTTTCGATTGCCTTTAATTTATTTGATGGGGTCCGGTGTTCAGTACGTGTTTTTAATGGTTTTGGATCCACTTGCTCGACGTCCTTAACGTGAAATATAATTCCGTTCTTCAGGTGTACAAGTGTATATGATACGATACGTAGGTGTTTCGTCGGGTGTAAACAGGGCAGGTTAAGCACGCTGGCTGACGTCGACGCTCGTTTGGAGAGCCCTCGTCGAGAGCACTTCACAAACTGCTCTCTTCAAGCCTTCGTTCAACAGACGATTTTTTAAACTGCCCGTCCGTATTGTTTTAGTTCTTTTCATTTTATTTCGTTCCTACCTACACAAATAATAGACTCACAGTTGGTGTCAAAATGTCAGAAAAGTTTTTGCCTGTTCTGTGTAATATTTTCCTCCTACGAGCGTTATAACCTTTCTAAGTTCCAATGCAAACAGTCGCCGCGTCGCGTCGTCGTGCTTCTGTCCCGTACACTGGTTGTGTTAGTACAAATCCACGACATAATACAGTGTGGCGGTCGGATAATATTTGGTGAGCCTTGTTTGACAAGCGTGTTCATGTGTTTTGTTATTGGACACCTCCACTCCGCACACAGTTTCTATTTGAATTGCCCTGACACAAACTAATGGGAGTTTTCAGGAACGCGGTGGCCCTCCGTCCGGTACAGCTGTTTGTTTGTACATCTGACGATGCGAGTCATTTTCCCAAATAAATGGAAACCAGTAGCCAACGGATATTTGTACACGTATTTCTTATCATGCGATGATAAGTCGAAAATAAATCATATCGGGTGATAAGGCATCGATTTTAACAGCAGGGCTACCGTGCGATAGCCTCTTCGGATAGATTGTGGTAATCTAAGTAATAGATAAGTTCGAGAAATTTGTCGTCGTGTCGTGTGTACTGTCGTGCACGTGGACTGACTCTGTAATTGGAATATAAACGATACAAGGCACAAATTCATGCGGAGGGGTTGGTTATAATCTGGCAACATTTACAAACATGTCACGACTGGTGTTCGTGCTCAGTTTTTTTCTAGTTTACGTGGTGCTGTTTGTCACATCGCAATGCCTCGAGCTGCCGAGTGAAATGGGTTACTTTTTTTATGAGTTTCATGTTTCGTCTAAAGCTGCTGAGAAGGGCAATATAATCTTTCAGCGTTGCTATTAGAGCGTTTCTCGAAGCGATAGCGGTGCTAAGTTCTAGTTGCGGTTTTTGTGGTCCGCGGGCGAACACGAAGCGTGGTCGCGTTATGTGGTCACGACTTCGTGTGGTCTGTGATTCGCGTAACTAGACTGGGATTAGCGTGGAAGCAAATATTCTGACAAACTGGATTGAAATCCGAGCCCACTTATCGCTTTCTGCAACTTGGGACTTTGGATATGAAGTAGGCAGCTTTAAAAACCCCTCTTAGAAGTTCCAACCAATTTGTAAATTGATTAATAAATTCCTTTTTAGTTTTTTTTTTTTTTTATATAAGCTTGCTTTTTACCAGTGAGCTATTCTTATTTGATATACTTAATAAGTAATAAGGAACAGCATGTCTTCATTCTTAATCTAAGGATGTCATGAATTCCGTCTACTTATTACATTTTTAGGTGAACCAGACTTCAGCTGATGTTGTGTAAAGTTATAAATATCACATGAGCAGAGGATTCCAGCTCATAACTAAGTTGAACTTAATTTCCTCTGAAGTGTAGCGCACGTGATGTCATAAATTTTCACACTTCTGCCGACGCGACGGTATAGCTAGCTTTTGGCGAATCTTCTAGGGTTTCGGCTCTTGACTAGGTAATGTCGAGGTCGACATTAAAAACTTTGCTGGAATTCCATGTTTGTTTAAGTTGTACAACTTGTTGGTGTGTTCGATAAAAAAGCGGAATTGATGACTTGGGTTCAATATTCTGCTCATAAACCTTCGTCAATTCCTTGAACTCGGGCAGAGGTTCGTAAACAGAATTATAACTACAGTTTACAAAATCGTTTAAGAGTTTTGGTAACCCTCGCTCTCCGCCATCTACCTCATCTTTTTTTTTTTTTTTTTTTTTTTTTTTTTTTTTTTTTTTTTAAAAAAAAAAACGTTGCCCCACACTAAGAATTTCTTCCTGTATCGTGGGTGCGTTTACAAACATAGAAACTCACATACACTAACACCCAGACCCGGAACAACTACTTGCAGATCATACAAATATTTGTTCCGTGCGGGGATCGAACCCGCGACACGTTGCGCAGCAGTCCATCGCTGAGCCACTGCGCCAACCGTGTCGTCGCCGTCGCGTCGCTTTAGACAGCCTGGCCTAAACACAAGACAGGCGAGTTTGTTTTGATATTCCTATATAACGTACTTACGGTAATGTAACGATAATGTTTACGTATTCGCAATAATTCAGCGTCAGGTGCGTTCTGTACTACTACCACTCGTAGATCTGTCCGCGCAACACTTGCCATACTGATCGTAAACACACGCGGTTTATTTATTTTATTACAACACTTATTTATTATATCGTTAACGCACGCACGCTTGATAATTGCTGCTCAAAGTACAACATTCTCCTGCCCGCATGTAAATATAAAATAACTTATAGTTAATTAAACAAAGCTGTAAATAATCGACACTGTTTCCGTATCGCTGCACATCATTAGGGGCAGAATCTCAATAAACATGTGGTATAGAGAGGTATCCACAGACAAAAAAATCAGGAAAAGATTCCGACTGTCAAACTAATTCGTCGGGATAACGTCTGAGGGGCACGCGGGCAAAAAGACGCATCAATCAACGCGCCAATGCGCTGCGGGATATTTTTAACATTTCGAGTTCGACTATTCAATCGTTCGATTCGAATATCGCTGGCAGCTTAATATTAGCAGCAATGTAAAGTAATGTAAGCCCACCATCTTTCCAGCCGTCGGAACCTGTTTAAGATAAAAGAAAAACCGCGGCTAATTTGCTTGATATGGGCGATGGCACGCATATCACACTTATTGGTGATTATACCTCAATTAATTGGTCGTTTTCATTCGAATTAATTCATTACAAATGCCTGTTAAACTTTTTTTTTAAGATTTCTGTTTGCGTAATTTTCTGATCGGTAGATAAGATAGATTGTTGGAACTGTGAATACAGCAGTGTTTTATTTGTTTGCTTAATTTGTTGCAATTGCTTTAGTGTGTCTGTTCTGTTTAATTTAATAAATGTATTTAATTATTGCACGTGTTGTTGCATTACTGTGTAATTAAATGGCAAGGGGAGGTTGGGGGTAAATGGCAAATGTAACAGCGCGGCGGTGACGGATGGTGGTGATTATTGCACTACATTATCTGCTCCAAGATGTTCTCTACATCTCTGCGCCCCTCGTAGCTTACAACTTGATTTTATTGAGGAAAACTCACAGGTCACTTTATTATTTCCCTTATGTATGATAATGTTATGACGTAAAAATATACATATCTCCTACTTAAATCTCCTATATATATATATATATCGTGTAGAAAATATACTTAAGAAAAGTACTTACAAAAATATAACGATACTTAAACGCAACCACAGTTTTTCACTCAATTAGTCAATTCCACTCAGATCCGTTTTATATTGGCTTCAGTATTTCTCCAGTATAAACATAGCTCGTAAATTGACTCGAGTTCGATTAAAGGAATTGTTTTTCAAGAAAATGCGCGCTGATTATTTAGCAGCGACGTTATCTGTCCAATACTTACTCTTCTATTGACAAAGGCTGCCTCTAAACCCGTCTTTGCAATCTAAAGCTCTTTGTTTTTATCATCCATCGACCTTCACCCATCGTCTTTAGTACTTATAACGCGAAAGTCCTAAACAAATGAACAAAAAATGTAAAAAACACTTTATTTTCGTATTTATTCCACAATCAAAAGACTGGCTGAACTTTTTTCGTGGTGTCTATAAAAATAAAGTGAGCTCTTCGCGCCTCAGATCCGTTCTTACAGACTTTAATTTCACAGGGCTTTTGTGTCGCTGATCAGCTTTGATCGCAAGACGTTCGGCCAAATCTTGTTAGGGACAAAGCCCAGCCAGGCTGACGGACGAACAATGGTGGATCGCATTACCCCACCTCACTTCCGGCACGGTGACTCCGAAAACCTCAAATGCCTCAAAGTTTTACACCTGACTACACTTCTGTCTGACGTTTTTTCGACAAATGCTATTACAATTAACTACGGTCCAATTGCCATGTAATGTAACGCGATAACATTACCTTTTTAGTTACTGCTGTGCGATGAATCGTGCGGTCCTCAATTGTCGATAATGTAGTCAATTTATTTTTTTAAAGGGACTTTTTTAGTTTTTGCACATCAAAATTGGTCACGAAACCTTTTCGTTTTATCAGTTTGTTCCTCCCACATGTTTTATTTTGACAAGTTTTTATGTATACCTACATTACATAAGACAAATCGTTATTATTAAAGTTCTTTTCTGCATTAAGGCCATACGTTTCTTGGAAAATAACAATTTATTGTTGCAGAAACATAAAATTCTTCGTAACTTTTACAATCCTTGTCAGGATGTGTGTAGAACATATTCTCTTTTTACGAACATCGATATAGTATCGATAAATAACCGATTACGAGCGTCTTTTACGAGCAAATCGACTATCTCGAGCGCATTGCGATCCCATATTTTATAGCTGTTTACAATTAAGGCGACAAATTTGGTTCGTGTCGTGAGCTGGTGTCGCAGATTTATAATCGGCTAATTCTGTCTAGCGCAGCGCGTCTGTGCGCTGAGTAATGGAAACTTTATATTGGATGCAGGGATAATTAAATGTCACATCACAAAAATGTCAATGGTGTTTCTTGGGGATCTGTGCTTAGAATATCTTGTTTCTATTACAGTTACAGATAGAAACAGTAGCGTTAAAAACTGGTTAAAAGTTCATACAAGACACACAAGACAGCTGCCGATAACCATACTCGATACTTCACACCATAAACGTTGAAAACACCTATGAAATGACCGCTGTTGCAACCTACTACCTAAAACGTTTTTAATTTTACGTCCACTATCTATTCTTAGCACATTACTGTGTTTTATGGCATCTATTATCACACGTCGTTATGGGATGTGGTAATGCTGTAAAATGTTAAACAGTTATTTATTTAGCGGTTTTCCGGCCGCGTGTATGTTCCCTCCGTTCGTACAAAATGTACTTCATAATGCAAATGTGTGGGAGAAATAATAAACGACGACATTTTTCACCGCCTATGAAACGAACCCTCGCGTGGACCAACTGAAGTGCATTTTATAAACGCGCAAGCGCAACGCCTAGTGATGTGCTCTACTGTAATATTATCGACTAATTAATTAGGATTACGGATTACAGCTGCAAATCATTAATTTATTGAATGTACAATTAATACGTTATCCGAAACGAGTTTGGATGATTTATAGTTTATGATTATTTTAGAAAGGCTCGATTGCTATTAATTATATTAACGCTGAGCTCTTAATTGAAGGTTATTATAGCTTTTATGTTAAGTAGTAAACTCTGCCGATTAAGATCTGCAGTCACCAGACTGAGGCCCTAGACCTTTGTCCAGGGCATAACATTCTATCAGCGATAACGATGATGGAAAAGGCAAAAATGTACACGACTGACATAAGCTATCGAAAAGCTTATGTCAATCCTGTTGAAAGTCGTTGTAGAAATACGAAACGCTTTGGAAGCGATTGTCACTTGTCTAGGCCCTCGGATCTAATAAAAATCGAATGTTTTGTTTATCTACACATTTGCACGTCCCTATTCTCACCTTTATAATTCCATCGACACCTCTGCACTTTGTTTTATTTCCTTCCACGCCTCGTCCGCATAATTCCACAATAAAGCTCCTGTTGTGTCCTAAAATCTTTACATCCATTCCTCGAAGGGGAACTTTCTATACGAAATATCAACGCGTCCATTGTGCGTCTTTCTATTTTATTCTTCACAAATGGGTTTTTGTACGACTGTAATGAAGGCTTTATTCGGAGGTGTGAATGTAGAACGCGTCAATAGTGATGAGCACGCGAATCGCGCGCCATTTTGTTGGCATTCAAGTTATTAAATTTTATTATTAGAATTTCGGTGGCGAGGCATGTAGGAATCCGCGATAAGAGGCTAAAAGCTCCGTTAGCGTGTCGGGGAATTAGTTTGAATAAGCAGAAAAAAACGGGCGCCGGTGGAGGCGGGTGCCGGTTATCTAGTTATTTGTCGTATCAAGTAGTTCTTTTGCTCCGCCGCAACTTCAAAGGCGCCGCACACGGTAGCACTCCCGCTGCTTATTACTATGTGGGAATGTAACAGAACAGCTTTATGTCATACGTATTTATTTTTTATAGCTTCTCGTAAAAGTTGGAGATAACTCTTGTCTGTCCTACTCTGAAACTACCTCACCGAACTTCGATTTCGTAGTAACAATCTATTAAAGCTGTAGTCAGGTATTGGTTTAACTTTGTGAGATATCTTCACTAGATAAGCCAACACCGGTTGTTGAATCTGTTAATAAATTAGGTGTTCTGAGAAAGTTCTTCAACCTCTGTATTGTAACACGATTCGGTTTTATAATCATTTTGTTAAAATATAAATAATTTATTACCGTATAAATATTATGCATTAAGTATTAATGTATGTTATATGAATTTAAAAGTCAGATGTTCAATATTTACATAAAATATTGTCGCAACGTTCTGATCTTTATCATTTTAATTTGATCTCGGATTTTAAGATTTTTATATCGCAACATCCAGAAACCTTGTAAAATCTTTAAATCAATAAATTACATCTTCTCAAATTTAAACAACCAATTAAATAAAAAAATATTGCATAATAAAGTGTAGATAGGTACAGTCGTAAACAACGCTGCGATAAAACTCGACGCAGCGCAGCGCCTGCGCAAGTCGCAGCGATTTGTCGCGGCGAGTCGTCGCACGCGGCGCGTATGCAAATTATATCGTTCTTTATCGTCACTCGTTAGCGGTTAATCGCCTTTATCGCGCCACGAATAAACAAATACCCATTAAAAGCGTTAAAATTATTAATATAATCGCATCAACGCCTGTTTCGGAGCCTCATTTGCATGCATACCTGTGTACTTACCAGTGTGTTTAGATAGGACTTATTATTTTAATGATAATAGTGTTAATATCGCCTCTGTCATGACCGTTGCAAGGACCCTGGTGCTATGGGTAAAGAACCGGTCACAATATTTAAACATGTTTACGATTATGACAGTTCCAACAAATTGAATTAATGTTTTTGAGGTGGCTGCTTTTTATTTGTCTTACTTAAGATTTTATTCAAGTATTCATAATGATTAGCAGGACGTAGAATTAAACAATTTAATTAGGTATAGGAAGCTGTAAAAAACAAACATTTATTTCTGTATTTTCTGCATTTTCCTGTATTGTGTTGTGTTAATTCGACCGTAGGTGTTAGGTATTGACAACATCTTCATTTTGGCGACGATGTTGTTTGTTAACGTTGACTCATTTCAATTATAAATTCAATTATCTTTCTGTATCTTCACACCAAAGAAGACATTCTCAAGGATATTACGATAATTTAACATAAACTTCAGGAGTAATTTGATACCAAAAAATGCAGGTACAATCATAAAAATCATAAAGTTAATGATGTTGGAATATGATATGGTCCTTAACGAGACACGTATAATAACTGCGCGCCTTCGGAGAAATGACTTCGTCGCAGGAAGCTCATATTAGGTGGTGGTTATCTACAGTATGACAGACAGACAGATATAACTCATTTGTGGCTATAGTAAGTAACTCGTTAGGTTATTTGAACAGACGTTTTTTTAAAGGACATTTACCTCTTGTCCGCATCTGATTCGTTGAAGATCAGTTGGAAAAACAAATAGGTACATATAAGTTGCCAAACCCCACAGTTCATCAATTAATAGGGTATCCTTACAAATTATAAAACAAAGTCCTCCTCCGCGCCTGTCTGTCGTCCTGTTCGCGATAAATTCAAAAACTATTGCACCGATTTTCATGCTGTTTTCACCAATGGATAGAGTGGTTCTCGAGGAAGGTTTTAGTATATAAATACCGACATCCACGCGGGCGAAGCCGCGGGTTTTTGAATGTATCGCGAACAGGATGACAGACAAACGCGGCGGAGGACTTTGGTTTTATGTAAGGACTACTTAGTAGGAAATAGGAAGGATATATTAGTAGGATAGGATACGGATAGGATAGTAGGTCCCTGCTTCGCACGGTTTTTCCATCTTGACCAAAATCTACATTTCTATAATATTTATGTATGCATTACACATAAACCTTCCGGAATAAATGTTCTATGGTAAACTGCATCAAATTCCGTTGCGTAGTTCAGAAGAATAACGCAGTCACTCAGACACGAAAAGCGACTTTAATTTGTAATATGTATACGTATGTAAATATAAATCCCTATGTACAGATGAGAAAAGTAATATAACTTCTCCATAAAAGCTTTAATTGGCATTAGGCTTTATCGCGATATACGTGAAATGCTTACTTACATAGACATGCGAATTTTAATAACTCGAAGCAAATTCATTATTGGCCACATGCGATCCACGTGTAAGCTTTAGTAAACGAATACCCGTCTGCAATGGGTTAACAATATTACAATCAAGAAAGCCCACTTGTTGTTAATATAAGTGGGCATTCAAGAATTTCCAATTTGGCCTGTGTGCACTTAAAACTGTGCTTACTCCTCGGGGAAGATAATAAGAGGCGATACGAAAGTGTTCTTACTTTTTATGGAAGAAATATAATATTAAAAGAATTGTCTTATACTTCAATGGTGGCTCCAAGTTGATAACACAACTTCACAGACCCAAATCTCTAAGGTTTATCACGAACTTAAGATAGGACACAACTCCAGAAACTTTCCAACAAAGTTTCGCAAGCAAAAAAAAACTCGCAGTAGTCAGTTTTTAGCCATGAAGGTTTTTTTTCTCTAAACCAGGTTCTCATGATTTGTGGACAGGTGGCGCGGGCGTCGTTCGCGGCGTCTTTGAGGTAGCTCTTTGATCTCGCCGCCTCATTGTACGCTCGCGTACAAAACTTTTTGCCCCGAATTGTTCGATATTGACGCGTACTGATTTGTTGTGAACTCTCAATAGATTCGGTAGTGCTTAGAAAAGCTTTGAAAGTAGGCAGACTGACTGGCGTCGTATTTCTCGTATTGTGTAATAGAGTAGGGAAGTCAATAAGAGGGAATAACACACCATTTTGATAAGTTTTGTTTGATTTTTTTTATGAATGGAAATATAATATCCGTTCGTATTTCATAAAAAGCATATTTTATTCCTTTGCCTGGTTTACTATACTTTAATCCAAAATATAATTATTCAATGAAAGCGTTTAAGTATTTCAGACGAAAGTTCATTTAGTTTTTTATACACACGACTGAAAAACTAGTTTAGTCTGTTTGTTTATCTCGTAGACTAATAATCTATTTAATTATTCATAATAAATAAAATAATAATTTAATCTCGTAGACTTTAGTGATAAACGAAAATATTCATTTCCGAGATTTTCATATGGTCTCTTATAGCATCCGGTCTCCCAAAACGTATTCCATTTTCGATTGTATTTACATGGCCTACTAATAACCTTCTCCTCCATTGTCCCCAGGTCTAACCGCAGAGCTGTTCTACGTGCGAGATGGGCAGATCAACGAGTACGCTCTGAACTTTGTGGTGCCCGTGCCCGCCACCATCGCAGACCTGCACTTCACTTGGCAGAGCCTAACTAGGAAACCGGTAAATATTCTATACAATGACAAAACACATACGTGACATGCAAGAAGTTAAGGGTGATGATGAGCGAAGAAACAGGTTATGGATAATATGTCTATAAACGACGACTTAAAAATCTGGATGTGCTCACTCTAAAGCAGTTGAAGTTACTGTTGGCCAGGGTTAGCTAAAGAAGAAATTGACAAAAAAACATGGAATAATGATAGGATTCCGTTGTTGATAAGCTTGTCGAATAAGTTGTCAAAACTAATAAAATGCTCTTGGAAGGATGCTGTTAGCGACGATACCTGTAATATTATTAGCTAATTTAGCAGTATAATAAAATAAACCTCCAATTTCATACTAATCTCCACTCAAATCTAGTCTTTATTTGAGATCCTTACGTTTGTACGTATAGAATTTCCATGAGAATCTTTTAAATCTAACCTGATCTTCAATTCGCGCTAGTTTTTAAAGCAAACAAAATCGTAAAACGAATAGTAACTTTGTTGGTTTTAAGCTACAATTACATCGGAATTTAAATAACGGTTACAAAAAACACGTAGGTAAAAGCTATCCCGTTTAAAAACCAGTCGATAGAAATAGAGCTGTGAGTTGGTTTAACGAACAATTGATTTGATGAAACAATCGCACTATTATGGTAATGTGCGACACGGAACGAATGCGAAATTGATCACGATCATCGAGTCTCGCACGTTCCAGTCAACAACTCTTTATTCACGCAATTAGCGAATAGTTTTGTTAAGAACTTTTTACTTTATTGTTGAAACAGCGTCAACAACCTTAGTCAAAGCAATTAACTTTGAGAGGAAAGTTTATTCTTACAACTTGCCGGACAGAGGATCCCATGTTTACTCGCAGCTCCGCAAACGAGCCATTTTTCTGGTAATGCAGCAGCCCCTACCCGAGTTAAGATAACTTTCTTTTAGTTTCTATGAAATCATCATTATACACCACATCTGCTACGGCTTTTGATTGATTATCCTGCGTTCTCGAATATTCCTTACATTTTCCTCGTTCAGTTCTAATTCAAATTGCATCGCTTTTCATGTTAATGCTGCCGCTGGCTGATCACGACGCAGCACCACATTATGCACTACGTATCCCGGGCTCTGCATCTCTAACCAAATATTATGTGCATTTATTTATTTTATCCGTAGCCAGCACACACGGCGACACAAACTAAAAGAAATCAGTTGAGCCTTGAGCGGCATTGCATTTTGATCGGGAACGACGCGACGTCCAATTTACATATTCAATAGTCAGCCAACAAAAGTAGCATCCGAAGTACGGGGGTAAACAAGTTCGGTGAACTTGTCAATAAGACATCTGCTTGTTTAGGACGTTATTTGCAAGTCATACGAACGCTCGCCAGATTACGGGATGCTTCATCAATTTGAATGTATTCATGGCGCCGTCTGCAGGATTTGATGGCGTAAGCTATATTAACTCTATGTACAGCGTACAGCGCTTTAACATAACGAATAACATTCAGATGTTGCCGCCAAACATCTAAGCCAAGCGCTTCAGGATTTACATGTATGAATACTACTTAACCTCTTTTGAAATTGTCGACGCTCTGCTTTGCAGCATTTGAAAAATAAACAAAGTGCTGAGTATGGTTCGGTTGCGATCACGCGGCCGAGCCCTTAGCTCCTTATCAACATCTCGGCGAGCTTTGTGCGCCGCCACTATCAGATCTGCAATTCCCCCTCACTTCGCCGCGCTACTCCCTTATTTATATAGCGGCGCCTTTGACTAGGCAGAGCAAATATTTGGGAACCGGTTAACTAGCGCCGATGAGCGCTCCGCCACCATTGTCTGTGCGCACCGACTGCCGACTGATAATATTTAATTAGCGGCCGCGGTGTCGCACCTCCGTAGGGCCGCGGTCCGCCACTTATGAGCCGCTGCCTCTGTAATGCATGTCTGATGAGCCGGCCAAAGGGCCCGCGGCGAATGTTGTGTTTGTTTAACAATTCATGTAACACCGCCTGGTGATTAGTTAGATAATGAGCGTCTTGGTCATAATATTTAATAACCGACTTTACAACAAAGTCAACGGAGAGATACAACATCTGTGCAGCATGCCTCCCCGCGGCGTGTCACAATACGTTCACGTCATCCACATAAGGGAAACATAAACCACATCGAACGACCCGACATCTACATATGCAAATATAGTCGATGGCCAACGGTAACAAAGTATGTCGTTTATTCATCCGATAAAGGAGCTATGTTCGTGGTCTCACGGTGGGTTACTCTCGACATTTGATCTCTTATGACACGGCTGTGGATGCTCAGATGGACCGTTTAGGGTCACCTTGCGTGCCGTGGTCCGTCAATTGCGTACTGATACAGTTACATTGTGATGTGATTGTACCGTTAGGAATGTGTCGGGTCTACTTAGATTATAAGCAAAATGTTTGGTGGGCTTGAGTCTCGAATGATTATTTTTGTTGCAGTTGCCATACACGCTACACGTGGACGTGACGGATCAGCAGAATGCCATGCACCCGCCAACTGTCAATATATCAAACGAGGGCTTCGTGCCGACCGAGCCGCAAACATGGCGAGTGGACCTGCCTTGTACGCACACGGTCGCCGCTGAAGTGGACATCATTATATTTCTGAACGTATCGACGGGTCCCTCGTCCTCTACGTTGCGATTTAGACGGAAAAAGATATGTCTTAAGGAGGCGCCCAGACCGGCCGTTAGAGTGGATAGTGTACCGCATGCGCCCACATCTGCTGATATATTCTACGCGGGAGCTGGTTGCGCGGGCGGAGCGTTGCTGATAGCTGCAGTGGCTGCTGCAGCTTGTAGAGCACGTGCGAGGAAACTGCGGCGAGCGCGAAGTGACGAACAAGACGCTCATGCATTCTTACCGGACTCGTCTTGCAAGTCTGCCGCCAGCTACACCAGCTACCGCCGACCTACCTCACTGCCTGCTGCGGTGGCTGAAGAGAAGGCAAGGGACCTACAACAAAGAATAGCGGAGCTGACGATACAACGATGCCGAGTGAGGCTGCGCTCTGTGGCCATGGAAGGAACCTTCGGGCGGGTGTACAGAGGGACCTACGCTGATGAAGATGGAAGGGAACAGGAAGTTCTCGTGAAGACTGTTGCTGAACACGCTTCTCAAGTGCAGGTAATTATGGTTCTGTAACCTGTTTATTACTCATCCTTATGATTACAAACGGAATATTATTGGTCCTAGTCCTAGATAGAAACGTGGGCGACGTAAACTTGCATTTAGTAACGACAATGTTCTTTTGTAGGTTTCACTACTACTTCAAGAAGGCTGCATGTTATACGGGCTTCACCACGAGCGAGTCTTATCGGTCCTGGGTGTAAGCATCGAGGACCAAACGGCTCCATTCTTGCTGTACCCTTGGAATTCGACCTGGCGGAACTTGAAGCAGTTCCTCCTGGCTTGTCGAGGAGTTACGGTGGGGGGCGCGGCGGGAGGTGCTCCGCCTCCGCCACCTCTTACGACACAGCACGTCGTCAGGATGGCACTCCATGCATTAGATGGGTTGCTATATCTCCACTCACAGCACGTCTTACATAAAGATATCGGTGCTAGGAATTGCATGTAAGTATTTTGCCTCTTTTATTTTCCTGAAAAGATCCTGGACGTAAATTATTAGTTTCAAAATGTCATTCAAGATAAAGCCTCTCTGTAAAGAATATTCCTGACCAAGCCTTTTCTCAACAGAGTTGACGAAAATCTCCGAGTGATGATCGCGGACAACGCTCTCTCACGAGACCTGTTCCCCGCTGACTACCACTGTCTCGGCGACAACGAGAACAGGCCGATCAAGTGGCTGGCGCTAGAAGCTCTCACGAAGAGACAGTTCAGCCCAGCAGCCGATGTGTGGGCCCTAGGAGTGTTGCTATGGGAACTAACGACCCTGGCACATCAGCCATACGCAGAGGTGGATCCCTTCGAGGTTGCCGCGTATCTGAGGGACGGGTATCGGTTGCAGCAGCCAGCCAATTGTCCTGATGAACTGTAAGTAGCATAAGCATCTATATTTTAACACTATTCTGGTATGATTTGTTCGGCACGTAAATTTCTGCTGTCTGGGCCTCAGCCAATTGGAATAGTATTTTGGTAGTTGAGTGGTGTTTATGCTGGCTGATGTAAAGTTCATTCTCCTCAATGACTGAAGTACGCGCTAAAGATAAATGTTCGTTCAATATACTAAGGTTCGTTTTTTTTCCTAGGTTTGCGGTAATGGCGTACTGTTGGGCGATGTCGCCCGACGATCGGCCGACGTTGCCGCAACTACAGATCTTCTTACGAGACTTCCACACGCAACTCACAAGATTCGTGTAAAGCATTCCTTTTTAACTCTTAAAGACATCCCAAAGACGACAATAAAGTGTTATTTAAAATCAACTATAGTGAGATATTGAAGGACGTGTGAGGCCTTACCGTGGAGTGAGTGACAAAGTGACTGTGTACAGTGAAATTGTTAAAGAGACTGATTTTTATGCGTTTATTCGATTTTTAAATTATTTAATTGACATAGTTATCACATATTTGGTTTTCATCTTGTAGTACTTTTCACCATTGCTTTACTGTTTTGACGGTGACTTTTCAACATAGGTTTTTGTTTCTTCTTTTAATAATCACTTTTTGGTACACTGCGCTGTATTTGGCAAAATATTGACAATTACTTGATAATTGTTCAAATTACTTCCCTTTAAGGAAAATAACCATTTTGGGCAGTTGAGTGAGGTTCACAATTACGCCATATATTGGTCCGTCTAAGTATAAAATGTAGCAATTAATCTCTGTTTAGAATGATCTCATTCAGTATCAGTGTTATTCGTAACAAATACCTACATAATGACAGACGAATACGGCGTAGTGAACCAAGTAAGTGGTTCGTACTTTATTTATTTATTCACAAAGTCACTGTAAATCGTAGCCAAAACAGTATTTCAGTCGAGATTCATATACTAAACCAAGATGAAAACTATTGTTTTGATTACCAAACAAACCTAACAAACAACTTTTAGTTGGACATGGAGCAGGTTTGTCGTACCTTCGATGTTTTGAATTACATAAATTCAACAGTACTAATTCGTTCTAATCGTTCTTTTCGCAGTAAAAACGGTAATCCTATGTTACCATGTTTCGATCTAATAAGAAAGAAGTCGCATGCGCATATTACCACAGTGTAACTATCTACTTTACAAAATATTGCAACGCAGTTCTTCAAGTTCTGTATTTTAACATCTCTCCGCTCAACCTTTGGAGTTAGTCTACTGCGAGGGGTGGTCACACTGTGGTCATACTGTCACCAACGTCTCTAAAGTTTATTTGACTTATCAAATCTTAAAATATGTGATTACTATTGATAAGAACCATTCGTAAGTTCTCTAATACTACTTCGTAGGAAACCATATTGTTTCAAGTTAGAAAATTGACACAATTATGTTATTTGAACCTCGATACTGCCATATTAGAATAGACAAATTTTGTAAATATTTATAGGTGATAGCGACTGTATTGTATAATACGTAATATTGAATGTGCCTCAGAGTTTATCAAGACGTTTATAAGTGTTTAGAGTATTATAATTATTGATTAAGACTGGACTAGAGACAATTTTACCCATAAACTATTTAATAAAATATTCTGCCTTACAATACCTTGTCTATCGTTCTTAATTCAAAAGTAGTTTTAATCTGGCACTTTGTACTAAAATTATCTATGACATATTTATAATCTATGCTGTCATTTTGAATTTTTAAATAAAGATTTTCTATAGTCGTCAAAATTAATAAATTGGAATTTGGAATATCTATATTCTATCTAGATGACGTGTATAACTTGAATCTTGATTATTAACAAGATAATTAAATTATTTATTACCCAAATGGGCACGTAATAATTATAATGATTGAATGAATAATTACCTGTATTAAATGATTAAACAGTAACTAATGATTGAATCATGTAAAAGTAGAAAAGTACTGATTAAATTAGCTGCAACTAAAACAATAAGGATTTGAAGTTATACCTGTTGATGATTGGAAAGCTGTTAATTTAATTATTTGAATCGACAAAAAAAACTCATTTGTGAGACTTAACATTTGTGTTGCAACTTAATATTTTATTTATCAAAACTGGTGTAATTTATCTACAAGTTGAAATACAACATTCATTATCAATGCATTCAAATGACTATATTATCGATTTCCAAGAAATTGTAAAATTAATGTTAAGTCCATAAACAGTAACTGGATCTAGTTTTAGAACTATTCTTGTCAATAATTTTGTTATGAATGTTTCCCAAATAGAGCTGATACCGATAATGTATATACTAAGACCTGTTATTTGGTGCAGCAATACATTTTGTACATGTGTAAATATTGTAAGACTACACAAATGTGAATATATGAGTGAATAATATTCTAAAATTTGTTTTTGTTCCCCACTTTTCCATCATAACCGGGTATTTTGCGATTTTTCCAACTTTGACCTACCATAATTTGTACAAAATCCCCCGGGCTAGCCGAGCGAAAGTACGCAATTTTCCGGGGTTCAGAGTGGCTTATTTTAACATCTTGGCCTTGACCTGATTTCCTACATTCAACATCTTTTGATCCAATGGATCGCTCGCAACATCATGTTATTATGAACTAAGGGCAAATTGACGTTGCTTTGAAATTAAGTTAAGTATATAATACAGTAGGTACAGACCTATTTGAGAAGTAAGGTTCGGTTGCGAGAAAAAAATAAAAGCCGTACCTACCTATTGAAGCATTATAATTGATATCACCTTTCGTTTACATCTAATAAATTCAAAGCTCACAATATTTATAAGGCACAATGCCTTGGCCTACTAAAAAACCCGTGCACACAAGACATTTCTCGAAATTCAAATAAACTTAAGTACCTACAATTTAAGTTCCGAAACCCCACAACATTAATTTTTGTACCACACAAAGGTACATGAGTGAGTCACTCACTACACTACCCTCACCCTATATTGTATTCAAGAAACAAACTGTAGCATTTTTCACACAAATGAGCATGTTTTATTGCCTGAATTGCCTCTGCTTCTCCTTACATACATCACACACACTCCCATCGATATTTACGTTTTGCCAGTTTTGGTGGTCCTACAAATTGACACTATTTTAAAAGTAAAATGGACTTTTTTCCTTTGCAGTTTAGAGAAGTCAATTTTATAGCCAACTAGCGTCCGCCCGCAGCTTCACCCGCGTGGTATGTCGATAAAAAGTAGCCTATGTCCTTCCCCGGGATGCCATCTATCTCTTTGCCAAATTTTATCGAAATCCGTTTAGTGGTTTAGGTGTGAAAAGGTAACATACAGACAGACAGACAGAGTTACTTACGTATTTATAATAATAGTATGGATAGTACGGATAGTCAATTAACAAGTACTGGATCTTCTTAGTAAATAGGTACTATAGGTACATACGTTTTATACATAAATGCTCATTATTTATGTAGGACAAATAATATCTTATCAACTACCTACTGAGTTGAGAATGGACTCTGGGCCTGGCCATAATAAGAAAAGTCAGGGTAAATATAAAACAAGAAGTCTTCTTAAAATATTTTGCAAAAAAATCAAAAATTTGGTTCACCAACTCTAGGCCCCGACGAGATTCGAACTCGTGATCTCCTGTTTACTAGACAGGCGCTTTAACCAACTAAGCCACGGCGCCTTGCAGATGAGTGTTGAAATTTTGGTATACATTGTATTGCTCTCAAGGAAGATTTATGTTGGCTGATAAAGGTGAATTTACAATGAGCGCCTGAATAAACAATTTATTATTGTGTTTGAGTTAATAAATGACGATAACAATAACAGTAGCCGAGTACACTGCTATTATCGATAACGTGCGAAGATAATTAATAAAGTAATTACATAATTCGGGCAGTAATACCTACTAATTTAGTCTTGCTTGATTTAAATGTTTCTTTTGCAACTGCGCAACTTTTAGGTCCCCAACTTGGGCAGGGGGAACTTGTGGGTGTGATGTAGATACTTGACATGGCCCGATACGACACGATGCGAGATGATGTGTTCGTTTTATCGTACAACCTATTTATGTTTCACAATAAGCTATGGTTTGCTGTCATTAGGTACTTAGCATGCTGCGGTCACAATTATTAACTAGGTATGGTATTATTGGAGTGAGGAGCTCGTGGCTAAGTAATAACAGCCGCTCGGGTCGATCCATCAGGTTAAGCTACGCTTGCCGGGGTTGGTCCGTGGATTGGTGACCATTTTCACATATCGACACTCCTCCGTGCCTCGGAAAGCACGTTAAGCCGTTGGTCCCGGCTGTCATTTGTGGATCTTTGACAGTCGTTACAAGTTTTCAGAAGCACGAAAGTCTGACAACCAGTCTAACCAATGGGTATCGTATTACCCAGTTACTGGGTTGTGGAGGTCAGATAGGCAGTCGCTCCATGTAAAATACTGGTATTCAGCTGCATCCGGTTAGACTGGAAGCCGACCCCAACATAGTTGGGAAAAGGCTAGGCAGATTGATTGGTATTATATATGGTAAGTATTATTATCTTATTAGGTAAGTAATACATTCGAGTAAAGATGAGGACCATCTTGACCATAAACGAGTTATGTAAACTATTTCTTCGTTTAAGGCAATTAATATTCGTGCTAAATTCATACAAGAACTTATCTATTGCTGTGTTGCAAGTTGTAATGTAGTTAATGTAATAATATGTACCTGCCTGTAGATAGGAAGAATGAATCATTTGTAATCTGGTTTAAATTTTTATAAGGGTGTAAGTAAGTCTAAGTAGTCCTGAAATAAAAATGATTTGATTTTTTATTTGAAAGAGTATTACGGTCTAGATTACGGAGACTAGAGGCACTTGCAGTAGTACCTACTTACTACACCTACTAACGGATTGCTTCATGCCAGGAAAAGTGATAAAAGTAGAATTTTGTTCAGCGGCAGACACTAATAAAGAAATACAGTAATGTTGTCAAAGATATTTTTATTGGTGATAATGAAGATTTTTATTGAAATGTGTGTGACCAACTATCATATGTAAGTGTATACGTAATATTCAATGGCAACGGATGCTTCATTTCACCAGTTCTCGTGTAGCAGCCGTGGCCGAGCGGTTAAGGCGTCTGACTAGAAATCAGATTCCCTCTGGGAGCGTAGGTTCGAATCCTACCGGCTGCGGACACTTTTTGTGTTATATTTAAGACTTTAATTGCCACTTTATCACGGTTATTGGGGTAATTTATTTTTTATCAGCTATAATTATTGCGATTGTAAACGAAACGATCGTTTTATTGCACGCACTGGCAATATTTTGTGCGGTATTTCATTATGTGGTTATCTGACGACTGCCGTGTTCCCATAATGCGACCGAGCAACCCCTTGGTCGTTCCAGGGGCTTGTCAGTTTTTTTTTTACGAAAACATATTGTGCGGTACTTTCTAATGACGTAAAAAATGCATGGAATAGGGCTGGCACTGTTCCCTTTCGATTAATTAGCTATATTTTGTTTATCTATGGTCACCGAAGCCATTAAAATGGCGTTTTATATGTGTTACGAGCATTACGGACATTCCCATGAAGGCTATAAATTAGCGGATGTTGAGCTTGCTCATAAAAAAGGGAACATATTCACATGGTAACATTCACATAGACTTTATATAGTTATTGAATATGCTGTTTGTTTTTGGGCAATTTGTTTAACCCCATGAATGCGGCAGAATAATAGTCTATCGTTAAAAAAAATCGCTTATATAAACAATGAAAAACTACTGTAAATAAAAATAAATAAGATAATTAATTAGAAAAATAAGTAGGTAAGTACTTAACGATACGTACAATAGTGATTTTCAAAAACAAAACAACAAGTAACGTTTGTACAAATAATTTGGAATTATGTAGGTAAGTACTTATTAACGTACCCATGCTGTGACGGTAAAGCATGCCCTGTTTACCCTAGTCTCCAGCCAGAGGCCTGATATCCAATCTTCCTTGAGAAAAACCCGACACTTAAAGCTACTAAGACACAGGCTTAGTTTCTGAGCTCAGCTTAATTGCACCAGCACGTGTTCCCAATCCTACCATATGGCAAAGACAACCACCACACTGCCTAGTAAACCCGGATTTACCTTAAGGATTACCACAGCATAAGAAACTTTACTCGTAACAAGCAGTCTTGCAAGAGATCATAAATATTAATCGGCCAGCTTTTTTTCTGAATAATTTGCAATTTTAATACTAAACATTTATGGAGTGAGAAAAAATCTGCGATCTGTATTTATTCATGTTGGCACTATCCGTTCCTTACATGGGAAACAATACTTCAAGTGTGGATAACACGACAGATCATCATTTCAAGATGGTGAGATCTAATATTTTTTATAACTAGCAGGATAAATTGGACGGGTTTCTCGACCCGTATATGGAAAGTTTTCCTGTAGTAGGTCCAGTGTGCAAATGGGACCTTAATTTGCATAAATTATAAGTACAAAGTCCTAAAACATGCGTTCTTTTTATGCTATGGCACGCGACACAATCAAACCTTACAAATCACCAGGCAATCGTTTAATTAGGTACAGGCTTCTTTATTTTACATAATTACCATACTAAATAGTTTCCTTATAAGGAACCGAAAGCCGCCTAGTTATTCCCATTTCTCTAAATTGCCTTAAAAACTGGAAAATCCCTTTGTCTTATACGCTGCAGACAAAGTAGGCTCTATTACTCATTGGACACCCTTCAGTACCCACATCCAGATAACCATCAGACAATAGTAACATCGTCCATCTAGTGCATGACTCACACACAATATTTGTAGTCACAGCCAGCACTTTCTCCAGATAATAAGAAATTGCCAATAAAGAGGTCGTATTGCTAAATATTTCACTGCTCCATACAGAATGAGTCCATTACTCGTCTGACGTCGCACATTTTATCGCGATAAGCGCTTACGACTCTCAATAGTCGATTGTTGTTAAGAAAATGGGGAAATATTGAGGCTCTCAAAATGCTGAGACAGGGCGGGAGTTGGGGTTGATACTAAATTAGAATATGAATCATATAAATATGAAATTAGTGAACGCTCTGCATATCTAAATGAAGAAATAAAGGCTTACTAACAAAATATCTAGTGCAAATTGAATTTGTAGGTACTGCTCTCTTATTTTATTATTATTTGATTAGGATTAAGTACTAATAAATTAAACAAAAATATTTACAATGGCCAGAAATGCCAAGAATGAATAAAGTAGTTTTTTAAACTAACTGCTGCTTTACAGTTATTTTAAAAGCATTTTAAACAACATTTGGCCTGAGTTCTGATGACAAGTACTTATATTATATAATCTGATACGTTCTTACCTACCTACATCTCTTTTTTTTCTAGGGCTCCGTACCCAAAGCGGATGTATTCCCTTTTGAGCACCTTTGCATTGAGTACCAAAGGTATGTCAAATGGGAATACCTACTCAATGCATAGGTGTTCAAAAAATAGGTGCTCAAAAGGGAATAACTTCCCAAAGGGTGCCAAAAGGGACCCTATACCAAGCCTGCCCTGATGTCCGTCGAGCCGTCTTCTGTCTGTCAGCAGCTGTATCTTATGAACCGTAATATCTCTGAACTTCACAAAAATACAAATATAATGTACCTTTGCAAAATCCAGCCCTGTACTGCTGCGGTCGTAATGAAGTTCAAGTTATGTGTCCTAAACATGGGGGGAGTAATTACTGATGGGTCTCTTTGTGTTCAGATAACAGTGTTGGGGTCTGAACGTAATCCCTGCTAGCTGATAACGCGCCGGTCGAAACAACAGCGATTGGAAATTACAAGATAGTGTGGTATGTATGGGTGTAAGTTATGTTGGCCTTGTCTTTGAAGATAATGGTTGAAGTCACTTGACATATTATGTTAAGTGTGTTTAGTTTAATGTTAAGTAACCATTAATTAATTGATGTATTTGAGAGATAAGTGTTAGGTTAGGTCACTTTACGTGTACTTATTTTTTTTATTTTAATTAGATTAGTGTTGGTGATACACTAAGGGTGAATTTCACCAAACTTTTATACCGAGTATAAGTCTTATCCTGCGAATAAATTTTGAATTTTTGACAGCTTTTCCATACAAAAACTGTCAGACGCCATTTTTATTCCACGGGTAAAAGATATCTGACTTTGGTAAAATCAGCCCTTAATGTAATTAAATTTCACCTGTGTTTTTTATTGCAGGAATTAAGGAAAAAGTCTTCGGTCTAGGCGGTGACCAATGGCAACTATAAATAAATATAAAATAATCAAATCGGAAAATAACGAAGCCTGGTGTCTAAAAATCTTAATCTCTCACAGACAAACTGACAAAAATACTACAAATGGTAGAAATGGCATCTGTCGGTTATCCTTTATCACCTCAATTATTTTTTTTATTTTTTTCAGTGCATGTGTAGAAACGTCTTGTCTACAGTACTTATATGTATGTATAGATATTGGGTAAGCTATCATTCTCAAATCTCAATCATCTCGATATTCTATTCAACTGAAAATAAAATCCCTCATGAAATTTTTGAACCCAGCAAGTGTAAAAAGTAATTTCGCCACTTAGAAACCCAAACGAGGGGTGCATTCAACACAATATCAGAGAGTGCATGAGTCTGCTGGTGAAAATCAGTGAAACCCCATGGCATATCCCATGGGATGGGATCTTACAACCACCCCACCGCAGCTGATGCAGAGAGCAATCAAACTAGCGATCTTTAATTAAAATCGGAGACTGTAAGTATCAAAATAATGTGATTGCTGTTTGAAAGTCAATGAAACTGTTGTTTATTGAGATCTAGGCTGAGCAATAGAACAGGCAGATAAGATTTTATAGCATTTTTTTTTGTTCATTATGTTTTATCGTTGACAAAAGTTTTGTGATAGAGGGGCTTGTGGCTAAGAAATAACAGCCGCACGGGTCGATCAATCAGGTTAAGCTACGCTAGCCGCGGTTGGTCCGTGGATGGGTGACCGTCTTTACATACCAAGACCCCTCCGTGCCTCGGAAAGCACGTTAAGCCGTTAGTCCCGGCTGTCATTCGTGGAACTTTGACAGTCGTTACGGGTCGTCAAAGCCCGAAAGTTTGACAACCAGTCTTACCAAGGGGTATCGTATTACCCAGTTACTGGGTTGTGGTGGTCAGATAGGCAGTCGCTCCATGTAAAATACTGGTATTCAGCTGCATCCGGTTAGACTGGAAGCCGACTCCAACATAGTCGGGAAAAGGCTAGGCAGGCAGGCAGATGATGAAAAATTTTGTGATAGAGACCACAGTAGTTAGTTTTCGTATAACTACTAATTTAAATTACTAGTGCAGAATACAGCACTGTCGGAAATGTAGCTTTTTTTTGACCGGCACATGAAACTGTGAAGAGAGAGTTCGAGTAAAATGCTCTTACGAGTATCTATCTACCTACCTAAGGGTGACTTATATTTTCTTGTTTGAACCACATTTTCCTCACAAACCTTCGAGTAGATATATTTACTAAGTCTACAAAGAAAACCAATTTGTGTGTTTGTTATCCATTACTTGAAGTATATATCACATGCTCGACAAAAATGAATATTTCTATGACAGAATATTTTCATATTTGTGCCTATTTCTTCATCTGTCTCTAGCACGTTCTTCACGACTGAAATAACAAAAGTAATTAGTCGTTTTACTCCAGTAATATATTCCGAAGGCGACTAATTTTGGAAAAAAAACGCGACAATTACCCCGCTGTCTTAAATCGCAGGTAGCCTGGAATTTCTCATTTAGAACTGAAAAAATGTTTGCGTATTTAAGCATGAACACTCGCGTAATTGGGACAGCTCGGCTTAGCATTTTTTCACGTTCCTTTCTTCTTCTTTTTTTTTGTAATATTTTTCATGCAGGCATAATTAAAACGGCGACTATTAATAAAGAGTACTTAATCATTTTGTTTATTAAAATTCTTGAAGTACAGTAGCTAACTTAAAAAAATAATTAACAAACCATACATTTCCATAAAACCGTAATTATCGAGTGAAGTCGGTTATAATATAAATTATGCAGGTAAAAAGTGATGTCCTTTTTACTTAAAATTATTACACGACTCACACTTTATCAAATTAAGTACGTACTTAATTCATATTTAAATATTTGCCAAGTTAAACGAACTGCGGAAGAAAAACAATAAGGAAAGCGGGGGAGAACGGAACACTGTAATATTTACCCACTTGACATTAAGGTCCGGTACACGCGAATGCAACATCTGGTACTAATGCTGTCAGCTTTCAGAAGTTTGGTGACGACAACATATTTTAACTTTTCGAATTAGGGACTGCAACTGTGCAAGTCTGCATTTTTTGCATGGTGCATTAGCGTACTAGCTGACAGTTTGCATAATTATGTGGGCGGAACGATGATAAACAGACCTGTGTACTTTGAGTTGTGTGTTTCAAATATCCAGATAAAGTAGCATAAACCTGCTCGTTTGCCCCAAGCCTTAGTTAAGGAATTTTGAAGGAGGGAGAGTAAAAGCGGAATTATTTAATCTGTCCACGGAAACGGTGATTGATGACGCTCATCACATTCATTTACATGACGCGAAAAAACGCTTTAAGGATGATCATTAGCGTTGTTTGTGTAATCAAGAGTTTGCCTTTAGTTCCCGCGTAATGTTAGTGATTTATTCATGAAAACTTTTCGCTAGTACTGAACATTGCTGAATACATAGGTTTCAATTTACATAATAAACGCTTAAATTACAAGTTTTAGTATCGATATTTATTAGAATAATTGCCTTTTGACAGTAACTTGCATTCACTATTTATTTTTATTAGTTATAAAGTTGGAATAACAATTTCAAATTTGTAAACGTAACTTTAGTCTTGTATTTATTAACACAAATTATAAAACGACATGCTCTTCATTATTAATGGTTATTAAATGTTCAGTCTTGAATATCATTAAGCAGCGGCAACACTATTAAACGCGCATACAAACCGTAATATTTATTAAGCGCATTAATTGCCTCGTAAAACAAAAAGGAAACACTTGCAAATGACATTCATAATTCCGAACATGACATTTGTTCCACGATGTATCGATTTCATTAAAATTCTGGCGTCATTATCATCATTATGATTACCTGCTGTATTACACATGCATGTCGATATAATTCTACTCGTTATAAATACTATCATGTCATTAATGCTGGCAGCGTAAGCTCGGTGCTCGGTGAGTGACTGACCTGTCGCGACTGTCAGTCGTGATTGATCGCGTGTAGTAAAATCGCTCCTGTCAGGTGTGAGCGGGACGCGCAATCAATCATTCTCATATTTAATCAATTTACTTGCTCATTTATGAAATTGTGAGATTTATTAATGAACATTCCCTGGTGTCGATGTGTGGTGATGGTGCGGTTCGTTAGCGAGATTAAAAGTAATGGTAATGAGTTTGATGATGAGGACCGATTTAATTAATTGATGTTTCAGTCATCGGGAGGAAATAATATTAAAATATTTTGGTTTTCAACAAGCTGTTTTGTAGCGATCAATTATTTTGGTACAGATGAGTAATTTTTTGATTTGTTTGGTATATATACTATTTATACTGCTTTAATTTTTCCATATGTGTATTGTGTTACTTCAAGCGAGGAAGGGTTAACAATTTTTTTTTCTCACTAGTTACATTGATATTTTGTTCAGTCCTTTACTCCACAGAATATCCGCTTCATTGACTATACGTGGAAAAATCGATGTTACTTATTCACGCATCGTTTCCCAAAATCTATCCGACCCGATATTCAAAACAGAACATGATCGCATTACGATTCAAAAAACACTACAGCGTCCAATATGGCGAAAAAATTCCACGCCTGCGGTTTCGTAACTCGACCCCTACCGTGCGGCGTGTTACCGGTCACATTCTCCCCTGTTTACCCGCGAAGAGGTGACACTTCATTTTCCTTTCATTCACAGGACGCGGATTGTGAAACCCTGCGTCCCTTCTGCTTTACATAATGAATTCCCAAAGGCCCATAAGTTTCCAAAATATCGTTAAGATTATGAATAGGTAGGCTCCGGTAATCCGGCGCCGTCTCCGGAAAATCAATTTGATTGTTTGCAAATCCGGATCTCTTAACTTTCAAGATTAAACGCAGATTATGTTTTTGCTTAGTGAGCACTTCTGACTTAGGAATTTGTTTTCAGATGATGGATTTGTTTGATGGAGAAGATTGAGATCGCTTAAAAAGACGTTTTTTTAGATTGACCCAATGATATTATTAATTTAATATCATTGTTTGACCTATATAATGTGATGAATGGGTTCCAAAGAAAAGAGAGAATGCGTACCCTTTTATTTAGTCTGAGTGCGTACCTGACACTTGTCTGTTGGACAATTCTAGTAGTAATAGGGATTAAATTCGCAAACCTTATATTCGTTAGTATGACACGACTGGTGTCAAGAACGATTTCTATCGACGATGGCCGGACTGTAGGTACTTACATAATAAAACTTTTTACTACGTTTATTGCTACCAACTTCTATCTAAACTTATTTTTATTTTTTTTGTTTTTTTTTGGACGACGGTTGTTTTTTTTTGTAAAAAGTTATTTTTTCAGTTTTTAGTTGTGGTACAGTCACGGACTTTAATTGATGAGCCACCTGGTACTGTTCGTATTTTAGCCGTGTAATGCCAATCGGGTTTATTCGGTTCCCGACACGCAAAGTCATATTATGTCTTCGTATTAGAAGAAGAAAATTATATTTCATATCTTTACCGGTTGGCTAACCTGAGAGCTAGAACTAAAAAACTTGACAGCAGAGTGACTCCCAAATTCAACCAATTGCAGGTCTAGCAACAATAACCTGGCAACGATAAACAATCGTTGCTAGGATACTGTTGCGATAGTAACGTTAGCGTACGGATAAATTATAATAGTCATTTCGACAAGTTCTAAAGTAACGCCTCTGACATCTATATTTCAACTGTCTTCAGTTTTGTTTTCAGAATTACAAGTTAATGAGCTATGATTTAAAGGAGGTCGGTATCAAATAGATTGGATAAACTTAATGCAACATTGTTTTTTTTTTTATCATTAAGAACTTATTAGTTAACCTCTATGAACAAGACTATTTCAGATTAAAAGTAATTTATTTGTCATCTTGTTTACGAGCGTGTGATTTGAGTTCGTGTTTAATCGTGTAATCTCGTGAATGTATGAAACTGCAAAATTGAATAGTTTGAAGGTGGCTCATCAATTAAAGTCCGTGACTGTACCTACCCACACAAAGTCGAATACTATCACCTGCTATGTAAATAAAATATAAGTTAAAATCTTTTTAAAAACAAGCTTTTAATGAACTAAAGAGTACTAAATAAAACTTACGTAAACAATAGAACTTTAATATTTTCTTAAAAGCTTGAGGCTTATCTTCAAGTTTAGTATAAGAAGGACATTTACGCCATTTAAGTGCCAATTCATATCATGAATGAACACCATTTTAAAACTTGCCTGAAAACGAAACCAATCGTTACAAAAACAACGACATTTCAGAAGAAAACATACACGTAACATTTTGGTAATAATATTCCCGGATTGGCGTTCTTACTGAAGACGAATACTTTTTCTACATTTTGTGACAGGCGAGCTGGTCGGCTGTCGACATGTTCGTTTTGGTCCATCGGACTGTCATGGCGGCATGAAACTTGGCCAAGATTGGGTACATCTCTTAGCGGTTCATTAGGGTAAACTGTTGGTGGATGTGTGTTTGTGTACCTAATTATGTATTTGTTTTTGGTGGAGTTGATAGGTTTGGGTAGTTATTTATTTATTTATTTATTTTATTATTTATGTACACACAGTTAAATACAAAAAGATACGACATAATTAAAATATGAGTACAAAGGTACTGCTTATTTCTTAAGAAATTTCTTCCAGCAGACCTGCGAAAGGAGAAATGAAAAAGAAATGTAGACAATAGTGTGTGTGTGTGTGTGTGTGTGTGTTATTTGTGTGATGTTCATTTGTATTAGCGACTAGATGACCCGGTGAATTTTGTACGATGTCGATCTATTGAAAGTAATCCGGAGTGGCAAATCCCCATACAAATTTTAGATTTTTTCGATTCTCCGGCTGTTCCTTTGAGTTTTTCCTAATTTTCTTTCTTCCTAAACTACCCCACTATTAAGGCCATTTTTGAGGGTTTGCGATACTAATACACGGCAATTGATTTTTTATGTAATACATTTATAGAAGTGATTATAAATAGTATCATAGCGTTCATGTCTAAAAAGAAAGTATCGAAATATATACACAATGTTTACCTACAGTGATCACACGGGGAGCTTGTTACACTCGAAGGCTTGTGTATCTAAGCTACATTTACTATAACGCTGTTATCAACTGTAAGGAACACTAAGATCTTCAAATAAGTATCATTATTTTTTTTATTTTTATTTTTTTGAGTTTGATAAATCATCCAATGACTTACTTCTCCCGCTCTGGGCGGAGCGGAAGGGCGTGTCAGACTTTTACTGACTAAAACCCACCCGTGTTCCTTCAGTTGCCTGTTGCCAAGGTCCCGGTATCCCTTTCGGACTAACCCGCAACCCTGGCAGAACTCAAATAAGTATCCTAGGTTAAGAAACCTTTAGATATTTACACAATAAGTCTAACCCAAAAGTCCCCCTACGAATTCAATCTTCAAATTACAGCTCGAAGATGCTGCAGAAACATCTAAAACAATATTTCACCCCCGTACAAAGATAACCATAAAATAAACCAAACCTTCTCACCGATTCCCGCAGATCATATCGATTTGTCTACGGTAAAATAAAACCCGTGATATGTCTTAAACCTTCACAATTTCCCCTTTAAGAGTTCCCGCGATCCTTCAAAGGTTTCTCTTAAGCCGACACTTCATTTTCTTCAGCCCTTTTATACGACATGTGTTGCCATGCTCAAATAATACAAGTACCTACTTACATAGCTACACGTAGGTAGGTACAGTCCGCAAAAAAAGTGGTACTTTATACGCTCAGACTAAATAAAAAACCAAGACAGCGCGCGATGCGAACAATACAGTGAAGCATGCCAAAACTACACCTCCGCTCTGTGCACACACGCTCACACGCACACATTTACAACCATTTACAATCAAACTACACCTCACTAAGTGCACACATGTTTACGAAACCGGCCACACGTCAGTGTTGACAACGCGCTGTCTTGGTTTTGTATTTGGTCTGAGTTTACACGTAAGTAAAATGAGACTTTTTCACTCGCATTAATATTACCTGACAATGAAAAGCTTCGCTTTTTCGTGAAAAAAACAGCTTGTCCTAGAACCAAAAATCCAAAAGCCGTGGTGGACTAAGTAGGTATTGCCCACTCCCTCCATACATAGAGAGGAGGCCTGAGCCCCAGTAGTGGAAACATTATACGCTGCAATTGTTTCCATCATTTAGATAGTGATATCATTCGTTCCATATTTAAAATTAACGAGGAGGATTTCCTCAGTCAACCTAATATAATACCAAATATAATAGACGTAGGGCGGTTTTCCTCTATGATACTTTTTCTGAAATGTTAGAGCACTTTTTTAGCCGACTGTACATATGAAAATTGCCAGAGATAACATTACAGGTAGAGCAAGGGATTCATTCGACGTATGTGTTTAATGTTCGATGATATTGGAACACATTTCTTGTAACGATTTTTGGTAGAGAATGTCGAATTTACAGAACTCTCTACAGAATCAAAGCTTTAATAAAGGACGATGTATTTGTAGGTATATGGTGACCTAGGTATAGAAAGAAAGAAAGAAAGAAAGAAAAATAGGTTTAATTGTCACAGAAACACGTGCATACAAAAAGATAACAGTAATCAGCAATATTTACCACAATATATCTAAATACCATTAAAAATTAAAAAAAAACATGAGATCACGAGTATAGATAAATAATCGGCAGCTAGTATAGAAATTAGGTACTTAACTACTTAATTTAAAATCTAATTTACATTTATATCTGTAATTTTTATGGTGTACATAATAAAGAGTAGGTATTCTATTATATTCTAATTGCTTAGTAAATCAGAAGTTAGTACTTGGTAGATGTACATCTTTACGCGTTTACTTATATTACTTAGGTACTTATATAACCTCTTGCCCACTTTTTAGAGTCGCATGAAAAACTCTTGTAAAAAGATTTTTATTACAATTTCATGCCTATCATTTTCCCGAGTGTTGGAACTCTGCCATCTTCGCACGACTTAACTTGCGTTTCAAGCTCATTCCTTATTCGTTTCCCTCAGATTTGGCAACGCAAGACTATCAAGGTGCTTACTCAACCGTTTTTATGTAAACAGAGCAAATATCATTAATCAACGTCGACTCTTCAGCCTTCCATCCATGCGCAATTACCTTATTTTCGGTAAAACAAACACACCCGCAGAAAATTAAAGGAAAATTAACGAAGGCGGGCCGCGAATTACTGTGAAATAATAATTAAATTCCGCGTTGGTTACCAGCAATACAACTTAAGTGTAGCGGATAACCGTTTTATCTTTCCAGGTGGCGAAATACGGAACTAAGTTTAAATGTACTGAATCTGACATTTCGTTGACAGTTGCCTTAGCAAGCAGCGCCTCCGTGAACTGCAAAATTATGTTTGTCGCTCTGTAATACAGTAATCAGCGCTAAAACTTTCCTTTTTGCTTAGAAGTTGTGCTTTGTTATTAATTTTGTAGGAATTTTGTTCGCAAATGTAATTATTCGGTTCTAAATGATGATTTGCGGCTTGGTGTTAAGTACATTGTTTGCTGAAGCTGCGGTGAGATTGTTTAGTTTGTTTCGTGTTTAGTTAGTGTTGCTGCTGTACGCTTATTGGTTCTCAAAGGATAGATTGAATTGTAGTATGTTTTACTTTGATTTTAACCGCTGAGGGGATAACTTAAATGCATCATAATAACCTTGTCTTGTTGAGACATAAGTACCTAGGTAAGTCTAAGTATGATTTCATCTGCTACATATAGCGTAAACGTTGTTGTACGAGTATGAAAAGGTGCACGCACGTGGAAGAAGCAAAAGGAGCATTGTAAAGATCGTAGTATGTATACCTTTGCAATTTCTGCATAACCCTCTTATATTGGAGTTCATTTATGCATGACTGTATTCCGCTGAATAGATTACCTCTACAGTGTAACAACATAAACCAGGCTTCACGCTTGCACTACTAATCTCGTTGTACAATCTAGCTTACCCACCATGTATTTGTCTCCTAATTCTGAGCCCACCTCCTCCGACGTGTTCGTACGTAATCCTTGCACGTCGGTATCTATACAGCGTGTCGGCTAGACGTGATAAGAGGTAGCGGAAGACGGGGCTTATCACGTCCCTTGTAGGTCGCTCGATATTCGTAGCGTGACGAGAATTCGTAGTAGCTAATAATATGATTTCCGCTGTTCAAGCGATATTGATACAGTTTTGAGATGGATTCCGCTACAAGAATCTTTTTAAATGTTATTTAGTTGAATCTCTTCAAAAATAAGGGGGATGCGCCAGGGTAGCTCGCGTAATTCAAGTGTTCTTACGTTTTTTGCAATTTGCTGGGCAGTGTCAGGGTGAATATTGATTTATGATTCGCGACCGTTATTACGTATTTACGGAAATATAATCAATAGATAAAGCAATACAACTCCTGAAGTTAGAATCGGCCTCAAAATGCCATGATTTTATGAAATATTCATTCAATAGGGTATTATGAACTCAACTACTGTTTCTCACTAACTGCACGCGTAGCATGGCGTATCTATCTCTACGAAGAATAGACATAGCTTTTTCTATACAAAGTGACAGTTCGTTTCTTCATTTTTGACATCCACCGTAGAAATCTGTCTACAATCTGTCATTTTGTCGTTCATTTCTAACGATCTTTGTCTAGGTCTTTTTGTAGGTAGACTATTTCGGAAGAAAGTTTTCTATCCTTACTGTCAAAATCACTCTGACAAAGTGACAACCGATAAATCCTATGACAAAACAAAGAATTCTGAGTCGAATTATTTATAAGAGTGAATTTCGTAAAAAGTGCAGTTGACTCTTTCTACTTTGCTGCTGTCTCGTACTGTCTACTGTCTACAGGAAACGTCATTTTTGTCTACTCTTCCGTCGACAAAACGGTGCTCATGCTACGCCTGCTGTTGTACTGTTCTGTTCTCTCTGTGAGTTTTGCCTTTTCACGGCAGGGTAGTTAGAAAATAGAAAATACTAAACACCATCCTACGATGTATACATACATACCTAGGTACTCTTAATTCGGTTTGTTCCACATTCAGGCGAGTACGCTCTGAATAAGACATTGGAGTACTTATACCTACTTGTTTAATACATACATACATACATAAATAAATGCCTAAACTCACGCCTTCATCCCATGGGGGGTAGGCAGAAACTATATATAAGTACTAGCTTCCGCCCCGCGCCTTCGCCCGCGTGGTATGTCGATAAAAAGTAGCCTATATCCCTTCTCAGGCTCTAGACTATCTGTGTACCAAATTTCATTTAAATCGGTCCAGTAATTTTGGCATGAAAGCGCGATTGTCAGACAGACAATCTACTTACGCCTACTTACTTCATGCTATAATAAAACGTACGGTACGATAAGGTTTTCCTAGGAAAAGACGAAAAGTGAAATAACTTACACGGAAAAATGTCTGAGCATAACAAGAACTGTTTCAGTAATAACAGTGATAAAACAGCACCTGTTTCTACAAACTAGCACAGCTAACACTTATATGTACAGTGTGAACAGGCACCAGTTAGTTCTAAAACTCTATTGTTTCAACCTGACTCACCGCTTGCGGATATCAGCTTGAACACGTAAGTACTTACTACTTACCTGCGTTTAAGTTAAGCGCACATAAGTACATCCTATGGACATAGTGCATCCGTAATCAGTGTGGCTTAACTGTATTTTATACTTAGCTACCTATGTAGGTATTAAAAACAGAAACAAAATGCTGTTAATCTGTTTAAATGATAAGCAGTGATAGCCTAGTGGTGTGACCGTCGGACTGCCAAGTCATAGGTCTCGAGTTCAAACCCAAGACACGCACCTCTGACTTTTCGGATTCATATTGTGTGTATTGTATAATTATCACTTGCTTTAAAAACGGTGAAGGAAAACAACGTGAGGAAACCGGCGTGTCTGAGAGATATTTCTCGAAAACATGTGAAGCCAAGTCAGAGGCCCTTGGGCGGCTTTAAAACTCTGGCACCAGGTTAGTCACTAACCACACGAAAACAAGAAGTTTAAATGATACCAGATTTAAAAAAAAACACGTATAGCTAAAAATATCTCAAAGTTATTTTTGTTAAGAAAGACACATACCTATAGGTCTTCTATTACCTACACACAAATAGGTAGAGATAGCGTGTGCCTTTCCTAGGTATTTTTATCTCCAACCTCACAATACTGAATACATCCTAGCAATAAAATCAAAAGCCTACACAATACCGAACAGATATTTGAGCATTTTTCAGTACAAACTAGGGATGCAAGAAGTATCAAAAAGTATCGATATATATCGTATCGATATATAGAAAAAAAAAATCGATATATCGATATATCGGTGAAATTTTCAAACTTTTTTTTTTACTTTATGTTGTTCAAGTTTTGTATTTATTTTAACGCCAAACTGGGAAAAAAAGTATGCTTTTTACGGCTCTGAATTCAAGCGGTTTTAGTCAGTGGTGACAACGGTGTTGCTATTGCAAATATATCGTTTTTGATACATTTTCGATACTTGATATTTTATATCGATACATCGATATATCGATATTTTTTCTGCAAGCTTAGTACAAACGCGAACATTTGCCACACAAGAGGGATTGCCTACACATGTGCGGACAAAGGCAGAATTTTTATTAGAATTTTCTTCTATTGTTCTGTCGTAACAAATATCTAGTAATGAGACCTGATTTTTCTTTTTAATGAGCCGTAGGAAGCTGAGGGAATATAAAAATGGGTTGATAAAGTAGGTCTAATTTATTATTGAGCTTTGATTGGTGGAGGTCTTGTGTTGGTTTCATGAGTGAAAGAGATATTCTTACAACCAATAATAAATTGTAATGGATCAGTTTGAATCGGAAAATCAACAAGTTATTGTATTGGTTTTTGGCGTAGGTGATTTCGGTTTTAAGAACAAAGTTAACGAAAGAAGCTAGTGGATTATACACGGTGATTTTTAAATCACTGTTTACCTTTCAGGGTGTGAAGCTACTCATGATATAGAACAACTTTCACTGTACGACCAACTTTGAAATATCGAAAAAAATATCAGCTGTTTCATACAAAAATGCAATAATTTACCCGATGAAAATGTATAAAACGGTTTTTTTTGCTATTTCGTGTTTGTTCCCATAGTGAAAGTTGTTTATAATCATTAGTACTTTCACCTCCTGAAAGGTTAATAGTGAATAAAAAATCACCGTGTAGATTACTAGCTTCCGCCCGCGGCTGCGTCCGCGTGGTATGTCGATAAAAAGAAGCCTATGTCCTTCCCCGGGATGCCATCTATCTCCTTGCCAAATTTTATAGAAATCCGTTCGGTGGTTTAGGCGTGAAAGCGCGACAGACAGACTGACAGACTTATTTACGCATTTATAATATTAGTAAGGATAAGGATTATGTACATAAAATGACAAGTCTTCTAAAGTACTTAATTATAAATCGAAGAATGGTAATTTGGTAGCTACCACCGTTGTAGATAATTATGCGTTCTTCCTTCTTATATCTGTGGTTACAGTAAAATAGATAACATAGCTACTAGTTAAGTAGGTAGCTCATTAAGTAATTAAGTTCAACCGTTAATTATATAGTAACTTACACGCTATAGGTACGTCATTGTCCTGGTTCGGGAAATGGGAAATTCATTGGTGTCGGTGTAGGTACCAATATAATTAACTTATCTTTCGACATCTATTATGGAGAGAGAATTATTTGAGTTACCAGTACCTAAGTCGTCAGTTTAAACCCAGACAGGCAATTTACTTTGTGTAATTAATTTCATCATCACTGCACCAAAAAATTAAAGATATCTGACATCTACCAACTCGCACTGGGCCAGCTTGGTGCCTGTGTCCCAGCAGTACGAACGTATAGGCTAATTATGCTTATGCTGGCCAGCAACAAAAATTAAAAATTAAAATTAAAAAAGTTTATCGCAGAAACTTGGTCAAACTTTTACATTAAATCTTACATAGGAACCCCCTTTTAAGTAAAAGATATACCATAGCAATAGATTATTACAACCTAAGAACATAGATTGCCGTAACAGATAAAGAAAAAAAGAAATTATATTAGAACTTCTTTATCACGGCTCCACACGCTTGCCAAACCTCGACAAACCATCACAAATTCAAACGTGTGGATATAGATAGCATTTGCCTTGGCTTGTGTAGACTTGGAAGCGTTTGCCACCGATCCGATCGAGTGTCGGTTTTTGACGCCCAAATCGAAGAAGTTTGCGGCAAGCTCTTGGGATCCATTTACACGATTGTGCGTTTGTTAGTATCGCTTGGGCACTGGTGACTGGAAAAAAAATCATACATTGTACGGTTTCTATGAATTTTTATCATCCACCATCTTCTTTGCCGAATTTTCCGTTTACTTATAATTTTCCTCTTTTCATTTTGCTTCTTTTTATAATAAAAATAGGTTAAAGTAAACGTTATAGCCGACAAAAGCTGGACTTCCGTCATGCTTGCTTCCTCCAAACAACCTAGCACACTTGCAAGCGTGTGGATATCGCTGTTTGGATCACCTAATTTATCCAAGCGTTTGTATAGGTTTGTAGTTAGTGGCAAGCGTTTGGAGCCACCGTTAGAAATATTATAAGAATGTAGTAAAGGCTGTTTAGCTTTTATTTGGTAATGGAATGCAAGGCTGCTTTTAGACTTGCTCAAGCGTCTGTGGCTGGCCAGATAAACTTAATAGGTTTTAAAATATTTAAAACACTCAGTAAAATTCCTTTGTGTACGTGTCTTTAATTTTATGATCCTAAATGAGGTGATTAGTAGCAACATGACAAGTGGTACTAGCTATTGCTATTTAACCCCTTTAGCTCTAAGTACCTGGTCGACTGAGCTCAGCTCGGGTGAAAATAGAGAAAACGAATTTTCCTAGATGAGACCTAGCTAGATCGATTTTTCGCCCCCCTGAACTCCTATATTGCAACTCTCATCGAAATCGTTAGAGCCGTTTTCGAGAATTTTATTACAAATAGGTATATAAACATAATATACTCTTACATGGGATATGGCGTAGCGATACCAATTCCCCAGTTTCCTACATTGTTTCCTAGGTAAGTATACCAACTTGTTTATTTCAGAGAACAACATAAATAAACATGCTTACTTAGAAACAAGTTGTAAGAAAGCACTCCGTATATTTATTTAAGAAGATCTCGCTCTTGTTATGTTTCTCGATGTTTGAAAATGATAATTTGGATTCCACTGAAGCTTTAGCATTTTTACCTTTTCCTCAAAATACACAAAAGATGATTTAAGCAGTTCACTAAAGATGATAGCGCTTTAAAGCGTCAAATCATACTTCAAAATGAAACAATGGCATAAGGCCAGGTTATACGGGTAAGTAAGGCTCTAATAATGTATGTATGTGCGGAGGGTAGACAAGAGGATCGGCTCGGTACTAATAGTTCTTTCAGAGCTGGGACAATGGTGAACGTGGGAGGAGGTCATATGAGGAGTGAACGAGAGTAAAACGATATAAGGGTTTTAAAAAGCTCGTGTCGTATGAATAGATGTGGGTTTGTGAATGTATTAGGATTGTGGGATGTAAATTACTACTTTATTTATTTTGACAATGAAAATTAAAAATATACATAGTGAAATTTAATTCATGGGCATCCTCTTAAGGGGTCATTGTACTCATCATTATGAACAACTTTCACAGTGGGACCAAGAATGAAATCGCGAAAAAACAATCTGCTGTTCCCTACACATTTTGATGAGCTATGCGAACGTAAATGTAGTAAACCCCCTTCCGGTTAAAACTCGCTGCTGGAAAGCTCTCCCAAGCTGTCCTTTACTTTCGTGTAATGCAATGTAATGAAATTGTTTACTCAGTAAATTAAATAGAATATTGGATTTAATTTAAAACGTTATGACAAAAAAAAAATAAGCTACATGGAGTCGACTTTTCCTATCTGACTACTGTGAAGAAATGGAGAAAAACCACGGAGTATAGAAATTCTATACTGCCTAAATGCCTATTTAAAACTCAACTCAAATCTCGGCGGCCATAATACCCCACGGCTCAGTATCATCTAGGCAGCAACAGACGTGGGAGGTGATTAAAGTAATTGCCTGCTCATTGCTCACTTAGCAAGTACTTAGCATAGGTCGGTGACCCCGACACGTGGTTTTGATACCTTTGGCCTGTCTATGTGGGCTTTTAATGCTTCAGGGTTCTGTGGGTTTTTGAATCATTTGTAAGTGTAAGTAAGTGGTGTAGGGATTTAAAAGGGTTCTTTGTAATTCTTTTTTATTAGATTCACCAACAATATGATAGCACCGATACCAGCTATTAGATTTTTATAACTAAAATAACAGTGCAACCGTTACTAAAAGTAGAAACCACGCACAAAAAAAAATGTTGCCAAGGTTTCGGTTTCAGTATCCCTTTCGGACTAACCCGCAACACTGGCAAGAGGTACGTCCTACCCTGTCATATAATTCCTTTCAATCATATGCCTAGCCTTTTCCCAATTATATTGGGGTCGGCTTCCAGTCTAACCGGATGCAGCTGAATACCAGTATTTTACATGGAGCGACTGCCTATCTGACCTCCACAACCCAGTAACTGGGTAATACGATACCCCATGATACGATACCATATAATTCCTTTGTTCGATCAAAACATGTACCTACAGATGTTCCCTTCCCTAATCTACAAAAGGGAAGGATATTAATTGTTATTTATATCCCTATAAGGTGTTAATTGCGTAAAATATACAGCGAGATACGCATTAGCAGAATACACTCATTTTACATACAAGGCATCGCTAAACCACCCTAATTCTACAACTCGCTTCCGTAATTCACAAATCGGATTTCGCCATACGTTAGGCGGTATCGAATGTCGCAATATTAATTAATGTGCGCAAACCTTGTTATCCACTCATTTATATTCAAATTGAAACGGGAAGCGCACACAATTTGATTAAATTTTAATCAATGTATTATACGTTGTATCATGTACTGAAAACCGCAAAATTTCCTACTGTTTACGTTCAAGGGATGAACTAAGCTATTGAGCAGAAAATAGGCTTATTTCCGTTCATAGTTAATCCGATTTTGGCAGCGTCCCAAATACGATATAATTTAACTAATTTTGAACTCTCTGAAAGTTTAGTTTAATTTAAAAGTTAAAACACGAGTTTATGTAAGCCGTACCTTTTGATCGTACAGCTACTGTAGCTTGGTTATTTCATAGATAAGAGAATCCCTATCTATGAAAATCTTCTTGATATACGACGATTAAAAAAAATACGCTGAAAGCCCATTCTCTGTCGAAAAATAAAGTAACCACCCGCCACTAACAAACATTTATTAAAACTGTATTCTTTATTTAAAAAAAAGTCCAACTCCATACTCGTTAGGTCCACCGTCCATACATTCTCATTTCTGCGTAAACCGCCGAGCTCGTCGGACGTGGGCGTGGTACAATAAAATAAACTAAATATTTTCAGTACTCGCTACGAGTCGCGATAACAACCGGCATTGTTCCTGCTGGTGCTCGCGACCGTAAATCTGGACTAAGGTGCTGTAACGAGTGCTATTGTCGAACAACTGTAGCATACGTCCATTGTCGCTGCGTTATTGTAACACTAAATTGTACTTTTAGCAATATTTTTGCTGAATACTGAACTTTTCCCGTGTTCTCCATCTAAGTATTAGTAAGTTTGGAGGATAGTAGCTGTCACTAAGCCATCAAATACTTAATAGTATCTTGTATCTATCTGGATATCTTATAGACTCTGAAATAAGATTACTCCACGATGCAGCGCTGTTGCTAATCCATTTTAGGCACTGCTTCGGAGAGTGTCGGGAGTATTTATGCGTTGATTTAATTAATGCCTGTTTGAAGACACCGTAGTTCGTAGTCTCATGGCCAAATTAAATTAACAAAATATCTTGTGAACAGAATATCTGAAATATACGAGAGAATACTGGGAAAAGTTTAATCAAGAGTTAAGACGGAGCTGGTAGCGCCACTTATTACAATTTTGGTGCCGTAAGTGGAATAGCTTAGGTGACATTGATTCAACTACTGGATGTTCAAATCGGTGCTATAGGTGGAATCCCTTTAGATAAACTAGATGATCAATTGCCAAAATCTACCACGAATTCTATTAAAACTGCCAATAAAAGTTTGTCGTAAGCTAATGGAGCCGTCCCTACATTCATGGGTGTTGTTTCCGATAAGCCGCGGACCGCGCGTGCTCTTGGCTCGGCTCGCTGCGTTGGTTACGCGGCTTCCAACCACGACGCAACGGGACAGGCTATTTAGACCTGCTATTAAGATCTAGACTAGGCAAACAAATAGAAATTACGGAGAAAATGAATGGAAGAATGAGAGGAGCGTGAGCGTTTCTGTTAAAGGTTTAGTTTTTGCTATAAAACGTTCAGTTGATTGTTTATTTTAAATGCAAAGCACCTTAGCAAACAGGTTGTTTAGGTTGTTTATTTTAGATGCAAAGCACCTTAATAAAATACCTTAGGTTTTGGAAAAGGCTTTAGGGTTTCTAAAATAATTAACTACATAATGTATTACCTGCAGGCGTAGCATGGCGCTTTCTATCTCTACGAAGAAGTGACAGTTCGTTTTTTTAATTTTTGACATCCACCGTAGAAATCTTTCTACAATCTGTCATTTTATCTTTCATTTCTAACGATCTTTGTCTAGGTCTTTTTGTAGGTAGACTATTTCGGAAGAAAGTTTTCTATTCTTACTGTCAAAATCACACTGACAACCGATAAATCCTATGACAAAACAAAGAATTCTGAGTCGAATTATGTAAAAGAGTGAATTTCGTAAAAAGTGCAGTTGACTCTTTCTACTTTGCTGCCGTCTCGTACTGTCTACTGTCTACAGGAAACGTCATTTTTGTCTACTCTTCCGTCGACAAAACGGTGCTCATGCTACGCCTGCTGTAGTTTCGCCTAAAAGAAAATGATATTCATAAGCAGAACTAAAGCGATCGGATCCTCAGAAATAAATCATAATTTGGTTTTGTTGCGTTTAGATACATTCCCTATTTGTAAACAAAAGCAGCAAATATTACCCACCCCAATTTAAATTACGACAAAATTAATTACATTTTGAAGCAATTCAATAAATGTTCATCTCGATACGGCGGCAGCCAGCAGCAATTTGTTTTAGCAACAAGAGGAACATAATTTCGATTTAACTCAATAAACTATGCTCGTAACTAGAAATAGTCCGTCTCTGTTTGTTATAATGTAATTCGCGCCCATTCAATGCCGATTTGTAATGATTTTAATGTACGAATGATGCCCTTCCAACTGTTCTCTGTCCGATATAAACTGAGACGCGGTGAAACATGGAACAATTTTTTTAAATGTACTGCGTTTGACATTTCTTTGACATTTTCGTTAGCAAGCAGCGCCACCACTAAATGTCAAGTTATGCTGGTGATCCGCCACATGCGATGTATTGTTCACGCCCCCTCAGGTCCCGACTATTGTACTCAAGTGTATTATAATTGCTGGTTATTTATTGTGGCGCGGCGGGAGACAATTCTGCTACATAAAATTCGCTTAAACTTAAATAAATTAAGCTCTTGTTAAAATGAGAAATTATTTTCCAGTTTCATGTAGTTAAATATTGGTGCCTTTCGAGCTGTTTCGAATTAATAATAATTTTTCATTTATTAAAAAGTTGCCGCTTTTCATAATTTTCTTTGCGCACGTCAAGATGCTTTTCCAATTCAAAGACTTGTGTTTCTCTTTCGTTTTATTTCTATAATTCATTTTATCACTATAATGGATATTCCTTTATGACTTCTAAACGTCACATAAACCTTTATTTTCCTTCATATGTGAAAACTTTTGGCAGCATTCTCACAATTTTTTGAATACGTTGGAAGCCTGCCAGGTTTCGGCGTTTATTTCGCGCGCTCCGTCCAATACACACAAGCCGTCCATCAATTAGTTACAAATAGTTTCTGTATTGTACATACATATGCGAAGCCCCTGTAATCCAGCGTCAAATTCAATCTGGTAACAAAGTTTGGTCGACGGTTAATCCGACACGCTTTGTCGCGAGTCGCCATATGGCGTCTTACAATTTTTTTGTCACCATCCAACACAATGGCAGATTTAGATGTATTTGATGAAGTTTGAGATTTCACGGGGGCCGCTAAATATCAATACAATTGGTGTGAAATTACAACAAAAAATAATGAGCGTTTTAATCGATGAATTGTTAAGCTGCATTGTATGAATTGTATCAATAGTTTGTTATTCCTTGCAGAGAAATATTGTGGATTTCGTTCGGGTGTGAAATTACGGTCGATAAACGTTTTCTGTGTATAATTTGAGGTGGTTTTAATAAGGATGGATTTATATGGTTCGTTCGCTACAGTATCTTTTTATTAGACTAAATATTGCCGGAGATTATCTTTATCTTATTATGCATTGCAATGTTTTGGGATTTACGCAGTTTTTCAATAGAATTCCCACCATAACAATCTTTTTAATATTATTATGATTTAGATTTTCGTAGAGGCTTTTCTTGGGAACACGACAGGCATTAGAGGTGTTTCAAAATCAAATTGTTTTGCAAAATGGTTTGCAAATCTCCGTCAGGGGGCGCCTGCTACGGCTGTTGATTACGGACACGGAACAGAATTAAGATTATTTGGAAGAATGGCAGGATACGCACGAAGGGAGTTCAAGTTTAGAATGATAAAGACGGTGGGTGAATGAGACTCGTTGTTACGGAACGGAAAAATCGGATTGCAATGAATATTGTTATCATATAATTATTTTTCTAGCTGCATTCAAACCAGTAGGTAGGTCCTTCTTTTTGAAGTTAAAGTTAAAGTTTACTTATCTTGTTTTAACAGGCAGAAATAATGAAAATTGGTGCCATTGTGCAAATGCCATTAAAACCAATAAAAAATTGTAAGGCCATTATGAGACGAACAAATAAAAAGTTGTCAAAGTTAAAACCTCCGTCGTTATAAAAGTGACAGCAGAACTAAACCTCACCAGCCAGTATTAAAACTAAAACTATTTCCACCATTGAATGCAGAATAACTCCTCGTAGTCATGACGTGCCAAGTTGGTTTGATGCAAATATCGCGAGACAGCCGGACGGCGTACATCACGGTGTTTTATGGCAACCCTACGTGTTTGTTTACAATCCATAGATCTGCTGGATAGCTAGCACAATGTGTACTTATTTGAGATTATTGATGCCAATATTGTAGCTTGGTTGTAGGTAATGATGATGATGCGTTTCTTTAACCACCATAATATTATATACCATACCATATACAGGGTGTTAGGGTAAACACCGTTATCCTTGCAACCAGTGGTTTGGTTTCTTTTTTTTTATAGAACGTAAAATCAATGGAAAATTACAACTTTATTTTTTTTAGATCTAAATTTTACCACAAGAGACGCAAGTTCGTTGCCCTATGCGCTAGGGCAACGAACTTGCGTCTCAACACGGGCGGGGGGTACGGGATGTGACCTGACCGGCAGCGAGCGCGATCCCTCTCTTAGTCAGTCAGCTGTTTCGCTAGCAAGCACGGTGTCAGATAGAAACTTTTTAAAATCTTTTAATGAAAATAACGTTTTTTTTTTGTTGTGTTCGGTCATTTGTTTTTATGTTTAAGTCAACTACCCATGGTTTGAATGACAAGAGTGTTTACCCTTACATTCTGTATATTTCCATAATTATATCACCTTGCGTGCTATATAGACAGGTACTCTAAATAGTTGTGTGATAATTCTTATCTGAGGGTTCTGTTGAAGTAGTACATAATTCTTAACACTTAATGCTTATACGTATAGAAAGATGGAAGGGACTCGAGAAACTCTTATTTTCTTACCTAGCCAAAGACATAGGTATGTGTAAAGTTTCGAAGAATTGTGCTAAAATGTTTTCCCTTTTACTCTCTAAAATAAGAGACATTCAAGTCAGTACAATCAACGTAAATAACCTAATCAGTACTGTATGATAAAAATAAATTCAAACAGATATAAACAAAGTCCGTAAGCAAAAGACCCTAAAATAATAAAATTCACGCCAACCTCATAAGAATAATGTGTCCGTACCCAAAGGAACCAGGGCTATCAGTCATACGCAGATCTTTTCTAATTTCACGATTTATTCGCTGCAAGTGAAGACACGGAAGCCCTAGTGGTGGATATAAATCACGTTTGCTTAGCACCCCTAGACCCTGAACCTCACGCGATCCCAACGTCAAAGAGGAGAGGATTTTAATTGTGAATTTCGTACTGGAGGGATAGTTAATGGGCTAGCTGAATTAAAAGAAGAAAATATATAGTACACTTATCAGACTGCTTTTCTGTACCAACAATATTTATGGACATGGAACCTTATTTTTGTGGGTCCTACACAATGGTAGGACGTGATTGGTATCACACTTAATGAGGATGAGGTATTTTGAGTTTCATTTAGGTACTATATCAACTTCCATTGTTGGAGTGTTTCGTAAGAATGCAATTTTCTACTTAGAAAAGGCATCTTTTTATAAATCACATTTTAAAATATAAGTCTTAAAACCAACCACACGAAGTAAATATTATATAAACAATACTATTTGCATGCATTTATTCATCATATTCCGACCCCTGTTCAGTTAATAATCCTAAAAAATGGCTGGCTACCCTAAAGGATGGCTCTGAAGTTGACTGAATGCACGCTATATCTTGGATATTGCCAGTAATATGTCAGCGAATTTGCTTGCCTAACCTATCTTCCCAGATAGAGATATTCCATTTAAGATCCGAAGATTTGTATATACCCTTTGAAGTATTTCTGAATATATTTGTAGTCCTAAAACCTGCATGATCATTTGGAATGTTGTCTTGGACTGGATCTACTTTTATGTTTTACTATTTATGAAATCTTTGGATAGCGACAATATTATCATAATCATCTACATCTTCAAGCTAGTGTATATTTTATATTTCAGCCACTCGGGAACAGAGCTTTCACAGCCTTCTACACTTTGCATATTTAAAATTCTAGTTAATTGTTCATCTCATAAATCCTAAAGGAAAACCTGAGAGAAATGCTGGACATTGTTAGAGAAATATTTATGTTCTAACAATTTGTTGTCTTGAAGAATCTAGACTTATGTTCTTTGAGTTTTTAATTAAGCGTAGATTACTGACGTGACGATGATATTTATAGTTGGTTTCCCTACCTCGTGATATTCCTACCTCCTGTCATCGAATTTCAGCAACGCTAGATTTATTATTAAAATAATGTCTCAATTTAGCATCCGTTAAATATCGTTATAAGTGTTTTATAGTTTCGGGTACGAACAAATTCTGATCATATCCATCCATCAGACCCTTTTCTGTTTAGCATACGTATAGCATCGCTCAGCGCCATTCGCATACTCCCACACACTTGGCTCCAAATGGGCCATTATAAGAGTACTTATTGCGATTGCTATGGGAAATATTATATGCATACTTAAGTGAAAGAGCTTCTAATGTGGCTGTAGAGTTTTCTTTGATAGTATTAATTTGTTTTTTTTTATTTCAATGGTAATAAAACGTTATGTTTCGAAAAAAAACACGATATTTGAATGATGTTGAAGAGCTTGTTGAACTACTTTTAAAGTTAGAATTTATAGCTTACATACATACTGATATCAGCCAGTAAACGGCCACTGATGATCAAATGGCTTCCAATGAATGCTACGATAAAGGTCTAATTGTCTTATCATCTCGCATTAGGAATCATTGTTCTGTTATCAACACTATCTTCGTAACTAAATTTGGATTAGCTCACAAACTTTTTGATTCAATATATCGCGTTGACGCTAAAGGTCTCGGTTGTATTGCTGGGCCAGCACGTAAAGTCGTAGGCCAGAGCCGGGGCCAGTCCTCTTGTACTCACATGATTTACGTCCGGAGCGTGCACCACGCGCCGTCAGCAACTCTCGTCTACACTGAGAGATGTGCTGCATCCCTAATTGTTTTAATATCGCTTGTCTAGAAGAAGGATTGGCTCTGCAATTCTTTCTGCATACATTTCTCTACATGTTTCCCGAAGTCTGTAAAGAAAATTTTGTCGAATACGGCATCTAAGTTTGAGTTGATAAACAATGGTTATGGATCCGTTGTTAATGATGTATGCTTGACATATCCACATTGTCTACTACTATTTCAACTTTGTTTATCGTGACTTGATGCATCCATTTCCTTTCCGTTGATTGATTCGCGCAAGACGGGAAAGGGGAAATCGATTAGTCATAACACAATTTTCCGCATTAAACCTCGCCTATCTAATGCCAGTATTTTATGCCAATGAATACAATTATGTTATTAGCAAGGCTATGACATAAGTTACATCATGATTTAATTTCAAATTTTTCAGAGTCTATTTTGGGCATGTCCTAGAATAGAGAATTGCCCTTCGTATAGTTGTATTTTTCTTTCTCACACTATGTTGAAATTCTTAGAAAAACATTCAATCGCAAAAAAGTGGTCCCCCAGTATGAACGTGGCAGTGAATCTACGGCACGGAGCTTCCTAATTTCGTTATTTATCGCTTTACGGAGACGCAAAAATGTCCGGCGCGTTACCCCTTAAATCATACGCAGTCCTTTTAATTGAGAAAAATAATAATGCCTCCCACTAAATTGGTTTGGAATGACTTAAGAATTTTCCCTGGTCCGAATATTAAATGTTTTCTGAAGAAAAATCTTCCATTAATTTAGAACTGGACGTAAATAACCGAAGTGCTGTAAATTCAAACGCCAGGCATTCTATAAAAAAGTTAAGTAAACTAGGGCAGCCTGATGGAATTTATGTGAATAATCATGGTAATGGTATAATGAAGTGAGTTCAGCTTTTTATATGGAGGAAAAGTCCATATAACTCAAGCTCTTTATGGAAGCAACTTTTTAGAACAATATTTTTGAGTGAAAATAAGTTGAACATTTTAACAACCATGCAACCATATAGCTTAATGTGGGTGTAGGTAACTTTTATTTTTTTATAAGCCGTTACTGTCTCACTGCTGGGCAACGGCTTCCCTACTCTCTTTCCACCTCTCTCTGTCTAACTTTTGTTTAGGGATCTTAAAAAAAAAATTATCGTGGTTATTCACTGCTGATAATACTTTGATGAGAACTCAGTAACAATCCATAAAAGAAACAAAAAAAAAAACCAAAACAAAAACTCCATTAGCCAAATCAAACACATTCAAGCAGCTTCAACTCCAATCATAGGAACATTAATTCTCTGTCATTTCTTCTTTACAAACCAAAGATAAGACCTCAAAAACAATAGCCAGTTATCACACTTATCACTTTACAAAATAAATGGAGACAAGATTTACAAGCCGTTACTCATAAAAGATAGGTATGGTTACTTACCCGACGCTGGCGCATACCATACCTCGGTTAATTTATCATCTACCGCAAGAAATTGATATATGCACCCAGCTCGCATGCCGTCAGATCGTCTACATATATTCTGGACTTTTTACACGAACTTAACCTTGAGGAACATGAAATGATACCAGAGAATATGGAACTTTAGACGAGTGAAAGTAGAATTTAATTTTGATTGAGCGGGTTTAACCATTGGGACTTGTAAGAAGGCCCCGTGTGGTGCCAAAGCTCAACGGGTGGTAAACTTCTTATTTGCATATGTGTTTGTTTTATACTAACAAATCAAAAATGGTCGTATGCTTATTAGTGAGCGGATGTTTGCCATGTTACTTTTATTTGAACATGCTCTTTTTGACTACTATGGGGATATTTATGGATAGTTTGATGTTTATCAGGGAATCAAGCGCAGCGTGATCAGCGTTTCATGTTAATGTGTGGGGAAAGAGTTTTTTACTTTGGGCAAGATAAAAATAAAGTTATCGGAATTTGTCTGAATATTTTGTAACCAATGAATTCCGTGAAAACTCAAAGTTTGATAGATTAAGGAAGCCATTTGAATACTATTCAAAATTTAGACAGTATTGAATTTGGACTCCAAATTCAAACACCCCACAACTCGTTTCAAAGTAGTTAGGGAAACTGCAATCAATCTGAAGCGTAAGAGCGCCAGAGATCCTAAAACTGGCCTTCTGACGAAAAATCTTTTCAAATTACTACTCCAACGAAGTAACATAACTCTTTCAGTGAACGAGGAAAGGATACCACCCCCCATAAACCAGGGGCACGCACCTACAGACGGGCGCGCGCGTGCACCCAGAAACCTGAGCGTTCGTAAAGAGAGCGTTTATTACTATGAGTCGGCAACTGGTGTTATTTATGTGGGAGTCGTGAATCCATTCGTGCTGTGTTCTCATTGTAACACAAAAGATTTGTATAGGGAATAGGGATAATAGAACTTGATGGAAAATTATTAAGGCTGTTGGATGAAATTGGAGGTAACGTATCTTGGGTGATAGACGAGATGATCATGATGATATGACGATTACGGCATGTGTGATAACTAAAAGAAAGTAAAAACAAATGGATTAGCAATTTGACCGTTGTATGTTATGTCTGACTGATTTTTGGGTTGAATATTTTTTTCCGACAGCCTTTGAATATAGGTCTTACAGTCATATTCATAGTTCTCACAACACATAGTTTTTAATGATTAGGTCCCACTAAAAGGAGACAGCCCGAATCACGTTCACATTCCAGTCAAAAAACCTCTCCGTACGAATCTTTCGACAGTCTCGGCTCGGAGTATGAGTGACGTCACTCCGTGGATGGGTCGTAATGCTTAGCACGAAGATACACAACATATTAGTATCTTTGTCTAGTAGTATCGGCAAGTTATAAAGTTTTCAATAAAGTAAAGGCTTCATTTACTAGAAAACATGCCTTAACGAGGTAAAAACAGCGCGCTATTTAACGAGAAATGACAAGAAAAAATGGTCCGCTTTAAAAAATAACTAAAGCCTGATCGTATAGTATAAATTCAATTAAGTACATGTTATAACATTGTTGTGATCATAAAGTAAGTGTAGCGAACGCCATAATGTTCTCTATTTAACGGTTCCTAAAGACGAGAATAGCGTGTACAATTGTACATTGTAAGCTTGCAGGGTTCAGTAACTGTTCGAAGTTGCGGTTTTCCGTATCCTAGATAATTTATTAGATTATCAACGGCTCGCGTACTGCAGTGCATTCGCCGATGATTAATAGGAGCGGAGAGTTTCCAGAGCGAGCTTTAGTTTCGAAAGTTGGAGGGAATTTTACATGAGATCAAACAAGAAAACAGGATAAAGTATGCAGTAACTTCTTTAAAATCGTTAGGAGTTAAAATTCTGGTCGTACGTAGTTCGTATACTCTTGGAAAAAGAAGTATGGGAAATTTTTCACATAATCAGTTGATTTTGTTCCTGTAATTATAATTAAATAATGCTGCACAGGCTGTGGCTAACTCAATACTCAATCGTTTATTGAATTCCACAGTGTCATAGGTAACTTAAAATTTTATGAGATAATTGTGGTCATTGTCGGACACAGCAACGTAGTAGTAGAGAGGAAGATCTGAAAAAATATTCTGTAAACATAACTTGTCATTAAAGATAGATCTTGTACTTCACTAACCTAGATGAAAATTATCTTAAGATCGGTTTATCCAGGACATGTTTGATCAGTGTGCGCTCTCAAATTCACTCGAATCAAGTAACAAACATTTTACCTAATTTTCAAAATCAGCAAGGATTTAGCCGAGCTCTGATTCGACCCCTCATCTCAACAGAGGACACTCATCCTCCAACAAGACGCATGAATCAGCATCGTTTAGCTGAACCACACTACTGTTGTCAGCTCAACGACCCGGCACAGTCGCAACGTTTCCATCAGCTTGTCACTTGAGAGCAATGAGCATGATATGCTCGAACTGCGGCAATCAAGGCTATTTGTATTAATTTATTGGCCTCGCAATGCTCAATTTGTGTAACTTGAGATTCTAGAAGTTGTAAGCAAAATGACATCACGAATTAATGTGTTTGTGGCTGTTTGATTTGTATCTCTGCTCACAAAGTGGAATTCGCAGTGTTAAAAAAATATCAAACTTTTCTTGGGTTTGGTTGTATGCACCAAGACAATTATTTAGAGCATTCAGTATTGCCACTTAGGGCTAATACTTTCTATTTAATATCCTATACGTATTAAAGTTCTGTATGATTTATAATGGCACAGACTACGGGACCACCCAGAAGTTGCGTGACAGTTGTGCAATTTCCGAAAAATGGCCGCGGACATCAGGGCGGGTGGTTTTCCCAGCTTTTTCTTGTTACTCATCTTTCATTGCTGTCAACTATTCTAAAAATTCGCCTAGAAATGAGCACAGCAGGAAGTTTACCTTAGAAATCAACAAAGTAGCTTCAACATCATTTTGCATCACAGTAAAGTGTTTATTACGTCGTATGAGTTCTTAATTGTCACAGTTTTGGCACTAGCTTACCTCCCTATAACGGTATAGGAAATATGCAGAAGGTAAGCGACCGCACATAAGAAAAGATGACAACAATGAGGTAGGGAGACCGAATACCATAACAAACCAGGACATAACATAAATATATACAATTTTGAAGCTATCGCCATTCCAAGCGAGGGATGAAATAAACAATAACTTTTCATGCCCTTTGAGGGAATTCGCAAAGGTTATTTTGAATGTTAGGCATTTGCTACTTCTTTGTGTTTCCCTGTCGAATTGTGTGTGAAAGCAAATTCCTTTCTAAATGTTGGCAAGACCACTAAAACTCTAAGTGGGCACATTGATAGAACGTCATGGCCAGTAAAATGTCTCGTTGGCTATTTACTTCATAGATGGTTGGACGATTGAGACGGTTGAGAAGAACAACCAACTAAAGGCTGCATTAAATCAGGTACGGTTTTTGGAGCATATATTATTGCATATTTTATTATATTATGCAAAAATAGCTTAGCATGACAAAACAGAAATTCAAAATATTCTTTGCAATGTTATAACTTGGTAGACATAAGCTACGCACAGCAGAACACAGAATGAATTATTGCGATTTTTTGTAAGTACGTCTTCGAAGGTAGATCCTTTTCGTGTCACAAGAAGCCGATCTTCTGCATCTTCTTATTTCGCGCTCACAGCCCGTGTGTTGTCGTCAGTCGATCTGTCTGTCAGCGTGCGCACACGCCGGCCGGCGACCACTAAATACGTCTGCGCCAACGTTACTGTTTCCGATACTATTTCCATTTGTTGTTGTTTCCTCGATTTCTTACTACACGTGATAGAGGAAGCTTTATGTCTATTGGGATATTTATATGGCTGTAATTATGTGCGGTAGGTGAAGAGACATCAAAACGTTGGGAAATATGTTGGAAGGGATTGACTTTTGATCCATTTTGTTTAAAGTTTCTTTTTTTTCAGATCTCCGGTAATGGTTATCGTGGTTTTAAGTTATTGGTTCACATTTGGAAAGACTTAAATTAGCAGTAAACTCGTAATTAAATTAGTTGACTAATGTTTTTGCTGAGACAACACTCGCTTTTCTGTATAGGTAAACAAATATCCCCTCATTGTTTCAAATCCTGTCTATATATCTCCCTAACCTACATCCATACTGTTTGTATTTATTTTCTAATTAATCTAAAAGCTCGGAGCGCTTTAGATTAGATTACACAGAAACACGACATACCTAATTTGATTTCTACTCATCCAAACATTGTTTCCGCTATTCCCGTCCGGAATTAGGTTACTGAGTCAACGGTGCCTCCCTATCTGTTCCTAAAATCGGCCAAACGAGTTTATGGGACATTTCTGTACAACTTTATGGAGTTTTCGTTGTTCAGGAGAAGAGTGTAGTAACCATAACTTTTAGAGTCGTAAAAATTTATTTCACTTTTCGGTATATGACTCGCGAATCTTTAAGATTTATGACATGTGTAAAACCCGGTATGGAATATGAGCAGTTTACATGATACAATTTCAATGCAGGTAAATACAAATGGAAATAAAAATGAATATCCTGTTCGTTAGTGGATGCCGTAAGCATTGAAATATCTATTATAAGTCGTTAGACGAAAATGGAAATAGAAAAATGATTTTATCTTTAAATCTTGTGTGAATTTTAGATTAGTTACAATTAGTTTATGGCTGCCATTTCAATTAAATATGAGATTTTCCCTCTCTTTAGCTCGCACTAATTAGTCCTGATTTTCCCTCTCTTTAGCTCGCACTAATTAGTCCTAAGTACCTGCCTACTCTTATTTCCTTTCCTTTACTATTGCATGCTCAACTTTTTATTCGCTCCATTGGCTTTCAGTTTATTGCATTTTATATAAAATTCAACAAAATAAATCTTTACTCTGTTATTCTTAGCTGCTTCAGAACAAGCTTGAATATTGTTTCAGCTGCAACTTGTGGACTTTCCTAACAATAAACAGTGCTCTAAGGGACTCCTTATCTGAGTGTCACAACACTGAGTAAATTATTGTTATTCTTTGTTTATTTGTTTTTCAGTCGACTGCCAGCATTTGGTTTTTGTATCGTCCAATGTTTTTTTAGAAACGATGCACCAGAGGACTGTTTGTGTTTTGTTTTTCTACACTTGACTCATTTTTGGCTTCTATGTTCCATGTTAGGGGTTTGGTTTTCGCACTTAGTCCCTAAGGTGGACCATTTTTTGCTTTATAATATGCAACGTTGTCCTCTGTGCGTGAATTATGTTTAATGTCTTCATAAAATGTGCGTTATCTCCGATAAAAACACACGATAACATATAATTTACGTGGAGACAGCAATCAAGTTCAGAAGGATTTAATTTACCTTCAGTAATTCAGTACCGAGTAGAAGATTCAACTATCGATAAAGTAACATAATATAGGAAGTATATAAATTCGCCGCCTACATTTCACCTTCCAACTAGTTTGCTACTCCGAAAGCGGAGTAGTAAAATGGGCATTTTACTACCTCTAGGCTGAAAATAAGGTGATATTATCAGGTGCTTATCTCGTCGCCATGTCGTAAGAATCCAGGGAGAGAAATAGCACGTGTTTTCTCTGCCACCAATATGTTGGTATCTGTTTGTACACTATTTCTATCTTCGAGATCGTTATGTTCCACGAAATGGGTCTAACAAGGAACGAATATCCTCTAATCGATCAGAGAGAACTGTGTGAAATGTTCAATAAATCTGTGTTCATGTGTTTGGTTTAACATTAGTTTTAGTGGTGGTTGATTTTCTTGTGCATCGTAATTTATATTTAGTGTTGGAATAATACAGAGGTTCTATATTCGATGAAAAATCTCCATTTGGTACCTATTTTCGGAATCCAAGTAGACTTTTTTCAACTGATTAACTCACTTTAGCACATCTTTGCTGAAACTTTGTTTTCCATCTACCAAAGTTGTTAGTTTTCGTTTGTTCATTAGTGCTCGTCTAGATCTTTTATTTTTTGTGCTTCGGAAAAAGGCTGAGTAGGAACTTAATAGTTGAATTACGAACGACGAAGATAAGATCAAATTGAAAATAATTTCTTATACTTATTTGATAACTAGCTGCGCCCCTCGGTTTAACCCGCGTTAGTCTCGATCCCGTGGGAATATCGGGATAAAAAGTATCATATGTCCTATTCCAGGTCCAAGTCTAAGTCAAATAATTTATTTCAATTAGGCACATAAAAGGCACTTTTGCACGTCAAAAATGGTCATGGTCTACCCCTGTGCCAAATTTCATCCAAACTGCTGAACGGATCAGCCTTTTTAGCGTGAAAACGTATAATAAATATTAGTTAGGATGTAGGATTGTAGGTACAGACGCCAGCAGGTCAAGCTACCCGAAACTGTCAGATTTTCCCAATCAACCTTGAACCTTAATGCTTTAGCGATAAAGTTGAAAATCTATTAAAGAAATTTGACAGATTGTAGTAGCTTGATGTGCTGGCGTCTGTACCTAAAATGATTATCGTTTTCGACTATCAAAGACGACCGTATTACCCCTTTTACGAATATTAGATGCCTACCCCAAAAAATATCTTTCCAATATCCATTATCAGAACAAATACCCCATCCTATATATTATCTTTACTTGTAACTGTAACCTTCTTTAAGGATTCTGTACCCGTATCGTCGCTGCAGCGCTGTAAGTTTAGCATAATCCCGCTATTTGTCGGGACAAGCCCGCGAGCTGATAGACCTGACCCTCATATTTCCCAGATTATCCCACTTCTGCCGAGAGAGGTCAATTCACTTTTCCTTTAAATCTTTGCCTCATTTGAATGTGGGTTGGCTGTGGGATCACAAAGGATTCTATTGCTTATTTTTTGCAGTGATGGAATAAAGTGTTGTAAGTAGGTATGATAATCTTAAAATGTGTTTGAGTATCTATCTATAATTACATTTCATTTATAGAAGAGGCTCGTACAAACTGGCGACATAAGCTTTTCGATAGCTTATGTCAGTCCTATAAATTTTTGCCTTTTCCATCATCGTTATCGCTGATAGAATGTCACTTTGTCTAGGGCCTCAGATGTTACAAATCCAACACACGGGAAACACCAATATGCCACCAATTTCATGACTCAATAAAATAACTAAGTACAATAAATAAAGTTGTTTACCCCTGAACTGACGTGGCCATTGCAACAAACACATAAATCCAGGGTTCCGTTCATTTCCCGTTCCCTATCGGGTTCCGCTTCCGTTTTGACACCGTTGTAATTGTCGTGGGAGACGCCATCGCCATCTTGATTGTTCTGTACTATGAATTATTTGTATTGCTGTCTTGCTCTAATTGGGATTTTTAGAAGTGGGAGAAACAAATGGGAATATATAGTGAATTACTGAGAGATGATGGAGTTTTGGATGTGGTATTTTTCTTTCTATTATGTTGATCACATTGTCAGAACTCAATTTGACTTCAAATAATATAAAAATCGTAATTATAATGCTGAAACCGACTTTTAAAGCAATTTATATGACTTTATTTCAAACTAGCTTCCGCCCGCGGCTTCGCCCGCGTGGTATGTCGATAAAAAGTAGCCTAAGTCCTTCTCCAGGGTTCACAGTATTCCCATAGCCAGCAAAATCGTTCGAAAGAAACAAACTCACTGTCGCATTTATAATATTAGTTAGGAAGAACGAAAATTAAAAAAAAATTGGGTCAAATTGAATTAGCAACTTTATGTAGGTACCCATGGAACCAAAAACTGCAACAATTGCATTTATCAGAAAATATTTAAAAATACCACCTCTAAAACATTTAGCTTTACACAGCCATACCTATTTGATTGACGGACAGATGAAATGATTAACGATAATTTACGACGTCAGTAGCCGTTCGGCCATCCATCGCTCATTGGGGCTTTTATAGCCGTTTACCGTGCCTAATTATATTCTCTATGGTCACGCACGCTGCAGCTCGACCTAGGTATTGTATGTTTAGGTAAAAACTTGGCAAGTTTTTTTGTGTTTATTTTTATCATGATTATTATAAATGCCTTACTTTTTACTAGCTGCTGCCCCCGGGTTCGCTCGCGTAGACCCTAATTCTTTTTCTAAGTACATAAATAAAGGCTAAGTTACTCTATATAACATTCAGCTAACTGCCAGTAAAAGTCTTGACAAAATCGGTCCAGCCGTTTCGGAGATTTGCCGGAACGAACAAACAAAATATTTAAAAATTGTTTTTTGTTATTAGTACCGTATACATTATTTTTTGTTTATGCTATCCCCGAAAAGGGGTAATTGTACTCATCATTTTGAACAACTTTTTCTATGGGACCAAATTTGAAATCGCGATAAAAAAATCATGTTCCATTCCACATTTTGTCAATTTAAGTGAACACAAATGTAATGCTAAAAAAGGTTAATTAAATCGATCGTTATAACTAAGCCAGCCAGTTAGTTAGCCAATGGTCATAAAAAGGTATTTTCACGGATTAGTACAGATGGTTCACTTCATAAAAAACTACTCTTGCTACGACACAATAAAGTACAATTTAGGTTCAGCGCTAATTACCTACACTTATATTCACCTAGAAGTTGCTGTCTTCTGACTAGGTAGGTACGTTAGGATCACTGAATTGGCACGACAAGACGAGCTCACCACGTACTTGCAACTTCATACCTAAAATGCGGAGTAGGTACGCCTTCTGTATTATTCCGTGCCAATACCTACAAATGTTATCAATAGGTGTGAATTCTTTAAATGAAATGAACTATTTCTTCTATTTATTGACTAACTTTGACACGAGTAATGATAAATGTGTAGTTTGTTTATGACGATTGTAATTAATTAAGTTTCTAATTAACATTTAAATAAGGCAGTCAAATACTAGCGTAACTTCCGGTTGGAGGGAAAAGACCGCGAAACTTATCTGCGAAATATATCTTGAATAGGACACCAAATAAAATAAAAAAAGATGTAATAAGAAGGGTTGGTTATGTAACGTAGGTATTCGTATTTGTTATTATTTATGCCCCCACCATAACTAGTTAAGGCTAGTACAGACTTGACTAGCATTAAAAAAAGACAAACATGGATCCATTCTTACTATTATTTTTTAAGTACACCTTGGTCATTAGCAATAACTACCTGTAGATAATTTCATACAAGCGACTCGCTCCTGCTTCACGACTTGACAAAACATCGAGATTTCTTAGTTATAAGTAACTTTAATAGCAACTTATTATACACATAAACCTTCCGAAATATATTCTCTAAACGATGGTGAAAACTTCATCAAAATCTGTTGCGTGGTTTAGAAGAACAACGCGGACATACAGACAAACTCGAAAAGCGACTTTAATCCTTACTAATATTATAAATGCGACAGTAACTCTGTCTGTCTGTCGCGCTTTCACACCAAAACTACTGAACCGATGGTACATAGTCTAGAGCTTGAGAAAGGACATAAACCTCCAACTGTCAGAATTTTAATTTTTATCGGCCATTAGAAGGCCAATCGACTGTTGAGCGGATAATATGCAACTTTTTATCGACATACATACATAAGAGCAGTGGTGGCCCAGTGGTAACGGCCACGACTTACGAGTTGTAGGTCGTAGGTTCGAACCCTGACAGGCGCTTTACTTTGTGTAAATTATTTCATCGCCACTGCTCTCAAAAACGATGAAGGAAAACATCGTGAGGAAACCGGCATGTCCTAGAACCAAAAATTCGAAGACATGTGACATCTACCAACCCGCACTGGGCCCGCGTGGTGGATTACGGCCCACTCCCTCTCACAGAGAGGGAACATTATAGGCTGATTATGCTTATGCTATCGACATACCACCCGGGCGATATAGATTTCATAAGTAACGCTGTCTATTATTTTACACAATAATATCCCTACCACTTTTAATTCCTACCACCATCACCAGTCAACAATTAATGTAACATCAGATCAATATCAAGAAATGGCTCCCACACTAGACTATTAAACTCAATTTAAAAATTAAATAGTGTTATGACGTGTCAATAAATACTTAACTGCAATTATACGCTCTCCGCAGCAATTACTTAGGGTGTCTTTATTATGCTGTAGTTAGGGTTGCCACAAGCCAATTTAAAAATCTTCCACGGGCTATTAAATTGTCTGTCATGTACAAATGAACAAGCATGGTGACCTTTGCTCTTTTGGCATACTATCAAATTCTAAGTAGTTCCTTATTTTTTGCTGATAAATATCAGAAAATCTCTCACGTTTCGCCTCTCTCTCTCTGCGTTGATTGAAGTCCAAGATTTTTATGAGGAAACGACTTGGAATACAGGTATCTTATATCTAATCATGATTTGCATTTACTGGTTTTCTCAAAGATTTATTTGAGGAATATATAATAAGTAATTAACAAACAATATTTAAAAAAATTGCAAACTATTTCATGAATTTCGTGATAATTGCCTGTCAATTTATTTGAGTTTGTGGTAAAAATATAAAGCATAAGGTAAAATTCGATATTTCCTCACTAGATTTTAAATTAAATCGTAAAAGTATTCTAGTAGGTTCCTAAACATACTACTCATGTTTAAAACCCAGTTTGACCTATTGACTTGAACATGCAACCTTTCAAAAGACATAATCTTTGATAGGTTGCATATTCAAGACAATGTAGGTTGCTTAAAAGATTGTTTAGTTCAATAGCAACCCTAGCCTCCGAAGGGTTATTTCACACACGGCACATCATGCGAAACGCTACGTTTTTACGCAGAAAACTGTCGTGCTTTATCATGAGTTATTAATTACTGGTGGATACAGCTTATGTCTAATTAACACGTGAGCGGTCGCCGGGGACGCCAAATTAGTTTAGTAGAATAATGTTTGGTTCCAAAGGGGCTATTTGGCTTATCATACCTAGTGGTTTGTGAGTAGGCTTTCTTTTGTTCAATGGAGTGAGGTTTGAAATGTAGGTATAAAATAAAAACTTTTAAAGTACAAAAAAAAAAAAACCGACTTCCAAAAAAAAACAAAAAAAAAATCACTTTTTTTGTTTTTTTTGGAAGTCGGTTGTTTCTTTTTTGGAATTTCGGAAGTCGGTCTTTGCTTTTCAATTTTCGTTTTTTGCCAACGAAACATACATACAGACGAACATAGAACCTCCTCCTTTTTGAAGAAGTCGGTTATTAATGGTTTATTAATAATTTAAAATCACCAGTAAACTGACGGCAAAGTGTTATTGGGTTTTCCATCTGGAATGTCTCAGTAACAGTCCGAAGTCGGTGCCCTGTTGATGGCAATAGACTCGCCCCCTGTGACACGGAGCTTAAACATAACTAGCGAAATGTGCTGGCTGAAATGTCTGGTTTACTATAGGTAAGTAAACCTCTGCCTAACCCTTCAGGGAGTACAGGCATGATGTTAGACGTATTTTTTAAATTGAAAACCTTTGCTCTTCGTCCTTCCTGAGAGGAGGAGAGGAGAGGGTTAAGCTACGCTTGCCAGGGTTGTTCCGTGGACTCATCCGTGGCTCGGAAAGCGCGTTAAGCCGTTGGTCCTGGCTGTTATTTGTGGATCTTTGCAATCGTTAAGAGTCGTCAGCAGCCCGAAAGTCTCACAACCAGTCTTGCCAAGGGGTATCGTATTACCCAGTTACTGGGTTGCGGAGGTCAGATAGGCAGTCGCTCTATGTAAAATACTGGTATTCAGCTGAATCCGGTAAGACTGGAAGCCGACCCCAACATAGTAGGGAAAAGGCTAGGCAGATGATGCTTTTCGTCCTCCCTGATAACTTAGATTAGAGACACTGGGCATAGCACATTAGAAAAGTAATAAACTATCCATACTAATATTATAAATTCGAAAGTAACTATGTCTGTCTATCAGTCTGTATGTTACTTTTTCACACCTAAACCAGATAACGGATTTCGACAAAATTTGGCAAGGAGATAGATGGCAACCTGGGGCACATAGGCTACTTCTTATCGATATACCGCGCGGGCGGAAGCTAGTGAAGAATAGAGCCTTCCCACAAAGATCAAGCTATCTAAAAAATTAAGACAGTTGGAATGTTTTGCGGCTTAATTTCTAGTCTTACCTTTTCTAGTTTTCTCTGTTCTCAGAATGCTTAGTAAAGCATATTATAACAGTCTACATTAGATCTAAGTAGCAAGAAAAATGCGTATAAAAGCTACTACAGTTCCGAGTTTCGTTGATGTTTTAAAAGAAAAGAATGTAAAATAACTTCTACGAAGCGTGAATTCGTTTGATATTCGGAATAGATATAACTTTTTACGACGAATCAGCTGAGATTTATTGTTATTACACCGTTAATGCCCCTTGGCTTTGCCGCACTAATTTTATACTAAGATTATGGTACCTACTTATCTTTTCGTCAACAGTTTTAGTCTTGTTATTTGAATAGGTGTCGTAAAATTTAAATTACCTACATGTATAATATCGTATTAATATGAGATTATGAATTTTCCTATCCTATACTATTAAATGAGCAATATTTGTATATATATAACTAGCTTACGCCTGCGGCTTCGCGCGCTTGGTATGTCGATGAAAAGTAGCCTATGTCCTTCCCCAGGATGCCATCTATCGCCTTGTCAAATTTTATCGAAATCCGTTCAGTGGTTTAGGCGTGAAAAGGTAACATACAGACAGACAGACCGACAAACAGACAGAGTTACTTTCGAATTTATAATATTAGTATGGAAGTATGGATTTGTAATCACGTTCTCGAAAACGGCTCTTACGATTTCGATGAAAGTTGTATACAGGGCCGAAAAATCGATCTAGCTATAGGTCTCATATCTGGACAAATTGGTTTTTTCTATTTTCACCCGACCAGATTTAGGTCGCCCAGGTAATAAATAATTTAATGAAAGTAGGATCTATGTATGATCGCAATACATTCTTTCTGGTTTATTTTTAGTATATGCAGCCCTGTATAATAATAAAAGTTAACATAACATGTCTCATTTTGCTTTTCTTCAAGTTATAGAGCCGAATATTTTTATAACGCTCTTTTGTGTACATAAACCTCTGCCTAACCCTTCAGGGAGTACAGGCGTGATGTTATGTTATTTTATATGAATTTAGTAAAGTGTTTAGCTTTAATCATCTATACTAATATTATCTGCATATACAACGTGTAACAGAATAAGCGCAAGACCTGAAAGTAGTTTGCTCAGAATCGGCTTCTGAATCGATTTCCATCATTATTTATATGTGTTAATTTTTCATGAAAAAATCTTTTCTTTAACTGAAATTCGAACCACCGCGTCTTACCAAGGTAATAAGATATTTTATTTAAGGAAATTTAAGCCTTATCTCAAAGGAATAAAGCCTATTCAAATGCATAAACAAATTTGTAATACGCTCATAGCTATCCTATGTTTCATGTTTAGTCAGGAAGTCTATTTTGTAAAAAAAAACTAGGTGTCGTTTAATTAAATTAAATTACAGATATTATTTTAGTCTTATAATTTAATATTCTAATTGGGGTGTATGAGCTCTTGCGTTTATTCCGTTACAGGTTGTAGAGAAAAGATTTGTATTTTTGTTTGTAATGAATAAACTCAAAAAAACTTCAGGACCAATTTAAAACATTCTTTCACCTGTAGAATGCTATACTATCACTGAGTAACATAGGCTATAATTTATAAAGATATCATGCGGTCAAAGCCGCTGACGGAAGCTAGTAGTCATAAAAAGAAAGAAAAGGAAGAAAGAGTCAGACAGAGAGAGAGAGAGAGAGAGAGAGAGTGGGAGAGTTATCATTGAAAGTGGAAAAAAATATTGGTATGCAAAGAAACTTAACAGCAAGTAACGATGGAGTTCATTTCAAGGAACCTTGGTTCATAAATAAAGCTCCGTAAACTTCTCGAGATAAAGCTTATAGGATTACTTACCTCGCTGCACCCGCGGCCACCGACGCTGAAAAGGAAAGGAAAGCCGCTGGAAGGCGGCCGAAATCGTGGTGTAGAAAAAGTTATTTCAACGTATTATGATGGACCAAATTAACATACAACTTTATTACCTACGATTACAGAATCCATTCATCATCAGTTACTTATCCCGCACTATTAACAAATTCGTCGCTTTAAAAAAAGCAATAAATTATAAAATTAAAAACATCTGTAACTAACACGGACCTGCTAAATGGCTCGTATGTGGGATTAAAAAGATTTCCCGGCTCACTTCGGGTCATAAAAGCTCTTAAATTTAAGGCGATCTGTCGGGAGCAAACGCTGCGCATTCGCACTCTATAGATGTTTTAATCCTGCTCTTGAAATATGTTCGGGGGTCTACCCGCCTCGGGGGATATCGTCCAATTCACTGACAACCATCTAGTAGCGTAGATTAACGGATGTCTTCCCTTTTTTAGGGTAGGTCTAAACGATTGTGGCTATAGAGCGGTTGGCGAAATTACTATCTTTGCAGATTTCGTCTTACACTTTAAAGAATAGATAAAAAAAAAGCCTATTTATATCTTACCTCAAGAATCACAGGGACAATAGCCGTATTTTTAGGAACGGTCGCATTCTAATCTTAGTCATAATCCGTCAGTAAAAGCTCTAATTTACCTACAATTTAGACAAGTTTTTGATATTGAATGTCGCTGACATGAGATTTGCGACTAAGACTTGAATTTGAACGTTTAATACGTACGAAATTGGCCTTCGATCACTTGGCTAAGTCTTCTAACTCCAGACAGCTGTCAGATCCGACCAGAAACCATTTATTGAATTAATAGTTTGACCTATCTCAATCCAATGGCAAACCAAGGTGACTTATAATAAAATAAATACTTACGTCTGTAAAACTTTTAATAAATGAGTATATTCTCAGAAGTAACATAGGTATCTCAGTATAAAATCGCTCTTGAACAAGATTAGTAAATACTTGGAACTACTGAATGACTTCAAGTGAACTAAATAAGATCTTTTTAATTACACTTATGTAACACTGATCAGCATTTATTTACTCTAGTTAAGGCGCTTCACTATTAATTTTAATTTCATTAATCAACTTTCACCTGTTAAAAAAAGTTAGTAGATGAAGATAATTGTCACACCAAAGTGATAGCAAGACATACCACCTAGTAACTCTATCGTGTGGAAACAATATAGCGACGTGTCAAGTCCCCACAGGGCAGGGTTACGAAAATTAGACCCCGGGGAGCAAACTGCATCCGACCTGCATATGTGCATAGCACAGTTCATGCAATATAAGAGCAAATAAGACAAAGACAAAATGTCGGGTGTTGAGACAAGACTTCACGAATGTTACTTAAGCTTTTAAATATTACTTGGGTTTTTAAAAGTCTTGTAGATAGAAATTCAGTGACAAATTTTGTTTAGCACAAAATTTTGTAGTCACAACGTTAGAATTTCCGGATTCCAAGCATACAACTGACGAATTTATATTGAAACTCATAGGTAATACCGGATATCTATGGGTAATACTAATAATATAAAGTTTATTGTGACATTCTAATGTTAAAGATATTATCTAGCTTAATCTGATTGCCACCTTCTAATAAAAAAGAAAGGGTTGCTTTATATTGTAGAATATTGAGAGCCTGTTTGTATATTCCAACAATCTTAACACAGGATGTTGAACGCAACTGGTAAACAGGCTGATACACATTTCAGTTAGCTAGAAAACCTTAATACCTACTCCCGGCTAAAAACTACAGGTGCCAAACTAGTTAGTAACTTTAAAACAGACATCACACAAAACAAAAGAAGATTCAATTAAAAACTAGAGCATCTCAGAGAACAAACAGCTAACAAAATAAAAACTGCAAATCATGTTCCATTCTTGTTGAACAACGTCCCAGGCTCGCCGTGCGCATTCCCAATGAAGTTATCAAGAAATACAGGGGTCCTCACAACAGGGGGCTACTGACGTAGTCCGTACAAAAAAGCTAACATGTCGTACAGAAATTGCGTTACTTCTGTCAAGGGGAGCACGCGAAATAGTGAATAATGTAGGCTTCCATTCATACAGTTAAAAGTTTAAACACCCTCTATTGACTGAACAATCGCTGGGTGTGAAATGATAAATGTAAAGTCTGCTCGAGTTTGTTTGCTATTGAACGGTATAAATGATTGTATTTCATCGATTTGTGAATGGTGTAGCGGTTCTTTTACAGTTGTGGAGACGAAAGGGTCTTTGTTGCATAAAATATCTGCATCGTATAGTGCTTTATCATTATTTGAATATTCATTCATGGACAAATCAGTAATATTATCTTGACTGTTTTTTACTTCATGGTTTATAGCCTTATTGACTCCATTAGTCAGTTGCCCACCATTATCAGATAAAGTTTGTCCAGCATTACCACTTCATAAATCAGAAACAAAATATTTCATTTCAGGCCTCCATTAGGCCTACATCCTTCACGTCGTCCCCGAAGCCTCGTTTACCCAAGAAACCTTGGAACCCATCTATCTACATTCCGTCTTTCCTCTCGTTCCCACATCAGACATTTTTGTTTTATAATATGCTCATATATACTTGTCCGTTTTAATAAAAACTATTCCCAAGAGCCTTCATAAAACTTGGAGGAGGAATAAGAAGAAAACTAATTCTTATTCAAGTTGAGTGCGAACACTTATAACTTTCAACTGTGGGATATCGTCTCTAGTAGGTAGTTAGGTAGGTATAGGTTTATTGTCATGACTTTACTTTTGTTGTTATATTGGAGTAATTGTTATTGGATTACTAGATTATTTTTTTTGCGGAAAATGTGATTCCTAATTATTGACACGTCAGTCATTAACCAATATAATATTTCAAAACTAGAAATTATATCAGTTAATATGACAATAACTGCTAGGCTAATGGGCTTCCAAAAGGGACAGGTAATGGTTGGGCTAATCGTTCAACTTCAACTATATACTCGTAGATTAGATAGACAAATTACCATGAGATATACAAAGATAAAGGAGTAAGCGATGAAAGCAAATTACATATATTATTATCAATTCAGAAGGTGTGTAAATAAGAAATAGCACTTTGCACTTCATTCAAGAAAATAACTACCGCACTTTAAAACCTTCTTTCCAACCACTTTAATAAAATCTCAGCCATCTGTGTACCCACTCGGTCATCGAAGAGCGTTGTACAATTTCCAATTGTTCAGTGGGTACAAAGAAAAAGTTCCTTACTATGAACAAAGGCCTAGCAGTGGCAGGCGATGGACCGTGGCATTTACACTCGGTTTTAATCAATGAAGTTCTGGAGCGATAGGACTCACCACAAAGGAAATTATTGAGTCGGGAAATGGTTGAGACTGGATGAAGATGGTGGCGCAAGTTAGGAACGGTTGATGAGGAAAAGATTTGGTGAACGATATTTTGGTTTCATAGTGTCTAATATTAATTATTTTTATATTTAAAGTAAAATGGTATTTATTATGAGAATGATGTTCTTAAACTTGGGGTAGGTTAGGGTTTTTAACCTAAAATACATTAACAAGAAAAGTGTTTCCAAAAAAATCATGATATATTTTTATTGATGAAAAATTATCTCTTTATTAACTGACTATGTTACAGCTTTCTTATTTTTAGCAATCATAACTTACAGCTATAAAGTTGACAGAAATTATTAGTTATAACGTTATAATCATAAAAACAGTAGTAAAATTTGATTTACAACAAAACCATATTGGTTCTAAAGAGGATCTCAAAGCTATTATTGATAAAGTTTATGGGGTAATAAAATTGCACAACGAAAAGAATTGAAATGATACAATAGATATTATACCTGTAGCTCTTTGGCATAAAATCTACGAAAGAGGAATCTTGGTATGATAGAAAAAGTTTTTGGACATGAGAGAGAGAATTTATCACAGTCGTAAATTGTTTTTGCTTCCTTAAAAAAACAAATGATGACAGGAACGGCAATCGTAAGTAAACACAAATTCTCTTATCAAAATGGATCGATGTGCCCCATGCTCATGTCATCCTTCATCGTTGACATGAGCAAATAATTCGATATCCGTTTCCCGATTCGTGCTTGCTTATCTATCGGTGCCTGGGTTCCTTGGAATACACCGGGCCTTTGGGTTGCTTTGAAGTGTAAGGAAGATAGGGTGTTGGGGTTGTAGCTGTTACCTGAACACTGTAATTATGTATTTAATGATTATTAAGGACGATTAGATTCGTGACGGCACATTATTTGTCTTAAGTAGCATGAAATTCTTCCTATAGTGTTTGAATATTGGCAAAACTTCAGGCTCTAAGACATCCAGCAGTCGATCGAGTAGATTAAAAGTAATTGGACAATAACACATTCATACGGACGTAATAACTTGTCCCTTTCCAGAAACTTTAACTAAATTTTCGATTTCAGCTTGGGGCTGATAACGGAAACAGTCCAAAAATGTCCGCTGTTTGCTTGGACCGGTATGCTGCAGCTGCATTCGGATTGTCAGAGTCGTTATTGAATTGTGGCAGTCGTGAGACAGCATCCTACTTGTATTGATAGCTCTCATTCAATAGGCGAATGGTAGAAAAATTGCTTTTCGCAACAATGAAACATATTGTCTCTTAGAATATTTTGCTTGGAATACAATGTGATATTGCTACTTGTGGGTTCTTACAGATGCTGATATTAAATTGAATCGTCTTGGGAAGTGTATTGTGTCAGTTGCGCAGCGACTTTCTCTGATTCCTTTTATTTATTTGTCATAATATACCGACACTGCAAATGGTTTTAAATTTTGTATTTGATAAAGAATTAAGTTTAAAGTCAGTAGGTTCTTCAAAACTTTAAATTACTTACTTCTTTTTAAAATGTCTCGTGATTCCCAAAAATATCAGTAACAGTAAAACGAAAATGCAAAGTACGTAAGTACGCCAAACAATGTCAAAGAACGATAATAAACGAGAGACAATTTGCACGAAATAACGGAAAACATTTTGAATGTTTCACTCATAAAATGAAAAAAAGTCGGAGTATCATCAGGGGGAACGATCTTGGCGAGTTGTTCGGCCAAGTTGAATTACTTCCAAGTCTTGGCATTCATAAACGTGATCGTAATATTTCTTCCTCGAACCACTTTGTTTCCGAAAACTTTTATTTTGTAATTTACTTGAAAGTAAGCCTCGTTCGCAAACGAGATAAAAATGACAAAGCTGTAAACACTGCGGCCGACGAAGATTGCTAATACAATGAAGGATTCAAGTTGAAGTGGGGAATATGAATTAATTTCCATTTGGAAATGAACAAAGGAGAAACATAGAATGCTGTAACTGTCGTTCTGGGTACTCTACAAAAGAAGCAATTGAGCGGAATTGTCATTGTAACCCTGAACCCATAACTATTGCCCTTTGAGTTACGTTTTGATCACCCATGTCCTCCCATGGGTATCGTAAAAAGAGATTATGAGATTGTGTTTGAATGGGCCAAGCATCACATTTGATACACCTACAACGATCACCAATAAACCAGTATCATGGCACTGAATGATTAACATGTAGAATTATTTTGAAAGAGAAATTTACATAAACTTTCAACAGCAATTTCTGTATCCATAATTATTTATCTTTCTTTATGCCTTGTTATTTTTCAATAAAATATTATTATTATTAAAATATTATCTAGTTTCCATTTCACATCAACTGATCATTTTATATTCTCATCTGAGAGATACCTCCTACTCTCAAATAGTGTCAAAATAGTTTGACTTTACAGTTGCTTTCAGCTAGTTAGTAATCTCAATCCTCTAATGTTATTAGACTCGTGTTTTTAAACTAAATCATTTTATTTGATTAGTCGCTTGAGCAGTCACAACGTTAACGATGTGCTCATTAATTCTGTCAATACCACTGAACATGAAAACAGCTAAAATGTCGTTTTGACACGTAAACGTACTTTCATAAATTAACGGGTAAGTATCATGTTCACAACTTGCTTACGTACGGTTTTAATTTGGTCAAGAAATTAAACCACTGTCACATTTGATCTAACTGGGTCAAACATCATTTGTGTCAGACATGTTGTTGTTCATGTAAATCGGATCGTATTAATCGGAATTAGAATGATGATCGGGCTTTCCAAGCCCATTGGTATCATTTTCACTTGTTTTTTCATTTATTGATTCATGGAATACTCCAGTTACTCGTTCCCAGTTCAAAACGATGACTTAATTCTGAGTCCTAAACTTCACAAAGCAAATACCGTATCGAACAAAAGACCTCTAGTTTCGGAAGTCCACTCACATAGCCCCACACTAATGCTGATATAAAACCTCATTATAAATCCCCTTTGGATTTCACTGGCTGACGGGGACGGGCGTGGAATTAGGGATGCGCGGTCACGTCCCGGGTATGAAAATAACAAGGCGTATAGCTAAAATTTGTTGTAAAGAACTTATGCTGCTGGCCTGTTGCCGATTTGTTTAGAAAGACGGAAAGTTTTTGTAATAATGATTTTAGGTATATGTGTATGCCTGCCGGGGTTGCGGAATAGTCCGAAAGGGATACCGTGACCCTGGCAACAGGCAACTGAAGGAACACGGGTGGGTTTTAGTCAGTAAGAGTCTGACACGCCCTTCCGCTCCGCCCAGAACGGGAGAAGTCATTTGATGATTACCCACCCAAAAAAAAAAAGGTATATGTGTGTATATGTATTACTAATTTATTATTTTAATGTAATGTTATTATCATGAAATCATTAAATAATTAGACTTGGATTGACATTATAACTTATTTTATTAATATTTGCATGTCATTGTTTAAGGCAAACATGATGATCTGTTTTTATCTTTCCTTTTAACATCTCTTGCATGCTGACAATTTGTGTTGTAAGTATGTATTGTACTCATGTTTGAGCAAATAAATGATTATCTTATCTTATCAAGATGACTATGAATATAATATTCCACAATCAGACACTCGACGCTAGCACTACACGATTTGCAAAAAGTTCTACGATCATAGTATAGTCACCGTTTCTCTTATTTCTTTCTCTACGACAGCTGCTGCCGGCGTCATTTTAGCGGCCTTCACCACCGCTCGTCGGGGTGAGCACAAGGGCGGATTAGCGCCCCTGACCCGGTGACTGCGACGACTCAATCGGACCGTCTCATTACCACGCCCTGTATTGACGCCCGATAAGTATCCTATATTATTATAATTTGTTTCGGGGATTTGTTGTATGGATTCGGGTAGCTTGTTAGCGAGATTTTGATTGTTTATTTAGTTCGCGGACGTGGGTTCGTAAAATCTTTGGGAATAGTTTAATAATAATATATGCTTTATTTCGGACTACACATACAAGTTACTTCGTCCAGGCTTGTTTTTGTATGAGACTCTATATAACATGGAGTCATGAAGTGGACTACCCACCACAAGGAATATCTCTATTCTACTAAACAGACAGACAGACACACGAGTGATCCTATAAGGGTTCCGTTTTTTTAATCTTTTGAGTTACGGAATCCTAAAACAATGAATATTCGTATGTTTGATTGTAATGTTTATCAATGAAACTTAGTTGTGGATCTTCCCCTAGCTATAGTTTCGATTCAAAATCAAAATGGAATTGGAAAATGTGTTGACCAAATATCGCATTCACAACAACCCATACAAAACCGAACATAATCCCAAATATACTCCAAATCGATATTTCAATAAAAGTAATAATGTTCCAGATCACAATAATGAGGGTGACAGCCATTAACGGCACGTGATGCAGCATGCGTGATTTGATTCTGAACGACTGACATGAAACGAGTATGATCAGAAGGACCGCTTCGAACCTAAGTCGACCGGAGCAAAAACAAGAAGAGGTATCATGGACGACTTAGATTTTAAGTGCGTATGCGACAACTCAGCACAGACAATGGCACGTCAGTGAGCGAAGTTCGCGCAGCTGAACTTTAGATCAAATATGTTTGAACTTTTTGTTATGAAGAAGGACCGCTACAAATACAGTAAGGGCTATTTTGTAATCAACTGATGAGGCTGAAGATAAAACGAAATGAGAAAATTGCTGTGGTGGTGGAAGATAGACTTTAGCCAGGCAGCAAAGTTGACAGCGGACTGACAGCTAAGGCTGTGTCAAAATAAGACGTATCAGTGACGTAACATCAAGTTTCTGTAAGAAGTATTTCTTTAGGAACCGTTCAATTAAGCTTTACGAGCGCTCTTGCTTTAGTTAGTATGTGTGACTATGGATCTTGAAGAACTCAATCGACCTTCTGTATCCTTTCTACTGTTGTTCAACTATAAATAAAGTTGGGTCTTGATTGCGTTCGGTGCATAGAATTGCAAATATTTGTTCTATGGCCACTGGAACGTATGGCATAAGTAATTTACAATGGAATATTGCTTTGGCAAAAGCTGTTGTTACCGATATTTAGTCTGTATTTTGTTTTCAGTAGCCTCAAATCAAAAAACAACCGAATATTTAATTATTCGAAAATTGTCTCGCTATTTGATAAATAATATATGAGCCTTTCACTGTTCTTTGATCACCACGCTTGCGCAAGACGGGCTGGCGATTTTAGACTCATATCCTAACTTATTGTTTTGTTTTCTTTATTTGTTACGCTTTCACGCTTAAACGGGTGAACAGATTTAGATGAAACTGGCTTCCGACCGCGGCTTCGCCCGCGTGGTATGTTGATAAAAAGTAGCCTATGTCCTTCCCCGGGATGCCATCTATTCTCCTTGCCAAATTTTATCGAAATTCGTTCAGTGGTTTAGCCGTGAAAAGGTCACATACAGACAGACAGAGTTACTTTAGAATTTATAATATTAGTATAGATTTGGCACCTGGGTAGACCATGACCTGGGTTAGGATATAAAATACTTTTTATACCGATATTCCCACGGGGTCGAGACCTATGTGGGTGAATCCGCGGGTCGCAGCTAGTTAACTATAAGTCCAGGGTGCCTACCACTACCTCATATAGCAGTATTATTTTAATCTGACGGGAAAGAGATGGAGCTATATCTTCATCTCTTTCCTACACTGAATTAATATTAAAATAATACTGCTGTATGCGCTGGTAGTGACCCCCCTGGTTTCCTCACGATGTTTTTGCTTCCTCAATCTCAGTAATGTCCAAGATAAATTCAGAAAGTATGTGCATATGAATTGAAAAAGTCACATTGCCTGCTCCTGAACCAACAAGCACGTGCATGAGAGGCATGGCCTTAACACTTTGTAAAAATATGATTCTTTTCAACTCCACCAACACGATGAGCAAGAAAAACAAAAATAGACACAGCGTAATTAGCACCATGTTTAATTATTACATGCTGACAAACACTAAATTATCATTAACCATTTTCTAAAAGCTTTCTTTTGTTTCTGTCCACTCCATTTGTCAATAATTAATCTCTATCAAGCAAAGGCATGCGACTTTCAGCCGCGGTCTATGAAATGAGTTCGAAACTATTTTGTTTACAAACTATTCAATTAAGCGGGGCCGTGGAGTGCCATAGACTAACATAAAGTTTGGTTGTTGATTATCCCGCGATTAGGAATAAGTGACACGCGATCAGAAGCGGAAACTATTATTACTTTTGATAGTGTGATTATTAGTATGATTACAGGAAAAATGTGAGAACAGATAAGAAATTCTTGTTAGAAGTTTCGTTACGTTTGGGGAAATAGAAAAGTTTTTAGGATTATTTTCTCGAAAAGGGATAAGAGATCTTATAGGAAAGGGAATAAAAAGTCTTGCGTGGAATCATGGCCACTGTAAATATGGAATTGTAATGCAAGTTGGAAGCTTTTTTCATTTTAAGATTGTTTCTTGTGCTCGGACACGCCTGCCACATGTCGAAAATGAGTCATGGGCCAAATCTACCACCATGTGGGTTCCAGAAAACTTCGGTCGACATTGAGGCAGACCCAGGGGAAGATGGCGTGGGGGGTCCAAACGCCTCCTGCCGGAGGCTCTACGCGGGGGTCGTGCGGTCCATGGCCCTTTACGGGGCACCGGTGTGGGCGCGTTCCCTTAGGCTGCGGCCAGCCCGCCGGTTGAACGCGTCCCAAAGGGTCATGGCCATTCGGCTGGCCCGGGGATACCGCACGGTTTCCCGCGAGGCGGCGAGCCTCCTGGCCGGATTACCGCCATGGGATCTGGAGGCGAAGGTCCTCGCGCACATATGGGAGTGGCGCGAGGAGATGAAGCGCCGGGGCGTAACTCCGCTGCCGCGAGAAATCGCGGCTCAGCGGACAGAGCTCCGGCAGGATCTCATGGCGGCATGGAGAGTGCGATTGTCGCAACCCAGTGCTGGGCACGCCACAATTGCGGCGATAAGTCCCCTCTTTGAGGAGTGGCTAGAGAGGCGCCACGGCGTCCTCACCTTCCGCCTGACGCAGGTCCTCACCGGACACGGTTGCTTCGGGAGGTTCCTGTTTCGTATAAGGCGGGAGGAAACGCCCGGGTGTCACCACTGTGTGGATCGCCCGGAGGACACGGTGGAGCATACGGTGGAGGTCTGCCCCGCTTGGGCGGAGCCCCGCCGTGTCCTCTTGGAGGCGATTGGCGGCGGTGACCTCTCGCGTCCGGCTCTGGTCCAGGCCATGGTACGGAGCGAGAGGGCATGGGAAGCAGTCACCTCCTTCTGCGAAGCAGTAATGCTCGCGAAGGAGGAGGCGGAACGCGTGAGGGAGAGGCAAAGTTTGCGCCCTCACGCCCCTAACCGCCGCCGCCGCTGGAGACGCCCTGGGCGTCGGGAATCCCAGGCGGATTCCCGGCCACCATAGGCGCGGGCTTGCGGACGGCGAGCAATGGGTAGCTCGCCGTCCGATCAGGACCAGGCCCGGGTCGATGGCGCGTCGTGTTCCACGCGCGCCTCAAAGAGATGTCAGCACAATTGGCGGGGTCCGCTAGGACCGATGCCTGCCAGGGTTGCGGGTTAGTCCGAAAGGGATACCGGGACCTTGGCAACAGGCAACTGAAGGAACACGGGTGGGTTTTAGTCAGTAAAAGTCTGACACGCCCTTCCGCTCCACCCAGAGCGGGAGAAGTCATTGGATGATTTCCCACACAAAAAAAAAAAAAAAAAAAAAAAAGGGGAAGATGGCGAGACGAGCTTGAAGCCTACAGACCGGATGCGTCCACAATAGCCCAAGACAGAGAGGAGTGGAAAGGAGAAAGAGAGGCCTTTGCCCTGCATTAGTACAACAATAAGGTAAAAATAAAATGATCGTGCATAAAAAATGTGTTTCACAAAGTTAAACTAAAAAAAAAAACGTTTCTTCGGAACCCACCTCTAAATGGATAACGGTAATTTCTGGCGACAAGCCAGGCAGAATAGTTAATTACCAACTAGGATGAAGATAAAACAGTGTATAAAGTACAGTACGACAAAACATAACTTAGATACTAGCACATTAATTTCAGTTGTAAGAATGTATTTGATTATATGACTTTACAAGTTATTGCGTTTGCGTAAAGATCATTTTCACTAAAGCAGAAATAAAAATGGGAGATTTTGAAGCATCACTCAGTTTGGAAGGTGATCGGTTTTACGAATTTTGCTGATGGTACATCTAAGTTGTGTTGTATTGTACGTACCTATTTCATCCAACTAGGTATTTTAATTTAAATAATATAAAGCTCACGAGCTTAACAATATTAAATCAAGATGATTTAGATTCCATGTCTCTTTGCTTTTCTTACCTTTCAGTCTTGCATTGTAACCGATACATCTTTTATTTTAACAATTCACCATCGTTATTCAAATTGCAAAATGTATGAGAATCCATTTAAATCTCACAGCATTATTCTCACTGCAGTTCGATATTAATTATATTGTTAACGATACAGTAAGTTATGAAAATAAATATTTCATACTCAATTCTGGACCGTATATCTCTGTTTTCAGAGTTTAAATTGCAAGGGAATGTTCCCGATTTATTCTCGATCACAATTACTCATTTGATTGCGCCTGAGTCGCGGGCTGCTCTCAGACCCATACGTCTTGCAGGAGACAATATTATTTATCCGAGGTACACTGACAGGGGGTAACAACTGCGCGCGCAGTGTAAACTCGAAGGAGTGGGCGAGTAAATCAACTATTTGCATCGGCTGTGCGGGCGCACGCGGTATGCACGCGACTGCGGCGCGCACACGGATTTTTCAGGGTGTTGGTTTATTTTTTGTTGTTGATTTTTGGAAATTAATTATAAGTTCTAAAGCTTATGTGCAAACTTTTACATTACTACCAAGAGGTTTTTCTTGCTATTGGGTACCACCTATACCTAATGCATTATGTTTTTTTTTTGAGAAATCGACGTAACTTTATTTTGATAAATATTTTTGGCAAAAGTGTTAGTCACACCAAAAAAATCCTCAATACAAAATGTTATACATGAATCTATGGCAAACATATATTTTAATCACTAATCAGATCTTTTCACCAAGCCGTTAATGAGAAGTAGGCTTTTTAAAGTGACGGACGGTACTAAACGGGACTAAGGGCCTTATTCTTGGGTAAATGAAATAACTAAAATTACCTTAAATAGAAGTAGTTGATTAAAACACAAACAAATTACCTAACTAAAAAGTACAAAATTTCACAACATTTTCTTAGTAAATAACAGTTTTTATTTTTGGTCTCATCTTTAAATACTCCTAGCTACGCCATAGGGCCAATTCATTAATACCATAAACAGAAGTTTATGTAAAACTGTAACTTCATTAAAGTCTGAACACCCTATTTAGTAGCGGGTGCGCTTGCGCCTAGGGTTACCATCCGTCTGGATGTTTGGACATGTCCGAAGTTTTGGCCACACATCCGAAGTTGGTCCAAACTTTTCTACTTGGAAGTTTTTGTTTTTATAAAATGTACAGTTCAATGAGCATCTACTGAAAAAAGAAAGATTAAAACGAAAATGTCCGGATTTTTTGCAATTGTCCAGACTTTTTATCAGCACTTTTTAAATTTCGAAATGGTAACCCTACTTGCGCCGCCGGCGAGGATCTCGTTAGCGACACGCATGCGCGACGCGCGGCCGGCGCCGGCGCGACAAATGCGACGTCGTAACTTACACCCGCCACGACGCACAATGAGAGAAACATGAAACAATCACCTTAGGTATGCGAATATATAGACAGTTAAAGTTAAGGAATTATCGTGTCAGTGTCGTTTGTGCTGTTTTGTTGCAGCAATAAAGGTTTAAAATAACATAATTGCCTCACTTGTAGGTTTAGGATTAAAGGTTTTTAAAATAAACATACTTAACTCCTGACCCTTCAGGGACTGCAAGCTGAACATATAGACTTCTGGGGCTGATTTTAAGGACATCGTCTTTAATTTTGGCGATGCCATAGATACACCCAGGTTACCTGAAGACAGAGAAATTAATTCTAAGTCAAATCATTTATTTCAATTAGGCACATAAAAGGCACTTTTGAACGTCAAAATCAAAGAAATAGAACTGATTCTAGTTGCCCCTCCCAAAAGTTAGTTTAGTTTTCGGATGGAGGAGAATGGGCAAGAAACTCCACCGTTAGTTACTCTTTTATTTTTTTTTACAATATTTTGTATACAATAGTTATATAATTATATGTGAACACGATGCACCTAGAATAAGATTACTGTACCACAATAGGTAAAAAGAATTAAAAATGGAGCAAATGGTTAACCAAGTTACTAGGTACCAACTTAAATTGGCCGTTTATTCAAATCACACCTATCATTCTTTGACAGTTGTATGTGTTTCCCTGACGGTGTACCACAGAGTACTTTTACTATAGCTGTGTACATTCCAGCCGTTCATAAGTTTGGATCAGGTTTGTTTTTATACCTACCCATAAAAATAAGCTTAGATCCTAACAGAATAAAGTAACAGTACTTAGTTGCATCGAAACAAAAATAAATCGAAAAAAAAAACACCCGTCATTTCTAATTACGTACATTTACAAGCCAGATGCAGAACTTACAGAGATACAGAGACAAGTGCAGAGACAGTTTACAATCCGCTGAACATTTTAATTGTGGACCGTTTAAAACGTATTACAATTTGAGCGTATGAGCATTTATCAAAATGTCCTGATGCGGGGCTATAATAGGCGTAATGAATGAACTGGGAGACAACTCGCTTTTATTGTTTTATATCCTCGTAAATCAAAGAGGTTTTATTGTTTCTCAACTTTGTTATGTGGTTAGGGTCTTTCTAGAGGTTTTTGTATGGAAAGATGGTCTTTTAATGCGCGTATGGGTTAATATTGCCGTTGGTTATGGGTTCCTGTTTCTATCCAATGATGGATGGTAATTCCTCACGCAGGGTGACTGTCGACTGCATGTCTAGGTAGTACCACTTTCCGGTGTATGGTGCACTTCTACATTCTAAATTCTGTTCATCAGAATGACAGGACTTAACTAGACTGGACTTATTTAGATTTCACGCACGAGCCATTTTCTCTGAGTTTGTTTGTTTGTTACACTTTCACCTTAAAATAGCTGAAAGGATTTGGATGCAATTTGGAACACTACCATGTATATAGGTATATACAGGTATACCATGGCCTGGAATAGGACATAGACTACTTTTCATCCTGGTCTGGAGACAAAGTCGCGGGCAACAGCTAGTACCTAAATGAATACATGGAAAAGCCTATGAGGCTGTCATGGACGCCAACTCGCTTCTTCTGCTCTTTTCTGAAAGTAACCTTGTCAAAAATACAGACATAAATAGTCTACAACACCTTAATTAGTCACTTTTGTAATGCTTATCGACAGGCTAGCATCGACGCATAATCAGCCTATAATGTTCCCACTGCTGGGACACAGGGCCTCCTCTCTTCTAGAGGGAGTGAGCTGTAATCTACCACGCAGGACCAGTTCGGGTTGGTAGATGGTAGATGTCACATGTCTGGGAATTTTTGTTTCTAGAAGATGCCGGTTTCCTCATGATGTTTTCCTTCACCGTTTTGAGAGCGCTCGGTATTGTAGTAAAGAACTAACTAAACCTGAGAGCCTAGACAAATGGAAATCACTTTCAAGCGTTTCGTATTTCTACTACCTGCAGAATTATCTCTCCTTCGCGCTTTAATCCATCCAAAGGTTGTCTGTAAAAGATCGCTCTTAGCGATAAGACCGCCCATTGTGTCACCCTATGTTAAATTTCTACATTTGTATCTGTATTTTTTTATGGTGTACATAATAAAGAGTATTCTATTCTACAGCACTTTTCAACGGGATTGACTGACAAGCTTTTCGGTAGTTTATGTCAGTCCCATACATTTTTTACTTTTCCATCATCAATATCGCTGATAGAATATCACTTTGTCTAAGCATCTGGATATTATAATTATTATTGTCTAAAATCTTGAAAAACAGGATCAAATAAATCCTTCTTAAAGAACACCTTCCGAATTCCGTAACTTATGTAAATCCTGTAAGAATCCCACGTATCCCTGACGGCAGGATTGTTAGTTTCACATTAGTATGCCAGACATAAGCCAGCTCTGGCTGAGGTCCTGGTAACCCTGCTTCTATTATCGTCTAAGTTATAGCTGGCTTCGTACCTGGCTTAGCTGTCGCCTGCATAATTCCACAAAGTTTTTGAAGAATAAGTTAATGTTAATAAGAATCTTGGACTGAAGTTTTATGCTATAGAGGCGTTGCCTTCCTGAAAAGTTTTTAGTAGAAATGGAAGAATTTTATATAAAATCTTGTACACTCTTATAGACTCCATGTGCAACTATGAGGTGTTTTAACAACTACTGAAAATGCATGATCTATTTCCGCACAAAAAAAAAATCAGTTGTGAACCTTTAAAAATTCTATGAATTAAAGCACCCAGAAGTTCTAAACAAATTCTTAAACGTTTAGCAAAATATACACATAAAACTCCTGAATAAAACACATTAGGAAATGACCTATTTCCAAAAGCAGCAAGGGTCACCGAACGCGAGCTTCCCATAAATCATAGCGATACAAAACGAATGCCATCATAATTGTCATGCAAGGAGGAGTGCAGGACTCACTCACGTTTATGATACGCTCGTAATTTTTCAGTATTTGGTTACACTACAACGAGATGTGGCGTTTTCTTAAGGTGAGCGGTGAGCGGGTGAGGTAGAACAAAAAGTTTCGGGATTCTTAAACTCACGCACTGACTTATTAGTACTACTTGTAACAATGTTAGGACTATTGTAATATCGTATACTTTTACAATCTTTGTAAATATGTGAGCACCATGTATCTGGTAATTAATGCTCCATTATTGCTCCATTTATAATTCTTTTTACCCTTTGTGGTACAGTAATCTTATTGTAGGTGCATCGTCTTCACGTTATAATTATATAATTCATGTATACAAAATATTGTAAAACATTTTTAAAAGAGTAACGGTGGAGTTTCTTGCCCATTCTTCTCCATACGAAAACTACCTTTTGGAAGGGGCAACTAGAACCAATTCTATTTCTTTGTTTTGACGTTCAAAAGTGTCATATATGTGCCTATTTGAATTATTTGACTTTGACTTTGACTTCTTCATAATAAACGTCCATCGACCGGTCTTGTGCTTTTAGCATCCAGCGGATTCCTGAGACGAACATTTAACTGTAAGTAATTTTGTGGTCATAATAATTTTAACATGATTTTTATCAGTAGCGGTTCCATCTGTTTTTACCATTTTTTATAACTCTATCATTTGTAGAAAACTATCCTATCAGCGCCATCAATCTTCAGATCTTTCCGGTCTTCAAAATTAACGACGAAATGTATAAAATTAATTAACTAATTCACGTTCAAACATCATCATCAAATTATTTTAAGTATCAATTTTGTGGTAGCAATCAGAATTCGGAACTGATTGGGTCTATTAAATGGCCGATTAACTTACGCAGTTGTAAAGCGGTTGGTTCAACCGCTTTTTGCTGCTCTGTGGTCGCAGCCTGGCCATATATCACGCCAGACCACGTGCGGTTAGATCCACAGATAAGCAATAAATGGAGGCCAAATAATTCACGAGTCCTGTCATAAATTTGTTTCTGTCTATCGGGTATCGGGATCGGGTAACTTGAGAAGTGAAGGGTTAGGGGATGATGGACGATCGGTTATTTTAATGGTAGTCGGGTATCTGATGCATGAGGGTTAATTAGTCAACATTTTGACGTTTGGAAGTACTGTGTACGTTTTAATGTGTTATTTACACGTTCTGTTTAAGTATGTGTGAAAATCCTGATGTAGGTATAGACATTCTAACCAATAATGAGTTACATAAGTTGTTATGTCGAAAGTGGCCTGGAGAAAAGTTGTTCTTATTCATAACTAGCAGCGCCCCGCGGTTTCGACCGCGTAAGTCTCGATCCCGTGGGAATATCGGGATAAAAAGTATCCTATGTCCTATTCTCGATCATGGTCTACCCATGTACCAAATTTCATCCAAATCCGTTCAGCCGTTTTAGCGTAACAAACAAACAAACTCACTTTTGCATTTATAATATTTGTTAGGATATTAAAAAGCGTGTTAAAGTTGGTTCTCTGTTCAACTTTATGATTGAATTCACTGTATAAAGTAAAAGTCCCTTATGTTGAGTAGGATTTATAAAGTCGTTGTCATCCTGTCTGCACTTCAACTTCAACCCTAATGGAAGTGACGCCTTTCCAATAACATTACTGCCTTGAAGCCGTACAAGCAAATTGATCGATCACGTCACCCCAGAATAGGGGTGTCATAGTGAAAAATGTAGCTATTTGTTGCAATTAGGGAACATCTTATGATCTCGGTGCTCTTCGTAAAAAATCGGGGTGACATTATGGAGAGAACCGAGGGTCTCTCTAAAAATCGTTACTGCATTGGAATAGTCGATGAGAATTACAATTTTTGACGACATTTTACGTATATTGGTTCGGTTCCTTTGTTTATCTAAAGTATATTTTTATGGCTAATGGTTCTATCCATGTGGTTGTAAAGGTAGACACGGCTACATATATAAATTACAAAAATAGATCAATTCTATAGGATTTCCGTACAAAGAGAGGTCAGTTTATACTGGAAATGTATAGCTAGATATGTAGCCGTGTGTACATACATTATCAATCAGCGAACTTTTAAATGTTTATTTGCTTTGGTTATGCCAAATTTTCTCGAGCTAGTAAAATTTTAAACGACATACAGTAAGTTTTATGAGCCTGTCCATGGTAAGAGGGTATGATTTGTTTTAAAATTAACTTTTGAAGAAATTGGATAGTTTATTTGAAGATATTAGATAGTTCATTCAAAGAAATTGGACACTTTACACAAACAAGTTAAGGATCCTACACCATCGAACGCCTAATTTATTTCTTCCTCCGGTGTAACACTAGCCTTACCGAACCAACTTTATTCGATCTCAAATCCATAAATTAGAAGAGCTGATAATAAAATATGAGGAGGTGTCACGAGAGCGCGGGCGGCGGGTGGCCGGGTGCGCGGGCGCATTGTATGGAGATGTGCCCAAGATGTGTTGTGTGCAATAAAACAATGATGGTAAACAAACAAGCCTTCGGAGCCGACGCACCGTCATCGTTATCATGTGTTTTTTATAATTATTGGGATGTTTGGAGTGATGTGGAGCCGCTTTTAAATACCAATAAACATTCTGGAAAATTATAATGGGTAACAATATACCATAATACTGTGGAATAAAAGAAAACTGTATCAATCACATAAAGTTTAAAAAGTTTCGTTGATATATATGAAAAAACTATTTTGGTCTCTGAAGGTCTATTGAGAAGCTTGAGGATAATTTATGCTTAGTCACACTAAGGGAAATTACTACAGTACGTACAGTCACGGACTTTAATTGATGAGCCACCTGGCACTGTTCGTATTTTAGCCGTGTAATGCAAATCGGGTTTATTCGGTTCCCGACACGCAAAGTCATATGTCTTCGTATTAGAAGAAGAAAATTGTATTTCATATCGGTTGGCTAACCTGTCAGTCACCTTGACATCAGAGTGACTACTCAAAGTCAACCAATTGCAGGTCTAGCAACAGTAACCTAACAATGATAAATAATTGTTGCTAGGTTACTGTTGCGATAGTAACGTTAGCGTACGGAGAAATTCTCTGACATCGATATTTCAACTGTCACTGTCTTCAGTTATGTTTTCATAATTATCGAGTTAATGAGCTATGATTCAAAGGAGGTCGGTATCAAATAGATTGGATAAACTTAATGCAACATTGTATTTATTTTTATCATTGAGAACTTATTAGTCAACCTCTATGGATATTTCCGATTAAAAGTAATTTATTTGTCATCTTGATATTTCAACTGTCACTGTCTTCAGTTATGTTTTCATAATTATCGAGTTAATGAGCTATGATTCAAAGGAGGTCGGTATCAAATAGATTGGATAAACTTAATGCAACATTGTATTTATTTTTATCATTGGGAACTTATTAGTCAACCTCTATGGATATTTCCGATTAAAAGTAATTTATTCGTCATCTTGATATTTCAACTGTCCTGTCACTGTCTTCAGTTATGTTTTCATAATTATCGAGTTAATGAGCTATGATTCAAAGGAGGTCGGTATCAAATAGATTGGATAAACTTAATGCAACATTGTATTTATTTTTATCATTGAGAACTTATTAGTCAACCTCTATGGATATTTCCGATTAAAAGTAATTTATTTGTCATCTTGTTTACGAGCTTGCGATTTGAGTTCGTGTTTAATCGTGTAATCTCGTGAATGTATGAAACTGCAAAATTGCAAAGTCTGAAGGTGGCTCATCAATTAAAGTCCGTGACTGTACATTAATATTTCTTAAATATTTGACTGCTATTTTAACACTCTCCGTCCATTATATGGAAGCAAGGTATAGTATAAAAGAAAGAAAATACGTTTATTTGTGGCAAACATGAAGCTAAGAAAGGACAAATAGACGAAAAATAAAAAATTGAGGGAAAATATGCGTCACATTCACGCAAAACAGCCATCGCTCAGCATAATGCTGCGAGCCTATACCAAGACAGAGCCCCAGCGCTGGTTTTCAGTGACAGCCGGCATAATAGTATAGTAGTTGTTAATAGTAGTATAATAATAATAGTGCCGGCATAATAGTAGTTATAGTTATGATGTCTTCAAAATGATTGAAGAGTGAAAACACAGCGGAGGAAAGCGCTTTCAAACATTTAAATTACACAGGATATACTCCATACACGTCTTGTTCTACGTTTCAATATATAACGCGTCGTCATGGTCCGTCCGTCTGTCACATCGTTAATACTTTAACAGTCTAATTGTACCTTAATGTGAAGTAAAAAAAGTAATTAAAGAACAATTTGTGTGATTACAAGCCGCGGACGCGATTTGTTTTGTACTTTCAAATAGAATTTGATGGTGTTACAGATAGGCAGGTACATTCTATCTTGAATACCAATTAAATTCTGTTTTTAAATGAGGTTCTGTTTTATTTGAAACACTGGGATGGACAAGGGTTTTATTGTTATTAGCCGTTACAACAGTTAATGTCAATCAATCTGCCTAGCCTTTTCCCAACTATGTTGGAATCCGCTTCCAGTCGAATCGGATGCAGCTGAATACCAGTATTTTACATCGAGCGACTGCCTATCCGACCTCACAACGCAGTAACTGGGTATTACGATACCCTTGGTAAGACTGGTTGTCAGACTTTCGAGCTTCTGATGACCTGTAACGACTGTAAAATGTAAAGATGGTCACCCATCTACGGACCAACCCCGGCAAGCGTAGCATAACCTGATGGATCGACCCGTACTGTTATTACTTAGCCACGAGCTCTTCTACAACAGCTAATGTCTAAGTAATAATCATTTACTTCGACTTGGTGCTTCGCAGCCTGATGACTTTCATGGCTGTTCTTATTCTTCTTTATTTAAAATTATATCATTTCTTGAATGAAGAGCTTGCTAAAAGTTAATTCACTAAAATTCATGTTTCGCAAATTCTGCATGCATTGATTTGATATTTTGACTGTCCCAATTTCGATATTATTCATATTGCCGTCATACAATTCCGCGTACCTATGTGAATCTATACATACTATAAATTAAAGTCGCTTTTCGAGTTTCTCTGTATGTCTGCGGTGTTCTTCTAAACCACGCAATAGATTTTGATGAGGTTTTCAGCATCGTTTAGAGAATTTATTCCGGTATTATGGGTGTAAAAGACGTAAATATTAAAGTTACATTTATTTAAGAAATCTCGATGTTTTGTCAAGTCGTAAAGACCGTGCGAAGCAGCAGTGGGTCGCTAGTAGTAAATTATATATTAATTATTGGCAACTGTAGGTACTTATTTGTTGGTAGATACTAATTCAGTGAAGCAAAGGATTTATTTATTCAAAGCACAACAGAATTTCAGGAAAAGATTTCAGACAGTCAACGATCCTTATGTTGAAGATAATATCTATGATACTAATAAACCATATTACCACAATAAACATGCTAAACAAAATGACGTCACATCAATCATCGCAACCAAACTGACAGAAACACGTAAAGCAAAATATTCTTGTAACACAATGCGTGGGCGACATTGCGTCACTCATGCAAGGGCTGGAAGGAAGTGACTCATACATAATTCAAGAACCACGTACGATAATCGTCCGATACTGTTTGTTAGTCAAATAAGCCATTGTGAATGTTAACATCTGATATGGGAATTGGATAGACTTTGGGTAGGACGAGATACGTTATTAGTTGGGTATTAGGTCGTTGTGACTGGAATATGTTAAGACGATTTTTTGTCGTAACGAATTGGAATATAGACGGGAATATTATGCTAGACTTGGGCCCTGTTTATCAAAAAAGTCTACACGTTCACAAGTTTTTTCGTTAAATTCATAGTTTATCTCCATATTCATAGTCAGCATTAATGTTCCTGTTGCTGGGACACGGGCTCTCTCTTAAGACCTAAAAAAGAAAATCGAATTAAACATTTATTGCTGTTCAAAGCACGACACTTATAAACTTGTAAGACGGAATAGAGAGTCGCCGGACACTCTCAGGATTTGTTATGATTTTCTACGAGTTGTAATTTACAATTTACAATATATGTCCAATGCACGGTAAACTCTAATTGCGCGATGCAGCATTTTTGTGACGTCAGGATTTTTGAGTGACGTCAGGTCTTCGATGCGTAGTTCGCATGTGGCGATGTAGATACCGCCACAATACAAGTCTTGTAGGTTTTGATAAACATTGTAGTTGGTATGAAAACATAATAAACTTGGGCAATAGTAGTCCACGGGCTGGACATAATATGCGTAAGATCCATTCTTGCGCTGTAACAGCCGGTTCTCCGTCTTCCGGCTCTCAAGGTGTCTCACGCTGTCTGCGGATTTGCGGTTGAAACCTATAAACAGATAAAATCACACTAAGATATTGATGATATAATATTAAGGGATATATTTGTGCGCGGCTGATGGCCATAGGCTTATCCCCTACATGGGACTTAAACATGGAAAAAACGTCGAAATGTGGGTGTACTGTAGGGTACACCTCTGCCTAAACCTTTGGGAATTACAGGCGCGATGTTATGGTATATTTAATATGGAATGGGAAGAACAATCCATCGAATATAATTGATTAATAACAACAAAAGCTGAATACATTTCGATGCCATAAACATAGTGCATCTGCTTAATCGTTGCTTTAAAATCAATTAATTAAACATGAATGTGTTCTTTTATCTTTATCTTGTACTACATGCATTAACTACCGACTTCCTGCACGGAGTCGATTTACAGCGTTGAAATCTTGTACCAACTATTTTATTGCGTTCACGCAACGTATTCAATCAAACGATAGAGCTGTGCTATAGGTCTGGTATTTTGTAGTTGGGATTTCTGTCACTGGTATTCGGAATGCATATTGAGAATAGTGGTCCGCTAGGACATTTTCCAGGGAAAACGTAGTGTTAGAATTGCGTGTAGTTTGTGTAAAAAGAATAAAATAAAAACACTTTGTGAAACTCTTTCGAGGTGTTTTGCATATAGCATCTTCGCACACAATCATCACATCAAGCACTTTTATTTTATTGCCTTTTGCCCAAGGGCTGTTTACAAAATAATCGTTTAACAGACTTGGTAATGTTACGTTTTTCTCTACTGCAAGGTTGTTTTGTAGGTATCTCGAACCCTATCTCCACATGACCACCGTTTACAAAAGTTGGTCATATGTTATTTTACACAAATTCATTATACATTTTAATGATTAAGTCACTTTTCCTATGATTTTTTTTCCAAGAACACAAATCACTGCTCCAATATACCTGTTACTTATCATCCTCGTTCCTGTTCCCATCCTTGCTGCTAACGTGTAGAATATTAATCGTTTTTATACGACCTCCGGATGCGTCCACGCTTGTGAATTCACAACTAATGTTTATTAACACCGATTACATTTTATTTGTATAAAAACCTTGTTTATTTTATTATGGTTTGAGGTTCATGTGTTTCATTACGATTTATTTCTTGTATATTTTTTGTGGCACATTTAGATTTGGTGTAGAATTACGAAATTTGGTGAAAGGTCAAAGAGAATGTTTTTTTAAATGGCATGAAATAAATTTTGATAATAATTACTTATCTTTAAATATGAGCGTGTGTTCTGAAAGTGGGCAACGTCGCAAATAGAGGTCAAATATTTCGCTGTTTTGATTAATTTGGCAGTATTACTGTATGGAAATATGAAATATTTTATGGCTAGACAACTGTCTAAAATATTTATTGACATCTATTTGCGACGTTGCCCACTTTCAGAACTATATTTCGTTTGAGTTATGTAGAGATCTGTTATTGTTCCAACCATAACTTAGGATAAAGGATCAAATCTACATACGGTACTTTAGCAAAGCTTTCTGTTGGCTTTTTGGTTGGTTTTATCAAATTAGTAGGTCCTTCGCTAATCTATTATCACAACCCCTCACCCATTTCCATAGTCATTATGCCGGACACTAACTACTAACTGCCTTCATCCGTACTTAATTCAACTCCAAAGAAAACTGTAATTTATGCCTAACACATTACCCCAATTGCCAAATATACCTTACTCCACTAAACTTACCTGCTGCACTTTAAACTTTAACATTTAAGGTATAAGGTTGAAATTCTCTCGTCCAAATTATTTGTTATTTTAATACCTCAGCCATTCTAGCCCAGTGTCCCCTTACGGTCCGGTGAACAACGGACGGGGGCACTTAATTACGTGATAGTGGCGGTCCATTTTAGTAACACTCCCTCTTCAAGTGTTTTGCACGTGTGCCCACTATTAAGCCACAGCCTAAACTTGTACGATGAAAGCTTTGTTGGAAAATTTGCAGTAGGATAATTATAAAGTGGAGTTTTAGTTGGTCTGTGTAAATTGTCGTTGACGGTGTTTCCAGAGGAGCTATTTTGGGACCATGTGTCGGTTTGACAATACAATTTAAGGGTACAGGGTGTGTCTTAGATTTGGGGCTATCGTCTCTTTGATTAATACTATCCTAATGGTCCACCGGAATTTGTAATTCGGAAGTTGTGGCAGTAATGTTCTTAGTTAAATTAATGTTCGCATAATTTGTATGGAATCACTTGTTGTAAGTTGGGAACTATAAAATAAATGTGGCGGCACCCAATTTTATTTTGACTGGTTTCTAAATATCAATTGGCATAGCTACTAAAAATTAACCACATAAAAATGAATATATTTGTGTAGGTATTTTAAGGAATAGATAAATTCTTACTCAGATATAAGTAGGTACCTACTTACTCGTACGAAAATCATTTATTTACTGTAGTTCGACTATGTACTTACTATCGAGTTTGTAATAGCTGGAGGGGTAAAGAAAAAGTTTATGTATAACTAATTTTCCAGTAATTAATTTTTAACCGAGTTCAAAAAGGAGGAGGTTCTCAATTCGAATGTGTGTTAAAAAAAACAAGTACTTATAGTAAAATAATAAGAAGACATTATGATTCTTGATTCTTTAAGTATATTTTGGCTTCCCATCGTTCGTTACAAGTTTCATATTTGGAATGGCTTTCCGGACCTTCCAAAAGACCAAAGGAGCTTTTCACAAACAGTGTCGAGCGTTTAAAACGTTCTAAATTCAAAGTTCGCAAAGGAAACAAACCGATGCTCGTTTGAGTTCGGACGACAAACGGTCGTAGAGGATTTGAAAATGGAACGAGGCGTAATCACGAAGGATTGTGCCCGAATCCCATTCTACTCACATATCTATGGACGACAAATCAGATTAGAGCTTTAGTACACCGCACGATTTCCCCTCTGTTGCCTGTATTAATGAGGAGGGAGGGAGGCAGGGTAGGTCTTGTATGGTTGGTGTGCAAAAGCGTGAAGGGGTCGCGTGAATGACATTTGCGTAAGCGGCTGCCCGCCCTCAAGATTAGCTCTACGATGATTCCCGTCTGCCTAGACTTGAGAACAGTGGAATGCGTTAGAGACTTCATTTATTTATTTGTCTACTTCAATTCTCAAATATGAAATTTTTACCACAACACACGGACCGCGCATCGCCCCGCGGTAAGCGGTCTCATGTCGCATTGGCCTCTATTAAATCCGCTTATACCTAACACACGTACACCGCCCGACCGCGCGGTCGAATCGGTAAAGACCGCGGCGGTGCGCAGTGCCGTGTGTAAACCACCTTATTATCGTTTAGTCAGGTATTCATATTTGAAACTATTTTTAAAAAGCACAAAGCTATCTCATTCAACGACATTGATATATGAAGCATATATCCATTTCTTTGAATGAGATAGCTTTGTGCTTTTTCTATCGTAGGTATTCCAAGTGTAGGTATCACACTTTTTTCTCATAACACACCTTTTCTCATCTCTTTTTCAAGCATTGCAAATTATGGCACATTCACGATAACTACAAAGAAAGAAGGAAAGACGGCGTGTTCATACGCCCTTATGTTTGCTTATCGGCTTCAAAGAATTTCAATGTTCATGGAGGCTCTACAGTTTTCTCTGTGCAATCAATGGGAAGGCTCAAGCGTATCCCTAATTTAACTGTATCGGCGGCATGTTGTGAGCGAAGTTGTAATGATCGCCATCAACCCTCGCCTACCAAACCTTCATAGATATATTTTATTTATGGTTTGGATTGAAGAAACTTCTATCTTTTCTAGCTTTATGTATATTTTCTGTTCTTGGTTTTAGATAGTTCTATGATAGCATCCATACTAATATTATAAATTCGAAAGTAACTCTGTCTGTCTGTATGTTACCTTTTCACGCCTTAACCACAGAACGGATTTCGATAAAATTTGGCAAGGAGATAGATGGCATCCCGGAGAAGGACATAGGCTACTTTTTATCGACATACCACGCGGGCGAAGCCGCGGGCGGAAGCTAGTATCTAATATTGTATATTAGATAGTAGCTTCCGAATAGTAACAATAGCTACAAGAAGAAGCCAAGTCGCGAAATAACAGGCTCTTCTACAGCATTGGTGTAGAATTGGAACAACCACTATAGCCTTCCAATTTTAATAGACTATTAGTCTATGACTAATGATGGTTCTACAAATATTGCAAAAGTTAGTATGTTTTGAAACCTCGTTGGTATTTCTCAGCTGTATGACGATGACGAGATCTCTAGCTGCAGACTTTATCACTTATACAAACAAACTTTTCACTTTAGCATTTACAGTGTTTCAGCTCAGTTGGTCCCCTGAAATTAATTTCGCCAGCGAAAAACATTTAAAATGACTTCTGCTAGCAGTTACCGAACTTTCCCGACGCTTTTGTACGACAAACACCACTTTAACTACCTCACTTTAGTTTTAATTATAGTTTTAACGTTTCTATAGTCGCTATGGAGGTCCATGGTAGTTAAAAAGTTGATGTTATGTTTATTTATTGTAAAGTTTTAGATGGAAATGTTTCAATTTTTATAAACCTCTCTCGAGTCCCAACTGCAGTTAAAATATGCAATAACATTCATTTGTGTCTTTTGGAGGAGCTCGTGGCTAAGTAATAACAGCCGCTCGGGCCGATCCATCAGGTTAAGCTACGCTTGCCGGGGTTGGTCCGTGGATGGGTGACCATTTTCACATATCGAGACTCCTCCGTGCCTCGGAAAGCACGTTAAGCCGTTGGTCCCGGCTGTCATTTGTGGATCCTTGACAGTCGTTACGAGTCGTCAGAAGCACGAAAGTCTGACAACTAGTCTAACCAAGGGGTATCGTATTACCCAGTTACTGGGTTGTGGAGGTCAGATAGGCAGTCGCTCCATGTAAAATACTGGTATTCAGCTGCATCTGGTTAGACTGGAAGCCGACCCCAACATAATTGGGAAAAGGCTAGGCAGATGATGATTCATTTGTTTCTTTTCCACTTGTTTTTTGATCAAAGAAGGCTTTATTCAGGTAAATAGAAATACTTACTACCTATATGGTGTTTCTTTTCATACACTATGATTTCATACATGATTTTCATAAGCTAAGCGAAGTCTCATAATGGGTTATTGTACTCATCATTATGAACAACTTTCACTATGAGGACAACCCTGGGGGCCAAGTCTACTAATTTACAAACGTGTCAGTGGTCTCACAATGATCAGTTTTTGACAGATATGCCATACAAAATCTGTCAAAAACTGATCATTGTGAGACCACTGACACATTTGTAAATTAGTAGACTTGGCCCCCTGTTTAATTGTAACTCTTTACCTATTTTTTTATTTACCAATTATTTTCTGTGTTAGCGCTTATTACTAAGTCATCATCTGCCTAGCCTTTTCCCAACTATGTTGGAGTCGGCCTCACAGTCTAACCGGATGCAGCTGAATACCAGTATTTTACATGGAGCGACTGCCTATCTGACCTCCACAACCCAGTAACTGGGTAATACGATACCCATTGGTAAGACTGGTTGTAAGACTTTCGGGCTTCTGACGACCCGTAACGACTGTCAAAGATCCTCGAAGGACAGGCGGGCCCAACGGTTTAACGTGCTTTCCGAGGCACGGAGGAGTCTCGGTATGTAAGAATGGTTACCCATCCACATACCAACCCCGGCAAGCGTAGCTTAACCTGATGGATCGACCCGTGCGGCTGTTATTACTTAGCCACGAGCTCCTCCGCTCGCTTATTACTAAGTAAGTTAGCTTATTTCATCGATTCATTGTTTTTGCATGTGGTGTTTACCTATAAGTAACTGATACACTGTTATTATTTTCATTTTTTAATGTTTTGTTTGTTTGTATCAGTGTAATCAATTGTTGGTAAACCGAATAAAAAAAATAAAAAAAACCCGGAAGTCGCGAAAAAAAAATCTGCTGTGGTAGATGAAGATATTTGAAAATGGAACGAATGATTCACGAAAAGAAGAAATCAACAATCGAAAGACCATGAAGAAGATAATATTTATCCACTATCTGACCTTCAAACTCATTTGCATTTGCCCCTTTTTACCCGACTACGGCGAAGAAAAAAGGAGGGTTATGATTTTGACCGGTATGTATGTATGTATGTATGTATGTATGTATGTATGTATGTTCATCTGTTCCCTCCTATCTTCCAAACCACTTATCACAATTTGACAAATGAGGTATCGTTAGAAGCGTCGTGATTGTCCGCTGGTTATAGGCTATGTGAAGTCACATTCAATTAAAAATGGCGCCCTCTAGAGGACATATAGTGAGGAACTTAAAAAAAAATATGGTTTAATCGTACCATGTTGGGTATCAAATGAAAGGGCTTAATGAGCACATTTCAAAAATATATATATTATAACCCCAAAAGAATTTAAAAAAAAATCAAGTAATAAAAACTAAAACCCAACTACGACTTAAAAGGTATAAACAAGACACCACAGACAGACAAATTAAAAATCCGGAGTCACACGTAATCTGTTCGATTTATGCCGCCCTAACACGTGTGACTCCGCATTTTTAATTTGTCTGTCTGTGGTGTCTTGTTTATACCTTTTAAGTCGTAGTTGGGTTTTAGTTTTTATTACTTGATTTTTTTAGAATAAAATAAAAACAACAATATAATCCCGCTAGCTTTCGGTTTTCGGTGACTGTACTACAAAGAGGACCGAGATCTTCAACATTTGATCTCTAAGTTTACCGATTCATATTGTATGCAAATGACCTATGTAAAGTACCTAATTCCGTCAACTCCATTGAAATGTCATTAGATAGATAGATAGATAGATAGAATACTCTTTATTATGTACACCATAAAAAATACAGATACAAATGTAGAAAATTTAACATAGGGTGACACAATGGGCGGTCTTATCGCTAAGAGCGATCTTTTACAGACAACCTTTGGATGGATTCAAGCGCGAAGGAGAGATAATACTGCAGGTAGTCAGTGGTGTACCATTTACATAATTATACAATAAATACATACATACATAAAGCATATACTTATCTATATAAATATATATATATATGCAATACAATAATAAACATGAAACAGGAGGAAAGAGCTATTTAATTAGGATAGTTTTGAAAGGACATTGTCGCTTGACACGGGTCTCAGTTAATTTCCGCCGGGATTCGGAAACTCTCGGACTCCTAATAGACTTGATTTTGTAAACGTCAAGCTTTGTTTATTATGAACTAGCTTCCGTCCGCGTCTTCGCTCGCGTGGTATGTCGGGAAAAAGTAGCCTATGTCCTTATCCAGGGTGCCATCTATCTCCTTGCCAAATTTTGTCGAAATCCGGTCAGTGGTTTAGGCGTGAAAAGGTAACATACAGACAGACAGAGTTTCTTTCGAATTTATAATACGAGTATAAGTACGGATTCCTGGGCTGTACCTACGAATAATAAAAGTCTTACCTACCATAATATTTGCAGGACAATTCAAGTGCAGGACAAGTTGCACCGCACAAGGTTCAAAATAGCTTCACTTTTTGACACTTTTTCTGGCTGGAAACAATGAAACAAATGATGTTTGTTTCTTTTAACAAATCTTTTTGAAAGTATTAAGGAAGTGCTTATCCAAAAGGATTGTAAAGAATGCTTCGTGTAATAACAGGAACAGGCGCAAGATACAATAACTTTTGTGCAAAAATTGTGGAGATAAACTGATTTAGTTGAGTTTCGCTGTCGTCTGATGTAGTTGTAACTTCTTCAGGAAAAGATCAAATTGTTTAAAATAGTCTAGGAGTTGCTCTGTCGAGTTCCAACGCAATTTGTTTTCCAGACTAGTCGTAGCTTCCGTATCAAATAACAGAGTGACTACTAAAAATTACTCCAAGAAAATTTCGATATCCGAAAATGTATAGAGCTGAGTGCTGTCCTACTTTCAAAATTAATTCAGTTAAGAATTCCCGTTCCCGTAATTTGTAGGTTTACGTCCAATGAGATAACTTTTCTGTTTTTGCAATCCTCACCCTGGACTCCCATATTTTCCGAACTCAACAGCAACATTTTCCTCCATTAAAAGTTGTATGTAATTACGTTTTCTCGGCTATGGGATAAACAGAAAGGTTTCAGAGTAGGTGTGTTGCCACTTAAGTTAACGACGCTTTTTTAATTTATCGCTTACAAATTGCAGGTTTCCCACTAACCTATTTTCCTTACCTTTTAATGTGGGAAAATGAATAGCTGGTATAACTGCACCTGTATTTTCCCTTGCTGAACTAACTTACCTATAATTTCGCAGAAAATAAGTAAGTACTTGGGTATGTTATAGTATGTTGTATGTTGTTGTATATTGTATGTTGTCTTCAATCTTCCTTCACATGCTAATAACATAACCATGACCACTAAATTCACTCCCACGTTATTGAATCCGCTGGGGACGTGCCGCAACAAAATAAATACACAAAATAAATTATCCGTTTCCAATAAAACAACATCCTTGCTACGCTTCGTGAAGCACTAAGTGCGGGGTAAAGTTGCCCAGAACAATTTATTTTGAAGCGTATTTTGTGATACGTAAAGTTGAATTTTGGTTATGTAAATGATAGGTTCCTGGCACGCGACGCATATCTTTCGGGCGTTCGTCGATTTTTCAAAAACCCATCCTCTGCGCTTAATCGAGCGGATGTAAACATACCATTTTTCGCGTCTCGCGGAAAAATATCGATATCTCGCATTGTAGTGGAACGAGACAGCGGAATAGAGGGGCTCCCCACGAATGAATATGTTTTCGAAGTCTGTAATCATTAATCATGCATTGAGTGGTGGCACAATGCGTCGTGTAATGGAGGGTTTTGTCGCAAAATAGCGGTGTATAATGCACGTAGCGAGGATTCCGAACAATGCGAATAAAAGGCTTTGTTTCAGTAAAGATAATTCATCTTGCCTCTACGATCTACAGTTGACGGAGCGCAGCTTAGTGGATTAAACTATTGCATGAAGTGGCTCTGGGGATCAGCTGGCTGAGCGCTGTGCGTGGAGCCATCTTAGTCTGTAAGGCTAAGGGCTCCGTATTGTTTGAACACAATACTAATTTACTTGCAACTTTACTACGTTAAGGTTCAGTAAAGCGATTTTCTCAAATGTATTTTTAAGAAGAAGGATATTGAGAGTTTTAGCTCATTACGTATTTAAGGGCGCACCGAGCTTTTTAGCGTGCGGACGTGCGTCGGCGAGCGTGGCGTCTTTGGCTAAGAATGGGCGGTTCGCGCGCTAACTTAGGTATTTCCATCGTATGACAAATACACCATATTTAAAAAATGTAAAATGTATAAAACATATTGTTTGGTTATTATTACAAAACCTGATGTCCTTCCGAGATGTATTGACGCCGCGCCGTACTAAGGGTTTCTTTTGTTTGTTAGAGATTACTTTGGACTATTTTTACCCGACTACGGCGAAGAAAAAAGGAGGGTTATGATTTTGACCGGTATGTATGTATGTATGTATGAATGTATGTATGTATGTATGTTCATCTGTTCCCTCCTATCTTCCAAACCACTCATCACAATTTGACAAATGAGATATCGTTAGAAGCGTAGTGATTGTCCGCTGGTTATAGGCTATGTGAAGTCACATTAAATTAAAAATGGCGCCCTCTAAAGGACATAAAGTGAAAAATCCGGAGTCACACGTAATCTGTTCGATTTATGCCCTAACACGTGTGACTCCGGATTTTTAATTTGTCTGTCTGTGGTGTCTTGTTTATATCTCTTAAATCGTAGTTGGGTTTTAGTTTTTATTACTTGATTTTTTTTTTCTATATAGAAAACTACAAATCATCGTATTTCTAGTGTATGATGTATAATAGAGTGTATCCTTTAATATCTTACATATTAATTGCATTAAAGATTTAGGTAAGTAAATAATAACGATGCAGCAAGAGCAAGGGATCAAACGAACGCAATTATTACGCAATTAGGTACGTATCGTTCCTTCGGTGCGCCCTTAAATATTATTTTAATAATTAAGAAAAAAGTGAAAACATTCCATTAATCTAGGTACTCGTTAAAAAGTGCGGTCTCACTAAAAACTATTTAAGTGGACAACTCTGCTTTAGTACAAACACGCAAACGACAGGACATGATAATTGAGAGCGGAACTCATACTAAACACTTAGGTACATCATTGATTCAATTTTTATGCCATCAGGAACTCTGCTTGCAAACTTAAAACGAGCTGTCACTCTAGTTATTAGAGTTTAATTTCAGTTGTAGCGTCAAGGTGTTTATGGCTATGTAAATGGTTTACAGGGGATGATTAAAAATGGTCCGAAGCTATCCATCAAGCGACAAGTCGCCTGCGATACGCAGCGCGTCTTATTTGAATAACGCCCTTTGGATAGCGAATCGCGTGGAGACTCTTGACTGTGTTAATTTTATTGTATTTGTGGAATAATAGAAGGTGAAATTGACTAATCAAATAGATAATTTAACTAGAAACATTTGAACCAATTCATTTATCCTTCGTAATAAAGTAATGTTGCACAAAACACATAGTTCCACTTTCAATTTCCAAATAGGTACTGAAGTATGGTATAATTTTCTATTGAAATTACTTATTGTCAATCTTTTCTTATACAGGGTGTAAGGGTAAACATTATTAAGGGATAGCATTATTTTTCGATCATTATAGTTGGAATTCAAGATAATAATCCACACTAACATACCAACAGATAACACAGGATTTGTTTTTATAAATTATAGCAACATTTCGACTCCACGCATTCCCAGCACATGTACAGGGTGTGTTCAATCCGGTAGATTGATCGTTCCGTATCGGCAGCGCACAAATTGCGGCTCATTTTAATATTAGATCCGGATAACTAGTCTAACAAGTGCATGCATAAGTTAGCCAGACAGATTGTTGGTGAGTACCTCTGTTATATGGATGATAGCCGTGATAGAGAGTGTCTGGCGACTGGAAAATCAATGAGCAACGGTTTTGTAGGGTTTTGTTACATGTTTTGCCGATTTGTGGATAGTTAATAAGTGATTTTAGTGTCGTAATGCTGTTTTCTATTTTTACTTTTGTATTTCTATTGTAGTGTTGCACAGTTTTTGCAATCGTGTGAAATACAAAAAATTGGCTCGTCTTAATGACTTGTTTTAGACTGGGTTTACGTAGTAATTAATTTTAAAAGTGAGTTCGTGTGTTGATTTGTTTGTTTGTTACGCTTTCACGCTAAAAAGGCTATGGATGGAATTTGACACATGGGTAGACCATGACCTGGAAAAGAACATAGAATATTTATCCCGATATTCCCAAGGTATCGTTACTAGTGCGGGTGAACCCACGGGGCGCAGCTAGTTATAAAATGTACCTACTTACATCATACTTAGTAATCACATTTACATAAAACAAAATCTCCCAAATAATAAAGTTCTTAAAAAATCATAACTCAATAGCCAAGCACTCATTCAAAATTCGATTAACCCTCAAATGATGGATGGCCCCAATAATAAGTATCCAATGGATTTATAATCATAATCCTAAAGTTTGTTTACGGCCCGTATCTGTCGGGCACAGGCAGCACCCTATACAGCCAGGGCCAGGCGCCTAATTGATCGCTCCAAACTGTTTACAGTACTAACAGTAACTACATAACGCCTTGTGGGTTTATAAAAGGTTTGTTTTAGATCAAGTTTCGCCACTAAGTTACCTAGCTTTTGTATTTTACGAAGATCAGATTATAGGACGACTCAGTAGGATCACTAAGTGACGTTTTCGTTTAATAAAATAGATTTTAGAATAATTTAAAACGGCATTATGCATCTGAAAAATTACCCAAGAGCATGGCTTTTCTGCAACAGATTAAATAGGTATCGTGTAACCTATTTAGTGTTTTTATAGTAGATTTTTGACAATAATATGCCATCGTTTATTTACTTGTACCTAAATATTGTCTTCTACAAAATTACGACTCATTTACGTCGTGTGTCGCCGTAGGGATGTCGCAAAAACTGTTGTATGGTTCAAAGACATGCATTATTCAATCATAATTTGAAATCATTAAAATCATAATATTCTTAGGTATCAATAAACACGAGCTTCTCGAAAATAAATCGAGGTCGATTTTGAGCATCAATTTGTTCGAATGGACATTTACACACAGTGGCCGGGTCTAAACATATCTCTAGTTTGTTTATTTGTCGACCCCTGTTTGTTCGGTAGCCACGTCTTATCTATTTAATGTTTCCTTTAGTCCTGCTGCTCAACGAAATTGGAAGTAGAATGTTAAGTTAAAAGTCCATTGCAGATAGTTGGCCGGAAAATGCAGGCTCCTTATACTTACAACACATTTTTGTATGCCACACGACTGCAATTCAACTTTATGTTTTTTTAACGTTGATATTCCAATTTAATTGCTGCATGGAACACGAAACTTGAATAGCGTCTAAAAAACCTTTAAAAAAATTAATTCTTTACCGAAACTTGTGTACATTTTTAATTACATAAGTGAAACATGACAAACGCGTTCTTAATTTAAAAATTCTATGCACGAGCACCTTCGAATTACTTGGCGTCGCATCGTTATCTATCTACCATCGACCATAACTAAAGTAAAGGCAAACAGGGTCGATTTTTTGTCGCAAAAACTGTCTCGTCATGTGGGGGGGAGCTGCGACAGTTTAGTCGCATGATGTCAAAAGATTTGTATGTAGTGCTGTGTCACTGCAAAAGGTAGAAACTCATGTTATATTGTACACATGTGACAGTTTTGATGCGATTATGCAGAAATGGCCGTGTCACTATTTTTTATGAGGTTTAAGGGTAGGGCATACATACAATGCTCAACGTAATGAATAAAGAGTCAAGCTTTGTTGCATTATTATATTTTTTCAATCATAAAAATAAAATAAAATAATTGTATTCTGGCAACATGAATGAATAAAATATAAATAAATCAATGGTTAAGAGTTTTCTCTAAAACATAAATATTTCAAAATTGCACTAAGGTACAAATCAGCCTATCATAAACAATCCAATAATATTGATACTTAATCAGCTCATAGGGCTGCACCAAAAGTATCATTTATTTAATAACGTCTTTCCCAGAGATCACCCTAGGCGTCTGTCATTCCCACGCACAACACAACGCCTCCGAACAATACGGACGTTATTTTTTATTTAAACCAATGTTTATTTTATTTATCTCTTCTGTTATTTTATTGGGGACGTACACAATAGTTTTTGCGACAACCCTACGGCGACACGCGACGTAAATGAGTCGTAATTTCGTAGATGGCAATATTTATGATGAAATAAATTATTAATAACTAAGTGGGTAGGTATTTAGAATATTTAATATTAATACGGTTATTGCATAAATCTTTACAGGACTTCGCTTTGTCTTTGCTGAAAAAAATAGAGTGAAATAGGGAAAACTTGAACAGAACTCCTTTGTTGTTTTTGTATTAGAACTCGTGGACGCAAGATTATAGGTACGCCAATTGTCGTTCGTAGCACGAGCCGATTCGTACATAATTGAACCAAAGCTCTAAGCTGCGAATGCTGCGATGAGAAGAAACAAGCAGTTATATATGTTCACCAATAACATACTTAGGTACTTATTGAATAATGATGCAACGGAAACGCACCTATACGTTACAATTTTCATTAAATTTAATTAAGTTATAATAGCTCCAACTGCAATAAATACTTAATTAAAACCCTCGAACACACACGCGAAATGAAATAACCACCTTATTTACTTACAACGAGGAACGACGATAATTTGCTTAAAAAATAATAAGACAATCTCAACTAAATTGGTATGTAAACGTAACATTATCATAATTGCAGGGCACAGTCTGGTAATCAATAAGCCGTCTGCTTGGGTAATTTGTCCAAGTATTGATGGGTAAAACAAACATGATTGTTCTGAAGAATTGACTTCTTGTAAAAAATCGTGGGTAATTTCCGATGTGTGTGTTTTTGTGCCGGTAGGCATTATTGGCTTATTTCTTGTGCCTTCATTACAGAATTACATGCATGGAGACCATGGAGTAGATACCTATATAGTTATTATATCATTTATTCTCAACTACCGCAAGCTCATTATCGTCAACGTTAGTATAGTTCTTAATAATTAAAATATATCCCTTACATATATTTTGATTTATATGAGATTCAGGCAAGAAAAAGATTCTTCGTCATTAAACACACTTTAGATGACCTAAGACGGGCCAAGTATACTTCCTTGTAGCATCCCTAAAGAAACAACGGCATAAAATGGATTCTTTTTCCAACGTGTAAAATACTCAAGCCCAGACAATAACGCACTAGACCCCAAAAATAAAATAAACAGAGGTTTAAATGAAGAGGATCGTTAGCCTGAACGTGTTTTCAGGTAAGAAGGAATGCAATTTGCAATTTTGTCGGATCAATATCGGATAACGAGTGAACGGAGAGATTTTAAATTGCAGCCTCTGCAACTCGTTCGACGAGCTGTAATGAGGATAGAAGTATTTGTTTGTTGAAATTATGAGGAATACTTTTATGGGTGAAGAAATTATTGAGATTTGATCTTTGTAAGTTGTGTTTATAAACGATAATTATGTAATAAAAATATAAAAATAATAATAATATATGAACGGGCTGATGACTCGTATGAGAGGGGAAAATTGAAACCTATTCGTGAACTCCTACTTATATAACTCATTAACGTAAGTTCACAATCTTAAAGTTAGCAACAGCATATTTTTGGTCATTCATAGAAAACTATGAAGCTAACAAAAGCTTTCGACACCTTAAACCAGAAACAAAATGAGGTATCTCTAGATACCGCAATTATAAAAATACTAAAGGGACCATAAACAAAAATTCACTCAGATCCCCGCGAAAAAATTAACAGTAGCTTGTATAATAAATAACCCAGTTCCCGGACCGACATAATGCATAACAATATTTTTCTTTAGTTACCTTCGCGCCCTCTTTGCCAACCAAAGTCTGTCGGGCTCTCAACTTCTCCTTCTTCCTTATTATGTCGTATTTCTTCATCGCCCTCCTTAAATTATGATTAAAATTTACGATAACCGCAATTTTCCTATCTGGCAACCCAAAGTTGTTTGCTCAAGCGACTTTTAGATGATTTTATGCAAAATTTACTTTGATTATGGGTAAAATTTGCACTTATAAGCGCAGTGAGAGGGTTAAAATGCTAAATGTATAATTTGAAGACTTTTGTTTATGAACTTTGTGTAATCTTTAGTAAATGTTTAACAGCAATTAAAAATAATGTTTCGGAGATATACTGTCTGAAGACACAAAGTAAACTGATTTGAATTATGATTTGAGTGAACCTTTTATGGCTTCCCCAAGGAAGCGCTTGCAGCATCGCTATAAAAACAGCATATAAAGCGTATCCTGAATGCTTCTTCCTAAAGGCTGCACTCCCACTCAGCGCCTGGCTAGACTCGGTAAGTAACAGTACCTATAATAACTAACCCCAGGTGTCCTCCCCTTTATTATCTACGAGATGACTGGTTGTAAACTGTACTACACCATAACACTGCAACGGCTAACGTTGCATCAAGTAAACACCGTAGACTTCTACAAACTTATTGACCAACTTTGTACAATATCTCTAAAGCATCCTGCTCTTGCAATATTCAACCTTGTTCTCTAAAACATAAGGTATATTTATAGTTTTCCAGAAGTAAATACAGGAGTAACAAAGCTACAGAAGTGCATTTGGCGCAGGTGGCAGTCGCCATTGTCTTAAGTTACGAGATTCAAATAAATGGTGGTTTTCTTGACATTATTTAATTATTCAGAGGTATTATCTTTGTTTTGTGACGGCTGGGTACATTCGTTTTCAGTACTGAAGGAATTGTTGGATAATGAAGGTATATAATTTCGTAGCCGACCGCAAGACATGTGACAGTCGTGTCGCGGCGATACGTCTGTCGCGTCGCCTACAGTTGCTGTCTGACGGAATGGTACCTACATCATAATACTGTAAAAGCTTGACCTGTCAGTCTATTTTTTATTTTATCTTTTCTGCTAACATCAAAGGAGTGATTGATTTTAGGAATTAGTGTTTTCTCTCGCGGTACTTATACAAATATACAAGCCTCGACTACTTAAACTAGTAGGTAATTAGAATAATAGAAAGTCGATCAATAATAAATCTGTCATCCCATTCTCGTGAAGCTTAAAATGTCGTTACTGTCAAAGCACAGCATTTAAAAACATTTTAAAAAAAACAGTGACAAAATCGTGAAGTGCTTAAACACTTAATAATTTAAATAAAATATAATAAGTATTTGGACGTCGCTCGCTCATACGTCATGTCATGACGAAACTCGTAACTTGATTTTGAAGTGAAAAGTACAGTGACCATAAATTATTTGAAAGGGAATATTTTCAGTTCACATGGTTGGAGCCAGGAATTATTCGACTTTCGCAAGCTGCTCCACAAAAGTTGCTTCTACGAATTTCATATCTAGCAGTCTCTATTCAAGAATTTGTGTGGTCTGTCTTTATAAATGCTACAATTTATAATTTTCAAACCATTTTTTGCGCTTATCTGTGTGTAAATAGCATTGCATAATCATCATCTTTATTTCAGCCGAAAGATGTCTTCTACTGATCTGCTCGACAAGGACGTAGTCCTCCTCCAAGCGTCGTCGCTTCATCGTTCGGTCCTGTGCTTTTCGCAGCCAGCAATGGAATGTATGTTTCAGTAAACATAATTCAGACCACTGCAGCACTACTTGGTCACCCTACTCCTCATTCGACTGACATGAGGTGATTACGGGCCTTGTTTATTTTGTTATTATTGTTTCTTTTTTTATCTAAACACGATCGTGATTATCGAATGTAAGTGGACAGCCAGACTTGTGAGTGATTTCTTTTATTTATAATATTTTTATTTAACCTTTGGGATTGTCCGTCGTAGCCACTTGTGGAGTGGACCTTAGTCGGCGGTGCGTTTATTGGACTTAATTGAATATTTCACGGTGAATGGTTATTTTATTCGATTATTCGGTTTACTTATGTTATTATAACGCAATATGTAAAAGTTTGGTTTGCTTGCTAATTGAATGAACGGTAAATTAATCGGATTCAGCACTAGAGACTTATTAGAAGAAATGTTTAGTGACATAAACAGTTATTTCATGATTGGAATCGAGCTTAGGCCTCTAACAAAAATGATAATGCCGGATACCTATCAATTTCTAAGCAGTTCTCAGGCATGATAAGTTCCGCCAGAAATTCAGTTAGAAAAAAAACATACATGAATTAATTTAAGTGTCGAGCGTTCAATATTTGCTCATAAATATCGAGCACTAACAATGTAGCCGATACTTATCTCACACTGAATATAGGTGGGCTTGTTCTATCTAATATCAAAGCGATAGCCGCCAATGGTCTAAGCACTAAGGCATTTATGTCCAAAATAAATTGAGCGGTGGTAAAATGAGGATCCCCTGTTGTATTGAAATGAATGCGTTAACATTTTTGATCATTTCTGACCCACCACTGAAGCTGCATTTTTTAAGATTCTGTTAGCTGCTTTTATTTGTAAATAATTGATTTCCAGTAATGGCTATTTTACTTTAGTATACTGTAATTTTTAGTCTGACAACCAGTCTTCTCAAGGGATATCGTATTATTATGTAACTGGGTTGTGGAGGTCAGATAGGCAGTCGCTCCATGTAAAATACTGGTATCCGGTTAGACTAGAAGCCGAACCCAAACATAGTTGGGACAAGACTAGACAGATGATGAAGATACTGTGATTTTACTGAGATGCTTGTAGGTACAGTCAATTGCAAATTAATTGTTTAGCAGATTTACATACTACGTCGATTTACCGTGTTAAGCCTCGAGCAGACTGGCGAGACGCAATAGCGCGCTACTCTAACAAAACAATTTCTAAGAAAACTTGGCGGTATAACAATTCGCGAGTCGCATCGCCCCAGTTTAATTATATAGAATGACGGTTGTGATTTGACTTTACGGAAAATTTAAGCTGATTGGCAATTTACTTATCAATCAAGTTCCCTGACTTAACTTGTCTTACCATTATCCCTAAGTATTTGCAATTTTTTGGAAGCTCGCTTCTTTAAATAACTTTGAGAGTCCACGGAAGACTGGACAGTAAATAAATTCGGTCTGACGCTTCAAGCTTACTTTTCAACTTGACAGATAACTTGTTATAAGTGAATAACATTTGACCCGCCCTCTTCGCGACTAGGGTGCACACGATTATTCGCCTTATAGGATTAGTCATCACTGACTCACTGGTTTTTAAAGAGCACTTCAGGTCGTGTATGCGAGGGTTAAATTGATTTTGTCATTAGCAAGGTTTTAAAGAAGTATTCTTTAAAACCTTGCTAATGACAAAATCAATTTGCTTGCTTGCAGTTTATTTTTTTAATTATTGACACTTCTCACATTTGAGATTTAATGTTGTAATTACATACATAACCTCACGACTTCTTCCTATGGGGGGGGGGGGGGGGTAGAAACTACAGAACGCCACCTGCTACGATCCTTACATACTCCTTTTGGGTCGTTTACATTCATGCATCTGATCTGATCTGATTGCATCGATCTCTCGTCGCGAGAAAAAGAAGTGTCAAAGTGCCTTTTGCGAGTTTAGTCGAGCTTAGCGGTTATGTTACGCATATAGATAACCTCAAAATCGTAGACAAATTTCGACAAATCGAGTTAAAGAGCTTTCTCGTGCTTGTCATGTTAGCCTTACTGGGCCTACCACCACCGCTTACAGCGGTATTATTTTAATCTTACTTCGTGGGGGAAAGTGATGGAGCTATACGTCCTGTAGAGCTGTATCTCTTTCCTACACTGAAGTACTGTAAGTGCTGTAAGCGCTGGTGGTAGGCCCCTGCGCACCTGAGGGCCTAGACAAGTGACAATCGCTTCGAAAGCGTTTCGTATTTCTACAGCGACTTTCAACAGGATTGACATAAGATTTTCGATAACTTATGTCAGTCCTATACCTACATTTTTGCCTTCTCCATCATCGCTTATAGAATGTCACTTTGTCTAGCTGCTTTCTGAAGAACATCACCAATAAGGGTGTCACGTTCCGGCATTTCCATTCAATGTTGTGTTAGTAAAATATGTTATTTATTTTAATAATTATACACGGTGTAAGAAGTAAGTTCACTGAATCTTAAATTTTTTACTTGTATTTAGATTATTCGATAATTTATTAAAATAAGTACCTACTTCAATTGGGGTTTTTATTTAACATTAATAATTTCTCTTTAGTACACTTACACCTTGTTGTGCATTTCTTCCTCAAAACAAATGATATACTTAGAAACACAAGGAAATGATAAGTCATTCAGTAGAAAAAGGAACCATACCCATTTCCATTACTCACATGACATTTCGTGTTGAGAAAATTGAGTTTCACGAGAAGAATAATAATAATGTAATGTTTAGAGGGAAAAAAATTAGTTTTGTGCGAAAAGAAATGAGGTTGTAGATTTAATAGTTTAAGGGCGAATTTCACCTAACTTTTATACCGAGTATGCGAATAAATTTTGAATTTTTGTCAGTTTTTCCATACAAAAACTGTCAGACGACGATTTTATTCCACGGATAAAACATATATCTGACTTTGAAGAAATCAGCCCTAAGAGTTGTAATCATAGGACTGAATGTTGTTTAGGTACCCAACTCAATTCAATTGAAATGCAAAGGTGGATGACCACCAGTGGACTGCGATAAGCTGAGTTGCTTGATTGAATTAGCGAGTTAAGTCACTTTGCGTCTACAGTACGTGACACTTCACAATGAAAAACTGTCACTTTTGGACTGAAGAATGAACACATAACTTGCTAGTTGAACATAAGTCGCTAATTATTTCACTAATGCTAATATATTTCACCATAGGGCTCGACCTCAATAAAAATAAAGTAAAAATATAAAAATATATATTTTATTTCAGACAACAGCCCAATGCTTCTCATTTATCTGCTCCGACGCTTCAGTATTTGGCTTATTAGGTAAAATTTTAATTTCTCGGTAGGTATATAAAAACACTAATCACGCTCTACTTCTTTCAAACAGATAATACATAATTATTCACCTATTGAAACAAAAATTGAGAAGAAATAATTTTCCATTCAGCCAGAAAAGGACTTTTCCATACAAACCAAGGGTGTCGTAAGTTGCGAAGGGATTTGATATTTATTAAAGTGATGGGCAGCAGAAGCACCTGTGAACTAATCATAATTTACTAAGTAGGTAGGTACTTATATTATCACCGTGCGTTCGCAACGCTGTGGTTAGGGGTTGTACTGTACCCCTCCTGTCATATTTCAATTAATGGCAGAAGCCTTATTACCGGCAGTTTCAAGTTTCAACGTTTAGCCATTATGTAAATTGATTGTTGAAGTTAACATTATTTACACGTATTTTGAACGAATTCGACGATCTACTAAGTACTAATGTTGTTTTTCCCTTCCATGGAGGTAATCCATTTTATTTATGCCCACAGCAAGGCAACTCGATGACCTCAAGCGAGACGTTAGTCGGGACGAACACGGCTACCGCCGCGCCTTTAGCTTTTCAGACAAATAATTTTTGAGCTTCGAACTCATTTCACATAGAATTCTCTTGTGCTTGACGTAGGTAACATAGTTGGTATTATTGAGTTTATCAACATCGAGATATAAGTACTAACGTACAGTACTTATATCTCGATGTTTATCAATCTGGAATTTCTCAGTAGCAGCCAGGAGTCTGGATTTTTGGCCGTTTGATGGATGGCTTGCTCCTTTACATGAGACTTAAACATAACCGTTGGCGAAATGTGTCGTCTGTGTGGAGGTGCCGCCTAACCCTTTGAGGCAACAAGCCTTGATGTAGGCAATCAATTCCATTCTAAGATTCCTAACGAACACACGTTAGCACTATCCCATCTAACTCCCAAACCATGGTAACAGCACAGTGATGCTCTCAGAAGTAGCCGCCAGTTTATCTCCTATTGAATTTACATTGTGTCCGTTTTTTTGTCCCAATCGTGACTGCCTGATAACCAGGTAGGTACATGTACCTACATACAAGTCAGTTATTTTGCATGCTATAAATTCCAGCAACGCTTTGTATATGCCGATATTTTTTGCCTTGTTAGCGAAGTATGAAAAAGTTATTAATAAAATAGCGCGCACTGATCAGCTGTCAAAACTTTTAATAGTTTACTCTGTTATAAATTGGAAACTATTTGTTATGGAGGGTCCGTGTTTGACTTGTTGTGGGTGGAATTTTATTTTGTTTTTGCTCTTGTGCTACTTTAGAAGCTTGCAACTTTTATACAGTAAGTAAAGCTTTGTAAAACAACATGTTGTCGAGTAACTGTGCGTTTGCACTGGCGATAGATTCACTTAAATATTTTTTCTTTATATATATTTTTTGTTTTTTCGTTCATATTCTTGTTGGACATAATTATTCACCTTTAGTTCTATGTTTTGATAGAGGGCGTATCATACAGAATACATTGACGCACAACCTGTTACCATACTTACTAACAAGATTCTGAACTGTGTTGAAAAAAAAATCTCGACCGTAAGTACATATTTCTATGGAACAGCTGTTTTTTTTTTTGATAACATCAGTTTTTTTACCTACGATAATTTTTACTTTAGGGGATGGAGTTATGTGTTAATTCATGGTTACAGTTTGCGATGTCCCTGCCACCCTGTATGTTACGTTACTGTTAGTAGTTATATGTAAAAATTATACAATAATAATTATGTAAGGTAAGTAGGTACTAAAGTAAAATTTTTCCTACTCAAAAAATATTTAGGTCCAAATACGGGTACATGTAGTTAGGTAGATAATCCAGTATCCTTTTAGCATTAGTTAATTGAACACATAACGGCTATCAATAGCACTTGCTTGGAATCTTATTCGACCGGTACCTTAATGGAAAGTGGCCCACGAACGTTACCTACGTGTTTTCCTTGAAAAACTTAGCATATATGCAATATTTAGCGTAAGAGCATGAGGTAAAGGTAAATTGTGACGGTAGGGGGCCCACTCCGCTGATTGCAAGCGCGCCATTTGCATCAGCCATATTGGTGTACTGTGAACACCGGTGGTACACACGGCGGAAGAGATATCTGTGTGGTCTACCGGGCCTATAGAGCAAGCAAATAACAAGAGACTTACTAATGTAAGTCTCTTGTTATTAAAAGTTGACATAGGCAAATAGTTTTACTTCCAAGAAAGAAGAAAATTGTAAAGAAAGTTGTTGTTGTAAAAATATTTATTAAGTTCTTTTTTATGTTTAATAGCGTAAAATAATAAATAGGTAAGTAATTGGCAAAGTCGTTTTAATATTAAAATAGGTAAGCTAGTTGTAATGTCATTTCTCAACTACGTACCTAACAGGTATCGTCACTACATAATATTATAAAACCAGTCCTCCGCCGCGTCTTAATTTCATCATGATGATCAGGTTGAAGCACCTATCCTGCCTTGTAGGTATCCGCGGTTTCCCTTATTCATTGTCATAGATTAAATCAATCGGTAGAATCAAACAAACATAAATTCACAACTTTACAAATCATTCGAAACAACTTTATTCCTTCTTCTTAGCGTGTCGATGGCAAAAATATCGAGTGTTGTTAAATTTGTTTGGCCCAAAACTCAGCCACGCGAATACCGTTCGCTGACGCTGCCTTTATTCCTAACAAAATTCTTAGACATACAGCCCGGAGCCAGACTATCCACCACATTTCCATGCCGACTGTACCTGTGTACTGTACGAAACTAGCACAGCATCTTGGTAATTTGAAAGCGTCACCCGCACCCCTCTCCCGTTTACCATAAGAAAAACACAACTTTTCTTGCGGTTTCACTTTCCATAATCATAGCATACCTGGTGAACTCTATGTATAGTGTAGGTACCTGAAAGTATGTGTGTTTTTATAAGGGTTGTACGATTAGTTTCGATTTCATTTGGAACTTTGGGTTCTTTAATTTTTCACAACGGGTAATCTTAATTGTGTGGTGACCTCTCTTTAGTAGCTAAGTAGGTTCTTATGAAACATTATTTTTTGTTTATGCTAAACCCGAAAAGGGGTCATTGTACTCATCATTTTGAACAACTTTTTCTATGGGACCAAATTTGAAATCACGAAAAAAAAATCAGGTGTTCCCTACATTTTGTCGATTTAAGTGAACACAAATTAATGGAACAGCTGATTTAAAACAAAAAAAAAAGTTGCTCAAAATGATGAGTACAATGACCCCTTTTTGGGTTGAGCATAAACAAAAAATAATGTTGTATAAGTAGTATATACGAGTACCTATAAGCTTTTTCTCAATGTCTGTGGGTTTCTTATCAATCAATCAATCATTTGCTTTATTTCATTCCCCGTTGTACATTACATAGGTACATTAGTAACTAGCTATTCAAACTTTAGTTAGGTTAGAATATTTTTTGATATTTCTTGAATAAATCGATTTTACCTCTTATGCAAAATATTACCTAGGTACCAACTTACGCCATGCTATCCTTTACAAAATCACGACAAAGGATAGCGTTTAGCCTTTGCGTTTGCGTTTGGTGTTTTGCGTTTGCGTTTGGCGTTTTGCAATTTTCCTTCATCGTGCATCGGAAAAAGATTCAAATCATCTCACAATCACTCAACCCATACCATCATAGCAAGTCAAATAAGGCCCGTTTGACGGTTCAACTTACCCTATATCTCAAATACTGTCTGCAATCCCCCTAGGAGGTACAACACAGCTTTGAGCTTTGAGCGCGCAATATCCACGGGCAAACATGCTCCATCTGCCCGGAAGAGAGTTAGTTCTTTGTATGTCTCTTTGCTTGCCAAGATATCATGACTTCTGAGACTGTTTACGGTGAGTGACTGGGCTGTGTTATGAAGGGAAAAGTTTATTTGAACTACGACTTTAAATTGGTCATACGGTCTTTTGTTTGAGTTTATTTTAATTTTATCTTATTAAATAAGGGTCTTGTCTGAAATAAATGTATTTAATATTAAACTGTAATATAATGACTTTTCAGTCGAATAAAAGTCTCACAGTGCTGCCAGTTTTTTCGGCACTTTCCGTTTTTTTTAAGGTTCATTTTTGTGTTCAACAATGTGCTAAATGACATGTATCACCAATATGCTATTATTATTGTTCAAATCTTCGTTAAAATGCTAAAGCTACAACATAGCAATGACTATAATTTACTTCAGAAACCAAACAGTAATTTCAACAATACAATTACCAGCCCGGCTAGCTCAGTCGGTAGAGCATGAGACTCTTAATCTCAGGGTCGTGGGTTCGAGCCCCACGTTGGGCGAAATCATTTTGCTGTTTTAAATTGAACTCTGATCAACGCCATCTATCAAAAATGTCTGAAGCTTTACAGTGACTTGTTATTGCTGATCTTAAGGGTTTATACAAAAGCTCATAGATGGCGCTGATTTCAATTTAGCAAAATCTTGATAGTTTTGCACAGTGGATGCTTTTTATAGCCAATTGCTTTATTTTTTTGAGTAATTATGATATTGCTCGGCCGTTAAATATTCACATAATTATTTATGTGTTGATTATAAATCATGTTAGGTAAGAACTTAGTGTATTATACGATAGTGAGCATGTTTTTCGACAGAACATTTGTCAACGTCCATACTACGTTGAAAACACCGGTTCTCGTCCGATCACCGAAGTTAAGCAACATCGGGCGTGGTCAGTACTTGGATGGGTGACCGCCTGGGAACACCACGTGACGTTGACTTTTTGGTGATTTTTACTTTGCAGTTTTTTTTTTGGATTGATAGTTTTGCACAGTGGATGCTTTTTATAGCCAATTGCTTTATTTTTTTGAGTAATTATGGTATTGATAATTATTTATGTGTTGATTATAATTAGGTAAGAACTTAGTGTATTATACGATAGTGAGCATGTTTTTCGACATAACATTCGTCAACGTCCATACTACGTTGAAAACACCGGTTCTCGTCCGATCACCGAAGTTAAGCAACATCGGGCGTGGTCAGTACTTGGATGGGTGACCGCCTGGGAACACCACGTGACGTTGACTTTTTGAAGATTTTTAGCTATATACTTCTTTTATAAATATGCGAAGAAAGTGTGCTAGTATTTTTACTACGAGTGCTCACGGTAATGTAATCTAGATTTATAGTTCCATTCTATCTATCTATCATTAGATGTAGACTGAAAACATTCGTGAATAGCATTAACAGAGTCACGCCTTATTCCCATGGGGGTAGGCAGAAACTACAAAACGCCACCTGCTATGATCCTTACAATAGGTATGTACTTATACATAACGGATACATCGGTCTATAAATAACACTTATTACCACCAGTTAGAAATTAGCAAACAAACGATTAAATTATTGTATGTGACTACACTATGAATCGGGCTTATCGTGACGATTTTAACACTTGCTAGTTACATTTGAAAGTACTGTGCTGTGCAATACTACTGTAGATATATACAATTATTATAATTCATTTAATATTTTGTTCCATAACGTATAATATTTTAATGTAGATGATAGATGGCGCTGATTTCAATATGGCAAAATCTTGGCTTGCACAGTGGGTGCTATTTATGTCCAATTGTTTAATTTTTTTTGTTGTTGTTTTTCATTAATATGTTTCGATTCATAATCATGTTAGGTAAGTACCTAGTGTATTACACGATACTGATCATGTTTTGCGGCCTAACACTCGTCAACGTCCATACTACGTTGAAAACACCGGTTCTCGTCCGATCACCGAAGTTAAGCAACATCGGGCGTGGTCAGTACTTGGATGGGTGACCGCCTGGGAACACCACGTGACGTTGACTTTTTGGTGATGTTTACTTTGCAGTTTTTTTTTTGGAAATTTAAATTAACAATTCATAGAAAATGGCTCAATGGTCTTACAATTTTGTTGAACCTACAATCAAGTACCTATATTTTATCTCTCTCTCTCATGATTTATCGTGAATAGCATTATCAGACAAATCTGGCAATAAATAACACTTTTTCTCACCAGTTAGAAATTAGCATACAAACGATTCGCTATTGTGTGTGAAACCGGGCCTATCTCTTAGGATCTACTGGACGGTTTAAACACTCTTAGCAACTGCAGTAGGCACCAAATGAAATAAGATAGATTGATTTTAGAGGGGCTTGTAGCTAAATAATAACAGACGCACGGGTCGATTAAACTACGCTTGCCGCGGTTCGGTGCATTGGTGACAATCCATATTATATCGAGAACCCTGCGTGCCTTGGAAAGGACGTTAAGCCGAAATCTACGACAGGTCAAAGATCAAAAGATCTCAAAGATGTCCACGAATGACAATTCGAACATCTTTGGCAGTCGGTGCGGGAGTCAATATCAATCTGCGTCTTCAGAAGCCTAAAAGTCTGACCATCAGTTTTACAAAGGGGTATCGCTTTACCTAGTAATTGGGTAGCGGAGATCAGATAGGCAGTGGGTCCACTTAAAATAGGTACTTGTATTCAGCTGCATCCGGTTACACAGGAAGCCGACTAACACTGCTGTGCAATACTAATAAACTGAAATAAATAAAATTGTTATAATTAATTTAGGTATTAATTTGTTGACTATTTTTTGTACTTACTTAGTTTTGTATTACTTGATTGCCACTTATTGCGGCAGGACACTGTGATACTTAATTCATAATGTTTACATCATAAGTGCACGAATAAAAGTAAATATTTGATTTGATTTCATTAGACACGTGGCTTTGTAGCATTTTTAGAGACTTGCATAGTGTTATGCTGAGGGGTCAAACTTCTTACACCTTGGCATGCCATGTGACTCGAGTATAACATTATTTCTGCGTGCGTTCAAACCATGACAAATCAACATTAGCTAGTACCTACCATCATTACAGTACAGGTGTCTTTCGTTTCTTATAGCTTCGACACGGAGGTAATTGTGCAGCTTCCTTTGCGACATCATTTAGAGCAATTTTGTATAGTTTATATAAAACGCAGTTAACATGCGATCCATGCCATATTGTTTGTGAGCGAAGTGACAACATGACAAGGCTGTTTTATCTCTGCTTGAGTGTTTGTGGTAAGCAATTGATGCTTTATTTATTTACTAAGTTATTTACAGGATGTCGGGTGAATTAACTTTTTTTTTATTGGTACTGTACCCTCACGGTTTCATTTAATATTTCCTAGTTAACTAAGTCATGTCGAATCTTGAATGAAAGCGGGTAAGATATTTTAGAACCTTAATCATCAAAAACTATCTTCGTGGCCGACAATTTATTTAGCTTCGGCGAAATACGTCCTTTTCTTTCATACATTTCCAGCAGCAGTCATCTCAGTATTGACTTTCTTAATTATTTATCATCTTTAAAATAATATAACCATGCTTTATACCTACTATATTAGATCACTAGCATTTCAATTAGTTTTTTATATATATCTTTTGCCTTTTACTGGGCTCAATGTGCACGTCTTCAAGAATTAGGTACCATGAATTATGATGAGATTTTGTTTTTTAGAAATTAGAAAAATCGAATTCCTTGTGATTTAATTTGTTAATTATTGTTCATCAATCAACCATCAGAAATCGATTATCAATCAATCAATTGATTATAATAACCCCGTTTTTGCTGTCACGCAGTCGGGTCTTGACTCACTGACTGACTCATCAACGCCCAGCCCAAACCTTTAGACCTAGAAAACTGATGCACGGATTTTAGGAAATTCGCATGAAAATATAGGGCGGACGAAATCACTGCCAAAGCGATAGTAATTTAAGGCTCTCTATTTTTAGTAATAAGGTATAGAAGTACCCAACACTTTGCTAGTTTTGCTAGATTTAAATAAAAACAAATAAGTATAAAGAATTAAAGACTCAAATAGAGAGTAATATCACTATTACAGAATGAAAACGTTCTATAGGTACAGACAAAAGCCCATTACCTATTTCGTTCCCAAGGTATCATTGACATTGACTTATTGGAAACGTAAAGCCTTGAGACGAAAATAGTCAAGGACAATGAAGAGCAATTTTCCAAGGAGAAAGGGTCTAAAGAGCAAGGCCAAGACCAATGTCTGTTTGACTTTGATTAATAGGCTATTTTGATTTGGAATTATGGTTTCAAATAACTTGTTCTTTGATTCTCTATCTACAGAATTTGAATAATGCGGCTTTCATTCAATTTGCAAATATCCTGTGTTCACCAACATCTGTTCCTGGATATGACCACCAATTGCGTCATCCTATGTAAAATTTCTACATTTATTCTGTAATTCACATGGTGTTCATTCTAACGAGTATTCTGTTCGACAGCTTTATGCGTTATAAGTTTATAACTAAAAATCGTTGAAAGCGCAGTGACTGCCATTTGATATTTTATATTTCATGATAGCAAAAATTCACAATTTGGATAAATCCGGTACACTATGCTATATAATCCTGTATACAATACAATTTAAAAGGTACCTTAAATAAGGATTGGAAGTTTTTAGTTCATGTTGATGTGACCAGTGACCTATTTTTGTGACAATTGGTAAAGTAAACTTAACATAGGATTCTTTATGTTAATTTTCAGACTGGTAAACAAACTGGTAAACTGTGCAAAAAATGCAGTGACAGAGTACAATAATACTACATAAACACCCCTTTACAAAAAAAACGGGCGGTTTTGATTTTTGTACATTATTGGTAATAATTTTTTTGTAAAGAGGTTTTAATAGCCAAACTATGTTACTGGCACTTAATAAAGAGTGGGTAAGAAAAAAAGTTAATTCCAAATTCGAAACTTTCGTTTAAAAACAATAATAATCCCGTTTTCCGTTTGTGACTTTTACTAACATTTTGGAGGTTTGCGGTTAGAAGGTTATCCTGGCAACTAAAACTAACTTCTCGTTATTTTTAGTTGAATAATTTATGTTTGTCGCATAGTCCAGGCTTATTGTGACTTAAAAGTGATATCTTTGTGTCGATTCTAATGGCAGAAAAAGCAATAAGAGCCAGTAAAATTGTAGCGCTGCTAGAAGACGGGTGTAGCCAAAAAACTATATTCTTATTGATTATAACAAATTACTAGTCATTTATGCTAGTAAAAATATTAATATTATCCATACAAAAGCCAATGACTGTTAAGGTGCCCGTTTTTTTGCAAAGGGGTGTATTTTAAACTAATATGAGCATGTTATATCATCATACATCACTAAAAATTTCAGCCTTTGTCGGTTGGAGTGATGCTGTCTCGACAAAGATGGACTTCGGTGGAGATGAAGTCCTAACGACAGTCACTAATTCTACCAAAGTAGAAGACGAAGATGTTGAAGTACAACATACGATTGTCCTTTCAACCAAACTGAAAAACAATAATAGAAGAGGACTACATAGCTCTAATGAAGGTAAGATTATTCGCAGATTTTCAGTCGACTAAGGGTCGATTTACACATATCAGTGAAGCCACCGTTCCGATAGTTCCGACATAGTACCGGCACAGTGCAAAATATTCTTTCATACATTCTCTATGATCTCTATGCATCCCCACTTGCCAGTGTCAGTGTATCAATGTCAGTGCCGACACCGGTATGAGAACGTATGAAAGAATATTTTGCAATGTGCCGGAACTGTGTCGGAACGGTGGCTTCACTGATATGTGTGAAATTTTCTGGCAAGGAGACAATACAGTTCGTTGGTGCCGTACTTAACTATATAGTTATTGTTCTGTCCATCTTTAGTTGCGAGGATTTGCGCATTAATTTAATGTACATTTTTAAAGAATATGTAGGATTTCTTGCATGTGAGTGGGGCAATGGACGCAAACGTAATTTTCCAGCCGGCTGACCCGAGCCAGCAGATGGACTTTTAGATAATGAGAACATTAAAATTCAACATACTAGTATACCGTTTTTAACGAATGTTTAGGTTGAGATTATTGATATTGATCATATCGATCGAAAAACAAACAGAATTCCAAGCAGATATCAGCTATTTGCACGAGGCCGATGCTACTGACCTGATTGTAATGACTTAGTTATCTGTTGACATTAACGGGTTTAGGGGCAGACTATAACCAGATAATCTATCCGTTTATTTAAGTAAAATCACGACTGTTGCGTGTTTCTTTCGCTATACCTGCCCGAACTTCTGAGGTCCTAAGACTCTACCCTGGTTGGCTCTTATTATGCCATCGGTCTTTCAGGTTTTCAAATGTAAAGTAAACTAATATGTACATATTTTTCAACATTTTCAGGTAATACAGGAACACTGTCGTACAATTTCGGTCACAAAGAAGCAAATGAAGATAGTGGAGAAGTTCCCATAGTTAACGGATACAAATCAGTTGAAACCACCCAAATAAGAACACCAGACACAAGGACTAGGGGTCAATTGTACCCTGACTCTGCATTTATAAATAGAAATGTACGAGATGAGTTCGATATATATCCTAACTATATAACAAATCCTTCGCAGTGGAAACCTTCCAGTTTCTACAACAATATCAACTGGATGAGTCAAGAAGTACCAATAACAGAATATAATACAGGCTGGAAACTAAGTAGACCAGCTTACCAGACTCCTGGAAAGTTCCATAGAAGGATAACAGATGATGGAATGAAAGAGTTCTATTGCAAGAAATGTAGAGAGTTAAACGGTATGAGAGGATGTTCTCAAGAGCCACAAGGCCCAATACAAAGGCGCAATTCTTGGATATACGAGACAACAACTCCTAAACTGAAGTTGGACGGCAAATTGGCGAAATTAAACTAATTTGTTTGCGGTCATTGTTTTTGTTCATCCCGTATCCGTAAGTGTGCAGAAAAACTTGAAGATGTTATCTCAGCGACCTTGAGAAGTAGCGCAGAGGTTGAAAGGCATGGAATAATGAGACGTTCATAATTGTGCGCACGTTTCCAAGTATTCGCTAATGCTTATGTTTTCGTCCAAAGTTATTAAATCCATATTCTTTATTATTAATTTATGTAAAAGTCAGATTGTGCTTAATTACTGCTTTTGTTTGCAAGGTAGATGAACCTTTTTTGTTACTTTTGTAAAAACTAGACTAACACTGATATCATCGAAGTAAAATGTGCAAAAAGTTATGTTTTACATTTCAATTACCTAGAGATTTAAAATTATTCTCTAAAGCTCTTTGTATTTAGCTTTATCACAAGAGGTATTAATAACGATGAACTTTTCAAGGGTAAAACTAAAACCCCTAATGAGGGAAAAGATTAGTGTAAAAACGTAATCCAACTTCGTATAATTCAAATATCAATATCAGTCATTCACAATTTATTTGTCTAGATGAGTCATAAAATACAAAAAAATCGACTAACACTCTCGATTGAAACATCTATAGATAAATTGAAGTGTTTTTACAATACTTTTTCTGTACCTGTAAATGAGCAGCCATGAACCGTATAATCACTTTATTGATACATCTTCATTTATAAATATTTTTTTAACAGTTCAACTAATCATAACATATAAATAATTTCTGTACCCCTCTACGTAACGAAATACTAGGTTTATAATTTGGATACTTAGTAACAGTAGTTTATCATCTTTTTCCGAAAATCATGAGATCCATGTTTTAAAATAAATGTCATACGAGTAGGGGCGTTTTAAAAATCGTTTATTTCAGGTTAAGATTGTACTTTATAATGGGTGACTTTTCCATTATCGTTAACCACGGTTTCAGCTCCTCTGTTGGACAATTCCTTGCCATTGACATTAGAAGATGAAGAGAATGACTTGCTGGAAACTGAGTAGAACCCACCGTTACTTGGTGCTGAGGCTTCGGAGAAACGGTCCACGTTCGGGCTGCCCTGAAAAATTATGTGTTGTTAGTTTCATGGTTGTCCTAGAGTAGGTACTGGTAGCTTTTAAAGTAAGTTTTTATTGCGCTAGGAATGCTGAAGAGTCTCAGCAGCAGAATGGGAATTTTGAACAATAGTCATTGAATTATGGAACATTTACAATTCAATGTCTGGTAACCATGCTACTTTAAAATGTATAAATATATATGTAAAAAATCAAACAAAACCAAAGCAACAAACAATTTGGACCAAAGTTATTAAACTATTTGAAAGTATCTCCTCCTGATCTCGGAAGGTTTCACCAATGGATAGAGTGGTTCTCGAGGAAAGTTTTAGTATATATTAACTGACATCCACGCGGAGCCGCGGGCATCAGCTAGTTCTGTATAATACTGCAACCTCTTTGTTTTCGTAACAGTAAATAATAAGGTACCTACATTTAATTCAATATCAACCGTGCAGGTACTGAAGACCATTGAAATTATAGTTTTGTGCAGTCACGACTGATAAGGCCACGTCAGTACACAGCAATGCTAACATCGATATAAACCCAATATTTAAATGTCTAACTCCTTCGTGTAAATGCCAAAACAATAAAAATATCCAATTGGGAAAATCTGTTTCGTGCTTCGAATTCAGAAGAGGTACCTACCTCATGATATCTCATACATCTTATGATCATAAATCTTTAAATGATACTGATCAAATAAACAATAACTCTTAATTAACATGTTGATGAAAAATAAACCACAAACATGCTTTGTTCAGAAGGGTCTTAGTTAAAAACAGAATCCGAAAAAAATAATACAAAAACAGTCAGGATTTGCAGGTAGGTACTAAAGGTAAAATTCGTGATCTAATCATTAAAACGCTATACATAAAACACGGACAAGATTTTCTCAAAGATAAATAAAAGAAAAAACTTACTGCATTGCTGGGGAATATCGAGGCAACCTGATGTTGGAATCCTGGTCCTGCGGCTGCGCTGGCGAAAGCGCTATTTCCGAAATTCGTGATTGGTCGAGGCATTGTCAAGCCAGGTAAACTCGGGAATGCTGGGAACCTGGAGGCAATGTTTGGATTCGGATAGTAACCACCAGAGTAGCCACCAGAGTAGCCACCAGAGTAGCCACCAGAGTAGCCACCAGGGTAGCCACCAGAGTAGCCACCAGAGTAGCCACCAGGGTAGCCGCCACCAGCCTGATTCGATGTTAAGTCAAAGGCTTTTCTTGCAGCGTTGAACGCTAGCCTCTGGCTGTCTAGATTCTTATTGAACACCCTGCAAGCACAAAATTGTTAATCAATCACACTGAATGGTTTAGTGTGCAATGTTAGACACAGCTGATGGAAGCGCTGGAGAAGGTAAAGCGGTATTAGTCTGATTGGAACACTGGAAAGTTATGACGATCATAAAGGCACTACACGCCATGCAATGTCAAAATTTACCTTTTGACCCGGGCTCCGTGTGGGCTACTATCGCTATAAAATGCAATTTATTAAAATTATTATTGAATGCGTCAGACAAGAGTAGGAGTAGGAAAAACATAAGGATGGTTCCGCTGAAAAGTTAAAACGAGTTTTTCAACTTTTTATTCTCATTTCTGCACATTATTTCGAAACGTTTGAAAACAATGAGAATAATTTGGAGTGCTCTTAATTTAAGTGTCTACAAAGACTGCATGTTCCTTTTTGTCTGAAGCTGAGTATATTCTTAAACAAATTTTTAAAAGTCTGAGGAAAGTTTTATAAAACTTATTTTATATGTGTTCCCTACTGAAAAATTCGACCTACTTGAACACCTGACCATAAAGCTTTAAAATAAAAAGGTATACGAATTCCATTCTAAAGTCCCCTTCACCATCAAGACGGCTTTTCCTCCACCGGAAGCGTTTAGCTTCAGACACGTTTTAGATCTTACTCTTGGAGCAAACTCTCGAGATTCGCGAAATAGGCCGGGCCGAAGTCGTCGTCGGCTTGGTACGCGGTATCGGCGAAGTGTTGAGGGTACGGGATGTTATCGGCGAAACGTTGAGGGAATGCGTCGCCAGTACTGCTTACGACTCTCCCGTCCTTTAGGCCGTATGTACCTCCGTACCTATTGCCTGATGAGTCCACGTACGCGAATGCTCCACCTCCTTGTGAATTTGGTTCAGCTGGAAACAGACAAGATTTAGTTATTGATGATGTTGGAAACATTCTTGGTACTGACAATGGCCGCGGGTGGGCAGAATACTATTAACTGAAAAGGATTCATCAAGAAGTACAATAATAACGAAGTCCAGATATGGAGAGATACACCTACGATGATAATCATAGTAATTGACTTGACGTCATTTGTAGGTTTTAGTAAAATGGAGTCACTGAGTCAATCAATTTTGAACCCATTAATTCTAATACTCAAATCGATCAACGATTCATTAGTCAGAAATACAATTTTGAAAGTGGTTGCATAATTACAAGAATAGTTCCATATTTAGGCTTAACTGAATCAATGATTTGAACTAAATATTTAATGACAGAAAACCAGTTTAGTAGGTATTTCTGGGATATTCTTCAATGACTATTAGCTACATATTTATATGAGCATGATGAACCTTCAGTCAAACAAAATTTACCTAAAAAGTGGACATAAAACAGAATGGGGAAAACCCACCAAAGATGAATCACTGATAAAAAAAAAACAATTTGAAACGCTAATTTGTTAGGTCATCTACTTTAGAAATAAGTACACAAGTCACGTGCTTGTACACCTGTAAAAAATTGATATATCTTTAATTATAGGCAGATAACTAAGCGTGTCAAAGCGTTTAACGTCGGCCATCTATTAGCACTGTGGTTAGTATAAAAACTCAAGCGCATCAACATCAGCCTGAGATCATTGTTTAATCGACGGGAAATCCCTGTAATGTAATAGATGGTTATGGACTTTGTAATTATGATTTTAATTACGTTTTATTAGTTCGCGAAAAATTGCAGAGTCATAACTTCGCACTTGTTTATGGGAAAGAGATTCTTTTGTTATTAAAAATAAACATGACTGAAATGAAGTGTGTGATGCAGAATTTTTGAGTAAATGTTATATTAATTTGATGAAATAATGTAGGTGTATAATTTTACACTGGAAGATCAATTTCCGGATCACATAAACTTTTTGTAGAAACTAAAAGAGTTATACATACTACAAACAGATTAAAATAATAATTTTAAATCACTGCCCACTTTAGAATCAAGATTGAGGAACAAAAACAGAATCTAGCTATTAAAAGTTTTAACAAATTGTAAAATAAAAATTCTAACCATAAGTTGTCAATGCGTAAGAAGCAAATAAAGTACTAAAATCAATACAACTAGTGGACACAGGTGTGAAGTGAGCAGTAGAGCCAAATGCAACTAACAATGGCGGAGGTTGCATGAACACATCATATGACTCATGTATGGAACTGAAAAGAAAGGCGTAGTAAATGGTTCTAGAATATTATATGAACCATGTTGATAACAACTTTTTAAGGGGCCATAAAATTGCTAACACTATGGGTATAGGTTTTAATTAATGACAATGACACATGAAGGTGATATCCTAAGTTAATTGTAGCAGGTTTATTATTTTGTCGATACAGATTAATGGATTCAATGTTCCCTTACTGACATTCGATTTGAGTAAGTATTTTTGATCGAAGCTGAAAACAAATGATGAAAATAATAGACTGATGCTTAAAGCAGTAGATATTGGTGTAGGCGTGGACAATAGAAGCTAATTAGTTGAATGAAAGTCCAAAATGCAAAAGGAATCATTAATTAGAGGTGACTAGTGAAGCAGTAGCTATAGAAGAGCTAAGTATGAAGAGAATAAATGTTAATTACAGTACTCTCTTGTTATCTAAACAAACAACAGCAGTGAAGTGAATTTACAAAAAATAACCGGACGTTGTTCCGGATAACAATCACAGCTTTATAATGAGAGTAAAGCACTGCAAAATGGAGTCGGCGATCAAAATGTAGGCACAGGAGTACACGAAATAAATTAAACATGTAATTATTAAAGGAATGTTCTTGCATTGTTAAATTGTAGCTGTCTAGAATGCTAACGAAATTAGCTTAGATTTTTAAGATAGAGTTTGTAATTCTTTTGTTTCAAAATACCGTGGATTGTGTCTGAGATTTTAGAGTTCCATTCATGAATTGGATCACTTAACGGTTCTAGCAGAACAAAAGGATAATTTTCCGCAGGATGGTAGAATGCCAACTCAAGGTGATTGTCATTGTCATTTAACACAATACATAAGAAGCTGTTAATTGAATTAATTAGAACATGATTAGAACAAACTCGACTACTTTAATTGTTCTGGTTTTATCTCTCGAAAGGGCCATTTTTAGACCTGCAATGTTGTCTGTTACTATTCTGTCATTTGTTTCCTCTCGAAAACGAGTGAAGTCTTCATCACATTAATTGAATGAAGTGGCAACTGTCAACGCTCCATCTATCATTTTAACGTCCTGTTGCGTGAGACAGAAAAGATCATTAACACCTTATTCATTAACAACTAGAGTAATTGTGGAAAATTTATTTTGTCTAGAAAATTATGTTTGATGAATCATTTCATGTTTTGTTCACATTGTTTATTGTTTCTTTCGATTTCAAGGTGAGTATATGGTATTGTTTTGTTGCTGCAAACCATACCACATAGTCATCTTTACCTACAGTTGTTTTAGTTATACCTATAATTAAATGTTAATCGTCCTTGTTTTGTTGAAAAAATTAGTCGTAGGTTCTACAACAGGTTGTCAGAACTTTCATGAAGACATATCATAAAGGCTGGTCTACACCTGCGCTCACGAACGGTGCGGTTTGCGTGCGTCTTGCCGTGCGTTTGCACTGGCGAAACACAACGACAAAACATGTTTAAATCTCTATTTACTGTCAATGTTCCATACAATTTTTGACAGGAACTAGACATTACGACAAGTTTTGTCTTGAATGTTTCGCCAGTGCAAACGCACGGTTAGGTACATAGTATGGACATATTTGCACATGTTTGCGGGCGGTTAGCGAGTAGTTCGCATGCACGTTTAATGTCCTCTCCCGGACACAAACAGTACGGTTCGCGTACATCTTAGGAACATAGTGTAGACATCTTTGTACATGTTCGTGAGCCGTTAGCGAATGGTTTGCGTGCAAGAGACAGTCAAAACACTCGTTCACGAACACATCGCGTGCATGTACTTACTTGTGGTCAGTAGTTCGAGACCATTCGAGCCACGTAGTGTGCACGGTTTGTGCACGTGAGCTTCAATTACGCAGGTGGATCCTTGCATGCGAACTGTTCGTAATATGCGCGCGCGCGTAAAATGTGTCGCGTCCATAGCCATTCGAGGCGCCTAGTGTGCACGGTTCGTGCGCAAGCGCTGCATGAGCGCTGGTGTGGACCCGCCTTTGGAGATCTGTCCAGCCTTTTCGTAAGGTTCATAGAACCTGCTTTAGGTTTAATAAGCTGCATCGTTAATTAGAAAATGATCCGTGTGATGAAACGGAGTAGAAATTCCAGTCCGTCCTCCACAACCCAAGGTTTTTATGTCAAGGTTGCAGACGGTTGATTGCTCTTAGGCATTCTCAATATGAATTCCTAACGCAACCAGCCTCCTAAAGTCATAGTCATTTACTTAGTATGTGAGTACCATAATGACCGAGAAAATTCTCGGTCATTATGGTAAAAACATTACGATGCGTTCACAATGATATGAGTGACAGGTAAATTCGCCTTGTGCATACCTAAAACAAACGGAGCCGCCCATTCAGTTGCATACTGCATAATGTGGGATTTTATTGTAAATATTCGTCATGGTTTTAAAATACATGTTGGTGAACTGAAAAACAAGGTATTCGCATGTTTTTTTTTTTAAGCGTGTAACTGCATTTATTTATGTCGGTGATGCTGAGAGCAGAGATGAACTGATTGGGTTCTGCTATACCTTCTTTTTACGTTTGTTGTTATGGGCTTCAGAAGACTGGTTGCCTTTAGGCAAGTACTCAGGGTCAGTGACAACTGGGCCCGAGTCAACTCAACCCGAATAATAATACTAGATACTACGTCGTTAAAACGCCTAAAAACCCGATAGACGCTGGTAATAACGGGGGAAAGTAGATACTTGATAGATAACAATGTTATGTTATTCGGTCGTTATACACACTTATAACGTTGGTTTGCAAAGAGAAAATCGTTAATTGATTCAGGCGTGACTTTGCGGAAATCCATTATAAAATACAATAGACGCTGATATATTTAGTAACCTATTCCTCAAGAGTCATAAAAACCCTGTAAGAAATCGACACGTGTTTCACCCGAGGCATTCTCAACGAGGCATCTTCAGGGTGACGATTGACCAATTGCAAACCAGAACGCGACGTGTTACCACACCGAGCGCTGGACGCAGAGAAAATCTTCGCCCATCCTTTTTTGGGTGCCCCATGCTCAGACCAAATAAAAACCAAGAGAGAACGCTGCGTATTAACAGTGAAGCATGACAAAATTACACCTCCGCTCTGTGCATACACGCTCACACACACATTTACAATCAAACTACACCTCACTAAGAGCACACATGTTCTCGAAACCAGCCTCACATCACTGGTGACAGCGCTCTGTCTTGGTTTTTTATTTGGTCTGAGGCCCCATGTAAATATTACACATAATGAAACAGTTATTTGGCAGTTAAATTATCTACAATAAACTTTAACAGCTTTTCAACGAATCCCTTCTGAGATAGGCACGTCGTGTTATATGAATAAAATATTGTTTTATTATAATAGAAAAGATTAAATTGTAAAATTATGCAAAGGATGACAATAAATCTGCAAATTAACGTTAGGTACTAGGTATGGGTTTCTCTACCGAGTTCCGCCTCAAGAAATTGAGATTTACACTGCCTTTCTTAAAATTGATTTTATGTTACCAAAATGTTATAAAAGTACACTGTTACATGAATATTTCAATATCTCTCCGTATCTACATACATATTTTAGAGCCTGAAGGGTCTCGTAAGTAAAATACTAGGTAAGTATACATAATATTCACTTGCATCCGGTCAGATTAGAAGCTGGGTGGCTTCTAATCTCATATTTGGGATAAGGTTGGGCAGAATATGAATAAATCTACGAGTATTTAGGCTCTGAAGGATCTATCCACAAATGGCGCCAAAAAAGCATAGTTACCAAATAAGAGTCGACTCCAACGTGTGAAAATTGTTCCATGCACAGTCAGTTCAATGACCTCTAACCAGGATAGATGTTATCAACAAAAATTACTTAACAGTTTTCAATGGGTCGATTCCGTCATCTTACGTGTACCTAAGTATACATTTTTACAATTTTAGATGTGTACTGCGACTTCCAAGAACTTTGTGTACTTGCCACTTAGCAATTTGCACATTGTGTGAAAAAATCATATCGATTTTGAACGCGTGGTTATTTTGCTCGTCAGGGACTTAATTTTGTCAGCTTTGCTCACTGTAACTCAGAATCATACACAAGTTATTGTAGAATTACCAGTAGAAAGTCTGAGTTGGATAGATCACGAAATCTCGACGATTGCACCAAACTAACACATCTATCGAATGTTGACTGTGCAGTACTAAACAGTTGAATATTTGAAAATATCCTTGAATATTTGAACTTGAATACTAATCTTCTACAGAGTGTCTGCAGCAAGCGCATGACTTGTAACTAAGTAAGATATCAGTAACATTTTCTATGTCTATCAGATAGTATCTAAACATTTTTCCCAAATACTTCTCGCTACTGAAATGCAAAATCCTACAGTGAAATTGACAACATTAAAAGTATCATCAAGGAAGTGGGTGCTACGTGTTGGGTCGAAGATTAAAAGTCCTTCAAGACAAGGGTCATCTGTCATCAGATATGCGTACCAACGTCTGTAAGAAACTTTACCTACTTTCACAATATTTTAACAAAGCTTTTGTGGTTTTGAGCACAGTAGGTGAAACTGTGAAACACGCCGTGAAATTTTTGGTCTTACGAGTACACGGCAAAACGACTTGTTGACGAACGAGTGTTTCTTTTATCAGTAGTTACTTCGTAGGTGTATTGTATGATGGTAGGACCCACTTTTCAGTTTAAACAAGATAGCATTACATAACATCACGTCTGTAATCTCCTAGGGGTTAAGCAGAGGCTGCTACTGAGTAATTTCTGATGGAAAAATCTCAATAACACTTCGCCCGACCTTTTTTTTATTTTTTGTTGGGATATCATCAAATGACGCTCTGGGCGGAGCGGAGTGCGTGTCAGACTTTTACTGACTTGTTCCTTCAGTTGCCTGTTGCCAAGGGTCCCGGTATCCCTTTCGGACTTTCCCGCAACCGTGGCAGGCATTGGACGTAACGGACCACGTCAAATGTGCTGACATCTCTTTGAGGCGCGCGTGGAACACGACGCGACGTCGACCCGGGCCTGGTCCTTATCGGACGGCGAGCTACCCACTTTGCCCGACCTGGGAGTCCAACCCAGGACCTCATGCTCATGCAGTAACGCTTGCGACCACTATACCAACGAGGCAGATAAACAAGTTGTTAGGTATATCTAACTAATATTATAAACGCGAAAGTTTGTAAGTATGGATGGATGTTTGTTACTCTTTCACGTAAAAACTACTGAATGGATTTGGATGAAATTTGGCAAACAGATAGTATAAAACCTGGATTAACACACAGGATACTTTTTATCCCGATATTCCCACGGGATCGAGACTTACGCGGGTGAAACCGCGGGGCGCAGCTAGTTATTTATATGATTAAAACTCTGCCTATATATTTTATTATTTACCTAAATAAAATATTCTCAAGTTACAAACATACTTTCTTATATCTATTTATGTTAATCTTAAAGGCATGCTTTGAGGTAAAAGTAGGTATTATCTTGTGATCAAACAAGTTTATTATAGTAGTCAGACATTCCTTTGTTTTGTTAATTGCTTGAAACTTGATTTCTTTTATTTTATTTTTAATATTATACGATGCTCTTAGCAAGATGAGAACCCCCCATAGCCATTAATGTTAGACAATTAAGCAGTTTCAATAGGTATTAAAATATTTGTTAAGTTATGTTGTTGCTAGGTCGATTTTAAAAACATTTTTTTCCAACTTTACTACATTATCAAAACTCAAAACTTTTATTTTATTAAAAAGACGTTTACATTATTAAGAATTAAGGCTCCCGCAGACAGGCACGACAGCGCGAAGCCTCTCAAGTAGAACAATTTCCATGGAGTTTTCATATAAATTGTTCTAAGTACTAGAGTCGCGTCGCGGTGTCGTGTCGCGCCTGTCTGTAACCTAAGTTCTAACGATTTATCATAGATACAATATTTTCAAAACAATTCAAACTTTGATCTAAGGTAGGTGTAAGGTTGAATTGATTTGAAATTTCTTGATGTCAGATAATTTTTTTCAACATTTTGTTTTTTGTATTTTAATTTTATATTTAAGGCTAACAAACTCATAATTACTAATCAAATTACGCAGTAAATTATTCATTTTATGGCACTTATTTTTTGGTAAAATAAAAATAAAATATTGAGATCTTGCACCTTAGTCGATTAATAAAAAAAAAATGATACGGTTCAAGCAATCATTAAGTCACTGCGATCTAAAATTATTTTAATTTATGGTCATTCCTACTAATAAAAAGTAAATTGAATCTCACATAATTAAAAATCCACTAATTATCTTGAATGGGTCTTGTAGGTATGCGTGGGAGTATATTTTTAATCGATTTCAAATTACCGCAAAAAGCGAAGTCCATAGACATAAAGAACATATTTTTAAACTAAATCCTTTGAATTATGAAAGTGTTACGAACGAACAAAGATCGTTATTCATTTGCAAAATAGAGAAATACCCAAGAAATGATGCTAAAACAGCAATTAGTGAACTGTGCTTGCCTGCAGGCGTTTCTTTTATCGCTTCAGAATTGTTTAAAGTAAGTTATTGCTAATAAGAAAGACATCGTCAATGATGTATTTGGTTATTTAAACAGTTTTATTGTGAAAGTTTAATAAATCTGTCAACTAATTCTAAATAATGAGCTCATCTTTATTAATTTTTAAGCAGTTAGTTTGTGCTTTTTATCGCCAAACTTTTGTGCTTTTTATGACCAAACATAGACGCCTCAAGCGATTTGGTCCGAGTAGAAAATATTGCAACAAAAAATAACAGGAGGATGTTATTAATAGCAATTTGACATTCATAAGATTTATAGGGAATTAAAAAAATGCATTCGGATTTTTAGATCCGGATTCAAACCAAAAAGTTTACATTCATCTCATGTTTTTTTTTAAAGGCAAAAATCTCTTTTTACAAAGTCAAATAATTTATTTCAAGTAGGCACTTTTGAGCGTCAAAAACAAAGAAATAGAACTGATTCTAGTTGCCCCTTCCAAAAGGTAGTTTTCGTATCGAGAAGAATGGGCAAGAAACTCCACCGTTACTCTTTTAAAAATGTGTTACACTGCAAATGTCCCTAATTGATAATCATTGCGAGAATCTAGCTGACTAGGATCAGAAGATTCAGAAGCGTAGCCGATTCTTTACAACTATTATAATGACATTAAAATTATTCCATGTGTGACCAAAGAATTTTTTTAATCAAACTATTCGTCACATTCTATGGCAAATAAGCACCTCTAGCTGTTTAAGGTGGAGATGAAATAATATCATTTTTAATGCGATCAAATTTTGGTTTCATGGTTTAAAATTCCTTAACGCTAATCTGGGTAATAAGATGCTGATGGATAAGTGATAATGTTTGAGATGTTATTTGGTACTAGCTCGTGCATGCGGCTTCGCCCGCGTGGAGATCGGAAATTACCTCACGGGAAAGTACTACTGGGATAAAAAGTATCCTATCTGTGTGCCAAATTTCATACAAATTCGTTCAGTCGTTTTTGCGGGCTAAGTTAGAAACATCCAAACAGACAAACATACAAACTTTCATATTTACAATAATATTATAGTAGGGTATACATTAGGTTTTATAATATTTTTTATGTCGGTCTTCAGGAGTAATGCTCCTGGGTTAAGTGGGCACATTTAGTTAACTCATCGGCGACATCAATGAATTATAAAAGGAATCATCAGTAAATTAGGTAAATAATTTACATCCAAAGTTAGTGAGAGTCAAGCAAGCTTAGTCTCACTACTCAAACTGAACTCTCGCTGCGAATATATATATAAATCAAAATGTTTATTGGCAATCATGGTGCTGTCAAAATATTACCTTCGCGCCAATTTATTCATCGACGGGCATAATAGATTCAAGGGTAAAGTCCTTAAAACAGCTTATTGTGTATTGAGCAATTTGATCATTGAGCCTAAACACTACTGAAATGAACGTTTATTTATTTGTTTAATACTTTAAGCACACAAATGTACAGAGGCGGACTTAATGCCATAGGCATTTTCTACCAGTCAACCTTTGGGTGATGCAGAGACAAACAGTGGTAGGTGCGATAGCGAAAATTACAGTGTTCTATCAGTTATTTAAATATTCGATGTAGCAACAACTATACATTGTTACAGCGAATCAATTTTCACGCCTCCCCCTTAAGACCTAGGCCACATATTTTTGATATTCGGATAGGTACTCATCAATTTTCCTTATTTTAATATACACTCAACCCGTTTCTGCTTCTTATGGTTTCAACGATTTGACAAAACATCCAGATTTCTTATTTATATGTAACTTTAATATTAACGTATTATACACATAAACCTTCCGGAATAAATTCTCTAAACGATGGTTAAAACCTAATCAAAATCTATTGCGTGGTTTTGAAGAACAACGCGGATATACAGACAAACACGAAAAGCGACTTTATTTTATATTATGTATAGATATAGATTTAACTTTCGTTGCCTACTGAATTGCGTGAAGCCTGCTTCAAGAGGAAATCAATAAATATATCGAGTGCATCGAACGCTTATCACACACACAAATCTATATCCATTCTAACTTATAATAAAATCAGCTCTACAAATAAATGTAGCCCTGAACTTCAACTGTGTTTATAATCTACCTACTTAAAGGACCAGAGGCTATAGACAAAATCCCTTTTCTGTAAGCGTTAACGCCAACGGAGAAATCAAATTGTATGGAGTTGACATTAGCATTAGAGATGTCACGTGACTGCTGCTGTCAACTGCATACAATTTGATCTTTCCGTTGGCTTTAACGCTTACAGAAAATCGATTTTGTCTAGGCCACGGAGAAAAGAGTATAACAAAAGAAGGATAGTTGCTGACCTTCAAAGCCTGGAAATTGTGAAAAAAACCGGCCAAGTACGATTCGGACTAGCACACGAATGGTTCCGTACTAAAAATGTCTAAAAACACGTTTCTTGTAATGGGATCCCCTTTATCTAATTTTTATAATTTATTGATAAAGCGGCAATAGAAATATACAATCTGTGAAAATAGTCTATCTATAATTTTACGGTTCATGAGATGCCGACTGCTGACAGACAGAGAAGGACGGACGGACGGGATGCGGAGGCTTAGTACCTATTAGGGTTCTGTTTGGCACCTTTAAAAAACAACGTACGGAACCGTAAAAAAGAACTTCTTCTTTTCCTTTTTAAACTTTTGAATATCTGTTTCTTTTCTTAGTACACACGGCTACACATCAAGCTATACATTTCCAGTTTAAGCTGACCTCGCATTGTACAGAAATCCTATGCGATGCGAGGTCAGCTTAAACTGGAAATGTATAGCTTGATGTGTAGCCGTGTGTACCTAAGATTGTATGCAGAAATACATATTATGCTTGTTTTGTGATTTAGCTAGTCGAACTCTCAGCTCTAGTAGCTCACAGGCGCTTCGAAAGTTACTTTTATTATTTAGTAGTTCCTAGTTCTCTAACTTTTATTTTAACAATCAATGCTAGATTATAACGCTTTCACGCTAAAACGGCTGAACAGATGGATGGGGTAGACCATGACCTGGAACAGGACATAGGATAATTTTTATCCCGTTATTCCCACGGGATCGAGACTTACGTGGGTGAAACCGCGGGGTGCAGCTAGTTTTATATATTAAAAACAATGCTGTATAGAAATCTTTTAAAAGCACACTATTAAACCTAGCATGAGTAGACACGTGAATTGAGGAAATAAAGAGATACCTATATTTATGTATTTTAATTTTTTTTTAATGAGAAAGAAAGAAGAAAAGAAGGTAAGAAAGAGAGAAAGAAAGAAAGAAAGAAAGAAAGAAAGAAAGAAAGAAAAAAAAAGAAAGAAAGAAAGAAAATAAATTTATTTGACTCAGGTAATGAAATGAACCGTGAACTAATAAGCAGTAATCCTCATTAGTTCACAGGTCGTTAGTTTTATTCTCTCATAAGATAAAATCACGTTGCCATAAATTTTACAAATGCTACCGTTTCCCTGTCTCTAGAATGTCTAATTTCCCAAAAATCTCTATTTAAATTCAAAATGTAACATAATAATTTTGCATTTGTATTCACGTCGCGAACTTTTGACTTAAGGAAATTATAAACAGGCTACTTTAAGCTTCTTTTAAGTTATTGCTGTAAGCTTAAGTAGCTTCTTGTAAGTCCCGTTAAGGAGTCTACTTAAGGGCCTATACTACCTCAGCTCAAATTCACTTTTTGTCTTTCTCACACCATACTACACACGGCCTGAGTGAGAGCGAAACGGAGTGGGGTGCTGGCGGCTCCAAGACTGGAATAGTTTAGGTAATTGCTTTTTACGGTGAAAATAATGGTAATAAAAAAAACAAAAGCTTGTTTTATAGTTAGTTCAGTTATTATGCAAAGTTTCATGATCTAATTTGAAGTATTTTTTTAATACCAGCTTATAAGTACTTACGATTTATATGCAACTTAATTTACATAGGACCTATCATCAATCCTCAACTTAAACAAATATTTATATCAAAATTAATGCATAGTATTGTCGGCATATCGGAGGATCATGCTAAGCAATTGGAGGTAGGGTAGGCCCTTAATCTTCCTGTAATTGGTTCTAAACATATATTGCTCACATATTACATATATAGGTACAAAGTGCGAAACGTTGCTTAAAGCTATGTGACTTTCAAACGTCAAAAATGTATGTTTATACACTCGTTAATCATTACGATAAAAAGAATCGTCTCTATAAATAGAGCCCTAAGCGACTACACGCTAAGGGCACGGAGGGCACCTGTGGGGTACGGACCCCGGCTTAGGGCGTCACTGGGGGAGGGCAGCTAGAAACAGGCTGGACCGGATTAAATAGAGCTTTTTGTCTTGTAGTGGGGAATTTAAGACCAATGCTATTACAAAAGAAGTGGCGAAGTTTTGGGCAACAAGATTTGAAATACTGTCGTGTCAGAGACACAAAGAAGAAGATTACAATAGAACAATAGTTATTATGTAATTACTAGCTGTGTCCCGCGGATTCACCCACATAAAGGCGCTTACATACTGGCGCGAATTGTCGCGCGACGCGACTTTTAACAAAACAATTTCTGAGAAAACTTCACGGCGAACAATGCGGCGGCGCCGGCGTCGCGTGGCGCTCCAGTCTGTTCTCTAAAGTCTCGAACCCGTGGGATTTTCGGGATAAAAAGTAAAGGGCACTTTCAGATAGGCTTCCCCTTAGTTCCCTTTTAACTTTGGCTCATAACTTTTTTAGACGCATTGCAAACATGACACTGACCTTATTGCTATTTTACATGCATTTCCCCCATTTATTAGGTATAATTATTTTATTTTCATCCACTGGAAAATGCTTTGCTTATATTATACAATGTGTAACTGCACATTATGGAAGTAATTTGTCCAGAATCGTTTTCTGTCAATTTTAATATAAGTAATTTTTTATCACAAAAATAATTAAATTACGTAAATTACGGGCAGAACAAACCAAAATGGACGAAGTACTGGGACATGGTGTATAAACTACCTACTCCAAGTCTGTCACCTCAAACTATGGCTATGAGCAGCATTATAAATAAACATGGTGCCTTTTATATCCCTGACGTAATGCATCTTCCTTGACCTGACGCAATGTTTACGATCCACGAATGTTTTTGCTAGTCTATGTTATTATTATAACTGACCCGACAGACGTTCTCCTGTCCAGATTTCGGTTTAAAGAAATTTATTCTCATAAGAACTTACAGTCCGCTTATAATGAGATACAAAGTAATACGTATGATAATACAATACAATTTCCTCCAGAGTATTAGAAGTTACAATGTACATACATATTTCTTAAGCATATTTTTAAAAGTATTCCCGTTATCGCACTCTTTTATATCGTCCGGCAATCCATTGAACAGCTGTGCTCCTTCAAATAATATAGTCTTTCTACCGTAATTAGTCCGTGCGCTGATGACTTCAAGATGGTTTTTATATCTATTTCTTAGGTTATATGACATTGTTTTTTTCTTAAGTTGTGTGTTAGTTTGTATTGAGTTTGTAGTTATGTTTTTAATAAGAATGCAAGTGTAGTAAATGTATAGCTGTCTAATATTTAATAGTTTAGTTTTTTCGTATGGTCTTTGTTGGAGTGAGATAATGATAATGGAACAAAATTTTATACAAAAATCCGATCGAAAAAAAGGACATTCTGTATTTTCCGAATTTGAAAAATTTCTGTGGAAGTTTTCCATGCTTTACCTTAAAAATTTAATTAGGAAAATAGAAAAAATACATGGTACTGGCCATCAGATACTGGGTACACTCGGCAAAGTTGGGGGTTGACCACTTTTCACCCTTATACCTATCCTTATTTAACATATTGAAAAGTGGTCAAGAAGTTAAGTAACGAGAATAAAGTGCATGTTGTATGTCATGGCTAACATTTCTAGACGCCCATGAAAACTTTCCTTATCGAAAATAATTATTGCGTATGACCGTGTATGACAAACACGTTTACATGGAAACGTTCATAAAGTAAATACAGAGCATCACTGAGTATAACTTGTTTAGTGATTAACGAACCGCATTATTAACTAAAACCATTGTGACAACTACCTATGACTACTTAAATGCTTTTTAATTATAATTTTGTTAACGACTGGATTTTTCCATCAGAATTTGAAATAAAAAATTAATTAATAGAACTGTCATATTTAATTAAAACTTATGTCAAATAAAAAAAAAAACGTACCGTAACTCCAAGCCAAGGGTAGCATCACTAAGAATAATGAAATTATTCTCGTCATATTGACACGTTCACTGAAGATTCTATTTTTAAATTCAAATGAAGAACGAGTAACACCTCTAATGGAACACAATTAGAGTATCGATACACGAGTATGTCGGTCGGATGGCCGGCGTGTTGTGATGCTCGTCGGAACACGCGCGTTATATTAAATATTTTTCACTGCGCTTATCACATCACTAGCGAATTAACGAACTGCAGACTGTTCTACTTTTATTATTATTTACGATTTTCACGGTTTAAATTTAATAATAATATATCTTCACTGACGCGTGTGGTTAAGAGCGGCGTGTTTTCTTTGAAAGGAAACTTTTATTTTAAAAGTACTTAGGTATTATAAAATTATGGATTAAAATAATTTAACCTATGATAATTTTGTTTGGCTCTAAAGGGCTGAGCGAGCAATAAAGTTTATTTAACTGTTTTGAATTAATTGTTTCGTAACTTTCACGTACCTACTACCTTCCTAAATTCTCACTAAAAAGATCTTTTTCGAGTGGTGTAGATAACTTGTTTCATAATTAAAATAAACAATAAGTAACTATTTTATCTCCTATGTCATAGTTCAAACTCATTATAAATATTTATAATTTAATCAGTTTATTGTAAAAAGTTAGGTATAAAATAAAATATAGCTTATTACAATAATAATTATTCCCTTGTGATGTCGGTGATAGGGCCGATATCTGCGGATGAGTCACTAACCGGTTTGCCAGTCATAAAATTATACGATTGTGATAAAAAGAAATATACTGTCAATTCAGACAGAGGTGTGCTCATGCCCTTGAATAAAATAAAACTTTTATTATATTTATAATAAAATTCGAAGACTTAAAAGGAGCATCATGTATCATTATGTGAAGTGTGAAAGTAGTGAGTGAACTAATATTTTATTTTAATCCTATACTAACTTAATAAATTATTTTATTTGTTTCGCTTTCACGTCTTACTCAACCGATCATCATGAAATTTTGCATACACGTTGTTAGGGGTACAGGAAAGGATATAAAGGTACCTTTCATCCAGAAAAACAGTACTGTTCCCGAGGGGATACAAAAATAACTTTACAAATCTACATAGCGCGGCGGACCCGCGGGCTAAAGCAAGGTTTCTGATATTTTATGTGTGTAAACTTTTAGATATAGTCGATTCCATAATTCCTTTATCACTTTTGACTACAATCTAAACGTAGGTTAATCTGATCAAGTATGCTTCACTAGTTTCGTAACTTTTCTGTGGATTTTCGTTTAGTTTTATATCAAGAACTCGCCTGGGCTCGCAAGGGCGCGTCTATTATTGTAATTAAGGAATGCAATCTCGATCTCGACATCTCGACAAAATCTCGTGCCTTTTTTCGAGATTCAATCTCATGGGTAGACAATTCCGTTCTTGAAATCTCGTTCGCGATCTCGAAATTATTTTAAGACTGTTAGCTTTCAAATGATGTTTATATTATCTTGGAAATTAAAATAATTAATGGAAAGGATTTAAATTACGTTCCATTTATGCGTAGTGCAGATTAATACTTGAATAAACGTTGATTTTTTTGTACGATAGTACGTATAATTTAAGAAATTTAACGCAGGATATCGTGTTAAATATCGTAAATTATAGGTAATATCGTGGTGCGGTGCAGCTTTCATTTTATTCACCTATGTTTAAGATTTTTTTTTATTAATAAACGTATTTTCTATTTCAGAAAAGGGCAAAATCTCTAAAAAGTATTCGTGCCTGATTGCGCCACTAGGGAATCACTAATGCACGGATGCACTAAGGCAGCCCGCGAAATTAAATTTTCTTACGTTTTTTGCAATTTGCAGGTCTGGTTGTATGTTGATTAAAATATGATTCGCAACCGTAAAAAATATTTATTTACAGAATTATAAACATAAGAATCAGTAATATAAATCTCTAAGTTCATTATAAGTGCATTGAATGACTATTTCATGAATTTTCATGAAATCATGACATTTGGCACTGAAGTTTTCACCTTAAGTATATAGGTTTTCGTGAAATCCGTGCCTGTAGCAACACAAGCTATCGGTAGGTAAATTAATATAATTATCTGATTGTTTATTTAATATACGAAGCATTGTTTTGCATTTCATTGTCATAATTCGGAATTTTTAAGTCGTCAACTTCGGGGTCAAGGTTTCTTTTTGTAGTCAGCGAGGGTAACCTGTATTTTTATCTTTTTAGGGTTCCGTACCCAAAGGTAAAACGGGACCCTATTACTAAGACTCCGCTGTCCGTCCGTCTGGCATCAGGCTGTTTCTCATGAACCGTGATAGCTATACAGTTGAAATTTTCACAGATGATGTATTTCTGTTTTTTCGTTTGCCGCTATAAGAACAAAGATTAAAAAACAGAATAAAATAAATATTTTAGGGGGCTCCCATACAACAAACGTGATTTTTTAGCTCGTTTTATTAGATAACTAGCTGATGCCTGCGGTTTCGCCCGCCAAATTATATACCTTCCTCGAGAACCACTCTATACGAGTACATTGGTGAAAACAGCATGAAAATCGGTGCATAGTTTTTAAGTTTATCGCGAACAGGACGACAGACAGATGCGGCGGAGGACTTTGTTTTATAATATGTAAGGATAAGGATGGTACGGAACCCTTCGCGCGCGAGTCCGACTCGCACTTGGCCGGTTTTTTATATCTTTTATGATTATGATGAATAACTTGGTTTATACCAGGAGGATTAAATTTTGATTACCTACAGCTATTGTCTTTATTACATTGATTAGGTTTTCTCATAACTACCTCTCATTTGGACTCCGTAGGTATGTACTTAATCACCACAATACAACTAAGTACAAGACAAGAAGATTCACAGATTTTGTCGAAGCATCATCATCTGCCTAGCCTTTTCCCAACTATGTATGTTGGGGTCGGCTTCCAGTCTAACCGGATGCAGCTGAATACCAGTATTTTACATGGAGTGACTGCCTATCTGACCTCCACAACCCAGTAACTGGGTAATACCCCTTGGTAAGACTGTTTGTCAGACTTTCGGGCTTCTGACGACCTGTAACGACTGTCAAAGATCCACAAATGACAGCCGGGACCAACGGCTTACGTGCTTTCTGATCCATGGAAGATTCTCGGTATGTTAAGATGGTCACCCATCCACAAATCAACCCCGGCAAGCGTAGCTTAACCTGATCGATCGACCCGTGCCGCTGTTATTACTTAGCCACGAGCTCCTCCTTTTTTTTGTCGAAACATGTCGTCATAAAAAGTTCGATACAGTTCGCGACATGTTGTGTTCATTATGACATGTGTTTAAAAACATCCGGGGGCAATGTCATTGGTATAACAAGAAGGAGTTCCTTCTAGGGCTCCTTATGAATAACACACAGCTCTTCTATAAGGATATGTCGATATATTTACATTTCAATAGACATTCTATTTAAATTTCTAGATTTGTTTGTCTATGTACTACGTTTGAAGAACAATGATTTTTCTATTAGTGCACGTACGTGAAATTTTGGCGTGGCGTAGGTTCGCTCGCCATTACATAATGTGGGACTCAAAGATAACTGGTGGAATGTGGGTATACCCTACAATTTATAGGTTACACATCTGCCTAACCCTTCAGGGATTACAGGCGTTTATGTTATAAAATTATAATAATAGTAGTAGTAAAATGCGAAAGTTAGTGTGTTTGTTTTTTTGTTACGCTATTACGTTAAAACAGCTGAACGGATTTGGATGAAATTTTGTCACATGGGTAGACCATGACCTGGAGAAGGACATATGATACCTTTTATTCCGATTTTCCCACGGGATTGAGATTTATGCGGTAGAAACCGCGGGGCGCAGCTAGTATCCTAACTTCCTAACATTAAAAGTTCCAGTTTAAGAAAGTATGTAGGTAATAACATATTACAACACTATATACTTAAATATGTATGTATAGCTAGCAAAGTTTGTCATTGTAGCTAGCTAACCAGACTGCCCTAGTCAGACATTTTATCCAAGTGACCAAATCATAGCGAAACACAAACCCAATTTATAATGCATCACTAATATAATATGCTTGTATATAAAGTACATTGTGATTAAAGTAGGTATTAAAATAATACAGGGTCAAACTAAATTACATAGCGAAACTCCACAGACGTGTTGGGTATCGATAACTAAACATGATAAAACAAAAAAAGAAATGAACTCAATATTTGCGTATTTCCACAAGTGTTTAAAGGTGTGTCCAAACATTGCGCGGCAAGAGCGCGGCAGCAACACGCGGCGTTTGTAGGACGCATTTCTGCCGCGCTCTAGTGTGGACTAAACAGACGAATGTTTGCGCGGCAGTACTGCGCGGCATATCCGAGACACGCCGCGCACTTCAGTTAGCATGAAAGCGGTTGCGTGTGACGTAGCTCTACTTATAATTCGCCCAAACACAATTACTGACGAATGGTTGCTAGAAATGTTTGTGCGCGGCAAGTAGACAGAAGCGTTCGCGCGCGGCAGTTGTCCAAACACAGCGCAGCAGCCGCGCATGTTTGCCGCTCAATGTTTGGACAGACTTTAATATTGCGCGTTATAATAGTTGACTTGCTTTACATTCATAAACTCATGCCTTATTCCCATGGGGGTAGAAACTACAGAATGCCACCTGCATCCTTACATTATACAGACTCCTTTTGACCCGTTTGCAGTCATACACGCAGATCGCGCCGGTTGTAAGTACTGCGCACCTGACCTTTCTGAAGAACATAACCAACCGGTCACTATTTACTTGCTTTACTATTGTTTTATTTAGCACGCATACTTCATTTCTTCAATATTTTTTTTTCTTTTCTTTCATTTTATCTTTTAACACGTACAGTAAACCGAAAATATAAATTTTCTGACATACAGCTATCATAGACGCGTGGTTGGTATTGTATGGCTTGCCATTAAATCAATATCCATATATTCATAAAATAATTGATTACATCTCTATTTTTCTCACCATCTGGCTAATGTGTATGACTACGGAACCCTAAAAAATTACAGTGACACAAAGACTTTAAGAATTTAAAATGCACGATAAAATCCGATTAATAAACTAGGAGGATGAAATCTATATATTTGTAATTGTAACAAGTTAGTATTGAATTAATTATAACGATAATAATCGCGGGCATTATCTTGTAAATGCATACCGTTGAATATCTCTCAAGACAAGGTCAGATGGCGCTATCTGAAGAGGTCGCATCTGATATCATCATGAGATAGGTACAAAGCAATACTTATGGGTTTATTATGTTTTATATATAAACATAGCGTTATCTTCAGTCAGGGAAATTAATTTTTAATCAAATTGACACAGGATACTCGTGACTTTATTCTTCAACAGCTTTCAACCCTATTGAAACATGCGTCAAACTCAAACCATTTATTTCAAAAATAAACCGCATAAAGGTACTTTTTAATTGTCAAGGGGTTGGTCAGTCTTATAGATGAAGCTAGTTGCCCAATCCAAAGCGTAGTAGGTTCATATGGAGAAGAACGGGCAAGAAACTCCACGGGCGGTGCGGCGTCTCTGGTCCATCTCAATATTTTCTTGGTTTTATGATATTATTTTCAGGTGTTTTCCGTGCGTTGCTATCATTCAGTGAGTCGGTCACGGAAATGTTTTATATGTATAATTAAATGTAGTATACTTATACAGGCATATTAACTATCTATATGTATGTGCGGGAGTACCTATAATTAATGGTAATCGTGCCTCACGACCCACTAGTGTGGCTCGCACAGTGGGTAACATGACGCGACTGATGCCCGGATGTGTGCACTATCAAAAATACCAGTTTTTATACTTCTAGGAATGAAAAAAAAAACCTACTTACCTTGGTAAATAACGATGCGCTGTTAGTTCAACGGATAAGGGAAAATATATAAAATAGGTATGGAATGTAGCTCGGTTTGACACTTTACTTCGAACGACGATTCGTCGATTGTTGCTACCTCGATGTTTTTTGTTAAATTCAGCAGAATTTAATTTATTGGGGATTTCGAGGAAACTACCTATCGCGGTAACGAACCGTCGAGTAAACGTCCCTTCGAAGTAAAAACCCGTCTACGTCCTCAGGTTTCGATGAATCAAACCTTCGAGGTATTAAAGATCCATCGAAGAAGAAAACTTTCGAGAAAAAGACATCGAGGTAACGACAGTCGGCGAAACGTTGTTCAAAGTAAAATGTATAACTGAACAAAAAAAAAAAAACAATTTAAATTTTTACATATTACTTAATTTATTTACAATACATAAGTATAATAATTACGTTACGATCACAGAATATCAACGACTAAATAATCTCATATTAGTTAAATTAAATAACAAGATTTAACGTAAAAAAATAATTTCGGATTTTACATATTCCTCGAATGTTTCAAATCTCATTTTGTTTTTGTTAAAAATTCTCTGTACTGTTAGCATTATCTAGCTAATTAGGTACTGAAAAACTAACTTATCGTTAGTTTGTTTGCATTTTATATCCGTACCTATTAAGGTGATAATAAAATTAAACGAAATTATAGGAATCGAGTTGTTCACAACTCTCATACACTATTAAATATTCGAAATGAGAATAATTTCTAGTTTCGGATCTACAAGCGGTCATACATGTTCCATTCTTTAAGCCATCAAAAATATAATTAGTATGGCAACATTTTTAGCCAGTCAACAACTACTGACTGACAGACCTTTGTAAGCAGCTGTACGGTTAAAGGCAACATCTCAAACTAAAAAAAGTTCAGGCGTTAACTTTTTTTAAAGCATAACCAAAATCGATTATAATTATCCTTAGATGGAAAAGTGTAACAGTGGGATGTTAATGACTTAGAAGTAATTAAAAAGCTTAGTCAAAGTAAGTAACTACGGGTGACTTTTGAGGACTTGGTGTAAAATCAAACTCTTGGACCTGGCCATTATTGTTGATGATTTTATGACCACCCTGATCCTCTGAGACCTTGCCGTTGATGTTGGAAGACGTGTGGTACTGGAACTGCGCCTCACCGAAGACCTGGCCGCCTTGTGGAGGCTTTAGGTCCCGCACGTCGGTGTAGGTGAGAGGCTGGAAATATATCACAGGTTAAGAAACAGTTGGTTATCAAATCTCTTTGGATCTCGACTCGATAGATTTTTAATAAAACATCACCTTATGTCTTAAGCTGGTAAATTTTGACTCCTACGTCATCAAAATCATCATCATATCAATATATTATCATCATAGGTAAATGGCCATTTTTATTTTTTTATCAGCTTTATTTTATCCCTTACATGTAGTGCTTATCTACTGTTTTTCGTTGTGTACTTATTCATTTTTTTGTTAGTAATGTTAGTTTTGTACTTAATTAAGTTTAGTATTGTTAGTTGTAAGGGCCGCCTTTTGCGGAAAAAGCCTCCTACAACTTTCTAACTTTTGCCCGTCTTGGCCATAAGTTTCCGGCTATTTGTACGATATCGTCAGTGGCGGCGCAAGATCTGACTTTACTGTGGGCGAGGTACATTTCGCGAGGCCCTCTGGTGGAGCAAGAAGACAAAAAAAATAAAAAAAACAGTTGAGACTGTCATATTATTATTTTTAGGTATGGATACCAATTTGTTATTATGTGTGACTAGGTAATGGCCATAGTCATCGGAAAATTTGGCATTGGACTGTACCCATAATAGTCGACTTTACTTCAAACACGGTATCTCTATTTGACCAGTCCAAGTTTTTAGTACAAGAAAATAACTTACGGAAATAATTGTCTTCTGTGTATCTAGCTGGAGTTTGCCGCCATTGTTCCCAAGACCGCCCTCTACCGGCTTGCCGTTGACGTACGAATGTGAGTGTGAGTACGAGTATTGATGGTTGTATGAGTTATGGCTACCCGCTGCTCCCTGGCTTGGTAAACTGGTGAATGAATGTGGCTGAAATAACATAACGCATGGTAAAATAAAGTTCGAAACGGTAAAGGAAAAAACGTGAGGCCAATATGTCCTAGAAACAAAAAAAATCGAAGATATGTGACATCCAACCAGCACTGGGCCCGTGTCACGGACTACGGACCCTTGACCCCTTTCACAGAGAGGAGGCCTGTGTCCCCACACTCAGCAGTTGAAACTTTATAGTCTGCTACAAATACACTTTCAATAATCAGTCTGCGGTTCATGCATTGCTATTGCAAACGATTTACCGTTTATTCATTTTTTTTAATGGTATCCCATTGGTATTAGGAACAAGGTACACGTAACCGGCCATAAGCCATAGTAGGAAAAAGAAACTCCTAACAACACGGCATCGTATCCTGGTTTACCCCTTTCTGAATCAAGCCCTTGATCCAGCGGCCTTACGAGAGCTTCCTCAGATGTTGTACACACGGCTACACATCAAGCTCTACATTTCCAGTTTATGCTGAGATCGCATTCTATAAAATTTCCGTACAATGCGAGGTCAGCTTATACCTACTGGAAATTTATAGCTTGATGTGGAGCCGTGTGTACGAGGCTCTTACCTATGTTATTTTAGCAAATTATATTTATAAATTGGGTCAATGGATTCAGAGTCTGCTTCGTTGGTGTAGTGGTCTCAAGCGCTACTATTGAGCATGTAGTCCCGGGTTTGATTACCAGGTCAGGCAAAGTGTTATTGGGTGTTTCTATCTGGAATTTCTCAGTAACAACCCGGTGTCTAGATTTGTGCTCGGTTGGTGACAATAGGCTCGCCTCCTATTACATGGTACTTAAACATAAGTGGTGAAATGTGGGTGTACTATAAGTACACCTGTACCCAATCCTACGGGGAAACAAAGTGTGATGGTATGTTATCCTCTCTTGAGTATTATATAATACTAGCTGATGCCCGCGGCTTCGCCCGCGTGGATGTCGGCTATTATATACTAAAACCTTCCTCGAGAACCACTCTATCCATTAGTGAAAACCGCATCAAAATCCGTTGCGTAGTTTTAAAGATTTAAGCTTACATAGGGATATAGGGACAGAGAAAGCGACTTTGTTTTATACTATGTAGTGATAATGTTCTATGGTTATGTTACACTTACAATGGCGGGTAGGTTGGTTGGCTGTCCAATTCTGACGTTATTTTTGCTGCCTTTTTTGCCGCCGATGCCGATGCCGATGCCGATTTGTCGGCAGCAGACGGAGCATATTGGAAGGAGTAGTCCGAGGCACTGTAGTCGTTGCCGATCTGCGACTGAGGGTTGATCGGGTTTATCTGAAGTAGAAAAATTTAACTTTAGCATTTGGCGTGCGGACAGATTAGTGATTCGCCGATCTAGGTATCACGGCGTTATTTGATCTACCTAATGTTTTGTGTCAAAAGTTTTCGTTTTTAGGGTTCCGTACCCTAAGAGTAAAACGGGACCCTATTGCTAAGACTCCGCTCTCTGTCTGTCCGTCTGTCCATGAACCTGATAGTTAGACAATTGAAATTTTCACAGATGATGTATTTGTTGCCGCTATAACAACAAATACAAAAAAATAGAATAAAATAAGTATTTAAGGGCTCCCATACAACAAATGTGATTTTTTCTGCCGTTTTTACAGATAATGGTACGGAACCCTTCGTGCGCGAGTCCGACTAGAACTTGGCCGGTTTTGAATACAGGGCCATCTAATATAAGTTTTTACCTGACACTTGAAACTTGAGATTGACACCATACTAGATGGCTCTTACACAATATCTTTATACATAATATCCAGCGAAAGGAACTTCGTTTCAACCGGGTGTCACACGACACCTCCTTTAAGGCACCGACTTTTTTTTAAATGGCTGTTCTCATAGTTCTTCAACCAACACCAACCTGAGGCCCTAGATAAAGTGACATTCTATCAGCGATAACGATGATGGAAAAGGAGAAAGTGTATAGGACTGACATAAGCTATCGAAAAGCTGTGAACCCTGTTGAAAGTCGTTGTAGAAATACGAAACGCTTTCGAAGCGATTGTCACTTGTCTAGGCCCTCTGGCATTAAGTTCACCTCTGTACACTTGTGTGCTTAAGGTATTATAGTTATACAAGATTTTATCTTTTATAAATGTTTCTTTGCAATACCAATATCGAACAAAAATGGCGCGAATTCGAAAAATTCGAATTCTCGTCTTACACGAGAATTCGAATTTTTCGAATTCGAATTCACGTCGTACCGCGCATGATTTGTTTTTAAATTACGGTGCTTTGTTAGTGAAACGCTCGTGAATGACAATGTTCCTTTTTTGAAATGAGTTGCTTTATGAAATTCGGTACAACATTATAACACCCGTTTGGATGATATTATGGTTACTATGACACTGGTTGTTTTAATGTTGGCAATAAACTAACTGTTTCAGAAACTTTTAGAGAGGATTTATAGCATGGGTGTAGATAAAATCAATAAATGTATATTTATTAATATAAAAGTACACTTACAAAGGACGACAGTTCAGTTTTAGGTGTGAAATCGAACTCCTTGACTTTTCCGTCGTCATTGATGACCTTATGACCTGCTTTGTCTTCAGTGGTCTTGCCATCGATGTTGGAGGCAGAGTGGAAGGAATACTCTGCTTCACCGTAAACATGGCCACCGTCTACTGGCTTTAGATTTCGCACACCGTCGAACACAACAGGCTGAAATAGAAAAGTTAAAGAGCATTTAGCAATTATAGCATTTTACCAAAAGTGTCCTAAACTTAAGGGCCGATACACACGATGCATTCCGGCGTCGTACCGCACGTGCAACGAACTTGCAACCCGCGAGACGAGGTGGGGAGAGCGATACGCGTTGCGACGCCGCCGCCTCGCCGCGCCGGGGTGGCACCGCTCACCGTATGACCGTCAATGCGGCGAAATCTTTGCGGTGCGGCGCCGCAACGCATCGTGGGAACAGGCTCTATGTCAAATTCGGTTGCTAACTTTTTTACAGCACGATTATGGTTTTTTTTTTTTTGTAGTGATGAATTTCGGTTATAAGTATAATCGTCAATCAGTATACGCAAGCTTATGATTATCTTATCATAAGCTTGCGTATATTGATTAACAAATTTAAACCAGTTTAATAGTTTATGGTAGATTTTAGAAATGGTCCAAAAAGCTGGTCCCCCTGTACTGTAACTTGAATGTCATTGGTATTTATGTTGCACTTAGTCTTAGTATGTACAAACCATTAACATTCCCTGAATGTACATAACCTTAATTTATGACCAATTAAGACTCGATTATAACCGATTAAAGTGGTACTGTATCGCTACTCGCAATTATACATTCAAATTCAGAATACATCATGTTTCATTCATCATCTTCTTGTTAGAAAAAGACATAAATTAAATAGGCAGAGGTGTAGGTACCTCTAGTAACACCCATAGTTCACCAGTAATGTTGAAGTCCCATGTAATACGGGGTGAGCCTATTGCCATAGACCGGGCAAATATCCAGGCTTTGGGCTGCGACTGAGAAATTCCTGATGGAAAAACCCAATAACACTTTGCCCGACCTGGGAATCGAACCCATGCAGGACTTCATGCTGAGCAGTACCTAGCGCGACCACCAGACCATCGAGGCATCCTTTTATGGTTATAGGAGGAAGAGGTCGTTAGTTATCATTTACAGAGTGAAAAATACAGCAACAGCTTAAGTTATGTGTTTCTTAAATGATTTAATTTTTACTTCTGTAAGTAGGTTTGTACAAACTTACCTACCACTAACTAACTAACCTACTTAACTTACTACTTTTTTTCTCTTTGTTCGTCACAATCAGAGCACCTGCCATATAATCTCTTCACCACCCTTGGTTGACTGGTAGAGAATGCCTCAGGCATTAAGTCCGCTTTTGTACCTCTTTTTTGAGTGCGAAAAGTTTAAATAAATAACTACATGACTACTCAGAGAAGAAATGCCGAAACAAACTCAGAGGTCATAGTCCGTTTTAAAGTCCAGATATATTTGGTCAGATCATGTGAAGACCATATAGATTGGTAACTGAAATGGTAGTTTGAGGAAAGAACCACACAGGTCGAGTGGACCTGTCAATGTTAGTGCACGCATTTGTCAGTAAGTAGGTAATCGTGCAGCTCAACTCAGAACTTAGGAGCTCAACAATTCGACGAACAATACCAAAGAAAGGAGTTTTGGGGAGGCCGCATAAATAATTCGAACTGCCAGACCATGATTTAAATTCACTCCAGAACAGAATACAGTTATGTGTAATGTGATAAATGTACAGTAGCAAATGGGGAGACCAGAACCATTACCAACAGGAAAAGTCTTCCGTAGGTATGACATAATAATATAATAGGGGTTTTCCGGTGAGCTGTGACACTACTTGATAACTTGACGAGTGTGACACTCTAAGGACCAATTATTTAAAATTATTTCCATAACATACTCGTATTGCGTATGTGCATTAAATCACTTTATTTATTATTTAACATACCTTAAATTCGGCATTCTTAGCGAAATTTTCGCGTAACCTGCAAATAATAAAAATAAAAATATGAGTGTTGAAAAATCATCAAGCTAACGTAGAAAAGACTTCTCCATTGACTTCGTTCATAAAATAACAGTTTTCTGTTCGTTCGTAAAACAAAATGTCAATCAATCGACCTATTCTGTAAATATCTCACGGAGAAAACTTAGATAGACTGACTTTTACTCCTACTCCTTCACTGTGCACGCGGTTCGGTTGTGGAATTCACTTCCGCCTGACATTAGGGACTGCCAAACTGTTGCAGTATTTAAAAGAAGAGTGAAAGAACACTACCTATCCATTTCGTCATAGTTGCATAGTTATTTTAAATTATATTGTAATTATATATTTTTAAGTGATATTTATTTTAGAAGTATGTATGTAAGTATATTCTAATAATGTATGTTTATATTTAATTTTGAATTGTTTTTGTTTCTCTTCTACTCTTACACACGTTGTCTTCATCTCTTTTATCTACTTTCCTATCGCAGGTATGCTGGAAGAGATTTCTTTAGAAATAATCATTGCCTTTGTACGATTTTTTCTGTTCCTTTCTTCTTTTCTGTATTTATATGTGTGTGCATAAATGGTTAAATAAATAAATAAATAAATAGAGATAAAGATTCAAACATGTGTAACATGATACAAGAATCATCATCATCATCTGCCTAGCCTTTTCCCAACTATGTTGGGGTCGGCTTCCAGTCTAACCGGATGCAGCTGAATATGATACAAGAATAATATGCACATTTATAGGTGGAGACATAATTTTAGTGGACCAACATGTTTTGCCTCACTCGGCGTACAAAATGTTTGTAAATGTTATTAACTAAATAAATTAATTTTTAATGTAAGTTTTTGAAATATTCTTTTGTTTGAAGTTTCAACGTCTTTATCTTAGCATAATATTATTTTATGAAAATACCGTTTCATCTTTTGTACCGACTGTAACGTGGAACGTTTTTTGAAAATATTTGAAATAGCCAATCATTCCCCGCTTTCTCTTTCCCCGCAACCCTACTGCACCTCATTTGGCGAAATTGAGTCAAAACAAAATTCTCAACAAGCGTTATCAATAGTTATAGCGGTAGGTATCTTTGTCATCAAATCAACGTAACAATGGACGAGCACAAATATCGTTCATATATTGTTGTGTGTATTGTTTGGATGACCACATCAATTATAAAATCTTCGTAGTAAACATCATATTGCCGTCAATATTCCCGGATGAATAATGTATCCAAACGTGAAAAAAAAATCATGAGGAATGCGATATGCCCTAGAATCATAAATTCGAAGACATGTGACAGCCATCAACCCGGGCCTGAGACGTGGATAAGGCCATCTCTTTCGCAAAGAGGAAACCAAGTTCTAACTGTGGGAATATTAAAGGTATATTATGTTATCCACATTAATATGGTAATCTTCATGTTCGAAAGTATCTTAGAAGAGACGTAGGTAATAGAGGTAAATATCATAATTATCATATACTAGCTGATGCCCGCGGCTTCACCCGCGTGGATGTCGGTTATTATATACTAAAACCTTCCTCGAGAACCACTCTATCTATTGGTGAAAACAGCATAAAAATCAGTGCAGTAATTTTAGAGTTTATCGCGAACAGACAAACAGATAGACGCGGCGGAGGACTTTGTTTTATAATATGTAAGGATGACGGTTATAAGAGATTTTTCCTTGGACAGTGGTCAAGTCACAGATATAAAGTTCACAAGTTTTTTCATGCCCGATACAGGTCTTAAATCAGGTTATTCTAGTAAATAAAACAAGGTTAGCAAAAGTGGACATATGTCTGGGACATCGAGTGCCAGCTTTGCACGCAGATGACCGCCATGTAACTCAAAGTATGTAATTGAGGATTTCCCCAGTTGAGTTTAACAAGCCATTTAGAAGCTAACCACTCGGTAGAGGTACGTTATTGCAGCTCTTATCTTAACGATGACCTGCAGCTACCTCAGAGACAGTTTCAAAGGATTATGATGGTAATCAAATTAAGGATGTGTTTAAGGATTTTGTGTCACTCAGAACTAGCTAAAAGCGATCTGACTCATATGTTTTCTATTTATTTTAATTCGCAATCTATGTATCTAACTTTACAATAATATTTACATGAAATTATGAGACACGGTCATTATTACTGATGTCACTCTACCGAAACGTTGTCAACAGAAATTAGAAAATAGTAGAATTGATAAAATAAACAAATTGTCGTGTTTGTCAACATTTCTCGTTCATTTTTCTTGTTTGTTACCAGTATACTCATGAAATGTTCGCGGATTTTTGCATAACTTTTTAATTAGTCGAGATTTTTAATTCATATTCTTATTGACAGCTCTTTAGGACATGCGCTATCCGAATATTAAAAAATATTTGGCTTAGGTCTTAAGAACGGCATGAACATTGATTCGCTGTTACAATGTATAGTAGATTAATGTTATTTTACATTTCGAAACGGACTGTTCGATCTAAAAATTTGTTTTTTAAGGTTAGGTTCTATTAAATCTTTGTCTGCGTTGATTGCACTTACAGTTCTTGGACCTGGTCCCACTGGTTCTCCCGAGCCGCTGATATGATTTCATCATACGTAGGTGAAAGTGCTGGAACAGAAACGAAACATGTATATTAGTATCGGCCTGTAATTGCCCCACATCCCACTGCAGGTTGGTACCTCAGTAAAGGCTTCTTTTCATCCAGAGAAAGAACTTACAGGGTCAGGGGGCTGACTATGAAGTATTAATGCCATCATTATTCCACTGCGACAAAAGGATGGTGCTAGCGGCCTCGTATAGCTCCGTCTCTCACTAACACTGGACAAATGGTGGCATTAATACGTCGTAGTATAGGTGCAGGGGTAGTATTATGAAATATTAATTCCATCAGTATTCCACTGCGAAAACGGGATGGTGCTAGCGGCCTTGTATAGCTCCGTCTCTCTCTCACACTGGAAAAATGGTGGCATTACTACTTCATAATACGGCACCAGGTCACCGCTCTTACTCAGTGCATGTTGATGGCATCTTTTCAGTAGGTACAAAGGATTTACGAGGACATAACATTTGAAGTTTTAAAAATCCACTTTGGTGAACGTTCGACGAGACAACAAACTTAGATTCTTATTATTTAAAAGCCTGATGACGTCTATAAGTTATATCAATGTTTTTATTTTCATAAATTATTTTGAGTTATTCCATTAGAAACTCGATGATAATATGCGTATAAATACGGATCTTGGTCTTTGGTAAAGATTATTTTTTTGTATCACAATCAATTCACACTTTTTTTTTACCAGTATTTACATTTTTGATAATATTTGCACACACATTTGCTGCGGGCTGAAGTTGTAAGTGGAATCAGTGGAGTAACAATACATACTCGAGTTTCAGATACAAAGATTTCAATCGTTAGATTTGCCCTATCGCGTCAAAAGATGATCGCATTTCTGTTTCGTTTTGACATCTGTGCCGCCAATGTCGCATGCTGCCATGGAAACGCCATTTCTGGGATGTGTGAAGGCACTCTTCTTAGTATGCGCGCGATATTTAAGTGCGGTGAGGGCAAATCTAACGATTTCAATCTTTGCTCAAATACCTTTTAATTTTTTAAAGACTCGTCTACTTGTCGACAATAATTAAAATAAATTAAGTAGCATTTGATCAATTACAGCTATAATGATTCTTGCAAAAATGTTCAGTTTTTTTGAGAAGGATAATACTAGAATTCCTACCTATTTATTTGGTTACTGTTTTAAATAATACCTAATGTTGCATTCAACTAATATGGAAACAAATATACATGTAGGTATTCAGACCGGTATTTCCTTAAATAATTTTGTTAAGTTTATAAGTTTCCTCAAAGGCTTATGTAGGTATTACGTGGCCCCGAAGAAGGAAAAACGTTTCTTCTTCTCAATTTATATTTTAAATGCAACGTGCATTTAAAGTTTTGATAATTCGTCTGATTTTTTCCAAGTTTTGTGAAAACTCTAGCTATACTAGGTTCGCTCGTAGCTAACCTAATCAATCTGTCTAACTTTCCCCCCATTATTTTTGGGGTCAGGTTCCAGTCTAACCAGATGCATCTAAATACGAGTATTTTACATGAAGCGCTTATCTGACCTGCACAAACCAGTTACTGGGTAACACGATACCTCTTGGTAAGACTGCTGAGGGCTGTCAGACTTTTGGGCTTCTGACTACCCGTAACGACTGTCAAAGATCTACGAATGACAGTCGAGACCAACGACTTAATGTGCTTTCCAAGGCACGGAGGGGCTTGATATTTTATGGAGGGTCACCCATCCACGAAATGACCGCGGCAAGCGTTGCTTAACTTTCAATCGAACTATGCGGCTGTTATCGTTTAGACACGTGCCCCTCGTATCTAAACGATAACAGCCGCATCTCCTAGCTAACCCATAACCCCCTATTTCATTTTTCTGAAGCCTTGAAATGTGTTTTCCTTTTAATACAATAACATTTTAAACTCTGGAAACAATGATTTATTGTGTTGATGTTAGTATTAGGTACGTTTACGTACACTGTTCGTTGTATAATCAGCGAATATTACGACTACTTAGTATTGCCATATTATGAGTATTTTCAAGTGCCCCATTGTTTCGCGAACCCAGTCTTGAATTTTATTGTAACCACGAAATTGGCTCATGTTAGTAAAAATTCAAACAATATTTTAAATTAATTTTAAATATTTTAAATAATAATATGATTTTTACATATTAATTTTAAATAATTAATAACATATTTTAAATAATAATATGATTTTTACATATCCTAGTGGTTTTGAAACAAACAATTTTACTAAAACTATAGGTACCTACCCGTAGAGTTGTCATCTTTAGCACATAATTATTTCAATGTTATTGAACTTGTCGTAAAGATAAATATGTTGCTGGCCGTGACATAACTTACATCTACATCTATGTTTGAAATGTGCAATATTTGTCATTCTAATATTTCTAATAATTTGACCCCCAAAATTAAAGTTCAGCTAAATTATTACCTTTGCCTATAATATGAGGATATCTTCTTACCTCGTATTTTACTAGGTTTTGTTATTGGGAATTTCTACATTAATTTATATTATATTTCCTATTATAACCGAGACGTCTTCATGTAAGTATCAGTTTTATCCGAATTCTAATATATTTAATTGTACTTTAATTTTGATGAGCCCTAAATATTAAAAGTAATTGAACTTTTCGAAATTTAAAAATCAAAGACAATTTTGATTTCAGCAACTGATTTTTTGTATTTTTTGTAAAAAATACAATTAAGTAGGTAAGTAACTTAGTTTTTTTTTAAATAATATGGGGATGGGAGTTTTCAGAACCAGTTCACTTAAGGCGTGATTACAATACCAATAACAAGTACCTCACACGTAACACATGACGTGAAAGAAATGTTAATAAAACTGGCTTCTCAGTTTGAGATATAGGTAAGAATGGTATTATTTCGGGTTGATACCTAGTGTTTTCAAGGTCTAAATATTAATTTTTTGTGTTTTTTTAATAGAAAATTTTAAAGCATGACAGCTATATTCATCACCAAGTAGTTCTTTAAAAAATTATTCGGAAAAATCCTGGAAAATCTTGTTTGAAATCCGCGTTTAAAATTCAAAATGTAATATTATGTTAATTTGCAGTGAAATAATAAAACTTGTTTTGATGACATTTTGAGAAAATATTTCTAAGCAGAAACAATTTGGTGTGCACCGGTTTTTTACAAAAACAAACCAATTAATTCAGTTTGAATAGATCACTTAAAATTTATATTTCTTAATTTTTCCTCTTTTAGACTTAAATATACAAGATGAAGCTTACCTTGGACGGTGATAATAACACCCACTAGTATTAAAGCTGAGGCCAATTTTGCCATTTCGTATGTATTTGAAACTAACTTGTTTCACGAGAACACGCGCGGTCTGTCTGAATTGTCGCGTCTAAATGCCGCTATCAAAATCGTCCAAGTCTTATAAACGAGAACATTTTGCATATACTGTAGGTATCTATGTAATGTTTAGCAGAATGCGCTTAAAGGGTCTCAACTCTCATTTGTTTTTCTCTGGTATTTAACATCCATTTTAGCGATCGTAATTTTTTTTTAAGTTCTTTCGTAAATATATTTTGTTATGTGGTTATGCTTGTGTAACTTTGTGTTTTCTTACAGATTTTAATGGTTTTTATTTTTGTTAGCTTTTAAAAATATCATATAAGTATTATTTTCTAATGTCGATTTCATAAAGTTTAAGCACCTGTATTGTATAATCATCGTTATTATGTTTTATGAGAACACGTGTATTTAATCATATTATTATAATTTGTATGGCTAATAGTATTGTTAATCAGACAGTTAACAATCTCCAGCTGACAATGAAATATTAATATAATAGTTTGAAAAACATAGTTATCTTCCTTTTAAAAATGCTTTCGTGCACTAAAAAAAATATGCATAGGTACCTATTTTTAGATGCAACCAGAATGACTAAAACTATAAATATTAGGTTATTACCTAGGTAATAATTAGACAAGTATTAGGTAGGTACCTACCTACTTTTCGTATTGCATTTGGTAATATTAGGTCCCCACTTAAGAAATCAGCGTTTTGTATGGGGAATTTTAATGAAGTTGCATTTTTCATACCAACATTTTCTTAATTTACATAAATAACAACCATTAACACTTATGTTTTAAAACGTTTATGCATTAATGTTTAATAAAAACTAAGATTACGTATGTCACTTAGATTAAGCAACGAAAATAAGTTTTGGCTAAGTTTAAAAAAATAGTGGTCATTTCTGCTAACAAAATGAGGAGTATTTTTTAAGGTATTTTTTATGTTTAGAAAACTATAAGTAATAAGGTTTTTTTACTATTGGTAGTTGTCTATGATGGTCATTATTCAATGAAATACCAAGCAATTGATGAATATTTTAAATCATAGAAGTGACGAGGCTCTCTATTTGTGAGAAAAAAACGTTAATTTCATAGGTACCCAATACATTGTTGTAATTCTACTGAAAAGTGGCAACGTTCTTCATGGACTTCAACGCATGCTAAAATTGATAATATAAAGATAAAGTAGGTATGGTCCGGAAAATTAATTGTTTATTAAATTGACACATTACGTCAAATTGCCGTGTCCATTTCATACAACTGTCAAAGAATGTTATTTGTCTAGTACATTCTAATTCCATGCTTATTTGTGACTCCAATCTACGGACAATTGAAGCTGGTAGTCAATTTGATAAACAATTATTTTACCTTACTTTACCTACTAATGTTATTGTTTATTAGAATGTCATTGAACTTAAAGGGCAGTCTGCTTTTCCTAACTAGTTTATCGTCGATCTAAACAGCTGGTTTTGCAAGCAAGGATGGTAGGCTAAGGTCCCTATACGACCTTGTGGAACTGGCTTGACTACTACAGGGGTCAGGTTTGGTATCAATGAACGATCAAGAATGATTATGACTTATATGATGTTCCTATGGTCATTAATTACTTACTGGTCCTTTTTCTGTTTACACATTTTCCTTATTGCTGCAGAATCTTGTTGATGAGTTATCTAGGCTAAAAATTGTTGAACACGACGTTTTTTTATGGAATTTGACGTAAAGGTATGATTCTGAACAACGCTGCACGCGGCATACCGCCGCCCGCGATATCGCGCCAGTCTGCACGAGCCTTGATTCCAAGCACCGCGGTGCGGCACTGCCGTTCGTGGTTTACTTCTCAACAGTTGTCAACATTCACGTGTTATCGCTGTGATAAACGCCGCACTACTGGTCTGCCGCGGCGGCAGGCTGACACTGCCGCGCAGCAGTACCGTTGCAGCAATGTTGCGCAGCTTTGCTGCCGTGCTCAGAATGTTATCTCATATAAACCTATAACAAATGTATGGTGACCAGTAGTGACGCGGCAGCACTTCTGCGGCATCACTGCCGCGTGCAGCGTTGTTCGAAATCATACATTCAGACACGTTTTCAACGCGAGTCTAAAATCTGATTTCTTTAATACCTTAAGCTGACCTTTTCATTTTTCCTAATCTAATAGGTTTCAATTCAGATGATTAAGTATGATGATTTCATAAAACAAGGAAAAATCAGATGGATTGTTTTTTGCACGCATCAATTGATTTCATCACAGATGTTCACGAAATCTGCCTTTCTCTTTTTTAATTTTCAGTGAGATCATTCGTTCGAATTTAGTGTTGGACAATTAAACTGAACACAGGGGGCCCATAAATACATGCACCTAAACTGGCTGTTGCCCGCGACGTTGTCTGCGATCCAGGCCAAAAAGTATCTTATGTCTTAACCCAGTCATGGTCTACCCATATGCCAAATTTTATCCAAATCCGTTTAGCCGTTTTAGCGCGAAAGCGTATCAAAATCACTTTCGCATTTATAATAATAGGATTAGGATAGCAGATGACAATAAATTATATTCTTCTATTTTGTTCCCTCACTTTGCGATAAACATGCCATTAAAATTGGGTACATAAAATGTCACAATAACTTAACTTTAATGAGCTTATTTTGAAGTTGCACCATAATAGATATTCAGCTCAATGCACTGTGTAGGCCAATGACATTGTACCTAAACTACCTCTCAAGTACCTCTTTTATTTTAACCTAATTTATTAAACAGAGGTGTAAAAATGATAAGTACCTATTAAATTGTTTTTTATAATTTAAATTGTGAGGGTTCTGTACATAAAGGCTTTCCGTCTGTCCGTCTATCACAGTGCTGTATCTTTTGAACCGTAATTGGTAGACACTTGAATTTTTCACAGAGTGTGCTATATAGCTGCTACTTAAAAACACAAAATAATAAAATAAATATAATTTTGTAAAAGAATCATGGGGATCCCCATATGGTACGGACGGTACAGACGGATCCCTTCGTGGCCGCTTTTTTAATAAAGATTCATGATGATATTCTGAGCCATAAGGAAACTAGCACACGGCACCGTGCACCATCGCGGTAGGCGGTCTCATGTCGCATTGGCCTCTAAATCTGCTGATGCCTAACACACCTGCACCGCCCGACCACGCGTTCGAATTGTTAGAGACCGCGGCAGTGCGCGGTGCCGTGTGTACACCGCCTAAAAGCCTCCTCCGCTGTACACACGCCATCCAAGACTAACAACCGTAATTGAAAGGAGAGTTGTGGTTGAAACAGCACTCACCACCATCCAATATCTACAATTCAAGGACATCTGCCACCTGGACATAGTGGTCTATAATAATATGGGGAGCAATCAATCATTCGATTGATTGACCTGTAGGTAGGTAGACCTGCGGCAGATGCCGCTACAGGTCAATCAATCGAATGCTTAGTTCGCATGTGGCGTTGTAGATACAACGCCACATGAGAACTTCGCATCAAAGACCTGACGTCACACAAATCCTGCATCGCACATGCAGAGTTTACCGCGTGACGAGTATACATGTCGCAGTAAGATGGTTGAAGCCGTGATATAATTGTATCCCTGGATATAGAGATACTGTAATATAATCTTATGATAGCGGTTCATAACGGTCTTACTAGGAATATAACTATGATACAAGTAGATCTAGTACCTAACATAACTATTAGGGTACTCCGACCAAATAGGTTAGGTTAGAAATGTGACCAACTTCTCGCGAGCCGAGCGAGCGAAGCGAGCGGTGCCGCGGCATCGGCCGGTGAGCGCTAAGTCGAAATTGGTCGTAGTAACAAAATTAGGGCACTCACTTATGAATCGCTTACATATAATAGTGATATAACTATATCACGGCTTCAACCATCTTACTGCGACATATACATACAACGTCCCGACATCAATCGTTGGGCAGTTGCCTACCAGACACGACACCAGCCTGGTCGGAGTATCCTGCCTTTACTATAAACCTCTATAGACCTTTTAGGTCATTGAAAGCACTGCAGTCTAGCAAAAAAAAAAAAAACATACAGACGAACATAGAACCTCCTCCTTTTTGGAAGTCGGTTAAAAATGGGAGATTATAGAGCCTTACTAAACGCACGTTATTGTTGTAGGTGTACTGTCTAGCCTCCATGACTACATGTAACCTATTTCTGTCCTCTCTTTGTCTATAAGTATTTAACGAAAGTAGAGAAAATATAGCCTTTTACGTCAGTGTAATAGGTTTTACGTCACACGTGGTGTTATGTTTCTTGTAGCCTATTTTTGCTATTTTGGTGTTTTTATATTATATGGATTTAAAAGCTGCCACACATTCAGAGATGGTTGCCGGAGTGGCAGAATTCTGGTCAAAGTTAATATCTGACACAAATATTATAAAGAGAAAAGATTTGTATTTTGTTTGTAATGAACAAATTCAAAAACTATGGATTCCATTTAAAAAATTCTTAAACCTTTTCACACTGAGTAATATAGGCTATAAATTATAAAGATGTCACGCGGGCGAAGAAACTGGTGGAAACTATAGTTTAAAACATTAGAAGACGACACGGTTGGCGCAGTGGCTGAGCGATGGACTGCTGCGCAACGTGTCGTGGGTTCGATTCCCGCACGGAACAAATATTTGTATGATCTGCAAGTAGTTGTTCCGGGTCTGGGTGTTAGTAGTGTATGTGAGTTTCTATGTTTGTAAACGCACCCACGATACAGGAAGAAATTCTTAGTGTGGGCAAAGTTTAAAAAAAAAAAAAAAAAAAAAATGGAATCCTTGATAATTCGAAGAAGAATTTAGGATCAGTCTGAACAGACGGCGCTGCTCCTGATCGGTCTGACCGGATGCGTGCGCGCATCGCATACCTATACGAAACAATAACATAACATCACACCTGTATTCACCAAAGGGTTAGGCAGAGGTGTACATTTCGCCAGTTATGTATAGCTCCCATGATGTACAGGTGAGCCTATTGCTATCAACCGGGCACAATACATGTATAGCTCCCATGATGTACAGGTGAGCCTATTGCTATCAACCGGGCACAATACATGTATAGCTCCCATGATGTACAGGTGAGCCTATTGCTATCAACCGGGCACAATACCAGACTCCGGGCTGCTTCTGACAAATTCCTGATGGAAAAGTCTAATGTTACTTTGCCATACCTGGGAATTGAACCCACTAGACCAACGAGGCAGTTACGAAACTATCTCATCAGATTAAAGTAAGGGAGAAAGATAGCTCTGGTAGTCGAGTAGATCTGGAAGTCATTAGAGGTGCTACACATTATGTTCGGGTCGGTATGACAAGGCACAGGCCGGGCAGCAAAATCGAGTGTATATTTTGCCGACCGGCTATGCCGAACCATGCCGACCTGAAGATGTGTGTACAATGTCTAACAGTTACCGTGAGTAACTGTTTTTGTATGGAAAAACTGACAAAAATTCAAAATTTATTCGTAGGATAAGACTTATACTCGGTATAAAAGTTTAGTGAAATTCGCCCTAATTGACTTTCATTTCTCTGAGATTTTAATATTTGTTGAAAAATAGAAAATCTACGTAAGATTAAAGTGCCTGCTACACGGTCGCCAACCGCGTCCCGAAAGAGGTGTACTTGGTGGTGGTTTACAACCGTGTACTACCAAATTTGAAACAGCTCTGACGGTCGCCAACGAAGATCATCTATGTTGGGGACGCAGTTGGCAACCGTGTAGCAGGTACTTGACGCTGAAAGATTTCTTAAGCCTTTCAGTAGGTATAGGTAATTAGCTATGTCATATTCTGAAAATCCTGTGTGCGACCAAAATAAATATCTTTTCTTTCTTCCTCTGCAATAACTTAACTCCAACCTATAGTTCGTTTTTTAATCCTATAAACTAGTTTGACATTTCAAATGATTGTTGTGTGTTTTTTCAATTTGAAGTTTGACATTTGCACCTTTCAAATTAGTCTACGGGAATAATAAACGAACTTTATATTTTTTCTCGTGACGTAGTTAAATAGTAGGTACGCCATCAAATTATCAATTTAGCGCGTTGCTACGTTACCTACTTATTATATTTCGTAGACGGCCAACATTCTTTAGGATTGTTAAATAAAATCATCAGGTTTTGTATCAATCTAGTTTATTGGCATAATTTAAATAAATTTACATGACATTATGGGTAACATATTTTGCCAACAACAAGCAAAGTTGACATAATTTTAATGTAACAATAAGAAAAAAATCTAGTTATAAAATAAAAATAAATGTCATCGTACTTTATGGTCCAGTTTAAATAATATCGTTAAGGTTGATGCGCTAGAGTAGCCCGCGAAATTCAAATTTTCTAACGTTTTTTGCAATTTGCAGGTCAGTATCAGGTTGTATGTTGATCTAAATATTATTAGCGCTCGTAACAAATATGGATATACATAATTATAAACATTAGAATCAGCAATACAACTCTCTAAGTTCATGAAAGTGCCAAATGTCATGATTTCATGAAATAGTCATTTAATGCTGAACATGAGCTTAGAGAGTTGTATTGCTGATTTTAATGTTTATAATTCTGTAAATCCATATTTGTTCCGAGCGCTAAGAATATTTAGATCAACATACAACCTGATACTGACCTGCAAATTGCAAAAAACGTAAGAAAATTTGAATTTCGCGGGCTACCCTAGCGCATCCCCCTTAAAGGTATTTTTTAAGGGTAGGTACCCACAATGTGTTGGCTGCAGCGGCAAAATTTTAGATGAATTTTAGTAAGTACAAAGGATTAGTAACTTTACATAATGTACTTTTCTTTGCAAGTAGCATCAATATGGCGATCTAAGATACAGCGCACAACAGAGTAACAAAGGAGTTTCGGTAGATTGAAGACATTTATATTTTCGTGTAATACAAATCCATCGGTTTGATAATAAAGAAGAAGAAGATTGTTCTCATTGAGCGATAGTCAGACTAAACATAGTTTTGACTCAGATCTGTACATAGCCTAAAGGGTGTTTGTATTTTAACAACAGTAGCAATAATATGTACCTGCCCTTATGATTAAGGTAGGTACTAAATTCCTTTTTTTTCGAATTTAGGTTTGGTTCAATTAGGCCGAATTCACACGGAATCCATCATTGACGATTCGTCAAAAAACACGATACATCATGACGGATACGGAGTTCAGTATTGGGCGAGCGCATCGGTGTCACAAAAAATAGCGATTCGTGTCTTTTGACGAACGTGATTTTTAAAAGACGATAAGCATGTGATTTTAATCGTTTTGTGTGCACACGGCCACTTAAGAAGAATTGTAGCAGTAAAAAAAAATTGTGAAAAAGACGACGAATCGTTCTTGTGTGAATGAGCCGTTACATTTAGTTGGTCAATGTAAAGGACCTCTTCTCTCCATTATTGTTCGTATCCACTGAGGTGAGAAGCTTCCCGTCAACGCTTTGAGATTTGGTGCTGATTGCGTGGAAATTGCTACCCGGCTCAGGCTTCATATTAATTATTTGATCGGGAGACATCACTGTGGGAGGCATCATTCCCATTTTCTATAAAAAAATAACAGCTCAATTAGATAGCTTGCTGATAATAATATGTCGTCGTGTCGTGAGTATAGCCATGGAAATTAATTGCTAAGCCAATTGACTATCAACAATTATCTGTACATACCTATATTCAAGTCACAACTGTCATTCTTTGACCGTTGTATAAAATGATTACACCCGATGTTGACATAGCCACGTAGGTCAATTTGCTTTTCAATTAATGTCCCCGACTGTACATTGAAGATCGTTAGGTAGGTTCATGACGGTTGAGCGGCAGTCAGCTCGTCGGCAGTAATTAAACGTTTTATTAGGACTATCAAAGTGCATCGGCTATAACTGTAACTGTATTAATTATTCGATCACAAAAATGCATACCTATTTATGATTCGTTTATTATTGTTTCCCATTGGATAAAAACCTCCCAGCATTCATAAGAAACACAAAGCCATTGTTTTTCGCCTGATTATCTGAATTTAGTTCTCTATTTACATTACTTTGGACTGCATTACCACGACGAAATTGCCCCCGACACACCGCGTCGCATACCATCGCCCGCCCGCGACACACCGCGTCGCATCCCATCGCCCGCCCGCGACACACCACGTCGCATCCCATCCTCACCCGCGACTGACCACATCGCATGCCATCGCTCGCCCGCCCGCGACACACCGCGTCGCATCCCATCGCCCGCCCGCGACACACCGCGTCGCATCCCATCGCTCACCCGCAACACACCGCGTCGCATCCCATCGCTCACCCGCGACACACCGCGTAGCATCCCATCGCCCGGCCCCGCCACACCGCGTCGCATCGCATCGCTCACCCGCAACACACCGCGTCGCATCCCATCGCTCACCCGCAACACACCGCGTCGCATCCCATCGCTCACCCGCGACACACCACGTAGCATCCCATCGCCCGGCCCCGCCACACCGCGTCGCATCGCATCGCTCACCCGCAACACACCGCGTCGCATCCCATCGCTCACCCGCGACACACCGCGTAGCATCCCATCGCCCGGCCCCGCCACACCGCGTCGCATCGCATCGCCCGTCCGCACTATTACTTCGTTTTCGCTTAGCGTTCTTGCAGACTTTTTTTTCTGCTGCGGGTTAATGCATCTCTCTTGGTCCTCAGTCCTCACCCTAGACCTGTTGCGGCGAAATAAACTCTACCGGCACATACCTAGAGATCAGGAACGCGCAAACCCCACCACGACGTCAACGTCGATACACCGGTGTTATTATTACTATTATTATATTATAATAAGTAAAGAAGTTTAGGTAGTATAGATTCCAGAGATCCTGTCTGGCATTAATGCTGAAATGAACCTTTTTGGCGCAGCCGTGAGGCGCACACTATTGTTTTCAATTTTTTATTTTTTTTTATTTTGTTATTTGTATTTTGTGTTTCATGAACTGTGTCCAAATAAACGTTATTCTTTCTTTCTTTCAGATTGTGCACTCACCTTAAACATATCAAAAACTCCGGACGCCCCGCCGCTCGGCCTGCAAAATAAAACAGTAATTATTATAAGCAAACTATCTATTATGAGTTTTATAACTCAAACTTGGATAGACCACCGTTTCTTTTTGTTCAGTGTATAACCTGAAGCTCTAGACAAAGTGACATTCTATCAGCGATAACGATGATGAAAAAGGCAAAATGTATAGGTCTGACATAAGTTATCGAAAAGCTTATGTCAATCCTGTCGAAAATCGTTGTAGAAATACGAAACGCTTTTCTAAGCGATTGTCACTTTTCTAGGCCCTCTGACTCCTATTTCCCTCTTCTTCTATGCAGCGTGCCCTAATTTTGAAGAATAGGAACCATATGACGAATCCTAAACACATCATCTGCTGTGTTAAAGATTCGGTACAATAAAGAGTCAACTCTACAGCGTATATTGGAGCGTGTTCAGATACCATCAAACTGAACAACTTTCTCCATCAACTTTCAACAACGTAATCAAAACACTAAAAAATGAAAAATAACTTTAATTTCGGAAGTCGGAGGCAAAAAGCGAAAATTAAAGACACCGACTTCCGAAATTAAAGTAATTTTTCACTTTTTGGTGTTTTTTTTGGAAGTCGGTTGTTTTTTTATCACTTTTTAGTTGTGGTACCTACCCCACACAAATTCTAATACCACTACCTGCTATGTAACTAACAGTGACGGAGTCACTTAAAACATCATCTAGATATCCTAAGTGGGAAACATACTTAATATTGAAGCTAACTCAAAAACTACGCAAGCAAAGTTAATAAAATTTATATGGGACCACTTCTGAAGCATGACCTACCAAATAAAAAAAGAATCATCAAAATCTATTCATAATTGGCGGAGTAATCGCGAAACAAACATACAAAAAAAAATCGGCCCTATACATTTGGGTGAAGGAAAATATAGTGAGGAAACCGCCATGTCCTAGAATCAAAAACTCAAAGACATGTGACATCTGGCAACCGGCATTGCCCTACGATCTACTCCCACACTCACAAAGAGGAAGTCTGTGTCCCAGCAGTGGGAACATTATACGATGATTATCTTATAAGTACATTTGGATCGAATAGGTATGTTTTTTTTTACGCTGTATAGTAGACTCATGTGTTTAAGATTGTCGTTGTTGTTGATATAGATTTTGAATTATTACTGTTCAGCGTATATCCTGCAAGCTTTTTGGAATCTTATCCAATTGACATCTTAATGTAATTATGTCGAAAGTCGAATGCAAGAAGTATCAGATATGGTAGTGATAATAATACTTACGGAAACGGAAATCCCGGTAAAAATTGGGCTGAAAAAAAAAAGAATCACTTGAAAAACAATTTACATTGACTTTGAATTTGATCGTTCAGAAAAAATTTGAGTGACAAGCTACAGTGAAAAAATACAGGCTGGAAATAAGAATGAATCAACTGCATAGCCTTTTTCCCAACTATGTTAGGGTCGGCTTCTAGTCTAACCAGATGCGGCTGCATTCCTGTATTTTATATGAAGCCTCTATTACCGCCACGACCCAATTACTGGGCAATACGATAATTATCACTACATATTATAAAACAAAGTCCTCCGCCGCGTCAGTCTGTCTGTCTGTTTGCGATAAACTCTAAAATTACTGCACCGATTTTTATGCTGTTTTCACCAAGTAGAGTGGTTCTCGAGGAAGGTTTAAGTATATAATAACCGACATCCACGCGGGCGAAGCCACGGGCATCAGCTAGTGTACTAATAAATTTATTCCGCCTCTTTTTGTGAACCTCAAATAATTCCTATTTTGGGATCCTAAAAATACTACTTTATAGCCAGAAAGTTAAAAAATGTCCATCATTAGAAGGTCATTATGGTTTAAAAGGAACAGTTAAATATTTCCCTTTCTGTATTTAACACACACACACACACATCAAAATACAAGCTTGACTTAGTTTGGTAGAAGGTATTTATCAATAAAGTGCTGCTGTACACCATCAAACGCCTTAAAAATGGTATCTCTTAGATTAAGTCTTTGTTGTACTCTGAGAGTCAAAAAAAAAATTTTTATTACTTCGTTTATTTATTTTTTCTTAACTATTTACCGTTTTAAATATTTCTTAAGATGAAATTGTGAAAAAAAACATATTATTACTATTATTTCTGAAAAAGTAGAACACGGAATGTATAGCATTAAGCAAACAAAGCATTGTTTTGAAAAAATAAAAAAAATGTGGAATTGAATGAATTTACTACAGCTTGGAATAGTCTAGAAAAAAAATTGCCTTTGTAATGTATTTTATTTCTGAAGATTCACTTTGCTACAATAAAAATATGTTTACACAAGTGTTAATTCCATGAGTAAATGACGTTCTTATCACAATGAAATAATACAATAAGGTAAGAATACTGAGAATAATGTAAGTTTAATTATTATCAGAATAATTTAATTTAATTTTGGCCTGTTTATTGGTTTTTCAAAATACATAATACAATACAGGCAAAAAACATTGCTTGTGCTGCACCAGTATGTTTGAATAGTTAATGGTTTTTGCTTGAATAATTAAAACAAAAAAAAAAATAAACATGGAATGCGTGGCAAACGACGTTATTGTCGAATAAAAAATAAAAACTCCAGTTAAGTAAATAAAAACAAAATTTTGGTGCGATGCAGGATATTAAAAAACTAAATAAAGATTCGTATTATTAGGTGGACTATTATTAGTATTTTATGGGCCACAATCAAAGACGTATTATTAGTATTGTATGGGCTACAATCAGAAACCAGCAAAGAGGTGCCAAAATCTCTTCTAAAAAGAGGAAATAGTTCCTTACCTCTTTTCATTAGAAGAGATTTTAGAAATTACATAATATGCACTACTTTTAACAGATTTAATTAAGATTTGATTCAGTTTCACCTTCTAATTAATAACCAACAAAAATAAAACTACTTAAATCCTCTCTCCTTCCTTTAGATGAGACATAGTTTCATCACAATTTCAGGAAATAGAGAAATCAACAAAAAAAAAATGAAATTTCTTTTGTCTCGTTAATGACAGTTTAACTCATACAATTAATATAAAAATTATAAATACCATTTACACACGCCAACGCTACGATCGCAACAAATATAACGAATTTCACCATGTTTCAGTATTTATTTTATTTTATTATGTTGCAAGTGTTTGCACCGAAACTCAGAATATTATGAACAATATTGAAAATCCAGGAGGTTTTATACATAGTGTGTGTTGACCTTGAGTCACTCAATAGTTCTCATAACACATGTAAAGAGGAGAATCGGGTAATGTGGATTTTTTATATTGAATAGGCTTGCATTTTCCCTTGTAGTACCGGACAATCTGAAAACCTGAAACCATTATTTTTTAATAAGCTCTTTTTATTTTTATTCGGCATTTCATAGGTAAATATAAAAGTGTTGTAATTTTTTGGTTAAAGTTCTTTATATAACACGAGTCCTGCCGATCTCTATTCTGTAAAAACTTAGGTAAAGAGAGCTGTCAATAGTGTTAATCCCTAGCATCAGGAGGGATGATAGCTCACTTCACATAAGGTTTTCCCGTTGATTTTTTCACGTTGTTTTTTTACAGATTGAATAAATTCCCGGATCTTCGCATTTCGTAAAGTTATACTCTCTGACTGAATATATTGCCATCCTTCTGCAATACGATCATGGGGCAATAGAGGCAAGCTGGAACATAGACCTACAATGCGTGTATAAATTTTATTTTTGATGCCAATATTTTTGAGTCATATAGAGAAAGCAATTTACTGCATCACTGTACAATAACGACATCAGTTGGAGCACGGGACCTTCGTGCTTCACCCAGGTAGAGAACCTAGGTGAAGCACGGGTCCGACCCCAATAGATCGGCTGATTTATTGCATTTTTTATTACGTAGAACTTTTAAAATCGAATCTAATCAAAATATTTTATAGCTACTCTTTATATACCTAATAGATAATTTTATTTAAAAAAAATGTGTGCCCACAGAGAGAGAGAATTTCGCATGGAGGGCGCATAATTTTCCTTACGTGACTTTTTCTACCGACACATAATTATTATACTCAGAGATGTTTCTACCAGTCAACTACTGCAAGCCGCGCTAAGGAATTTCGTTCCATAAACAAATGTTTACCACCATATACTCAATGTTTAAACTTACCCTTTCATACGAATTTTGACAAATGAAGTTGTATTTGTCAAAATCGTTAATTCGTCAAGAATAGGTTTTGAACGACACCATTACAATATCTATAGCAGAATGAATTTGCCTACCTATTTATCTTGATGTCAGTCGATTTTCTTTTGTTTAATTTTTCTCCGAATTTAAAACAAATGTTGTTGTTAACAAAAGGCAATGGAACATTTTCGAACATGTGTAGGTACATGTGCACATGTGTACTACGCACATACACGACATGTCCAGTTTATTTTGGTATTCCAAAGTGGCGTTACTTTTAAAGCCAAAACTAACCAAGTGCCAAATTGAGTACATTTTCTTTTAGTTCCATCTTACATCGTATGCCAAGTTATTCTAAATGCATTGTTAGAATAATGTACGTAGTAGGTAATAACAAAAATGTTTTCTTTAGAAATAGGAACAATGTCGTTTCGAATGTTCTATGTGCTTATGACGGTCAATGTAAGGAACATTGACCGCGGAAACCGAGACGTACCTATGGTAACTAATATGTCACCATACGTCTCGGTTTCCTTGTTCATTAGTCAATTATTTTATGAGTGGCGAGCTACCATATATTATGTGTTATATTAATTAGGTATTTGAACGAACGAGTCAAGTAGGTAAACGCCTTCAGTTTGTTCAGAGCAAAAAATAGACAAACTGCTCCAAGGTATGACATAAGCACCAGGAGTTTTATTCAAATTGGCTTCTAAAAAGAAACATAACATCGGACCTGTGATTCCTGGAGGGTAAGCAGAGGTGTGTGGTACCTACAAGCCCGCTTGGAGCCTCCATCGGTGAAGATCTTGGTGGTAGTAGCAAATACTCCAACGAGACTCTGGAGGACTGATGTGGAGAAGGGTTTTGCGTAAACAGTAGTTGCTCGCGATTCCAAGCTCAAGCAGAAATCTTATGATAATGTGGTGTATTTTTTCAATCATATAATCTTACCGGTATATATCTATGATAAATAATGTCCTTTGAACGAAAGGGATTCCAGTTCCTATTCCGGAACCCGGCAGCGGAACCGTTTCAATAATCGTTTCTTCGTTTTTACAGCGAGTGTTCGACGAGGTGACCCATAGTGACCTGAATGAAGACTCCGCCGGGAGGTCCGGGAAGAGTTTTCTTTTCTGCCTGAGTGTTAGAGTTCCATGGAATCCTATATCTATCTAATCTCAACAATGTGACTGTGTTAGTCGCACTTCACCACGTAAAGTGCGACGTCGAAGCCCATTTGGATCGCGGAGATCGATGCTGTCTGCTTAAAAACATGCATCACGGCTCCAAAGGTCTGAATTTACCTCAGTTCGATGTCGGGGCTCGGCATAGTCTGTAAACGACTTCCTGGCGGGGTGTTGTGCTCGGTAGAGTAATACTGCTACGATCCGATGATAGGCCTCAGCTAGGTGATTCGTTCGCATTCATTTAATACACGAACTATCAATAATACCCCATATTGATGACGAACGAACATAGTTGAAGAACATCATGTTCAAATACTACAATCGCAAACCTTTCAGCTTACTTGTATGTAAAAAAAAATCAAGTAATAAAAACTAAAACCCAACTACGACAGGTATAAACAAGACACCACAGACAGACAAATTAAGAATCCGGTATTATATTTTTGAAATGTGCTCATTAAGCCCTTTCATTTGATACCCAACATGGTACGATTAAACCATTTTTTTTGTTTTAAGTTCCTCACTTTATGTCCTCTAGAGGGCGACATTTTTAATTTAATGTGACTTCACATAGCCTGTAACCAGCGGACAATCACGACGCTTCTAACGATATCTCATTTGTCAAATTGTGATAAGTGGTTTGGAAGATAGGAGGGAACAGATGAACATACATACATACATACATACATACCGGTCAAAATCATAACCCTCCTTTTTTCTTCGCCGTAGTCGGGTAAAAAGAAATAAAACGAGCCAAGAAGTTTAGGTACCTTTTTTATCCATGTTATAGAACATCAACAAATATTCTTTAAAAAACATTGCTAGCTATCTATTACCATAATAATATTTAAAAAAAATAAGTAATACAAACTAAAACCCAACTACGACTGAAAAGGTATAAACAAGACACCACAGACAGACAAATTAAAAATCCGTAGTCACACGTGTTAGGGCGGCATAAATCGAACAGATTACGTGTGACTCCGGATTTTGAGAAATTTTGAGTGGTTTAGAAGATACAAGGGAACAGATGAACATACATACCGGTCAAAATCATAACCCTCCTTTTTCTTCGCCGTAGTCGGGTAAAAAAATACAGCGCTGTGACTGTGACATGCGGTGTAGGCTTATATTTTCATTCGCACACATTGATGTATAGAAACCTAAAAATTGGTTATCTCTAGATGAGAGGTACAGACGCAAATGTTCGTAAAATGTATCGTTAAAACGCAATGTTTTATAAAGAACATAACTTCCCATGAGTTTGATCTAGATGTATTTATGTCATGAACCCAACGTAATGGATAAGACCGTAAAATGGTATATTTTATAAAGAATGTCCAAGAAGAGTAGGTACAGTTTTTGAGTTACTTTTTAAAGTGAAATCTTGTCGATGTGCTAACAAGCAAATGAGGTAGGTTTCCTAGCGACTAAATACACAAACAATCTACCCGTGCGGCCACCGTGCACCCTAGTAAAGTAACCAGATGTACACACGGCTACACATCAAGCTATATATTTCCGGTTTTGCTGATCTGGCATTGTATAGGATTTCCGTACAATGCGAGGTCAGCTTATTCTGGATATGTATAGCTTGATGTGTAGCTGTGTGTACATAAGGCATTAGGCTCTAGGCGCTAAGCAAGCCGCCTGATAATTCGAACGTAATATTAAATGAGGTGTATGTAGCTGATTTTTTTCGCGATTTCTTGTTTGGGCCTACAGTGAAAGTTGTTCATAATGACGAGTACAATGGCCTCTTAAGAGATTTCGTGTATGATAGATACACCTTATATAGACTTACTTGGGGTCGGCGCAACACGTTTTCTTTTCCACTCTCCCCTGTCAAACGTCACGCTATCATTTACTCCCTTCTCTTTCATATCATTCCTCACACAATCCATCCATCTTTTCTTGGGCCTTCCTCTACAGCTCCATCCATCAACATTTATATTCATCACTTTTTTAGTCACATGCGTTTCGTCCCTCCTCCTCACATGCCCATACCAGGCCAAACGATTGCCTTTCAACTTTTCTGTCACTGGCGCCACTTTTAAACTTCCCCTTATACATATACACATTTCTTACTTTATCCATTTTCGTCACTCCACACATCCATCTCAACATTCTCATCTCCGCTACATGCAACATACATTCTGTTATCTTTTTGTATGCACGTGTTTCTGTGACAATTAAACCTATTTTTCTTTCTTTCTTTTCTTTCTTTTCTTTCTTTTCTTTATTTTCTTTCTTTTCTTTCTTTTCTTTCTTTTCTTTTCTTTCTTTTCTTTCTTTTCTTTCTTTTCATTCTTTTCTTTCTTTTCTTTCTTTTCTTTCTTTTCTTTCTTTTCTTTCTTTTCTTTCTTTTCTTTCTTTTCTTTCTTTTCTTTCTTTTCTTTCTTTTCTTTCTTTTCTTTCTTTTCTTTCTTTTCTTTCTTTTCTTTCTTTTCTTTCTTTTCTTTCTTTTCTTTCTTTTCTTTCTTTTCTTTCTTTCTTCTTTCATTCTTTTTTCGTCCGTCTTCTTCACGTCCTAGCATTCCGATCCATACAGTACGATTTTCTGTATTTACCAAGGTTAAATAAAAAACTGATTCTTTTGCATTTCCTATAGTTTTGAAATAGTTATATAATTAATTCCAAAACAACCTCGAACTTATCTAAAACAAATTGCATAATCTAGGAAATAAATAAACCTTATAATAGAGTTTTCAAATTTTTTATTAACATCAATCGAAAAGGAATGAATTCGTATACAAAACTTAAAAATACACTGATTGTTACATTGAAAACAAGTAATGATTATGAATACTTTACATAAAAGCCTTGATTTAAGATAAATTAACGTTTACGTCCATTGTTAAACACTGATTACACTAAGGCCGATCATTTACGACGCTACTCAAAACTAAACAGTAACAAACTCAAATCAACAATGAGTAGCCAGAATGTCACAGCACTACAGTCCGGCCGTCGAGAGAATGCGTTCCTGGCACCTAGGCTGTCAGTTGGACAATTTCTAGTTGTATTAAGGATCAAATTCGCAAAACACATATTCGTTAGTATGAAACTGACAGGTGTTAGGAACGCATTCTCTCTGCCGGACTGTAGTTTTCATCTCAATCTTAATATTGGTATAATACTAATGTTTGTAATACTATCTTGAATTCATGCAAGCCTAGTACTTTTTGTTAGGTTTTGATTGAAGTTTAAAGAAAACAATATTTATTTTATTATTTAAAAACTTACCGCCTTACTAAAAAACGTTGTATAGCGCCTGTATAGTTACACAACGCTTTGTCTTCTTCTTTCAAAAGTAATTTAAGTGTAACTAAAAGTAATTTGACTTTTGAAAGAAGAACACAAAGCGTTGTGTAACTATACAGGCGCTATACAATGTTTATTAGTAAGGCGGTTAGAGTGCTGACTGTACTTTTAACCTACTAGCAATCGGGGGCGACCGGGGCCATCTAATATTCTAAGGGGCGAGTGGGTACACTTAGGTAATTAGGGGCAAGATCCAAGGGGCGAGCGGGGCCTACACCCGCGACTTACTAACGCGTTATTAACTAGTTTGTGTTTGGGTTTGTCGTGTATGGACTGCATTAAATTGAAATACTAGTGTTACATTCAGGCTACTCATTGTTGTTTTAAGTTTGTACTGGTGAAGTACATCGTGGCCGACGGGCCTAACTAAACTGAAAGACGCGGTTTACTAAAACAGTTTTAGGACTGAGTACCATCACCGCCGTAGATAACTTTTTCCTTGTTTACGTGACCGTTGTCATTGACGATTCTGGTCGCACTGCCTCCTTCACTAACCTGACCATTAATATTGGTAGAAAACTTGTGACTTATCATGGAGTGTCCTTTGAAGGTCTCGCCTTCGCCTGGTACGTACTCTTCAATCGTCTTAGAATCTATGTCAGGAAATGTGTGGCGGAAACCGAAGTTGTTGATATCTTCGAATTTAAAGTTGTTGAAATTGTTGAACTTAGAAGGCTTGATCTGAACATAGAAAAATAATTATTAATGTTATGTTACTCAAGTGACAAATTTTACCAAAGATGCGCGATAACTATCATATACTGCCGCATTCAGAGATATCAATTAATAATAATAAATTAATAAATTGATAGCATATTGTTATTTTAAAAATGACAGTCCATTTGACACATTGAGTTTTTTTATTGTTACCTAGGTACATACTAACGAATGCTGGTAAATTAAAGTAATTGATTTTATGTGACGTCTCCGAGTGTGGCAGTGAGGGTCAGTTCACACCGAGACACGACGCGACGCGCACTTTTTTATGATTCGATACAATATTGAATTTATTTACTACACAATAAGTTACACGCGCTGCGCAGCACCGCGCATCTCAGCGTAATTTCCCTCGCACTGAAATTATACCTTTTCGTAAAGAAAATAAGTTCGATAATTGTTAAAAAGTCCGCGCAGCGTCGCATCGCTTCACATTGCGTTCTGAACTGACCCTTAGTCATATATATTTTTCGAACAAAAAAAAAAGCTGGCGCGCCCAATGCGAGCGCTTACAGATACAAATCACACAAAGATGAAAAAAAAAAACTGTCCTAGCGTAGGCACTGTGTCAACGGAGCTTAAGTGGATCCAGTAATAACGAAAGATAGGGGAAGAAGTAGCAGGAAGTCTTTTGCCCAGTAATGGGCTGATGCCTGATAGTAATCAGTAGCCAGTTAGTAAACAATTTTGGCATTCGCGAAAAAAGAAATAAACAAGAAAATTCGCCGATACACAACAAAGCGAAGCGCCGCCGTCGTAATGTATCAATTTTTTTTTTTTTTGTGTCATTGCTTCAATTTGTTTCGGCCGTAAGACCGTAATAAATCATGCATATTAACAAAACCGACAAAATTAAAAAAAAAAAAATGTCGGATGTCCCATCGAAGTGTAGTTTTCAGGAAAAAACATCCAAAGCAATTAAATTCACACAAAGAAAACTACATGTGCAGACAAGCGTGTACATTTCAGTATTTTTTTACCGTTTTTTAACCCAAAATGACCAATCGCTAAATATATAAGTAATAAGTTTTACATTTTTTTTTTTTTTTTTTTTTTTTAAAAAAACGTTGCCCCACACTAAGAATTTCTTCCTGTATCGTGGGTGCGTTTACAAACATAGAAACTCACATACACTAACACCCAGACCCGGAACAACTACTTGCAGATCATACAAATATTTGTTCCGTGCGGGGATCGAACCCGCGACACGTTGCGCAGTAGTCCATCGCTCAGCCACTGCGCCAACCGTGTCGTTGTATAGCGCCTGTATAGTTACACAATGCTTTGTCTTATTCTTTCAAAAGTCAAATTAATTTTGAAAGAAGAAGATAAAGCGTTGTGTAACTATACAGGCGCTATACAACGTTTATTAGTAAGGTGGTAAGAAAAAAAAGGGACAAAATAAAGTGAAGGTCCCAAGCCTGGTTTCTATTACCCAACGGTTAGTACAAGTATTTACTAACCGATCGTTCACAGCTAACCAAAGATTCTCTTGTGTTACCCGAAATATTTAATTATAAGCATAAATAATATAATTTTAAAGTTTAGGAACCGGGCAATAGGTGATATCTAAGTTACGTACAAAATTTCAGTGCAGGGAGCTGGAAGATAAATTACAAATTTTTGTTACAAAAAGTCGACAAACCGTAGTCAGAACTTATTATGACGGCAAACAATTGAGCAAAATCTAAGTGATTTTTTCTTAAAATAATTATGTTAAAAAATGTTAAACATCTACCGAAAATGGAACCGCCCAATTTTTTATACAGGGTGTTAGGGTAAACACCGTTATCCTTGCAACCAGTGGTTTGGAGAACGTAAAATCAATGGAAAATTACAACTTTTTTTAATTTTTTTTACGTCTTCAATTTACCACAAGAGACGGAAGTTCGTTGCCCTATGCGCTAGGGCAACGAACTTGAGTCTCAACACGGGCGGGGGGTGCGGGACGTGACCTAACCGACCGCGAGCGCGACCCCTCCCTCAGTCAGTAAGCTTTTTCGCTAGCGAGCACGGTGTCGGATAGAAACTTTTTTAAATCTTTTAATGAAAATAACTTTTTTTTTTGTTGTGTTCGGTCATTTGTTTTTATATTTAAGTCAACTACCCATGGTTTGAATGACAAACGTGTTTACCCTTACACCCTGTATTGTCATAGATAAGCCAGGCTACGGAAATACATTAGGAACAATAAATCCAAGTTTAAATAGTATACCTTTGGGGCGTTGATATCAAACTGTAACAAAAGAAGAAATAACATTAGCTCTTAAAAAAAAAAAGTAGCCACAGCTTGGCAAAAATGAGGGCGCCACTACCGCATATCACTTCAAATGGGAAATGAGTAAAAGAAAACAAATAGTAAAAACTTGTACTGACTCAAAACCTGCTAGCACTTGTCGGTAAAGTAGTGCCAACATAGGTCTGCATTACTTACAACCCGTGCGCATTAACATGGCACCTGGCTAAGAACTCAATATTCCCCCCGCTACCCGCGCCGTTCCCCGCTGTCGCCGTGCGGGGAAGCGGGGGAGTTTGAGTTCCGAGGCAGGTGCCATGTTAATGCGCACGGGTTGTAAGTAAAATATTCAGTTTCATTTGTCACCGCATCATACTCTTTTTTGCCAAGCTGTAAGTGAAAGTGTAGTGTGCAGTAGAAGTAGAAGTATTGAAGTGACAAGTGTGTAGTAGTAGTGAAGGTAGAGAACTGTATAGTTCGTCTTTGTGCAAAAAATAAGAATAAATTAATTAGTTAAAAGTTTAGTACGATTAGTAGTTTTTGTATTTACCTCATTCTGAACTGTCTTCCTCCTGTATTTAATAATTTAAAATGTTTTAGTATGTGTTATAGTTATGTATAGTATTTATATTTGTTATATGTATTAATAAACTATATATTTTAACTATTTATATATTGTATTATTTGATTCCGTCTATTGCTTTTCGCTGCTTACCGGTGGAGCACTGGAAAAAAAAGCAAATACATGACAATTATAGGCCATAAATTAATAATTGGCGAATATTTCGTGATCTTATCACGTAATATTCGCTAATTATGGTAACAATAAAGAAAATGTTAGCTCCTACTTTTTTTTTCTCCAAGGAAAAGATTTCCTTAATGAAATTTTAATTTCACTTGGTTAAAACCAAGTGAAATGTTGTGTACATTCTTAATAAATTTTATTTTAATTATTCATCATCATCATCGGCCTATAGCAGTCCACTGCTGGACATAGACCACTCCAATTGCACGCCATTCAGCTCGATTGTCGGCAACTCTCATTCGGCTGCAATCCAGCCACCCTGCGAAGATGCTCCAACATTTTTTTTTTCTTTGAGGTTGGTAAGTCATCAAATAACTTCTCCCGCTCTGGGCGTAGCGGGAGGGCGTGTCAGACTTTTAGTGACTAAAACCCACCCATGTTCCTTCAGTTGCCTGTAGCCAAGGGCCCCTGTATCCCTTTCGGACATTCTCGCAACCTTGGCCGAAGATGCTCCACCTAGCCTGAGGGCGTCCTACCTTACGTTTGTCACGTCGTACACGTATACCCCAACGGTCATGGTTTCTACAGCTAATATGACCAGCCCATTGCCACTTCAGCGGCAGGTGCTCTGCCGGATCACCTCGTTCCGGATTCGATCCTCCAGAGACACTCCAAGCATAGCCCGTATTATTGCAGAAACTTAAAAGCTATGAAGCTATTAGCTATGCTTGCTGTCTTGGCTAGGGTCTCAGCATAATGCTGAGCGATAGCCGTTTTGCGTTGATGTGACGCATGTTTCCCCGAACCTATTCTTATTTTTTCTTTGTGTTTATTTTCTTTTTTTGGCGTCATGTTTACCGCAAATAAACGTATTTTCTTTCTTTCTATGAGTTTACTTGGCAAAGATCTCGACTGTTTAAGATGTTAATCTCATTAGAAATTTTATTATTAGGAATACGTACTTGGTCGGTAGGTCAGGTGGGTTGTTTCCAGCTGAAAATTAATTTAAATACCATAAAGTCATCTTTCTAACATTCACAGCCTTGAGTGATACGACTTGCTACTTTGTGACGCGACTTGCGTCAAGGGTTACGCGCGAATCACTTGTTTCCTTCACGTGAGTTCGTCGCTCCGCAAGTCGCGTGCGGTGCTCTAAACAACTTGTTTCATTTGTTTTCTCTGCAGGGCCACGTTGTACTAATGCTAACAAAAATATCACCGTGAAAACCTAAATGAAGTAAAAGTGCTGTCAATAGTGTAAATCCCTACCATTAGGAGAAATGACAGCTCACGTCACCTAAGTTTCTACGTTGATATTTTTACAGAATAGACCGGTTAGGGCAGATTTATGCAAATTTTACGTGAGTTTGAATTCATATTTCTCTGACAAAAGCGAAGAAATCTTTTCAAAATGTTCCCAGCGTGAGCGGGAATCACGTAACGTGATCGTTACAGTGCGAGCTACGCCGTAGCGCTACGCGTAGCATACTTGCTACGCCGCGCCGTTTCGGATTTAATTATCACTTTTTACTAAGTGTTATTAAATTATTTCTTGTTACATTTTTACTAATACCTGCTTTATTCTTTACTTCACACAGATAATACAACTTCCTTGAATTTACCGGAAAGTTCATGACACAATTGCTCGAAATGTAAACGTCATGTATAATAAGCTCTTTGCAATTAGTGTGCCGTCAACAAAAACAGAGAAAAACACATAAAAAACTGGTACTACTTTGGTATACATACTTTTCTTCACACTAATTACTCCATCTGTATTCGTCAGAATTGTAGAACCGCTCTCTTTGACAATCGTTCCATCTTCTTTCCTCTTCGATTCCGATTTCGAGCTGACCACCACGCCGGTGAAGGACCCTCCATTTGTCGGGACCCCAGTGGCTATGTCTGCAACTGATGGTAGTGAAGGGAAAGTGGGCATGGCAGGGAAAGCAGGGAATTGGAATTGGAAGGGGAAATTTTGCGGGAAAGTGGGCATTCCAGGCATAGAAGGTGGAGAAGCTATGGGACCAAAACGCAATGGAATCTGGAAATAAGGGGCCATTCATAAATTACGTCAATTTCGTGTTTTTAGGTCCCCCGTCTATGTCACAGGATTTGTTGAATGGTGTGACGTCAAATATTATATTAATAGAGTAGATAACATTTTAAAGTTTTTCGGTATCCTGCGTTCTAACCGAAAGCGACCATCGCGCTAGTACACGATCGACGCGATCGTTTGTTTGAATTATGACATGCAAACGCAACTTGATTGATCGCAACGTTCGCGTGCTCGCATGACGACGCTTTGGGATAGGAGGCGGCCTTAGAGTCGAAGTTTAGAACTTTAATACTTTAGATTATATACGGAAGTCACGAAGCTTATGACTCGTTCCCCCCCATGTCACACTTTGCTGATCCCCTTTAAAGTGTGACGTAATTTATGGATGGACGTTAACGACAAAGACGAACTATGCTCATCGGATTTATATTTGTGTTGTGTTGTGTGTACTTGACCTTATAGCGTTCTCAAATCTTACCATGGGCGAAGAGAATCTGAAACAATATCGGTTAAATTAGCTGGCTCATTTAACAATATTCTATTTTATTAACAAGATTTTTTTTTTTTTTTTTTTTATTAAAACTTCTTTCGGCGCACTTTGTGCTTTTTTAAATAGTGACGATGACGCTACATCGCGTGAACTCGGCTCTGAACCGCGTATACTCGGCTCTGAATCGCGTATACTCGGCTCTGAATCGAGTAAATTCGGCTTTGAATCGCATATACTCGGCTCTTAATCGCGTATACTCGGTTCTGAATCGCGTATACTCGGCTCCAGTCGTAATTTTCACTTCTATCGTTTGGCCATAACCACACACCCTCTATTTTTGTTTACTAATGGATTGCGTACGGTCCAAGACAACTCTTAGCTTTGTACACCCGGTGTCTGATTTGAGAAAAGTAGCAAATCTCAACTGATTATTCTCAAATACATAAGTATGCGCTTAAGTTTTTTGCGTTTCACAAGTTAAATCAAATTTCAGAAACGCAACTGACTACTCTGTTTAGCATGCTTTCTGACAAATTTGATTAAATGATGATATATAACTCAAATCTTGAGTAAAGTTTTAAAAAACTTAATTCAGAAACGAAAAAATTATTAAATTGTACTTAAATACAGATTAGGACGTTCTCAAAATCAAATTCTCAACTCAGAAACCGGGTGTAAGTCTTTCAAATCATACTTGCTCATTACTCACCCTGGGAATGGATTATCGTTGGCAGGCCATCCTGGAAAGCCAGCTAAAAAGAAGTGGCCAAAATTAAGCCCTGTTTTGGTGAAAACAAACATTTTATTATACAAAAATTATGTCCTTATGTTCTAGTAAGGATTTAGCATAGCGATTACTTGACAATGGTATCGATTCTGTAAAGCTAGGTAGGTACCTACTTTAAATAACACAAGCATAATTATATCCAAAATTAAGGAAAGGAGCCGCATATAATTTGATTCAATTTTTAAACGGTTGACTGATTTGACAGCCATGTGCTAACACCGGCTGGAATGTAGCATACGCAGCAGCGGCGTAGTATGACTACCGTAAAAGCAGAACGAGGGAAATACGTAATGAGAGAATGCAGATTTATGGCGCAATGTCAAACAATATGAAAAGAAAATGTCACTTTGTCTTCGCAGAATAGAGAATATAGATAGAAATGGCATTTCAGGGCAGGTAGATACGAGTATTCTCAACAAACACACACCTTTAAATATTCCTTACACAACCGAAACCATCATTTTAACTTTTAAGCAAAAGCATCATCATTAGTTTTTAATGAGATTGCTGTAAATAATAACACAAAAAAATTTCTTAATTTAATAAAATGTGATGTTGAATATAGAGCCACTTATGAACAACTCTATGACCGCTGTCTGTATTGACACAAATGCGCATACGCAATAAAGCGAAATCTAAAGTCAACTTGATCACATTATATTATATTCTAGAAATCTATCAGCTTAAGAATTCTAGGTTTAAATGTTGCGTTGGTATTGGTAAAAAAACCGTTATTCAATCGGCTAATTGTTTTGCAATCATTTTTATCATAACAACAATAATGTTATTATTGTTACGTTGCACTATAAATACTTCCATTATATCACTTAACGGTAACTTATTTGAAAACTTGGAAAAGGAAAACTAAATAAAAACACACACTTACCACTTGCAATGGCGACCATTGACACGGTCATAAGAAACGTCGTGAAAGCCATTATATGACCAAGATTTTATGATTACCAATAAACTATTCGCTATGTATGTAGTTAACCAACACCTGAAGAACAACTGAACTGCTTGCAATAAACGTGCTTTTAAATATTGTTCATTAGTTGTTGTTCATTCACCAAGCTGTACAAATACTGTGACGAATGACTCTTTTCAGGAAAACTTATTCAACACTGCTCAGCGGCTGAAACATACATCACAATGATTACAGTCAAGACTGAAATATGTTAAGCTCCTTCAGGTTAATTTTTACTTATAATCCTTAATATTGTAATTGCGAAAAGGAGTTTCTTTGTTTGTAACGCTAAAATGGCTGAATGGATTTGGATGAAATTTGGCATATGGGTAGACCATGACCTGGAAAAGAACATAGGCTACTTTTAATCTTGGATCGCAGACGAAGTCGGGGGCTTCAACAGCTAGTAATATTATAAAGCGAAAAGATTTAATTTTTTGTATGTTTGCTTGTTACGCTTTCACGCTAAAACGGCTGAACGGATTTGATTGAAATTTGGCACATGCAGGGTTGACCATGGCTTGAGTTAGGACATAGGATTTTTATTCCGATATTCCCAAGGAATCGAGACTTATGCGAGTGAAACCGCGAACCGCAGCTATTTGCCAATAATTTGAATGAAAGGACAGTTTGGAAAATTACTTAAAATATTGACAGTGCATTGAGTATTATGGTGGCTCCACATTTTGGCTGAAAGAAGGTTAGACTTTACGTTGTAACTGCCTATTGGCTGTCATGTTCGCATGGTGTATTGGAGGTGCGTCGCGCATTGCATATAAAGCCAGCACTACGCATCGCTTTACGTCGCTTTAAGCCAAGCGCACATTACAGTCGCAGCGAGCCGTTCAGCAACGCATTTTTATGCAAAAATTGGTGTGTGGTCAAAAAAAGTGTAGAGTGTATTGGTGCAAAGAAATGTACGAAAGTGATGAAAGAGGAATTTTGCAATGTGTTGCGTTGCGGTGCGGCCTGCCCCAATATACGCTAGCCTTTACACGCGCTTGTCCAGCACTTTTGTCCCGTGTACAGGTTGTGTGTGACGAAATTCACTCCATTGTTGCTTAAGAAATCATAATTTATTATTAGTACTCGGAAAATATACCAGTTACCGATTTGATACGGCGTATGAGTTGTCGGGCTGTACTCGTAAGATGCGGTTTTGGTTAGGCTAAACGATTTATATAAGCAAATTGAAAAATTTGAAGTTTTTTTACTTGCCGAGTTCTTTAACTTATGTATCGTTATTGCCATTTACCGTTGCACTCACATGCATGGGTATATTAGCTCACGATTACCTAAGAGTCTCAACGATGTAGGTAATACGGGCTGGTTTCCGCAACTCCACGTCATAGCGCGTATTTTGCGTACGGCACGTCAACAAAGATAACAAACTCAAATATTTCGCCACTTACTATGATCTCACCCGAGACGGCCACTGCTGGACATAGGCCTGTCTCAAGCGTCGCCACGACTGGCACCCCAATTGCATAACACACACTTCGACACACGAAATTCCTAATGCTTTACTTTTGTTTCAAATTCGTCTGCTTGACAAAGTAAATCACGCAAAGAATGCTGTTGAATTGTCAACATTAAAAGCATTGCCATTGTAAGCGTGTTACACAATAGGGAATATGCATGTATTTTTTAAATATTTTTATTCGATAGTTTACATCGTCAAATAATTGTAAAAAAAATATTCGACGGCAAAAAAGCAATTTAAAGTACTTAAAAAAAAATTCTAAAATATCCAACCGATCCGGGCTATTTAAACGCCCTCCATTTGGCGCGCTTGGTGTGGTGACGTCACCGTCCGTGAGAACAGACAAGCAACTGTCAAGTCAACGTCAAACACTCCTTTTTCTATGAGCGTTTGACATTGACTTGACACTTGTTGATTGACTTGACATTGACATTTTGATTGTTATCCCGGATTGTTACGTCACTTCCGCTCTTAGCCTTTCCAAGTATTTGAATTACTCACAGTTTTTTGGGACTTTAAAAAAATTATTTCTCGTTCAAAAAGAAATTTTATTCAAAAATATTGGTTTATAAAAAAAAATATTTGACCGATATTTGAATCACATGCATATTCCCTATTACCTCTGAATTTCCCGCATTCAGCAGATTCCTGCAAGTTTCTACAAGTCGTCGATACATCTTGTGGAGAACGTACTACATTTCCTTTTACCAAAATGTACATGAATTGAAAACACAAAGACAAAAGAAACAACTAAACATTTATGTTAAAAATAAAATTAAACAAATACAGACTTATTAAATGTAGATATTTGGTCATGGTGTCCATCTTGAGTCATCCTTTCATGAAATATTCAATACATAAATTATGATTTTATTATGTATCAAGTAGATAATAAGAAGGTATAAACTATCCATTTATGATCACATCACATCAGACAGGCTTTGCAAAAACTTACTATGACTAGTTGAAATGAAGTTAATTTTAGTGTACCAAACAATGCAAAATAGTTGTTTCGAACGAAATAAAGTGTAAACGGAGTGTATTAGGTGAGAAGATGAACGGATGTGACCAATTCGAATCAATCAATCTGCCTATCCTTTTCTGTATTTTGAGGTCGGCTTTCAGTTTAACCGGATGCAGCTGAATATCAGTATTTTACATAGAGCGACTGCCTATCTGACCTCCACAAACCAGTTACTGGGTAACATGATACACATTGGTAAGACTGGTTGTCAGACTTTTCGAACAATTAAAGTACAAAGTGTCACCTCCTTAAATAATATGAAGTGGTTGCCCAAACAACATTCCCTTACAAGCCTCTAATGACTCATCACTCATTATTCACACTGATCATATTTAAAAAATAATGAGCCATATATTTAACCTTCGATGTTTGTCATTTCCATACCACTACTGTAACTAATTAAATTATAACGTTGAATAACATACATTTGTCCTCTCAGAAAACTCCAGTAGGTCACTTAATCCACTGATGGTTTACAATGGAATTTTATAAGTATTTATTGAACATAAGGATCGATGTACGTCGAAGTGTGTCCTGCAGTGATTTTTTAAATACAGGAGCCACAATGTTTTAGAGAAATTACGTGTAACACAAGTTCGTCCGCACTCTTTTTATGCACTGAATACATAGAACAAGCGTGACTTGCTCCGTTTGTTATAGACGGTGACGCGTGTTCTCTAATAAAATTTTATCATTTGGTCATGACATTAACTAACAATGTTTATCGTTAACTATTTTGTTGTTTTACTTACTTTTAGCAGTCCAAGATGGCGAAAAAACGTGCACGGACGCTTGAAACGTGCACGGACGCTTGAAAACCCTACACTCTCTACTTATAAGAGAAAAATAAAACGACGTAAATTCTTCTAAAGTATATAATACTTCTCGTTAAACAAACATGGCTTTTAATGACCATATTAAATCTGACGTGTATATGCATTAACCGTACAGTTTTCATGGATAACAAAACTGATAAGTCTTACAATAATGTTTTTGTACGTGTAGCTATTTGTATGGAAAACTTTATGATGTTTCTTAGGTTCAATTTTAATCGAACTCTTAGTAAAAATAATGATTTCACTGCGGGTTTTTCAGAGAATTAAGATAAAATCTATTTGCAGTTTGCAGTATTTTATCAGAGCTTCACGAACGTAGTTTTAGAGTTGTTCTCCAACATATAATGATATGTAGGTAGACATAGATAGATAGATAAAACATTTATTCAGAGCACACAAAAGACACACAAAAGCTCAATTACATGAACTTAAAAAAAAAAACAAGATGCCAAGATTTAAAAAAGAGAAAAAAAAAAGAAATTGAGTGACATAATGACATATTTCAAATCAAATAACGAATCAAAGTGCGGTGTGCGTCTCAACGTTGCACCAAATGGGAGTGCAGCTCAGCATGCGTCAGGCATCAAATATACCTGACGCTGATATTCTGCTGGATCCTTGCAGTGACACACGGTAGGTAAACACGCTATCTGTCTTTTAAATATAAATAAAAATATGCACCAGCCCTATTACTAAACTGGACTGAACGACAACACCATGTCGGCACCAGATCAAGTTCACCCAATGTAGACGAAGCCGGACAAACTTTGCGGTCAGTGAATAAACTCGTCAAGAATGTGTTGTCTTACGCAAAACATGCCGCCGCAACATGGTTTACAGTAATTTGGTACAAAATGTACAAATACATCCGCGTTGGACTACGTAGGCGCCTGCGAGCCACCCACACAAGCTCACATGACTGGTGACGTCAGCCAATGCATCCTTGCGTTAATGATTGCGCTTTCGAAGTTGCAACAGTTTAGTGTTATATAAGTTGTAACGTCATATGATGCAGGTATTGGCAGGGTAGCAGTTAAGCCTTTTTTATTAAAAACCTGAACTGTTTTATGCGTTGAGCCGTTATTGCGTTAATTCCAAATAATTGGCGATGAATGATTTTAATGTCACGGATTAAATTCTGATGGAAAAATCTGTTATGGGTTTTTTTTGCATATTACCTACGAAACAAAAATAAATAAATAAATCCCATGCGAAGCAACCTATGTGAAGTTTGCGAGAAATGATATGTTTTCGAATTCGATATCAAGAAAATGAAAAACATGAGTTAGGGCCGTTTGCTTGCCGGTTGTAAGCAATACAATGTTTAGTGTAATATTGGAACAAATAAACCATTTAGTACGTGTTTAAGGCGAGTTAGTTCTAGAACTATTTTTCCTTATCAATACCAAGGATTGATAAGAAGGTAATGCGGGCCATAGACGTTCAAGTAATTTGATCAAACAGCCTGGTACAAACAGTTTTATGAAATTGGCATTCATGCCAATTTCATAAAACTGTTTGAACCAGCCTGTTTGTTCTGTGTGTGGGAAAATTTGATCTAAATGAGTTGTCAAATGGCATGGAGAAATATGTTGATCAAACTGTTTGAACCAGCCTGTTTGATCAAATTACTTGAACGTATATGGCCCGCATACGGATTAGGCAGCATTTCAAGCTGAAAATTGATACATTTACGTGCTAAAGCACTAGGAAGAAAGTAGTGAAGGGCGGGCTTTTGGGGGGACTGTCTTATGTTTGAACCCGCCAGTTTGATCAAATTACTTGAACGTCTATAGCCCGCATTATGTAATTTTGTCGTTCGAAAAGTGCTGATTCTCCGCCTAGTTTGAATAAATAACATTCGATTTAGATTTTATTTTTATTAGAACCTCTTATTTAGTTATATTACAATGTCCTATTTCACAGTTCAGTTTAACGGTATTACGTAGTTCACTACTAGGTACAAAAACTGTTATCGTTTTACTCCTTCGAGAGAAGTGACTCGTAGCTAAGTAATAACAGCCGCACGGGTCGATCGATTAAGCTAAGCTACGCTTGCCGCGGTCGATTTGTGGATGGGTGACCATCCATTACATATCCAGACCCCTCCGTGCCTCGGAAAGCACGTAAAGCCGTTGGTAGCGGCCGCCATCCATAGGTTTTTGACAGTAGTTACGGGTAGTTAGAAACTCAAAAGTCTGACAATTGTCTGACAACCAGTCTTACCAAGGGGTATCAAGCTACCCAGTTGTGGGTTGTGGAGGTCAGATAGACAGTCACTCCATGTAAAATACTGGTATTTAAAATTAAAATTAAATTAAATTAAACTTTCTTTCAGACTAACCGCCTTACTAATAAACGTACATAAAGTTAAATTACTTTTGAAAGAAGAAGACAAATCGTTGTGTAACTATACAGGCGATATACAACGTTTATTAGTAAGGCGGTTCGTCCATAATATTGTTAGTATTTTGGTGTTAGTAACAATGGTGCTTAAATAAGTAGGTTAGTATTGTTAGTTTCCACAAATTATTTATTTATTTATGTATTTAGCTGCATCCGGTTAGACTGGACGCTGAGCCCAACATAGTTGGGAAAACGCTAGGGAAATAGACTCGTTGGAGAACTATTACCACCACGCAGTAGTGACAAAAACCCAAAACCCACAGGAAAGTCCGGTCAAGCAGCCGAGAACCTCCTAGGTTCGCCTACGAGATACCATAACCAAAAAAAAAAACGAGTGAACCTGACAGTAGTCCCATAAGATGTAGTGTAACATCTGACATCTTGGCTGACAGTACCAACCTCTCAGAAAATGGGTTGGTACCATCTGATGGCCATCATAAGCACCCCGCGCGCTCAGTGGTCAAATCAAATAGCGCGCGCTTCCGAAGCTTCCTGTAACACACTTCCGTCCCTTTTCACGAAATCACTCCCACAGATTGCAGGAAAGCGAGAGGTAATATGAAACAAATAAAAAAAAAATGCTAGATAACTAGTATGAACTTCTCAAGTATCCTATTGTTTTTCAAGAAAGGGTTACTCATAATGTCAGCCTTGGGTTTAGACTTAGTTCCGTTTATATCTGGTCTATACAGAATATACACTGACTGTGGTTTGACACGTGGACGACTGTTAATTTACAATACTTGTAAAGATTTCAGAAACAATGCTTATTATTAACGGCACACAGAGATGGACTTAGCAAAGATTTTCTGAAAGAAGTTTTTTTTTTTTTCTGAAACGACACTCTGTACGTACCTCAATCTGTCTAGCCTTTTCCCAACTATGTTGGGGTCGGCTTCCAGTCTAACCGGATGCAGCTGAATACCAGTATTTTACATGGAGCGACTGCCTATCTGACCTCCACAACCCAGTAACTGGGTAACACGATACCCCTTGGTAAGACTGGTTTTGTCAGAATTTTCGGGATTCTGAGGACCCGTAACGTCTATCGTCGTAAACGTCTATCTACCTACGATTAGCAATTATATCAGAGATTGATAATCGAGTACAATCTTGTATATTTTATATAATGACCATATCATAATCATCATCATCAGCCTACAGCAGTCCACTGTTGGACATAAGCCTCTCCTACGGAACGCCATTTAACTCGATTTCCGGCAACACTCATCCAGCTGCTACCAGCCACCCTGCGAAGACCGTCTCTTCACAAAGCCTGAGGGCGTTCTCCACTCAAGAACCTGGCGTCCCCCCGGTTATCGGTTCTACGGCTAATGTGGCCGGCCCATTACCACATCAGCTTGCTTATTCTGTGAGCTATGTCGACAACTAATATACATATAAGATAACTTACAATGACTTATATTATTCCAAATCTACGAGATTAATACCTACTTAATCTGCACAAACTTTCGCAGCTCCGTAGGGAGCTCCGGTAGACAGTCTTGACACTCGCACAACTATTCCTTCATTAGACCACTTTAATCATCATTTTCTGTCTATTCATTTCACAACTATGTATTTTGCGGTCTGCTTCCAGAATAACAGCGGCTTACTGGCGAATACCAGTAGACCACCACCACTGTCAAGAAATAAGAAAAAAATAAGTACCTACTAATAACGTATTTCAAGTCACTTCTAAATCCGTCCCTGTGTTCTTTACTCCTGAGTTCATTGGCAGACCCGACTGACAAGATTCCGGATCTCAGATACATATATTATGACGTCAGAGCTGACTAGTTCTCATAATTCGCCTTTCTATGGTACCACACGCGGATCTCACTCTTTGTCGGTCATACCGGTATCGCCATACTAAGAACAATAAATGTCTCTCAGCAATCAAAATCTTAAACTGTTTGTAAGTCTAGGAATATTTGAGAGATATTGATAGGAACTGGTTTTGTCATTAGGGGCTTGTGGCTAAGTAATAACAGCCGCACGGGTCGATCGATCAGGTCGAGCTACGCTTGCCGCGGTTGGTCCGTGGATAGGTGACCATCTTTACATACCAAGACCCCTCCGTGCTTCGGAAAGCACGTTAAGCCGTTGGTCCCGCTGTCATTTGTAGACCTTTGACAGTTGTTACGGGTCGTCAGAAGCCCGAAAGTCTGACAACCAGTCTTACCAAGGGGTATCGTGTTACCCAGTTACTGGGTTGTGGAGGTCAGATAGGCAGTCGCTCCATGTAAAATACTAGTATTCAGCTGAATCCAGTTAGACTGGAAGCCGACCCCAACATAGTTGGGACAAGGCTAGGCAGATGATGATGGTTTTGTCATTAGGTTTCGTAGAATGATAGAGAGAAATTAGTTGCTGGAGAGTGACTAGCGCTGTTTTTCTTTTCAGCTTAATTTTAGGTGAAGGATGGGCTAACTTACTGGATGACTTTTTAGTTCAACTTTTAGACATTAATTTGTTGTTTTTTTTTTTTTTTTCTTGACTGATCGATGTGGTTACGCCTATGTCCAGCAGTGGACGTCTTTCGGCTGAAATAATAATGATGATGATGATGATTGGATTCTGAGTAGTTATGTATAAAACTTGGGGACGCCTACACTTTAGTTGTAGATACCAACAGAAAAGTTGCCTTCAGCCTACTTTTAATGTTGATGTTACGGTTTTGGTCGCCTTAATCTTCTAGAAAATCTAAAGAGAAATCTTGCTATAACAGTATATAAAAAATCTAGTCGTAAAACAACTAAACAGCTTGCCACATGATTTACAACATTGTCACTACAAGACAGTTCAGTCGGCCAACGACAGTACTAAGTATTAACACAAATATATAATTTTACAACATTCTGTCGTTTATTTACATGCTACATAACAGGTTGAGAAACCACAAGACATGATCGACTTATTGCTACAGAGCACCCGAGACACGTAAACATTAGCATAGTAAGTACACAAGTAAGTACAGTAGTGTTATTCTCCAAACATCACTTCGTAATCTCGTAATCTCGATTACTTCATTATTACCTCTTGTCGTCAGGGTTGCGGGAAAGTCCGAAAGGGTACCGGGACCTTGGCAACAGGCAACTGAAGGAACACGGGTGAGTTTTAGTCAGTAAAAGTCTGACACGCCCTTCCGCTCCGCCCAGAGCGGGAGAAGTAATTGGATAACTTCCCAACCTCAAAAAAAAAAAAATTACTTGCCTATAGTCATCTAGTGGTTTCAAGTGTTACTGCCGAGCATGGGGTCCCGAGTCGATTGGGTAAAATTTAATTTGGTTTCATAATTATCAGCTTCGGTACTTCGGTAATTAATAGCGTAATTAATACACGATCAATCAGAATTGAAATCGGTTCGAAACAAATGCCTAATCCATTGCTTCACGAGTTCGTAAGTTACGTTACTGAGCAGATTGTTTTTTCGAATGATTTGTTTTTTCATGAAGCAATGGACTAGACATTTGTTTCACACTGATTCCAACACTGATGACAAGGAGGTATGAGTTTATGTATATAATCAGCACCAGCAAAGCTCTCTCTTTGCTTGTGCCAATCCCCACGATCCTGTGTCAGCCTCATCCAGGTTTTACCCCTGATGGCAATAATTGGTTTACCGTTCCGAAATCCTCAGTAGCAGGGGTGGCCCAGTGTTAACGGCTGCGAGTTACGAGTTGTAGATCGTAGGTTCGAACCCAGACAGGCGCTTTACTTTGTGTAAATTATTTCATCACCAACGGTGAAGGAAAACATCGTGAGGAAACCAAACGGCATGTCCTAGAACCAAAAATACGAAGACATGTGACATCTACCAACCCGCACTGGGCCCGCGTGATAGAGTACAGCCCACTCCCTCTCACCGAGAGGAGGTCTGTGTCCCAACAGTGGGAACGTTATAAGCTGATTATGCAGTAGCAGCCTGGAATCCTGTATTCGGGGTCAATAAATAGCAATATGTTCACCCCTTTTACATGGGATCTAAACATAGATCGTAAAATCACTGTTCCCTCCTAGAATGCCCCCTCTTAATGATTGCTCTTTGTCACGAGAACACAAAATTTTAACACACCATAGTCAACTAAGTACATCTTTAATATAAAGCTCGCTTTGCACTGCAGCTACGGTACCATTTGCTGTTTTAAACTAAAACGCAAATATCATTCTTGTTTTTTCTTCACGTGCCGCTGGTTTACACGATGCAAGTCTCAAGTTGGCTGTGACATACAGTAAATTTGAAGCTACAAATGATTTGCACCGTCTATACAGTGTTCAGACGGCGAAATTTTCAGTGTTGCTTCAACTTATGGTATGCCATAGGTAATTAAATCGAACCGTGAAAATCAGACTTTAATCGTGTCAGCCAAAAACTTAATTACCTGACTTTAGGAATAAAGCATTGTCACTTTATGAGTTGGTGTCTATGTTCCGACGAGTACCTACCTAAATGATCCTTAATCAAAGCCCTATTTTTCACGGAGAAATCGCGGTAGCTTTTCGAGGAAGTTGTTCCTATACTGCTAATCTGTGCTCCAACCCTATCCTACCTTCTTTGCCCCAAAAAATGCAGCCAAAGTGACCTCTGCTCCCACAAACGGCGCCGTGGAAGTGGCGAAGTTTTGGGCCAACAACATTGCTATGATTTCATACTCTAGCATGTAGTGTGATATGCACCTTACCCAGTAGCCAGATAATGTATTCGTTCCTCGTAAAACAAATTAAGCAACGCGTTCAATGTCATTGCTAACTGATGCGCACGCGGCGATCGTTGTGAAATTACGCGTCTACGCCAAATTAGAACTATACATTAGAATACCGACACGCCCACTACTTTAGAGTTCTTTATTATTGTTGCAATCTTTTCTGAATCGTTACGATTTTCATTTCCAATCCTATTATGTGTATTATGATTCAAACTGTACCTATATATCAGTGAGACAGAATTCAGAATTCTTTGTTTTGCAGAATTCAAAGACTTCTTTGTTTGCAGAATACTGTCTACCTACGCATGGGAACTACATAAAGAAAACATAGTCAGTCAACAGACAAGAAACAGCTGATTTGAAGGATTGTTTTAAATTCCAACTTTATTTAATACGTTAATATTTTTGGGTACTTATGTATACATTACAGGCTTGCTCTCGCTCTCGTAGATGTACATTTACATACATTTAACTTAAGGAGACAACGGATTTTCTTTTACCTATTGATACAGCTATAAATAAGCATATTAATACAATCATGTTGCTTTCTTAGTATTACTGCATGGCACATGTTATTTAATATCTACATAAGATTTCATAACATTCCAATTACTTTACTCATAATGGATGTTGATATTTTTGTAGGGAGAATTGTGTAGGGAAAATTCTTTAAATTTTTTTCATACATACCTTTGATTAAAGAAACAACAGGTTTAGATTACATACACTTTAATCACATTTATTGGAAAAACCGTTATTAGGTTTAAGCAAAAAACCAATAATGCTACAATAATAAGTAAATGAAAAAATATTTTCTATTTACAGACAATGTAAATAGGTGCGCAAGAGTTCCAGACAAATAAGGTCAAGATTACACTTAGCGTACGTACGTGCACAATTTCATCAATGAATGGCTAGACGCTAAGATTTTTCAATATTCGAAGGTCCTTACTATTGCCTGAAAAATATCTACAGGTGAAAATTCGGCGATACAGCTGCACCGAGATATGATTTCAGCTGGTGAGTAACTTCTTTAAAAACGTCATCGTATGAGTCACGTCTACTGGAGTTTGATAGTATAGAAATTACAAGAATATAAAAAAACTGACTTCACCCACTGCTGGCTTCTCTTACATAATCAGCCTATAACGTCTCCACTGCTGGGATACAGATCTCCTCTCGGTGAGAGGGAGTGGGCCGTAATCGACCACACGGGCCCAGTGCGAGTTAGTAGATGTCACATGTCTTAATTTTTTTTGGTTCTAGGACATGCCGGTTTCCTCACGATGTTTTCCTATACCGTTTTTGAGAGCAGTTGTGATGAAATAATTTACACAAAGTGAAGCGCCTGCATGTCGAGACCGTTACCATTGGGCCACCACTGCTCTCTGCCTCTCTTAGCTTGTACCAATCCCGACACTCCTGATATGCCAGCCCCATCCAGGTTCTACTGTGATGGCAACAATGTCTTCCGCCCATGTATATAACTAATATAGTAAGTAAAATGCGAACAAGTATTATATAATTATAAATATTAATTTTATTTCACTTCAAACAAGCAATTTGCCAATATCTCAACAGTAACTGTTTCCAAACGTGAAATACTAAAATTCTGATATCATCAAGCCGATGACTAATTGTGAACGACTTTCACAACGATTAGCAGACAATAACGTTCTTACTAGTGACTCATTATAACAAGCCGTTTATCTATGTGGACAGGATCTAATTAAGAATATTTTTTATCTGAATATTTATTTCACTTTGGAATACCTTTCCTAGTACCTCAACCTTGGAATAGCTGTGTAGGTAGGTACCTAATTCATAAATCGATAAACGTGAAATACTACACAACATTTTCTGGGTTTTTCATCATGACTTAGGTAAAACAATAATGAGAAAACGGTAGGAGCATACTCGGATATTCGCAGGTAAGCTCAACTTGACACGCGAAAAATCAAGTCCATGACATTCACTAGAAGGAAACAATAAAAAACTATAAGCAACACCACTTTACTACATTGTTATGTCCATCAATAAGAATCATTAATTGGTTTAACATCCTGAATGATTCATTCATTTAGTCACAACGAATTAGATAATCCAGAAGCATCAATAAATTTTAAACAAAGTCAGATTTGCCTTGACTTCTGCAACGTCAGTCTTATATGCTACGTCTTATATGCTATCGTTACACAGAAGAATACCTGTTGGAACATATGCTGCTATCAAACTGATAACACTTGGACTAGGGGTTAATATAATGCCTGCTCTACACAATCGGCGATCATAGACGATTACCCACGAGCACGATTGTGTCTATGCTCGCTCATTCACCGGAAGACAGAGACCGATGATCGTGCCGATCAACGCCGATTGTGAAGAGCAGGCATTAGACTGTAATCACAAATCCGTCTAAGCATAACTGACTATAAAACGGGCCATCGTTCACCGTCACGATGTCATGACGGATTTCTCATCTTTATCGTCAATTCAAAGGGTTATTAAAACATTACAAGGTTCTCGTTCAGTTCGAGCGCCAGACGACGTTATAAAAAAAAAAAAATCATCTAATTCACATAACTTGATCCATACATGCCGATTTAAAATTAAAGTATAAAAAACAAAAATAAAAATGACATAAAATAGGGTACAAATAAAAATTAACATTAAAATTCAGATACATTTAAATTACCCGCTTAATAAAGGATCCCCATAGAGGAGAGATCCTATCTGCTACAGTCTTCTACGTTATACATACAATGAAAAATGTAGCCACATGTATAAATGTGCGATAATGTGCATTGATCGACGACCGTGACACGAGGACGTGTGACCCCGGCCCTGTTCGCACTCACCTTACACTTCGAACCACAACTGTTTAGGGCTATTACAGCATGTTCAAGAGTGTCCACTGACATCCACATGATTTGATTTCCTTCCTTTCTGCCGTAATTAACATAACATTATATAACTTCAGACCCCTAATCCCCGAAGGGTTGGATAGAGGTGTACCGAAATATGGGTAATGTGGGTATACTATAATAGTACACCCACATCGCCCACATTTCGCCGGTTATGATAAAGTTTCATGTATTATTTGGCGTTCCTATTGCTATGCCATCAACTGGACACAAATCCAGACATCGGACTTTTAATTATGTCTGCTACACAAATTGGATATCAAGAGTTCATTTGAGGAAAAAACATTTTTTTCTGATAAAAAATAATATTTCTGAAGTTTCTTTTAATATTACTAGAATTTAGGTACAATGATTTAGTTGCATATCAAAGCAAATCGTTCTAAAACCCATTATTTTCTTTGTTTGTTTTTTGATATAAATATGCCAATTTTCGACTAATCTACAGTTTTAAATTTATTTTTATTTATTGAATGATAAATGTAGGAATTAAAAGCTACATATTAACATAAAATTGGCATTCTATACATTAAGATGTTTAATTAACAACAAAATTACCTATAAACCTTAGTCCTCTAGTAAACTACTAATAATTTCAGCCTATTATTGTCCCACTGTTGGGCAAAGGCCTCTTCTCATACTGAGAAGGAATAAGTAGTAAAAGAATAAAAATATTATTTATGTATGTCACCAACCCTACTTATAATGATGATAACGAATGGGGCAATCTGCTTTATAACTGCTACTTTATAAGAAATTAATATTACCGTTACTCGTGAAATAAGTCGTTTACAAGGTTCGAGTAATGAGGATACAGTCATTATGTAGATCTGATCGGAAGTTATGGATTCTGTGACTTTACAAATGTGTTGGGGAAAGAGGCGTAAGTTTATGTATGTATGGATGTTGAAAATTAGGAGATTTGATTTGAATTTTGAATCTGAGGGGTGATTCCCGTTCTTTATGAACGTTCGTCTTCTATAATCATAATTATGAATTATTCAGTTTATTCACCCCATAATACCCTAAGGTGGATACTCGGAGACGTATGTCCGAGAATCCACCTTAGGCCTAGTTAGATAAACGAAAATTATTGGCTTAGAATGGATTGATTGGTTGATTGGATTCTCGGACATTCGTTTCCGAGTTTTTGGGGTGGATGAACGGAATAACCCTCTCAATCTGTCAAAAAAACTCACCCATGTACCCATCTTCTATAATATAAAAATGAATCGCAAAATGTGTTGGTAAGCGCATAACTCAACAACGCCTGGACCAATTTGGCCAATTCTTTTTTTGTTGTGTTCGTTATCCTCAAGGGAAGGTTTAAACGTAAAGTAGGTGTAGGTAGGGTAGGTAGGTAGGTAGGTAGGTAGGTAGGTAGGTAGGTAGGTAGGTAGGTAGGTAGGTAGGTAGGTAGGTAGGTAGGTAGGCTAGGTATGTAGGTAGGGTAGGTAGGGTAGGTAGGGTAGGTAGGGTAGGTAGGGTAGGTAGGGTAGGTAGGGTAGGTAGGGTAGGTAGGGTAGGTAGGGTAGGTAGGGTAGGTAGGGTAGGTAGGGTAGGTAGGGTAGGTAGGGTAGGTAGGGTAGGTAGGGTAGGTAGGTAGGGTAGGTAGGGTAGGTAGGGTAGGTAGGGTAGGTAGGGTAGGTAGGGTAGGTAGGGTAGGTAGGGTAGGTAGGGTAGATAGGGTAGGTAGGCCAGGTAGGGTAGGGGTAGGGTAGGTACTTAGTGCTACCCGTGCGAAGCCGGAGCGGGGCAGCTAGTTTATATATAAAAACCCATTTACCTGAATTTTAAGTACAAGAATAATAATTATTGTCCTGCTGCTGTAAATATCAAGTTAGATGTTTTGATTGGATGGCAAAATAATAACTAATAATCTTTAATAATTAATTAATGGATTTCGGGAACCACAGAGTCTTTTAAGCAACGGTGGTTTTAGTTATTTAAATAAATCACAATATTGTTTTAGAAAACCTACTTTAGATAAAATATTTCCAGGTGTGTGGTACAGTAACTACAACATTATTTTGGTAAGTGTATGGCAATGACGTAAATTACTAGAATTTTATATAGTTGCGTTATTTTTACTTTACGATAACTAACATTCCTAGGTATTTCCCAAACCATACTGTTTTATTTTGCATTTCAAAATACTTATTTTCTTAATGGTATTTAAGTGGTAAAGTCTGTTAGAATATAATTGATTATCTTTAATAAATTCCTAAGACATTTTATAAAATACCGCTACTCTTTTGCATAAATAAATAATAGGAAAGGTTTTTCTTTTTCTAGATAATAAAATATCGTATGTTTTTATTAAATACCAAGCCAAATTACTGACCCCTGACCTATTGCAAAATTAAATTGATAATTTATTCTATTATTAGCGAAAAAACAACCGTTTAGGATTATTATAATAAATTGACCAGTTCATTAGGTATTCGTTTAGCTGTTTTTGTAATAAAAAGACCACACAACGAAAATGTTGCTACGTGAGATAATGAGATAGAATAAAACCTCCGAGCTCACCAGCTTCCGCGGCTCACCACACAATGACAACGTGCAAGGAGTGTTTAACTGTACAAATAAAGTAGGACACTTGGATTTCCCAATCACGAGCACCTTAGCCATCTAATTTTCCCGTCGCCATCTAAACTGGAGACAATAAAGTCGTTAAATTTAAAAGGAATACGTCTTTTATGGGCATGGGCGTGTAGGGGGGGGATGGATAGTTGGCAGGATGTCGTCTCGGGCGCAGCGCAGTGGGTTTTCTGAAGGCTGCGGCGCGTGCCGCATGCCAACACCGCCGGTGACCTCGTGCGACCCTATTAAAACAAGATACGTCGTCAATCTCACGTAGTCATCAGAAGACATCATGAGGTTCATCTACACGTGCTTGTGCTTCGCCTCTGTGCTGAAGATCGTTCTGCCGGCGCCGGCGAACGGGTTCGTATTCCCGGATGAGAGGAGGCGGGAGAAGAAGCTGGAACCAGTGATCACTCCACCCGTTCTACCTGTTTTGGAACATTTGGAGCGTGATCCGAGTACTTTGCTGCCGCATGAGAGGCGTTCTCCGGGACCTAGTCAAGTGAAACCGAGGTTCGGTTCGTTCGGCGGCGGTTTCAACGTAGCTCCCTCCGGGAATGGCGGTTTGACAGCAAGTGTAAGCAGCAGTGCGAGTGGGCTTGGTGCCAGCCAATCAGCGTCGCAGTCCTTCTCGTTCGGGTTCAACGAAGGCTTCAGCGCTTCGCACTCCGCCAGCCAAGCGTCGTCGTTCAATGGTTTCGGAAGGTCAGTCACCTTATTGTTTACATAAAAATATAGATGAATGGAATTGTAACATAAAGAAGCATGTTAAATACCCGTTATACCATTCAAAGATAAAGTTATAATATGACCGTGGTAAAATGCAACAAATTTCGTAGGCATCGGTGCAGACATTTCGTGGTTTATTTTATAATGTATGTATTAAAACTGTGTCATCTTTGTTGTCACTGCCGGATTGATTTCTATTGGTGTTGTTACTATCCACACATTGACTACGTAGTTTATATAAATGCTAAACCATTTTGTGAATTTGTGGTGCTAAAACAGGAGGTGACAACAGAGAAAACAATAAAAAACATCTTTATAAAAAACTGCTATTTTAAATATATTATATATATTACAGGACGGTACAGTCACTAGCAAAAATAGATATATTATATGAAGGTATGTACCGTACGACGCCTTTGGTGCGTGGCCCAAATAAAGGCAATACCCAGTAAAAAAAAATACCCGGGTTTCCTAAATTTGACTCAACGCCTGACCTGCTTACTTTTAAGGTATACAGACATGTGTATTACATACATAAGTATGCCCATACTTACAAAATGCGTCACGTCATTAAAATAGTTGTTTTAATTTATACAACAAATGTTTTAAACAACTTACTGTTCAACTACAGAGAAAAATGACAGAACATTATGATAATTTTGATAAATTCACAATTGTATTAGAAATATTTGAAAATCCTTTCTTTCGAAAGGGTTTTGAAGATTTCAATGGGTTAAGTTATCAGAATAATGAGGCTAACCCAAAGTAATGATTGGCTTTCAGTTTCCTGGGTTTAGAAAGGTCATGCCAGATGTTACAACCTCAATATGATAAGGGTAACCGTATTCACGACTAACGCCGCGCCGGTAGCACCGATTCGCGTAGCAGAACATGACGCGAGTCAGTACAATGGAAATACTGCGGTTTCGCTGCTATTGTTTCGCGACGGAGGTATGCTAGGGGCGTTATCTCTTAAGTGGGGTTTAGGGTGTCCCTGCTACATTAACTACTGAAATCTGGATGTCTACCTGGCAATGTGGTTTATGGACTCTGGTGTCCTCTTGATTCCAATTTGCGGCTGTCTTTTATTTACTTAAATAATCAAAGATGCTATACAGTCGTATAACCAAATATAACAATATTATTTAATTAAATTTTGTATTTTCCAGTGGCTTCAGCGGTAGCCAGGCGAGTAGTCAAGCGGCCTCATTTGGCGGCTCCGGCCTGTCAGGGTCAGGTGCTGCTTCTTCGGCTTCGGCTCTCGGCAGTGGGTTCGGTGGAAGTGGAAGCCAGAGCCAGAGCGCGTCCTCAGCGTTTGGCTTTAACTCCCTAAACGGCTTCCAGCAGCAACAACCTGATGTAAGCAGAATTGATTTGAAATTAATTTTAGTGCACTGATTTATTCGATTGATGGTGATGGTCAGCATAAATTGGTTTTGACGTAGGATTAAGTAAGAGATTCATACCTACTGGAATAAATACAGGGTATCCCTGGAAGTATGGATCAAAACGAATAGGGGCGTGGGCAAGGTCATTTCCAAACTTTGTAAGCCAGAGATTTTTTTTTTGCTTTTTTGTTCTGAACACATGTTTTGTAGCTGCGTAAAAGTATTACCACAGGAAAGGGCGACAACTCTACAAAGTCCTGAAAAATAAATTAAAATGAGGGCCCTGATAGAAGGTTGGTCATAACTTTTGAACCGCAAAAAAATTGCACCGACATTCTCAGAGTTAAAAAAATTGGAAAAGACCTTGCCCACGCCCCTATTTGATTTGATCCATACTTCCAGGGACATCCTGTATAATATCAAGATTAAAAACAATAACGAGAACATAATTTTGTTTGTCATGTAATTTTGTGAATATCGCAAAGAACCCATTACTTATCGTAAACTAAGAACACAACTTGACGTTGATACAGAACGAAATCGTGCTCAGTGGAAAAGAAGGACAAAAATGGCCGACCCTAAGTATATGGGACGGTAAAGGAGGAAACATTTGCTATAGGTTAGATGAATTCAAATAAAAACAACATAGGAAGGTACTAGGCACTGTCGCCATTCTACAATCTCCTTTTTGTTTTGCATAAATAACACTGTTGATTTGTCAAAATGAAAGCTTTAGAAATTTCGGCCGGTCTACGAAATTAACAATTGAAAATAAAATTTTAAATGCAGATTTTAGTTTATTGTAGTCACCATGCAACTCTCTATATTTTCTAAAGTCATATTAATATTCTAATAACAATTTATTCTCACTTTCCAGTTCTTCGGCGACGGCCTCTTAGATGTCAGACATAGAGGAGTCCCCAACTTCCCCTTCCCCAATTTTGGGGGCAGAAGCAAGGGGGTCGGTGCTGCGGCTTTCCGAAGCGGGAAAAGTGGTCCCTCATCGAGAAATAGGGACGACTTTCTGGCGGTTCTCGTCTCTGATTAAAGGCAACGAGTAGCACTATAGGTTGATTGGAAGAATGGTTCTTGGGAAAATTAATCTAAGGGCCTTTACAAAAATATGTGTGCGAAGGAAGTTTGACTGAGACGATCTGACGATGCTTAAGATTCGCAGTCAAAATTCCTTTGCATACATTATTAGGTGTGTTATGCTCGTAACGAGTTTATAGTCGCTTCAACTTAAGCGCAGGCCACACTGGGAACTTCGGTTACCTAAACGAACTTAGCTTCGTTTCGCTTCGTTCTCAGTGTGGCCTGCGCTTTAACGTAAAAAAGCATTGTGTGCAAAGGCCCTAACAACTTGCTACTTGTAGTAAGTTTTGAATAAGTATGTACAGTCATCGACAAATTATTTATTTTTTATGATAGGTATCATTGACCTAAACTTTACAAAGCCGCAATGCAGTTTTAGCATTAAAAACAATAGTTTTTTTTTATATTTTGTGGAATTTGAAGCTCTTTTAGCAATCTTTTACCTATTCAACCAACAAAAGAGTTCAACGCACATAAATAGGTGTTTTCTGACTATTTAAAAAAAACAAATATTATAAATAATAAAGATATTCGATTCCAATTCAAATGAGGTTGCTTCATTATATTGGAAGTGTGCCATTAACTGTGTAATTTATTTAAATCAATTAATTATTTCGTCAATATTAATCTGGAAACAGAGTAGGTACCTACTTATTATTGGCCCTTTGGTATTTAAAATCATTTGGGCAGTAATATTCTAAGCACTGAACAAACTTCTTTTAATTTACCTGCATAGAAATAAGGTCTTACTCGTAGACTGGGATTTATTTATTGATTTATTATTTAAGTTGTTGTGTTAATTTAATATTATTTTGTAAAATAAATATTGTGTCCTAAAATTGTATTTTGTACTCGCGTATGTCATATCTACAATATACCAAGAGCGTGCCCTGAGCTTTTTCGGACATAATTATTATGCGTTCACCTAACCATGGTCTGGAAAGGCTTTTGATACTGGGCCGGGTGGAAGGAAAACGCGCTCAAGGTGGAGCGCCGGCAAGATGGTCAGACGCGATCAATAAGGCTGTTGGAGGCGGCATCTACCAGGCGGTCCACACTGCAGAAGACCGAATAGCTTGGAGACGCGGTCGCGGTCATAATGTGGTCGCGATCCTCAGCATTGAGGGAACGACAAAGAAGAGAATGTCATATTTATTTTATTATATTTGTCAAGACAATACAACACTTTCGTATGCCCCAGCTGTACCTATATTTATGTACCTATATTTAATGCTCTATGTGAGGTATTCCTTTAACTTATGTGATTACACCATTGCAACACAATTTCCCCGGAGCTTACACTTGTCATGGTCGAGACAGCTGCGACGTAGGTATGTTTATGCAGCAAAGCCGCCATATACCTTTTCTAATTTTTTAGTTATTGAAACTAACCACCTTTAGTCGAAAAATTTGAAAGAAGGAAAGAAAGAAAATCCTATTTAAAGTTAATGAACTCAGTAGTTAAATTTTCATAGGTGGAGCACTCACATTATCATGGTTTGTGATTAACTTTTTGAGACCGCTGCGACGTACGCTTGTGCAGCTCTATGTTGCTATAATCCCTTCCCGAACCCTTGATTTAACTAACCACCTACCAAGTCGAGTAACTACTAAAATACAGAAAGAAAATCCCATCCCAGGCTTATGAACTCGGCAATAAAATCTTCGCACCAAAGCATCATCTGCCTAGCCTTTTCCCAACTATGTTGGGGTCGGCTTCCAGTCAACCGGATGCAGCTGAATACCAGTATTTTACATGGAGCGACTGCCTATCTGACCTCCACAACTCAGTAACTGGGTAATACGATACCCCTTGGTAAGACTGGTTGTCACACTTTCGGGCTTCTGACGACCCCTAACGACTGTCAAAGATCCACAAATGACCGGGACCAACGGCTTAACGTGCTTTCCGTGGCATGGAGGAGTCTCGTTATGTAAAGATGGTCACCCATTCACGGACCAACCCCGGCAAGCGTAGCTTAACCTGATGGATCGATCCGTGTGGCTGTTATTGCTTAGCCACGAGCTCCTCGGGAACGCACCAAAGCAATAGTTTTATTTTGCAAACCAATAGCAAGCTAACCTCCAAAGTAACCGTTGCTGTGAAAAAGCGAATCTAAAACAAATGGCTCTAAAAATGTTGCTATCAGAAAAAAGAAGAGCCCAAACTACTATAGTATACTATATAGTACCTATACTATACTATAGTATACTACTACTATACTATACTATACTATAGTTTATAGTATACTACTATTATAGTATACTATACTATACTGTTGATGCTGATTGCTGACCATCCACACCCACGAACACTTTTTTGTTCAGTAATTAGGTAGAGGTACAGTATGTATTTCAGTGGGTGTGAGTTGTGTGTGTGATTGAGTGTGGGGGTGTGTGTTGTATTTGAATATACGTATATCTCTGTAGCAGACCGGAGTCTGGATTTCTACGGGTGATAGCAATAGGCTCGCCCCCTATTACATGGGAATGGAACTTCAACATAGGTAATTGGCGAAATGTGGGTGTACTAGCCATGTGTTATCCACAGACAGAGGAGTTAGACACAGGAGTACCCTCTGTCTAACCCTTCGGAGAACACATGGCTTGATGTTATACCTTACTATTGAATTAACTGTAAAATATTTAAGATAACCATGAGAACTTCGACGCCTACAAGAATATACTCTGCACAGAGAACGATAGCTTGTTCGGGTTAGCCTACTCAGCGCCTACATAACACTCCTACAGTGCAAACCATGCAGTTGTAGTTGCTCGTATCAGATGATCAGGGGGCCTAAAACAGCCACATTAAGCAATTCCGCTAAAAGCAATTCATTTCCTGAATTCCCAGCAGATTATTAGCAATTCCTCTAATTTGATACAGGATGGCTGAATATAATGGCACATATTAGCTGAATCGTATGTATTCAATTCATAAGCGAATCATATTTGGTGAAAATATTTCTGCACGAAAATGGCGTAATTAATAAAAAAAACGTAATTTAAATTAATTATTTTAACATTAAACCTCAATACAGCAATTCATAATTTGTGGACGATTTTACGAATCTCCATACTGAAAAACAACCAGATGAATTGCGTAATATGAATTGCACGCAGATAACATTATGAATTGTTAGTTTGTGATATTTTACGATGATTCATAATAATATTATCCTCGGCTTTCTGGGTATTATAATCGTGTTTTATTCTTCCAAGTAGCATACAAACAAAAACAGGTACAAGTTGAAGATGTATCTCACGTCTTCAAGGACCATGGAACCGGTCCCGCCCGCCTTGGCTAAAAATATCTTAAGTATAAACTTTTTGTTTTATATCCTTACAAGTAGCTGCAAGAACGTTCCGCTCATTGACTCTGGCTACATAATAATAATAATTAAATTCTTAAACAATATAAGAACAAAATAATTTAAGACCTTGGTACGACACCTTGATTGTTAAACCGGGGGGTTACTAATTATCAAGCGTTGCAATGGTCTGTCCATTGTTTATTTTATCTATCCTACATAATACACTTCATTGTACATTCGATTATAGGCCCATTGATTTTAACCAGATTATGTCCATTGTGAATTTTTGACAGATTTGCCATAATTACAAAATCTGCAAAAACTCACAATGGCAAGACCATTGCAATATTTGTTAATTAGTATACTTAGGCCCCAGTTAGAGTTTTGCAATTATAACATGTTTAAATTACACCTACTTGGTCGTCAAACCTTTTAACAACTGTCGATGTGTGTGTGCGAGTGTTTTTTACACTTCCCGTCAAATCCCGTGACCAAAAGGTTTGCTGTTACTCTGGCCAAAGATAAGCAGAGACCTTCAACCCGGCCATACTGCCAGTCTCTTGGGGATGCTAAGAGTCAACGTGGAGGAATATTTTGTTGCTTTCTTTTAGCAGTATGTAATTATGGCTAGCTAAAAGATACCAGCAAAATATTCCTCCGTTTCTTTCGTTGATAATTGGAGGAGCTCATATCTAAGTAATTACAGCCACACGGATCGATCCATCAGGTTAAGCCTTGCTGGGGTTGGTCCATGGATGGGTGACCATCTTTACATATCGAGACTCCTCCGTGCCTCGAAACCATGGATGGGTGACCATCTTTACATATCGAGACTCCTCCGTGCCACGAAAAGCACGTTAAGACGTTGGTCCCAGCTGTCATTCGTAGATCTTTGACAGTCATTACGGGTCGTCAGAAGCCCGAAAGACTGACAACCAGTCTTACCAAGGGGTATCGTATTACCCAGTTACAGGGTTGTCGAGGTCAGATAGGCAGTCGCTCCATAACAAAATACTGGTATTCAGCTGCATCTGGTTAGACTGGACGCCGACCCCAACATAGTTGGGAAAAGGCTAGACAGATTGATTTACTTTGTTGACAATTAATTGTATGTATTAAAAATGAAATAGGCAAGTATATTTCGCGCAACGAATACAAAAATATACTGCTCTAATGAAAATAAAACAGCATCAAATTAACATTCAATACAGAAAAAACCATTCAAAGACCAAAAATATCAAGGATTTCCCAAATGTCCCATTGAATTGAAACGATCACGAATGTCTACATGGAATATTACGTAATTTGACTACGAACAAAGCAAACTTGTCATAAATTGAACAATACTTACAATCAGGCTGTTCCAATGACTCACAACTATTTTTTCTCAGCACCAACCAGCAGTAAACGATACTTAAAATACACAGTGGGTACCGCATAGAGTGCATACTAAAATAGGCATGAAATACGTCACTGGTTTATCTGATCAGAATTTTTCGATAGCGACCTGAATCAATAAAACGGCAGGCTTGGTATTTTTTTAAATTAAGCACAGCTTCTTTTTCTGCAGTTAATATTTATATATCATGCGAAATCATGAGACAGGTACTGCAGTGATACTTTAGTGGCGAGACCGTCGGACTGCCAAGTCATAGGTCTCGAGTTTGAACCCAAGCCAAATTTTCAAATTCGGAAACGGTGAAGGAAAACATCGTGAGGAAACCAGCATGCCTGAGAGATATTTCTCGACGGCATGTGAAGACAAGTAAGAGGCCCATGGGCGGCTTAAAAACTCGCCAGGTTTGTCACTAACCACTCGACAGAGAAGAAGATGAGATATGTAGTAGAGAATCAGATGAATATAAATCTGTTTCGACCTAGAATAATGAAGATGAACAGTGTAACAAAATAAAACAAACTATCAGACAGTAGGTATCTGTGTCTACCTACTTCGAATATTTTACATTAGCTTGTTATTATTATTTTCTTGTTTGTGTGTATTGTATTTTATGCCTACGTATAATATATGGAAGGGAATGTTGGGTGTGGAAAAAGAGGCTTGAAAATAGATTATATGCTGTGGAAATGCGTTCGTTGCGAAGCAAGCTGAGGAATGATGTGGTAAGGCAAAGGTGCGATTTAAGACGGTGAAGTGAGAAAAAATGGAAAAGAGTATGCGTATATGGTTTGGTCATGTTGAGAGGGTGAAGACAAACTCAAACTCAAAGCATTTATTCCAATTAAACCAATTACAGACACTTTTGAATTGTCAAGGAAACGGTCAGTCAGAAATATGAAGCTAGTTGCCCATTCCAAAGCGTAGTAGGTACCTATGGAGAAGAACGGTCAAGAAACTCCACGGACACTCTTTTAAATCAAAATATTGTTACAATATGCAGGCGACAGAAAACAAATGACAGGCGACTAACACTGCAGAGGTGAGTAGAAACGCCGGGAGCGGACGCCCTAGAAGGGCATATAGTAGGTCCCATATTGACTGTATTGGTGAAATGTCAGGTGCATAGTACTCGCAATAAACGTAAATGCAGCAAAACGAGTATGTCAGGATCGTAGCAGGTGGCGTTCTGTGGTTTCTACCAACGCCCATGGGAAGAAGGCGTGACATAAAGTCACAGTCGTAGGGATGTATGCTTCATAGGTTTGAAAAATCTCTAAAACGCAATGAACATGGCTGAATAGTCAAAATGAAAATTAATTCCGATCAATTGTCATTTTTATCCGACTACGGCGAAAAAAAAAGGAGGGTTATGATTTTGACCGGTATGTATGTATGGATGTTCATCTGTTCCCTCCTATCTTCTAAACCACTCATCACAATTTGACAAATGTGATATCGTTGGAAGCGTCTTGATTGTCCGCTGGTAATAGGCTATGTGACGCCATGTTAAATTAAAAATGGCGCCCTCTAGAGGAAACAAAGTAAGGAACTAAAAAAAAAAATCGTTTAATCGTACCATGTTGGGTATCAAATAAAAGGGCTTAATGAGCAAATTTCAAAAATATAAATATTATAACCCCAACAGAATTTAAATGTACTGTAATCTGTTCGATCTATATCGATCGATATCTAACACGTGTGACTCCAGATTTTTAATTTGTCTGTCTGTGGTGTCTTGTTTACCTATACCTTTTCAGTCGTAGTTGGGTTTCAGTTTTTATTACTTTAATTTTTTTATGTGTGTTACGCAAATAACCCCAGAAGTATTTTATACAGATTATGGATTTATACGACAAGTTTTAATCAAAGTTGATCAAAACACCGTTTTTAACGACATTATAAACGTACATATTCTTATCATTTCATGATAAGTACGCAAGTATTACCAGACTTCATTCAGTGATAGCTAAACAGTTGCATTTATTGGAGATGTCTCTGTATTTTGTCATACTAATAAAGATTATAATTTATATAATAATTTATTTTCTCAGTATAAGTCTCGTTATTTCTATCACTTCATCGGAATATAGTGAGGAGTATAAAACGAGGAATCAGAACTATAATCCAGTAATAGATGGCGCTTATTCGCGGTGAGGTCGAAACTTGAGGTGGGTACCTAATTTTTATTTATTATATGTCAATAATATATTTTATATCCTTACTAGCTTCTGCCTGCGGCTTCGCCCGCGTGGTATGTCGATAAAAAGTAGCCTATGTCCTTCCCCGGGATGCCATCTATCTCCTTGCCAAATTTTATCGAAATCCGTTCAGTGGTTTAGGCGTGAAAAGGTAACATACAGACAAATAGTTACTTTCGAATTTATAATTTTAGTATGGATTACGTATACACGATATTAGAAAACATGTATGTGAAGGAATTTTAAATAGGTACACACATATTCGCTCAAGTTCATCCTTATTTGCTTTGTTGTTTAAAGATATCAATTTTAATGGATATTCATAATCTTGTTGAATATCCATTAAAATAGTAGGGTTTCGAACCGACATGTATCGAACTAATGAGCAATCGCTGTAGGGTTTTTCGCAACACGATTTTTCGCACAAACGTTACATCGCACCAATAAAGCATCGATGGAATAAAACATCGTACAACTGAATTATCGACACACCGTGTTCAATATAATAAAAATCGAATCATCAACTTTCGAAATCAAATAGGGGACCCGATATCTTTGCGTTTAATATGGACTGCCAGTCATCAATCGTGGTCGTAATGAAGCCATCTTCCGCGGTTCATCTATGTAGGTGTATAGGTCTCGACAACCGATCTCGTTTCACGGTGAGCGACTCTTACTTAACAATTTATGTTAATACACCACTTTAGTAGAGTGCTAAAATCTTCATAAATTAAAAACACGACGACATCCATTCCAGTTTTAACAGTCGACCAGTTCCTTCGTGTTAGCTTAAAAAAATAATTAAAAAATGATGAAAAATTATTTAATGTTATTAGTTTTGTCTGTTGCTTTATGTTTTGTAAATGGTTGGAGAGTGTTTCCTTTGCCGGATGCGCCTGCGCCTGTACCGGTACAGCCTACCCCAGTGTTGCCGCGGTTTCCGATAGTGTCTAAAATAGACATTTTCTCTCTAAATAATCTCGTGAAGCCTACTCCTGTTCTGCCACGGTTTCCAGTTACGTCTACAGCAGCCAATTTTCCAAATAATTTGTTATCCACGAGTATCAGACCTATATTATCTACACAAGATGTCAGCGTGCCATCATCAGATCTGCTTCCACCCAAGGTACTTATTTATTTAAAGCCGTACGCCCGATGGGCGTTCCCATCAGCATTTTGTGAATAATCTTCTTGCCTTGACATTACTGAAAAAAATATCAATCATTGACTATTTGTGCAGTAAGGCGGCCCCTACAGGCCTTACACCTACAATAAGTTTGCGCAATATGACTGAATTAACCCTTGTACTCAAACGATCCATTATTTTCACGCAAAAACGGCCCTTAAACTTCAATATTTTCGCGTGAGCAAAACCAACGCAATACTTATACTACACGATCCAATGGTGCAATAAAAATTAAATCCGCTCAAAATTTGGTTCATTATCTCAAACTTTTGATCATTGCGCAATCTTTAATATTAACCCTAAAAGGTCAAAAACATTACTCGATTCGTGATATCTAAAATATAATAGCAGCATATGCTGTGAGGAAAATCCGTCAATTCACTGATGTAGATACCGCGAGGCTAGTCTATTTCAGTTACTTTCATAGTATCATGTCTTACGGTATTTTACTATGGGGACGGGCTGCAGATATCGAGTCTATTTTTATTCTGCAGAAAAGAGCTATCAGAGCAATATATGGCCTCCGTATGCGCGATTCTCTAAGGGAACTGTTTAAAGATATTAACATCATGACGGTACCTTGTCAATATATCTACGAAAACATCATGTACGTAAGGAAAAATCTAAGTCTTTTTAGTAAAAGAGGTGAAAAACACAATTATAGGACTAGGAATAGGGACCAATTAGTTCAACCGGGCTTCAGACTGGCTAAAGTAGACTCATCCTTCATGGGGTACTGTTTAAAATGTTACAATAAAATACCTCCCCACATACTCCAACTGAATGAAACAAAATTTAAATCTTGTATAAAACGCACACTATGCCGCCAAGCATATTATAAATTGGGGGATTACATCACTGACAAAAATGCTTGGCTCAGCGCTGGTCCAGCTCCACAGGGCGCAACAACTAATTGATTAGCATACGAAAATATTGTTGGAGCTGCTGAAGATTGTAAAAACTATCTTTACATTGTATAAATTCAATCTCCTAGTATTGTATAACTGCATAGCACATGTGTGTGAGCACTATGTACTTACCTAAGTACGTTAAAGCTACCATTTACTAGGTACGTCTTTCATTGACTTGAATGTGCCCTGGCGGCTGAAAGCATGTCATGCTCACTTTAATGTCTCGCTGGTGGTGGCGTGTGTGTTGGATCATTAAGTTCCCTTCAAAATGGTTGAGCTGAATGGTGCTGATCCATGCGTCATGTTCGTGAACGGGCGCCATCAGTAGGGACTGGTCATCTATTAGCTGCCACGGCTTATTTTGATTTTAATTTTTGAATTGTTTTGTATCGTTTTATCTTTTATTTACGGACTCTTTTAACCTGCACGTTTTTCTACATTGTACTCACATGTATGATTCCAACATGAATGATGTAAACAACATATTGTAACAATATTCTGATTTAAAAGAGTGTCCGTGGAGTTTCTTGCCCGTTCTTCTCCATAGGAACCTACTACGCTTTGGAATGGGCAACTAGCTTCATATTTTCTGACTGACCGACCCTTTGACAATTCAAAAGTGCCTGTAATTGGTTTATTTGAAATAAATGCTTTGAGTTTGAGTTTGAGTTTAATAATATATATATCTTACCTAGGGGTATCGTGTTACCCAGTGACTTGGTTTTGGAGGTCAGATAGGCAGTCGCTCCATGCAAGTACCGTTATTCAGCTGCATCCGGTTAGACTGGAAGCCGACCCCAACATAGTTGGGAAAAGGCTAGGCAGATGTTGATGATATATATGATAATACATAGAGAAAAGATTTGATTTTTTATGTTTATTTGTAATGGTTAACTAATCGTTTAGGCCACCTTTGAAGCATACCTATTAGTTATAATTATCATAGATAGGTACGTCTGTGACCAATGTGAACTTTACTGATATTAATCACACGTAGACAGAGACGTATGAACTAGCAGCTATTTTTAGACTGAACATTATTCATTTCCATTAGTATTATACAGTAGATATTATAATATAGATCGTCAGCGACCACCTGTCGAAGTCTACAGCTAAGCTATGTAGAGCATTCCTTATATCAATTTCTATTACCAAGAAAATAATAGAAAGTACTACGCATTTTTCTTTCTTTCTTTTACTACAGCTATTTTTTCACTGGGGGCCTAAAACAGCCACTTTGTCAGAATCTGTTGGGGAAGGAATGGGTTATTATTATGAATCATCTTAAAATATCACAAAGTGACAATTAATAATATATTATCTGCGTGCAATTCATATTACGCAATTCATGTGTTTGACAGTTTCGTGTAGTGATTCGAAAAATGGTCCACAAATTATGAATTACTTTATTGAAGTTTAATGAAATGAAATGAAATGAAATGAAATGAAATGAAATGAAATGAAATGAAATTGTTTATTCTGTAAATAGGATATTGGAATCACTTTTACACGTCATATTAAAAAGTTGTAAAAATAAGCTAGATGAGGTCGGCGTTTCCTATCTGACTACTCTGAGAAGAAAGGCCGAAACAAACTCAGAGGTCACCGTCTCCTTTAAAGTCCAGACATAATCTTGGTCAGGCCATATGAGGACCATGTAGATTAGAGTCTGAAATGGTCTTTTGAGGAAAGAACCACACAGATTTGAGTGGACCTGTCCAGTCAGTGCAAGCATTTGTCAGTAATAGTGGAGCTCAACTCAGAACTTAAGGAGCTCAACGACTCGACGAACAATACCAAAGAAAGGACATTTGGGTAGGTCGCATAAAGTTCTCAAATTGCCAGACCTTCGCTAAAACTAACAGAACGAAAAATAAATATCCACATAGTCCTCACATTCACAATAAAACAATACTTTACAAGTAATCATCATGTCATGTAATGTTAAATTATATTAATTATGTACGTCATTTTCATCCAGCAATACACCAAATATGATTCGAATAAGGATTGAATTGAGTAAATATGATTCAGCTAAAATGTGTCACCATTTTGTGACAAATTAGAGGAATTGCTATTGATCTGCTGGAAATTCAGGAAATTAATTTCTTTTAGAGGAATTTCTTAATGTGGCCGTTTAAGGCCCCGTGAAGTGACAAGTTTTAGGGGAAATCGCCACTGCTAAATAGGTAATCGGATTAATTGAGTGTCCCAGTAACTTGGTCTTCATGAGAGAATGTGGAAAGATTCTGCCGATAATATCTTTAAAATCTGTTATCGTATTATTCAATTTATCTTCGTATCCATCCTTACAGACTGGCTGGCAAATAAAAATAGATCTACCTAATTATTATTAATTAAAAAACCACAATCATTAAGAAAACTAGTTTATGTAAAACATCTTCAAAGTCATCCATCAAGTTTGATGTGTATTTATTATAAAATCAAGGTTGCCAAGGATTATACCTATACTAGAATATTTATTTGGTTTTTTCTCAAAGAGTAGCACAAAGTACCTACCTAAGATCGTCCCAAACCTGGTTTTAACTAGCTGTTTTACCTAATTCTAAATTGTTCAACGAAATCTCCAAACGGCTGTTTGACACTTCCCGTGACCCAAGGGCTGGAATGCTTTTACCTCGGTCAGAGGCTAAGCATTGCCATCCAACGTGGCAATGCCGCCAGTCTCTTGGGTACCTCACCAGCCGACAGCGATGCGGAGGAATTTTTCGACGCCATATTAATTGTTTATTTGTATAGTTCGTTTGAGTTAATATTATATTAAGTAGAATACAATAATTTAATAATATTCAAAATGGGTTTTTCAAGATTTGTTATTATTTTTTGTGAATGTACACATTAGGTATGTATGGCAATCAATCATAATATCAAAGGCTCGATTGAAATGATTACTTTATTTAAATGTTTTATCGCCTCAAATATTGCAATGATCCAAAGACTGCAACAATTTAGTAAGTTGTTTTGAATCTCTAGGTATATAGTATCTAGAATGACATCAACTTTGCATGTAATAAACAACTGATATAATCTCCTTGTTTGCATTCAAATGCATCAGTCGCAATAATCTGCTCTACATTTGCTTCCGTGACTCTACCTAATGCCTGTTTTGAACCAAAAGCTCATCGTTGTTGCCTCACATATAACGCAATGGATAGCTAAATCCATTTATGGCGAGCGAGATGAATGTTGTTCCAAATGATTAAAATATTCTACGACCACTCATAAGGTCGAGCGTTGTTGAGCAAATCGTTTTCAGGGTTTTCGCTACCAATTAAACTTAAGTACCATGAATATGAAAGTTTAGTATTTGGGAAGACAGCGAAAACTCATTAGGCTGCCTTTCCACCAGAGATGAGCGAGGATGCGTAGCGAGGAATGCCCGTAAATCTAGCCAATAACAACGCTAGCTTAGCTCAAGCTATGACAGTGAAGCGATGATATTGGTTAGTTTCACACACATCCCTCGCTACGCATCTTCGCTCATCTCTGGTGGAAACGCAGCCTTAATTTACCGTACGGTTGATCGATGACTGCTGAAGAACATCACCAATAAGGTCACTATAACATAAAATGGCGACGAATTCGCCAAAAATGTACCTACGCCCATAGATTTCTAAGAATAGATTTCTGAGTATTTTTTTGTTGTGTGGGAAATCATCAAATGACTTCTCCCTGGGCGGAGCGGAAGGGCGTGTCAGACTTTTACTGACTAAAACCCACCTGTGTTCCTTCAATTGCCTCTTGCCAAGGTCCCGGTATCCCTTTCGGACTTTCCCGCAACCCTGTCAGGTCTATGTGTACCCGTAATGAGTAAATCCTCATTTCCACAAGTTTTATGATCCGACAAACAAAATATCGATTTAAGTGTAAAAATGTAGAAAACATGCTATACATATCCACATAAAACACCTGTGTGTTCTGAAATAGCTCAGCTGGCTGACAGCCATTCATGAAACATTTAACTTACCAATTCTTCTCTTATTTTTTCCAGACGGAGTACGTTAATTACGAGCCATGAACGACATAACTGAAATCTTCGGGACCTATTACTACTACTACCTACACATATAATTCAAGCAATAACCTTTTGATCACGCAAAATCATATGCAAAAACAACTGTAGTTTTCATGTCAGTTGAAAATATTTACAAATAAAATTCTTGTGGGGATCTAAGCTAAACAATGGAGTGCGTTTCAACAATTTTTTGGGTATTTGTCTGTTCATTTATTGGTGTGTTTATCTTCTTGTGTATATGTTTGTGCACGCATCATTTTAAAAGTAATGGATAGGTTTGTTTAAAGTTGTTATAATTATAGTTAACTAGATTCCACCCGCGGCTTCGCCCGCGTGATAAAAAGTACCCTAAAAGTCCCTTTCTAGGCCTACCCCTGTGCCAATTTCATCCAAATCCGTTCAGCGTTTTAACGTGAAAGCATAGGTAACAAACAAACTCATTCTCGAATTCAATTATAATATTAGTTAGGATATTTTGGATACTTTTTGTCCCGAAAAAGCTGAGTATTCCCACGGGATTCGGTAAATGGCCATTTGAACAAATCTCCAAATTAGCTGAACAGTTTATGGTCAAATCTTCATAGTCAGATAGTAAAAAAACAAGCAAAAACGGCAGAGTTACAATGTCATATCTTCTTCCCAACTCCCATTACGTCAATTTAGTCTTCTCCCAAAATACTGATTATTTGGTCGATCGAACCATGTGGCGGCTAACAAGTAAACGCCAACATAAAATTCTACATTATAATATTAGCGGCTCTTCAAAATTTGGATTTTTGGTTTTAAACATTACGGATACTAAACAATTTTAGCTTCCGAAAATGCGGTGTTTCCCAACTTCAATGTAAACGGAACTCTTGGCACAGCTTTAATTAACATAATAATTAAGATGTTTTTTTTGTCAAATACTTTGGGAATCCCCGCAATCTGCATGGAAATTCTAGCATCATTGTCTGGTACATCATAAATTAATGTTTTTCATGACGAATGTATATTTATCTAACAAATTAAATTACACGTTTTAGTTATGTACCTACGAGTGTATTATTATTGGTTTGTTTCCGCAGGGTTGTCACGTCTATTAATAGCAAATTGTTTTATCAAGAAAAAGGTGAACCTGCGTTTAATATTCAATGGTGTTTATGATTCCTTTGTATTTACATTATGCAGCCTTTTGACCAGTTTTCCCATTGACAGCGATGAGGATTTTTTTTTTTGATACCCAATTTGCTCTTCCTCTTTTGTAGGTATATACTTGTACATAATATTTTAGTGTTAGCTTGTATTTAAAATGAACAGCTATTGATTGAAACAAAAATGCAGAAATTGAATTAAAAAAAAAAAAAATTGTTGTTAACAAAAAGTAGCATAATTAACAATAAAATGAAAATCATGTTGTTATGCAAAAGTAAGAAAAAAGTGAGTAAAATAAGGAATTATGAGAAAGGTTTACTAAACGGAAATTAGCGTATTGATAACTCTGTTTATCAAATTAATTAATAATTAAATAGAAACAATTACTTCTTCATGATAATACGGGGTTAATTGGCGATCACTCATATCGTCATAATTATCTATTCATAAGCCAAGAGCACAGATTACCATGAGCATATTGTATGTATTAAACTACGTTAGATTTAAATAATTTATTATAAGAAGTAGTAAACTAACTGCAAACATCAATAAACAAGCAGATTTTTGTAATATTCCAGGAAGTAAAAGTACATGAGAACATTAAAAAAAACTTTAATTCTGGGACATACGCTGGAGAGAAATCTTCTTTTCAGTGTCACATTTTGTTTCGCTATTTTTGTTATTACCCGCTGTATACTATGCAAATTCTAAAAAAAAAAACATCAAACGAAACTTGAACACTTCCAGGGCATTCAATATAAAAGAAATTGCTCAACGCGCATAAAGAAGTTTTCCTTTCTTAAATACTTCATGGCCTGGAATCCACAATTAGAGTGCGTTTCATTAAATCGTTCCTATGCCGTAATGTTGGCTCCACAGTTAAATTAAAAAAAAAACGGACCTATTAGGAAACGCCGTAGCTGCGTAGCGTATTCGAATTGGTCGTACAACAGTGGAGGCAACATTTCGGCATAGGTTCTATTTGATGGAACGCACTCTACATGGTCTGTAGGTATAATGAAATCACAACTGTCAAATGTATGAAATGCCTGTATCACAAGAAAATTGACGTAGGGTCTCAATTTAGTTAAAAACAACTTAAAAACTTCCCTGACAGTAAAATCAGTAAAAAAAAAATTGTCTCTCCTAGTACCTTTTTTACTTGTTGAGGTGGATACTTATCTCGGTCCACCTGCTGTAGAGATCGTATAATTTAAAACTGCTAGCCACTCCATGCACTAGTGCTTGTTGCATACACATTTTAAATGTTTGTAGGTATATATTTTTTTGTAGAGGCACGTGCATTTTTAAATTAGATGATCTCTGCGTCGCTGACAGCCCTATTAACCTTAAACAGGTACATAACGTGGGCACTCCAAACACGATGCCTTTGTCTCGCATGTTAATCACGGAGAATCCCCGGTGACCAGCCAAACCACTACGTTATATGACCAACATAATAAACGCACACAAGTTATTGCCTTTTATTTCCCATCATTGTACATTAATTATATCATCATACATTGAAATACTGATGTACATCCACCAATAATTAGATGAGTAATCTGGTAAAGCCTTCATTCTCTGTTACGTAGTAGGTACTTGTAATTATAAACTGTAGCGCAATTAGATATTGAAAACGAGTACCTATCATCTTTCAATATAGAGAAAAAAAAATAGAAGGATTATCATTTTATCATGTCAAAAGACAGGAATAAACTCATCCGAAAAACATTTAAATAATGGTAGCAAAAATCCTTATTTAAATTCGAGTAATATCAGTAGGAGAAATCTCTGATTATATAATAATAATATAATAATAAAATGTTTATTTTGTACAGATAGACATACTTATGTACATAAGTACACAAAGGATTACAAAAATATTGTACAATAGAGATGGCGAACTGATGCCTCCTAAACTAGACCAAAAGCCTGTGTGATTATATTAGGTACTATGATTGATCGCCAGTAAGTATATACTTATATATTTACCTCAATTATATCTAGAACTGACTGCATCTGGTCTAGTGATCGCTAGCGCTACTGCTCAGCATGAGGTCCTGGGTTCGATTCTCGGGTCGGGCAAAGTGTTATTGGGGTTTTCCATCTGGAATCGCTCAGAAGCAGCCCGGAGTCCGGATTTGTGCATGGTTGATGGCAATAGGCTCGCCCCCTATTACATGTGACTTGAACATAACTAGCGAAATGTGAGTGTAACATAGATCTCTGCCTAACCCTTTGGGGATTACGTGCGTGATGTATGTATATATATTAGTATAGGTATCTACAAAATTGACGTAAAATATACTATATAAGACAGGTCGAATTATTACAAACAAACAGTGCTAATATTATCCTTGAGACACGACCTACCAGCGATAATGCAGTGGCTACCAATAATCTCACTTCTTTTATTAGTGCAATATAATGTGTGTAAAGAAACTCCGACATACAAAGTGTCCGGCATCGAGCTCGTTGATCTAATACGCGGTTTTAAGACAAAAGACAATGTGTTGAAACTGACGAAAGTGGATGGAGATCCTTCAAGCTTTCCTGATGGAATCTATTTCAAGCCCGAGGATGAAGCTTTGACTGGGGAATCTAAATATTTGCATTACAATGTAAGCAATGATTATGATTTATTTACAAGGAATAGCTATAAGTGTTATGAAACTAAGTGGAGGGACTGGGGGCCTAGACAAAATCCCTTTTCTGTTAGCGTTAACGCCAACGGAAAGATCAAATTATATGGAGTTGACAGCAGCAGTCACGTGACATCACTAAAGCGAATGTCAAGTCCTTACAGAAAAGGAATTTTGTCTATAGCCTCTGGTCAGACAAACGGGAATACTAGCTGTTGCGCACGACTTCGTCTGCGATCTAGGATGAAAAGTAGCATATGTCCTTCTCCGAGTCATGATCTACCCATGTGCCAAATTTCATCCAAATCTGTTCGGTCATTTTAACGTCAAAGCATAACAAACAAATAAACTCATTTTCACATTTATAATGTTATATCTATAGTTATGATTTTGTAATGTCCTCTCGCCAGCAGCGAATGAAATCGGGCTGGTGATGAAGAGGCAAATTGGCAGATCAGACATTGATTCATTTGCGGGACATAAAATACTTAAGATAATGAAGAACCAACTATTGTATGATACGATAAGCTGAGTTGAGATGAGATTGTAAGATACGATACAATAATAATGTGGCATTACGTGACTGCTATTATTTAAAATAGAAAAAGTCAGATGTCAGGAAAACAAAGAAACTTGTTCGTTTATTAATATTCGTAGGAAAACTGATTCTGGAAAAACCACAGACAGATAAGACAGGTTTGTACGAGCTTTTTGTAGTCAGTCCAGCGCTGACTTGCAACTCGGCTCGTGTAGATACTAGTTTCAACTCAGTGCTGACTTCGCGCCCTCAAGTCAGTCCAATTGATTAACCTACCGTCCTTTTTCGGGCCCAGTAGCATGCTTCCCCGCCATTTTTTTTTTTGCTTACGGGTTGGTAAATCCTCACGGATATCCTCCGCCCTGGGGTGGGCGGAGGGGTCTGTCAGACACTTACTGACTAAGAACCAACCCGGTGTTCCAACTCACACCTACGCCGGGGGTCGCGGGAACGTAAGAATCTTCTGCAAACCCCGACTGGCCCGCCTCTGCGGGCTTCCTCGGGTCAGGGGAGGGAGTGAGGTATTTGAATGCCCCCGCGACGTCTAAGCCCCGCCTGATCTGACTTACAGCCGATCTCGCCTACATGAACCCACTGACTGGGTCCGAAATTTCGAGTCACTGTATAAACCAGGCAGAGGTGAGAGGATGCAGTAAACCAATAAATATAAATAACATTCGGAAATAATTAACAAATTGTTGGAGGTGACCTCGACCCTGTTGAAAAGCGTGAAATAATAGCAAACAATTGAACTAACGAACTTCAATCAATAGCAACCTTTTAATTCTGACTGGTGGCTAAATGATAAAAGTCGCACAGGTCGCTCGAAGGTTACTGTACTTTACAAGTATGACGTTCTGTTAATAGGACCATTTGCTCATAGGATGATTTGTGAATAGGTCATTTTGCTAAAGTGTCGTTTAGATTATGGGTCGTTTTGCTAATTACGACCGTTTACTTTTAGGACGTTTTGATACGGAGCGACTTAAGCTACTCTTGCCGCATTCGGTTCATGGATGGGTGACCATTAATAACATAACGCGACCCCTCCGTGGCTCAGAAAGTATGTTAAGCTGTTGTCTGGCTGTCATCCGTAGATCTTTGACAGTTGTTGCGCGTAGTCAGAAGCCCAAAAGTCTGCCAACCAGTCTTACCAAAGGCTATCGTACTACCCAGTAACTGAGTTGTGGAGGTCAGATAAACAGTCGTTCGATGTAAAATACTCGTATTCGCAGCTGCATCCGGTTAGACTGGAAGTTGACCACACAGGTCAAGTATTTGAAGACAGAAACAATCGGTACTTTTTGGCTAAAACCTTCACAAAATAGCAGCTCTTTAACTTTAAAAGCTTCCTTCCTAGTCAACTTTAACTTCAAAAGTAAACTTCCGTAGATTGTAATACAGGGTGTTAGGGTAAACACCGTTATCCTTGCAACCAGTGGTTTGCTTTCATTTATAGAACATAAAATCAATGGAAAATTACAACTTTTTTTTTCTTTTTTTGAAATCTACATTTTACCACAAGAGACGCAAGTTCGTTGCCCTATGCGCTAGAGCAACGAACTTGCGTCTCAACACGGGCAGGGGGTGCGGGATGTCACCTGACCGGCCACGAGCGCGACCCCTCCCTCAGTCAGTCAGCTGTTTCGCTAGAGAACACGGTGTCGGATATAAACTTTTTAAAATCTTTTAATGAAAATGACGTTTTTTTTTTGTTCTGTTCGGTCATTTATTTTTATATTTAAGTCAACAACCCATGGTTTGAATGACAAGAGTGTTTACCCTTACAGCCTGTATACGACTCGTTCGTGAACTAAGTAATGCATCTATAAATTGATGATTAATTGTTTTGTTTTCAATAAGTTTTTTTACATATAAATTCGTATCGTTCCAGGGACAAGAAAAAAAGGCAAGTTTGGACAAAAAACCGGCATCAGTCACGACGAGCATTTAGGTTGAAACATTTGGAGATCAATCACATTAATATACTTACCTACAAAATAAAATGTATTGAGTATCGGGCGTTTTTATTTCTTACCTCCATCACGATGGATGTAAAAGGTCTTACAAAATCATTTAACACTTCTCATAACCCGTGCCGTTTTATAATCTTATTAAAAAGTGTCGATGGCAATATTATACAGGGTTATTGGTAAAACACCAACAACCTCTTAAGGAGTCATTGTACTCATCATTATGAACAACTTTTACTATGGGAACAAATATGAAATCCGCGAAAAAAAAACAGCTGTTCCGTAGGTACATTTATATAAAAGTTGTTCATAATGATGTGTACAATGACTCCTTAAGAGGTTGTTGGGGATGGGGTTTTACCAATAACCCTGTTTATAAAGTCAGCCCAGAATTTGGCGACGAGCTTGGCACCTTGAGAGGATCAGTGGTGGCCCAGTGGTAACGGCCGCGACTTACGAGTGATAGATCGTAGGTTCGAACCCTGACAGGCGCGGTAGGTGATATGATAAAGCTTATCTAAGGTGTATCTTTTCACACAGGAAATCTCTTAAGGGGTCATTGTACTCGTCATTATGAACAACTTTCACTACGGGACCAAAACAGAAATCGCGAAAAAAAATCTGCTGTTCCCTATATTTATTATATACTAACTGATGCCCGCGGCTTCGCCCGCGTGGATGTCCAAGAGAACCATTCTATCCATTGATGAAAACAGCATGAAAATCGGTGCAGTCGTTTTTGAGTTTATCGCGAACAGGACGACCGACAGACGCGGCGGAGGATAAAACAAAGTTGTTTTATAATATGTAAGGATATTTATTATAAACGCCTTGTTTCCCCGAAGGGCAGACAAGACAGCAGTTGTAGCAACACTGGAGTCCTGAAATACAGGGCTGCCCTAGTTTAGGCTCCAGTCCACTCCATTTATTTTATGTACCTATACTGTCTTTAGATTAGTGTGGAAAATAAATGAATTTTTACTTTACTTTACTTACTTTACAATTAAAATGACACGCTGTATACATTTTTGGCACCTCCCTATATAATTTTCTTTGTTAAGCAGGAAGTTTTTTTTAAACCACTTAATTCTCTGTAGCTGTATACGTATATTCACGTTTTCTGTCTGAGTATGTCCTTTATAAGTGTACAGCGTATAAAAAGCGATGAGATGAGCTCATTGACCAACTACATGCTTCGTTAATATTATAATGTTTATTCCTTAGAGATCTTATTCATGATTGCGAGACAATTATGAATAAATTACTAGACAATCTACACTAACCTACACTAATATTATAAAGAGGTAAGGTTTGTATGTACCTACTGATCCGATTTCGAAAATTCTTTCACTGACAGTAAGCTACTCTTTTCCTGAGTGTTATATATAGTAGTTTTATAGTATAGTTGACTACCACACGGACGAAATCGCGGGCAGAAGTTAGTTATAAATAAATAGTGCATTGGGTTTTTGTATGTGTCTCACGAAACATTTTACAGGAGTAATTAATCATTTCTAACTCAAATGAAAATGCTAAAATGCTAAACGCTGAATGCTGGCGAAATGTGGGTGTACTATATAGGTACCTCTGCCTAACCCTTTGGGGATTACAGGCTTGATGTTATGTTATGTGTGTGTGTAAAAATATGAAAGGGCCTATTATGAAGTAATTACATATAGTTTTGTAAGAAAAACCCTTAAAAAATGTTGCCAGCTATATCAATTTATTCACAATTCAAGATTTTTGTTATTTTTCGTGTTCGGGCAAAGTTATACACCAAGGGTAATGTTGGCCGGTTTCACGGTAATCAGTAGGAACTGATTACAATGAATCGTAGTAGAGAGAAACATTGTTATTAATAACTTTGGTTGTATTAGTTGAACTTGAACTTAGTGATTTACCATAATTTTTGCGAAGAAGATATTTGCATAAGAACCTAATCATTTATAATATATTTTATTTATGTCAGATATCTCCTATTAATCATCAAAACAGAGTAAAGTGTCTACATCACTTACTAGATAAAATGCATAAATAGTTCCGTGACTAAACAAGAACGTCGAAGCCTGGTGTCCATCATTTCAAAAAATCGTGACGATATTGAACAAGGATCGTATATAAAGCTTCCTGAGAACACCATGTACACATTTATATTTGTACACGATGAGATATACTCGTTTAGTACTCAAATTATTTATTCTTCTTATCATTGCAAGTGTTACGAAAAGTGAAATAAGTAAGGATGAGAAAATTGTATTAGTTTCGCCGGTTTTAGCTCCGTATAGAAATGCTAGAGCTCAGACAAATGAAACGGCTAAAGATTTTCCTTTGCTAATGTTACTGGCCAGTGATAATAAAGATGCAGAAACCAATGGAGCGAAAATTGTAGAAAACTCCGGAGTACAACCTGTATACGTGAAAGTAAGTTTTCTGAAGCTAATCTTTCTATAAAATAAATAAATATAGAATAATAAAATAAAATAATAAGTTTAAAAACAAATTCTTTTATTTAATTAGGGCCAATTTAAAACGTTCACATTCAAGTCGCAAATTGTCAAACTTGTCAAAAAATTTGGTAAATTGATTGTTTTTTCGACAGATTGCGAATGGGATGTCTAAGTGAACGTAAAAAAAAAAAAGGGAATTGCTCCGCTGAACTATTTATAAGGAATTAAAATTAATAAAAAATATTATTCAATAACATATGTGATCTTAATGATCGGATTTTGGGTTCGATTCCCTAAAGTCCGTAAAGAGATGATGAGAGAGAGAAGGTTTTTCATCAGGAATTTCTCAGTATCAGCCCAGTGTCTGAACTGCTCCCTTGGGAATAGACTCGCCCATGGGATTTAAACTTATCAAGCGTTCTCTCTGCGTTAAATTCATCATAGAATAAATGTTTGCTTTTTTTTTTGTACTTTTTAGAAACTAGAAGACCAAAGACAACTCTTGAGACGTCGCAGGAAAACAAGCAGGATCTACTTCGTACACAAATTTTAACGATTGGACAAAAAAATAATACTGATTTGCATTTATTGCTAGAACGAATCAAGTATTTTGATTGAAACGCTCATAAAAAAAGTAGAAGGAAGTAAACACCGTTTAATAATTATGTTATGAATAAACATACAACATGTAAAAAAACCCTGTCTGTGTTGTTAAGTATAGTACTGAAACCAAAGCTGAAATCGCGAAAAAAAAATCAGCTTTTCCCTACATTTTGACGAGCTATGCAAACATGTAGGGAACAGCTGATTTTTTTTCGCGATTTCAGTTTTTTTCCCATAGTGAAAGTTGTTCATAATCATGAGTACAATAATAATTAAGAGGATTTAAACGCTTAAAATTTCACCCTGTATATCTGGAAATTAACAGGAAAAAAAAAATCGCCACATTTTTTATCAATGGGGAATTTTACCGGTTTATTACATGGGGCGCGGGTGGCCGTCGTTTAACGGGTGTCTACAAATCATAACTGTTGAAACCCTGTTGAAAATTTGCTATTTTTTAATAGATTGGGGTAATTTTGGTACTAAAAATGTAAATTTTAAATAGCAATAACTTTTTTATTTTCAATAATGTACTTAATAAGATTTTTTATTACCTTTTGGTAATGTTTTTGCAGTACCTTTGTGACCCTTTAAGACAGGGCTTTTTTGTACAATTGTAAATGGAATCTTGTAAATTCAGTTTCTCAGTTAGTGAATTATTTTTAGTTCTTAATGAGGAATAATAAAAGTGCTTATATCATTAACTTGGTTAAATACCGCTGTAATTGTTGATGCTGGTAAGAATGCATAGAACATAACACCGCATTATGTAGATTACTAATGTTTCATCAAGTTTACATGCCTACCAGCGTTTCCATGTAGGTATAATTGTTTTAATTGCATCAAGGACCAGTAATTATCCATGATACAAAGTAGCCACTAGTATTAAAAACAGCGTATCGATACGTTTTTTAGAATAACCTATAAACATTATAAAAACTTGTAAAGTCTGTTTTTAATCTCGTAGACAAAGACAGGTCGGTGCTAATGTCAAACTCCAAATTAAAACAACAAACAAAAATCACTTCAAATGTCAAATTACCTATGTCTTCGAGATTAAAAAACAGACTTTAGTACCATTATTGTGTCTCTTTCTGTACCATGCTACCGAATGTCAAATAAAAATCTCGTTTATTTGACATTTGGAACCAGCACCCTAATTGCGTAACACACTTATAACCAAAATCGGAATGGTTTTGAACGATATTGCTAAATCATTGCTTTATAGATATGTTCGAAAAAATTGTCTGCTCAACAACGTAAATAACGCAATGAATGTTGTTGAGCTGTCAAAATGAAAGCCATTGCTACTGTTAGTGTGTTACACAATTACCCCGCAGGACACTAGTGACCTAATAAACCTGCTAACCAATGATGTTAATCCTAATCCTAACTTATCCTAAATTTATCCATTACAAATTCAAAAGTAACTCAGTCTGTGCGTCTGTCTGTATGTTACGTTTTCACGCCTAAAATATTGAACGGATTTCGACAAAATTTGGCAAGGAGATAGATGGGATCCTGGGGAAGGACATAGGGTTCTTTTAATCGACATACAACGCGGGGGAAGCCGCGTGTGGATGCTAATAATATTATAAAGTGAGTTTGTTTGTTACGCTTTCACGCTAAAACGGCTGAACGGATTTAGATGAAATTTGGCACATGGGTAGACCGTGGCCTGGAGAAGGACATAGGCTACTTTTCATCCTGGATCGCAGTCGAAGTCGCGGGCAATAGCTAGTAACTAATAAATACAAAAATAATAAAAAATGTTAGAAAAATCTTGTCGTTTTTATAATAATGACGTAAAGGAACATTCCAGCAGTTTGTCATGATACTATGCTTGTTTAATGTGAAGTAAACAAAGTAAATTGAAGTAAACCCAGAGTAACTGGGTATAATTAGTACAATAATTACATTTGAGATACCATCTACATTGACAATATTATATATAGAGGACTTTCAGTACCATATTGTAGTCTAAGGACAAAAAAACAGCGAATATAACACATTTGTTCCAACATGCCTTATAATTTGTTTTTTTGTTTTATTTTGACCGAAGTATGTATAAATGTGATTTGTTTTTCAAATATTCAGCAAAAACGAATTCAACTGACGTATGAGCAGGTAAATCATTTTTTACAATGAGATAATTTATTCAGTTCAAAACTGTGCAATACCTACTAATACCTAATTTTTGTTACAGGGTGTTGCTATACGAAATTCTTCTCTAAGCCGGTTTAGACGACAAAGTCCTGTATTAGGTATGTATACTGGTCATATTAAATTAACTAGCAAAACTCTGCAGACGTGATGGGTATCGATATCTATATTTTTGTATCCGATCACGTAATTCAATACTTATATACATCGATATTGAATTACGTGATCGGATACATTCTTTGTACATTATGATGATTGCACGCCACCACAAGACATAACCATGCATAATTATGAATAGAATATAATAGAACAAAATATTATGTATTGTTGCTACAGACACTTTACAAATAAAGTTAGTGAACTGTCACAGCATGGGAATTGTAGCATATCGATTTTAGATAAATAATAATGATTATTAAAAATACTTTAATAAATTAAAAATTATACGAAAATGAAAAAGTTGAAATAAAATAAAAATACAATTACCAGAATACATAAATTACACACAAACCAGCGCTCTTCCTCTCTCCTACTATGCTGCCCGAAAGGGTCCTTTGTATCATAAATATTAAGTATAACAACTGTTTTTTACCAACAATACGGAATGTAATAAAGAATTAATTCTTTATTATAAAATAATCAATTCTCAAGAATTGGGATGTTCATTTTCGGTTGCATATTTTGGTTCCGGAGTCTGATTTGTGCGATTGATGGTAATAAGCTCGCCTCGCATGGGACATGAACATAGCATAAATATGGATGAACGAAAGGTATTCCTCTGCCTAGTCTTCGGAAAATACAGGCGTGATTTTAAGTATGTGTGTATTTTGGCTTTCTTTGTCAAATTGTTAAAAGGATTAATTTAGTATTTTAAACCAAAGAGTCTGCTAGTTGCAAAATATTTGTCTTAAGTGCTCATATACACAAGTGGCACGTTGCCAACGGCAGCCGTCGATACTCGTCGGCGGCAGCCGTAGACGCGTTGACGCGTCATTTATGAGCACTTATAAATTATAAAAAATTCAACCCCTCGGGGGTTGAATATGGACAACATTTGAACGTGGGGTTGAACGTGGTCGGGGGTTGAGATTGTAGGGGTTGAACGTGGACTAAACCGAAAAATATAACTTAACTTCTACGCAGGGGTTTACTTTTATAACAGTTGCTTAAAGTTAGTGACGTTCAAACGTCAAAAATAGATGGTTATACAGTCACTAATCTTGCGTTAACTTTAAGCAACGTTTATAAATAATCCCCTATTATTATTGCGAAGAGTCTACCTACACCTGTTATACAAAAACCATGTACACACGGCTACACATTAAGCTATACATTTCCAGTATACGCTGACCTCGCATTGTACGGAAATCCTATACAATGCGAGATCAGCATAAACTGGAAATGTATAGCTTGATGTGTAGCCGTGTGTACCTATGTTTAATCAGGATTTAAATTACAAAATAAATGTTTCTTGATTTATGGTAATTACAGGTTATAAGAATGAAGAACAACGAAGACCTGTGGTCGTCATGCCAGGGGGTGAGTAGCAAACACTTTATCATAGTGTTCGTTAGAAAAGAGTGTTACAGAATAGCGCCATTATGTCCCTTGATTTTGATAGAATATTTTCTTGAAGTAAATCACTTACTTTTAGCCGAGCGCGGAATGGTTCCGAGTTATTTGTTCGTCCCCTATATGTACACTGCACAGTTTATTTACACGAATATTTAGTTTGTCACAATATAAGTTTTTCACAAGATACTTCACACTGACACTTCATTTCTCTTCTGTTGTTTTCAATGTTCTATCTTTGAATACCTACGGAGGTAGATATACAAACTCTAACATATTTTGATTTAAAAAAGTGTCCGTTGAGTTTCTTGCACGTTCTTCTCCATACATATACATATAGTATACATATAGTAGGGCAACTAGTTTCATTTTTCTGACTGGCGGACCCCTTGACAAATCAAAAGTGCCTGTAATTGATTTATTTGAAATAAATGCATTGAGTATGATTTTGATTCCTTCAATAGGTACACATACATCATGTATCAGAAAGGTGTGGAGGTCGATTTTAAGGAAATTATGTTATAACCTACATAAATAATTATATTTGGGTACATTACCATCAAACTGAAGAATTTTCTCACAATGTACATAAACTTATAATTTCATTTTTAAAGCGTATAAAAAACTATTCCTAACAGGCATTAAGGATTTAAAATAAAATAGTGTTCTGTCTTTTTCTCAAGCACTTCTACGACATAGATTGTACCGTTTTAATGGGAAAAGCCATAATAGAAAGACGAATCAGGTTTACAAGTCAATATTTTCTACAGGGATTCCATCATGCGAACAATAATTTCATTGTTATTATTGAAATTTGCGTTGACATTTGATCTATGCACGTAAACATAGTACAGAATTAATCTATTATAGTCCGCACAATTGTATCCTTGACTCATCTAGGCATGCCATTCTAAAGGCACTGCTCCACTGCCACGACAAAATATGCTCGGAGACCGCTAGCCTACCAAGCGGCACACTAAAGGCTGCACCCGGATATTACTATGACGCACAGCTAAGCACATTGGACGACGACGAAGTTTTCCTATCCGAGTCACTCCCCAAAAACTCCGATGAAGCTTTTTTTTTTTTTTTTTTTTTTTTTTTTTTTTTTTTTTTTTTTTTTTAAAAACGTTGCCCCACACTAAGAATTTCTTCCTGTATCGTGGGTGCGTTTACAAACATAGAAACTCACATACACTAACACCCAGACCCGGAACAACTACTTGCAGATCATACAAATATTTGTTCCGTGCGGGGATCGAACCCGCGACACGTTGCGCAGCAGTCCATCGCTGAGCCACTGCGCCAACCGTGTCGTCGTTGCTTTGTAGCTGCGACTACGCTGCATAGCCTACGCCGCGGAGCTGCGGCTACGCCGTGAAGCTACGTTGTGACACTACGTTTATGATAATGACTTCAAAAGACATTGCGTACTGTTTTCGTATGTTGTTGTTGTTGACCCCACCTACGTTATAAATCGGAGCGAAGTTAAATACACATGCGTAGCAATGGACTAGTCTTAGGTCATGGGTGCTATGTTGAATCCCAAGCGCAACGAAGGATTTAAGGGTCCTTCGCTTTGCTCAGGAATTAACTCTTGAAAAAGTGAAGGACTTAAAACTAGAATCCTGAGAGTTGCGAGGGATACAAGCTCGCTCAAGACTTAGACACCTTTATACCCGAGGGGAATAATCCACTTTTTGCACCTACTGCGAGGAAATAAAAACCAGATTTTCGAATTAGTAGTTTATGAAACTGTTAAATAACCGGGGAATACCTAGATAAGTGTAATTTTATACACTATTTTATCTTCGTGCAATTAAATCAAAAACACAGTATCGTAAATATGGCGCCCAAATCCAAAGCTCTAACTAAATCCTACGTGTCGTGGACCTACCTGCTCCACAGCAACCATAGATAATCCTAACTTCCTAACTAATATTATAAATGCTAAAGTGAGTTTGTTTGTTTGTTTGTTACGCTTTCACGCTAAAGCGGCTGAACAGATTTGGATGAAATTTGGTATCCAGTTCATGGTCTACCCCTGAGACCATGAACTGGATACTTTTTATCCCGATATTCCCACGGGATCGAGACTTACGCGGGTGAAACCACGGGGCACAGCTCTATAAATATACAGCAACTGATCAGTAAAGTTGTTGCGATGACAAGCCATCATTACAGCAACAGATAATGTAGAAACAGCGGTTGGGCGAGTCCAATAATCACATTCTTCAATAACTTTGGACTTGACCATGTCTAAAAAACAATTGTTTTTATTTTTGTAATTATTTTTGCTTACCATATTTAATTTTGGGCTTCCTAAGGACCTATGAATAACTGGGAATTGCAACAATCACCAAGCTTACCCATCTAGTTAGCTTTTTGGTGATCACGTCTTGTAGTTGACGTAGTGGCCTTTTGCGACAAACATGGAAACTCCAAAGTTGTGAATTATGGGCAATTAATTCCTAACGGTTATATTAATCTCAAGCTTTTAAGTCAGATTATAGGTTTTTGGCCTTTACATTCTCCTTAATCTCTTATTCTTTTATTTTTCTTGAATTTTCAGTTCCGCCTCTGTACCGGGGACCAGGGTCCTCTTATGGTCCCAGTTCTTTTGCTGGAGTTCAAGAGGGTGATCTACAGGCCAACAGGCCAAACGTAGTGGCCAACAGGCCAAGTGGTTTATTTATTTATTTAATACTTTAAGCACACAAATGTACAGAGGCATATTATTATTTTATTCTAGTTTACAGCCCACTTTAACCAAAACGGGAATAAAGGTCTATCCACACATATCAGGGCTGTGCCCGGGACGTGTCAGGCCCGTGGCACACACGTGGCTGGACACGGACGTGTGTGAACGAGTCCATATAAAATGTACACACTGATATTTTTTTTGAGCCCCTGTTCGAGTACGGTCCGCCTACGTCCAGGGCATGGCCCTCATATTATGTGTAGAACTAAACTCGTTTTCATTTGACTCTTTACTTGATATCTTTACATTTTTCTTTTGGTGTGATGGTGTAGTTTGAATGAGTTTTTTTTCTGCTACAGATAGCAGTAGCTGTACGAAAAAAAACAAGAAGAAGAAAAAGATTTTAATAAAAAATATCAACTAAAAATTTTAAATTAAAACTGGGCGGGCAAAGTTTTATTTTAATATCTAGGTATTTATTTTATAATTTTATGTGCTTATGTTAAATAATTCTCATTCAAACCACAATAAACACACTTATGAGAAACAGAAACAAGATACTGTTTTTTTTTATATTTTACGTTGAATTATACCCACATGCCAAGGAAATTTTCCATGCATTTGTGGTCATCGGATTTTCCATACGATTATTATAAAACTATCGTTACACTACTACTTCACAATGTATAATTTAATAATACATAATAATAAATAATAATTAAAAACTTTATTGAAAAAAAAAACTTAAATGTTTGGTTATTTATTTTTGTGTAATATCGTTACTCCTCATCTACCAAGCTTTTTCTGGGTCGGTTTCCAGTCTAACCAGATGCAGCTAAATACCAGTTTTTTTCTAAGGAGCATCTTGTCAAATTATTTTAGTCACTAATAAGAGTTTTAATTGTGATTTTCCATGGTGGACGACAAAATAAAAACGTATTCTTTTGAAAGCCAGACTTTAAAATATTTAATTAATGAATTCCGAAACAGAACAAAAAACAAGTAAAACTGACACTATAACCCTACACATTTGTGTTTTTTCTACAAAAATAATGACACATTAAAAATAATAACTCCCAGAATAGTCTTATTAATTTTATCATAAACTCGGGGATTATTTACATTTAAATCTTTCTATGAATATTCATTAGCATCAAGTTATTTTCCGTAGTTACCTACATAGTAACAGCGGTTGGGAACGTTATTAATTTTAACATTTTTTTCTTTCACAGATGACAACTACATCATACCGGTAGTAAACAGCCCGTAAGCCGTACCATCAACAAGATTATAGACTATACATCCTCATTACATTAACGTGATAAGAATCCATACCTGTTATTCAAAATAAAGCTCTATCTATAAGAAAACTCGTTTCTTTTTCCATTGTCTCACCTCAGAGGTCAGGTAATTTACCTTTTCCTTGATAATTGGCTATCAGTGGGCATAATTATGAGATGCAATGACGTAGCGTAGAAAAATGAATCTTAATCATGCAAGAAATTGATGTCATTTCATTCATATAACGTCCGGTTCCCTTTGTTTCTATAGAAACGAATTAATTGTGAAGAAAATGAATTAATTGAAGCCTATCATTTGAAGTGAGTACCAAGAAAGAGCTGTTATCGGCGATTAGATATAAATCCCCCATTGTTATCGTGGTTTTTACTAGCTTGATAGATGAGTGATAGCCTAGTGGTGTGACAGTCAGACTGCCAAGACATAGGTCTGGAGTTCGAAACCAAGACAGCCACCTCTGACTTTTCGGATTCATGTGCGTATTGTATAATTATCACTTGCTTCAAAAACGGTGAAGGAAAACATCGTGAGAAAACCCGAGATACATTTCTCGGAGTCAAGTAGTCGAGTAAAGCCAAGTCAGAGGTCCATGGGCCAAAGCTTCACGATCTTCTTACTGTACTCCGATTTATGTTATTGATCATAGACAAAGTGTTACATGAAGTATAATTACATTGAAGTCTTTATAAGTATTATTTCCTTTATTTCTTTGGAAACCAAGGGGTAAATAATAAATTATTTATTTTTGTAAATTGGTTAAAAAAACAAATAACAATTTTATACCAAATTTTTATTTATTTAAACAAGATGATGTCGGTGTTTCCTAGCCTACTACTCTGAGAAAAAACACCGAAAAAACCGGAGGTCTTTAAAGTCCAAACAATTACATTCAGCTTACTTGCTTACTTATATGAACACTGTGAAGGTTAATGTTTGAGCTGGTTTCTTGAAGAAAGCACCACACAGGTCTGAGTGGACCTTTACAGACAGTGCACGCATGTGTCAGTTATCGTGTAGCTCAACTCTGAACGTAAGAAGCACAACGACCCGCATGGAGAATCCGCATCAGAACGGCTACATGAAGTACTCAAGGAAGGTGTGTTAGAAGAATGGATAAGATAAGGAATCATTATAAAAAAACGGAGTTTTAAAGGAGCACCGGTGACAGAAACACTGTGCTCTAAAAGAGTGTCTCAAAAAAAGGGCAGAGACTTTTTTTTGTGTTTCCAAGAAGCCAATATCGTCGTAATTCCCAAAACCTGATTACGTTGATGTATGTGGGAAAACAAGATAAACAACTTATACTTAGAAATTATCTATAACATAACCAAATCAATGTAGGTAGCTGTCCAGCTAGATTGATTTGTTTAACAACTTGTACTATATGGATTAGAAAAGGTACTGTAGGTCAATTAATCTGCCTTGCCTTTTCCCAACTATATTGGGGTCAGCTTCCATTCTAACCGGATGCAGCTGAATACCAGTAATATAGATGGAGCGTCTGCCTCTCTGACCTCCACAACCCAGTAACCAGTTAATACGATACCCCTTGGTAAGACTGGTTGTCAGACTTCGGGCTTCTGACGACTCGTAACGATTCTAATGACAGCCGGGACAAACGGCTTAACGTACTTACCGAGCCACGAAGGAGTCTCGGTATGTAAAGATCATCCACGTCGGTCATCCACGGACCAAACCCGGCAAGCGTACCTTAACCTGAATGGATCGAACCGTGCGGCTGTTATTACTAAACCACGAGCTCCTCCGAGACAAGGTACTGTATATTTCACACAATCAACAGGTACACAATGGGCTCGGGCTAAATAACACGTGCTTGCATATTTTAGAACTTTCATATTAATTCTTTCTCGGTATTTTCATTTCATCTTCGAGCACTAGACAACTATTTATGTTCACATATTTGGTATTTTTCGATCGTTGCTTACGTCAATTCATTAATTACCTTATTATTCAATTAAACACGAAAACTAGTTTGTGAACTTAAAGTTATAATAATATACCTATATATTATATCTACGTTTTTGTATTTAACCACAGACTTATCTTGGTAATCGGCCACAAAACCATAAAGAACCTGTTCGCTGTTATTAAGTATGGATCCAAACACACAGAGACGAGCATCCGGTTGATGGGAATAACCAGCTTAATACGTGCATGGACTTCGCAAATTGGCAGGCGTGTAACATCAAGTTTTTCTCGTTCTACCACACGTACTTACATAATCATCTTTTTTGTTTTTCTATATGACGAATAATATGTGATGCGAGAATATTATATTCTTGACATATTGATAACAATCGGACTTATTCGTTTGTCAACATCGATCGTCATCGTGGGAATCGACCGTTCCGCGAAGTGATCCATGGCACTAGTAGTCGGTCCATGACGTCGCAGCGACCGCAGGAAAAACGCGTCTTATAAATAGGTTTGCTTTGTTGGTCCTGCGTCAGTGATCGCGATGGGATACAGTAGTGTGGTGTTGAGCGCGCTGGCGCTTTCAGCGCTTGCGGCAGCAGTGCCGTCAATCGGAGACAATTCTTTGGACGCTGGGGAGCGAGTTGTGCTCGTGTCGCCAGTGCTGGCCCCTCCGCGGGACTCCAGGTTACACGACACGACGCGCTCAAGGCAGTTCCCGATACTTGTGCTCCTTGCCCAGGCCAACCCGCAGTATGGGCGTCAGGAACCCGAGGCTAAATCTTTGAGAAACCCCCAGCCCATTTATGTTCAGGTAATTATTTTACAATTATGAAATCGTGAATTAACCTTCTATGATGGGGTTACCAATGTCATATTATTGAAATCACTATGCTCAGGCCACACCCTCGTATTATGGAGTGAAGGAAATAAATTACAATATGCTAGTAATCGAATTGTTTACATGCTTGTATATTCTAGAATGCATTGCATATTTATTGGCAGTTAAATATTTATACAAATAACGATTAATTGATAACAAGTTATAATTTTCACTTATAATTGTTATTAACTTGTGACTGCCTCGTTTGTCTTGTGGTCGCAAGTGCTACTGTTGAGCATGAGGTCCTGGATTCGATTCCCGAGTCGGGCAGAGTGTCATCGGGTTTTCCATCTGGAATTTCTCAGTAGCAGCCGGGAATCTGGATTTGTGGCAATTAGGCTCGCCCGCCGGGGTATTACGTGGGACTTAAACATAACTGGCGATATGTGGATGTACTATATATATATATTTCCCAGAAGGGTTAGGCTGAGGTGTACAGACACACCTCAGCCTAACCCTTCTGGGAAATACAGGCGTGATTTTATGTTATGTAATTGTCATTAATGAAGTAATTTAAAAATATATTACTGATCGACATTTGCTCTTGCTCTTTTAAATAATTTCAATTACGTCAAACTATGTTTATTGGGTATTTGTGTTGAATCTTGTAATTACTACTTAGGATCTACTAAGTGTTAATTTGCTATTTAACTAGGTACCTATTAGTCATCGTTATGTTGAACAAGAGACATACAATGGACCCAAACATAACCGTTAATCAGCTAGTATTCCAAGTAATATCAGGTTATAACCGCTCGTTAACTGTCGTTAGACAGTTTAATTCAATTTTCACATAAACAACACAAAGCATAAAATGTCTACCTACTGGTTTTGCGGGTGGAGTCAGGACAGATTGAGACAATCAAATCTCATAGATGGATTGCTTCCTAATAATAATTATTTTATTTACTTTAAAAGTATGAACGTTTTTTTGTTTTAATTATGATCAGATGATCAACGTAGAAATAATTAAGGTCATAGGTGAAGTAGTGGAGGGAAAAAGACAGAAATAATTATGATGATGTTATGACACTTATTTGTTCATCGGCCCGGATAAAGGCACTAGCTATTAAGTTTAAACCTATCAATATTTATGACCACAATAAACATTTCCAAGACATTTATAATTGACGTAACACAATGTTAGCATATTTATAAGTTCAAGTTTAATGTGCCGGTTAGCTTTTCCAAACGTGCATATACTTGCATGTATAATTTATTTTAAACGATATCGTTTGTTTTTCGCAGAAACTTCAAGATCAAGAACAGCCTGGACTCAACAGACAGAAACGCCATTTGCTGAAGCACAAGTTACTAGGTATCGGCGGAGGTGGCATTTCCTTCGGTGGAGGTTTTGAGCTCGGAGGAGGTGGCTACAACGAAGGCTATAGCCACGGTGGCGGCAGCCACGGCTATAGCGGAGGACATGGTGGCAACTATGGTGGAGGCTACGGCGGCGGCTATGGTGGAGGCTACGGCGGTGGCTATGAAGGAGGCTATAGCGGCCATGGTGGCGGCTACGAAGAACCATCCAAAACTATCATTGTTAAAGTGGTGAAAGAGCATGGTACGGACGCATTGCACAGCTTTTTGCGCACACACACTTTTATAAGCTTTTTGTGAACGCTTTTGTGTTTTTGTTACCTATTAATATTTCAAGCAATATGAAAATTGGCAATAATTATTATGCTTGTGTACATGATAGTAGATGATTTGGTTTCTGAAGCCTACTTTATTTAAAACTAGTTAGGATATAAAGCTAGATATGGATTGAATAATATATAATGCTCAGTAAATTGCAAAAATAGTTCTCTAGCTTGGTAGCACCATGTTGGTTTTGCACGCTTGTATAACTATTCGTATAGATTCTAGTTAGATAAAGAGAAAAAAAGAAAGAAAAATATTTTATTTGAGACAAAGGTACCTAAATATTAGAACTTAAAATTGGGATGAATTCATCCACTCGTCCTACATGCCTACGGCCCATTTAAGACGTTCTTTTGATTTTCTGCAAGTCATCTTAAATGGGCCGTAGGCATGTAGGACGAGTTGATGAATTACCCAAAATTGGTAGCACCACATAAGTTAAACAACATTTCAGGTTTTTTTTTGAAAATTACCGGTTTACTTATTTTATTTGTCTTTCAGGTCACGGCGGCGGCCATCATCATGGAGGTGGCGGCTACGATGGCGGATACAGCGGTGGAAACAGTGGAGGCGGCGGCTATGGTTCAGGCGGCGGCGGCGGTTACGGTGGAGGCGGTGGCTATGGTGCAGGTGGCGGCTCCGGTGGAGGCGGCGGCTATGGCGGAGGTGGTGGCTCTGGCGGAGGTTACGGCGGCGGCGGCGGCAGCGGTGGCGGCTACGGAAGCGGTGGTGGCTACGGAGGAGGCAGTGGCTCCGGCGGTGGCAACGGTGGTGGCTATGGAGGAGGCAGTGGCTTCGGTGGTGGCCAGGGAGGTGGAAACGGTGGCTACCAACAACCCAACCACGGTGGTGGTGGATGCAGCGGCGGCTGCGGTGGCAATGGCGACTACGGCGGCAATGGTGGCAGCAGTGCCTCAGCTACCGCTACCGCGACTGCCACGGCCACTGCACACTCGGGCGGCTATGGGTAAGGATATATTCTTTTGCCATCTAAACTTAAATTAACAATCAGCTCTCGTAAAACCAACCAGTCATAAACCAAAAAAAATATGATTGGTGATCGTGTATTTACATGTTATTATGAGCAAATAGAAAGAATAAATCATGCTCTACCTCTGCTCCTAAGACACAATTAATTATTTAGGAAAGAGTCAAAGACATACAATGAATTTTGTCCTGACACGGAGACAAATGATAGTAACCGATGTCGTTGCACTTTTTTGCATTAGTGCAGTTTTTCAAAAACTGTTTTAGTGTCTGATTCTTTATAGCTAGCATTCATTACAATTTTTGGGCCCCGTTAGCCCTGGACCTTTACTACATTGTATTTGTATCGTTACTTATGAAATGGTCCTGCTAGTATCGCCTCATAACGACCCAGTGAAAGCTTACGAGCTGATAATGATATTATGTTTGAGAATTCTAGAACAACTCCGAAAACAGTTTCGATAAACTTACACCTTGAAAAAGTAGTATGATTAATATTGATGGTGATGCATTACGGGTGGCTACAATTAAGGATTTCATTGACCTTACAGCATATAATAACTACGTGTCGCTGACACAAGCCATGCCCCTTTATGGAGTTTTCCTTCAAAATTAATAATTCAAGTTATTCTTCTCTTTCTTTACAGAAAACGTTAACTTCGGAGTACTCAGTGAATCAGCAGAGTGTTACGAAGTGCATTGAACAAGCTGTGATTAACGGTGACCGGACGATATTCGCTAAACACCAAATAGCTTTAATTACAAAATGTTACTTGGTTTACATGTAAATTATAGACAAGAAAATTAACTATAACGAATTTGAACGTTAATTGATATTTTATAAGACTCAGTTTTCTTTAGAACTGGGAATTATTTTATGATAGTTTCTGTCATTCTGAAATTAACTGTTGCATGGAAGACTTTTTTGTGTAAATTGTTCTTATGTTTTCATTATATGATTTGTTCATGTTATATGTGTGTCTTTACCATACATTTTAATGTATAACTATGATATCAGTCAATACATTTTTATGATTGTGCAATATTTTGACTTGTCATAAGAGTTGCAAGTTTTTTTGCTTTCGTCTTCCAGTCAGGGGACATGTAATGTCATAGTTCGTATATGTTAGGTAAGACTGAAACTGTTTTCAATACCTAAATATACTTAATACTGTATAGTAATAAACTTCCGCCAGTAAAAATAATTAGATATATATTGTTACATGCGTAACTTGATTTAAGTAAAATACAGATTTTTTTATAATATTTTTATTTTAATCTATCCTGCACCCCAATTGCATAAAACAATTTCTTTGAAAGAAATTCCTAATCCATTGCTTCATATAACAGCGTAAATGACGCATTGAATGTTGTTGCATTGTCAAAATGAAAGGCATTGCAAATTGTTAGTGTATTACGTGATTCTGCAGTTAAACCATAACATAGCGTTTTACCTACAACGCTGTGTTATGGTTTAACTGTAGAACTTGTTTATTTTGAGAAGCATACTACGCCTTCATTCATCTTGTGGATACAAAAACAGCTGCAGATTTGAAGTCTTTGGCTCGATTTCCATATCATGGATCAACGTTTCACAACACATTTTAAACATTTAAACATTAAACATAACACACACAGTTAAACATTTTTCCCGGGAAAAATTTGTCCTGAAGTTGTGGCGCGTTTCCTTTTCACTACATTCATCACCTTTGATAATCAATAAGCTGCCACTTAAAAATATCCCTGATAATCTGATTTCTCAAAATAACACAAGGCGAATATAGGAAATGTAGAAAAGATCAAGTTAATTGCTCTCAAAAACATACTGAAACAACGAAAACAAATGAAACTCGAGGTTATTTAAGGATTCACCGTAAGAGCTTAAAATGAGATGAATTATAAAACTGTCCATAGTTCTTTACTTACGTAGAAATAGTTAGATACTCAAAATAACCCACAGCATATCTTTCTTCCAAAAAAAAAAAAGTTTTCTTTCATATACGAGTATTTACCTACTCGTTCCTACGAGGCATTCACCCTGATCTCATGATTAATCATCATCATCATCAGCATTACACCACCTGATACCTATTACTTACCTACATAATCATGTTTCTCAGTAAAATCAAAGCTGAGTAAATAAGAATGTGAGATTACTCTTGTAAAAACTACAAGTTATGGGGAAATACACGTGTTAAATAACATGAATGGGACGATAAGAAATACCTTCACGTGATTAAGGCTAAGCTAGTCGGTCATTCTTCCATACAAACGTAGTATGGTGATTAATCGCCTGTTTGACGGTATATATTCGAAACTAAAAATTTGGGCACAGAATCAGCATTGCTATACAACGTGGCAATGCTGCCAGCCTTTTGGGCACTTTTCCTGTTGACAGCGATGCAGACGAATTTTTTGATGCCCTTTGATCATTTTCCCTTGTACATAATTATTATTATTAAGTAGATATTATAAGTCAGTAAGTAGTTGTATTCGTGTGCTTAAAGAATTAAAGTAAATAAAGCTAGAAATATGGAGCATCCTGACTCGGATCTGCACCCTAACTGTGTAATACACGATCAAAATCGGAATCGGTTTGATCCAAGGATTCAAAGGATTCACAAGATTGAAAAAAAAATCTGCTCGACAACGTAAATAACGCAATGACTGCTGTTGAACTGTTAAAATGGAACAAATTAGTCTTAAACGGCTACGAAGATAAGTTACGCAATTAATCTAATTGTTTAACTTATTTTCGTAGCCGGTTGCATCGAAGAGCGGGCGGGCTCGAAAATTCGAGCATTCTGGACCGGGAGAGGTTGAATTTTCACTGTGAGATTTATTTTACTAAGAGAATGCAAGAGCGACCGAATGAGCTAGGCTCGGGCCAATTAACGTGATTGCAGATTTTCAATTCATCATATTATTTAGGTACTAATAAGTAGGTGGTACTCTAATTTAGGTACGATACACCGTCCCTAAGGACGGTGTATCGTACTTCTGCTAGCAACAACAACAAAGTCCCTGAACTTGATAAACTACGCACCAAACCAACACAACATAAATGGCGAAATGTAGGTGTATTATACACCTCTGCTTAACCCTTCGGGGAATACAGGCGTGATGTTATGTGTCAAACCAACATAATATACAAAAATAACATATCCAAACTTAGTAAAATGGCAATATTACTAGGAGAACTTAGGATGCAAGAGCAAGCGAAGTGAGTTCGGGACTTGATGCACCCCGACTCGGACAGGTTAGGTTTGAAAAGGATGGCGGGATCTAGTGATGGCGTGAGCGAAGCGAGCGAACTAAGACCCCGCCATGCGCCATCCCAGAGCCCCGTATAGTGGAGCTCTTATCTATCGCCTTACCTCTTACTTGGAAACAAAAGACTCGCCGCGGGATCTTCCTTACCCCTAAAACTCTTACTATTCCACCAATCCTGAAAGAAACTTTGGCGATTTTCTCGGAACCTATGGTTTTGCGCCCTTTGGGGTTTTCAAATAAACACTTAGAGACTAATCACACATATTGAGCTCTATTCAGCTTATGCCCATAGAAAACAACGATTTTGTATGGAGACGCATACGCATCCGTTCAGCTTTCGGATGTTCTTTTGTTGTTTTCTAATGGGCAGAAGCTGAATAGAGCTGAATACGTGTGGGTAAAAAGGGTCTATACTACCCAAAAAAATATACTACACTAAAAAAAAGCCCCGGGTGTTAAAGTACGGTGGTTCCCCGGTCTTGGTAATCGGCCACAAAAGCCATAAAGAAACTGTTCGCGGATAATAAGTATGAATCCAAATACACAGACAAGCATCCGGTTTATGGAAATAACCAGCTTAATAAGAGCATAGATTCCGCAAATTGGCAGGCGTCTAGCATCACGTTTTGATCGTTCAACCACACGTATTTATATAATCATCTTTTTGTTTTTCTATATGGTGAATAATACTGCCGTGCAGGCGCTAAAACGCAGTAACAGGTTTTTTTACATTTTTTTGTTGAATATTGAACCTTAAGGGTCACGTTATAAGGAACACAGTGATATTATCGGTTTTTCGTTTGGATGTTCTAAACGGTAAAAAAAACGAATTAGTGAAAGCAGTAACTTACCTTTGCAGGTCTAAATATATTACAAGACTAACTAAAATACAGTAATAGCAGTTACGTCTACTACGACTCGTCACTTTACCACTTTAAACGCAGTAAATATCTTTATTACAACTAAAAATCTGTATTCTACACTTAAACAAATATTGTCGCATATAAATTAAAACGCAGTAAGTAGTTTTTGTACCGACAATGTTAATACTGCATGGTGGATCACTCTAATTTATTTCGCATGAACTACAGATTAAAATGCAGCAAAGTACTTGAATATGGTATTTTATTTAGTGTTATTCAAGTAGGTTCATATAGTGAAAACCAACTAAATTGCAGCAAAATTAAAATTTGTATCTTTTACTTTAATCGCAATATCACGTTCGAGTATGAATGCTACTGTTTAAATTGCAGTATGATCATTATTTTCTGCAGTATAGTCGGTATTATTTTATAGGTGCAATTAACCAAATGCTAATTAAATAGCAGTATAAGTCGCTGTTACTAATTAAAATGCAGTAAAGAAAGTATTATACTGCAAATTACTTTGCAAAGTAGCAAATAAATCGAAAGACTTTGCAGTATCAAGTATTTTTACCGCATTTTAATTTGCATATGCGTACCTTTTTGCGTGCAGTAAATGTCATGATTTTGGAAAAAAACGTTTTATTCAGAATTGAATAAACTAAATTCATATTTTTTCTCGTAGATATCATCTTTGTTCTCACGTAGTCCTCAAGGCAATAAAAATATCCACAATACAAATTAATAAATTAAAAAAAAACAGTGTTAAAAAGTTTTTCGCACTTTACTCGAAACCGCTTTTTCTCTCATACTGCACTTTAGGGCCTGCACGGCAGAATATGTGATGCGTGAATATTAAACATTCGGACGAATCGACCGTTCCGCGAAGTGAACCCCCGGATTGATGGCACTAGTAGTCGGTCCATGACGTCGCAGCGTCCGCAGGAAAACGCGTCTTATAAATAGGTTTGCTTTGTTGGTCCTGCGTCAGTGATCGCGATGGGATACAGTAGTGTGGTGTTGAGCGCGCTGGCGCTTTCAGCGCTTGCGGCAGCAGTGCCGTCAATCGGAGACAATTCTTTGGACGCTGGAGAGCGAGTTGTGCGCGTGTCGCCGGTGCTGGCCCCTCCGCGGGACTCCAGGTTACACGACACGACGCGCTCGAGGCAGTTCCCGATACTTGTGCTCTTTGCCCAGGCAATCCCACAATATTATGGGCGTCAAGAACCCGAGGCTAAATCCTTGAAAAACGTCCAACCCATTTATGTTCAGGTAAATATTTTACAAGCATGATTTCGTGAATAAACTTTCGATGATTGGGCTACTTACGTACGTCCTAAATTATTGAATTCACTATGCTCATGACAACACCGTGGTATTATGAATGTGGGAAATAAATTATAAAGGTAGTATTCAATTTGTTTACATGCTTGCATATTTTACAATGCATTGAATATTTATTGGAAGGTAATAAAGTTGGAACTTATAAATGTGAGTAATTATGAAGTAGTTTAAAAATATAATATAGATCGTGTTTTGCTCTTGCTTTTTTAAATAATTTCAGCAACGCCAACATTGTCTATGTTTAGGATTTATGTTGAGTCTTATTAGACCAACGCCGTAATGTTGGCTCCACTGTATGTTGTACGACCAATACGAATACGCTACGTATATTACACCAATGACGGGGTATCGCCGCATACTATGCCTGATTTTAATTGCGGTTCAAAACTGCCAGTTATGGCCCACGCATGTAATCACTGTCCATTCCGAGGATGCCCGGAAGAGATCGCAGAAAGCGATAAGGCCCCCCATTGAATGTGTAAAGTTTACTTTAGTGTACATTTTACTTTTAAGTGTAATTTATTTTTTTACTTTGTATGTTCTGTTGTACAATAAAGTATATACTTAATAAATAGTAGTAGGACAGGAAATGATTATCAAACAACTTATAAGCAGGACAGATCATTGAAGATTCTGGATTCATTGAGACAATCAAACCTCATTGATGGATTGCTTTCTAATTATTTTACTTTGAAAGTACCAACGTACATTTTTTAGATCACGATCAGATGATCAACGTAGAAATAATTAAGGTGATTAAGGTGATGGGTGGAAAAATACTAAAATAATGATGATGATGTTATGACGTTTATTTGTTCAACGGCCTGAATAAAGGCTAGAGCTATTAAGTTGAAACCAATCAATATATAATGACCACAATAAATATTTCCAAGACATATATATATTTTTTTTTTTTTGGTACCAGTTTTTTAATCTCGTAAACTAATTTGACAGTAAAGTATAATAATAGCCTTATAGGCAATTATATTTTCGAGCCGTTTGGGGTTGAAACCCTAGGGCCGTGGGGTCTGAGTGCTCATAGTTTATTTAATGAAATCTCGAAACGGCTGTTTGACACTTCCCGTGACCCAAGGGCTGGCTTTTACGTGGCAATGCCGCCAGTCTCTTGGGTACACTACCAGCCGACAGCGATGCGGAGGAATTTTTCGACGCCATATTTTAGATATTAGTTGTTTATTTGTACAGTTAGTTTTATTTAATATTAGTTAGAAAATTGTTTAGTGTTAGATTGTATATTTTATTTAAAACCAAGACATATTATATTTGACATACCTAAGACAATGTTAGCATATTTATAAGTTCAAGTTTAATGTACCGGTTAACTTTTCCAAGCGTGTATAATTTATTTTAAACGACTTCATTTATTTTTCGTAGAAACTTGATGACCAAGAACAGCCTGGACTCAACAGACAGAAACGCCATTTGCTGAAGAAATTAGGTAAAGGCGGCGGAGGACAAGGCGGCGGTTATGGTGGAGGCTACGGCGGTGGCTATGGAGGAGGCTATGGCGGCCATGGAGGTGGCTACCAACAACCATCCAAAGTTATCATTGTGGTGCAACAAAAAGGTACGGACGCATGTACAGCTTTTTGCGTACGCACACTTTTATGTGCTTTTTGTGAACGCTTTTTGTGTTTTTCTTATACATTTCAAGCAATATGAAAATTGGCAATGACTGTCGTCATCTGATAAAATAATGGCTCAAATACCAGAATACCAGAATACGAAGAATATCAGATTCTGTAATTGCAGATGATTTGGTTTCTGAAACCAGTACTTACCTAAATGTTCCAGTAAATGGTAATAAATAGTTCTCTAGCTTAGTAGCACCATGTTGGTGTTGAACGCTTGTAGTAGTAGATTTGGAAAGATAGGTAGATTATTTATGGACCATAGATAATAGAGGTACTTATAAGACCCTAAAGTTGGTAGCACTACCCACACAACATTTAAGGTTCTTCAACAAAATTGCATACCAGTTTACTTATTTAATTGTCTTTCAGGTCACGGCGGGGGCCATCGTCACGGAGGAGGCGGCGGCCATGGTGGAGGTGGTGGCTACGGAGGCGGCTACGGAGGCGGTGGTGGCCACGGTGGCTACCAACAACCCAACTATAACCACGGTGGTGGTGGCTACGGAGGCAGCTATGCCACTGCAACAGCTACTGCGACGGCAACGGCCAATGCACAATCGGGCGGCTACGGGTGAGCAATGACCATATATACTTATATTATTTTGGCTATGAAATTTAAAATAACAAACAGCTCATAAAACGACCCAGTCAAAAACCAAAGAAAACCATAATTGGTGATCGTGTAGGTATATGTTATTATGAGCAGATAAAAAGAATAAATCAAAGTATCCTATTCATACACTGCATGCACCTCTGCTCCCAAGATACAATTTACTATTTAGGAAAGAGTCAAAGACATTTAAATGAATTTGTCCTGACACGGCGACAATGAGAGTAACTGAAGTCGTTGCACTCACGGGTTTTGATGATATTTCTTATAAAGCATTTTTTCAGAACAAGGAATTCACTGTTTGTAAAATTATAATATCATAATTATCGTTGGCTGAGAAGGTAAGACCGCGAGATAGCTTTCAATAGCTCTCAAGTAGCCAAACTTGTATTTTGTTTTTAATTGCTGCAATTTTTACTGTTACTGATTCTTTCTACCTAGCATTCCTTATAATTGTGTGGCCCCATTAGCCCTTAAGGACATGAAATGGCCCTGACCTCTTATCGTAGTTAGTAATACCTACCTACACATAATAATATTATATACCACTTACGAGCTGATCATAATACTATGTTTTGAGAATTCTAGAACTTTCTTTTCATTGTAGATTTCATTTCTTTCACTGCGTATCGCTGACACATGCTATGCCCCTTTAAGGGGTTTTCCTTCAGAATTAACAATTCAAGGTATTTTTCTCTTTCTTTTATAGAAAACGTTAACTTCGGAGTACTCAGTGAATTAGCAGAATGTGCATTGAACAAGCTGTGATTAACGGTGACCGGACGATATTCGCTAAACACCAAATAGCTTTAATTACAAAATGTTACTTGGTATACATGTAATTATAGACAAGAGAATTAACTATACTTTGACCAGTTTTAAATTGTATTAGGAATTTGAACGTTAATTCAACTATGAATGACTCAGTTTTCTTTACAACTGGGAATTGTTTTATGATCTTTTTCATTAGTTTCTGTCATTCTGAAATAGACTTTTTTGTTTTATTGTGTAAATTGTTCTTACGTTTTCATATTATGATTTGTTCATGTGTCTTTACGATACATTTGTATGTATAGGTAATTAAGATGTCAGTCAATACATTTTTATGATTATTTTGACTTGTCATAAAAGTTGCAAGATTTTTTGTTTTTCGTCTTCCAGTCAAAGGACATGTAGGTAATATTGTTCGGTAAGACCACAGTATAAATAAGTAACAGTATTATATATTCATAGAAATCGGCCGAAACTACGCACTTCGAAATCTCAGTACAAAACAGTATTGAGTGCGCGACAGGTTTATCTACCGAGCGGCCGTATGTAAAATTACTTCAAGGTCACTGCCGAGATATAATATTGTTACCTTTTTATACTGTGGTAAGACTGAAACTGTTTTGAATACGTATACCTACTTATAAAATGTATAGTAATAAACTTCCGCCAATAAAAACAATTGTTGTTTCATGCGTAACTTGTAATTTTGATACAAGTAAAATACAGTTTTTTTTAATAATTTCTGTTTTAATCTATTCTGCACCCCAATTGCGTAAAATACTTTCTTTGAAAGAAATCCTTAATCCATTGCTTCATATAACGACGTAAATAACGCGTTTAAACATTGAATTGCATTGCCAAAATAAAGGCATTGCAATTGTTAGTGTGTTATGCGATTTCAATGCCGTGTTATGGGTCAAGTATACCTGACTTATTTATTTTAAGAAGCATACTACGCCCTCATTCATCGTGTGAACACGGAAACAGCTGCCGAGTTTGAAGTCTCGGGTTTGATTACCAGATCATTAATCAGAGTTTCCCGGGAAAAATGTTGTCCTGAAGTCGTAGCGCTTTTCACGAATCAATAAGCTGCCACTGATATTCCGATTTCTCGAAATAACACAAGGCGATTATAGGAAATTAGCGACCCGCTCCTGGCTCGTACGGTTTCTACCACTTGACAAAACATCAAGATTTATTCGTTTAAAGTAACTTTAATACTAACGTATTATACACATAACACTGCCCCGTTGGTCTCGTGGTCGCAAGCGCGACTGCAGAGCGTGGGGTCCTGGGTTCGATTCCCGGGTCGGGCAAAGTGTTATTGGATTTTTCCATTAGGAATTTCGTAGTAACAGCCCGGAGTTTGGAAGTTGGCGGTGTGTTACCCCCGTGCCTCGGAAAGCACGTTAAGCCGTTGATCCTACGCCTGATCTCTCTCCGGTCGTGTCGGATTACCGTCCCATCGGACTATGAGACTGAGGGAAGAGAGAGTGCACTTGTGTCTGCGCAAACACTAGTGCACTTTAATATCTCCCGCGCCGAAGGCTAGTCTCCGTTGAGATTGGCCGCCGTGGCCGAAAATACGGTCTGGAGGACTATATATATTATACACAAAAACCTTTCGGAATAAATTCTCTAAACGATGGTGAAAACCTCATCAAAATCTGTTGCGTGGTGAAGAAGAACAACGCGAACATACCTAAAGACAAACACGAAAAGCGACTTTATAATATGTACTTATGTATAGAAACAATGATCGGCAACACTGTTATACAGATCATAATGTTATCGCCACAATCTGTATTATAATGTTGCTGATCATTGTTTTATCTTCATTACAGGTAAATAATTACAGTCAGTGTAATGAAGATCTTATTCACGTGATATGATCTATTTTTGCCAGTATTGATGACGTCAACAAACAAAACTCTACCCAGTAGGTAGGTACCTACTTGACTTAAAACATAACATCACCTTTGTATTCCCCGAAGGGAATTTCAGAAGAAGATTCCAAACAATTGCTGAAGCTCAAAGGAGGCAAACTAGGGATTTGCCATTTAAGTCATCATCTGCCTAGCCTTTTCTGCCTACCCAACTATGTTGGAGTCGGCTTCCAGTCTAACTGGATGCAGCTGAATACCAGTATTTTACATGGAGCGACTGCCTATCTGACCTCCACAACCCAGTAACTGGGTAATACCCCTTGGTAAGACTCGTTGTCAGACTTTCGGGCTCCTGAGGACCCGTAACGACTGTCAAAGATCCACAAATGACAGCGTAGACAAACGGTTTAACGTGCTTTCCGAGGCATGGAGGAGTCTCGGTATGTAAAGATGATCCACGGACCAACCCCGGCAAGCGTAGCTTAACCTGATGGATCGACCCGTGCGGCTGTCATTACTTAGCCATAAGCTCCTCCAATATAATAAAATAAGTAAGTATACAATAACTTTTACATACAATATAATATATACTTTATATACATACAATTTTTCATTATAAAATACCAAAATGAATATCATTGACTAGGTTCTAGGTGTGATTCTTCACGACTGGAGTTTTTTTCCTACCTGAGAATTATATTACAGACAATCAAAATTGAAAATCAAGAAAATTATGAATAAAAAATTGATGACCAGCTAGAAAAAGTTGAAACCGCAGAGGTCACGTTGCAATATGTACCTAGAAACATGCCGATAATTAATTCACCCATTATTTAAAAACTTGTTTTTAGACGTTTCTTTATTAAAATTCTCAACAGTCGTTTTTAACATCGAACCATAAAGTTAATTGCTCTCAAAAACATACCTAAATAACGAAAACAGATGAAGCTCGGGGTTTTTTAAGGATTCATCATAAGAGCTTATAAAGTGAGATGAGTTATAAAACTATCCATATGTTTTGTTAGTTAATTTAATCAAGTGGGTAACCCACTGGACTCTTTGTGGATGAAAAATAAGCAAAAAATAAGATTTTGCAACTGAGTCTTCATTCAAGTTTCATAAAACTTATTTACCTCAGTAATATTTATTATATTTACATTTCTTATACACATCTGAGGCCCTAGACAAAGTGACATTCTATCAGCGTTAACGATGATGGAAAAAGCAAACATTTAAAGGATCCTGTTGAAAGTCATTTTAGAAATACGAAATGCTTTCAAAGCGATTGTCACTTGTCTAGGCCCTCTGTAAAGTATTTCTGAAAAGAATATGACGATACAGATTTTTTTTTGTTTATGGCTATTGTCGTCGTTAACAGACATTCATTTAAACATAACTAAACCGTACCTATATTTTTATTAAATTATGTCAGTTATTTCGATTGTAAACTTTGAAGGCCTCTTTGCTTGTACCTATATTTTTATTAAATTATGTCAGTTATTTCGATTGTAAACTTTGAAGGCCTCTTTGCTTAATTCGTATTTATGGAGACTTCCTAAATCGTGGCTTAAGAACAGAACAACATCTGGGACCTATCAATATGAAATAGGTTAGTTATACAGCAGAAATGGCCGATAACTTTTAATATTAACACAACATTCAATTCTTTTAGAGTCTAAGTAGGAAGTACTAGTCGTAGTAGTAGGTAGTCTAACTTTTACAGAACTAAGGAGTTTTGAGGAAAATGATTATTATCCAGTACCTGCATTCTAAAACCACCAAAATGTGAAGATCAACCAAGCCGACCCAACATTAGTTGGGAAAAGGGTAAGCAGATGACTGACAAATTAATCTACATATACTTAATTGTTCATAACATAACTAAATAATATTTGTATAGTCTAGATCGCTTTTGAATCTATGATTTATGATGGCTGGCTACACATTTAGCTATACATTTCTCATTGTACGAAAATCCTATACAATGCAAGATCAGCTTATACTGGAAAAGTATAGCTTGATACATATATCAAGCTATACAGTTCCAGTATAAGCTGATCTTGCAGTTTATATTTGAACCTTTGGTACACACGGCTTCAAGATAGCCGTGTGTACCAAAGGTTCAAACATAAATTAAAACATCAATCAAAGCGCCTGCGATATTGTGGTTATAATTAACTTAACTGTGCTGTTAGGTACTTTGTTGCTCTTGATAAACTTATAGGAGTTTAATTCTAATGTAAGTATGTAATTATTAGGCACTAAGTAAGTACCAATTTTGGGTAATACCCCTTGGTAAAACTGGTTGTCAGACTTTCGGGCTTCAAATCAGACTGGTAGTTCTTGAGATACCTCCTACATTAAAGAAACAAATATATTTTTTTGCTTCAAAAGTTGCTACTGAGAGACTAACTTTTCCACAAGGTTGAAATTGCATTGCATACTTACATACAAAGAAACAAACAAATTGTTTGTTTGTATGCAATGCAATGTCGACCTTGTGGAAAAGTTAAGGGGGATGCGCTAGGGTGGCCCGCGAAATTCAAATTTTCTTACGTTTTTTGCAATTTGCAGGTCAGTATCAGGTTGTATGTTGATCTAAATACATATTATTAGCGCTCGTAACAAATATGAATTTACAGAATTATAAACATTAGAATCAACAATACAACTCTCTAAGTTCATGAAAGTGCCGAATGTCATGATTTCATGAAATAGTCATTCAATACACTTTCATGAGCTTAGAGAGTTGTATTGCTGATTTTAATGTTTATAATTCTGTAAATCTACCCTAGCGCATCAACCTTAAAGTCTCTCAATTGTAACTTTTAACATATTTGGCAGCACCTTCCTTGCTTAGTTCTGGAAAGTTGGATGCTAACCAATGGTGGTCACTTTTAATTGTTACTACAAGTTTCTCAATATTAGTTCATGGGCAGACATTTTCTTAAATCTGACGCACATCCTGTTTATCATGCCCACTATATTGCAGTTAATTTCGTTATCTCAGCAGAATACAATAAGCTATTAATATCTCAGTGCATGCGCATGTATGTCCGTATCTTGCACGATTCTTCATTCATTCCAAGAATATTCATACGATTATTTGCAGCAATAATTTAGTTTAATTATTATAATCGCCGAGGAAAATCAAAGGCGTAAATGAGGGGTTATCATGAGGAGTCTGGACAATGAATTATATATTAAACGGTACTTAAAGATTTTAATGTGCAAATGTTCTGAGAAGAGTCAATAAACCTTTAGTCTTTAAACCTAGAGATAACTGCAACTGTAGTTTTAAATTTTATCTAGGAGCCAAGAGAGGCAGGGGTAGTCTGAGATGTAGGTACCCTATACGTCGGTTAAATCTATAAATACACCTTTTGGAAGGGGCCACTAGAATCAGTTCTGTTTCTTTGTTTTTGACGTTCAAAAGTGTCTTTTATGTAACTTTGAAATAAATTATTTTTTGGCTTTTGACTTTTTTAACTTTTATATAAGTACTTACTACATAGGTACATATACAAATAAGAAAGTACACCTACACGGTACCTAAAAATAACTTTTTTTTTCTGTCTGTCTTATTGTTACGGTTAATCTCCGAAATGGCTGGACCAATTTTTGATGGGACTTTCACTGGCAGATATTTGATATTATAAAGAGTAACTAAGAGTACTATAAGTTTTTTTTTAGAAATAGAATTAGCGTCCAAAGGAGACGCCGCCGTGGGCAGCAGCTAGTAAAGAATAAAGTTAAGCTACATTCGCGACAATCTAAGAAGTCCGTTTTGACGTTTCGTTTTCGTACTTGTAATACAACCTTACGCCTTGAGAATCAGTTTTAAGCAATGCAGATAAGTCGTCGATTACAAGTTTAATCGATATGTCTCGAGAATCGGTATATAAGAAACCAATTGTTTTTTTTCATCGCTACCCTTAGTATTTTTATAGCTGTCAAAACGGACTTCTTAGATTGTCACGAGTTAGCATTGTAAATGTATGCCCGATTGCCCGGGTAACATGTAAAAATTATACATTTACAAATAAAATTAAAATTAAGTAAATTAAAATTAACAGAATTATTAATTCCATCATCACGACCACGAATTTAAACTATTCCATAAATCAATAGCAGATATAATATACTATTGTAAATAACACCTACCTACTATAATTTATGTGAATTCACGAACTATAAGAAATAAACACCTACCAAACAAAATATAAAAAAAACAAACTAGCACATCACAATGTAGGAAGAATCAATCAAAATGATTGTTTCCGTGAACTTACATCCTGATCCTGATAGTTTTATTATTTTGATAGTCAGTATCATGGCCAGCTTTTGAAAGTCTTATGCTATCAAATAAAACCGTGGTTACATTAACTTTATGTTGCTAAACGTTTTCGTCCATTTTGCCGTCCGCGACGCGAACTCGTCTTACGTCTTTTCTGTTTGTCCCGCCTCTAATGACTGACCGAAAATTAAAAAAAAAATCAAATCCAAATTGGTTAACTTTGTACTTATCACTTTTTGCTAGTCAATACTTTATTACAAATCTAAAATTCGTAGGTTCAATGATTGCAATCAGCAAATCAATGGTATTTTTGATGAAAAACAATTTCGCTTAATTGGTGGTCGTGATCTACACTTCACAGGGCTCTATTGTTGATAAACAATGATAAGTTTGAACGTAGGTTACGGTCAAAGAGTGACTCATGTAATCGCAGCTTTATTTTTATGACTAGCTGCGCCCCGCGGTTTCTCGATCCCATGGCATCGGGATAAAAAGTATCCTATGTCCTATTCTATCTACCCCTGTGACAAATTTCATCCAAATCAGTCGTTTTAGCGTGAAAGCGTAACAAACACTTTCGCATTATTGGTAATATTAGTTAGGATAGCTTTTGCCTGCAGCGCCGCTCACTTTATCACAACAACGCTTCAAAAAAAAGGAATTGTACCTTGTACACACGGCTACACATCAAGGTACACATTTCCAGTATAAACTGACCTCGCATTATAAAGAAATCCTATACAATGTGCGATCAGCATAAACTGGAAATGTATAGCTTGATGTGTCGCCGTGTGTACCTAAACATGAAATCGCGCTAAAAGATTACCCGTTAGTCCCTACATTTATGTTCGCATAACTCGTCAAAATGTACTTATGGAAAAGCTGTTTTTTTTTCGATTGTTTTTTTTTTACGCTGATTGTAACTATTCTCTGTACAAACAGTCGAAACTTGCTCAAATATCTTAGATAAATACCTACTGCCTAATTCCCACGGCCGAATAATTCAATTATCTAAATAGTTTTATAGCCGGCAAATCTTGTCTGGTTAATAATCTTCCGATGATTTAACAGTTAGATCACTTATTTTGTTATTTTTCCGTCTTATTGAATATTTTAATAACTTACATATTAATTGAAATGGATGTTAAGATTTGTCGGCTCTAGTTTTCATTGGTCGGCCGGCCGACATATTATGCAAGTCATTCAGGGCTATGTCTTGACTGGCATTTACTGATAACTCTGACCCGACAGACGTTGTCCCGTCCTTTTAAAACAAGAAACCCATTTAAAAGGACGTAAATTTTTTCCCGAATTTGAAAATTGTCCGGGAAGCTTTCCCTATTTTTCTTTCCATAAAACCTAATATCAGACTACACTCCTAGTACTCCTACAGCCGAATTGTGCAAAGACAATACACGAATGAATTTATTTGCCATCAACTACTTATTTCTGAATACACAACATTGATTAAAATAATTACTTTTCCTCATTTTAATCAGCAGTGTACTGAACATTTACTTTAACTAACTATACTTTAAGAATAACTAACGATTTGCGATAAACTTCTCCTCTGAGATACTTCTTAGAGGAGAAGTTTATCGCAAGGTTACTACCTTTTCCATGATTTAATCAGAAACAACTACGATGCCATGTAGGTATTCTTATCAACGCGTAATCTTCTGGGAACATGAGATTTTCAATCTTAATAACCGTTCTAATAATCTGCAAATCATTATCAATACTTATTATAATTTCATTAAAAAAGCATCCACACCACAAGTAACGTAATGATTGGTTTGGCCTTTCATCTCCGATTAGTCGGATATGAAACACCCCACTCATTTTTAAAACATAGGTATGCTAATTATGGCGTGTAAAAGTTTTTTTGAAATAAATATCATTTAATAATATTAAGTTTGTTGGCGGGGGCTAACTACACTGGGTGTCTAGTGCAGTTAGCCCCGCCGCGCCAGAAACTACTGACTAACATAGCTGTCAGCTCATGCTGGACTCGATCAAATAATGGCTGCTCTTTGCAGACGATGGTGATTGTATAAAATACAAAATCAGTTTTGTATGAAACAGCAATTTTGTTGTTCATGTGTGTCACAATAATTGCCACAGCTTGAGGAACTGGGGGTTCATATTGGCACATGAAAAAATCACTAGTTTCTCCCGTGCTATGCTATTGCAGCTTCGTTAGGTAACCCAAATAATACACCACGCCTTTTCCGGGTAGTTCTGCTTGTGACACTGTTTCTTCTCCTGGTAAAGGGAACAAAGCGCTTTCGAAGCTTGGGGTGCTTATCCAACTGCAACGGAAGAATTTAAATATGCTAAAGAAGGAAATGTAGAGCAGGCTTTGCCAATATTAGATTTCATTGCTTTGTATGACAAATAAGTGAAGTGGCGGTTGGCTTTTGTGAATTGAAGTGATAACTTTTGTTATATTTTAGATCGTGCACATGCACTGTTATCAACCAGTGTAGAACATTACTATTTACAAAATAGGACCGACAGCTGGAAAATTTACCACCAACCAAAGACGCTCTGCGAACCATATTTTTCGAGCGAATTATCAGGGAGGACATGGAGTCAACTTTTAGAACCAGTACCTACAAGACCGGCCATGTCCTACTGACTGGGTTTGGCCAAAAATAATGGCATATGGGGGCCTGTGTGGACCACCCTACCACCAGCAGCCGCTACTTGCATGGATGCAAACAAAAATGCGAAGCAGCGGCAAATTTTAATAGATTTTGTTATTTTTTTTACACTTATTTACTAAAACTGTACTAATATTCTTTATTTCATTATTATTTTTAGTAAACAAAACGTTCTTTTGAAGTCAAATTATGGGAATGCCGAATTGAACCCACATTTTTTTTAAATAAGCTGGAATAGTGATTATCCCAGTGGCAATTTTTTATTTTTTTAATATTTTGAATTATTTCTAGATATTTCTTTAAGAATACTACATGAAGCACATATACTAATCAGTGGCATTTTTAAACAATAAGTGCCAAATCCCTACCCAAAATACGCAGTTCTCCTATCGCAGCTCCGTCGCGCGACGCAAATGATTTTTTTTACACATTTATAAGTTAAATATAATAAGAAAGTTTATGTTTATATATTCTAGATAAATAGGGCTATTTATATCATTTTTTTTTTATAAAGCATGATCTCGTAATTTAATTGTAAGCAAAGATTTAGTAAGAATTTTTTAGTTTTATTTTTGCGTCGAACTCTCTTTTTTTCTATGAACGAGTGAAAATGTTGTTCCAGAAATGAATTCCTCGTCCTTGAATTATACGAAAACGATACCAAACACGACCTATTTGCGAAACTTTTGCAGATATCGACGTAAGAGTGCCACGCGGTAGATGGGTTTCCCCCCCCTACCCCCAACCTGCAGGGTGGTGACAGGTGGGTACAAGGCTAAATCAGCTCAGATGACCACTAGGTATGCCTGTGCCAAGCGGCTTCCTTTGTTGAAGATTTGCAAGGTTCTATTACAAATCATGACACTAAATACCAGACTATTATTACGTATCATCATTGACGTATTATAAAGTTCATAGGTCAGATAAACATACTTTCATATTTCCATTAATTACTATCGGAAGCGTCACAGGTCTAAGTTCTGTTATGCTGGAGTCCATTTCTACATTCATTCTGGACTCGCAGACTATGTAGCTGTAGCTGGGAGTCAGTATAGTCCAATTTGAGTCATTATCGCCTATCTTTTCCGATGCGAACTTTATTCATCGCAGATGTTCAACCCAAATCATCATCATCATCTGCTTAGCCTTTTCCCATTTTGGTGTCGCCTTCAGCCTAACCGGATGCCAGTATTTTACATGGAGCGACTGCCTATCTGACCAAGATGAGATTGAGAGGATGTTCAACCCAAATATGATCCTTAAATGAAAGTCAGTGAGGGGGCAAAATCTTGTACAGGTGACAGCACGTCTGTGGTAACACTTACCTGTGAACTTTGAGCGGGTCTAGCGTAGTACGGATTGTCAATAGTACTCTAGGTCTGTGCCGGTATAGTTTACTTTGCCAGAACAGGTCTAGGGTGAGGACCCAGACCAAGAGAGATACAGAAACCCGCAGGGCAGCATGTAGCGAGCTGTAGGGCAGTAGCGACCCCACCCCACCTCCCGGGAGAAGTCTTGTTCCTCACCTCTGACTTGCCTATAATGGCCGGCTGGACTCAGGGGCCATATCACTTTAGCCAGTAGCCACCCAAACCAATATCTTTGTTTCCATATCCTGCAATACCTAATCCTACACCTTCCTTGGGTGCACTTGCATAGGGCGAACAGGGACAATCGTCGCTTGGTGTCTCATTTAATTAAAAACGTCTAACGGGCCTCTGCAAGTTGGCTTCGGCCCTTTGTACGCCTTCCAAAGGTCTCCCGAGATATGTCAAAGAATATTATAAGGTGCGAAAAGTAACCTATAACAAAGTTTTATCTTTTAAAATTCTGTCCAGTGACATTGTACCTACTTATCTACCTAACGTACTTATGAAACTATGATCCTTCACCTTTAGGCTCATTGCTATCTAGAGAGTCATAAGACGTCTGTTTGGTTGCGTATGCGCAGCTCAGACAGATATTGATGTTCTAATGGAGATAAAATGTTATATGTACCTACTTATATTCGATAGTGCCAATATTTATTTTGTGTTTGAATATTTTACACGTTTTTAATATGTCTTGTTTGATGTTTATGCAAATTGATGATGCTATCGACGAAGCTTATAGTGACTTACATGGCATATAGAATCACAAATAAATCACTTTAGGATACGGAAATGCCAGAAAGGAGATGGATAACGGTCCCATACAAGCTTGGCTCAGAAATGTACACAAATGAAACAAAATGTAATAAGAAGCCTCAATAGTGTTTTATAGCCCTGTATATTTTTGTAAGCCGTAAAACTTTGCGAAGGGACATAAAATCCTTCTCAAATCTCATAGAAATATAAATGTCAAATCTGAAGACTTCAAAAAATCAATTCAAACCTGTTGATTGCAGAGTAAGTAATCCACTGTCTTCCAGCAGATTGTTCCACTCAAATCTAACGCCTATTCAAAATGATTCATTTGCTATGACCCAGTTTATAGAACGTGTGATCTTCGTTAGAAACCAGGCAATTTCGGGGTGGTACGAGATATGAGGTATACATAGGTATTGTTATTGTAGTTGCAGCCCAGGTAAACTGTAATGCGAAGATCCATCAAGAAAGGCGAAGTCACTCAGAAATGCAAAAAAATATAACCAGAAACACAACCGATAATTTTTGGAACATATCACGAACATAATATCAAAACAAATGACAACAAAACCGTCATGGTAGGTGAGCATATGTCGGTCATGATGCTGTCACACGCAGCACCACAGAGTTAGAAATAAAATAGAAATCGTCAGAAAGATCCGACCGACAAGAAGCATAACCCTTCTTGTCGGTCGGACCTTTTTGACGATTTCTGTTTATTTGTATTATTACCATAAAATGTTTATTCTGTGTTCATATTAGTTTAAACAGCTGTTTACAAGTTGATTTGATATTCATAGTTCAGACATTTTAACAGCTATTTGCGTGGGTGTAAATAATTATGTAGTTCTAATAGTTACCTATGTATGTAAGATTCTATATTCTCTCGTAGCATCCCGACGTCTGGATGCATTTTAATGATTTACATATCATTTGTCAAGGAAGTCTGGAATGTGTCTGACACACACAGACCTCATACATACTAGCTGGTACCTAAATACTATACCTACTTTAATACAATTTTATAGGAAAAGTATCCTATATGTTGTCAGAGCTAAGAAACGTGACGAAGCTCTATCGGACAAATATACCAGTTTTATGACTTCACAATTGCAATGAAATATGGGAAAAAAACGTACAGGAAGAAAAGAAAGAAAGAAACCCACAAACACACAGCACAGCTACAGCTAGGACTATCATTAATAATAAGATGCCATCCGTTTAAAATTTTGACTGTATGGAACAATGAGAAGTAGACAAACATTTTCAACGCTCCGCTCAGTGGCGAGAATTGAAATTCCAACCGTGGGTTTTTATTAGGCATTACATTTAGGTGCTCCGCAGTGTTACTGAAAACGGGCAGAAGACTTTTATTAAAGCTCATCAAACCTACCTTTACAACTGTGTACACCTAGGTTCCTACTTATGAACAGGAAAGCAAAACACATAATCATCACAAATAAAAAGGTTGTAAAGCAAGGAGGATGAGGGCCCTGGGGGTGGCATCAACCAGAAGGCCACGCAAGGCTCCGTAATAGGTGCGTCGACCCCCGCGCGGTTGATGACCGGTAACCGGCCGGCACCTGGCGCCTGAGACGGCTGCGATCACTTTAGCGCAGGCTGCACCGAAACGGGCCATGTAGGTAGGCGACAGGTGATCATCGTAGGCACTCATCAAAAGAGGTAGAGGTCCAATATTTTTACAAGAAGTCGGTAGGGTATTTCAGTATTGGTACGTACGTTGGTAGGTAGGTACACCGTCACGGCATAAGATACGATACGAGTTGGTAGTCATACCAACTTGTATCGTATCTTATGCCGAACCGGGATATCCTGGAAGCCTTAAGAGCAAAATAGGGTCGGTCTTTTTCTCCATACAAAAAGTCATTATTTCGAGGTTCGACTCTCGTCTATTTCCTCCTCCAATATTGAACCAATTTGAAAGATATTTTATAAATTGAATAAGAAGGATATTTACTGTGGCCCTATGTTTTTCATTTATATTTGTCAAATTTTTACAATAGGCCTCTGATGACAGCGTTCTAAACAGGCAATTTTGAGTATTTTCTGAGGGTTCTAGACTAGTGCTTCTACAGATAATATATCATCAATAACAATAACAAACATAGGGACACAGTAAATATCCTTCTTATTTTTTTATAAAATACATTACTTTCAAATTGGTCCAATATTGGAGGAGGAAATAGACGAGAGCCGAACCTCGAATTATGACTTTTTGTATGGAGAAAAAGACCCACCCTATTTCCTCTTAAGGCTTCCAGGATATCCCGGTTAAGCAGCCGACAACCTCATAAGGTTGACCTGCGAGATGCAATACAGAAACAAAGATACATTCACTCTGTCGTCAGATACAGTCACTATCATTTGGATTGTTTTTTTTTGGATTTGAGCTAAGGCATGTCAATGAGCAGGTTAGCAACCACATATACTACGGCGTGGCAAGAAATTATACTCTCACAAATTCCTAATTAAGAAATAATGAAGTACACTTTGATTCTGGAGAGGAAATACCTTTGATTTTATCGCAAATTCGCTGAGTAAGTAATCTGTGTGTAAATGAAAGTTATAAATTAAATTACATCATGTTTGCTTATCACTGTTCACCTAATTTATGTATATACTTTATCTTAACACGCAACTTCTAGCAGAGAGTGATGAAAGTGAGACTTAGTATTTCGTAGAATAAGATGCGTAATTCTGAAAAATAAAGCAAGAAACGTTTAGTATCGCAGCACGGGACGACAGCCCACATTTTTTGTTTATAAATTTCTCTTATTCCATTGTCAGAGAGAATTATGAAAAAGAAAACAGCCGACTTTCAAATGAAAACTACAAAGTGATAAATAATATTCATAATCGGTCCATATTGACGAAAATATCGATGAACATAATAAAAATCAATCTGCCTAGCCTTTTCCCAACTATGTTGGGGTCGGCTTCCAGTCTAACCGGATGCACCTCAATACCAGAAAAAAAACAAAAAAAAAAGGTTAAAAAGGCAACCTACCTACTGTACCTACTAACCTTTTATTACAATTCTCTTTTATGTGCGTTACGCAATGACAATACCTATTGATCGCAATGGGGTTCATTTCGACAGTTCAGTCACGTTCATATAGTTATTTACGTTGTTAAGCAGACAAATTTTTCAAACCTATGAAGCAATGGATTACCAAATTCCTTCAAAACACGGATCAGATTGTGATCGAAAGTGTGTTACGCAATCAGAGTGCAGGGCCACTTAAGGCATGAATAATCTTGTATTATTTCATTATCCAACTGAAGGGCAAAGGCCTCCATATTCTGAAGATTATATCAGAAACAGAACGACGAGACGAATTATATCCAGTGTTTACTGTTTATGTACGCAAGACTGCATGCCAGTCAGTCGATATCAATTGAAATTGCCTTACCTACCTACTCAAAATTCTCAAAACATGCATAATTCGTTGAAAAACCTTATCGGTAACTATCTAAGTTCATTCGGCGTAAATACATTTACATTTAGGTAAATAACATCGTCCTCATATTTATTAGGACTATAACCTAATAACCAAATAAATATATACTAAGCTTACAGTCAGCCCTTTCATTCTATATGACACGGTACAGAGCAAAACTTTTTTTAATTTTCCTGTTTTCTCCCAAAAGTGACGTCCATATTCAAAATTCATTTATTTACGTAACACGTCCGTGTTTGGCTCACAGAAATAGATATGTGTACCTACCAAACTCCAACTTAATCGGTCTATTAGATTCGTAATCAATTGGCTGTTACAGACGGACAGACAGACACACGACTGATCTTATACCTCCAACTATCATTAACGAGACACAATATAATTTTAAAAAGCCAATCAACAGTTGAGCAGGGGTTCTGTTTTTTCATTCGGACATATGGAGCCCTACTAACGTCAACAAAAGTTTAACATTTTCACACACACCGCGTGAAAAGTCTTGCCCTCAAGTCATAAAACGCTTTTCACCCAATAGGGTATTGACAGCAGGCCATATTTCTATTACAACTCAAAAAAGTAATAAGAAGCCTCAATAGTGTTTTATAGCCCTGTATATTTTTGTAAGCCGTAAAACTTTGCGAAGGGACATAAAATCCTTCTCAAATCTCATAGAAATATAAATGTCAAATCTGAAGACTTCAAAAAATCAATTCAAACCTGTTGATTGCAGAGTAAGTAATCCACTGTCTTCCAGCAGATTGTTCCACTCAAATCTAACGCCTATTCAAAATGATTCATTTGCTATGACCCAGTTTATAGAACGTGTGATCTTCGTTAGAAACCAGGCAATTTCGGGGTGGTACGAGATATGAGGTATACATAGGTATTGTTATTGTAGTTGCAGCCCAGGTAAACTGTAATGCGAAGATCCATCAAGAAAGGCGAAGTCACTCAGAAATGCAAAAAAATATAACCAGAAACACAACCGATAATTTTTGGAACATATCACGAACATAATATCAAAACAAATGACAACAAAACCGTCATGGTAGGTGAGCATATGTCGGTCATGATGCTGTCACACGCAGCACCACAGAGTTAGAAATAAAATAGAAATCGTCAGAAAGATCCGACCGACAAGAAGCATAACCCTTCTTGTCGGTCGGACCTTTTTGACGATTTCTGTTTATTTGTATTATTACCATAAAATGTTTATTCTGTGTTCATATTAGTTTAAACAGCTGTTTACAAGTTGATTTGATATTCATAGTTCAGACATTTTAACAGCTATTTGCGTGGGTGTAAATAATTATGTAGTTCTAATAGTTACCTATGTATGTAAGATTCTATATTCTCTCGTAGCATCCCGACGTCTGGATGCATTTTAATGATTTACATCATTTTTTCATAAATGCGGGTTAATATCGACTGACTGCACCGGTTGCGCTCAGATTACGCGCACCCATAGTATTAAATACTTGGGTGTTATAATAGATGGTACACTGACATGGAAGGAGCAAATTGAGGCTCTGGTTTCTAGGGTAAGAAAATTAATATTTGTTTTTAAAAACTTGCGAACATCTGCTGATTTTGCTACACTACGAACAGTATACTTCGCTCTGGCGCATTCCATCATAAAATATTGTATTGCTGCTTGGGGCGGAGCTGGGAAGTGCTTAATGCTCCGTCTGGAAAGGGCACAGAGGGCAGTGTTAAAAGTCATGACTCACAACCCTATTCGATTTCCAACTACGGAACTATACGCTCTGTGCGAGCTACCAAGAGTCAGACACGCATTTCTTCTTGCTGTATTGCTGCGTAAACACTCAGACCTTCCATTCGATCCTGTTGTCGCTACCCAAAAACGCAGATCTGACAGAGTCTGCCAGGTGGAACCTGCCAGAGTTCAAGTTGTTCGGCGGCAGTATCACTTTCTTAGCTCCACTTTGTATAATCGTGTAAATAAACAGCTCAATATATATCCACTGACCTTGCGAGAGTGTCGAAAGATCACGGATAAATGGCTCCATACACTCACTTATGATGAATTGGAAACATATGTGAAAACTTAAACTTAAACTCATCTTCCAATTGCCCTTTATATGTATAACATGCGCAAACACACACCCCCTGCACAAACAGACACCTCACTACCACATACTCTCACATTCACACTCACACACACACACACACAGTTACACCCCACACACAAATCATATAAAATCCGTCCATTAAATCTCACATAAATCATAAATCAAGAAAATACTTTTGTCTTAATTTTAAGTTCTTAATTTTATTTTATTTTTATTTTACTTTAGTCTTTTAATTTGCTTTTGTCCCGACTTTTTGGAGGTGGGCGTTAATGACTGCGACACAGTATTTTACTAATGCAGTTGTTATCGAACACATAGTTTCTGTAAACCGAGTTTTTGTTTCAATAAATTATTTATTTATTATTTATTTATTTTACATATCATTTGTCAAGGAAGTCTGGAATGTGTCTGACACACACAGACCTCATACATACTAGCTGGTACCTAAATACTATACCTACTTTAATACAATTTTATAGGAAAAGTATCCTATATGTTGTCAGAGCTAAGAAACGTGACGAAGCTCTATCGGACAAATATACCAGTTTTATGACTTCACAATTGCAATGAAATATGGGAAAAAAACGTACAGGAAGAAAAGAAAGAAAGAAACCCACAAACACACAGCACAGCTACAGCTAGGACTATCATTAATAATAAGATGCCATCCGTTTAAAATTTTGACTGTATGGAACAATGAGAAGTAGACAAACATTTTCAACGCTCCGCTCAGTGGCGAGAATTGAAATTCCAACCGTGGGTTTTTATTAGGCATTACATTTAGGTGCTCCGCAGTGTTACTGAAAACGGGCAGAAGACTTTTATTAAAGCTCATCAAACCTACCTTTACAACTGTGTACACCTAGGTTCCTACTTATGAACAGGAAAGCAAAACACATAATCATCACAAATAAAAAGGTTGTAAAGCAAGGAGGATGAGGGCCCTGGGGGTGGCATCAACCAGAAGGCCACGCAAGGCTCCGTAATAGGTGCGTCGACCCCCGCGCGGTTGATGACCGGTAACCGGCCGGCACCTGGCGCCTGAGACGGCTGCGATCACTTTAGCGCAGGCTGCACCGAAACGGGCCATGTAGGTAGGCGACAGGTGATCATCGTAGGCACTCATCAAAAGAGGTAGAGGTCCAATATTTTTACAAGAAGTCGGTAGGGTATTTCAGTATTGGTACGTACGTTGGTAGGTAGGTACACCGTCACGGCATAAGATACGATACGAGTTGGTAGTCATACCAACTTGTATCGTATCTTATGCCGAACCGGGATATCCTGGAAGCCTTAAGAGCAAAATAGGGTCGGTCTTTTTCTCCATACAAAAAGTCATTATTTCGAGGTTCGACTCTCGTCTATTTCCTCCTCCAATATTGAACCAATTTGAAAGATATTTTATAAATTGAATAAGAAGGATATTTACTGTGGCCCTATGTTTTTCATTTATATTTGTCAAATTTTTACAATAGGCCTCTGATGACAGCGTTCTAAACAGGCAATTTTGAGTATTTTCTGAGGGTTCTAGACTAGTGCTTCTACAGATAATATATCATCAATAACAATAACAAACATAGGGACACAGTAAATATCCTTCTTATTTTTTTATAAAATACATTACTTTCAAATTGGTCCAATATTGGAGGAGGAAATAGACGAGAGCCGAACCTCGAATTATGACTTTTTGTATGGAGAAAAAGACCCACCCTATTTCCTCTTAAGGCTTCCAGGATATCCCGGTTAAGCAGCCGACAACCTCATAAGGTTGACCTGCGAGATGCAATACAGAAACAAAGATACATTCACTCTGTCGTCAGATACAGTCACTATCATTTGGATTGTTTTTTTTTGGATTTGAGCTAAGGCATGTCAATGAGCAGGTTAGCAACCACATATACTACGGCGTGGCAAGAAATTATACTCTCACAAATTCCTAATTAAGAAATAATGAAGTACACTTTGATTCTGGAGAGGAAATACCTTTGATTTTATCGCAAATTCGCTGAGTAAGTAATCTGTGTGTAAATGAAAGTTATAAATTAAATTACATCATGTTTGCTTATCACTGTTCACCTAATTTATGTATATACTTTATCTTAACACGCAACTTCTAGCAGAGAGTGATGAAAGTGAGACTTAGTATTTCGTAGAATAAGATGCGTAATTCTGAAAAATAAAGCAAGAAACGTTTAGTATCGCAGCACGGGACGACAGCCCACATTTTTTGTTTATAAATTTCTCTTATTCCATTGTCAGAGAGAATTATGAAAAAGAAAACAGCCGACTTTCAAATGAAAACTACAAAGTGATAAATAATATTCATAATCGGTCCATATTGACGAAAATATCGATGAACATAATAAAAATCAATCTGCCTAGCCTTTTCCCAACTATGTTGGGGTCGGCTTCCAGTCTAACCGGATGCACCTCAATACCAGAAAAAAAACAAAAAAAAAGGTTAAAAAGGCAACCTACCTACTGTACCTACTAACCTTTTATTACAATTCTCTTTTATGTGCGTTACGCAATGACAATACCTATTGATCGCAATGGGGTTCATTTCGACAGTTCAGTCACGTTCATATAGTTATTTACGTTGTTAAGCAGACAAATTTTTCAAACCTATGAAGCAATGGATTACCAAATTCCGTCAAAACACGGATCAGATTGTGATCGAAAGTGTGTTACGCAATCAGAGTGCAGGGCCACTTAAGGCATGAATAATCTTGTATTATTTCATTATCCAACTGAAGGGCAAAGGCCTCCATATTCTGAAGATTATATCAGAAACAGAACGACGAGACGAATTATATCCAGTGTTTACTGTTTATGTACGCAAGACTGCATGCCAGTCAGTCGATATCAATTGAAATTGCCTTACCTACCTACTCAAAATTCTCAAAACATGCATAATTCGTTGAAAAACCTTATCGGTAACTATCTAAGTTCATTCGGCGTAAATACATTTACATTTAGGTAAATAACATCGTCCTCATATTTATTAGGACTATAACCTAATAACCAAATAAATATATACTAAGCTTACAGTCAGCCCTTTCATTCTATATGACACGGTACAGAGCAAAACTTTTTTTAATTTTCCTGTTTTCTCCCAAAAGTGACGTCCATATTCAAAATTCATTTATTTACGTAACACGTCCGTGTTTGGCTCACAGAAATAGATATGTGTACCTACCAAACTCCAACTTAATCGGTCTATTAGATTCGTAATCAATTGGCTGTTACAGACGGACAGACAGACACACGACTGATCTTATACCTCCAACTATCATTAACGAGACACAATATAATTTTAAAAAGCCAATCAACAGTTGAGCAGGGGTTCTGTTTTTTCATTCGGACATATGGAGCCCTACTAACGTCAACAAAAGTTTAACATTTTCACACACACCGCGTGAAAAGTCTTGCCCTCAAGTCATAAAACGCTTTTCACCCAATAGGGTATTGACAGCAGGCCATATTTCTATTACAACTCCATTACTAAAGCAGTCGTTATGTTCATGTTTGAATGCTAATATTTTATGTGGCAAGCAGAAAGCTATGTTATGTCGGTCTTGTCGACTTTCACGATACTTTCAGGTTGGCCAGTTGAAACATCGTATTTAATTACATTGAAAACTTGAATTGCTGCACTATGCAATGTGAGGAAATTACAGCCTCGCGCCATGAACGATTCCTCGCGATTCTGAACAATATTTCACAGCCTTTTTGAAAAGATTACCCGAGAAAAAACGGGTATAATTTTGGATTCTTACAGCCTTTTAAACTGCATGGTGGAACGTCCGTCTCCTGTGGTTTTTGGGTCCGGGGTTGCCAGTATTTCCAAGGTGGGGAAAATTAAGTCTTTACCCCCAACACCCTCATACCTAGGCACTACTAAACATGACCACTATGCCATCCTCAGCAAGATGACTTGACGGAAGCCTCATTGCGTCTTCCGTAATAAGGTTTTATCACCCGGACGGCTCAAGCCATCAACTATTTATGAAGTCAGGTGACTATAGCATTTTTTGAAAAAGCCGGCTATTTATAGTTTACTTTCTATTTATTATTTGTCATGATAGAGGCCGTAAGGCTTCCTGTGTTTGACGCCGCGCCAGAGCCACACCGGAACCGCCCCGGCGCCGGATCGCGTGTTTGTGTATAGGTACGACTGAATATATCTTGCATGCGCCGCACCGTCCGTCGGCGTCGCCGCGTACATTTTACATTTTCATTCTAAGATGTTCTGAAAGTTTTCATCTTGCAGTCCGGCGCCGCCCGGTGCGGCTCCGGTGCGGCTCCGGTGTCATGTATAGGAAGCCGAATGACAAGCCTGCATTGCGATTAAAATTCGCGCTAATACTGACTCCGTACCAAGAATAAAAATCGCGTGGTGAGATTCCACAGTGCGGGCTAGGCCTAACACGGTCACTATAAGGTTCTTTCGGCGCGTGGTTCAAATCGAAACTAACGCCGCCATCTTGTTTTGTCATTTTCCAGTTTCCTTTCTACGCAAAAGGAACTGGAAAATCCGGAACCCTAAAAAGGCCACCCACAGTCGGACAGTCCCACATTGTATTCAGTTTCTTTGTTGAAGCTGACCTCGCACGGACACAACGATAACCTTAGAACCTGCTCTGAGTTGTCCCAAATGTGGTGTTATCTGCTAAAGAGTAAATAATATACAGGGTGTTAGTTAGGTTAAATGCAGGGAGCAGCAAATTCTTCGTATGTCAACGTTGGTGAGATAGTTTTTTTTTTCTTGAGTAGGTCCATACGTTCTCCCTTATACTGTGTCCCTCGTTTAATCTTATACCCTGTATAATAACAGAAAGTTTCCTCATACAGCGTGCATGTGGAGAGTCCCTGCTTCTTTACAGTGTCTCCCAACCATGCAACGTTATACTGTTGTATAAAATACAATTTATTGAATTTAATGGTTGTTTACAGAAATTCCTTTCCGCTGGTCCTAGACGGACCATGTAGTTTTATTGTTCAGAATAATCTTAACGTTTCTAACTATGTGGGTGGTTACTTGTACCTCCATCTCATAGAATAGGTATGGTTTTATGTTATATTACTCATAAATTCACATTTACAACGTCTTGAAAAGCAAAAAGTTAGTATCATTTTGTTTTTTGATTGAGAAGTTCAATTTTATAACTGTGTTAATTAAAACTTGATAATTACTTTTGGCCAAAATAACCTAATCTTATGACGTATATTATGAACATACTGAATAGGTACAAATTCTTTAATTTCTTTCGTTATGACTTTCAAAATAATAAATATTATTATTTTGAAAGTAAAGCACAAAGAGCTTTAAAGCTCTACCTGGTGCTCAGTATAGGTACGATATAAAGATAATTATGTATGTTTAGACATCACATATTTTATATGTAACTACCTACAGTTCTGCTTTGTCTGCTGTTGATTTGTACATATACAAATAAATGTTATTCTTTCTTTCTTTCTTTACATTATTGTTATAGTTTTACTTATTCTATGCTTATGCTTCGTCATATGACAACGATTATTTATGGTAAACAGTTTCTTCCTATCTTTACAGGTCACTTTAGAACTGTATCTTGTTCTTATGAGAAATAAAGATTGTTATCAATCAACTCGGCTTATCTCAGTCCACTGCTGGACATAGGCCTCCCCGAGACTGCGTCACAACCACCCTGTCCTCCGCCTTCCACATCCAGTCTGTCCCGGCCCCCTTTTTAAGGTCATCGGTTCATCTAGCTGGTTGGCATCACATATGGCAGCCCTTAGAATTGTATTCCAAAACCATACTAATGATTTACACAAACGCAAAAAAACCCGAGGTTAAAGGTACAACACAAAATAACGGTCAAGATAAAATTGAGATACGTAATTAACCGCCCACGCATCAAAATATTGTGTTATAGTACCTAATACCTAGAAATTAATCTTTAACAACATATATTGGAATTCACTATGAATCATTTTTGAGATAATTATTATGAATTTAGTCTTGCTGGAAAAAACAGTAGTTCTTTATCAAGACTATTAGTGCTGATTATCCAGAATAATATTATTCTGCACAGGTGAAGGTTCAGCACAACACATTTTTTTTAAACAGGCATAGTGATCGATGTTGTTTATCAATTTTTTTCTTTGAATTAGTAGACAGGAGTCTTAAGTACCTAGGGCTACCTTTTTGAAAAAGGTTCATGCCTGCTGACTGCCTCTATTTAGGTACCTATATGTTTGGAAAGTTTTTGACCCTCACATTTAGGTATTTCCAAATTATCTAGGGGCCTGCCCTAGATATTTTTTATTTATTTATTTTTTACCTATTAGGTACCCTAGATAATTTTGTGGATATTTGGTAGCAAGTAGTAATTAAAAATAAATAGTTTTTCTCCAACCCACTTATCCCAATAATAGCTCATAATAGTTTCCTCAGGGTGGTTTTCCATTTTCTGCCAAATTCTGCCTGATTTATCTGGAATTTCTGAGAAGCAGCCCGGAGTCTGGATTTGTGCCCGGTTGATAGTAATAGGTTCGCGGCATTACATGGTTAGGACGTATCATAACTGGTGAAATGTGGGTGTATGTACTATAGGTACAACTCTACCTAGCCCTTCGGGGATTAACCATGAGGTATCATGGTCTATGTTTTACCATGATTTAACTACAATGCAGCCCTCTGGACTGGATCATGCCATTTGCCCATACTCTTGTAAAAAAAATATTGGTCTTGTAAATCAAAGTTAAGTAATTTACTTTAAAAACTTCAAAGAAAAAGAATCTCTTTATCAATAATCTCCAAAATTATTATTTTAATTAAACCATTCTTTGGACTGTGAAAAGTAAATACTTTATGCTAAATGAGCGTTTATAAATGAGCCATTTGGCATGAAGGCTCATTCATTCAGCCGGGATGCTGTCCTGGTAGGTAATCCCTTTATTACAAAAAAATTAAAAGGCTATGGGGAAAATGCCCCTGTTTATTAAGTACACTTTTAAATTCATGTTCAACCTTTGACTTGTATTGTTTTTTAGGATCTATCAATACCCCTTGATGGACTCTATGTTTAACAACAGCACCTGGCAGCGTGTTACAGGAAGTCCTTTATGAGCTGTTGATGATATATCGTTTTATTTAATCTATCTACTATTAGCGCATAACAGAATACCAGAATATTACCAATTTATTTTTAAACTAGCTGCGCCCTGTGGTTTCACCCGCGTAGGTCTCGGTCCCGTGGGAATATCGGGATAAAAATCCAATGTCCTATTCCAGGTCATGGTCTACCCCTGTGCCAAATTTCATCCAAATCCGTTCAGCCGTTCACGCGTGATGGCGTGACCAAGGGAAATAGGAATTCATTTTTTTAAATATAAGTAGATGTTGCAGCATCGCGCTGAGTGCCTTTTGGCCTCATACAGGACTTTCTGCTTTATTTTAATTTTACTTTGTTTTTTTTAAATTTTTATTGTCCTTTTTATTTATACTTTTAAGAGTGGGTTTAAGTTTAACTTGTCCTGTGTGAGTCAATGAATACTTTTTCTCATATTTGGATTTTGGTTTGCGACTGACCCCAAGCTAGAAGCTTCAACTGTAGAAGTCTTAATCAGCCAATTTGGCCAAGCTCTAGGGTCACCAACCCGCTCGCGATCCACTCTACAGACTATTGGTGACGTCAGAGGTACTTTATAATAATTGGCGTAGACAGACATAGAGCATCCATTCCATGACTGGTTAGATTTCCAATTGGAATATCTATTTATGGCTATCATTACTGGTCACAATAACATTCTTCAATGTCGGGTAGCGTGTCATATTTCAAGATAAATACTACTGTAATTGTATAGATTTATCAACTCTTTACTGGAAACCTGGAATACAAGAAACTCCGTTTTCGAAGTACTCGAGAAAGTGACCGAACCTAAACTTTCTCATGAACAATGGTTGTACTAGAACTTATCTGCTATCTAGTGCAAGTACTGCACTAGTTGCTAGTGGCAGTGTGTGCAGCTCCTAGTGCTTTTAATCCGGTTATGTGAGCGCGCGCGCATCACTCGTTAGCCCGCAGTCTTCCGCGCAACCCGTCACCTGTGCAAGCGCACACGACCATATACCGCGAATATTAAAACTTTTTTTTTGCTAATTTATAAATTAAACCAAAATGTACAAGTCGTTGATAGTTCTTTGTGTGGTTTTCTGTGTTGTTATTGGTAAGTTTTAATTTATTTAAATAATATTAATTTAAATATATTTCTAAACCCTAAATAATACGCAAGTAGAATGCAATTTATTAATTTCCTTACTGCATTGCTATACACGAAATCAATTTATTCTAATAGGCTATTAAAAATGTATGATGTAGGGTAACATAGTAGTATCTATGCACTATTTAAAAAACATAAATCTCAATTTAAAATAACACACACGCACCCGCTTTGTCTTCATCAGTAATTCGTACTTAGAAAAACAGAAAAAACTCTCGATGAGTACAGAACCTCCTCCTTCTTTGAATTCGGTAAAAAAAACTTGTATCGAACAACTAAGTGTTAAAACAAAAACAGTTCACGACTAATCACGACGTTAATTATTAAGAATTATCTTTGTTAGTCATCGTTAAGTCACGGAGATATCGGGCGTGGATCAAATCGTGACACGATGATCCTTTTCCGTGATCGTGAGCCCAGATCAGTTGTTATTTTTTTTTCATAAAATACATATTCAATTAGAGACTATTCTGTATTCAAAAAATATTAAAAAACAAAGTTGAAAAAAATAATTATTATTATCAAGTTTTTCTATAATCAAATTAGAAGATGATTCAAATTCTGTCGGACACCTATTTTGTTTGATATGTTAATTGGTTTTGTAAATTAAAGCCAAATACCGTAATGTTTCTCTTGTAATTAAATTATAAACGTTGACTACTTCAATTACAATTGAATTATCTAATTGAACAGTTTGATTAATTCATCAAAATTAATCTACGGTTACCGAAATCGTTAATAGTTAACGCGTAAGTCACGTTTAAGTGTGATACCGTGATTAATACTGTATCTTGTTTGTTAACTCCATCTACTCAAAAAGTTAATGTACCGGTAAACAATTTTATGGTAGCGTACCTACTGCTGTTATTAAATTAATAAAACAGTAGGTCTGTTGATAAACACAAAAAAAAACATTAAGGGAAATAAGCCGTATTGTAACTATTATAAAACTTAAAAGACAGTACGGCTTGTTATCTTCCAGGACTAAACTATTAGACTAGATAAAAAAAAGATACTTAACTCCATTGACTAACTTCCTTACTAATAAACGTAATATATCAGGTGAATAGTTACAGACCGATTTCTCTTTTTCAGTCGTTAGTAATTTGAATTTCGAAAGAAGAAGAAAAAGCGTTGTGTAACTTTTAAAAGAGAACGTTTATTTAAAGACGCTATACAACGTTTATTAGTAAGGAGGTTATTTTAAAACTGAAATATCAAATGAGGCTGCGTCATCGTATAAAGACGTTACTAAAAGGCTTGATAGCAGAAATGTTGTAGACTCTGAAGTATCTACGACTGTGCGGGTGTCTTGTTTCCAAAAAAAGAAATGTAATAAGTAGTTTTATGGAAACCTTGACTTATGGAACTGTTTTGTTGCAAGTATAGACCTATGCGCCATCATTGTTTTAGTACTATACAAATTAATATCTAATGTATCTCAATCCCGCGGTCTTTGATAGTTGCTCATAATTCGCCTTCTCAAAGGCTCAGATCGGCATTCTCGGCCGTTTATTGGATACAGACAAAGTTTAGGATCAATTAAATAATTTCGGTCTCAAGTCTGAACACCACCTAAGATCTTCTAAGAACTAGTTAGACTCGTCCGTATTCACTGCACGTCTCTATCTTAAAGCTTCAATTTTACTGTCTTCAGAAACAGGAATCAAGTCATTACAAGACATTCCTAACGGAATTCACAATTTAGTTAATTGCGATATCCGTAAAACCAATCGATCATTAACACGAAGTGATGACTCCTCCAAATATCTGCTTAAAATACTTTTGATAAACGTTACTTTTTATAAAACAATTAATTGGCATATAAGAATTCAAATGATTACAGACTTATCTCATTGCTCATCAATATTAGTCATCTGGCCGCAAGTATTTTTTGCACACCTGTTTTTATTAAAATCGAATCTCGGGAAAATGATATCATCGGCCCACGGAGCCAATTAATTCTGGGAAAGGTTACGTTAGGTACTCTAAAATACCTGCCGTTGCCTGCCAAGAAAACTAAAATTGTCTGAAAAAATAAATAAAAAAAAATTGTGATAATGACAGGTGAAATAGCGACCAAAACTTCGTTTTAATATACAATGATGACAAAGCTTTTGCAAAGCTCATCGCAGCAGAACTAACAAAGCATTGGACTGTCCACATGGCAATAGTGTGGTACTTGAAAAGTTTATGGAAGGAATTTTATAATAATGCAAAAACAAACACGATTGGCCCGGTCCGAGCCGAGCTGGGTCACACACCACTGGACAGGACAATGACTCTCACATTACGTCCCGTCGCGATTAAAAAGGTTTTATATTGCTTTTAGGTACCGGTAGTCCCAACTATCTATATTTCTCTAGTAGATACCTGAATACAAGTGGCTAAGTAATAACAGCCGCACCGGGTTGATCCATCAGGTTAAGCTACGCTTGCTGGGGTTGGTCGGTGGGTGGGTGACCATCTATATATACTGAGACTCCTCCGTGCCTCGGAAAACACGTTAAGCCGTTGGTCCCGGCTGTCATTCGTGGATCTTTTACAGTCGTTACGGGTCGTCAGAAGCTCGAAAGTCTGACAATCAGTCTTACCAAGGGATAGCGTATTACCCATTTGTGGGTTGTGGAGGTCAGAATAGGTAGTCGCTCCATGTAAAATACTGATATTCAGCTGTATCCGGTGAGACTGGAAGCCGACCCCAACATAGTTAGGAAAGGGCTAGGCAGATTGATTGATACCTGAATAAAAGTAAACAAGTTGAATGGACAATTGGCGGGCATAGAAAAATACATAAAAGTAGATTGCGGAAGCTAGGCTCTTTTAGAAGAGGCAGACCAAAGAAAAATGGACGAACAGTGTGAAACTGCAACATGAAGTGTCTTTATGTTCAGTGAATACGGAGATAACGTCTGATAGAAAATAATAATAGAAGAAAACATATAATTGCTCAAAATAAAGAGTCAATTAATAGATCGTTTATAATTATAATTAGTGAAAATATTGTTTGCAATTAGACCAAAATAAATAAATAATGTAGGCATCAGGTCCATTGATAGTCTCTAATGAAGCAATAACGAATCGATGATTTATTAATCAATCGATCAAAAGAACAACGGCTCATTCGATCAATAAATCATTTTTATTCTACAATAATTAAGACGCATGTTCAGATAAATTGTAAGCGTTAATTATTATAACGTAGCGGGATTGTCGCCATATATTCTAAGTTGTTTAGACTTATTTAGATAAGAAACTCGTGGCTTGACTCTTCACTGACCCACTTTCGTGGTCATGTAGCTAAACTTGCTGCATTTCACTGCTATCATCTTAATTAATTAGAAAAATTCGTACCTACTTAGATGTTTGAGTGCTAAAAACTTATGCGAACTTCTATATTGCTTTCGTGATTAAGTATCCAAATCCAAACACATATGGTAACTTATTATCACGCCTGCTTCTCGGTTCAGGTTAAAATGTTTCCAAACATGTAAACACATATTTTTTGGAAAAACAACTTTAATACACACAAGTTCAGTTTGTGCTAGAACTCCAAATTTCATTTACACAAACAGAAAGTTTAGCGAAGTCTGGTAAAAGTAAAAGAAAAAAAAGTTAAAATATCAATCATGAAATTAAGTTTTAATAATTATCACTTTCGTTTCTATTCTGTGACAAAGTACATAATACACCCTTAAATTGATACGATTTATAATAAAAATGGAACCCGGCGAATTGGACCATTTGAATATTTTTTATCAAAATGCTACTTCGCGTGACTTATAGATTACTAGTGAATAGGAGGAACAATTATAATTACTCATGTCCATTAAATTGTATTACTTTTTTACACTATCTGTGTGAAAAAATATTATGCGCATATGTAAATGACCGTGTATGACCGTTGTATGTCTGATATCTACCTAAGTTCATGGCATGTAACTGCGTATTAGTCGAGTTATTTCGGTCTTTTCACAAGACCGATAATAATATATTTTGCATAATTACCTACTTTTTAACAATAATAAGAAACATACGATGGCAGGCATTAGCGGACAGTCCAGTTCCAAATCTAGGCCCCAAACTGATAATATTTATTCGAGACAATTTGTTCCGATTTTTGAGCATCAAAACCGGGACAAGCATTATAATTAAAGAGCATTATGAGACGAAGACACCTTCACTTGTATCTGGAGAATGTGCGTTGGATTCTGAATCTTATCAGTGTCGGGTTTGAGATGAAAATCGATGGGTGTTGCGGGTTAAATTTGGGTGAAATGTACTGGACAAATGATGCAGGTACAGTTAGCGTTTTGACAAGCAAAAACTCAGCCTTGAGTTGGATGGACGCCGGCGACCGTTAGAAAGCCGGTGCGGCCATACATTCACATCTCCACGACGCTAACACACAAACAAACTGGTACTTGTTAGAACATTTTATAGGTAATCATGAAGGCATTTTAATTTTAACGGTTTTACTCGGCAGTCAGCCGCCACTCGTTATTTGTGAGCAATTAATGTAAAGACGCATCCACAACGTCAAGAAGCCAATGCACCTTGTTTTAAAAATTACATGTCTTTTTGAAATGTCGAGGATTAAAACTGATGTTAATTAACACATCCTATACGCTAGCACCGAATAGTTTATGGCCAAACATCAGATACATTTGTAGCTAATGGCGAAACATCGGATAAAATGATTCTCGGAAAGCCTCGGAAGCCACTCGGTATGTTACACGATTAGGCATTTGTTAATTCCTAAAAAGTTAAGCTTCAAATTGTCACATTTGTGTTGGTAAATTAAGGATAAATCGTTGAAAGTTGATAACATTAGGACCTAGCAGCTAACCTTACCTAATATGCGACCTTACTGATAGTAATGCAGAAGTAATTATGCAAAAGTTCAATTCCGTATACTCAAATAGGTACTTGCAGAAAAGCTGTCATGATCTCAAAGCGCAAAGTTGCGATGATGCGATCAAAAACTCTTGCGCAGGCAAACTTTTTGACCGCATCACCGCAACCGCAGTACGTTTCTGATAATGTCCGATTGTTGTTCCCACTGACTGGCCCTACTGCTGTGCAAACAAAGAACACTGATTGTAAAGACCAAACAATTTGATGTTTGAAAGCAATAGCTACTTGGCAATATTATTTTTTGCTCGATGAATCTTACATTCATAAGAATTTTGCTGGAGATGAACACAATCACTTCGTTAAAAGCTTTGGCGAGGTTCGTTGTATAAATAGGTAGACACAATCAAATGATTGAAAATGTAAAGATTGAAATGATTAAAAAGAATATCTCAGCCTCTAACCTTCACGAAACGTCTTCAAACCTTCCAATTATTGATCGAAGTACCAAACCAATTAACTTACGCGATTTTTATTAACGAATACCCTCGTTTATAAAAATCGCACAAGTTAATTGGTAGCCTCTTGAATAGGTACCTACCTAAAAAAAGATCATATCTGTAGGTATCAAACCTTGTCTCAGTCTCGGACGAATACTGTGATTTTCTTAAATCGCTAGGAGAGTTCTTCTCTTGTGTCAGCTTTAAGCTATAAAAAGGAAAATATAAGCTTGAAGAGCAGTCCCAAAACAATTAAAGGTATTTTATGCGTAGAAACGAATTCGTGTAAAAACATTAAAGGCTCCACGAATTTACGAAGATAAATCGGATAAAGAATCGTCCGGTCGACACTAGTTCCCTTACTGGTAACCGGATAATCTTTTTACCACGGTATGAAATCAATTGTATAACCACTTAGCTAATGGAGACACGAAAGAAAAAACTGGGCATGAAAGCTAAAACAGACGATCTATTCTGTAAAAATCTCACCATGAGAACATATGTGAAGTGAGCATGAAGTGAGCTGTCACTAGTGTCATTCAAAAGGTAGGTGAAATGACAGGTCACTTCACCTTAGTTTTCACGGTGAGATTTCTACAGTATAGACCGGCTGATAGGTACTGACACCCGTTGAATAAGTGTGAGCTCAATGTGCAAGAGCGAGTAAGCGAGAGGTTTAGAACCACGAAATCTAGAACTGTAGCTGTATCTAGCTACGCAGTAAAATCTATTTATTGCACTGAATTGCAGCAATTGTCTAATCGAAACAGCTAGATTGTACCTACAAACGTGCGCCCCAGAGAACTACGTAGTTATCTCGAGAATCGTCTGTGTCTACGTTCAACGCTCAAGTGGCTGGATCGTGACCATTCGTGACCGCATTACTTGCAAGTTAGGTGACATTTAGCACTTACTATCTTGAACAGGAAAGTAAATAACAGCTGCTCAGGTCGATCGATCAGGTTAAGCCACGCTTGCCTAGTTCGGTCCGTGGATAGGTAACTATCTTTACATAGACAACCCCTCTATGCCTCGGAAAGCAAGTTAAGCGTTGGTCCCGGCTGCCATTCGTCAAAAGCACGAAAGTCTGACAACCATTCTTACCAAGGGTTACCCAGTAGGTAACCTGGTTGTGGAGGAGAGGTAGGCAGTCGCACCATGAAAAATAATGGTATGTAGCTGCATCCGGATACACACATGTGCAGTTGACGTAAGACTAAGCGGACGAGGAACCGGAAATTTTATTGTCAACGGTGACTAAGCTTGGTGAAAGACCAGGAAAGACCTAAAACTACACGGATATAATGCTATCGATTGTCCATTATTAACAAATAATAAATACCACTATACTGTAAGTACATAAATCCGGAATGACATAATCCGGCAGAGAACCAAAGTTGTTGACAGAGCTCACAGAATAAACAAGCTGAAGTGGCAATAGGCCGGCCATATTAGCCGTAGAAGCGATGACCGTTGGGGTAGACGTGTTCTTGAGTGGAGACCGCGAATCGGAAAACGTAAGGTAGGACGCCCTCAAGCTAGGTGGAGCGACGATCTTCGCAGGGTGGCTGGTAGCAGCTGGATGAGAGCTACCGAGTACCGCCGAATGGCGTGCAATTGGGGAGGCTTATGTCCAGCAGTGGACTGCTACATGCTGCTGCGCGTGCGTGTGCTGCTGCTTATGATGATGATGATGATGACTATACATAACACTCATTCGTCTCCCAAGTCTCTTCACATCCGCTGTTTAACATAAAAATTCTGACGGCAGGTTCGTCACATGGTGGTGGGTTCAGCCTTTCTGGACTTTCTCTTCCACTTCGCTCTATCCTCGACATCGTCTTCGGAGACCTGACACTCCTTCATGTCCTTTAGCACTACAGCCTTCCGTCTTGTTTTGGGTCTGCCTCTGGGTCTTGGACTGGGAATGGTAAGCTGTACTGCCAAGTTCCCGACGTATTCTGGCGGTCTCCTTTTCACGTGACCATACCATCGTAGCCTACTCTCTTGCATCTTGTCGACACCAGGTTCGTCACTAACCATACGAAAAAGAAGGGAAATGCCTAATTGTGTCCGCAATTAAAACTGAGCACTATAAAGTTCCACGTAGAGTGTAGAGTCATAAATTCCTTACTTTACGGACTAGGTACTAGCTTTTGCCCGCGGCTTCGCCCCAGTAAACCTCGAAAATCCGTACTACCGGAATAAAACTACTAATTAGTTACGTAACACACAATTAATGCCAATCTGTTTCATGTTGACGGTTCAACAACATTCATTGCGTTAATAACGTTGTTGAGCAGACAAATTTTTCGAATATGAAGCAATGGATTAGCAATATCTTTCAAAATGATTCAGATCGTGATTGATCGTGTGTTACGCAATTAGGGTACTATTGGTAATGGTCGTCCTGTACTTTTTAACGGTTTTACTACAAATTACAGGATTGGGCCTACAAAATCGGCTAATTTACTACTTACTAAATATTAGTTGTTGTACCCGCATAAGAAACATGGCTCCTCAATACGGACACTCTAATAAGTAGTTGGATAGCAGATTTATACAATCTAAAACTCTCTTATTTTCGCCAATATCAAGAAAAGGAAACGTATACTTATAAGACTTAATTCGAATTCAGCAACGCTTGAATTAAGAACCAGTCATAAAGCTTCGCACTGTCTATCTGCATATCGGCATCTCGTTTCATCTGCATTTAATAGTCGGTTGAATGACCGCAGTAACAAGGAAAGTGACCTAAACAAGTCCCGGCCTAGCCATCATCTCTAGGTATTAGCAAATTTACGACTCACGGATGCATGCGGTATCATCGTGCAACGCGTGGTCTATCGGCGCGGACGACCCGTGCAAGCAGACGAAATTAATTTCGGTAACTTTCTTCAGTTTCTTCATAAGTACATCAGATGCCCTAGAATCGTTTTGATAGCCGGCATATTATCTTCTAAAATAATTATATTAAATATCTATTATTTATAGGTACTAGGTACTTAACACGCTTAACTTGTCACGGAAGATCGTAATGATGGTATGATACCATACTAAGCACGTCGCACACGCAGTCGTTTTAACTCACAAAAAATATAATAAAATTATGGCTATCGCGAGTAAAATTAATGAGGTAATTTGTCTATATAATCGGTCATGACTTTTCGCTAAGAATAATGCTATTCATCACAGTAGACATGTAGGTAGGTAACATAAAGGCTTAGTTAAATTTTGCATGCAAAAAAGGCAATTTTAGATGTTGAATTATTGAAATTAAATGTAATTTTAATGGGGATGCGGTCAGCATCCATAAATCATCTATAAAATACTTCAGACTGCAAATGTTCGTCGAACTGATTTATACGTTCTACTGTCACTAACGAGACACAATAGAATTTCTATTTTTATCGCCTTCTAAAGGCCAATCGACAGTTTTGTGCTTACCTAGTCATTGACGTTTACCTTTGACCTTATACCTTTACCTATAATGACTCAATGGGTTGACCAAACGTGGTGGTTTCGGAAGTACCTACCTACCGAGTGTGGTCTAAGATTTATTTTTCAGGTAGGTAACAAGTGCCTATTTACAGCAATGAAAAAACGACCTCTCGGTTCGCTGCATCAAATGACCTACTTTTTAAAATTGCCAACGATAAAAAATGCTCTGCTATCAAACTGTAAACTGGCCTTGAGGTCGCCAAGCCTCAGGAACTAGGTTATTACGGTGTTCTAGACGATAAGGGGTTCTAAACAACGCCAGTTATCCAGACAGCTTGAATCGGCAAGCCCACTATTATTCAATCAAAATCCTTAACACTAGATGTACCTACGATGGTGAAGTAGCTCCCACTCCCATTCGAAGAGAGTAGGTCTGTGTCCCAGCAGTGGGATCATTATAGATATACTTTAACACTCAGGCCGCCACAGGCTGCTATAAACTGAACTGGTCCACTTATCATTTTATAACGAAGGTAGAAACACGTCTTGCATCTGAAACCAGCCTCAACATTAAAAGCCAGACTGCTCCAAAACGCTTCTTCAGCTCAGGCCTGACCTCTGAGAGATGCCTTGCAACCTACAAAAAGATTGTTTCACCAAAAATAACAACGTAACTTTCTTTTTCAGAGGCACGTCCCAAATGGCAGGTTCTGCCTCCGGTGCCCGGTTACGTGCCAGTCTACATCAGGTCGGGCGACACGCCGCTTGAGGAAATAAACCTGGACTTGGCAGAGGCTTTCCACGAACTGCCTTCGGGAAGAAGCGCAGGAAAGCAGGTAGAAGCGTCTCCTGAGACCCCGGAACAAGCCGACCAGCCACAACCTGACGAGATCCCAGCACCTGCCGACGAAACCGTCGACCGCCGTCCTTATGAGAAGAAACTCCTCGAAAAGAAGAAGAAAGCCAGCTCCGAAATCCCGAAACCGATCGAACGTAGATAGAATAACGTACTTAAGCTCTAAATATAAGTTAGATATAATTTTAAATACTACTCAACTCAAATTTTGAATACTCAGTTTCCAAAGCTTGCCATTAGCTTTATTTATTAACACAATGTGTAATCGTAGCCGTTTGCCATTTTGTATTTAGAATACTCTCGAATCTTACCTACTGAAGTAAATAATTTATTTTTAATATGTCTTGAATTTCTTTTATGTATCCTCAATGTCCCAGTCTGTAGAATGTTTTGCAGCAGTCTATGTCTTGAGGCCGAAATTATTTTGAATTGCCATGAGCCTGAATGAACGCTTGTGAAAGGCAGCAAGCGTCCAATGGATGTCTACAATTCTGCTAGGCATGTATTGAATCATTCCGCGGCACGAGTTTCTGTTATAGTTTGACAGAGACCGCTGTTCCGCTCGTTAGGTATGTGCGCGGCGAGACGAGAGGGCTCGCTCATTCCTCAACGCTCACGGCGCGCGTGGTCCCCGTGTCGCTCATTCGTCAACGCTGCCCCCCAACTCGCCACGCATTCCCAAGGCGCGGAGCAGCGGCTCGGAGAAACTATGTAGGTATGGTTACCATCCGGCTTGCTTATACTGCCAGTTTTGTCCTAAGGTGCATATAATTTGATAAGGTCTGACCGCAAGCAGTAAGTAATACTTCATTGGCTGATATTCCCTAGAAGAAAATATGGGTTCGAACCCCGAAACCTCTTGCTTGACAGTCTCAGATTTAGTCATTGGGCTATTGTCACTTAATGCCAAGCAAGAATTACAGCCGCAACGAGCCGCAGCGCAACGCACTTTCATGAGAAAATTTCGGTCACCTGTGAGCCACATAGAAAATGTACGATAGTGTTATAGGAATCAATATAGGAATCAAGCAATGCTTTGCGATGCGGCGCGGTCCACTCCTTAAAAATGCAAATCAAATAACTTCTTTGCACAATAGATGTCCTAAATTCGACAGCCATAATAATTATTTTCGAATACAAAAGCATTGTGATCATCATGACCCCATTGCAGTGACATCAGTAGCCATGACACCATTGTCAAACAAATTGGTAATAAAGGTCAGTTTTACAATAAAACTACTAAGTTTAAACTAAAGATTCTTTGTTTACTTATATTTAAATTGTATCCATAAATAATACAACAATACATACCTAACTATACACTACTATTTACAAAAATATTCATAATTATTAAACACGGAATGTGTTTAGTTTGCAAAAGTATTTAGTTGTCCTCGCAAACTTGACCCCAGTACGGCCTGCTAGTGGAACGTCTTGTTATTGTAGTAGCACTATACTAAACTCTAACCTCCTTATTAATAAACGCGAAGTTATGCCAAGCTATCCTTAAAAACATACATATCATCACGCCTGTATTCCCCGAAAGGGTAGTGCTTGAGACCACTACCCCCCACCAAACCAAGTATCCTTGAAAAATGTACAGTTAATCTGAAAGTTATATTGGTTGCTACTTTACTCTGCGTTTATTAAGTAAGAATAACTTAAAACAGAGCGAGACGAGACTCAGTATAGAGTTTAGTATTTATAATCGGAATTACAATCCCGAACGCAAGTGAGTAAACAACTCACTTGCACTCACTTGGGAATTCCGAAACCATCAAGTCAGTTGAAACCCAACAATCTTGAAAGGTCAAGATACACATCACAATACAATAACACTATTGGGGAATAATGTATTACAGTAGTCAGTACACTAATATAACTACAAGGATCTTTTGGCGCTCGAATGACGGTGACAGTGGGGCGCTGTTGGTAAACATTTTGTACAGTTGCTTTGTGAAATGTATTGAAAAAACAAGATGGCAGCGTTAGTTCCAATTTTGGCCACGCGCCAAAAGAACCATGTAGCGCTATAGTTGTAAACCATGCGCGTCATGTGACTTTTATGTCAATGACATAAGGCTTGAATTGCAGCAACGATACTAAATATGTACACTAAATTAAGACCTCCGCATTGTCAACATAACGTTAATCTCCCATATGATTGTCCTCAAGTTAGTTATCACTTCCTTTAACTGTTTATTTTTTAACACCACCTGGAACAAAGTTAACGATCGATGTTAAACTTCTTAGTATCAGTTAACTATAAATAAATTAGGTATGTACAAACTTGAATCTAGATAGATCTACTTGATAAATATCATAAATTTAGGCTAAGCGTATGCTGAAACGCGGATGACGTAGAACAGCACAGTACAGATTTTGCAGGGCAGGGCAGGCGAGACAGACATAGGGCGCGAGCGCATGCTGCGACGCAGCTACACAGACACGTTCGCGTCCTAGCTAGTATAAACAATAAACTGGGTCTAAGAGCATGAAATTTAGCAAAAGAACTCCTTTGTACCAAGGAGTCTTAGGGGACGAAAGTTTGTATGAAAGTTCAACATTTTTCCGATGGGAAACTTGTATGTTATAAAATTATTTTAAAATTCTCTCAAGACTAACCCTAACGTTCTATACGACACAGTAAGCAATGCTCAAGAGAATCCAGTGTAAAAGCACTTGGTATATAATGCAAGACTGAGGAATAAAATTACAGTTAAGTATAAAATTTATGTTCGCACCTGTTCTGTGAGTTCTCTATTTTCTTCTAGTGCTAGCCTGTAAGATTCAGTATTCCGTCTTTCATCCAACGCCTTGTTCTCTGCTTCATCCTTCAGAGGTATAAGACTTTCCATGTGAGTATACTCCATTCCCTGAAAACATGTTTTATATGAATATAGGCCCGCCAAAGATCAATGTAGATTGGCCAAGTTAACCTCAAACTGATTGGTTCAAACCCTCCATGACGATTCAAAGCTGGACCTAGGCTGAATCTTTCAAATCACTAAATCAACCTTATCTTGCGTGAATATTAATCAGAATAAGGCTCTGACGGGATTTGATTGAATGTGCACTTTAAATCTAGAGCACACGAAACATATTTCTATGAAAGTGCGGCGGTAACTACATCGCCACATGCGAACTACGCATCAAAGACCTGACGTCACACAAAAATCCTGACGTCACATAAATCCTGCATTGCGCAATTAAAGTTTACCGTACATAAATGTACAAGAATCCAATATCAATCATTGGTAGAGATGGGTAATCTTTATTCCGACAAGTGAATTGATTCACTTATTCCGACTCCGACTCCGGTATCGGTTCACCTTATCGGCTCCTTCGGTTCCGTTTGGCACCGGGACTCACTCGGTTATTTTGGTTCCGCGGTTCGACCAGAACATTTTATTCATTCGGATCTTTGGAATACTTTGGATCATTTGGCACATTTTGAATTGAACAGTTTACATTACAGAACTTACAGTAGGACAATTTTGAACTCTAACTTCATAGTACCAAGGACGCTTATCATGTTGTTTCGTGTCCGTGTCTTGTCTGTCTACCAACCAAACCAGTAGTAGGCAATAGGCATCGACACGACTCACGACGCACCGAGTCACTGAGTGAGCGAGTGTGCGAGTAGTGATAAGTGAACGAGTCCGAACCTGCGCTCCGCCGCTCCACCGCTCCGCCGCTCCACCGCTCCGTCTCTCGGGACCGGATTCATTTGGTACCGCGGTGCCGATAAGGATTGTGAGGAGTCAATAAGGTTTCCGGATCCGCGTTCGGAACCGGCACCTTTGGATCAGTACCACCGGAGTTACCCACCTCTAATCATTGGGCAGTTGCCCGCCAGACACAACACCCGTCTTGTAGGAGGATCCTCCCTTTTCTATGGTGGATGAGTGGACTTCACACCCTGTTCCTCATACTCCTAAAAAAGAATCAGGACATACAAATAGTACTGACCTGACACGTCTCGTTACATTTCTCGTAGATAAGCCGAAGTCTCTTGAACAGCAGCCGAATCGTGCGCAGTTGCTCCTGCATTTTTGCCTTTTTATCATTACTGGCATTTTCGCCGTTATGTGTACCGTTTGGCGGCTGAAATTAACAGAAACCATGTTATTTCATACAAAAACTCATGCAATCTCATGACAAAAATCTGTATTGAAGTTTGATAATAATTAAATGCCATAAGAATACACATATACATAAAGTTACGCCTTCTTTCCATGGGGGTAAGCAGAAACTACAGATTGCCACCTGCTACGATCCTTGACATACTCCTTTTGCCTCGTTTAAGTTCATACACATTCACATTGCATCATCATTCACATTGTACTTGAGTTTAATTTGATTAAGTCCTTAGATAATTATGTAATTGATTAAAACTTACTTGTATGGCTTTTAATGTCTGGAAAACATCTTGGGTTCTGCTCACAATATCCTGCACTGTCTCCTGCCCAAATCTGAATATCAGACCATAATTAGTATCCAACAGAAAATAATATTTTTTTCAACTATCATAATGTTTCATTTTGACAAACAAGTTTCAAGGTGTCTTAGAAAGCTAGGATGTTCACTGGATGAGCACAAATAATGATGTCTCTGCAATAAGCCATTGTTCACTACTTCTATTGTACTTTTTGCATCAAGCCTGTGCTAAACAGTAAATGTTTCTACAATGTAATGTGATACATACTTGCATAATGACGCGGTATTGAACTCCTTGTTCTGCGGAGGCTGAGCAGCGGGGGGCTGCGCGGGAGGGGGCGCGGTATTGTTCGACACTGCACCTGCTGCCTGCATGCCACCTGAAGATGAAGGTAAAAGGAAACTAATTAAAATAAAATGTAGACTAAAATATATTTTTATCACAGAAAGAACAAATAGAATACATGGTCAAAAATTCCATCATTTTTCTGAGCCAAAGTTTGACAGGAAAAAATGTGACTGATCCAATAAGGAAAACGAATCCTAGAGTCAACCTTATTTAAGAGGGAATATAAAAATGATGTCTATTAGTTGATAGTCACAATTTATCTGTAAATCTTCGGTTCATTTGAAGAAAAACAAAAGAACCCTCAAACAGTGTAGAACTGGAGATTCTTCGTGCAATAAGTTAATTCTTTATGTTATTTGTATGTATACCTGATTGCTGAACTGTCTGTGGCCCCATGCCTGGGCCACCAGGTCCACCGCTGACACCTACACCCATACCCTGAAAACATAGAAAACAATTTCTTTTAAAGAACTTTGCAACCTTTTAGACCTTTGGTTCTCAAAGTTGCCTAGACCGTGACCAACCGAAAAAGGGGGATCCACCACTGTGAAAAAGGGGGATAACTACTAGGAACTTTTATTTTCATAATTAAATTACTGAAAGTATTATCAATTAATATAAAAGTATTAATAACCATTCTAAGTGTACAACAATTTTATTTAATCATCCCATCACCCAGTACTGATACTACTGATAGATAACTGATGTAATTTTATGTACCTGTGGTCCCATGCCCATATTCCCCATCTGATTCTGCATAGTAGCTCCATACGGTGGCACCATTTGGTTGCCCATGCCAACCATTCCACCAGTATTAGCCATGGGCCCTCCCATCACTCCTGTAAAGCATTTAATCAACATTAGAACACAACAATGAGTTAACAATGGCAAGATATGGTTTCCCTCTATGCATGGTAAGGTTCTCCTTAATGCAAAAAATTGTCTTGCAGCCAAGGAAAAGTTACAAAAACAAAATCAACCAAAAATACTTGCAAGCCTAAATACATAAAGGAAGCAAATACGGGCCTCCACAAAGCTAAGAACATTGCCTTAAAGCTTAAGAGGTTATTAGAGTGGTGTTTTAAAACGGTACCTGCTAGCTGATTCGGCATTGACTGCATTTGGCCGCTCATCGGTCCCCCGCCGAAGCCAGATCTCATGCCGGCAGCATTGCCTTGAAAGTTGCCTGGGAACTGATGCCCTTGACCAGCCATAGCTCAGTTATTTATTTACACTTAAAAATAAATCGGTATTTGGATGATAAACAATTCACGATTACGTACGACCAACACAAACAATTTAGCCAACAAATCCAATGACTATACCTATTGAAGCTTATGAAGCTGTCAAAGCTGTGAAGCTGTCACTGTCATTGGCTGACAGCAATCAGAGTGTTTCCTCTCTTTGATTTTGGATTTCCCCTTACTCCTTGTGAAAGTCCCTTGAATCGGATACTTTAAAAAATAAAAAAGGAAAGGTTAATTATAATATAAAATTATAAGGCAACAAAGTACGCTACTCTAATCAGTCTTGAAATGCACCCATTGTTGAGTTGCAAAGACGACAGTGGATTTTTTTCATTCGTATTTTTCTCACTATTTGGTGTAATAGGTGTAAATACGTTCACAAGATACAAAATAATAATTAATGCTATTTCAACTTTTCCCAAAACAATGACTGAAATAATTCCCTAACCATGAAAACCAACATTTAGGGGAAAATATCCTAAGATGGGAATTCTGGGAATCAAATGTCATTGTCCTCTGAAACCGTATCTGAAACCTTGTCTGTCAGTGTGATCCACAGACTAAGTAGTACTGTGTGCTCTGTGGTGTTCAGTCAACTTTTTTTTAATAATTTGGCTTTGGATAGGAAGTCTCCGACTCCTATAAAATGGGGATGGATGTTATTCTCAATTCAGTGCTGAACTGCTGAAACCTTCCGGTGACCAGCATTATGGACCATTTACACGTGGTCAATATCCGAGACAATCCACCTAACCAGTCCAATAATAGCCTCGTGTAAATAAAAACAGTCCACTGCATTGGGGTGTTATCAAGCCATTTTGCCTTTTTATTTTACTGGCATATTGAATTGTGTCGGGGATTGACCTCGTCTAAATGGTCCATAATAGAAGGTTTTACTTTTTGTTTTGCCATCCTGGGCCCCCAATCCGCCACTGGGTAGCAGGGTTGCTGTAGGAAGGTTGCGGGACTGCCCTCTTGAGACGGACTCTACCTCGAGTTTTCATTGTCTTATATTTAGGGTTGGCAACAATACTAAAGCAGAGACAAGCAAAAAAAAAATGAGTTGTTTATGGTATTGTCTTTTGTGACAGGTGTTGATGGCGGGATTATCAATTTTATACAGTGAACTTTTTGTAAACTTCTTTTTGTTTTTATCAAGTAAAACATACATAAAAAGTAAGAAAAGTAATTTAGGAAATGTCTAAAGTTTTTTCATAAAATCATTGTTGACTTTATTATCTTTCGTCGTTAAGCACAAGGAGGTCAAAGAATATTCAGATCGAACGAGCTTCTTTACAACAATTTAGGTAAGAAGTAAATCGACCTACATAAGAAAAGTAGGTACTTTTCTAAATAATAAGAGTATGACTGTGGTTATATTATAGCCTGTAGGTATAATATTATTATATTATGTTGTGCATACCATACACAACCGTTTTAGCGTGTTCTCCTTCTCATCCTCTCATTGGTCAAAGTCGAGGACTGCTCCTCTGAAACAGGTAGGTATGTACCTTAATAAATAGGAAGACATCGAAATGTAACCCAGAACCTATATTAGAATGAGGTAATGCGTACTTATCATGTAGGTAACATAACATCACGCCTGTATACCCCTAAGTGCTGGGCAGATGTGTAGGTACCTACACTCGCGACAATCTAAGAAGTCCGTTTTGACGTTTCGTTCTCGTACTTGTATTATAACGTTATGCCTTGAGAATCAGTCTAGATAAGTCGTTGATTACAAACTCTCTAAGTATGTTTAATCGATATATCTCGAGAATCGGTATGTAAGAAACGGTTTTTTTTTTCATCGCTACACAAAGGATTTTTATAGCTGTCAAAACGGACTTCTTAGATTGTCGCGAGTCTACTTAGAGTACCTACACCCACATTTCGCCAATCATGTGTGTTGGTAGGTATTTGCTAAAGCAGCTACCTACTTAGTCTGTGCAGCTACCTCAGCAGCTGTTCTGAAAAAGCTGCTAAAAAGCCTTATAGCTCAAATCTACCTAATAAATTTTATTTTATGGAAAACACAGGCCCACTGCTGGTCAAGAGCCTCCCCCAATTCTTCCAGGTATTCTTTTCCTGGGCCACTAATTATTGTGTACTTATACCTGAATAATTGAGAAGAAAACCCACACTATAGACATCCCATTATACCTACCTATTAATCCCACTTGACTTGGCACTCCTGTGCAAGGAAGACAGGTAATAGGCACATTATGGTACTTCAGTACCTACTTATAATGGAAAAGCTTGTTTAGAATCAAATAAATCTTGTTTTCGTTAGCAATGGTGCCGATTCTCTTGTACACCGAACTAAACTAACTTAACTATCACTAAAATTCCTTACTTTTTACTATGAGAATCTTAGAGCTATTCTGCCAACAAAAATCTCTAAATTTAAAAATTATTTTGACAGAACTAAAATCGAATTTGACAATCGCGACTCCACTTGGTACCTACTTGTTTGCCTACCACGTGATTTTTTTTGAGCCGGAGAGGCGCGCAATGTGGCCGTCTCGACGTATTTTTATATGGAATTTTTCACTTTTTGAAAGAAAACAAAAAAATTAAATTACCAACATGTTAAGTATTACGGGTTTGCGGGTTGCAGAGGGGGTCAAAATTTTCATTATTTTTGCGATAGGACACACCGTTTTCGAGATATAAGCAAAAGAAAATAAAAAAAAGATACAGTACCGTTTTGCAACTGAATTCGAGGTGTTGGTTTGAATTTTAGTTCATGACATCTAATTTTATTCCACACATTTTTAATCGTGATTAAAAATAGTCAGAGTTAGTTAGAGGATTTTAGAAATAGAAGAAAAATTTTGGTTAAAACGTCAAATTCAGAATAGCATTTTCACTAAATTAAAACTCAGTGCCATCTTAGTGCTGTCAAACTAAATTATAGTTAAGTTGTGTCACTTTAGTCTATTTTCAGAATAGGAAATCGTCGTTTGACAGGAATAAACTAAATTTTAGTGATTTTTAGTTTAGTTTAGAGAATTTGTGACAAGAGAATCGGCACCAATAGCTACCTAATTCTTCTCCCACTATTGAGTCCTTCAATTCAGAATATCCTAACTGCTACCTTATCAACTACATTCTACAAAAATAAAGGTAGGGCTATGCCATAGTAAGTATATTTTTTACTGTACCTATGTTGTGATCACTGAATGACTTAGTAAATAAAGGAAAAGTATGATTAGCTAAGGGCTAATTTTTCCATACTTACCGCCTTACTAATAAACGTTATATAGCGCCTGTATAGTTACACAACGCTTTGTCTTCTTCTTTCAAAAGTAATTTGACTTTTGAAAGAAGAAGACAAAGCATTGTGTAACTATACAGGAGAACAACGTTTATTAGTAAGGCGGTTAGTAAATATCTGAGGAATAGGTAGGTACATATTGCGGTTTGTAAACTTTTGCTTAAAAAAATATGTCAGCCAGCCTGTCATATTTATTCTTCAGATAAAAGAGATCTTACTATGGAAAAATCAGCGTTAAGTCTAAACAAATACTTAATTAAGGGCGAATTTCACCAAACTTTTATACCGAGTATAAATCTTATTCTGCGAATAAGTTTTTCCATACAAAAACTGTCGGACGACAATTTTATTCCACGGATAAAAGATATCTGACTTTGATAAAATCAGCCCTAAGTATAGTGGTGTGGTGGTATAGTGGTATTACATCCTTATAATGAATTTACAAAAAAGGCCAACATTTTGGATCTGAGGAATTTCTATAGGTAGGTTGGTATGCATTAACTGGCATTAACTGGCATTACAATATTATTAAAGTTGTAAACTAGTTTATTTTCTACATCATACCTAATGTTCTATGAACCATAAGGGTCCTTAAAATTTTCAGTTAATTTACAGATACTAAAATGTACCTAATGGAGATATTTTCTAAGCTAATTTTAACAATCTCACACAGAAAAATAAAGTAAACTACCTCTGTTTTTTACCCTGAGAGGTCTAATATAATATCTAGAGGGCCCATTATGCTGCCTTGGGCAACCCCCTCTTCTTGTGGTATTTATTTTGCTTACTTTACTGTCTGGTTTTATGAATTAGAAAAGAATATCTAGATTTTTCTGCAGGTCAATTCGATTCAGTCACGGCACATTTTGTTTTGCGACGTGCACGACGATTCAAGTCTATTTCTGAAACTTTTCAGCACAAAATGTCATTTTTCTGTTCATTTTGTTTTGTGTTTTGTATTTCGTTCGAAAGAAACCTGTTGATTGATACAAAAGCCCGACAGGCGGCCAAGTGGTGAGGATACCCGTAGATACAACGGCATATTTTTACGCAAAATTACCAAACCGGTAGTAATAGGTAATGGTGATAAAAAATATAAAACTGCCAATATCTGCCTAACCCTTCGGGGATTTCAGGCGTGATGTTATGTTATGTTAAAATGCTAATATTTTCTTAAACAACGCGTGGTGGTGATCTTATAGATCAGTGGTTTTTGGGTTGAATCCATGGAACATGCCTATCCAAATGTCGTTTACCTAAACATCTTCAAAACCCGTTTGATCTACCAGAGTCGTTAAGCTTTAGGCCTTCTTCAAGTTATTTAATCTTCTTATGTTTACATTTGCTGAATTCTATTCAGGATTTTATCTTTGTTCAAGTTTGCATGTAAGGAACACTTTCCAGAGTTTTTCTAAGTGTCGCAATCACTCTACACCTCGGTAACAAGGTAGCACCTGCCACCTGTAACTTGTACTCGCCTAATGAAAAAACTTCCTATTCTCCAGTTTAAAGTCATAGGGTATGTTGTTTGTAAACCATGGTAAGCTACATTAAGTTGAAGATAATTCAATTCAATAAGAAGTCAATTCTATAAGAATTCTACCACAGTTTTGTGTAGAAATCCCATTTTATAAGTTATTTTGGTGCATCAACTTTGTCAAAACGGACAGGCAATGTTGGAACCACGCCAAATGCTTGACGACACACATTTTTTCACATCTAAACAACATATTTATTTTTTTATAAATAGATTGAGATGTGCCACATAGATTCGGTTCACCGCTTTCAGAGGCGATTAAAAGACGTAAAATGTACCTTAAAAATTTATTTTCCATTTTATATTAACCTAAATTAAGTACGATAGTATAATTTTAAATTAATTATAACAGTTATTAAGTATTTATTATGAATTCACGTTCATATAGTTATGTAATACATAATATATAATAGTAATTGTGCTTAAAATTACTGTGAATGAAATGCACTATTATGGACAATTCAGTGCGTCATGCCGCTCTGAAAATTTTATACATTTGATGATATGTGTATATATATACTTTTAGTGTTATATATAACTAAGTACAATATTTCATCTATATATAAGGCAAGATGGCCACGTCTATGGCTAACTATATTCCTTTTGGTATGCATCTACTTATAATATTATTCTACTTATATTTAAAAGTATAATGAATGTATATAATTCAATATATTAGACCGAATCTTGTTTTTACTGAAACTGTGAAAGCTCCGGGCGGTAAGAGATTCGATTCGGTCGGTAAATATTCAACAATTTTTATTTATCTTCCACATAATAAATAGTTATCAACATGTAGATTTACAAATATCAACAAAATAAATTACGAATAACAGAATATTACAATTAGAATTAAGCTTATATACTATGTATCAGTGATACCTACCTACTTGGGCTAATACCCCTAACTTGTACTATGTCGCCGTCCAAGATCTCGCCTTCAATTGAGATGAATCTCATTCCCATGCAAATACTTTAATGGCTGCTGAACCAAATAGACAGTAATAAACCACTAGGTACCTAGTCACAAAGATGGCACGTATTTTACATAAGCATCTGACGATGTAATTCATTTATTATAATCCAGTTTTATGTATTTATTGTTAGTGTTTTCTTTAATAGATTGGCCGGCGACCGCCTATAATTCAATACATTAAAATTACATGGACTAGTAATTGAATTATCCTAACTATTTTAATACTACTAAGTACCCTTAACCGCTGTGGAGAACAAATTATAAGTAATAATATGTTAATATTACAAGGGCATATAGGTAGTGTACAAAAAATATTGTTGTTTTTTTCACTGAGACAGTATTAAGTACATTACTTAAAATTACATTAATTACTTAACTTTTTATTGCTCTCCCTCTATCTTACGCTAAACCAAGTCCATTTTCGGACTTATTGAGCAATATGGACATGTTAATACAGAACTAGGAAACCTAAGTAATTATCTATGGCGTCTTACAACCAAAACAAATCGACTAATAACAACTTCATTTTGAATGAAGCGTTGGTGATGTAGTCTCCATGTCTTGTATATTTAGAACTGGAATTGCAAACCATAATAAAATACTCAAGCCATATTGTTTTAGATCATGACTTTATTTTCGAATATTATACATATTTCTAGAAGAATTCGCCCAGGCTTAGGTTGGTTATACCTGGGCAAGTTCTTGCATCTTGTATAAAATGCTAAAATCCGATCAGAAAATACGTGGCTGAGGCATTCGTTTCGTTCTAAGGCGTCCGATAGATCTATGGTTTTGGATTAATGTGTTTAATATACCTTATTAAAATAAAAAGCTACGTAAAATGGAAATAATGGATAGGAAGTACCTACACAATAGTATGTGATGCTACTATCAGAAAATTACCTTTTACTGGTGATCATACTGATAATTATAAAAACAGCTGTCAGACAGTTAATGCGTTTTCGCAAGCATTGATCGATAGATGCCACAAATATAGGATGAGGTTTAACACTTCTTTCGATGTTTTATTCCAAGAAACGTAAAACGTTTTTGAAAAACAACTAGTAAATCTACTAATTTACCAATAGGTTATTCAATTCCTATATATAACAAAATATCTTGCGACAAGTGAAACTTTGAATTTTTGCTACGCAATGATTTTCATAAATTTAGCTAAGCATAAAATAATTTGCCAAGCTTTGTCCCTTTCCATGATGTTAAGGAGAATTCTTTCTTTAATATTGTATTTATTGTCATTTAACAGCTGTATGCTTTTAAATGTTACTTTCATTTCTAAATGATACCTATATGTATAGATATTTGATTATGAAGGGTACCTATCTATTATGAAAATATATCTTAGTATCGTCTATACGTATAAAAATATTATGTGATGTTAGGAAGTTGAATGAATGAGGCAAGAATATTTCAACATAGCTATCTTTATGTTTGTATCTTAATGATATAATGGTATTGGTGCTTTTTATAAGTTATACATACGAATAAGTACGTAATTATTACCTACATAGTTTCATCACCATTGAACTGGCTAAGTACCGAGGTCTTAATTCTAAATAAAAAGCTCATAGCCTTTGGTCATTCTTTAACATTTTTGGTTTATGGATTCAACTAGATTCTAGACGTTTAGTCTATACCTATATTTGGCCTTGCTTCCACCAGAGTGTAAATCATTCAATTTTTCTAATGACATGGTTTGCTATCGTCTTTAACTACCGTTCGACAAAAGGCATCGAACGTTTGCTGTAACAGCTGTGTCATTATTTTATTTCATTCCACATTCAGACCTAAACCGTGTTAGTAGATCTCGAATTCATTACTGCTGATACTCTTACTAGCAAGTTACTTGTATTTTTTTTTCTTTGAAACTCAGATCTGAATTCATACTAACATCTGCGCGTGTCACCAGTAATGTGTCCGAGAGCTGTTACGTCAATCCTACTGCATCCGTGCCTCTTGGAGCTGCGGGGGGTATGGTAGTGGAGGCAGTAGAGGAGCCTGCATGCCGCCGCCCTGGAGCGTGTAGTAGGGAGACACATAGCCGGCACCGCTAGCTGCCGCCGCCGCTGCTGCTGAAACATAGAAATATTGTTTTTAGCTGAAACAATCTAATTCAGGGGTTCAACTTTTAAGGCAAATGGCTTGTTTAAAAGATTTTTAAGTTAAAAGCAACAAAATTAATAAAAAGACAACAGTACAAAATCAATATAATCTAAACACCTTTATGTCTTTAGTTGAGAGTGTAGTACAAACCGGCGGCTGTAGCATACGGGTCAAAGCCGGCTGCGGCATACTGCTGCTGGTAAGCCGCCGCTCCTTGCGCTGCGGCCGCCTGGTACTCGTACAGGTGGTTGGCAGCAGCCACTGCCGCGGCGTGCTGCAGCTGCGGTAACTGCACTAGTCCGCCAGCTCCCGAGCCAACGCTAGCGCCCACTCCGCTCATCGCATTCATGTACTGCGGTGTGCTGTACATGTATCCGGGCGACAACCTGCCAATTTACAACCAAGTTATATCCAAAAATCCTCCTGGCATCAAAGACGTCAAACCTTCAGATACTCGACAAAGTATCTGCAAATTTGACGTCTACTGTCACCCGCGATATCCTCTCACTGAGCTTCTCAATAATCTCGTGAGGAGACATCGAAAAATTAATACTCTTTAAAACGGTCACACTACCTAACCCCAGCAGCCTCGATAGGCACGAGCATCTAATCTTGTTATGTTAGTAGACATCGATAAACTGTTATAATTATGTAAGTATGCGACTGTCTGCCTATGTCGCCATTGCGGAACCGCCGCCGTGCGTCAGTGCCAGGAAAGTTTAAGAAAATGTAATAAAAATATATACAACGGGCGGCACTCCGCCTCGACCGAAATATCCGGACCATTCGGTATTTGCCTAGTTATCGTTACATCGTCTTGAACAGTCGGGAAAATTAAGATTTAGATGGCAGCCCATTATCTAATTATATTTCAAAAAGAAGAGATGAGACTTTTAGAAATATGTTTCGAATAAAAAGAAGATAAAAAAAATTGACTGAAGTTTAAAATTGAATAGATTGATGGCTACCATAATGTGCTAATTTTCCAAATGCATGGGCTAACCATGTGATTTAGCGTTAAAGGATAGGTCTATAATAAATTATGCAAGTCATGAATTTTCCTTAACAAAAATATCCTTTTTTTGAAAACAGGACGTAATTTTCCAAGGGCCTTTCTATAATTGAGCATTATAACTAAGACATAGGTTTAATTGTCTAAGCATCATAATGATGGACCTAACACAAAATGTCATGAATAAAAAAATGCCAATTCTGCTTAATTTGCTTGTGAAAGCGGCCAAGTTTGTTCAAGAGCATCTTGAATTCGCTTCAAGCCGCGTCAGCGTTTTTAGAGGGCTCTTTTCGTCTACACTATTAAGCATCGCACCACTTTTGATGCAATTATCCGTCTTTTTCTACCACTATAAGATGTGATAGAGACGGGCTGACTGTTGTTTGTTCTATTTCGACTGAATTAGCACATGGTACAGGGATCGGAGGCAATACGCATGCGTGGTCCACGCCCGCATCCACGCCCCGCCCGCCATATACGCCCACCTGTGGTCTACTGCTGTACTTCTAAATACCTACTTGATGTTAGTAAATGAATTAAGAGTCTAGAACTACAAGAAGTGTAGATCACGATAATCTATTGCAAAACTACCACGTAATCTAGTCGTAAAATCTCATCTACAGTCGTCAGTTCGTCACTCTACGATCGTATAGCTACGTAACATGGCTTCCTTTTTTACTTTCGATACCCGAGTTAATATCATTATCTACTTTGAAGAGAGAAAAAATATAGTAGTAGTAGGTGAAAACAAACAGCATTATTAAAACTGGCATATATATTATACTCACACAAGCCGAGCTGACACATCTACTAAAATACAAAACACAACCACATACTAGTCTGATAGCTAATAGAGGATGTACAGGATCTTAAGTTAAATGCCACTTTCAACGTTTCTCGGAGAAAGTATATAATAATTACATAAATTACATGCAAAAAGTTATCGAAGGAATAATTAAACTAAGCTTCCTTTATAGACCATCCGATTAAAATATTTCTAAAACAATTTTGCCTATAACAATGAATTATAATGAATTTACCTATATTCATTGCTTTGATGTAAGCGTACGTTGGTTGGTAGGTATGTACAATTAATTTCAGGCCAATTGTTTGACACGTTATAGTATATACTTAGCGATAATTGTAATACCATTAGTCTGTGTTCAGTAAATCGATCGTAGACAACCTTGCGTTTCTGAGTAATTTTGAGATTTTTGAGTAACGAAAAGAATACTTATAAAACAACGTAGATCGATCTCCCAAATGTCGCAGTTTAACCCAATTCGATTGGATACGAAAATAATGGTGTTAATTCGATTGAAGCTTTCACTTGATTATATTCCATTAAAACAAGAGTATTTCACTGAATAATATATGGACAGTTGTGTTGGCGTGGTGGCCCTGGCTGAGCATCGATCGGCTCACGTCAATAAGTAATTAACCGGGACACGATGACTGCAGGGCCAGCAGTCGGCACGGATAGGCCGCGTTGTATCGAATGCATGTTAGACAGCACGGCGGCACCGGCGGCGACGGCGACGGCGACGGCGGCGACCCGGTCGAGAGCGCGCTCACACCTACGCACACACAGCGCGCCCTCGACAACCGCCGCCGCCGCACTACGACAATTACTTAGTAAGTGTATTAAACGAAATCCACCACCAACAAAACTCAATTCAAATCAACAAAATCTTACACGAACACGGCATAAAACATAAAAGTAAAGAAAACATTGAGTGTCGAGAACGATGCGTAAAGTGTGACGGCGGTGGGCGGCGCCCGCGACCGACGACGTCGCCGCCGGCGCCGCCCATGCTCCGGTATAGCTTTGTAAAACGTAAACATTAAAAAACCCAATCGACTAATTCACACCCAAAACGAAAAAAAATCCACTCTCACGCTCACGCTTGCCATAGATACCTATGTGAAAATGTTTGATAATTTAGTCTAGGTGTGGTCCGCCGGCCGCCGCACCGCTAGCCGTCAGGAGACGCCGCTCGCCTCATCTACCGAGACAAAAGTCAGCAAACTATATTTATACCGCCAAGCGATATGAACCTGGACCTTAGCTGCTCACTTCCTGCAGTTCTGATATAAGTAGGAGCAGTTCATGAATCTCGTTATTTAAAAACTGTCTCCTCGCAATGATTTTGATGAAATAACAAACCTACATCGTGAGAAAAGTACGTGTTTTTGTAATGTAAAAGTTGGGAAAATACTTGATGAGTTTCCATAACAACATTTATCAAAGAAAGTTACTGAGTACTTATTCGTTGACATTACGAACGCACGTACGTGATTGTAATTGTGAAATGGAAAGATGGGTATTTTTATCTTATCTGATCTTTGATACAAGAAAAGATTTCCAGCTTTTCCAGAAGCATCTAAGAAAGAATAATCTACGTCTGATTTTTGTCTCGTGAGATGTATTCAGAGCGGCATGCGGCGCCGCTAGTGCTGGCAAATATCGAAGTGTTGAACCACTGAACATTGATACATGATACAGATATGATACAGATGTAACCAGCCGACGGGGTACTTACCCATACGGTGAAGGCAGCACAGTTTGATAGCCGGCGCGAACACCTGCTGCAGCTGCTGCAGCCAAACCGAAACCTGAAAAGAATACAACTTCATTATTATGCCATCACACTACACGGGTACCTAATATAACATAATCAAAGTCTGAACAAAAAGAGGAACAGGGAAATTCGTAAAAAAATAACTTCTTAGAGACGACATCATTACTCTTTCAACATTATCATTAATGTTTGTAAAGACGTTATTTTCAGTCTCACTTAGCGGAAGTGGCTAGAGCGAAGTCAAACTAAAATATATCTCGAAGAGATTGGACCACATCCAAATGACACGAGAGTCAACTTAGCGCAGGGAACGTCACTGTTAATTTCTTTTTATTGCATTGTTAAGTCGCGCGAGGCGGCGTCTATTTTAGTCGCTCACCGCCCGCCCGGGCACCGGCATCCATGGACATACCTCTTGACAAGAAGACGACAAACACTCGCTATAAATGGCTTTCGAACTTTGGCACAGGCCGATGTACGTTACAAAAGCGATCGCAAAGACATCTTCCACCTATGTGGAGGTAGCCAAGTTGACGACACTTCCTGGGTGTCAAACTAATTAGTTATCTACCTACGTTTTTTTTACGGTTCGGTTATTGCTGGGCTGACCATTTCGAAAACCAAATGATATGTCATATTTAGGAAATGAGCAATCACAGTGACTGTGTGTTTGAATCATAATAATCTCTGATTAATGGTTAATAATCAGAAGAGCGTAACCTCTACCGGCCTGTAAATAAGTTTGCTATTGTGTGGCGAAATTTCACCGGTGATTACAGTGGATCACATCCGCAGCCTCTCCGGATGGTGTTGCGGTTCGTTTGTTATGGGAGTAGTTGTAGTGACCTTGCTACTTCAATACTGATTATAATGCAATGGCTACTTTGTCAACAGACGGTTATTAAGAAAGACGATATTTGAAAAAAAAAATCCCATGTTCAGAGGTAGCCCACAGCAGCTATGTAGTCGTTGAAATTTTAATAAATGCAGATTAATGTAAACTCGCTGTGCTGTGTCCAGTACAATAGACAATGAAACTAGTGCTGATCGGTTCTGAAGTCTGGGGCTAATAGCGTGCCGTACAATGCGCGTGATGTGCCACCGCATTTGTTCGATCGATGCGGTGCCATTTGACGGCCGAGGTCGAACCACTGTCCACCACAAAGCTTATCTTGATTCATTAAATTTTTTCTCTTTCCTTTTATGTCCATTGTCAGTTGGCCTGAATGTAGCGCGATGTTCTTTTGTTGCTTATATGTGACCCAGATAGATTTTAGTCGTAATCGATTGTCAAATACTATACAAAAGGCAAACAGTTGAATTTATTCACAACAATGTAGAACAAAATATAACGCAGTGCAAACACGCTTTGAAACTAGAACTGAAATGAATCAGTCATCAAAGTTGCGGAAGTATAATTAGTCATGGGTCCTCATGAAAAATATCTCGGTCATTTGAGTAGGAGGTACAAAGGTAGAATAAAGCTTTGTCTGAATTCCTGTGCGTTTTTTTTTTGTTTTCAGGACGTCTTCTGGAGCTCAGGTCGTCGAACTGCAAAGCCGACAGTAAGTGCTTAACGTCGCTTGTAAGGATTCTACGGAAATACGATTTTAGACGCGAGCGGCCTGAGCGGGATAGAAAGAGGGTATTATTATATGTAGGCATTCGACTCTACGTATGTAGGTACTCGAGTATTTTCAATGCCATTAACTTTTGTATGTTCTACATTTCCACAATATATTTATGCATAAGTTCTAATAGCACATAAACATGTCTAATTTCAAACAATTGAAGCATCTCCGAGTGTAATTATTTCGTTTATGAGTTCTAGATTTAGGTATACGAAATATTTGTTCGTGCCGCCAAAATTTCCCAATAAATAACTAAAACCTCTCATTATTATGAACACAGTTTCATGAATACATTGTAAAATAAATATGTCGTGTTAGTTTATCGATACGAGAATAGAACTAGATGTGTCTTGGCCCAGTTTCGTATGACCAAACTGGCCGCCGGGTTGGACTCGCGGCCGTCACGGTTTTGTGTTTGGCGAGCCTTTGATCTGCCCGGTGTCGTCTGCGACACTATACACCATCAATCCGATTCCTATGTCGCGGTCCTGTAAACGATTGCCGGGAGCGATTAATTACATCCCTCCCCGTCACGACCTCAGTTCCTGGGACACTTATTTTTGGACAAAACACGTGCGCTTATGAGCCAACGGCCATTTTTATGGCCGACGTGTCTTTCCTCTCGCATCGATGACCCGCTACCAGCCATGGCATGTTTAAGTTACGAGAGATTACTTAGTGTTTTTTGTTCTTTATAAGTTAGATCTTACAGTATATTTCATAGCTTTCCACTTCAGTCACTTAATAAGAGAAGTTGAAAGATATCCCAGACGTGAAGTTGCTAGTCATGCATTGTAGGTCCCGACAAAAGATAAGCTGGCGAGGAAAGATGAGGTTCTGGCTCGATGCCAAAACTGGTGTCGCGGCAGAGTCGGCCGCGACGACGTTCCCAAAACTGCGTATATTTAGACAAAATAAAGAGCGCGCCGAAGACAAAACGAGACGCAACTCTGTTTTATAAATAACCGCGTCGTTCGCCGGACGGACTCAGCCTCGCCCGACCAACCTCTGCACGCCAGCTGTTGTACATAAATAATAATTAAGACACGAAGAAAGCTCCACGTCCATCTTTTGAGGATCATCAGATCAGGGCGAAAATTGTAGACTAGCTACTAAAATTATGAGAAACGAGCTCTAAATGGTTTAAAGTGTAACTAGAAATGTAATCTTCTATTATAGGAGGATTATCGGAGGATCGAAGGGCTTCGTGCGGAAGTCGTGGACGGGGATCGTGTTTCAGATGGTGACAAAGGGAACGGAACTACTACAGTGAAGTGTTCCTGTGTGAACTGAGGTCACTGCACGATGCTAGGAGTGTAAGCTGTTTTATGCCAGCTAATACCTACGCTCATAGCTCTACACCGTTCAGTTTCCTTCAGCGCACACATATAACTTCTATTGTTGAAAATAGTCACAGTTTTTATTTTTATCAATCATCGGCCTTCGTATAACAGGCATTGGATACATTCCGATTAGAAAAATTAATAAACAAAAAAATTACAACGTTTATAGAGCAATGTAATTAACTAAGATTTTTGGGACACATGCCACATCCGCATGATACGGAAGACGCTGTTATTTACTTGGACCGCGTTCAACAACTTCGAGGTTATTAGTGTGGCGACGACGTCGCAAATTAATTTATCTGTGCGCGCACTAAATCTGGTTTACTTCTAATTCACTGTGAATTTCTAAATATCTGGAAAATAACAAGGCATATTATGATTATTAAATGCGTTGCCTAGAATATAAAACCGTCAAAACATTACAACATACCTAGTATTTAAGTACCTAGTCCTTAATAATTCCAAAGTATTGACTCAATTTTATTGCGATACGGTGAATTTCTGGAACCTTCCTGTACCAATCAAGCAAACTATCAAGTTGATTCAGGATAGTTTTGCATTTAGAATGAAACTAATCCTGAGCCAAATTAGTTTCATTAGTCAAATTAGTTGTATGCCAGAAACGCATCGCGGAATAACGCAAGTGCAATCTCAACAGTCATTAACCTGCATGTCTTTCTACCTTCAAATAAGAAAGTGACTAATGATAATGAGTAGTGAAAAATCTAAACTAACATTACGGTTAGAAGAGTGTCACTCTTATTTTATGTTCGAAATCACATTAAATCGACACGGTGGCAGTAATTACAAGTTTCCGTTGCAATAAAACAAAGATAGTAACTATTGGTGTGAAGCGAGATCGTATCACAATCCACGCGACCGCCATTGCCACCGGCTGACCATTATGGCTTCGCTTCATACAATTATAAACGATGCTCGCTTGGTATCGATTTGTGGTTATGCTTTTTGAAGATAAGCTACTAAAACTAGAATAGATCGACATTCGGTAGCATTGATATAGCATTACCTACGTAGGTAGGTATACACATGACAGCCACAACATTGAGTAATTTCATAAGACAATAATTATGATAAGTATCATTGCAATAACGGACATGCAGCTTATATACTTATTTTATTTTAGGATATTCGAAGGAATCTAAACTTGAAATCCAATAAAAAAACGTTTCTATCCAAAGAAGCAGCTACAGCTCCCAAAACATATCGCCAAAACATTTAGGTAACTTCTATAAACAAGTGCATTGTAATCAAATCTTCAAAAAATTACGACGCTAGCCTATCGTCTAAAACGCCATTAGTTAACTCGTACAAGTCGCTGAAAAGTAAACAACCTCATCACTCTTACGTCTATGATCTATCTAAAATTACCACAGAAACTAGGCGTACCAAAATCGGTTAATTAAATGAACCGACTCGCTGTGCCATATCGATTGTGAGTGAGCGGCGCGTGCGGACCCATCAGTGCATTCATCGCCTAAATCCCAAAGACTAAATAAAAATAGTCGCTGGGGTGTGCTGGCCACTGCGGGGGGTTTGGGCACATGCATAAGTAATGCACAAGCGAAGGGCGCCCGGCGCACGCGATCCGCCTGCAATGCCAAACACAGGGACAACCCCTTCCCAACACCGCAAAGGGCCAAGCTATCCATTAATCAATGATGACTTATATGCTTACTGCTTCACTCAAGTAGTGCTATGTAGCATCAATTACTTACTTGAGACATGCGTCGTTAGCTTACTGACTTTCTTATTTTTCTAAAGCTCACTGAAATTTGTAGTCAGTGTTGTTCTATAGGAAACTCGATATAGCTACACTAGTACTTACTTCCCCCAGGTTTTAATATGGGGCAAAGCCAGAGGGTAATAAGTACTTGGAAAAATCTATACATATTATAAATTAAAGTCGCTTTTCATATTTGTCTGGCCACGTTGTTCTTCTAAGCCACGCAACAGATTTTGATGAGATTTTCACCATCTGCATCGTTTAGAGAATTTATTCCGGAAGGTTTATGTATACCTAAAATACGTGACTATCAAAGTTACATATAACTAAGAAATCGTGATGTTTTGTCAATTCGTAAAAATCGTGCCAAGCAGAAACGGGTCCCTAGTTAATTATCTTATAGTCTTGTTTCAAGTATTTCCTTCTGAAGGAATTAAGTAATAGGCTATAATAATCATATTAAGGTCGAATGCTTCAAGACGTTGGTCGAATGTTTTCGATTGGGACCCTTCAAAGACAGGTGTGAATCGATTAGTGCGCTGCTCGTTCCACTCAATAATTCATAGTGTCGCCTCGTGTGTTTGGACAAGTGGCCGGTTCGGCCTTCATCAACACGCCCATATAATAAAACTTTAACAATGTTTTCATAATCGACGCCAGCCCCGCTGAAATCGCCCATTGGCTGCGACCACTACGGCGTATTTAGAAACTGGGCTACACAAATTTCTTACCACAGCAGTTAACGTGTACATTATGTACGTAAACAACATACCTAGTACCTACCTACCGCCGCGATACAATGTAACAGCACAATTTAGTTTCCATTTATAATATTGTGCAAAAAAACACCTAATCAAACACAAACAGGGACCGTCATATGTAAAATGACTTGCATGAAACATTTATAACGCTACCAGTAAATATCTTCACCTCCTTTATTATATTGAAAATTGAACCATAAATTTTGAAAAAGAATCTAGACGTATGGAACTAACTATATCGATTTCCTTTTACTTCTACATACGCGCTCGGCTTGCTTATTTGTTTTGGCGCGAGCCACGATGCGCGGGCGCCGAAGACAGACAAGCCGTTACGCCTCCATCAAACCCCGTGAATGGATTTCCATTAAAAATATTATTCCGGCCTAATCCAAAGCAGAGTTTTTTTTGCTGATTTTTGCCTACTTGGAGCAAATCTAGTTTAATTGTCAGAAAAGATTCTTATTCTTAAGAATAACAAAAACCAACAGACCAATTTGTAATACAGTCCGTACAATTCCGAAGATATAATATAAACAGTCATTTAAATTCTGTTCTTTTCTATCCGTGAATGCATAACAAAAAAGTTTATCGTTTTTTTGACAGTTTATATTGAGGTATAGCTGCTGTCAACCAAGCTGTATGCGTTGCATGCATATCATTTTCTGTAAATCGCAGCCCCTGTGTAACGGTAACGGCCAAAGCGTTGCACTCACATTATTTGAGGACAAAACGGTCTCCCTAAAACCGGCATAGCTAACGGTCATTTTCTTTTCAAAGCACATGAACCGAATCTAGATTATGGGGATCCGAATTTGCAACGACTGTTTCGAATGAGCGTACGGTGAACAGACTCTGTGAATATTATTTCAACGTATCAGTATAAAGGTGCACGTTTGAAGGGCTTTATAAACAAACACTGTATGCCTCAGGCGCTGTGTATAAACCAATTTTACAAGACACAGAATGTAGACTAAACAGGCTCTGCGGCGGCAGATTTAATGCGTTTCCCGCACTGTTGCCAGTGCTGAGCTAAAACTAAACTGTTTGAATCAAATATTTGAGCGCACATGCTTTCAAAATTATCGTCGAAATAATGGACAAGTTGTTGACAACCCAAAGTAAGAGTACGTACCTACATGGAAATTTAAAAATTACAAGATATTATTCATATTATTTCCTATTTTATGAATGAAGCTATTATTGACATGCTTTTCTTCTGTTCTTTCAGGAGGGAGCGAAAGAAATAGGTAAGTAGAGTACCTACATAGATAGTTTTCATTCCGGAAGATCATCTACCTCCCTTTTTAGGGAGGTAGATGATCTTCCGGAATGAAAACTTCCAGATATTCATGAGAATTTTAAAGGCATGGTGAGCGCGTTTTTTTTTAATGTAACGAGCAATAACAGTTTGGATTATGTTTTCAGAAATATCTACTGAAAAAACTATTTATTTGTATCGAACCTGTAAAAATAGACAGTTTTATAACCGCTTATCGCAAAAAATATCCTATGAACGTTTAACCAGATCAACTTATTGGAGCATTTAGATTTTTTATTATAGTTCCGTTCGTCTTATAGTTTATGTAAAGTGCAAACACGAAACGTAGACAGCCGTAAACATGCGAATGAAATCCAACAAATTGAAGATTCTAGCGCTGATGACGCAGGGCTGCCATTGCCACGCGTGTCGGACGCAGTCATAGTGCGCGCGCATATCACAGGGAGTGTGGCATATGGCGTAGCCGGTATAGCGAACCAGGTGTCTCGTCATGCGCGCCCGCACCCATTGTGTGGCACCCCTCTACCCCTCCCCGCGGCGCCCGCGCAACTGTTTTCAATGTGTGCACTACCCGACACATCGAACAATGCCGCGACCTCCAGTAAACGTTGCTGTAGCAAGGATGCGGATCCATTCATTCGCTCTTTAATTTTCTCAGACATCTGACAAAGACTCTACGATCAGCTGTTCCGCCCGTCAATGAACTGGTTTTTGTAACGGTCGTTTAATATTTCGACTTTGGACGGACTATTCATAAATCAGCTGTGCCTTTGCTTGAGGTTGTTCCAATTTTCAGCTCTTTTTCAAGTGCACTAACAATCAACTAGATGGAATACCTACCTCATATCATAAATGAAGGGCAATTTTGAATAGGTTTAGTGTGACGTCCGTTTCATAAATCACATAAACTACAAAATAATCATGCCCGGGACAATTTGTCCTGCAATCACTTGGTAAATGTAATGGTTCTTTTGCATAAAATTATATGTGGCATGAGTTGCTATCAAGGTATTGTTGATTGCGTACGCGCGGAAGTTTCATTATGCTATGTCATTCATGTTAGTCGCCTCCTGACCATGTGATGGTCGGTTATAGTAAATTGGTTTATGTGCTGAATCGTTTGAATCTCTGCCAATGTGCAGTGCGCTCTGCACTCGGCCTGAACGAATTGATTAGAGAAAATGTAATTAGGGACTTTGATTATATGAATGAAGCTGTATCATTCATATGTGCTGTGTGGTGGCTCCCGAAAGATTTGACGTCTCTGAAAATCTTTTACGATGATGATTAAGTAAATAATTCGATACAAAAAATATATAAATTTTGAACCGGGTGCCCATTAATGTGAAGAATTAAGAATGTTTAAAGATAAAAAAATACTCACACCACTGACATAATAAAAAAGACTAAATTTTTTTCTTCATCAACAACAATATGAAGCTATTGTAATCAATTATAACATGCATTTATAATAATATGTTATACGTAACCATTATCAGTTCATATCGAAGATAAAATTTCATATCCGATGCTATGATGCAGAACGATAGACCAGTGACCCATTAATAGCCATCGCATCGTAACAATTCTTTTAAATATGCTTGGCGTGACAACAAAACTTATTCTATAGCTACTTATAGAGGTACCTATCCTTTTTGTATGGTTATTATGCTTACAATATACATAGTGGGTAGGTATGTTTCACCTACAAACGGATGTACCCTCATTAGTCTAAATTGCCGACTGAATTACGAACCATGATAAATTACGTATCGATCGATCAAACATGTCGTTGGGTAAAAGTATTGTAATAACGCAGCTATTTCATAATTTTACGGGATACTTCATTTTTCCTTGTACCAGGAATGTAGATGCAGAGATTAGACAAAGGTTACAGTATGTCACCTTGCTAGGGTTGCGGTGCGTGTCCGTGGGGCGCAATCAATTAGCGAGCGGGGTATACCGAGCACTTCCGTTTCCGAGCGTTTAGGGACTTCCGGCGGGGGCGGAACGCTGATCGCTCCCCATATTCCACGGTGCAACCGTCAGCGATACACATATTAAACAAGGTTTATGAAATTAAAACTTTATGTGGTCGACTTATAGTTTAAAATATGTTTGAGTTTCTTTTTAGTATGTCCTGTGAGGTTGACTGTACAAATCACTATTGTGTTCGACACGTCACCGCGGCAGTCGCAATAAATTGTAATTAATGGCATCGTCGCTCATTAGTTTATAGACGATTAAAGTTAGGTCGTTTGATGTGATTATGATTGACTTTAAACATACATGAATATTTCATTCAGTCGGTACTTATCTACTAAGTTTCATCGAATACGATCTAACGTTTTATTGATTGTTTTCAGAATTCGTAGCACAAGTAAGGATCCGCAGAGGTAGCCCGCGAAATTCAAATTTTCTTACGTCTTTTGCAATTTTCAGGTCAGTATCAGGTTGTATCTTGATTAAAATATGATTTGCGACCATAACAATTAACAACTATGTATTTACAAAAAATTAAAGTAATAAAAACTAGTAAAAACTAAAACCCAACTACGACTAAAAAGGTATAAACAAGACACCACAGACAGACAACTTAAAAATCCGGAGTCACACGTGTTAGGGCATAAATCGAACAGATTACGGATTTTTAATTTGTCTGTCTGTGGTGTCTTGTCGTAGTTGGGTTTTAGTTTTTATCACTTTAATTTTTTTAAATTATTTTGGGGTTATAATATATATTTTTGAAATGTGCTCATTAAGCCCTTTCATTTGACACCCAACAAGGTACGACTAAACGACATTTTTTTTTTAGTTTCTGACTTTATGTCCTCTAGAGGGCGCCATTTTATTTAATGTGACGTCATATAACCAGCGCCTATAACCAGCGGACGATCAAGACGCTTCCAACGATACCTCATTTGTCAAATTGTGATGAGTAGTTTAGAAGATAGGAGGGAACAGATGAACATCCATACATACATACATACCATTTTTCCATACAAAAACTGTCAGATGACAATTTCATTCCACGGATAAAAGATAACTGACTTTGATGAGATCAGCCCTTAGAGAGATATATTAATGATTATAAATCTGCTCCATTAGTGTCCAATAGTGCTTAATCTTTTTTTTTTAATTACTACTTTTAGGGCGAATTTCACCAAACTTTTATACCGAGTTTATGTCTTATCCTGCGAATAAATTTTGAATTTTTGATAGTTTTTTCCATACAAAAACTGTCTAGACGACACTTTTATTCCACGGATAAAAGATATCTGACTTTGATGAAATCAGCCCTTAGAAGAATATGTAACCCTAACTAAAGAAGCACTTTTCAAAGTACCGACCTAAGTGTCTATGTCCTTCTGTGTTAGTAAACTAAGCAAGTGGTAACTATGATTTTAAGCATAGCGTGACAAGACTCGTGCAGACTGGCGCGACGCGACACCGGTAATTGTTATACCGTGAAGTTTTCTTATGCTACGGCTACACTTCGCGTTATCGCGAATTTTTCTTCGTGCGCTCTCTCTCGCACACCCCTCGATTACTCGCTGAGCAACAGAGAGCGCACGAAGAAAAGTTCGCGATAACGCAAAGTGTAGCCGTAGCATTAGAAATTGTTTTGTTGAAGTCACGTCGCGCCGTCGCTTCGCGGCAATCTTCACGAGGTTTTAGTCTATTTCTATATTTTAAGATTACTTTAGGTAGGAAGTTACCCTATCTAAAGAAACCTTTCTCAAATTAAGTGCCTATGTCCTTCTGTGTTGGTAAATTTAAACTCTTCCTGCTAATGCTGTCATTGAATGGCACTTTATTAACATTCACCTCACTACACTCAAAGATAACGTTAAATAAATTGATATCAGAGCACTCGCTATCGGATTGCTATCGCGAACTAATCAAACGATATAAATAAAACGACCCACTTGTGCCTTAGCGGTAATTAAATACATCATTTTACATAATTTAAGGGGACCTTCCAGGATTCATTAATAAATAACTGAATTAAAGTGCAGTACACTGAAAAGGAAGCAGTGGCGAAGGCATGGGATGATATGGGCCAAGATACATAATTTTTAATTTAATTTTGACATAACTATTGAATTTATTTTTATCTAGCTGCTGCCCACGGCTTCACCTGTGTTGACCCTAATTCTTTTTCTGAAATAAAAGTATGTCCTAAGTTGCTCCTTATTAACATCAGCTATATGCCAGTGAAAGTCCGGTCAAAATCGGTCCAGGCGTTTCGGAGATTAGCCGGAACAACAGATAGAAAGACAATTTTTTTTAGTTGTTTCATTTTTGTTACCGTAGGTAATAAATACTTTCATGCATTTTGTAAAAAGCTCTTATTTTGACATTACAAAAAGACAATTTTATTTAGGTATTTGTATGTGTGAATTTCTCAAAAATTCAGAAATAGTTCATAACTTAAAAAATCGCAGAACATAGATGGGGGTGATTCGGATACCCCTCGGCACAAGGGACCAAAATTGTTTTTTGTACGTCAATGTTCCCGCCAGCCTGTATATTGCCACGTCTTCGCATATTAACTATTAACATTTTATCTAAAATAATACATGTGGTAATTTCACTGTGGAGCAGTAGTAGAACTTCTCCAGCTTTAAAACTCACAGTTGCAATAGGTAATTCACATACTTCTTAGGTATTCCTAGCTATAGTTATTTTTCTAACATTTCATACAGTTACGATTAACATAATATTATAAATTGTAATACGCCACAGCACACATGTATAACTGACCCCCACGAAGACATTGTATCACACACGACGCGATCTCACCATTTTTTTGTCCGTTGACAACACACTGGCTTCGAAATTGAAGGCACAGCACAAAAAAGAATCATGTGTACGTTTGTACGAACAAAAAATGCTCCTTTTACAAACAGCTGAGCATTGATAAGCATTGCTCCGGAGTTGCTTAGCTTAAACAACCCTTAATAAAACAACCGGTGAAGATTATGCTGTGATTTATTCTTTGTCCGTTAACGTGTCTTCATAAACGAGTTTCAGATCCTTTCATCTCTGCCACAATAACTAGGCACTTCGGTCAATTTAACATGAGAATGGTGACAACATGGTAGGTATTTTTATTTGACAATCCTGTATAGCAACGGTATTGCCCAGTTACTGGGTTGTAGAAGTCAGTTAGGCAATCGCTCCATGTAAAATACTGATATTCAGCTGCATCCGGTTAGACTGGAAGCCGACCCCAACATAGTTGGGAAAAGGCTAGGCAGATTGATTGAATCCTGTATAGCAACGGATTCAGTAACTTCAGTCAATCGAACAGGACAAGTTTTTCATAAATTAACATGATTAACGTTCTTAAATTCACATTTTAGCACTCATTGTAATATATCCCATATTTGAACTGTTTAGACCGCAATTTCCATTCATCAAGTCGGTATAACGGTTGGTCTTATGCGGATATTACCCAATACTACTTATTATACTAAGTAATACATACCTCCTTGATAAAAATATCTACATTATTATTATTTTGTTCCTTGCTTTTAACTAATTGGAGATTATGTTGTAAGACTGTTCACACACTTTGTGGGTTAGTGGTGCCAAAATGGGTTGTAATACGAAGTGTGTTACACTATTTTGTATGAAGTATTACATTTAAACATGAAAATATTACTCGAACGGCATATTAACAATACCAGTTGCCTTTTCTAGTCGACCTATTTCCCGTAGCCGGCTGTTACTTATCTTTAATATCGATAAGCCAAGCGTGTCACTAACCTGGCGCCAGGTTCCCTCTGGGCTTGGCTCCGAGAATGGCGAGATTGACGTTTGCTTTCCTCCCATCTATGATAGGATTCGGGTCCTTGCACGCTCTCTCCGCCGCCGCTCGGTCACCCATTATTACCTGCAAACAAATGTTCAACTTAGTCCCACCTTTTTAAATGTAATGTTATACTGAATCCATTTTACTAACAAATATGTCGGAGGATGACGTCGAGCCAGCATTACCTATTGTAATGCATGCGTGATCCGCGGGTCGCCACCTCATCGGTTCTACTATTGAATCGTCCGATTTCAGTTGACCTTCCTTGTCCCCCGCTTTAGCTTAGGGTTCGAATAGTGAGAACCAAACAATATAACACCGGGGGTTCAATTTAAATTGGAGCGTTGGCCTAAGGCAAAATGTTTGATGACCTCCAGATATCGAAAGCCTGGAATAATCGAAAATTCAAATGAATTTAGCTTTTTTTGGATTTCCGTCCTTTGCCTGGGAGATTAAAATACTGTTGTGGAATTTTATTGAAATGTATTTGAAATATATTTTGTCATTCATTACTTCATAAAGAATAAGTACCTATGATACCGAAAACAATTTTCAACACAATAATCACATTTATGTATCAGAAATACCAGCGAAGTCTGAAATTCACTAGGTATTGTATGTAAATTTCCCCGGTATCAAGGAACAAGTATAAATTAAATACCTAAGTGAATCGGTTAGGTGCAGACTTTATAACGTTTGTAAACCGTACAAATCGTACTTAGGCGCGGTGTGCGATAACGAACACTATCAACGCGCAGCTAACTGGCAGTTAGTTGATTGGTAGTATGTTTGTTCTACCGAACTGATCTTTAAGTAACTCCTAAGCAACAGTAACTATTTAAAATTTTACGAGTTATTCAGTAGGTACATGTCGTATCGTAATGGGTTGTGTTCCTAAAATGAAAACAATTGGATACACACAACAAACTTGATTTGCAATGAAGTTTATTAGGTACTAGTTTTGACAAGCATTACCAATATAATCGAAACAGGCTTCCCTAGTGTTTGAGCCAATTCAGTAGCAGTATAGACTGCAACTGAATTTTCAATTTTAGGCGATAAGCACTTCTGTAGAAAGCTTAGCTTCACGGATATGCTAACTCCTACACTAAATTATAATAGTAAAAGATACTGCTGTTCCTAAATAGAGCGGTTTACTCAAAACAAAGCGCCGGTGAGCAACGTTTTCGCAGAACTAAGATTTGTAGGCCCTGATCAACGAATTAAAATAGGCTAGATTACACACACAAATTACCCACACGTATTGTGTGTAACGTAGTTTCCTCGTGCTGTTTAGCGTAGCAGACGCAATTCAATAAATAAGTGTAGATCAAGAAACTTGAACTCAAATAGCTGTAAAAACTAAAGATGTAAATACAATTAGCACTTAGTGTTAGTAAAAAATATTTTAATTTTACTTTATGAAACCTATAGCAGAAAATTAATTCTCAAAAAATGTTTGTACCTTCAGTTCAATGGCAAAAAAATTTTTTGTCAAACATTTAAACAGGTACTTACATTACGAACTTATCCATGAACCGTTCAACTGTTCAACTTATCAACTGTAGGTACATGCATAATTATTTAAGCGTTATGCATTTTACGTGTAGGTACATGACAAGAATGCACAGCGTATTTAAATTTTACTTTTCCGACATCGTCTGTGAAGCCATAATTTAATACTTCAGGATTAGTACAACATGTTCGAGAACGTGTAACCTACTATTCCTTCAGTGTCTACAAACTTGTTTTATTTTGTAGACGTAATAGAATCAAACAGTAGAATGAAATTAAGTTTTGTTTTCTCCGGCGAAATTATCGATTGGAATAATCGAGCCCGTCTGCGGGCACCTCAACCTTTAGCAACATCATTTACGTTTTGTGCATTGAAAACAAAAATGCACTGTCTATGTGATAACTTTAAAGGTACCAAGCCATTAGCTCCACAGTGACATATTCCTCACAGTTGCGGAAACGTAAATAAATAACACAGTCCATTGTCTAGATAAAGACAGTCATTATTTTAATATTCGTCGACTAGATACAAGTTGATTCCCGCATCAGAGCAAAATATCTGTAATGGCCTTTGCAATAAGAATCATAGTATAACAAACTGTGATAGATATCACTTTACTTTTCTTATGTATTCTACTTTTAGTGTAGCGCTAGTGAAAAGGTTTCTGAATTTAAATTATCAACCATTACTAATTCAATATACACCCGCAAATCACAGTTTTAGATCAAAAACAAAATGTCAGCAGTAAAGACGCTTTTCTTTGACAATTGTAGCTTTAAATGTCTACGACGTAGCCCGTAGCCACAGGAGGCGTGGCATAATACGCCCATATTAACGCGCCTCATACGACACTCTTTAATAAACTTATATGGACAGTTGTTATTATCGCCTTATAGTTATAACTTTATAACATATAAGTTTAGTAATTTATTGAGTTGTTAGATTTTTTATCATACGAACAAGTTAAGTCATTCTACGTAATGCAGTTTTTTCTGAGGGTTCAGTAAATAGTTTGTTTTTCGGATAATAATGTTTATTATTAATGTGTTTGTGTACTTTATTAATTACACTTTAAGTACCTATTTAGATATATCTAATAGCTAATGCAGGCGTTGCAATTCCTTTTTTTTACTTAAGAACCTTCTCCGGCGCGCACACTGTTACCAAAGTTTCATCACACACGGGCAATTGATTAATGTATGTATATATATAAAAATAGATAGATTGAAAAAGTATTATATCGAAATGATAATTTAGGAAAAGTAGTGCATTGTCTTTTATGTCTATCTAGTCTGTGACTTCAACCTCCAAATAAACATAAAAATTCCAGCATTGTGATAACTACAATCGTTAATTAATCAAGAGCCTAATTCACTTGGCCAAGTAAAGATTTTATCAAAACGCTTGACGGTCTATTGTTGTTACATGTTGTACAAATTAAATAAGAATGCATTTGTTTGTTTAAAACCTATAATATTTCAGTTTACCTACAGTTACGATTTTCGAATCGAATGGCTTTACCCTTGAACTTAAGATTTCTCAATAATATGAACAGTATTTAGTGGCAAAATAAAGGAATAGTTAGTGTGAGACCTCGTGCTGGCCATGAAGAAGTAAACTTGCAAAATGTTTATTATGGATTAAATCGGAAATATGGACGCAATACACTACTAATGCTTCTTAAAAACCCATATATGCAGACAAATTAGATAAAACTGAAATATGATTTTTACCTTTTTTTTGTAATTTCTATCTTCTTTCTAATTAGGAATTTAAAGAGCATTATTGTAGTTATTTATTTATTTATAGTAGTAGTAGTTAATTCTGATGAAGAAAAATCTAAGGCCTGGACTCGACCAAAGCGGAGATGTGCGGATATGTTCGAAGCGGCGACGAGAAGACATGTTTTTCAGCTAGGGTTTATCCACCAAAGCTGAGTGGAGACTACATATGAGAATACCGAAATTCTATTGGTTGTTTAAAACATATCTCCTCTCGTAAGCTTTGGTGGAGTCGGGGCAATTCAGACCACGACGCTGCGCGCACTTTTAAACAATTATCGAACTTATTTTCTTCACGAAAAGGTATAAGGTCAGTGAGAGCGTTGACACGTGTCAAAGTACGCTGAGATGCGCGGTGCTGTGCAATGCGTGTACCTTATTGTGTAGTAAATAAATTTGATATTGTATCGGATCATAAAAAAGTCCGCATCGCGTCGCGTCTCGGTGTGAACTGACCCTTACTGTAAAAAAGCCAGAGGAAAGGTAAGATATGAGAGCGACACAGGAAGCAGTGACAGGAACAAATGAATGTCCACATTCTGCAATCAACAAGTTGTTAGGTTTTATTATTAATGAATTAGGTTGCTTTCATAAAAAAGTTCATGAAACAGAAACTGGACAGGTTTTTTTTTTTTAAATCCTGTTTTCTGCAATTTCCGAAATGCATTTTCTTTTTCTCTATCGTCAATTGTTTTTTCAGTAGGTATTCTTTCAAAATGGGTATTTTAGCTACTACTACGTTATAAGAGTATTATTGTATAGGTAATTTCAGCAAGAACTCTTTTTATTTCGTAGGCTGATTAGGCGATAAAGATTGCAATTGTTAGATATAATCACGTCGTTAAACATTGTTATCCGTATCTTCACAGAGTTTGCTGATTAGGTACTTCCTCAGAATCAGATTTGGAAGAATTACTTTGAAATAATATTTTGATTACACAGATCTTTCCATCCTGATTATGCATGACCCTGTAATTAATATTGAATATTGACAGTACCTACATAACAATTAAAATTGTTTACGCGTTTAACTCGCCTTCAATTAAAAAACAAAATCTCTTTAGTTTTTGTGATTCAATTACTGGCACAAAACATAATCTTTTTAGTTTTTGTGATTCAATTACTCGCATACAGGCATTTAGGCATTGTAGGTGTTAGTTTAAACAGTTTTTTTTCCTTTTTTTCTCACCATCTATCGCGTTTGTATTCGTCGTTGTTAGACGCCAGTTCCGAGCCCGTACGCTATCAGATGACAGTCTTTTGTTTTGTGCAAGTACTTCAGCACGTCCCGCCTGGAGGCGGCTGCGGCTTCGACCCAATGGTTATGTGGAGCAAAGGGACTTTTACCAGCTAAGACAAGTTTTAAAGTGTTAACTACAAAAGGAACTATTATGTCATATATGTTATGTCCCCCCGATTTGGAAATTAGCTCAAAAGATTCTGTTAAAAATTGTTAAATTACCTGCAGTCTGATTGAAGATTTTTAATTGTGTTGGCGCCTAATGCAACCTACATCTACGGAATCTTTTAATTGTTTCTAACCAATTGGCAACAAATCGACGATTATAAATTGAATATGATTCAAAGTTCACATCCAAATCATTGATCGTTTCTCATAAAAATAGCATACTAATATCAATTATGTTGCAAACACTAATCATATCATCAAAACAAAGTTATTAGGTACACTATCAAGTTTATGGATGGCTTTCTAAAATGAAATTTTAGTTTATAACACATAGTGAAGTGTTACGAACGATGAATTGCGATTATTACAGCTATTTGGATGTCACAGCGAGGGTGCTACGCGTCGTGTTCCCTCAGGGTCTAACCACCCCTAGCACGAATTGAAAATGGGGTTGTGATTCATTTCCCACGAGCCCCACGCTGCACCAAACAAAAAGCCTCAAACTTTATTACATTAAACTAGCTGCATTGAAAAAAGCGTCGTTTACTGCATCTGTTGTTTAGAAATAATAGTGTTATCGAACTAACCAATACTTGGTAAGAAATCATCAAATTATACCGCGCACCTAATTCATTCTTCACACAATGATTCGCCAAGGAATATCGATGCATCATTAAGAAATTTTACTTATTGTAATTCATTCCTGATTCACGTGTCCGTGACATCGACATGTCTAATTTTGGCACTGAAAATGTTTTTCATAGGACGCTACGCCGTCCTGTAATGAAAATCGTCAGCGATGATGATGCATCTTAAAAGCATTGCGCATCGTGCCTTCTATTTTCAGTAGGTACTTACTTTGTTTGACATTTATACCTGGTGGAACAACTTCCGTGTTTGATGTAATTTCGCGATATACCTCGTATGTGTACATGTATGTACTTAGCTGCCGGTGGGTTAGGTATAATGTAGGTAGCAGTGAGGTGCGATAACGCGCTAACTGTGCGATACGGTCGCTGTTTCACCCGACACGAGTCGACTGCGCACGAGTATTCAAAGTTTACGTGTCAATTCAGTTTCACATAATGCTTTCGTTTCATGAAAATAAGCTAGGTACGTTATAAATTTCAGGTGGCGTACAATCATAACAAATTGCGCAATTATTGGTGAAAAATACTTACAAAGCCATATCCTCTGCTTTTGCTGGTCTGTCTGTCTGTGATGACGACTGCCTCCTCGATGTCGCCATAGACCGCGAAGTGCTCCCTAAGGCTCTTATCAGTCGTGTGGTACGGAAGTCCTCCAACGAAAAGTTTGGTCCAGGTTGTGTCTTTCTGGCCTGGCAGCGCGCCCAGAGCCAGCAGCCCCTCGGGCTCGGCCGGCAGAGCGCCCGCCATCAACATGCCTTGCACAGCCTCCGTCGCGCCGGCAACCGTTGCACTCTGCTAACACTGTCACTGCCGCTTCTGTCGCGGTCTAACAGTCTACGGGTCGCACGAGTGTGTAGGTTAAGTTACAGTTGTAAACACTGGCGTGCGTGCGGGAGCGACCGTTCGTCGTGGTGGTTGAGCGCGGACTGATGCTCGTTCAGAGCGCACGTGGCGCTCCGGTACTAATTTTAGCCCCCGCCGCGCCCCCCTCGTCACCAGATGCGTCGGCACCGTCCCGGCCACATGCGTTGCGTGCCCTACCATGCCCTACTGCCTGCTACCCTCCACTCACGCTTAATGATATGCCTCGTTATCACAGTTGTGTTGGTCTTCAAGTTTCTAACTTTGAGGCACCTATTGCCAATATATTCTCTTACAAAAATGTGTCGACGAATTCGATTTTTGCCTCACAAAGACTGTTTAGGTAGGTATTTTTTCGAGAGACACCTCAATCAAACATTATATTTTGCAAACCCAATTATTGTGGTCTATAAACATTCCCTAATGTTAAAAGCTTACTTATGAACTTTTATTGCTTTTGCTACTAATATATCTAAGTTAATCAAAGCACATATTTAAATGACTGAAGAACCGCGCATGTCTATTTAAAACTAGAACAAAAGACAAACAATAATGCAGACACGCGTAAATAATTAGAAATTGTAATGAATTGGTCAAAACGTCTGAACAATGAGACCTCATAATACACAGGAGAAAAAACATTTCAAGATATTTTTTCGACCTTGCGTGGTATTTGCTACATTGCCAAATACCTGGGAGTAGCCGCGGTAGTCTGGTTGGTAAATCTTTAACCACACATTATTTATTTATTTATTTATTTATTTATTTATTCAACCAAACACCATCCTTACAGGATGACCCCAATACAATAGTGCCTACCTTAAAACTTAACCTTAAAACTTAACCTAAAGTACAAAAACACAATATTAATATTTAAATAAAACTAACAAAATTCAACAAAACTCTTGCGAATTCACTCAGATGGTTTGTTCTTACTGAGACCCTAACCCTAATGACTTATTTTGTTTTCAATGTTACAAAGCGTTTTCGTTTTATTTGTTGTCTTTAGCGTTAGTACCTATACAATATACACTGTATCTACTTACACTTAGACGAGACAAAAAGCTTGTAGCTATGATGCAAATAACTATAATTTTTACATAATTAAACCTACCTATGCCCAGCGGTGGACTGCGATAAGCTGAGTTGATTGATTGATTGACTGATACCTACCGATATCATTTTTTTTTTTCAAAGTTACTTCCTCTAATTACAACGTAACGAAAAAGCGACGCAATCTAACGTATTGGAAAAGACGTTTTAGTTAAAAGTCGGTTATATAAGTGTCAAAGGAACTCGTGTTTTTGCGAGCCATCAAATAATACAACTGTGGCAACTTTCAATTCGAAACCTTACATCCTCGTTCCCTAGAAAAAGGGTCTTGACATAAAAACAAGGAAACAATAAAGTGATCCGATACGGATTCTGTTTTCAAATTCGTTACTCCAAACCCTCACAGAACTAGTACAATGATAACTTTTAGAAACAAACCATACATTACGACAGTATTCTGCGAAGGGGAAGGCAGAGCAAGCTTTTCGAAAGTTACGTTTAAGACACTTTAAGTCTTGTGGAATGAACTTAAACTCAAAAGACCATTTCAGACTCTAATCTACATGGTCCTCATATGGCCTGAACAAGATTATGTCTGGACTTTAAAAGAGACTGTGACCTCTGAGTTTTTTTCGGCCTTTCTTCTCAGATTAGTCAGATAGAAAACGCCGACCTCATCTTGCTTGTTTTTACATGTTTTTAATATGACGCGTAAAAGTGATTCCAGTATCCTATTTACAGAATAAACAATTTCATTTTTGGGAGCTGAACATTGGACTTAAGCCTTATGAGAGGAGCCTATACCTACCGGGCACAAATCCAGACTCAGCGGTGCTTCTAAGACTCTTCTACTGGAAAAGGCCATAACACTGATCTGGGAATCGAACCGACGGCAACGACGAGTCGCGCTTCCGACTACCAAATCAACGAGGCAGTCTTTATCACACACACTTGGAGATTAAAGGGTTAAGCAGAGGTGGACCTATGTACACCCACATTTCGCCAGTTATGTTCAGTCAGTGTTATGATACAGTGTGTGTTATGATAATGTAGTATTTATTCTTAATTATTATTATCATAAAGGTACTGACTATTGTTTGTTTGATCAAGGAGTAAGTACTAAGTACATTTGGCCGGTGTCTGTTGTGTACCATTCCGAAATGTGTGTAGACCGGATGAGCGAACTAAGGTTAAACCAGGTTTAATATTTATTTATATTTCGCTAGTAAATAAACGGAAACATCATAAACTTGGGAAATGAGTCTATTTTGAAAATACATTACGTTTACGTTTAAGAGTCCAGTGGTAACGGTCGCGACTTACGAGTTGTAGGTCGTAGGTTCCAACCCAGGTAGGCACTTTACTTTGTGTAAATTATTTCATCACCACTGCTCTCAAAATGGTGAAGGAAACTGGCATGTCCTAGAACTAAAAAAATCGACGACATGTGACATCCACCAACCCGCACCGGGCCCGCGTGGTGGATTACGGTCCACTCCCTCTTACAGGGAGGAGGACTGTGTCCCAGCAGTGGGAACATTACCTATAGGCTGATTATGCTATTACGTTTCCGAGGTATGATGCAAGATTGTGAAGTTTTCGTTTAATACGTATTATTTAGTGTCTAATTTAACCACTTTGCCACACCACAATAATTATTTCACCACTATGGTAACCTGGAAACTGCGAAATAATATTATTATTATTGTCTTTGCGAAAAAGATCAATGATCTTAGTATGTTCTTAGTGATATTGGAAGCTGACTTGCTGTTTGCTGCTGTCTCCTTTTTATGCCACTTAATGGGGTTGATCAATTATTAACAGAATAAAGGGTCTACACTCAACATAGTTGCCTACTGGGATACTTTGTAACCTATCCCACTTAGCGCGTATTTGGAAAATTGTTACTTAAGCGATTAACACACGGCACCGCGCACCGCCGCGGTAGGCGGTTTCATGTCGCATTGGCCTCTATTAAATCCGCTGATGCCTAACACACGTAGGTACACCGCCCGACCGTGCGGTCGAATTGTTAGAGACCGCGGCGGTGCGCGGTGCCGTGTGTAAACCGCCTTACTGGAAATAGTCAATTGCAGCAATACATTGCGAATGGGTAAAAAAGGATAGCAATACATGGGAAGAGGCCGATAAGTGGTGATAAAGATGACAAACTCAAGAGTACCAAATCAATGATCTCAACAATACCGGCTAAGTTACAAGTTTATTATCACAAGATATTTATAATTGTCAATCGAAATCAATGGTCGGTTTCGTATTCGGCCGGCCGGAAGCGTAAGTGCGGTGCGCCTGCTGTGGGAACCGCATTGTTCTTGTGAACACTATGTGGAACCGAACGCTTCCTCTACGTCACTAGTGTGGCTGTTACGATTCATAATCACACACTATTTCCTTTTACAGTACCGTAGGTAGGTGTGTAGGTACGTCGAGAGGTATTCAGGTGGTCGTAAATAGCTAGTGAGTTGGAACTGTAGTTGCTTCAGCATGGCGTGGGTTTACTCTTTTTGTAAAAATGTTACGTGTAAAGTTTAAAGTTATGCTCAAAAGAAGGATACTGAGGACTGAAATATACTCCCCAGAACCTCTGAGAAGTTCAGTTGTATGAAAAGACACTTCCCTGAAAATTATCAGTTATAGGTAATGTCAGACGTTATTTAGGCTTGAATTATTTTTAGATGATTCCCAGATGGCAATGTGTTTGGGCCATATTCCGTAAGGTTCTTGTTATTTTACCAAGATTATTTTCCCAATCCAACTCAAAACCCAATATCAGTAGGTAGAATTGAAGGTACAGATGCATCAGCTGTAAAATCAGCTGTTCAAAATTTTTTCTGCACATTTTTATTTATTTTTTGTTTAATGTTCCAAAAAGTAGGTAGTCAGCAAGAAGAACGGTACGGTACCTGATATGAAGGGTGAGGGGTGCCGGGTTCATTGATCGCGTCTATTGTCGAAGCAGCGCGTGCGACGGCAGCTGCACCCCGCCGCCCTACGCTTGGGGGTAGGCAGATGGTAGATATTGAACTTTTTTTCTATCAAACAATATCTATTATGCGTGATAAGTGAATAAACTTGGTGATAGATGAACGGGTACGGCGATATGGAAATGATTTGGGTGGACTGATATGGAACGTAAACGTTTGATTTGAATTAAACCATAATCGTGAGCAGACTATTTGCTCTACTACCTATAACTTAAAAACTCGTGAATCTTTTCTAAAGGGCCAAATACGAAGTCGTTATTATTTCCCAGTAACTAAAACATGTCTGAGATATGAAGGCCACCGTTGCATTTTATTCACACATTAAGTAGGTAATCAGACTAAAGCTGTATTTCTATAAAAACATGTCCATCCCGTTCATCCTCTTTGTTCAAAAAGTTCAGTGAACGTACCTACAGTAAAGTTCTCACAGCATCCGAAAAAAAAAACGAATCCTTTTTGTACAAAATCAATAGAAAGTCTGCGCCTTGCATCGGTCAGCTCGACGCTCGCGCACCCTTGGGTGGGGCTCGATTCCCTTGCAATTGCACGTCAATAAAAGCGAACTTATACAGAGCAGAGAGAAATAGTCCATTATACATCTTATTTATTTATTTCTCCAGTCTCAAATGATTCAGTTTTAAATTATTCCTTCATCTAATGTAAACGTAGGTTACCTGTATACCAGTAGTTACCTCTGCGAGTTGCAATGCAGCAAAAAATAATAGCTAAAGTTTTCCCATTTTGCTGCAGAAACTGACTAGAAAACAGTGAATTTGCCTACCCATTCCTATTTATGTTATATAGTTCTCCAAACCGTATTTCGGCCATGGCGGCCAATCTCAACGGAGACTAGCCTTCGGCGCGGGAGATATTATAGTGCACAAATGTGTGCGCAGACACAGGTGCACTCTCTCTTCAGACTCTCATAGTCCGATGGGACGGCAATCCGACACGACCGGAGAGAGATCAGGCAATCAGGATTTATGTTACAGAGCACCTGTAGTAAAAAATTTAGCAACTTAAGATATTTTGTCCATCAGCTTTTTCGAATACTAGAACAGTAATTTTCTAATGCAAACGGCTTTAGAAAATTACTGTTCTGTTCTAGTCTTCTACGAACAATAACATTAGTATTCCTTTATATAAACAAATATACTATGACAGCACCATATCTAGGTGTCTAATCTATGGACAGGTAGAATGTAGGTACCACATCCGGTAGGTACCTTTATTAGAAATGTGGGGTACAATAATAATTACTTAATAACCTTTCGGAAATAGACAAACGACTCCAACGCGTTCAAAACGAAGCCCAAGGCTCAATATTATTATGAGTGAAAGATATAAAAACCATAATATTATTACAATGACTTTTTAAGTAATAGTGTGTTCTACATTTTGACAAATGTTTAGAATATCTATTATTTAGTCTACTACCTACTTAACATAGTAGATCGTAAATGAAACCTAAAGAACCTACTTATCTATTTCTAGGTAGTGACGTTGTAAAGTAGTTTGAGGTACCTCCTATCATTTGGTATTCTATGATTGCAGGCTGTTCCGCAAAGTACGGTCTAACAAATAGGTTAGTGCGCCCCTAGCGGTCATTTCATATGAATGGTTTGCACATATGCACCAAGACTATATCTACGTTGAGAATTAACTGTCTAAATTCATAATTTATTTTACATCATTATCAAAAAATACTAGGTTTAGGTTCGTATAAAATTCAAATTTTCTGAATACTTAACTAAGTTGGTACATCTGCCTTATGTATTTTAATTGCCCAACGACCCAATGCATCTATACTACCTGACAAATGACAATAGGTACAACAAGCCCAGTCGAAGCTGGCGAAATGAACTGAGGCACCCTGCACGCGTACCATGACCACTATAGAAACGATAGACAAAGAGACCGATTGTAGAAAAATTTCTGAGTCGCCATGCCAAAAATTTAAAAAGTGTTGAGAAAGAAATATGCCTATTATTCATAGCATAGCCTGTAAGCTACGAATAATAGGCATATTTCTTTCCATAGAGATAGACGAGCCAGTCTTACCGGGGTATCGTATTACCCAGTTACTGGGTTGTGGAGGTTCGATAGGCAGTCGCTTCATGTAAAATACTGGTATTCAGCTGCATCCGGTTAGACTGGAAGCCGACCCCAACATAGTTGGGAAAAGGCTAGGCAGATGATGGAGAGATAGACGAGCTCAGGCTACGCATGATACAATGGAACACACTAGAGCCTTTTATTTAAGCCGAAAGCGTCTACCTCTGGAAAATTAAATTTTCTTACGTTTTTAGCAGGCCGCGAATCATATTTTAATCAAAATACAACCTGACAGTGACACTAACCTGAAAATTGCAATAAACGTAAGAAAGAAGAATTTCGCGGGCTACCTTATCGCATCCTTCTAATCAATTATTGCATATTTTAACAATAGTTCTACAACAGGGTACGCACTAACGGCCAGTTTCTTCATCAAAAGTAACAGTCAACTGTTCTTCCGCGGATTTACAACCTGTTGGATTTACAACCTTCGTCTCAGCGCCGAGGATTGATAATACAACAGTGCAAAAGAACAGTTGACTTTTGCTTGTTTTGTAACTTACTTTGGCTGTTACTTTTGATGAAGAAACTGGCCGTAAGCATGTAGTAAGGTAAGTAGCAACTGTAAACAAAAGCAGAACCTCGTTATTCTTTACATAACCGGCTGTAATTTTAGTCATGTGAAACGTAAGTAACAGTACAGTCATACGTTCGTCTGTCTATAATCGATACTAATTTAATTAGAGACAAATATTTGTAATCAGTGTTACGTATTGTAACGAAAAATGTTAAACAACATTTATATTTGCTTTTTGTAGGTTCAACATTTTTTGTTCGCCAGACTAGAAATTGTCCCAGAAGTTCGATTATTAAGGGTTGATTTCATCAAAGTCAGATATCTTTTATCCGTGGAATAAAATTGTCGTCTGACATTCTTTGTATGGAAAAACTGTCAAAAAATCAAAATTTATTCACAGGATAAGACTCGGTCGTTACGAGTCGTCAGAAGCACGAAAGTCTGACAACCAGTCTAACCAAGGGGTATCGTATTACCCAGTTACTGGGTTGTGGGGGTCAGATGGGCGGTCGCTCCATGTAAAATACTGGTATTCGGCTGCATCCGGTTGGACTGGAAGCCGACCCCAACATAGTTGGGAAAAGGCTAGGCAGATTGATAAGACTTATACTCGGTATAAAAGTTTGGTGAAATTCACCCTAAGTGGGATAAGTTTATATTTAGTTTTCTGTTATAGCCTAGATTTGTGACTCAATGTATAAGATTTTACAATTTTAAATGTTATTGATAAGAGAAAAGAAAACTACGCACCCTTGGACACATTGATACAATAATGTAGGTACAAGTAGGCGTCATCCATCAAAACAATATACTTTCTGTCTCCGTCCTCTATTAGCCAACGTGAAAACATTCCCACCACTGTGATGAAGAATGTGTGCATGTACTTTCCATATTGTTTTTAATATTTACTTAATAAAAATATTCTAATTGAATTTTTTTTAATAATTAAATATTTATTTTTAATAGTTCATTCACTGACAGACAACGCACATTCGAAACCGCTGGAAGCATGAATTTTTTCACAAAGAAAGAAAGAAAGAAAAAAAAACGTAAGTATTTGTGGTAAACATGACGCAAAAAAAGAACACAAACACAAAAAAGAACAAGTTGGGGGGAAATATATGGGTCGCATCCACACAAAACGGTCATCGTAAAGAGTTCCGCAAGAGTTCCATAAACAAAGTAGATTCCATCGAATTGGGATGTGAAATATATGTGGTGTGTTGGGGAAGTAGTTTCCAATACGGCGGAACTCTCGAGAAAGATAAGAAAAACTAAAAACGCATATTAAAATAATGACTCTAAAAAAGCTACGAGATCCGTTTTTATTCTTAAAGGCCAACAAGGCTTCATAAGGGACGCCATTTTTGTATCGTCATTATTGTGTATGCGTAATATTTCAGGCCATTACAAAAAAAAAAACCTCAAAAACTAGTCATGCTAGCTTAATACGAAATCTTGCATTTAATTTATACAATCCATAAGCTTTTTAATAAAAATGCGGTGCCCAAAAAATGGCCTTCTTAAAACACTAGCAATGGAAAATCCCACGGCTTGATTTAAATAATCTTCCAACTATGCATACCTAGTTGATACCGCAACAATTCTAATGTCGAATAATCGTTTTAATGTGAGAATTACAGGTGTCAAAAGGGTTACAAACCAAAACTACCATAAAAAACCTGCCAAGTGCGAGTCTGACTCGCGCACGAAGTGTTCCGTACCATTATCTATAAAAAGGGCAAAAAAATCATGTATGTTGTATGCGAGCCCCCTTAAATATTTATTTTATTCATTATTTGTTATTATAGCGCCAACAGAAATACATCATCTGTGAAAATTTCAACTGTCTAGCTATCACGGTTCATGAGATACAGCCTGGTGACAGACAGACAGACGGACAACGGAGTCTTAGTAATAGCGTCCCGTTTTACCCTCTGGGTACGGAACCTTAAACATCAAATTGCAATCATCAATCCTCCTGCTACGCAATAAGGAATTTTCGTAGCACTCTTGTAGCGCAGTCGTAGTGTAAGGGTCAGTACACACCGAGACGTGAAGCGACGCGCACTGTTTTATGACCCGATACTCCGATACAATATCGAATTTATTTCCTACACAATAAGGTACACGCACTGCGCAGTACCGCGCATCTTAGCGTACCTACTTTCACACGTGTCAACCCTTGCACTGAAATTATACCTTTTCGTGAAGCAAATAAGTTCGATATTTGTTAAAAAGTGCGTGCAGCGTCACGTCGCGGTCTCCGATAATCATGCATAGTCTACGCCTTCGTAGTAATGCTGAAATGAACCTTTTTGGCGCAGCCGTGAGGCGCACACTATTGTTTTCAATTTTTTTTATTTTTTTATTTGTTATTTGTATTTTGTGTTTCACGAACTGTGTCCAAATAAACGTTATTCTTTCTTTCTTTCTTTTAGTATTGAAAATCATTCATTTTCTCTTTAAAAAAATAATTGTCTACCTCTAATTTGTAAAATATGATTTGTACAAGATCCTCATAAAAGCCACGTCGCGTCGCCGTCACCGTGACAGCGCCATCTAGTGTTTTATTTACAAACTAATTAACCACCATTTCACTCGGCACACCAAGCGATTTACGTAATGTAACGATAACACAGAGAACTAAGAACTGTATAGTTCATGAGTACATAAATAGATGTCACTTCTATCGGCAAAAACTAAAATGAAATTCACTGTGAAGTTGTTAACAAAAATATTAACGAAGCAAATATTTTCCTAATTATACACTGTAGGTGTATTCTGTTTTGTAAAGCAAATGAAGGGTGCTTTTTATCTATAAATATTATATATATTTTAAATGTCCTCCTATATAGTACGTTGAACCACGTAATGTACCTGATTGCTCAACAGTAAGACTCAGCATCAATTATACCACTCATTCATAATAACATAAATAATGATGACGTTCTATGCTACGTCACAGCTTAAAATAAATATTGCGTAGAGTGAAAATCTGAGTCGTTTCTCGTAACTACACTGCGTATAGAGTTTGACAAATCATACAGGTATAGGTAGTTAGTCTATAAATAGAAAAATACCACCTCCATTCTTTTGTTTGAGGGTTATTTTAAAATGACGTAATGTGATTGCAGATAATAGTAATTTGGTTTCACACAGGAATAGATCAAGAAGTTTCGCGTTACAATTCATTTTTATCCGAAAGTCACTTTTTAACACAGAACCATTCATCATCATCCCACGCAGCTTTTTAAAAGAACGAAATAAACGCTGTGACTACGCCACGTTTGCTCACTAACATAATATGTACAATCGTCGTTCGTGTTCGCGATTACTTTCTACACGACCAACGCGTAAACAGCGTTGATACAACTTCTACGCAGCGTCTAAGCAGCGCTAACGCGTCATGCAAGCAATTTAAATACAGACATAAGAGCAGGCTTTAGAGTATTTACGAATGCCTATGCGACGGTGGCGTAGCCGCTACGGCTACGAAAGCCTACGCGACGTAGCAGTTGGATCTGCGAGAGCCTACGCGGCGTAGCAGCTGCGTCTACAAGAGCCTACGCGGCGTAGCAGCGCTTATGCAACGGAGATGCTGCGACTACGCGAAGTAGGCATTCGCAGACACTTGGGCATAAGTACTCTTATTTAATTTTGGGTGTTTGCTTGCATATCCCATGTAGGTCGAAGTTGGCAACCAAATAATAGCTCTGAGTGTGAAAGTACATTCTGATGGTGTTACATTAACCTTTTTTAAAAAGGAAATTCTCAGGCGGGGTCGGGGGTCTTGATTATTATTAATAATAATAAGGGACGCTGTTACTTTATTTATATATTTCGTTCAGATAGCACTAAATTCCAAAAAAAGCAAGTGGTCCTTCTATTCTTGTCAATGTTTTCTGCGGTCCAAAAGATTAGCACTTAGCTAATAAAACAACAATCAATACATTTACACTTCATAGTACCGACACAACAAAATTACGCGCCATTGCATGTCACAACTACAATAGAATGATTCACAGTATTGTAGTAAGTCAGTCAGATCACCACATCAAGGTCGTACCTCTGTCATTGTGCACTAATAAAATAATACTACTGTCCTGTGACGTCATAAAGCCGTTAGCTCGTGTAGGTGACCTGGGGACTGTGAGTTTGATTAGTTTTATATATGTAGTTGATGACATCAGTTTATTGGTCGTAAACCAAGTCGAGAGATGTCATGATCTCTTTACTGAGAATTCCGAAATTAGTATACAATAAAACTACTGAAGAGATGATGGTGTAAATAGAAACACCTACATCCTTCCTGGAAAGTATATGACAACAATATTTTTCTATCTCTACGAAGTAGGATTGTAATGCTTGCAGTAGTTTTCCATCACTATCCTATCCATTCGCATCGGTTTAGATAATTAATTCGTAATAAAATATTCATCGTAATTTAATAGGTGCTTGTTATGTTGCAAGGACAGCTAATTCCATTGATTTGCAATTTGATTTCCATTTAATGACGTCACAGTACTGACAAAATACACGAATGACAAGTTAAGTTAAGTTTTTTCTTTTAAGTGACAAGTCTAAAGTGGTCACAAGCGCCACTGCTGACAATGAGAATGAGATGTTATTACAGGTCAAGTGGTCACAAGCGCCACTGCTGACAATGAGAATGAGATGTTATTACAGGTCAAGTGGTCACAAGCGCGACTGCTGACAATGTGAATGAGATGTTATTACAGGTCAAGTGGTCACAAGCGCTACTGCTGACAATGAGAATGAGATGTTATTACAGGTCAAGTGGTCACAAGCGCCACTGCTGACAATGTGAATGAGATGTTATTACAGGTCAAGTGGTCACAAGCGTTACTGCTGACAATGTGAATGAGATGTTATTACAGGTCAAGTGGTCACAAGCGCCACTGCTGACAATGTGAATGAGATGTTATTACAGGTCAAGTGGTCACAAGCGCCACTGCTGACAATGTGAATGAGATGTTATTACAGGTCAAGTGGTCACAAGCGCCACTGCTGACAATGTGAATGAGATGTTATCGAATTTTTCAATCAGGAATTTCTCAGTAGTACCCCATACACTTTGACTTGTGCCTGCTATCTAATTGCGAAACTTATTTCCGTAACCGATTAAGACTAATCTGTTTCATTTTGACAGTTCAACAACATTCATTGCGTTATTTACGTTGGTGAGCAGTTTTTTTTTCGAGCTTATGAAGCACGAACTTCGTGTTTGCAACCGATTCCGATTGTGATTGACCGTGTATTATAGGATTAGCCTGCTGGTTGATAGCCATAGGTTCGCCCTCTATTGCGTGGGACTTAAACATAACTGGCGAAATGTGGGTTATGAAGGTTAGGAAAGTGTGGGTAAAAATTACACCTGTAATGTTCGAAGGGTTACCAGTACTGGTACATCTCTGCCTAACCCTTCGAATATTACAGGTGTAATTTTATGTTAGAATAACAGCTGTGGTCACCGCTCCGTCTACTAAGTGCTGTGATATGGTGGTGATTAGTATGACTACTCGTCTATTACAACAGTCATTAAGAGATTTTGGAGGCCAAATACGCAGCAAAGGAGCGATGAGTAAACAAAATAATTACATAATAGTGTAACAATAAAAAGTTTTATTTATAACCGGCTGTAGCCCAGAGTTAAAATGAATGGTAATTCAAAATAAATACCATAATGTACTCTTGTTGCCTGTGGTTTCGCTCACATCCTAGTGGACCTACTTTACGTAGGTACCCGTCAGCACCCAACTTCGCAACAAACGGAATGCATTCGTATTACATAATAATATAAGAAGGAAAATAGTCTACCAAAAATAAAAGCTAACCTTGAGGATATCTTGAGTTCAATGCGAAGATTAATTTATTTTATACAATGAATTAGCATTTTAATAACGTTGTTTGTACGATGTTTACAACCACAACCGGCTTATGAATCTCGAACATCGAAAACAGAATAATAAATATAAATAATGCAGTAGTTAAATCCTATCTTTTCCCATATTTATTTTTATTTTTATTATATTCAATTATTACTAATACAAAATTTTACCACCGTCTTGTCCTTGAAGTTTCCATACCTACCTGTATTGAAAGCCTGTATACCCACTGAGGTATTTAGGTGACCCGTATGCTTACGTCATACTGCTGAAACCTCGCCCTTTCGATGTTGCGTTCAAATAGTAATGGTCGACGCCTCGACTACCTCGTTTTATCTAGGTGAGCTACAAATTATGGCCGATAAAAATGGCCATTGGAACTTTTTTCGTCATTAGTCTAAGCTATGATAAAACCATGACGCCGACCTCTTGTTTTGAGTCATGAGATGACTGCTCATGACGTTATTTTGTTGATGATACAAGTACAAGTCTCGATTACGTAACCTTTTTTTTGAGGTCACTTACACCAAACGATATTCCTACACAATCTATCCCCACTCTGTCAAATCTTTTTTTTTGTGTTTACAGGGATAGAGCATTTTTTCGTTAGTCTCTATCCATACTAAAATGTAATGATTATCAGGAAAAGAATGCTCTTAGGCATGTTCGTTTGGTCTAAGCCCACCTTTAGCTAATGATTGTAGTTATTAGGCCGGAATTTATTTCCCGGTTTACCATTTAATGCTGAAATGTCATAGATATTACCGCTTTCCTGGACTTGCTGTTCACATCATCATACACTATTCCAGTCGAATTCTAAATATCAGAAGCACGACGATCCACACAAGCATCCCAAGGGATATAAAAATTTGAAGGTTTTGCCTTCAATTTTTTATATCCCATGGGATGCTTGTGTGAATTTTATTAATGCGTAATAACTCTACGCACACTAATTAATCTAAAAGCTGGAAAGTACAAACGTCCTATGTATAACATTGCCTACCGTTTCGAACAGCACAAAATAAAATATCAGACTATAAATCAGCCAAAGACAACAACCAAAATAGCAAAAAAAATACAATTACGCACGCAAATAACCGTAAGTAGGTATCATCGGGTCAACTAGACATAACAAGTAGCATAATGTTCGTAGCAAGATGATTCATAAATAATAATCAGACAGTTTAAATGCCATTTGCATGAAACATGACTGATTTGAGAACTGAGTCTATGGTCTTCGTAAATCTTTTTAAATAAGCAACTAATAAACGACTGGTACTGGAAAATATCTAGATTCGTGGAATTCGAGAAAAAGTAAAGCATGCCAGAGACGAATTTAAATGCGAACACGAGTTGACAAAAAACGTTAGTGGAATTCGATGCAAGTAGTTTTATTTTAATTTGTAATTTGAAGATGCATCAGTTTCGGCACCACTGCGCAGCCATATTATGCGGCTAACCTTGACCACCAAAGCGAGGGCCCGCGAAGGTCATCATCTATTGTTTTATTTATGCAATACCTTGTCATTATAACAACTGAGATATTCTATAGAGATTATCCGATTATGTTTACTGAATCGTAAGTTCGTAAAAATGATCCCATTTTGCAAACGTGAACGCTTAACGCGAACGCGAAACTACTGAGTCAAAGCGTAACAACTTTGCTCCATATTTAAAACGTAAGAAATGCAATGAATATAGTATAGTAAAAATTGTACTTAAAACGTTAATCAGAGAACTTTATTTCAAAAGTATAATATGACATCATCTAGAGTTACGTCGCGTCGGCGTCGAGGCCACAAGACGTGGTCGCACCAACTTCGCTCCGCAGGCCCCAGTTTGAAATAGCGCTCGCGGAGACACCACGTACGTTACAAATTCAGTGAGAAAATAATCAAATACTTCATAAATCATGGCGAATATAATGGGTGAGTAAACTATTTTTACAAAATGATATATAATTATAATTTTACCGGAGAATTTTGCGTCTAATTTCCGTACTTTTTTCGCATCCTTGATACCGGCTGCTTACTGAAGCGTTAAGTTCTCAAACATCTTACTGTAGATAGGTCTACATTTCAAAGGATATTTCTAGTTTCACATACTTAATAACCTAGTGTTGTTTTTGAGAAGCCGGCGCCGCAAATACCGAACCGGCGTTTTCTTGGCACAAGGCCAACAACGGGCGTGGTGATGCGGAATATAAAATCGGTTGGAAACAATCAATACAACAAAAATTCTAGCCGGCTCACACAAAAATACCTAATCATTTATTTATGACAAGAACCATGCTGCATTATGGTAATGTAGTCATATTTAATTACAGATGTAGGTATTTTTGAACAAGAATGTCGGGCTTAGTAATTTCCCACAATTAACTGGTTTTTTATTATTTCTGTTTGCTAGGTCACATTGTTTGATAGTACTTACTTAGTAAACGCTATAGTGTATGAGATCATCTTCAATTCCGTCATCATCGAAGGTTACCTTACTGGTTCTATGTGCGAGCTGTGAGCCTGTTTATGTATTTGTTTTCCTACATACAAATATGTAGGTAATTGATAAAATATATGGAAAATATGCTAATTAAACTCCAAATGAGTCTTTTTTGTCATATTAATTATGTGTATATAGCTAAACCAAGGTAATGTTTGTTCATGTAATACTTTGGATTCGTGAAGAAAATAATATCATCTAAGTAATACGTACCGCGTCGTCCACATAAAACATAATTATAGGTATGCACTCATAGTGTCTTAGGTCAGGATGGTAGATTGGTCTAATTGACCTAATAGATCTCTGCATACCGCGAAAATGTCTGTTTAATGCCGAACTGACGACTCAACTGATAACGTTCAAACATTATTTTAAAACATGAAATGTAAACACAGTGTCACTCACTACTTATCACCTTTGCGTTCATTTATGTAAACGAGCAATTTTAAACGTTATACAAAGAATAGTTAGGTACCTACAGCAGTTCAATCGTCATGGTGTATTGCTCGTTAATTACTAATTACCATCCAAAGTCGTGTCTGTTCTAGACTTTAAACACTATAATAATAGTCCTCCAGACCGTATTTTCGGCCACGGCGGCCAATCTCAACGGAGACTAGCCATCGGCGCGGGAGATATTATAGTGCACAAGTGTTTGCGCAGACACAAGTGCACTCTCTCTTCCCTCACTCTCATAGTCCGATGGAACGGCAATCCGACACGACCGGAGAGAGATCAGGCGTAGGACCAACGGCTTAACGTGCTTTCCGAGGCACGGGGGTATCACATCGCCAACTTCCAAACTCCGGGCTGTTACTACGAAATTCCTAATGGAAAAATCCAATAACACTTTGCCCGACCCAGGAATCGAACCCAGGACCCCACGCTCTGCAGTCGCGCTTGCGACCACGAGACCAACGGGGCAGTACTTTAAACACTACATACTTACCGAACTACTTACTGCTGGCAGGTTACGGTACAGCTATTTACCTACACCTACCAACATAGTTACCCATTACAAGGAAGAGGAAAGCTTTTATATGAGGTATTTTTGTTTCACAGTCGCTTGTAAACACGCGAATTGAAATAACGGAATTATTTGCAAATTGCCAGGGTGTGGCCAAATACCGGGTCCAGCCGTAAAGTAACATAGATACAACGTTGGATAGAATAAATTACATTTTATTGAAGCAACCATCTAATAATAGGTTGGTACCGAGCTGTAATAGTACTTACGTCTGAGCATGAATAACACTCAACTAGCAGAGATTGCGATCTAGCCGAATCCCTTAACAAAACAGTGCCGAAAGCAAAAACTAAAAATTACCATTAGTAATTAATTGAATTGTTTTAAAAGCTCACTGTAATACAAACATTCTACTCTCCGAGGTGACTCAATTCGCAGATAAACTCAGCTACAGATAGTTAGTAGTTGAAACAGAATTGATTTGATAGGATGACATCATCGTGGACTACTTTCTTAATAAGCGACGCGACAGAGTCCCACAGCGCAGGCGCCATCGACGTGTTTCTACCGTCCGGCTAAAAACTAATCTATACACAGACAGCAATGGAAAGCTCCACTAAGAGTATGTCATAATCAAGTTATGAATTCGTGGGTGCCGACACTGCCGACTGCCGGGACACCTAGCCCATACTCGCATACCAATACACCGCCACCGGCCTATATTTAGAGTCGAGTAAAGAGACATGCCTCGAATGGAAGGCAATGGCCGTATATCGTTAGACTAAATAGGAATCGAGGAAAGCACTAAGAAGTGTTTACAGAATTTAAAATAGCTGTAATGCCATCGACCCCGCCTTTGGAATTCAAGGATCTAGTGAGACAGAACCGAATATAGATTTGTAGCTATTAAACTTTACTAAGATTTTATATATTAGTACAGCTAGTACTTACCTATTTATTATACCTATATTACATAATAGCACCATTGTTTGTTTCTGTTCAAGCAAAATCTAAACATTTTTGTACATTTTAGGATGCAAAGGTGTTAGTAAAATGTATGCAGAACAGGTTTATAACTAAGCGAGATTTAAATATTATAAAGCGGTTTGTACTTTTACTTGGTACCTTAAACTTAATCAAGTTGTCGTTGTTTACAGATTTATCCACCGAGGACAAACTCGAATACCACTTCTTCCCAGTATCGAGCGGCTCCGTGCAGTTCAAAGTCAGGACTCCCAATGACGCACACATTGCCCTTACAATGGGACCCCAAGAGAGCGATCCTATGATTGAGGTGGGTACCTAATAAAGATAACATTTGTCAGAGTAATATGGTAGTAGATATGAGTAAGTACCTAATTGTTTCCTAATTAATTGGCAGATCTTCCTTGGAGGCTGGGGCAACACAAAGAGTGTAATCAGGAGGAACAGATCCAAGCCCGACAAAGTGGAAATGGAGACTCCTAACATTTTGAACGGCGGTGAATTCCGTGGTTTCTGGGTTCGTTGGGACAGCGGCATCATCTCTGCGGGACGTGAGGGCGAAGCTATTCCCTTCATCTCTTGGGCAGATCCCGAGCCTTTCCCAATTGCCTTCGTTGGAGTGTGCACCGGATGGGGCGCGACCGGCACTTGGAAGATTGAAGGTAAATTCTTTTAAATCACCGCTTAAAATCGACATCACATAAAATGTACCCAACATTTTAAAATTGTGGCCTTTATCGGTACAGATGGGGCTGAATTCAATACTCCGGACCAGTTAGAGTATAAATTCGGACCCGTCCTGGCGGGTTCTCTGAAATTTGAATATCGCGGTCCCCACAACTGCCATGTAGCCCTGACGCCAGCCCCCGCTGAAGTGGACCCTATGTACGAAATTATGCTCGGTGGTTGGGAGAACACCAAGTCGGTTATTAGACACTGCAGGCAAAAGCCAGATAAGGTAGGATAGATGTCGTAATCGCCGTAGTGTTATTTGTTGGAACTTTCGTTAAAACATCATTGTTAACCCTTAGGTTGAGGTACCGACTCCAGGGATTATGAATCCTAACGAGTTCAGGCAATTTTTGATCGAATGGAGGAGTGGCAGAGTGATGGTCCGCGACGGCGAGTCGGGCATGGTTATCATGGAGTGGTCGGACCCCGCGCCATTCGGTGTAACGCACTTCGGTGTGCGGACTGGTTGGGGAGCTCGCGGACAGTGGCGTATCAATCACTTCAACAATCCCGGCGCACAGCCTCGTTGAGTTATCTTTTACTAGAGAAAGCTTGGATGTTAATTGCTAATTTCTAATCCGCATTAAATGCGTATTATTTCTAAATTTTTTAGTCGATAACTCAACTAATTTTTTTATCGTTGTCAACACCACCGTTAGACTAACAATAAATATTGTGTCCTAAAGAAAATTGCGTGTGTTTGTGGAATCCTGACGTATGGTAACTTTCACACTTGAAGTCTGCATCTGGATGTTTCCAATTGGTGTTTGGTACGTTGGGTACATTTTGTGGCTAAGCTTTTCTATTCTTGTATTTTTTTTTCTTGTTACACGCCTTTTCTTTCTGTATACCTACATTGACTATCTTTTTGAGCACTATACATATTTGTTTAGGTATTTGATTACTTAACATTATCTACCCACTATTCAAGCCTTCACTTCGACTGTGGGTAGAAGTTTCATATGTTTTTTAGACCTACAGATACCTAAATAAAAGGACTATAGACAACTTTTAAATTAAAACAAAACATTTTTAACGCAACGTGCATGTCATGTTCACTGAGTTTTCAATACACTGACTGAGCAATATTTAGGCTAAGTCAGTGCATTCATGCATTGATAACTGATAATGACTCTAATAACCTACGTAATTATTTATTTAAGTATTAAATAGTTTTACTTATAAATCTGGTGATAGTGGCACTAAAGTTATCGATGTGAACATACGTCTTGGTGTAAGTAAGGTAATAAAATATAATTGTACCATAGAAGTGATTGTAAAATTGTTCACAAGGTACTTTTTTATTTAATTGCATCTCATAGCGTGATAATTGCCTGCTGCCTGCTGCTCGATAAACTGTCAGAACGCCAAAACATGTATAATATTTTTTTGTATGCACATTCTGCTTATCCATCCATGTGTTTTGCAAATGTTAGTTTTTATCATAATTTAATGTATAATTTTGTAGTTGCTCCTTCGGCGCCCGTGGCTGCACCTCTGTACGCTGCGCCGCCCGGCTACCCTGGTGTCATGCCCGCATTCAATGCGCCTCCCCAAGGATTCGCTGGTCCCGGCAACTGGGTAGACGCCACTGCTGGACAGATCCCTCCCGGTGCCGTCGTTGGTGGACAGGACTGCAATGGCGAGCCGTTGTACGTCGCCAGGGCACAGCATGAAGGAGCTGTGATTCCCGGAAAACTTTGCGCTTCCCACGGATGCGCTTTCATACCGTGGGGTGGTCAAGAACACGGCAAACCTGAATACCAGGTAGGTTACATGAATATCTTCAACTATATAACAACTATGTGCTTATAATAAGTATGTATGAACTATGGAAGTAATTGCAATTGAATTTGCAATTTGAGAAGTGCAACAAAGGAGCCTTAATGTAATTTTTTGTAATTGATGAGCACGACCCGGTGCACCAAGTTACAAATTTTAATCTTATCATTTCCCTACTCCTAGGTGCTGGTCGGTGGCCCCAACAACTGGGTGCGCACTAATGGCTCGAACGTACCCCCTGGAGCTTTCCCCGGCGGTCAGTCCGAGGACGGCGAGCCCCTGTTCGTGGGCCGCGTCAACCACGAGGGCAGCCTGACCACCGGCAAGGTCCAGCAGTCGCATGGCGTCTGCTACATCTCCTTCGCTGGGCAGGAGCTCGGCTTCCCCGACTACGAAGTCCTCATGCCCTAAATAAAAATCACAAATTGTTAATGAATCTCAGGATTTGTGCGTATATACGTGTAACTTCGGAAAACTGCTTCCACAATTAAATAAGCAATTAAATGGTGCATTTAAGTACCTAGATACATAAAGTCTTGTCACGCTGTGCCTGTTCGTACGTATGTTAATTGTTTTAATGCACTGCATAATATTATTTTGTCTGGTGTTGAATGTTATATGTACCACATAAGTAACGACATCAATATGTAATATTTTTGTTAAATTATTATTAAATATTTACCTATTTATTTAACGTGTTTTCTTATTCCAACTCTAAATTAATTGTCAGTGGTTTTGGTCGTCACAATCTCGCAATCAAAATAGTGGACAAATCAAAGTTAGTTACAAATGTAGACCTGTAAAACTGTCTGAATGTATCGGAAGACCTTGCCTTGCCTGCAAAACCCTACTTATACAATTATTTACCAGAATACTGAATCAATCTTTAACAAAGGAAACTCTATACTGCAGCACACTTTATCAACATAAATAGTTGCGCAAAATGTAGTTAAGTATAAACCAAGATGTTTTTCATCCTTACAGTCTCACCGGTCTTATTGGAATCGGTATCCCGAAAAACGTTTCATGAAAGATTCCACTGGCTTCCCATGGTTGATGGCAAATTGCCTCCAGATGCAATGATTGGTGGGTTTGAAAATGAACATATTTACATAGCGAGAGCTTACCATAACAATTCGCTGTGTCCAGGGAAATATTTGAAATCAGCTGGTAAGGCATTCGTCCCTTGGGGAGGCAGAGAACATTGCAAAGAAGAGTTTGAGGTAAAAGTGTTGCATATTATATTCCCTTAAAATATGGTATTTAACGAAACGGTTTTTTTAAGCCTTTCTTCTCAAAAACTATATTGTGCGAGTCTGAATGCCCGACTCAAAGGATAGGTACCTAACAATATGGTGTTACAATATTATTATAAAAACCACTACAGTTAAGATAAGATTATTTGAGACACCAATAATGCATGTCTTAATTAATTTTCAGATATTATGTGGATTTAATGCTAAATGGGTTAAAACAAAATCCAACTATATACCTCAAAATGCATTCATCGGTGGTCGCACAGGTGGAGCTGAAGTCAATAACGAACCTTTGTATATAGGTAGAGCTATGTATGATGGCAGACTTATATGTGGAAAAGCTTACGCTCGTTACAATTTGTGCTATTTGCCCTATAATGGCAGAGAAATAGAAATATCTTCGTATGAAATATTAGTTATACCAGACGACGAAATACAGCAAACTTTACCTTTTACTACCTTTTTACCTATTTTTCCCATCTAGTGATGGAAAAGGGTAACGAAAGTTGCATAAAAAAAAATTACTAGAATAACTGTACTAAATAAAATGAAACCTATGATACTTAGTAATAAAAGATAGACCATACCATTAGTACTTACCTGTTACCTATTTACTGAGAAATTAAAAATATATATATCCAAATATCTACCGATTTGGATATATTATATATATTTTTATTTTGGATTATGGGAGACTTAGATCTAAATCCTAAGGGCCTATATACGGAGTATGTTAATGTACGGGGATGGTGGTTGCAGAAGAAAGCAGATGCCTAAAACCTGCTGATGAGTTTTTATGACATTTTCATGTTAGTTCCTTATTTCGCCAAATCTAGATGTAATGTACGGTACTAGGTACGCTACCCGCTCATTGTAATTAGCAAGTGCCTGCCCCTATGTTATTTAGTTATTATTAGTCTGTAACCATTATTTAAAATAAATAAATATTATAATAATTCTACAACAATTGTCGTTTTCACCTGGTTATCATTATGTGGCACAAATCTTATCATTGATTATTTTCCAAGAAACAGAAACAGGCCAAGAATTGACCCCTGTGGAATTCCTATAGTGACAGTAGATCCCTGAGATCGCATACTGTTAACGTTCACTCATTGGATCAGGTTCTGTGTCAAACCTCTTGAGTATTAATGTTCTGTGGTCAAACCACGCGCGAGCCGAATTGGTCGCAGTAACCAAGCTAAGGCACCCCGACCAATTGGGTTACCTTCGTTGGATTAGAACTGTGAATGTGAACAAACGCACGCCAGCTGAGCGAGCGAAGCGAGCGGTGCGGCAGCGTCGGGAGAGCACTACATCCAAGTTATATTGATCTTTTACTTATTATACCATCTATGTAACATATGGAATGCAATAAAAAATTGAGTATTGTTAACTATATCGTAGGGACACCCAACACAAGCTTCATGATCCACACCACGTGGACACTGTCGTGGACATAGCTTTATACAAATTAGTATATTAGTCTATAATGGTTGTTATTAAGAATAATATCATGTCACTAATTTACAGTTCACTACAGACTAGGTTAACTTAACAATGACATAAATTTATGTTGTGGACGGATAAGATGACACTACTGATAGATTACCTACTAGTAAAATATCTGTACAAAAAAATTAAATCTAGGCTTATGGCACTATTGACAATAGGTACATGTATAGGGAAGCACAACACTTAATATCACTTTATCCAGGATTGCCTAGGACCCATCCCATTCTTTTGAACTGCTGAAAATCTCCAACCTGGACAAGGAGTCTATACCACAATTGAACAGACATCCTTCACAGTTCCTACCTACTGATAGTTGATAATAAAAAGGTTGAGGAGCTTGTGGCTAAGTAATAACAGTGGTACGGGTCAAGCCATCAGGTTATGCTACGCTTGCCGGAGTTGGTCCGCGGATGGGTGATCATCTTTACATACCGAGACTCCTCCGTGGGTCCGAAAGCTTGATAAGCCCATGGTCCCAGCCGTCATTCGTGGATCTTTGACAGTCGTTACGGGACTGCCAACCAGTCTTACCAAGGGGTATCGTATTACCTTGTTACTGGGTTGTGGAGGTCAAATAGGCAGTCGCTCCATGTAAAATACTGGTATTTAGGTGCATTCGGTTAGACTGGAAGCCAACCTAAACATAGTTGGGAAAAAGCTAGGACAAATTGAATGAGTCAATAAAAAGATTACCAGTCATGAGTTCATGACCTACTAGAACAACTCTAGTATTGTTATTATGCCAAATTACCAAGTGGATCCTGAATTTACTCTCAACTTCTTGCTAATCACCCATTGTGGTAGTTGAGAAAAAAATCAAGCACTTTATAAAATCATGGCGAATAATAATATAATAGGTGAGTAAGGTAATCTAATCTTTAGCTAGGTAGAAATTATATTTCTTGCACCCAGGATATCGGTTGCCGACTGCGAACATTTTATGTATAGGTCAACTTCAAAAATCAAAGTAAAATTACAGAAGTAGTCTCAGTTCTCAAATCTTTTAAAAATCTAGTATTAATTTTGAGAAGTCGGTAATCCAGAACTACCGGAAATCCAGAAATACTGGAATTTCAGTTCTTTTGAAGTCCTTCCTTTAGGTACACTTTCGAGTTTCTGATTGATTACAGAATTATCTACCGAAGACAAAATTGAATATAATTTCTTTCCGGTATCGAGCGGGTCCGTGCAGTTCGAAGTGAAAACTCCCAATGATGCGCACATTGCCCTTACCACGGAACGCAAAGAAAGTGAACCTATGATTGAGGTGGGTTACACAGTAATTTATTAATAACTCGATTGGTGGGTAATATTATTCTTCTTCTTAGCGTGTCGATGGCAAAGAATCGAGTGTTGTTAAATTTGTTTGGCTCAAAACTCAGCCACGCGAATACCGTTCGCTGACGCAGCCATTAGGTCCTCACATGTGCAGGTGCCAGGACAAGCTGGGCAAGATTGGAGGTGAGCCAATGTCTGTGCAGAGGCGCCGCATACACACTGGAGATCTGAGCCGTCCGTGAACGGGGTACTTGTGGATTTTGTCCTTGCTGTAGCCTACTTGGGTACGAAGTCTATTTAAGGTTTTCCAGGTAGGCCACGGTAACTTGTGCCCGGGTGGGAGGCTCTCTGATGGTTCCGTGAAGAAATCAGGGGGCTTAAGCAGCTCCTGCCAAAGATCACATCTTTCTGTGGGAGGCGATGGGGTTGCCAATGGCTGGGGTCACGCACCTAATAAAAAAATTGCGGCTTTTAAGCCTCTGTGGCAACGTGCTAAAGTTGTGCATTGGGTGGCGTGGGTCATCTTGTAGTTTCAATATCTCGATGCGGCTGGCGATGGTCCTGTGAATTCCTGGGTATTCGATGGTAATATTATTGACTTCTATGTTTGCTTTAGCGATCTTCTTCTTAGCGTGACGATGGCAAGGGCAACCTAAATTGAGTCGACCCGGAATTTAGCGATGATTTCAGCAAGTTCAGATGAAAGCAAGATTATGCTATAATTATGGCAGTGATGGACGTAGGACACACCCTAACAAAAGTTCTATAGTATTAATAAATTCCAAGCCTGCCTGCAAGCCTCCGCTGTCCGTCTGTCTGGCAGCGGTCTGTATCTCGATCATGAAACGTAGGTAATAGGTAGTAGTAGCAGGTAGGTACAGTTGAAATTTAACAGATTGTGCATTTCTATTGCCGCTAAAATCGTGTTTTTTACTAAATAAAGTACGGTAGTACGGAACCCTCGCGTGCGAGTCCGACTCGCACTTGGTCGGCATTTTTCTTTGTATTATTTAAAACGATTTTCAAACAAAAAATGCAGGGTAATTCAATAAATTCAGGTGTCCGGGAGGGGAAGTATATAGATACCTATAGGCTATAGGCAGGTAATTTTAGTTTTTTGGTTATGAATAGTTTTTTTGAACATAATGATTTTCATGGTCAGTTAAATAATAGCGCAGTAGTACTTCGTCGTTATAAGAAGAATTCTGCAATCATTTACCAGGTCTTTTTTGGAGGTTGGAAGAACACAAAGAGTGTGATTAGGAAGAACAGAACCAAGCAAGTTGTAGTTGAAACCCCTGACATTGTGAACCGCGACGAGTTCCGGGGTTTCTGGGTTCGTTGGGACGGAGGCTTCATCGAAGCCGGTCGTGAAGACGAAGATACCTCTTTGATCTCATGGGAAGATCCCGAACCTTTCTCGATAACTTTCGTCGGAGTGCGCACAGATTGGGGCGCGACCGGCACTTGGAAGATTGAAGGTTTAAAATGCTTTTAAATTATCACTTCAAATCATCATCACATGATATGCATCCACCAAACAATATTAAATTGTGTCGTTTATCGATACAGGTCTGTCTGAACTCCGTACTCCAAATAAGTCTCCGTATAAATTTCAACCCGTTCTCGCGGGTTCTCTGAAATTTGAGTTTTGCGGTCCCCACAACTGCCATGTAGCGCTGTCGCCAGTTCCCGCTGAAATCGACCCTATGTATGAAATTATACTCGGTGGTTGGCAGAACACCAAGTCCGCTATTAGGTACTGCAGGAAGAAGCCAAATAAGGTAGGATACAATGTCGTGGTCACCGTTATGATATTTGTTGGAACTACTGTTAACAATTTACTGCTCCCCGTAGGTCACGGTAGCGACTCCAGGACTTATGGATCCTGATAACTTCAAGAAATTTTTAATAGAATGGAGAAGAGGCAAGGTTGTGGTCCGCGACGGCGAGTCGAGCGAGGTTATCATGGAGTGGCAGGACTTCACGTCATTTGGTATAACGCACTTCGGTGTGCGGACTTGTTGGGGAGCTCGCGGACAGTGGCGTATCAGTGAGTTATCTTTTACTAGAGAATGATTTCATGTTAATTGCTAATTTATAATCCGCATTACATGCGTATTATTTCAAAATTTTTTAGTCGATAGATCAACAATTTTTTTTATCGCTGTCAACACCGCCGTTAGACTAACAACACATATTGTGTCCTATTTCCTATTTACACCTAAGTTACAACCATCTATGTATACGACTGAAAGATTTGTATCTATGGTCATGAATAAAAAATTATTTTAAAAAATCCTAAAGAAAATTGCGTGTGTTTGCGGAATCCTGACGTATGGTAACTTTCACACTTGAAGTCTGCATCTGGATGTTTCCAACTGGTGTTTGGTACGTTGGGTACATTTTGTGGCTCAGCTTTTCATTCTTGTTTTTTTTTTCTGTATACGTACAGTGACTATCTTTTTGAGCACTATACCTATTTGTTTAGGTATTTGATTACTTAATTTTATCTACCCACTATTCAGCCTTCACTTCGACTGTGGGTAGAAGTTTCATATGTTATTTAGATCTACAGTTACCTAAACAAATGGTATACCTGTAGACAACTTTTTATTAAAACAGAACATTGTTAACGCAACGTGCATGTCATATTCACCGAGTTTTCAATGCACTGACTTAGCAATATTTAGGCGCTGTGCCTCCCCAACGCAACTGGGTAGACGCCAGTGCTGGACAGATCCCTCCCGGTGCCGTCGTCGGCGGACAGGACTGCAATGGCGAGCCGTTGTACGTTGCCAGGGCACAGCATGAAGGCGCTGTGATTCCCGGAAAACTTGGCGCTTCGCACGGATGCGCCTTCATACCGTGGGGCGGTGAGGAACTCAGCAAACTTGAATACCAGGTAGGTTACATGAATATTACTTTCGAAGTTCACTAACTATATCTTCAACTATTTATCAACCATGTACCTACTTATAATAAGTATAATGAAAGTAATTGCAATTGAATTTGCAGTTCGAGAAGTGCATCAAAGGAGTTAATAATGTTAAACGTCTCAAAGCGACGACAGTCATTTGATGAGCACGACCCGGTGCACAAAGTTACAATTTTTAATCTTATCATTTCCCTACTCCTAGGTGCTGGTCGGTGGCCCCAACAACTGGGTGCGCACTAATGGCTCGAACGTACCCCCTGGAGCGTTCCCCGGCGGTCAGTCCGAGGACGGCGAGCCCCTGTTCGTGGGCCGCGTCAACCACGAGGGCAGCCTGACCACCGGCAAGGTCCAGCAGTCGCATGGCCTCTGCTACATCTCCTTCGCTGGGCAGGAGCTCGGCTTTCCCGACTACGAAGTCCTCATGCCCTAAATAAAAATCACAAATTGTTAATGAATCTCAGGATTTTGATTGTGCGTTTATACGTGTAACTTCGGAAAACTGCTTCCACAATTAAATGGTGAATTTAAGTACCTAGATACATAAAGTCTTGCCACGCTGTGCCTGTTCGTACGTATTTATGTTACGTTGGTAATTGTTTTTTACCTCACACGCTCGGAAAGATTCTGTTTATCATTTGAAATCTGAGTGAAAAAGTATATTTTATCCGGTAGCGGGGAAAGAGATTTTAAAATTCAAACCTTTCTATTCATCGAGATATAAGTACTAACGTACGTTACGTACGTTAAGTACGTTAGTACTTATATCTCGATGTTTCTATTCAATTTTCTACACCGGTCCACTGATAATACATTAAAACTTATTTCATGTTAGTGCGCCAGCCTCATTTTTAGAATAATCGCACTGGCCAGCACGAAAAATAATCGCTCAACGCGCCTAAAGAAGTTTTCACTTCAAAAAACTTTACATAATTTTCTTCTCCATAATCAATTCACTTTCCATCATTTGGGTTTGTTTAGCAGTGCAGAGTTAGTGCAAGCGGTACATAATGCCGAATTGAGCTTTCTTCCGGAAAAATTGCGCGAAAAGTACATAAAAGCGTACATTATTGTTCAATCCAGACACCTAGCATTTTCCTCGCTGTAGTGAGGTGAAAAGTTGTGTATTTCGCTCGGCAGCAAAGTTATTTCGCGTCTCGTACCTTTGAAACCTGAGCAAGCGAAGGATTCTAGAATTGAACCATGAGCGAAGTAGTCAATACAAATACTCGCGCCAAAAAACAACTTTGCAGCCTTACCAATTATCTATTAATGCAATGCATAATATTATTTTGCCTGGTGTTGAATGATATGTACCACATAAGTAACGACATCAATTTATGTACTTAATATTTTTGTTAAATTATTATTAAATATTTACCTATTTATATAACTTGTTTTCTTATTCCAACTCTAAATTAATTGACAGTGGTTTTGGTCGTCACAATCTCGCAATCAAAATAGTGGACGAATCAAAGTTAGGTACAAATGTAGACCTGGAAAAATCAAACTGGTTGCTAATCTAGTTGTAAAATTTATTATTTTTATATCATCGATTTTTTTACATTTTATGATAATTAATCTCACACACTGTCCTATTAGTATTACTTGCAAGTTTGTAGAAATATTGTGTTATCGTATACTTTAATGTTTGTAAATATGTGAGCACCATGTACCTATCACATACTTAATTTATTTATTTGTCATTGCTCCATTTTTAATTTTTAATTCTTTTTACCTATTGTAATTGTATTCTCGGTGCATCGTCTTCACATGTAATTATATAATTGATGTACCTACCTACATTAAATATTGTAAACATTTTTTTTTAAAAGAGTAACGGTGGAGTTTCTTGCCCATTCTTCTCCATACGAAAACTACCTTTTGGAAGGGGCAACTAGAATCAGTTCTATTTCTATGTATTTGACGTTCAAAAGTGCTTCTAATGTGCCTACTTGAAATAAATTATTTGACTTTGACTTTGACTTTGAAAACTTTGTCTGTTTGAATGTATCGGAAGAGGTTATGGGCTGGTTTACTGGGTTGTGGAGGTCAGATAGGCAGTCGCTCCATGTAAAATACTGGTATTTAGGTGCATCCGGTTAGACTGGAAGCCAACCTCAAAATAGTTGGGAAAAAGCTATGCAGATTGAATGAAACAATAAAAAGGTTTTGAGTCATGAGTTCATGACCTACTAGAACAACTCTAGTATTGTTATTATGCCAAATTGCCAAGTGTATCCTGAATTTACTCTTAACTTCTTGCTAAGCACCCATTGTGGCAGATGAGAAAAAAATCAAGCACCATAAAAAAACCATGGCGAATAATATAGTGGGTGAGTAAGGTAATCTAATCTTTAGCTAGGTAGAAATTATATTTGTTGCACCCAGGATATCGGTTGCCGACTGCGAACATTTTATTTAAAGGTCAACTTCAAAAATAAAAGTAAAATTACAGAAATAGTCGCAGACTCTCAGTTCTCAAATCTTTAAAAAATCTAGTATTCATTTTGAGAAGTCGGTAATCCAGAAATACCGGAAATCCAGAAATACCGGAATTCCAGTTCTTTTGAAGTCCTTTACACTTTCGAGTTTCTGATTGATTACAGAATTATCTACCGAGGATGAAATTGAATATAATTTCTTTCCGGTATCGAGCGGGTCCGTGCAGTTCGAAGTGAAAACTCCCAATGATGCGCACATTGTCCTTACCACAGAACGCAAAGAAAGTGAACCTATGATTGAGGTGGGTTACATAGTAATTTATTAATAACTCGATTGGTGGGTAATATTATTGACTTCTATGTTTGCTTTAGCAATCTTCTTCTTAGCGTGGCGATGGCAACCTAAATTGAGTCAGCCCGGAATTTAGCGATGACTTCAGCGCCGTCAGTTAGCGTCCATCGCTTCAAGTAACGTGAAGGTTGCAGGACATGCAGGATACGATATAAAGGGTCCTATCGTTTGTGGAACAGCACCTTTCACACCAGGGTGAACTCGTCTATAAATCTCCACCCTGAGCTGGTTTTCCTTGCTTCGACCAACCTGTGCTCGGCCGGAGCCTGTCGAAAGACTTCCAGTCGTATGGCGGGACGCTCGCACTGTGTGCATTTTCTAGCTACCTAAATGTATTTAAATAGAACATCAAGATGTTAAATAGGTACACTCCCGGGCTCCTAAATCGAGACACGGTGAATATTTCAAGGCCTAAAACATCAAAAAAGTCAAACATCAAAGTCAGAGGAAAAGTTTTTATGCAGTTTTGAAGCTGACTTATTAGTCATCATTTTTGTATCGCCATTGTTCCAAATTTGAATTCACGAATTCGTAAAAGAGAAGAAAATCGGAGTTTGGTCGCTCATAAACAAGCAAGGATTTGTAAGGGTAACAAAGTAGGTATATGGCTATAGGGGGTCGAAAGCTACGCTTGCCGGGGTTCGTCCGTGGATGGGTGACCATCTTTACATATCGAGACTCCTCCGTGCCTCGGAAAGCACGTTATGCCGTTGGTCCCGGCTGTCATAAAGTGTTGTACGGAACCCTCCGTGTGCGAGTCCGACTAGCACTTGGCCGGTATTTTTCTTTACTTACCTACCATTATTTAAAACGATAGAGATTTTCAAACAAAAAATGCGGGGTAGCTCGATTCAGGTGTGGAGGTATGTACTTACTTTAATTTTTTGGTTATAAATAGTTTTTTGAACATAATGATTTTCATAGCGCAATAAGTAGGTACTTCGTCGTAATAATCGTTTACCAATCAATTTACCAGGTCTTTTTTGGAGGTTGGAAGAACACAAAGAGTGTGATTAGGAAGAACAGAACCAAGCAAGTTGTAGTCGAAACCCCTGACATTGTGAACAGCGATGAATTCCGGGGTTTCTGGGTTCGTTGGGACGGAGGCTTCATCGAAGCCGGCCGTGAAGACGAAGATACCTCTTTGATCTCATGGGTAGATCCCGAGCCTTTCCCGATAGCTTTCGTCGGAGTCCGCACAGAATGGGGCGCGACCGGCACTTGGAAGATTGAAGGTTTAAAATGCTTTTAAATTATCGATTATCACATGAAATGCATCCACCATTAAATTGTGCCCTTTACTATCGATACAGGTATCTCTGAAATCAGTACTCCGAATAAGTCACCGTATAAATTTCAACCCGTCCTCGCGGGTTCTCTGAAATTTGAGTTTTGCGGTCCCCACAACTGCCATGTAGCGCTGTCACCAGTTCCCGCTGAAATCGACCCTATGTATGAAATTATACTCGGTGGCTGGCAGAACACCAAGTCCGCTATTAGATACTGCAGGAAGAAGCCAAATAAGGTAGGATAGAATGTCGTGGTCACCGATATGAAATTTGTTGGAACTACTGTTAACAATTTACTGCTCCCCGTAGGTCACGGTAGCGACTCCAGGACTTATGGATCCCGAAAACTTCAAGAAATTTTTAATAGAATGGAGAAGAGGCAAGGTTGTGGTCCGCGACGGTGAGTCGAGGGAGGTTATCATGGAGTGGCAAGACTTCACGTCATTTGGTATAACACACTTCGGTGTGCGGACTTGTTGGGGAGCTCACGGAGAATGGCTCATCACTCACTTCAACAATTCCGGGATTGTTGAAGTGAATGATACGGAAGTGTTATGATACTCAACGAGGCTTCGTTGAGTTATATTTTACTAGAGAATACCTACTTGGACGTTTTTTTTTTCTTTTTTTTTGTTTAACTTGACTTATTTTGTAACTTGTAATGATTGCTTTGTAGTACATAATAATACACGTGCTATGTTAAAAGTCAACCACAGGTTATTTTGTAACCTATCTAGGAGAGCAGTACAGCACCCACTAACTAGGTAGATTATGCCTTTATGCTTGTGCTTTATGTATTACCTTGCCATGTAATCTAGTCATATTTGAACAATAAAATTTCAATTTAATTTAATGTTAATAGCCGACTTCTAATCCGTATTTTAACGTGTATTATTAAAATAAAAACAATTGGTGTGTGGTAGCAACTTAAAGTAGTGGTGCCTCAGTGGTAACGGCCCCGACTTCCTTGCAAGTCGTGGGTCGAACCCAGCCAGGCGCTTTACCTACTTTGTGTAATTTATTTCATCACCACTGCTGTCAAAACGGTAAAGGAAAACATCGTCAGGAAACCGGCAACCGAGCAAATGTGCAAACATCTATCAACCCGGACTGGGCACGCTTGGTGGTTTACGGCCCGGAAACTCTTACAGAGAGGAGGCCTGTGTCCCAGCAGTGGGAACGGTGTATGCTGATGCTGTTTGTTACCTACTTAGGGAAAATTTTTGAACCGACTTAAAAAAAAGGACTCAATTCACCTGTATTTTGTGTTGGTAAAATTTAAATTTTATAATTTAATAGGTTATTAATATGTTTGTTGACTTTAAGTTATATTCTTGGTGAAGACTGGAGGCATACGACAGAAATAGCCTGATCAGTGCTAAGTATTACCTACTGGCGGATCATCTTCCTAACTGAAAGATAATTTGCAGGCACAGCGTGACTATCGCCGCGATTCGTTGGTATCGTCGATAACTAAGGCGAAACTAACTTTTATCTAAGGAATCTGAATCTGAACGCGATCAGCACATCACATCTAAACCGCGTTCAAGAGCAGACTGGCCATAGACTACTACTATATCTGGCAGTCTGTTTCAATATATTCCACAAAAATGACGGCACGGGTAGCTCCCTAGCCTTCCCTAGCCCTAAAATCCATAACTGTGCTTAAAATGAGTTTTTATTAAAAATGTGAATGTTTTTGAATGTCAGTCTCATTATTTCTAGTACTTATTAATTCCATGCATTATTTCCTCTGTTGAAGTTGAATTTTACCCAAACAGAACAGCACAGAGCACTACATAAATAATACTGGTCAGAACAGCCAAGTACAGTTTGAGATGCCTCTTGATTAATAATTAAATTGTAATTATTAATTATTATTGTAATCTGTGCTGTGTTATTAAAAGTTCTGTGGTCAGAGAGCTGTCCTGTCCTGCCTGTCACTTTCAATTTCAGGCTTCTGGAAATGGATCGTTAAAGATTTTATTAATGAATATATCTACGCTGTTCATTTGTGCAAAAGCTAGTGAGTTATAAAAACAAAGCAGTTCCATTTCGCTAGCCTTTACGGTAACTAACTAGCGACCAATATATTTTCACCATGGGTGATACATTCGGTAAGTAATTATTTTCATTTTCTTTGTTGTTAACTACTATTAGTTTGGACAAAAATCTAGATCATTATAATAGTAATGACTAATGATAATAATCCAACCCAAAGAGATAAAATTGCATCATATTTTGTATGAGTCACTCTCTTGCAGAATTCACAACATGGCCAAGACATCAAAATATATTTTATAAAATCACGAGCAATGGAATAAACTTTGAAATCAAAGCTCCTGGTAATGCAGGAATTGGATTAGCAAGTAAACCAGGACCTAGCTGTGATTTTTTAGTAAGTATAACATTATTATTGCACTATCTTGTCTATAATTTGCTTGTGGAATTCCTTGTTGAGTGTAAAAGATATTTTTTTTTGCTAAAATGTAGCTACTTGAGCTGCAGTAAGTAAGTATTTAATCATTGCATGCCAGTACATAACCATTTGTTAAATAATTTTGCTAAATCAAAGTTTTCACTCATTAGGTTGGTATCGGCCACAACCGCAACACTTGGATTAAGAAAATGACAGCAAGAGTAAGCAAAGAGACGATAGAAACACCAAACATTTTGTCTTCTCAGGAGTTTAGACGATTCTGGATCTCATGGTATGGAGACATTCTGCGTTTAGGCATAGATGGAACACCTAAACCTATAGTAACATTTAACAGTAAAAATTCAAATTTGAAATATGTTACTTTTACTGCCATTGATGATAATAGAAACCCTGTATATTGGAAAATTGAATGTGAGTCATAGTTTTAAATTTTTAGTAATGCTTCATTATTTAATGCATTCCCTGCAAACAACTTTATGTGCATCCAATAACAATATTATTGTGAAAGCTATCTTTGCATTAACATGAATAATGTTTTTCAGTGCCACCAGTACTTGAAAGGCCTCTTATGAAACCGGTGACAGGGGGTGAACTATATTGGGTTCAGGTTGACGCAGAGACACAGTTCCCAGATGGTGCATATATTGGAGGATATGAGAAAGAAAACCTGTATATAATAAGAGCTAAGCACAGAGGGTCTTTGACACCTGGCAAGTTTGTATCCTCAGAAGGTCTGGGATATATTCCTTGGGGTGGAGATGCTAATGTTAAAAATTCCTTTGAGGTATGCTATCTTTTTTAAACTTTAGGGGCCTTACCACAGACACTTGTTCAGCGTGTGTTTAAAAAAGCTTAGACACTTATTCAACATGTGTTTAATGTCAGTTTTATGTAAAACTCCATACAGAAATGTCATGTTTAAATGCTCTTTAGGCTAAACAACTGATAAACACGGTATTGTGGTAATAAGGTATATGACTTCAAAACAAAATTCTCAGGGCTGATTTCATCAAAGTCAGATATCTTTTAACCGTGGAATAAAATTGACGTCTGACAGTTTTTGTACGGAACAACTGTCAAAAATCCAAAAATTATTCGCAGGATAAGACATATAATCGGTATAAAAGTTTGGTGAAATTCACCCTTAGTAATACAACATTCTTAGTAACACAATATACATTGAAACATTTTTTGTTACAGGTTTTATGTGGATTTGATTGTACCTGGGTGCCGAGTAAACTTGATAACATACCAGTTGGAGCTGTTGTTGCTGGTCACTCAGAGGACAGTGGACGTGAAAAACTTTATATTGGGAGAGCCAAACATTTAGATCACATAATCCCAGGGAAAGTCCAGCCAACACACAAAGTCTGTTATATACCTTATGATGGAAAAGAAATAGCCTTGGACAACTATGAAATAATGATAGTTCCTGAGAAAAATAGATGTGCTAACAAGTTCTTAGTACCTGGCATAGAAGATAGTATGCTTGAATCGGAAGATGAAAACGATGAAAATGATGATGATCACTCTATGAATTATGAAGAATATGATGAATTTTTCTATGCTGACAATATTTTGTAATAGTACAGATTCCTCAAATTAAAATTCATTATAATTTCTAGGTTCTCAGTTGAGTCGAATTATAATCATGCTTTTTAAATGCATAAATGCTGTTAGCCCAGAAGCTTTAAAGATGGCCAACATACAGTAAGCTAAGTATAATTAAAATGAAAACATTAAACATAAGCTATCATTATTTTAATTTAATTAAGTTCAATATAGTTAAGATTATGATAAATGTAAAATACTGTTAATTTGTTATTGTTTGTTTTTAATGTACTAATATTTTACAAGTCATTCTGGTTTATATAGTTTCTAAAACAATGGTAGTGGTATAGCCTGTGGTATTTCATCACCTGGTATTACTAATATTTCATATATAGGTTCTTCAACCTCATGCCCCTGAAAGGGTAAATAGCACATTTTGTATAGAAGATGCACTTTTCCACATATAAGTCTCCCCTTAACCATAGCTCTACCTATGTACAAAGGTTCATTATTAACTTCAGAATATCCACCAATGAATGCATTTTGTGGAATATAGTTGGTTCGTGTCCTAACCCACTTGGCGTTAAACCCACATAATATCTGAAAATAAAATTTAATATGTAATTTTTTTCATAAATGAAACCTACCATATTATGTGCATACCTATTTTGTGAAACTCATCAGAGCTATAGTTTGACCGAGACTGCTGTACCCGCCTTAGGAATGCGCAGCGAGGCGCCCCCAGCGTTGACGAATGAGCGGCAGGACGCTGGCCGTGAGCGTTGACGAATGAGCGGCCTGCACTGCGCCCCGTCTCGCGGCGCACATACCTAAAGGTGCGGTTCAGTGGTTTCGGTCAAACTATACCAGACATTGATGCTCTTCCGAAGGCGACCGCAACCGCAAACGACTGGTTTCTATGAAAAAGGCAACACAATATCTACGAAAGCGTTTTCATAGTTACATAGTACCTGTTGTGTCATTTGGGAATGGGAGGTGTTGCCTTTGCAGTGGCAGTAACCTTCGGAAAAGCATGTTTACACATTAACGGCCTGGCCACAGTTTCTGGCGGTGCGGGGCGCGGTGAGACGAGAGGCGCGGCGGGCGGTGTGATTTGCGGTGGTATGCCACAGCTAGACTAGTAGCGACCACGGCGGCGTCAGCGGTGGACGTATTTAGGGAACGGCTAAACTATTAAAATGCCCCTGTCAAAAGTGGCACGGTATTGCCTCGAAACAAGTGCGTTCTTAGCTCAAGATATCATTCAGTCAAGAATAGGAGCGCACCCAGTTAACCAGAAAAGGAGAGAACTTGGCGAATTTCATACTCTTTATTATGAATATAGGAACTATCCTGATAAATTTTTTGAATATACGAGGGCAAGCATAGAAACTTTTGATTATATACTCGGCCATATACTCGAAGACATGAAAGCTAAAGTTAAAACGCGCGGTAGAAACAAAATTATTTGTTTCAGTCGCGTGATGCCTGAATGCGTCCACCGATGCCACCGCCCGCGCCGCTCTGAGCTGTGGCCGCCTCGATACTGGCTAGTACATTTGTTTCGCTCGCACACTGCGCAGCCCGTCGCCGCCGCGTACCGCGCGTCTCTCCCCGCGCCGCAGGTCGCGCCGCGCTGCGCGTCGCCGATAGCTGTGGCATACTTCATAAGTTGTCTACCATTTGTTTTCGCCGCTCACCGCTTGCCGCGTCTCAAACCGCGCCGCAATCCACGCCGCTCTTGGCTGTGGCCAGGGGGTAAAGCCGCAACGCATCCCATTTCAATCCAATACAAAAAAGCGCGGTGCTGCCCGGCTGTAGGTATGTGCGATGTTTCATACAAAATGTACGAAAGTGATTTATATGAGAATTTTTGCTATGCGCGGCCAGAACAAATCTGCGCTGCCTAGAACATAACTGTGTATGTAGGCTACTGGTACTTTGTAATAAGTCGTAGCATTATTTTTACCTCAAACTCTTCTTTGGCATATTCTAAGTGGCCCCAAGGGACAAATGCTTTACCACTTGATGGCACATATTTCCCAGGACACATGGAATCATTGTGATAAGCTCTCGCTATGTAAATTAGTTCATTTTCAAACCCACCGATCATTGCATCTGGTGGCAATTTACCATTTCTCAAGAGACGCCAGCAAAGTTTTTCTCTAAATTTTTTACAGGATAACGATCGCAATATTACTGGCGAGGCTGTAATCATTAAAAAAAAAAACATTAAGTAGGTACCCACTTATTTGTTTACAAATTACGGTGCGTCCTTAAATAAATATTATGTAGGTTCGGCATGGAACTCACAGTAGGGTGTACGCATTCAAAAAAACCTCCAAGTACTTATAAAGACGGCTAACGGCTGAAAGCCCTAAAATCATTATTATTAAATATTGTAAATTGTAACAAAAACGAATAAATTATTGGTTAAATATGATTGTATGTGTTTACTTTACTTAAATATGTAAGTATAGATGTAAATTTTATTATCCTACAACCTAATGTTTTATCCTTGTGACTTTGTCAATCGTGTATTCCCGTTCGTCCCCTCGACTTCGTCCCCCGAGGGGGACGAACGGGAATTTACAAAAATAATATTTAATTTGTTCCCGATCGTCCCAATCCTAATTCAAGAGAGGACGAATGGGAATATGTTCTTCGATTAGTGCCATTCGTCCCACTAAAAAGATTTGTGCAGAAAATATGTTTATTTGATGTTTCGTAGTTAACTTTTAAATTAGTTTCTTCGTTAGATTTAATCATTATTTTACAAAATTCTTCTCTATTTTTTTATGATTTATAAAACGTATCCTAAGTTTATCGTTGTTTCATTATGTTTACCTACACTAAATATAGCAACTCTGACGGGAAGCGCCGGCGATTCTGGTAGTTAACAAAAGAGTGCCGATAACATTGTGTTATTTGCGTAAATCCTATTGGTTTACCTGACATTCTCTCCCTTTCCTATCCTTAAATTAGACCGGTCGGGTTAGTGTTGACAAAACAATGAAAGTGCACGGGTGTTAATGTAATAATATATATTCGACACGAGTTCTGCGGAAAACTACTGATGTAAGTACCTACATTTTTGTAAGTTACAAATATTATTAGATTGTTTATAGTCAATACTATATTGTCTCATGTCTTATTAATTTATGCTAATAATGTACGGTATCAATATTTGTATTCAATTTTAGTATTTTATTTTATATATTAAATATCATTCTAAATTATATTAATAAGTGTGTAATTATTGTCTCCTGTTTTTTAGAGCTTAACAATGTCACAAGAAGCGCATCCTGGTCCCTCTGGTAGTACAGGAAGCTGTTTGCAGTATATACAAAGAAAAGGTGGAATCGTGCTTCTGCGTGCTGCGTTTTTTTTGTTATTTTTACCTTGATTTCGTGATATTTTAGGTATTTTATTTAATTTTGCTTTTGAAAGTGTAATAATTTACTGACCCTATTTATGTGTTAAAATAATGAGTAAACTTTTCTAATCACTTACATAACGTAGAACGTAAAATCTTGCCACCATACATATAAGCAACTCTACGAAAAATAGTGACTTATATTTCAAAAGGAAACAACCTGAATGGTAAAAAGTCTGTTTGTAGTGTTTAATTGTAATATAATACAGACTTTTTTTATTATAAGCTCTATACACTGATTTTTTAATCATAATTTTTAGTTATAAGGAGAATTTTATTCTTAATTAAAAAAATATTATATATAAAAATATTGCGAGTTATCGCAAAGTTGATTCTGTGATTTTTATTCCTTAATAAATGACTGATTTTTATTTCAATTTTGTTTTTTTACCAATTAAAACCACCAGTCTTATATTATTTAGTGGGAGCAATAGACCCAAAAAAGAATTAATAAATTATTCCCATTCGTCCCCCCAAAAAATTAAGAGGGACCATCGGGAAAATAAATAACGAATTCCCGTTCGTCCCCCTCGGGGGACGAAGTCTAGGGGACGAACGGGAATACACGAAAAAGAATTAATAAATTATTCCCATTCGTCCCCCCAAAAAATTAAGAGGGACCATCGGGAAAATAAATAACGAATTCCCGTTCGTCCCCCTCGGGGGACGAAGTCTAGGGGACGAACGGGAATACACGTTGTCAATCATCTGCCTAGCCTTTTCCCAACTATGTTGGGGTCGGCTTCCAGTCTAACCGGATGCAGCTGAGTACCAGTATTTTACATGGAGCGACTGCCTATCTGACGTCCACAACCCAGTAACTGGGTGACTTTGTCAATAAAAATAGATAAAACTTTTGAATAAGTTTTGCAATGCGATAGATTTACTGTCCTCGCCAAATCGACATTAAGACGTGCTATCTTAGCGAAGAAGAATTCAGCTGGGCTGGGCCGTGTTTGAGAAGGAGTCTTCTCGTCGCGTATTCCACAGAGCCTAAAGACGTAAGTCTTCATTAAGTGCGACCTGCCTATTATGACTTACGAAGCTGAAACTTTGGCACTCACGGTATGTCTGATCCAAAAATTCAAGGTCGCTCAGCGAGCTATTTAAATGTTCTTAGAGCGAATCGGCGTTCTAACAACATTTAATTGATCAATTATTAAGATCTAAACCGATCATTCATCCAGATAAATTTAAGTTAACCAATTTTAATGGTCGCATGAGAACCACATACTTTCGATTATCCACTCCACGGGATGTGAATTTCGGCATTCAGTTTTGAATAAGATATATCCAACAATGGGATCAGTACACATTTTCTGATAGTCAACAAAAGCCTGCTGACCTACTATCCCAACTTTAATTTTGTTATTATGCCAAGTTAAGTAGTACTCTCTGAATTCATTAAAATCAGAGAGACTAAGAGAGGTAAACATCTGTTCTTGTTTATCACCCATATTGTAGACTTTGGTTTCATATCCAAATGTAAGCTGTAACAATACAGTTCCATTTAGTTACAATTTTCCTTGATTATAATGATTAGATAATGGCTGTATCAGACATGGAACTTGATTAACATAATAATATAACATTTATTTACCATCAACTGAAAAAGAAGAGGACATGCCACAGAATATTAATTATTAGTGCACTAAGTAAGTTACAAGTTTTATGCAACAGGGATGAGCATCTGCCATTGTTTAGTTTGGCACTGTTATACAGTCTGTCACGTTTTTTGGACTTGTTCCTGACCAATTGGTCCGAGAAGACAATATACAAAGAAAATTGGAAAAATATGGGGGCTTATGGCTTTGCCCAGCAGTGGGACAACATAGGTTAATCAAAGAAATAATAATACTTAACACTGTCTGACTTAGGTATCAAGCTCAGGACACTTGCATCAGCTTATTTATAAATAAACTAGCTGTTGCCCACAACTTCGTCTGCAATCCAGGATGTAGGTACTTCTCCAGGTCATGGTTTACCCATGTGCCAAATTTCGGTCAGTGGGTCGTCTTCGTTTCATCAAAATCGATTCAGCCGTTTTAGTGTGAAAGCGTAACAAACAAACAAACTCACTTTTGCATTGATGATATTAAATATTTAGGATACCTACCTTATAGAGACAAAGGTTCGGATCATGGCGTGCTATCATTGTCAACTCTGGATGGGAGCCTGCAGTTCTCATTTTAAAACGAATGCCACCACTGTTTGACTTATAAATAGCTTGGCGGTCAGATGCTCCAAGAACTAAAAGGAAATTAATTATAGAAGATTTATATTTTTTGTGTTATTCCAAAGGAAAAAAAGTCCTAGTGAAAAAGTCTGCAATTCCAAATTATTTTAATAGTACTTACTTGAATTTTATTGAACACATAGCAGTATCTGCCCTGTAATAGGATAGAACTTGGGTACTTACAAGCTAATGGTAGTTTAATATTATTTAACATACCTATGTGATTTGCCATGATTTAAAAATAAGTATAGTCACAACACTAAGTGCGTAGAGAAAGTTGTTGTTGTTGTACCTCTTACTACAGGTAAAGAAATGCGAAAAAATAAATAAAACCGAATAAGATCGGCGTGTGTGCGATAAAGTAATGAATCATATAGGTAACAATATTATTGTGCAATTCACAATTAGGATAACTGTTTTACGTAAGTTTTTCGTTTATCTACACTAACTAATTAATACTAAATACATATAAAAAGAGAAAAGATTCGTATTTTTTTTTTTTTTTTGTAATGAATAAATACAAAAACTAGTGGACCGATTTTAATAATTCTTTCACTAGCAGAATGCTAAATTATGACTGAGTAACATAGGCTATAATTTAAGATATCACGCGGGCGAAGCCGCTGGTGGAAGTTAGATAATCGTATTAAGTAGATTTTAAACGCACAAACCACAATCAAAACATTGTCATTTTGACAATTAATGTCAACCTAGGCTTGCAGAAAAATATCGATATATCGAAATATCGATATTTTTTGTCCGATATATCGATATTTTCAGGCGATATTTATTATTTCGATATATCGATGTATCGATATAAAATATCAAGTATCGAAAATGTATCAAAGACGATATACAGGGTGTTAGGGTAAACACCGTTATCCTTGCAACCAGTGGTTTGGTTTCATTTATAGAACGTAAAATCAATGGAAATTACAACTTTTTTTTTCTTTTTTTAAATTCTACATTCTACCACAAGAGACGCAAGTTCGTTGTCCTATGCGCTAGGGCAACGAACTTGCGTCTCAACACGGGCGGGGGGTGCGGAATGTGACCTGACCGGCCGCGAGCGCGACCCCTCCCTCAGTCAGTCAGCTGTTTCGCTAGAGAGCACGGTGTCGGATAGAAACTTTTTAAAATCTTTTAATGAAAATGACGTTTTTTTTTTGTTGTGTTCGGTCATTTATTTTTATATTTAAGTCAACTACCCATGGTTTGAATGACAAGACTGTTTACCCTTACAGCCTGTATTTTCAATAGCAACACAACAACACGACGGCAACAACGCGGCGACAACAGTGGTTGTCGCCGCTGACTAAAACCGCTGGAATTCAGAGCCGTAAAAAATATTAGTACTTTTTTTCCTAGTTGGTACTAAAATGATTATAAAACTTGAAGTACATAAAGTAATTTTTTTTTTTGAAAATTTCACCGATATATCGATTTTTTTTTTTCGATATATCGAAATCGATATTGATATTTTTTTTTAATATCGATACGATACATATCGATACTTTTTTACACTTCTTACATCCCTATGTCAACCGTATAGTGCTCTACCTCCGTGAATTTAGCCGAACGATTTCATTATTATGAACTTTTGTTAATGCTAATCGTTAGAGAATCGTTAGAGAGGGTTAGAGAGAAAAGAAAATTCGTTAGAGAGTAATTAGTTTTTATGTAAAAACAATTTTAATTTTTCGTGTGAAGTTGGCCCCCCTTCCCGCAAAAATGGACTTAGACGAAATTTTATTTTTTTAATCGTTTGCGAATCGTTAGAGAGAGATTGAGAGTTACACAAAATCGTTAGAGAGTTAATATTTTATTTGATATTAAATAATTTCTGAGAGCGTGACATTAGCCCACCTCTGTGAATTTTGCCCCCGATATAATTATTCTCAACTTTTGGTAATGCTAATGGTTAGAGAATCGTTAGAGAGAGTTAGAGAGAAAAGAAAAATCGTTAGAGAGTAATTAGTTTTATTTATCAACGATTTTAATTACTTTTGTGACATTGGCCCCCATTCCCGCAAAAATGGACGTAGATGTAACTTTTTTTTTTTAATAGGTTGAGAATCGTTAGAGAGAGATAGAGAGTTAAAAAAAATCATTAGAGAGTTAATATTTTAATTGATATTAAATTATTGCTGAGAACGCGTTTTACCCTAGGACCTGAGCAGGTTAAAATTTAGAAACGTGCCGCCTCGATAGGGGATAGGGGGGGGGAGAGGGGGGAAGGGTTAGTAGATCCCCCCACTCCCCCCTGCCGGAGATACAAAGTTTTTTTTAAATATGACAAATCTCTTATATGCTGGGGCCACACCAACGGATTATCGCGATAGACATTAACCGTTGGTGTACTACACTACGAGAATTTGTCAACGGCATTTACATTGACGTTTGACGTTGGGTGATTGATAACTCTGGTGGCGGCATTTTAGGCAGGTCAAAGAGATTTACCGCGAGAATTATTGCATTGAATGAAGCGGCCACACTTACGTTTCTCTTTGTTCACCGTGAGCGCGACGCGAGTAGTACCGTGAGTAGTAGGTACTACTGATACATGACATGATGCAGAGGGACGTTATAGTTATGAGTGGTAAAGTTGTGTATTTGATTAACGATCATTTAACAGTGATACGTGATAAGAATACGAAATATTGTTGGTAGTTTCAATTTGATTCGGTACTTACAGTGCATCATTTATGCTCAAAACACACAAAAGGTGGGTGCTTGTCGGGAGCTGGTCGGGTCTTTTTTAACCCACCGACGGAAAAAGAGGAGTTTTATAAGTTTAACGTGTGTGTCTGTATGTTACATCGTAGCTGCCAAACGGCTGAACCGATTCTGATATTTTTTATTTTGTTTGAAAGGTGACTTGATAGAGTGTTCTTAGCTATGATTCAAGAAAATCGGTTCAGCCGTTTGAAGATTATCAGGTCTTTTCAGGTTGATGAATGGATGTGAGCATCTTCCACAGGTCAAATCGATTCGAAAGGACATGTCCAAAAATGGTTTTTTATTATTCAATAATTCTTACCAGGATAAGTTAAATATATTTGGATAGACATCCCAAAAAGTAGTAGCTCTAACTGTATCATGCATTTTTAAGGATTACCAATTTTGAGAAAAATCGTTTTTTAATTTATTTATTTATTTTATTCTTATGTACACACAGTAAAATACAAAATAGATATGACATAGTTAAAATATGAGTACAAAGGTACTGCTTATTTCTTAGGAAATAATTAATTTAGTGTTAGTTTACTCCTAAAACGAACAAACTTTTCTAATTATCAAGGCTAATAAAGTAAACACACCCCAGAAAATAACAAACTTTTCAAAATTGACACATGGTGTACTGTCATTACAGTCAATCAATATTTTGTTGTAAAGAATATGACAATGCAAACAAAAATTCTAATCTAGTTATTTACTTTATGTACCATATTCTGAAATAAGATAAAATAGGATATTTTCAGTCAAAAATGTGTAGCATAATTCTTTTAGACCTCTCTTTAGATTATAGCTACTAGGAATCTATAAGTGCAAGAAGTGCATGTTTCAGCATAGTCCACAGGCTTAGCAGGAGTAAATGATAATAGTACCTACCTACTGATCAAGAACATTTTTTTAATTACGATGGAGAATTCCTGTTTTATGACTTAGAATCGAGATCGGAAGTGGATGAAAAGCCTTTCAACAATTATGATATTTAAAACTGAATAATATGCTTTGAATGCAAGTGTTACAGATTTTTTATGAAATAAAACTTTTTTTTTTAGTTTTAAAAAATGATTTATTGATTTTCTTCATTTTCAATGTCTTCTCTTAATAAAATACTGTCGAGAAACTGAGCAGGTGGAGATATATAATTTTGATGCCGGCCCATCCAAGATACCAGACAATAATGTAATACACTCTATAACTATAGTGGTGTGAGTCCTCTGATCAAAGCTGTCTCATGTGATGACGAAATGCCTGGTATCTTCACTAACTTCTAGGTACAGTAAAAGTACCGTTCGGCTGAATATGTTGTCCATAATAAGAGCGAGCCTGTTTAATCTAAAACGCGTTCTCAGAAATAATTTAATATCAATTAAAATATTAACTCTCTAATGATGTTTTTTAACTCTCTATCTCTCTCTAACGATTCTCAAATTATAAAAATAAAAAAATTATATCTACGTCCATTTTTGCGGGAATGGGGGCCAATGTCACAAAAGTAATTAAAATCGTTGATAAATAAAACTAATTACTCTCTAACGATTTTTCTTTTCTCTCTAACTCTCTCTAACGATTCTCTAACCATTAGCATTACCAAAAGTTGAGAATAATTATATCGGGGGCAAAATTCACAGAGGTGGGCTAATGTCACGCTCTCAGAAATTATTTAATATCAAATAAAATATTAACTCTCTAACGAATTTGTGTAACTTTCAATCTCTCTCTAACGATTCGCAAACGATTAAAAAAATAAAATTTCGTCTATGTCCATTTTTGCGGGAAGGGGGGCCAACTTCACACGAAAAATTAAAATTGTTTTTACATAAAAACTAATTACTCTCTAACGAATTTTCTTTTCTCTCTAACCCTCTCTAACGATTCTCTAACGATTAGCATTAACAAAAGTTCATAATAATGAAATCGTTCGGCTAAATTCACCGAGGTTAGTGCTCTGCCTCTGTGATGTCAATACAGATAAACTAGGGGTGAGGCGTATTTATGGTAACAGATATTAGAAAAGAACAATTGTTCTTAGCAATATAACATACCTGTTACTTAAAATAACAGACCCTCAAGACTGTTACCACGGCTGTTACTGTTAAGACATTATAACAATCCCCACACAGACTGCTACCACGGCTGTTACTTATATACACACTCACACACAAGGGAAGGAATATAGCAAGGCTATCAATTTCTCTCTTTTCTTAAAGAATGACCCTTGCTGAAAAGAGACACACCTATTATTAACTACGAAATATGTTTACTTCTCACGCATTTATAATCCCGAAAAATACAGTCGTTGGTCTTACACGATTAAACATTTACGATAAAGTGACTCCTAAATTAGGTCCGTTACCATTCCTAGTCAAAACTTCGGATACGATTTTCGACTTAAAGCGAAAAGAAAGAAATAATAAATTTAATTGAGATTTAAATACGTATTTATCGTCCAAACAAAAATAACAGGCGGTTATTTAACAGATAGATACGATTTTCGACTTTATACGAAAATAAATAAAGAAGATATTCAATTGTATTTATCGTCCGTACAAAAATAACAGATATTTGGAATAAAGATGTTGTTACAATCTCTCATTTTTTGTAACAGTAACAGTGATAACAGTCCTGGCAACCCATCTCTAAGATAAACTAAGGCCGCTTTCCGAATTAGAACATAATCGCTCACAGCGCTCACATCATAATTTGCGTTCCGATTTAGATATCACGGTTATGACAGCAGAGGGCTGTCAATAATTCTGAACACTCGTGAATGCGCTCACGATGCTCGCTCAACGTCAAAACTTTTAGTCTGGCCAACGAAAGTTGAAATTATTTAAATAAAATAAAATTTCATGTATCGTTAAGAAATAATTATCGCACTTTGCACGGGAATAACCTTGACTTGTTTTTTTTTTAATTTCGCGCGTTTTTCCAGTTTTAAAGTTCGATGGCCAGACTCTAACATATTATTTCTTTGTGTACACACGGCTACACATCAAGCTATACATTTCCAGTTTATGCTGATCTCGCATTGTATAGAATTTCCATTCAATGCGAGGTCAGCTTATACTGGAAATGTATAGCTTGATGTGTAGCCGTGTGTACCTATACTTATACCACAAATTTCTTTTTCTTCTTTGGTTAGGTGGCGACGGTAGCCACAAGCACAATTTCGAAAATGACACGTTAGTGTGTATATAGATGCGTCTCAAAACGATTCGCAAAAAAATCGCAGCACTGATGCGTAGAACGCGGGTCAGTGACAATAGCATCCTGAAAACAGTGGTGGAGAGCCCTTACTCCACTTTTCTGAGGTAATATGTGGGGAGAATCGTCAGGTAGCATATTCCTTGCTTTATCGTTCTCTGCTCATCTTGCCGCAGTCACCAGCTTTTCTTGTCCATGTTTTTGTGTACTAGGTACTAACACTAGTGATAAGGTATTTTACTAACAAATTGGACCATATTGTTGTCCGAACTTAATAAATAAATAAAATAAAAACAACAGCACAACTGTCATTTTTGACAGCGCTCACGGTGATTTTAATTTAGGGCATGGTCGGTCCTATCACATGACGGTGCATGTCTTGACGTCATCTATGAGATTCACAGGACATCGATAATGCGCTCACGCAAATTCGGAACGGTGTTGGCACGCTCAAATCGATTACACCATAACTCGGAACGCATCGTTACCAACATATTTCAATTTCACAGGGCTACCAGCCAATAGGAGCAAGAATCCAACTTATATTATACCGCAGAAATTATACAAAATCAATACCGATTACACAAAAATAATAAAACTAGATTTTTATGTTTAGGTAACATCTTTCCTCTCGCTTTCCTGAAATCTACATCTAAATAGGTACTTAATCAAATCTGTGGGAGGGATCTGTTGAAAAGCGACGGAAGTGTGTAACAGGAAGCCGGGGAAGCGCGCGGGGCTTGAGTTGGCCATCAGATGATACCAACCAGGGACCGAAAAACTTGGATTTTAGATGATAAATTAATTTATTTCTGAAGATTGGTTAAAAAGAAATACTTCTTCAATCATTAGTAAGAAAGAAATCAAAAAAGTAACTTTTTTGATTTCTTTCACGAACGACGCGTTTTTCTAGGTTTTTTCTTTGTTGATTGATAAACGGCAACCTTCAGTCAGATCACCACAAAACAAAACGCACGATTCCTAAACACAGTATAGGCTACTTTGAATGATTTTATTTCAAACGATTATTACTTGTAAGTATTATTATATAGGTACACTGAAAACATGAAAAGTAATAAAATTGATGTGGTTGAATTTTGTAGGTAGGTACTACAAACCTACGACAAGGACTTTGTTTTGGTCTAGTGGAGACCATGAGCGTAGCCTCGTAGCGCTACGAGCTACGCCGTAGCTTGACCGTAGACTGCACAAATATGTTAGCATTGGTATATTACAAAAAGGGCCGGCGCACATAGGGCGGAGCGCAGCGCAGAGCATTTTTCACAGTCAAACAAATATCAACGTTGCAAGCCTAAAAATAAAGTTGAGAATAAATAACCAAAGACGCGCGCCTTTTCCGCTTAGACGCGCTCTCGAGCTAATGGAAGTTTATTTATTTTCAGCTTTATTTCAAAAGGAGCAGGGTTGATATTCGATTGGTAGTGACGAATGCGCTGCGCTGCGCCTCGCCTGATATGCTGTGTGATGTGATGTATAATATCTAACATTAGTACATTAGGTACCTACACAATAGTAAATGTATTACGTAAATGTATTTGGTAATGGAATTTAATGTTCTCACGGATGAACCTCAAATATGACATTCAGACCGTAAAATAAATATAACTCACACGGCCCAGCACGGCCCTATACCGGGACTAAAGCTGCACTTTATAAACAACCACGTAGTACAGTCACGGACTTTAATTGATGAGCTACCTCAAACTTTTCAATTTTGCAGTTTCATACATTCACGAGATTACACGATTAAACACGAACTCAAATCGCACGCTCGTAAACAAGATGACAAATAAATTACTTTTAATCAGAAATAGTCTTATCCATACAGGTTGAGTAATAAGTTCTCAATGATAAAAAATTAAAAATAAATACAAGGTTGCATTAAGATTGTCAAATCTATTTGAAACCGACCTCCTTTGAATCATAGCTCATTAACTCGTTATTTCTGAAAACTTAACTGAAGACAGTGACAGTTGAAATATCAATGTCAGAGACGTTACTTTCGAACTTGTCGAAATGACTATTATTATTTCTCCGTACGCTAACGTTACTATCGCAACAGTAACCTAGCAACGATTGTTTATCGTTGCTAGGTTACTGTTGCTAGACCTGCAATTGGTTGACTTTGGGCAGTCACTCTGCTGTCAAGTTTGTAGTTCTGGCTCTCAGGTTAGCCAACCGGTAAAGATATGAAATATAATTTTCTTCTTCTAATACGAAGACATATGACTTTGCGTGTCGGGAACCGAATACACCCGATTTGCATTACATGGCTGAAATACGAACAGTGCCAGGTGGCTCATCAATTAAAGTCCGTGACTGTACAAAAAATAAATCTATCAGTGAAAAACAGTGCTACAAAAGACCACTTTATTTAAATATATAGAATTTTGTTTATGGTAAGTAAGACTCGAAAGAAATCGTGAGGTTAAATTAGAAAAATAATACTGGCCAAATATAACTGAGCTGAAAGAATAGTCACATCAGACATTTGAAATAAATGTCATTCTTTAAAATGCAAGCAAACCGAAAGAAACTGCTAATAAACTTTCAATTTAATTAATATCTTCATTAATAACAAGGACTGTTTCTAGAACAAGATACGAAGTTAACAATACAAGATGTCGGGCACAGCGTCAGACTTGGCTACCAGCGAGATGCCTGCATCCGAAGGCCTATCCGTGGTGCCCGATGGTGACGGTATGATTGCAACATTCTCTTGTAACTGACTTACATCTCTGCTTGCAATATTATTTCCTATAAATTCTCCTGATAATCCAAAGTGTACAAAAATAACTATTTTGTCCACTACATTTAAAATATTTGACCCACTGGGGCTCATTTCTCTATATCAATGGAAAATTCACAACATTGCCTCAGAATTCGCTGTACAGGAAAGTTTAACGACTGGTTCTCATGATCCTATTATAGCAATGAGCAGTAATATATCTACATCTACACTAATATTATAAAGAGGAAAGATTTGTATTTTTGTGTGTATGTTTGTAATGAATAAACTCAAAAACGACTGCGCCGATTTCAAAAATTCTTTCACCAAGCTACATTCACCCTGAGTAACATAGGCTATAATTTATAAAGATTACACGCGGGCAAAGCCGCTAGTAATAGATATTTTTAAAATTAATTAATAAACCATTTCGATGAATTGTGTTGCTGATCTATGCTGGCCAACAAACAATTAAAATTATTCTAAGATTACTGATATTTTCGTTAGAACATGTTCGACCTTAATGACGTAATACCTTAATGTGTGTAGAATAAAAGATCCACATGAACAATATTTCTGTGTACGTGAAGGTAGAAGAAACAAGAATTTAATGCTAAGCATATACTTTGGTACTTTTTGATTATTAGTTATTTTGTTACTAAGTAACTCTGTGAACTATATGTTGAATAGGGGAGCCCGAAGCACAGGCGGCAGCATTCCCTCCGTACCCACCGTACGCCACAGAGCCTCCACCACCATCGGTTGCTGAGGCCATTATCGCGGGGCATGGGCTGCGGCTGCAGCATAAGTCTAAGCCGCGAAAATCCTTACGCCCTCTTCCTAAGCCAGCCAAACCCAAGTAAGAAGGCAAGCTTCCTTGCTTAAAATAACACATTCACGATAGAAGTAAAACATTGCAATGTAGCTCTAAAATCAGTAAGGTATAGATTAGAATGATTGCCGACAATTTCTATCAATAATCACGGCAATTCATTCATTCACACTCACGGCAAATTTCTTACTTATGGTTTTACGTTTTATTCAAAGATCGTTAATGTGAAGGTTTAGGGATCTTGCGCACGAGACGGTCGTGTGTGTCTAGTGCCCGAGATCCCTTAATAAGTGTATGTCTCCATGACAGGACAAAATTATTAATTCGACGAGACACGACAAGCGTGAAAGTATTACCAAGTCAAACTCTTGGCTGAGTCCTGACTGACGGCGCTCTATTTCTTTGATTGACGTTCAAAAGTGCCATATATGTGCCTATTTGAAATAAATTATTTGACTTTGACTTTGACTTTGACTTTGGCGCATCGCGCAGGTGGAAAGCGGAGCGGGTTTATCAGACTGATGTCTAGTGGGCGTCCTGAGTGACGGCGCACCAGAGTCGTAGCGTCGGGGTATAGAAGGTCAATATAGTAGAGGTAGACGAAAGTGAATAGTGTTAAGCGATTTTGACCCATATGCACAAACCGTTGACCTGCCCTGCACGTCACCCGCCATACAGTTGGTTGGTAACTTGCTTTTCAATAGGGTTTTTATTCCAGGAGCCCCAAAGCGACAGATGTGAAGATGTCGCCTCCAACTATGCGGGCGCATGCGCGGTGCCTGCGCAGGCATGGCGCCATCTTGACCGACCGACTCGAGCGCATTTCCAAACCGCGCCGGCGCACCATCATATACATGTGGCGGGATAACGCACACTACCTGGCTCCTGATACGGTCAGTGACAAATGTTTAAAGAAATTAAAAAAATCATTACCCGAGCAACAGTCCTATCAGTCAGATTCATGGGACGGGGAAGGTTTAAGCAATCTTTTTTAGTTTCATAGCGGGTTGTGCTACACTTGTGAGTCCTCGAGAAATATTAAAATACAGCCAAACAAAAAAAAAACACTAATTTTGAGTGAATTACGAGAATTTGACGATATTATTACTTACTTGTTATCTCTAATTTTTTTTTCTGTTTAGGTTTCTCGTTTGAGATCCATGTTGGATGCTGATGAACCATTCAAACCAGATCAGGCCTATGAATATTTTGTTAATTTGAAAAAGACTAAGAAGAAAGCTGCTACGTAAGTTATCAGCCTTTTTATGGTTCCGTAGCCCAATTGCAAAAACGAAACCTTTATAATTTCGTTATGTCCGTCACTGCCATTTTCCGCGGAGACTATTAACTATTGACACTATAAGTATCGATGAAATAAAGTGTATTCGGTGCACCGCTAAACAATGGTGTAGATAAATTAGGAATCATTAGAATCATCATCATTAGGGGTGGCATACATCGCTGGAGACGCCCTGGGCGTCGGGAATCCCAGGCGGATTCCCGGCCATCATAGGCGCGGGCGACGAGCAATGGGTAGTTCGCAGTCCGATTAGGACCAGGCCCGGGTCGATGGCGCGTCGTGTTCCACGCGCGCCTCAAAGAGATGTCAGCACAATTGGCGGGGTCCGCTAAGACCGATGCCTGCAAGGGTTACGGGTTAGTCCGAAAGGGATACCGGGACCTTGGCAACAGGCAACTGAAGGAACACGGGTGGGTTTTAGTCAGTAAAAGTCTGACAAGTCTGACACTCCCTTCCGCTCCACCCAGAGCGGGAGAAGTCATTGGATGATTTACTACGCTCAAAAAAAAAAATTGGGTTGGCATAAATCCCAAAAAGCATGAAAAAAAAAACAATGCACCATGTGGTGTATCGTTGGATCCCATAATTAAAAAGATGATGATGTTTCAAAGTCACTTTTTATTTACCGCAACCGAAAACATCCTCCATCCATTTGAATGTTCGGTAGCGACAGCACAAATAACTTTGTTTTTAATAGTTTTTCTACACATACTATGATTAATACAAACTTATGTTTGCGGTCGATATAATCAATACTGTGCATGTGTGAATATTCATCACAACTACGGAAACTGAAGCGGAACCCAGTGCGTGGTCCGACACGTACTTGGCGGGTGTTTGCTTTAACCAAAACCATTGTTTTCGCATGATTTTGCCGCAGTAGGATTATAATCTACTACAGTAAAAATATTTTGACATATAAAGCCAAATGAGGCATTGCTTGTAAAAACCTAATTTCTTATAGAACTGCAGGCGTTCGTGCAATAAAGAAGGACATACTAGCTATGTGCGGCGAAAAAAAATTCGCGTGGGCACGAAATGCTACTGTGGCTTTTGCTAGGGGCATCCAGCAACGTTTATCTAGGCCTGGACGCTACGCGCTCGCTGACGGGTGAGTTAGAAGATGATTCACTCAATTTGTTGCAAGGCACCCATGTTTCATCAAACCCCGCTTTATTCAACTAGAAGTACAAAAGTTCGAATTATTCCTCGTAGATACACTTTCCTCGTTGAGACTCTGTAAAAGAAAATTAAAATCATCTATCATCAACACAATTATTTAGTGCATAACTGTACCTAAACGTGTATCTAAGAAGAATAACTGTTTAGGGTTTTAAAAAGTGTATCTTAAAGGAACACAAGCGCATAATTATCAAAAATGTATCTACGAGGAAAGTGTATCAACGAGGAATAATTAAAAAGTACCTAAAGGAAAATAAGACTAATCGACTAATCGTAGAGATTTGGAATCTCCTCCATGTGTGTAGCCTGTGTAGGTCCTCCGACCTACGCCGTAGCCAAGCGTAGCGACGCTTGGCTACGGCGTAGCTCGTGCTACGACCGCGGGCGGGACGCAATCTAATTAGTTTAAAAACTAAAAAAAAAAAATCTGATCAATTATTAGGTGCGGCGAATAGTTTTATGAACCTATATTTTTACTGAATTCGTTCGGGGATTGTTTCTAAGCTGTCATACTTGCTAAATATATATATACAGGGTCAAATTCAACTTATACTAAGCGAAACTCCGCCGTCGCGATCTAAACATGATTATCAAAAAATAAATAAATTTGATGATTTTTGACCCACACGTTTACAGAGTTTCACTAGCTATAGTCTGTTCAATTTAGAGTTTGACATTTGCACCTGTCAAATTAGTCTACGAGATGAAAAAACAGACTTTAATTTAATTTAACCCTGTCTATTAAATACATTTTAATTTTCCTAAGTACTGATTTTTGTGTTTATTTTTGTTTCATAGAATGTTAAGATTGTCTGATATTGTCTTGCACGATATGTGCTGCTATAGCCACATGAAAACACCGTCAAGACGATGTACAAATGCCAAAGCGAAATTCATGATGGAGATGTCAGACAAGGTAAACACTTGATAAAGAAGCGATTACAATTCAGGGTGTTAGTGTAAACACCGTTATCCTTAAAACCAGTGGTTTAATTTATAGAACTTTTTTTTTAAAGAAAATCTACATTTTGCCACAAAAATATTTCACCCTATACGCAAGGGCAACGAACTTGCGTCTCAACACGGCGGGCGGCAGATGGCGGGGGCGGGCGGGGCGCGCGGGATGTTACATGAAAGCCCGCGAGCGTGCGGCCCCTCTTCAGTCAGCTGTTTCGCAGCTCTCTCGAGCGCGTATCCATGAGTATCGGGACAGTGACGGATATTTACTTTTTAAAATCTTTTAATGAAAATAAGGTTTTTTTTTGTTGGTAATGGGTCATTTATTTTTCTATTTAAGTCAACTACCCATGGTTTGAGTGACAACGGTGTTTACCCTTGCATACTGTATAATTTATTTTGTGATATTAGCATTTTATTGACAAAAAGTGTAATTTTCTTCTGGACAGATTGCCGTTTGGATTGATGAAATTCTAACTGAATCTGATGACAGAATGCTTATGATGGACTTTGATGAAGACGACGGTAAGTAACTACAGTTAAATAGATTTGTGTAAGTACAGTTAAGTAGATTGAACGTTGTGAGGAACTATTGTCAACATTTTAATTGGAGCCCGCGGTATTTAACTCGACGTGTAAAGGTAAGCCGTGCCGTTTGAAATTGTGACAATCGTTCATTGACGTTTTTGATCTTTTGAATATAAATGATGAAGTTTAAATTTAAAAACAAAGTTCCGAGAAAAATGGTGACTGAACAAAAATCTCAAAAGATATTGAACAATTGTTTACAAATTCAAATAACTCTATTTATTATGTTTACCCAATTTTCTCGGAAGCTCACGAATTTCATGCATGGCTTAAGGTACGTTACTGAAATCGTTTCATTTTTTACGAGAAGAAGTGGAAAGGTTCTACGGCGAGGACGGGTCTGCGCCCGCGCCTGGCTTGCCCTCACCGGCGTCAAAGACACCTTCCGCCTCGTCAGTCGGCTCCAAGAATGTCTCCGCTCCTACCACCACGCCCACCGCCACATCCAGCACCACCGCTGCTTCAGATTCTAAGCCATAGTGTACTGATTTCAAAAGAGATTAGTAAGTAAGTAGTATAGTTTAAGTGTAAATACCTCAATCTGCCGAGCCTTTTCCCAACTATATTGGGGTCGGCTTCCAGTCTAACCGGATGCAGCTGAATACCAGTGTTTTACATCGAGCGACTGCCTATCTGAGTCCACAACCCAGTAACTGGGTAATACGATACCCCTTGGTAAGACTGGTTGTCAGATTTTCAGGCATCTGACGACCCGTAACGACTGTCAAAGATCCACGAATGACAGCCGGGACCAACAGCTTAACGTGCTTTCCGAGGTTCGGGGGCGTCTCGATATGTAAAGATGGTCACCCATCCACGGACCAACCCCGGCAAGCGTAGCTTAACCTGACGGATCGCCCGTGCGGCTTTTATTACTTAGCCACGAGCTAAGGGTATTTACCCTTTAAGTGTAAATACCTATAGTTTAATATACTTAAATTAAATATCGTAAAATTCGAGTAACGTGTTTGTTCACAGATATTTTATTAGCAGCTAGAGGCGGTGGTTTATATGGTGATGGCGGTGATGGAGGTGGTGGTGATGATGGGGATCGTTCTTCTGATAAGATGGGCCCTGTAAGTATCCATCAACATATTATTAACTTTGTTGAAATTTCCATAATTACCTAATTCTTATTAAATCATAATTATTTCAATAGGATACGATCATCAAGTTTGGCTTTATCGTCAACAAGGAGACAAAGGAGCCAATGGCATTTCAATATTATAAAAATAATTTAGAAACAGCCCTTGAAATAACTTATATCTATAGACCTGAACCGACTGCTCCAACTTGATGCATAAACTACGTAGAATTAACGATGAATCTAAAATATTATGAAACGAAACTTTAAAATACCGCAATCTAACATTAACTAAGTAATTTTAAATAAATAAAGTAAAATTGAGACTCGATTATTTGTATATTTTCCCATTCTATGTCTTACAAGTGAACACGGCGGAATGAGGTAAATGATTATACAAAATTATTTTACTTGAATCTTCATTTTCCACGTCTGATGAGTCCTACTGCTTCACTTCAAATCTATTCAAAAGTTTTATTGCTAATTAGATTTGATCTAATCTCTCCGTTGTGTTCATTTGTGTCAGATGGAGAATGAAGATTTACGTCATTATGTAAGATGTTGTTGTTTATGTAAAGTTAATACAGATAGGTACCTATGTTTTCAGGGTGGGCCACGGCGTGGTCACAGAGAGGGTGAGTATGGACTCATAAGATACATACACCCAGTTTCTGATTTGAGAAAAGTAGCAAATCTCAACTGATTATTCTCAAATACATAAGTATGCGCTTTTAAAATCGAATTTCGTTAAACCATAATCAACTGATCATTTACTTGAGTATTCTTGATCAATGCAAACACGTTCCAGTCTTGATTAGAGTTTAAAAAATCTTAATTCAGAAACGAAATTCGATTTTAAAATCGAATACTAATACAGTATGCAAGGGTAAACACCTTTGTCACTCAAACCATGGGTAGTTGACTTAAATATAGAAATAAATGACCCAGTAACAACAAAAAAAAAACCTTATTTTCATAAAAAGATTTTAAAAAGTAAATATCCGTCACTGTCCCAATACCCATGGAAACACGTTCGAGAGAGCCGCGAAACAGCTGACGGCCGGTCATGTAACGTCCCGCGCGCCCCGCCCGCCCCCGCCAACCGCCGGCCGCGGCCGGTCGTTGCCCTTGCGTGTAGGGTGAAATATTCTTGTGGAAAAATGTAGATTTTCTTTAAAAAAAAAAAATGTATTTTTCCATTGATTTTACGTTCTATAAATGAAACCAAACCACTGGTTTCAAGGATAACGGTGTTTACACTAACACCCTGTACATACATACATCTGCCTAGCCTTTTCCCAACTATGTTGGGGTCGGCTTCCAGTCTAACCGGATGCAGCTGAATACCAGTATTTTACATGGAGCGACTGCCTATCTGACCTCCACAACCCAGTAACTGGGTAATACGATACCCCTTGGTTAGACTAGTTGTCAGACTTTCGTGCTTCTGACGACTCGTAACGACTGTCAAAGATCCACAAATGACAGCCGGGACCAACGGCTTAATGTGCTTTCCGAGGCACGGAGGAGTCTCGATATGTGAAAATGGTCACCCATCCACGGACCAACCCCGGCAAGCGTAGCTTAACCTGATGGATCGGCCCGAGCGGCTGTTATTACTTAGCCACGAGCTCCTCCCTACTAACACCCTGTATGTTTGAAAATAATCAGATGAGATTTGCTACTTTTCTCAAATCACAAACCGGGTGATAGACTCGTAGATTTACTTACCTACTTCAAGTGACTGATTTTCTTCCACAAATAATTACGCTTTTTCCTTTTAGAGCATCCCGCTTATTTAAAGTTTGAGGGTAAGTTAAATAAATTCTTTTAGTGAATAAATATTAAATAATCTATAACAAAATATATAATTTAAATGATTATGACATACTTTTTCTATTAGGAAATATGAGGAAAGCTTTCGAGATATTGACGGATTCGATGGAAGCAAAGGGCGATGACCAACTATTATCGGTTGGAAAATTTAACCAAACATACCGCGAGGCCTCTAATGAGTAAGATTCATATAATTTCGCCAGAATTATAAGCTAGGAATTATGTTTGTGGCAATTTATTTCATCACCATATTGCTCTCAAAACGGTAAAAGAAAAGATTTTGAAGAAAGGTATTTCGAAGACATATCGTCCGTGAACTTCTGAGATCTTCTATCTACTTTCAAACAAATTTTACAGGAGAAACGTAAAATTGTTTTTTATTTTAATCGTAATTAGGAGATTTTAGTAAAACAAAGTTTTTCGAAAAAATGTTAGTTAGGAGGTATCAGAAGTTCACGGACGATATGTGGTATCCACCAACCCGCAATAGGTCCTCGTGGTTGATTACGGCCCAATCCCTCTCACAGAGGAGAGGCCTATGTACTGACAGTGGGGAGATCACAGAGCAAGGAGACGACTCGGAGACCGCAGCGCTGCTAGAGAAGGTATTGTCAACACTTTCGATACAAATCAAGCGTGTGAGTGACTGTAACCGTTTACTCATAGAAACTGAAGGCCCGTGACAATTCTGATATTGTCAATGTCAGCCAAACTTGTATTGTTAGTACTTACCTAATAACTACATACAACATTATCACAAAACACCCAATCCACTTCCTCACACATTCATCAAACATTTACTCTTATACTATACAACTCACTCTTCACTTTCTCACTCTCACATTTTTAAAGCTTACCACAACATAAAAAAATGCACCCACTTGACACAGTCCACTGGCACGTCTGCCAAAATAGAATCATAGAATAGAATCACTTAAGCATACACTATAGCCGGATTCTGCCCCCTAAGATACAGGCCTAGCCTAGTTTAGGGGACAGGGTTGAACCTATTGTACTTACTTACCTATTGCTAAATTAAGATCTTTTATCTGTATACAGTGCAATGTACTTGAACTTTGTGGTAATAAAAAAAATATTTATTTATTATTTAATGGCGCCTCTAGTCGCTGCCGGCGGGCGCGACGATGGCGTGCTCTTTGGGGACATTATAATCTGATTATGCGTCAATCATAGTAATTCTAACTTTATGTGAATGACGTAAATAATTAGCGCTGCGTTTAGTTGTCCTCTAGATCCCCATCACCCATACATGAATTACGTCCGTACTAAGGTAAAACTCAAGTCTTATTACCCCAGGCATATTGCTAAGCTGCAGGTTCGATACCTATGGAGATTCCAGATATAATGCGTAAAGTTTACTTATTTGGAACAAAATGATTCACAGGTTAAAACGTGCGACTGATTTGAAAGCTACGGAATATAGTGCGGTGGAAGGAGAAAAAATTTATAATAAACTTGAACATTTGACCAAAAACATCACTCCGCCAGATATCGCCAAGGCCATGATAGGTTTATAATTTTTTTTTAAGATTTTTTCCCCGTCCGTTTTCTAATAATACTTAACACTTTCGCGAATAGTAAACACCAATAGACGTAATAACAATAAAACTTTAATTGTGTCTCATTCAGTGTCCGCGAAAGTGTTAACTTACATCCAAGACCAACGCTACGACAGTCCTCTAATTTTTTATAAATTCAGCCGTAATTAGCGTGTTCACACATCAACGAGTCGTTATTTTTACCGGATCCTGATTGAATATCTACGATTCGATTTTATTTTGTCAGTGGCTGTTAAACTCCTTTATCCGTTTTCACGCGGTCACGAATCGTGACAATCACGAATACGGCCTAAAAATGAGAATCCGAAATGATGAATGAGAATGACGGATCGTTTCTTTTTTTTGCGTTTCGGCTTTCCGTGAGGAGGGGGAAGCTCGCACGCCCCGCACGCTTCTCTTTTTGCCGATATCGTCGTGTGCACGTGTGTATTATATCCGAAAAGGCAAAGAGAATTAAACCACTTATTATAAGTTATTGCGAAAAGGAGAACGGAGATAGGAAAAATGTTTGTCGATCTAATAGATCGAGAAGTCTTAACTAAATAACTACCAGTTATAAAGACAAAATCGGTACTACAACAGCATGGCGGAATTTGGTTTATACCTAAATGTGAACGTCTATTAGTCTCAAATCGTAATGCTGGGGCTACATTGTCGCGTTATCGCGAACTATACTTCGCGCTCTCTCTGTTGCTCAGTCGTCGAGCGATGTGCGAGAGAGAGAGCGCGAAGTTTAGTTCGCGATAACGCGACAATGTAGCCCCAGCATATTTAATTTCGAATCCTCAATGACGGATGCATGTGTGAACAAGCGTAATTCCTTTAAGTGCCTACAGTCTGATTTAGTTGGTTAATACATACAAAATAAGTACGGTCTACTTACCTATTTATATTTTTTCAGATATGCTCGAAATATGTACGAACTACTTGGCGCAAAATGCAGAATATAACAGTATGGATTTAACGTTATTATATGTTTATACTCACGACTACCCACTAGTTTTGGAATATATTACAACATTTTGAATCCACACAATAATCTCGAATCTCAACTGTATTTTAAACAATAAGATTTTGTTCCCTTTGTTCTTGATTCTTGTGTCCATTCTGCTTCAATAAAAGTTACTTTCCAGAGGAAAAAGGCCCTGCATTTAAATTATTGGTCAAAGAATTAAATAAAACACCAAACGTTCATATGTATGACAAAGGTAAAATAAAAAGGACAAACGCTCAGGCGGCTGAACAGTTAGTGTCAAATGCTTTTTACCAGTACTGTAGTGAATAGTGAACACAAACTGTCAGAAAAGCTAACGGTGCGTAAAAGTTTATATAACTACTGGCACAGTAGGTACTACTGGGAAAACATTGCCTAGCGTCATTTCGTTTAAAATAGTTAATTGATGCAGGCGTGACTTTGCGGAAATCCATTATAAAATACAATAGACGCTGATATATTTAGTAACCTATTCCGCTTGACTATTCTTCAAGAGTCATAAAAACCCTGTAAGAAATCGACACGTGTTTCACCTATCAACGAGGCATCTTCAGGATGACGATTGACCAATTGCAAACCAGAACGCGACGTGTTACCACACCGAGCGCTGGACGCAGTCTGCGTCCAGCGCTCGGTGTGGTAACACGCCTCGTTGATAGGTGAAACACGTGTCGATTTCTTACAGGGTTTTTATGACTCTTGAAGAATAGTCAAGCGGAATAGGTTACTAAATATATCAGCGTCTATTGTATTTTATTTCGTTTAAATTTTTCGGGACTTCTTTTTGTCGTTTCGACGGTACATCTCTATTTCATATTGACGGCCGCATTTATTGCGGCGTCAGAGGCGTTGTTCAGATCGTCAAGGGTGAAGGTGAACCATGTGGTGGTTTTTCATCTTCCTGCCCTTGTCCCATGTTTCTTGGGGTCGCTGCAACACGTTTTCGTTTCCACTCTCCCCTTTCAACCGTCCCGCTATCATTCACTCCCTTCTCTTTCTTATCATTTCTCACACAATCCATCCATCTTTTCTTTGGCCTTTCTCTCCCGCTCCATCCATCAATACTTCTCCCTCCTCATCACATGCCCATACCAGGCCAAACGATTACCTTTCAACTTTTCTGTCAGGTGGTAGTTTTTGAGGACTGAAAATCTCGAAAGATTTTTTCGAACAATTAAAAATCCCTTAATCCCATGGGGGTATTTCGGAGTCCTTGACGAGAGGCTTCTAAAAGATCGATTTGGACCACTGTAAACGGGCCATCCTGTAGGTATAAGTATTGTGTAACGTATCGCGGATTCTGTGCCCACGACGATACTTGCGCTAATACTTGGGGTCAATAAGGTGTCAGGCGTAGGTTAAAAAAAAAAAAAAGGTACTTCTGTGAGTTACTTCTCACAGTAGTACCTTTTTTTTTTTTTGGGTGGGAAATCATCAAATGACTTCTCCCGCTCTGGGCGGCGCTCTGACTAAAACCCACCCGTGTTCCTTCAGTTGCCTATTGCCAGGGTCCCGGTATCCCTTTCGGACTATTCCGCAACCCTGGCAGGCTCACGGCTCTCAGTAGTACCTACGTATAGATACGCGTTGAGCTAATGTGCCCTCCACTCTATTCGCGATACATTACCGTGCTAGACCAAAAAGTTTATGGATCAAATCGAAGATTTTTACTAGTGCACTGTTAATTATGCTGAATGTATTAAGGTAGTGTACATCATTCAAATAGATATTTATGTATTGTACGATTAGTTTGATAATTATCTACTCAACTTTTTAGACTCTTAAAAGCTAAAGGTCTGGAAGCCGATCATGATGAACCCAACTTATCACAAGTAATTTTTAATGCACTGAAAAGAATAATAACTAGAGTTACGCCGAAAGAATTGAAAGCGGATATGGACGGTATGAGAACAGTCATTGAAAATAAATGCATCTAGGTACAGTCGAAAAAATTGAATTCTGACCCACCATAAGCTTATTTTCTTACAGACATTCAAATACAATTAGGTCGACATTAGCGTAAATATACATTTCCTTGGTAACGAATTTGTCATCTGCCATCTTTGTTATTTTGACGGTTTCAAACGATTTATCGTCAAAGTGGGTCATGATTCACTTAGCGTGACTGTACAATGAATACCAACTTATTAATTGTAATTATTCATTTTCGTAGAAACTGTGGATGTTTGCTCAAAATATTTGTCTCAGAAAGCTGTGGATGACAGTAAGTACCATTTTTAACGAGTTAAAAAGCGGGAGGTTCTCAATTTTACCGTTTCTTTTTTTTTTCCTTTCATTTTGTTGGATTTAACTAAATTGACTACTATTTAGTTTAATTCAACCATATCAGAGGCTTCATAATCTGTCTTACCCAAACATTATTATATTCGTTTCGAAGTAGTTCTTTCCTCTTCTTTAAAGTTTAAAAAAGAATTTGGTGTGAAAAGATAGGTAACAATTTGACATTTCTTTATTCCGCAGCAGCAAGAGTATACCACTAAAGTTCAAGTATACCACTAACGTGCGGTTAATTGTACATGTTTATTGAAAATACTCCTAGTAATGACTAAATTCCAGGTGAACGTGGTCCAGCGTTTGATCTCCTGATAAAGGAACTAGAAAGACAAGGAGAAAAACCCTTCAGTGACTTCTCTGCTCTCAGCACAAGATATGCAGCAGCATACGTGTGTGTAACTATATTCTAATAACTTCATTGCATCGTTTGCCATGAGATTCACAGGAAACTTAGGCATATTCGTCAAAGAAAGCTGAACGAAAGAAATATTGAAACGAATAGAAGTGATCAAAGGTGCAGTGGGAGAAATTAATTGCACCCCTTCAGAGCTGCAAAATGTTTGGGAAATAAAACTTAAAGCAGACTTTGACGGAAGAAGTTTTATAAACAAAAAGCCTAAGTCTATCAACTGCTACACTCGCGACAATCTAAGAAGTCCGTTTTGACGTTTCGTTCTCGTACACACGGCTACACATCAAGCTATGCATTTCCAGTATAAGCTGATCTCGCATTGTACGAAAATCCTACACAATGCGAGATCAGCGTAAACTGGAAATGTATAGCTTGATGTGTAGCCGTGTGTACATGCAATAAAACGTTATGCCTTGGGAATCAGGTTTAATCAATGTAGATAAGTCGTCGATTGCAAACTCTCTAAGTATGATCAATCGATATGTCTCGAGAGTCAGTTTATAACAAACCAATTTTTTTTTTCATCGCTACACAATGTCAAAGTCAAAGTCAAAGTCAAAGTCAAATAATTTATTTCAAATAGGCACATATATGGCACTTTTGAACGTCAAACAAAGAAATAGAATTGATTCTAGTTGCCCCTTCCAAAAGGTAGTTTTCGTATGGAGAAGAATGGGCAAGAAACTCCATCGTTACTCTTTTAAAAATGTTTTACAATATTTTGTATACATTAATTATATAATTATATGTGAAGACGATGCACCTAAAATAAGATTACTGTACTACGAAAGGTAAAAAGAATTATAAATGGAGCAATAATGAATAAATTAATTACCAGATACATGGTGCTCACATATTTACAAAGATTGTAAAAGTATACGATATTACAATAGTCCTAACATTGTTACAAGTAGTACTAATAAGTCAGTGCGTGAGTTTAAGTAATGACAGAGTGTAAAAGTCTATGACATACAAATAATAAATAAAAAACTAAATTAGCTATCAGTTTGATTTTGTCCAGACACTAAATCGTCCTATGGAGCAAGACCAGCATGTTTCCAAGCATTCTTATCTTGGATATAATCCTCTAATTTGTAATAAGCTTGTTTACAAAGTGTACTTTTTATATGAGTTTTAAATTTTCTTTCATTTAATTGCAATATATCACAAGGTATTTTGTTATAGCATTTAACGCAGTACCCCATAAAAGATGTTTGTACTTTAGCTAATCTGAAAAATGGTTGATCTATTTTATCTTTATTTCTAGTATTAAAATTATGCCTATCACTTATTTTATTAAAAAGATTTAAGTTTTTTCTTACATACATAATATTCTCATAAATGAATTGGCAAGGTACCGTCATGATATTAATCATCATCAATGCATTTTTATAGCTGTCAAAACGGACTTCTTAGATTGTCGCGAGTCTAGGCATGATGATGACTTCTTACACGGTTCGATTTAATTGCCGTTGGCATACAATAAACGCATAGACGCCGCCGCATTGTTCGCCGTGAAGTTTTCTCAGAAATGGTTTTGTTAAAATTTGCGTCGCGCGGCGAATCGCGACAGTATTAAATCCACTGATGCCTAACACACATACACCGCCCGCCGCCCGACCGGTGCCGTGTGTAAACCGCCTACGTCGAAGCAAAAATTGTAGTCTGAATAAATAAAATTTAATTTAAACAGTTTTATTGCAAGCCACAGGCAAGAAACATGCATCGTGTGCTAATAATAATTAATATAAATAGTGCTATAAAAGCCCCATTGCTTTATCTTTATAGCAGTATTTTAGTTAAACTACCTAACCTAGTAATGAAATGTTTACTCTGCTTTTTTTAGGTTAAAGTCAGCGCCTGGCTTAGGGAGCTCTACGCCGGATCCTAAGACTGCGGATGAGTTTAAAGTAGATCTCCATAAAGCGGCAGACACGGCCACGCCTAAAGCAATGATACCAGATATGAAGAGTCCGTTACAATTTTTTTTTTTTTTTTTTTTAATTCTTGCTATAGTTTAAAATGAAACTAGTCACGGTCGCCATGACCTCATTCACCTAGACGTGACTGAACAGCATTGCTATTCTGTAACCATTTCACCGTAAAAACTTAGGTGAAGTGAGCGTGGAGTGAGCTGTCACTGTCATCGATGCCTACTGATACTAAGGCAGTGACAGCACAGAATAAATAAGAGCAGAATGAAACCTTCTTAACAGAGCTCAAAATTCTTACCTACTTTCATAGGGCTGTCACTCGGTTATTGAAAATAAAATAAAATCGGGCAAGGTGGGATTCGAGATTCGGCAATGAGCACAGATAGATGGACAGACGGACGGATGGCCGGACGGACAGACGAGTAGACGGACGGACGAACAGGCACTGATAAATTTACCGTTTTCCAATTTTGGTAAGGAACATAAAAAAATTGTGTAGCTTTGAAAGGCTAAATGGTTAACTATGTTAAGCCCGCACGCACGAGAGATTTTTTCCCGTGGTGATTTCGTTTCGCGCACTGATTTGTTGGATAGTTGGAAATACAAAAGTGTGTTAAGTAAGTACCCTAATAGAAAAGGTCAAACAGCATCTTGCTAAGACCACGTGAACAGTCCTCAGTTACTTCATGTGTAAATATACTTTGGTACCTACATACCTACTAAAACAAAAATACGAAACAAATTGGAGACGAACAATAACACGCCAATTGATACAGGCGGTTCCTACTTAAACCATAAGAATAATAAATAATAATTCTTATGGGAAAACCTTATCGCCATCCTAGTTATTTTGGATATTGGGTAGCAATGTACCTAACTCGTAACTAAATAATTCTGTAATAAGCATTAAAAATGTGTAAGGTTTGTGTAGTATAAGTACAAAGGACAGGATCCTTTGGATATAGACAACTTACTATTATTAATACGCACAGTACAGCAATTTGGCATTTTTTTAAATAAAAAACTAAACTTCTGCGTCGTACCTATCGCTGCCGCTGGCACACGGCATACCCCTAAACTTAATCTTCGCACTGAGCCGGCTCAAACCGGTTTTTCTTCTAGCGGGCGCCGGTGCACCCCCCGCGCGCCTTGTCCGTGACAGGCAACGCACACATCGCTGTGCGTGTAGTAGTGCTCCCGCGCGAGACGTTAGTATGAAGCTTACAGTCTGCTTCTTATTTAGTCTTGTGGTGACAGTTCACTCCAAGCTTACTTCACCTAAATTTTCACGATGACATTTTTACAGAATAGCACAACTGCTCAGTATTCAGTGCCCAACAGATCACGTGAATGTATTTATTCTAGACTCACTCGCCATAATAATGTTCAACCGGTTTATACTTACAAAAACTGATTTTTAAACAATATTATAGCTAGTACCTAAACGGGCTGTAAACATTTTGCTTCTTTCCAGATGTGGTTGACCTTAGTGGCAATTACTTGTCCGCGTTCATTCGTGACAGAGGTTGGTTCTTTTGAATATCTACTAAAATATTTGTTGGCAATGTATGCCACCAACTTCTACGACGGCGAATTTACTGAGATTCTCAAATTTCGTCAGAATATTTGCTCCGTGACGATTCATTCATCCCATTTAGACACTGTACCACACTCAGAGACTTCATTTAAAAATAATCATAAATTATACTTTACTAAATTTAAATGTTTTCAATCTTACATAATCCCTATATATCCCTAACCCATATTTTTCACTATCCAATTTAAACTTCAGTTAAATTTTTAATAACGACTCGTGAGTACCTATCTACTGGCACAAATCTTCAGTCAAAACTATGATTTCGATATTTTAATTATAGGTGACTTTTGGGGAACGCCTATTTCCAGCAATAGACGTCTTTCGGCTGAAATGATGATGATGGTGATGAATTATAGGTACAGCTCCGTACTTAACAGTTTTTTTTTTTTATAGGGCCTGCGATGGACAGCTTGTTGAGTATGATGAGGAAGAAACCAAACGCAGTGTTTGCTAAAAGAAATGCGTACTCAATGAACTACGCAACCGCAGCGGATGAGTAAGATTAATTATTTGTTTTTTAGACAATAGGTACTCTAAAGGCCAATAAAGTGATTATCGAACATTGTTTATATTATAGAATTGAGAATGCACCCTACCTAGTCCCATATCTTCCTATAAAAGACATTGCCGATGAAGGAAAAGCAAATTTAACCAATGACATGAAGGATGTGACGCCTCCAAATCTGAAACTGCCAGTGCAAGGTAAGTATTAGTCCTCCAGACCGTATTTCGGCCACGGCAGCCAATCTCAACGGAGACTAGCCTTCGGCGCGGGAGATATTATAGTGCACAAGTGTGTGCGCTGATACAGGTGCACTCTCTCTTCCCTCACTGTCATAGTCCGATGGGACAGCAATCCGACACGACCGGAGAGAGATCAGGTGCAGGACCAACGCCTTAATGTGCTTTCCGAGGCACGGGGGTATCACACCGCCAACTTCCAAACTCCGGGTTGTTACTACGAAATTACTAATGAAAAACCCAATAACACTTTGCCCGACCCGGGAATCGAACCCAGGACCCCACGCTCAGCAATCAGCAGTTGCAAGATAAGTAGGAAGATAGCGAATTCACTTTACATGTAGATATTAAAATACTTCTGAATATATTTTTTTTACAGCGTTGATCCAGGACGTTTCTAAACATTTGTCCCAACTGGTCGCACTACGAAGTAAGATCACACAATATACCTAATTAATAAGTTATTGTACATTTCATAGAACATCTACTGATAGTAGCTGATGAAATACACAAAGGTACTGTGTTTACCAGGTGGAGTAGCTGGCGATAGATACAAGATGAACTTTTTGTCTGCGGTCAAAAAGTCATTGGGGAAAAGACCTCTTTATAAATATAAGTCCTACAAGAAAACCTATGCTGATGCTGCGAATGAGTAAGTATAGGATATTGTACAGCTGTACCTAAAGCTTGGCAAAAAAGAGTATGATGCGGTGACAAATGAAACTAAATATGTTACTTAAGTAATGCAGACCTATGATGTTGGCACTACTTTGGCGACAAGTGCTAGTGGGTTTTGAGTCAGTACAAGCAGCGTTTTTAACGGTAATATGCGGTAGTGGCGCCCTCATTTTTTCCAAATTATTTTTTGTCAAGCTGTTACTATGACTCAAAACTAACACGCCATCTATTTTTGTTAGATAATAGTTATTTCCATAAATGATTGTTAAGATATTTTACATTTTTGTGTGCTTTGAAAATGGCTTTTAGCAAAAAGACGACCATTGTGACACCCAGAGTAATTTTAATACTGTGGTTTGTACATACAATAAAGAGTATTCTACGAGTAAGTATGTATCTAACAAATCTACTTATTCTAGTCGATAAGACTTATTCAATCAATAATATATTTTGATAAAAGTTATCCCACGTTGTAATCCAATGTAATAGAATCTACTCTCGATTCTAAACGAACTACTTGGTTTCCGTTTTGAGTTATTATTTCAATTGGGTACCTACAACTTGGAATAATGTATACAAGTGAATCCTTTCTAACTGGTCATCATTATCATCATTGGCAGCCTTGTTCACCCACTGCTGAGTACAAGCCTCTTCTCCCATGCCATTCTGCTTTTGTAGAGCTTTGTAAAGTATTGTATTATTTTAATTATTCTAAATGTAAAGACTGCGGTTTTTTTTTTTTTCATTCTTTAGTTTTAACGATCGTCCGGCGATTTGAGTATTTTATGAGACCTACCCAAATGTCCTTTCTTTAGTATTTTTGTCGAGTCGTTGAGTTCCTTAAGTTCTGAGTTGAGCTCCACAATTACTGGCAAATGCTTGCACTGACTGGACAGGTCCACTCAAATCGTTGTAGTTCTTTCCTCAAAAGATTCATTTCAGACGCTAATCTACATGGTCCTCATATGGCCTGACCAAGATTATGTCTGGACTTCAAAAGAGACTGCGACCTCTGAGTTTGTTTCGGCCTTTCTTCTCAGTGTAGTCAGATAGGAAACGCCGACCTCATCTAGCTTATTTTTAATATTTTTTTAATATGACGTTTAAAAGTGATTCCAATATCCTATTTACAGAATAAACAATTTCATTTCATTTCATTGTGCCATGCATTGATCCATGCGAGTCTCATCCACCTCTTCCCCGCGATCTTCTGAAGGTTGTCCACTCACCTGGCTATATGGTCGGCCAACGCTATCGGTCGGTCTATCTATTTAATGTTTACAGATTACAGAACTTAGATTCTGTACCACTGGATAATCTCTCGCCACCTGAAGCCGCCTTGGGTCAAGTAATTAATTCCGAAATGAAAAGAGGAATACCAACGAAACTGGCCCCTACTGTTGTTGAAGATATACAGTGTAATTGTCTGTTTTATTTAAACAACATAACATCACGCCTTGTATCCTCAAAGGGGTGGGAAGAGGTGTACCTACCTACCTACTTATAGTACACCCAGATTTCGTCAGTTACGTTAAATTTCCATATAATAGGGCGTGCCTATTACCATCAAACAGGCACAAATCTAGACTCCGGGCTGCTACTGAGAAATTACAGATGGAAAAACACATTGCCCGGCCCGGGAATCGAACCCGGGACCTCATGCTCATTGCATAACGTACGGTCAGTGGTCGGTGTTTTTTCGACGGACGCTTAGGCCGCTTGTTGGTACACGCTAGGAAAAGTCGCCAGGCCTATGCAAGAATTCGTGTCCTTTCTACACACGAAATGCGTACATTGCTTCGGAGCTGCCCAAGAAAAAAAATCTTGCCTGCGATAAATGTTGCTGAAGTGCGGAGGGGCAGGGTAAGGGTCGGGTAGTTTTCGTGCCTAGATCCGACAAAATTCTTGTCGTGTACATGATGAATTGGTCCTATCTGCAGCAGACACTGTGAAATTAGCGTGTACAGGCGGCCTGACAGTAACTTTGGTTCACCCTTCGGTATTTTGTGACGTAGGTTCGGTTTTTAGCGCTTGCGACCACTAGACCAACCAGGCAGACTGCTTTACATAAAATACAAATATTATTTTATCAACAGCGAAGGGCTCAAAAACCACTCCACTCCACTCTTTGGTGTATAATGTTGTTTATTACTTGTAATAATGTAATCAAGTATTCAGCATTATGTAGGTATCTAACTGTATGCGTTATTATTTAACTTTGAAGACTATTAAATGGCCCGTCGTAATATACCTTTCTATTACTTTTTGTATTGTTAGCTACGAGCCTGTGCGTCAACCAAATACGATTTAAAAAATTACGATACTAACTCGTACACTTATTTTCTAGCTACTATGGATATAGCGGCTATGCATTTAGCTAAAACTGGAGTTCAAAAAGGTAAATAAATTACTACCTATGGATTTAAAGAACGTAATACTATGATCATTTACTAATTTTGCAGTGTTGAACAGGAGATGCCATGGATTACGTGGTGCATCTTATGCAGGATAGGGGAGAAAAACCACTTGCCAAATTGCAAGGATATGACCAGACATACAGTGATGGCGCAAGAAGGTTTGTATCTTTATTATAATTATGACAGATTGGTAGTTACCAATAAAAATTAAATTTAATATTAAATTGTACCTTGGCACACTTTGCGAATCTTATACAAAATCTAAATTAAAAAAATAATCCACTTAATAACAGGCATACTTAATACCTTGGTATAACGTTTTACTTAATTAAACTTTAGCTAATTATATTGTCCTTCGACAAACGCCTCTTCTAGAGCTTTCCATTTTGTTCTGTCCTTTGCAGTGCGTGTCCATTCTGGATCAGCTACCTTTTTGATGTCGTCTTCCCAACGTTTAGTTTGTCTACCTTTGTTCCTTTTACTATCACGCGTGATAAAAAATATGTATATGATGGAAATAATATTCACTTTACTAAATGAATTCTTGCTTGTAGACTTGAGAATACTTTAACTCTACAAACTAGCGTTGTTGATGTAGCTGCTTACTCATCAGTGAAAGGTAAACTCACTGAAATGACACACGAGAAACCAGATGAGAGATTTGCAGAAGTTCTACCGGGTAATTAATTACTATATACTTAATATTTTTGTACAAATTGTTGTATTTTAAAGTAAATACTTATTTTATTATGTTAGTAAATTTTAGACCTACATCGAACTATGCTATGGCTATGAGTGTTCCATAATTTCATTTTTGGTAGCTTGTGACTTCTAAAATGACCTCTTCAAAATCGATCTTCAGCAATAATCCTGTTTTGTGATTTTTATAATCTAATTTAATCATTAAATCTCTTTTCTATTCTTTATACATGATGCCTTTTATCACGATGGATGTTTTTTTTTATTAAAGCTTTTAAATGTTCATAATATTATTATAAACATTCATTTTCGCGCACAGAAATAATCGACGATTCAGCAAATTTTCTGGCGGCGCCTGTACCGGAGAGTAAGTAAACATTACGGATATTTAATTAAAATTCTTTGCTTTCTTTTATGTATTATTTCAATTTATATAACATATTCTTATGTAACTGTAAATCTCAGCAAACGCCGAACAGAAACAAGTTTTAGCGGACTTAATGGGCCGAAAAGGAGAAACAGTCATAGGAGAAAAACAGGCTTATAAATTGACTTATCAAGAGGGTGGAGACGAGTAAGTCTTTGTTTAAGTATCAATAAGTAAGGAGAAATGCGAAGATATGAACCTATGTTAGTATAATTATGTTCGATTACCTCTCTCACACGGATAGGTGCAAGATATATGTTGGGTGCAATGGTTTCACTATTGCAATAGCCACACTGACGCTTGGTGCGATCGCTGCATGGCTCCCACTCTCACTCAATCACACATCATCATCATCATCACCACCATCATCATCATCACCACATCATCATCTGGTCACTTAGTCAATCTCCGAGTGAACAGATACATCATACATCAGCGGCATGCCAACAAAATATAGAACGCATTCATATGCAAAATTGCAGAGCACCTGGCACATGTCACCAACTATTTAGTTCAGCAAGCCACATTGCTCGGTTCGTGCTACCCTACTCACCAAACGAAGATCTTAACTGTGTGGTTTCAGCATTAAAAATGCGATTTTCTCCTAAATTATTGAAAAATAGAAGAGGTGCTTCGTATTAAAAAAAAAAAACATTATAGTTCTGCGGCTATGTCTGGCAAGCGCACGGATTCTTTAATAAAACATTTGTAGAACCTATATAACCTTCCCGTTACTCGTTTTTGTATAATCATGACATTACCTGGATTTTTAATTGTAGTGTTATAAATGCTCCAGTGGGTGTCAAAAAAGCCCACGATGAAGCGAAGAATAAAGAAATGGTTAAACAAATACAAGCTGTTATACCAGATAAAAAGATGGAGATGGTTCTTAAAGGTGTCATTACTTTAATTATCCACTTAGTTGATGATTAGTTTGTTTGTTAGTAATTAATTTTAACACTAGTGTTACGATCTTTGGCTGCTTGCGTACCACAAGCATAATCAGCCTATAATGTTCCCACTGCTGGAACACAGGCCTCCTCTCTGTGAGGGGGAGTGGGCCGTAATCCACCACTCGGGCCTAGTGCGGGTTGGTAGATGTCACATGTCTTCAAATTTTTAGGACATGCCGGTTTCCTCACGATGTTTTCCTTCACCGTGTTAAGAGCGGTAGTCATGAAATAATCTACACGAAGTAAAGCGCCTGTCAGGTCAGGCTTCGAATCTATGACCTACAACTCTCAATTCGCGGCTGTTACCACTGAGCTACCACTTGCTGCTTGGGTAATCTGCACGATTAAAATGTATGGAACAGTAAAAAAAAAAAATAGTATAACCGGATGCAGCTGATATGAATTTAACACGAGTGTAGTGATTCCACAAGTTACTGGGTAACATTATAGGATACCCCTTTCTCAAATTGGTTGTAAGACTTTTGTACTTCTGATTACCCGTTTCGCCGCGATGAATTATAAATATAATTTAGGATAGTACAAGCTTGTTTTATATTTTTCAGAATCAACAGGTGAAGGTGCAGCTTATTTGACAGATGCCATTGAAGGGAGAGGTAATTTATTTTATATTGTACATTGTAGGTACGAGTATGTATGTAAAGTCAGGGAAATTGGTTGCTTTCCAAATTGACTATTGACTTAAATTGTTCGTAAATTCAAATCGCAACGGTAATTCTTTGACAGTCTAGTGAATAATTAATTGTCCAGACTATATAATATGATTATCTAATAACATAGTATATAGTAACTGCTTCCGACCGCGGCTTCTCCCGCGTGGTATGTCGAAAATACTACCCCGGGATGCCATCTATCTCCTTGCCAAATTTTATCGAAATCCGTTCAGTGGTGTAGGCGTGAAAAGGTAAAAGATAACGTACATACAGACAAGTTACTATCGAATTTATAATATTAGTATGGAAGTATGGATAATAATGGATATAGTACCTAATCTAAGCCAAGATATGTTTTCACTTACAGGCCAAGCGTTGGAAATTATAGAAACTGAATTAAAAAAAGAAGGTCATAAAGAATTTATAAATGTAGGAAAATTCAAGAAAGATCACACAGAAATAGGGGATATGTATGAATTTATCAAATAACTTTTAAGAGCCCTTTTTTTAACAGTTATAAATAATGTAATATTCATCGTTTCCAGGCTCCATACAGCACCAAATTTAAAGAGCAATCAACCTTCACCCGTCATTATGGAGAATGTTGAGTATCACTTCGATGTGCTACCGAAAGAAACGCCTCCGGATAAGGAATTGGCTCGGGAGCATATGAAAAGTAACGTCATTATTATAACCACTAGTGCTTTCGCTTGCTTTATTTATTATAATGAGCGTAGGTACACTGCGGGCAGTATCCTTGCGCTAATATCGCATATCAAGTTTAGAGATAATATCGTTAGTATTTGTGTTCCGTCGACTCTGCGCGACTCTTAGCCCCAGTGTGCTGTAGCTAGTAGCCCTTTTCATTCGTACAATAAAAGTAGAACTTTTGAAACAATACAATAAATACTTTGTGGACTGACGCGGGTAGCTTGTGGCTATTTATTTAGACCTACCAATTTATGACAAAAATAACCCTCCGTATCAAAGAGTCATAAAAGCAAATGGTCCTAATAGCAAAACGACCTGTATTCAAAACGACACTTTAGCAAAGTGCAAGCCGCTCATTCGACAACGCTCACGGCGTCCCGCCCCCCCTTTTAGCAGAACGTCTTATTTGTAAAGTAACTACAGTATTACTATAAAATAATTATCGGTTTTATCGTCATGGCATACAAGTAACTTATTTGTGTAAGTATTTTTTGTATGCTGCATAAAATTAACAAAAATGTTTTATTTTATGTTTGTCCCATTTACATAATTATTGTTGCTTCTGCATGAATTCAATACGCATGACACCAGGCTCTTTCCCACCGGCTTGTACTGGTTTCCGAAACTCATTAAGTCTCCTGTTGAGAAGGTTCGCGATGACCCTTGAGAACAACGTGGCTCAGAAGTGAGATGGGTCGATGATGGGTAGGTTAATGTTAAATAAATACGTTGCGCCAAATTCGTGGTGATGGAGGTAGCATTCCTATAAAAAAAATACGGAGATAGAGAATTATACCATGTAAAAAAAAATACATTATATAAGTTGAGTTCCTACTTTTTAAAGTTTATTTTATTTTATTGTTTAGTGTCTCGAACAGAATATAAATAAACTTGTACCTTTAAAAATCTTATATTTATGTGTGGTATAGGCAACTACCATTTCCGTTCCTTTGTTTTTAGGTCCATTTGCTAGTAGGACAATTTGGTGATATTGCTACACACGCGACAATCTAAAAAGTCCCTTTTGACAGCTACAAAAATGCTTTGAGAAGCGATGAAAAAAAAAATTGGTTTCTTATAAACTGATTCTCGAGACATATCGATTGATCATACTTAGAGAGTTTGTAATCGACGACTTATCTACATTGCTAAAAACTCATTCTCAAGGCATAACGTTTTATTAAATATACGAGAACGAAACGTCAAAACGGCATCGAGATATAAGTAGTACGTTAGTACTTATATCTCGATGCAAAACGGACTTCTTAGATTGTCGCGAGTGTAGTTTCGTTTTGAGTATCGTTTTGCTATTAGGAAAACGACGTTTTTGACGATTTTGATACGGAGGATAAAATATTATGCTCTAAAATCAATCTGCAAGTACCTACATATAGTAATTGGTACCTAAATTCGGTGCGTAAATTTAAAGATTGCCGTGGCCCAAAGTAGTTCCGCACTGGGTAGGTGGGTACTGTAGGTACATGAAAATAATGTATTCAAAACTGTTTTACAATCTTACAGGTATGACTAATATCGCTGCTCAATTCGTCGCTTCTAAGGCCACAGATGATTGTAAGTGCAAATATAAATTGTGTACGTTTTATAAAGAACTCATCAACAACGGGCATCGAGATATAAGTACTAACGTACTAGAGAAGCTACGTCAAATAACTGAATTGTCCTATTCTTCGTATTGAATCTTTAGTTCGCTGCAGCGCTAAAATAATAACAATTCGTCTAAACCGTACCTAATTTACCACAATGCTAGATTTGCTGCGGAAGTGTATTTATTCTCGGCAAAAAGGTCTTAAGCGCCATGTAAATCACGGCACTACGCGTTTTCTTCGACAAACTGCGGCGCGATCGCCGCAGTTGAACGAGACAAAGTGGGAATTTACGGTGTCTTCTCTAGTACGTTAGTACTTATATCTCGATGACAACGGGCCATATTTTTCCTGCAATAAAAATATCGAAAGTCTGTGTATCTCGAGACTAATTTGACAGTTGCAAATGTCAAACTCAAAAATTGAAAAAACAAAAACAATTACTTGAAATGTCAAATTAGTCTACGAAATTAAAGAACAGACTTTACGTGGCTGCAAATCTGCAATATTTTCAACTACTTTTTAATTATCTTGGGGTCGGCTTCCAGTCTAACCGGATGCAGCTGAATACCAGAATTTTACATGGAGCAACTGCCTATCTGACCTCCATAGCTCAGTAACTGGTTAATACGATACCCCTTGGTAAGACTGGTTATCAGACTTTCTGGCTTCTGTCGACCTGTAAGGACTGTCAAAAAATCATACGTGAGAAGACACGTTTTTTGTAAATTAAACAATGAAAACATTTTAAAATATAGTCGTTGTTTAAGGTGGTTTGGATGCTCAGCAACTAGCAGCATTAGACGCTGCAGGATTTAACGCCGAAGCCAAAGCCGCAGCGTATGAAATTTAAAATCATTTTTAGTAATATTCCAAAATTCGATTCATTACTGAAATTTTCAAATCCTAAATGTCGTGAAAGCCTTACTCAAAAGAAATAATATAGATATTATTTATCCAAGAAATAATGTGGTTTGCAGTGAAGCACGTAGATTAGCTGCAATCGCAGCTGGTCCTGGTGGCAAAGGGGGCGCTGGTGACGGGAAAGCGGCCGCTGATGGTGCGGGGGCAGTGGGTGTTGGTACCGCGGGTGCTGGTGCTGCAGGGGCTGGCGGCCCTGGTGGCCCTGGTGGCCCTGGCGGCCCTGATGGCGGCGCACTTGGTGAAACCGACGAACAACGTCTTCGGAGACTAGCCGAGGCGGAAGAATACAGAAAACACCAAGAAGAAGAGAAAATGAGGTTAGCAGAACAGGAGAGATTGAAACGAGACTCGGGTGAGAATCGCATTTTTATATTTTTTATACACATCAACACAACATCACGCCTGTATTCCCCGAAGACAGGGTGAAGGTATACCTTTAGTACACGCACATTTAGCTAGTTATGGTTTAGTCCCGTTACATGGGACTAAACCATAACTGGCTAAATGGGGCGAGCCGGCGAGCCTATTGCTGCTGTCAACCGGGCACAAGCCCAGGCTTTCGAGCTGCTACTGAGAAAATAAATAAATTGAGTGATTGTTTGAATTTATTATTAAATTATTTATTGTTGACTATTATTGTTTGTGTTATGGTCGTAAGCGCTACTGCTGAGAATGAGGTTCGCGAGTGCGATTCTGAGATCGGCCGAAGTGATATTGGGTTTTTCCATCATTAATTCAAGTATTTCTCAGTAGGAGCCGTGAGACTGGATTTGTGCACGGTTGATGGCAATGGGCTCACCCCTTTTATGTACATGGAACTCAAACATAACTCGCGGGATGTGGCTGTACCTATTAGGGTACACGACCTAACCCGTCGAGTTTAGGGGAAAAAGGGACGATGTAAATGTTTTTATGTTATCTATCGTAACTAAAATAAATAAGTACCTAAGAATATAATAAACACAATTATTTTAATCTTTGCAGGAAAATATAAAGGAGGAGCACTGGGTGCTGGTAAGTGCAAAACATTTCATAGAACAACAAGTTACTAAGGTATCCACAATTTAAAAAAAAATGCCTAATATGTATCTCATCGGAAAATTTATAAGCTTTCTTGTTGAAAAAATATATTTCTACTAGAAATAAAAGACCTTGCTTCGCTTAGTATGTCACATATAATTTGATTTGTCACTTTTATAAAATAACAAAAAAAGGAATCATATTTAGGTATATTATCGTCGCGGAATTGTTATAACGTTAAAAAAATTGTATTTGTGGGATGACCTTGGGAATATCAGCTAGTATTTTTTTTTCTTAGATACGTAGATATTCGGGAATCCGGAGTGCACTATAGCGATTGACTGTTGGTCCGTAAACGCTAGTTATGTGAAAGTTTATGTGAATCGAACCAAGATTTATAACTGGAGGTTACCTCGCTGGCGGCTTAGCTTTATTTTTAATAAAAGAAGCGCACCATAACCTCAGTCTATCAATCGATATCACAATTTATAAATTACTAGCTGCGCCCCGCGGTTTCACCCACGTAAGTCTCGATCCCGTGGGAATATCGGGATAAAAAGTATCCTATGTGTTAATTCAGGTTATAAACGATCGGTTTGCCAAATTTCATCCGAATCCATTCAGCCGTAGGATACTGGAAAAATCCGTGAGCGCAACGACTCGCAATTTTAAATGTTTGAAATCAATCCGGAGATTACTTCCTGGGCCCGGCCGCACAGTACTGCTCTAGACGCCTGGGTGAAAACCACAGGCTAACCAACAGCGATTGGCGTTGGTGGGTATTCTTAATACCCTAACGATAAAGGCCAAAAGAGACCTTTTCAACAGGTTTTTACACCTATGACAAATAAGACGGTTTTAGACCAGAGAAAGGAAGGGCGAGTAATGGTACAGATAGTATTCGTTTATATGTACCATCAAACAAAAAAAATCTGTTGCACCGCATATACATAGGTATATTATTACTAGCACATTCACAATACTTTATTTTCACATAATTTTTCTTTCACTTTCGTTCGTTTTATTCACATAATTAAATTTAGTTGGAAATGAAGAGAGGCTTAAAAAAAATTGACAATCTTTTTTCTAGTTAGATTCAAATTCTAAACTCGGATTTTTTTTTATTGTTTTGTATTGTTGATTTGTGATTGTGAAGATTGTCAATTGTTTTCTTAGCCTCCCTTTATTCAGTCGCGGAATAATTCCGATTCCGAAACATCCATTCCATAGAGATATAATTGATGCGTGTATTGCACAAATCGCTTAATGCGCATCGTAGACAAGTGAGCTATAGATTAGTGTTGGGTAGGACATACTCGTACAAGAGGCACTTCAGATGTCCCATACAAAATGATTGAATGTCCCAGCCCCTCAAAATAACATTTTGCACCGCTTCACTGTGACATACAAATGAATGAATCTCGAACTGACAAGTGATTGAGTGTGGTGAGGAACGTCGTGTTGTTCAAACCCGTGTCTACTGTTCATAGTTTATTGCGCGCACTCTATACTATAATTATATCTCTATGTTTCAAGCTCAGAGGTTTTCATGCAGGGAAAAGTTTTTTGGAATCATTTTGTACCAAATAACCAATTTTTCTGTCTTTATAATTTTCTTCTTTCTTTCATGCATATGTGCAGATTATGACCCGGAGCACCTGGCGGCCCTGGAAATCCTGCATCAAGAGCTGAAAGCGCACGGCGGCGAAGTTTTCTACCAGCAGTCTCAGACCACCCTCACACACGGAATGACTTCGGACTGGTACAAATTGTTTCACAAAACTATGATAAGGACGAAATCAATAGCACTTATAATTATAACGGTTATAACACGTGTGACTCCGGATTTTCAATCTGTCTGTGGTGTCTTATTTATACCTTTTTAGTCGCAGTTGGGTTTTAGTTTTTATTACTTTAATTTTTTTCCAATGGTCTGCTCAGTGCTGTAGCTTTAATAGTACATTACTGTCGCCTGTAACTGGAGCACGGACAATCGTGAAAATGTGGGCTGGGGCGTAAACGAGGAACACTAACGTGAGTCCATAAATGCCTGGTTGTGGCCTTGCGGCTTGATTGGGTTCTGTTGACTTGGTTGATTATTTTATTTAGGTACTTTTAATTAATATTGTCACCTTGGCGACTACTTTGCGTCGATGTTCCCTAAAATGTTCCTTTAGTGTAAGACTATTATTTATATTAGGTACATGACTCTGTGTCCTAGATCTTATTAATATTTTTTTTTTAAATAAAACTATATCTTGTTTACAATCCCAAGTTAAGTCTAGGCTAGTTTTAACTAAAGCTCGAAGTAAGAACTAGTTTTAACTGAAAATCAAATATATCAGTGGTAAATTCTAGTTTTGACTAGGTATTTCTAGTTTTAACAAAGGCATTTAGTAAAAACTAGTATTAACTAGGAAAAACCAGTTCTAGAAAAACGGTAACATATACATGAATGTGTCATGCCCAGGCTTGCTGATCCGGATCCCGTAAAAGTGGACAAGTCAGTAAAAGATTCCAATGACACCGCACGCCTTCATATGAAGTTTGAAAAAAAACTGGCTGGTGTGGTTAAAGACAAAACCCCACCGCATTTGACTGAAGCCATGCAAGGTAAGTACCTTAACTAAGTATTTTTGTCAGGTATTATTCTCTTCAAAATAAGTTAGTTATGCTTATATGTATGTACTATATATTGTAAATCAGGGCTCATCCAAATTACCTATATGTAAACAAACCTGTTTTGTTTCGCTAAAGTTCTTACGCAATCACTCACTAAAGGGAATGAGTAACAAATTCATCTGTATTTCAAAGGTCCCAAATGTAATGTACAAAATGGATCTTTGAGACTTTCTGCATTTGGTGACTTTTTAACTAAATTATAAGTACTTAGCATTTTTCCAAAATCAGGCAGTTACCCATAACTCAAAAAGTTCTTAACACTTTGGCGGACAGTAAACGCACATAGACGTAATAACAATAAATTTCGATTGTATCTCATTCACTGTTCGCCAATGTGTTAAAAATGTTTTCCTGTAGCTAGGTACCTGTCCTTACAGCCCCGTCTCGAAAATCCATCCTGTACATAAGCATTGACGACAGGTGACGATAAATCTCCATGATATCAACAGTGGGTCAGTGTAAGAGCCCGTCTGGAGACAGTACAAACACAAAGATAAATAAATATATTACTATGGACAGCTCGTCAATAATGTCTGATTTCATGAATTTCTTAATATCTGTCGTCAAGATGACGGCAAATATGTACCTACAAGTGGCAGCACAAATATATGTGACATAGAAGGAACACCAAAACTATCTGACGAGACAAGTGACGCTAAGATATAGAATGGTGCATCGGCTTCAAAAGATGTGTCATGCTCATATTTCATCATCATTCTATTCTGTGAATGAGTACCTAAACTCTAAAGGTTTCTGACATTTTACTATTGTATTTGGACAAATGATTGACATTCTTGATAATTATAATAACTATGGTGTATGTTCCAATTATATTAGCTTCATTCATTTACTTTTGCATGCTAGTTTTAGCGAATTGTGTTAGAAACTGTTAAAAACACGACCATCTGTAATGTACTACAACTCTTGCAAAAAATACATTTCATTTCATTTCATACCTTACTGTATAAATATCTTTAGATTCTGGTGAATGTGATATCTCATGATAAAAATATCTGCCACTTGTAAGTATATGATATTATATTATTATATTTGCCATAATCTAGACGACATATAACATCGAATGAAAAATGAAATCAGATATTATTGCCGGGCTGTCCATAGTAATATATTTATGCTCGTGACTGTACCTACTGCAATTTCAAACGCGCGATTCGCAGGCGTATTGAGATACGCCCGTGAAATGCTGGCTCCAAGGGCTGTTATTGACAATTTTACTACCAATTAGTTATGGTTTTGTATTAAAAATGATTAATTTGATTATTTCTTGTGCGCAGATGTCAACATCGAGGCCGCTCGAAAAACTGCAGAACGTTTTGTCGCGGCAAGTGAGTTAAAATACATTATAAACGTTTTAATTTAGAATTACATTAAGTACTCTGTTAATGTAATGTATTGACAGATTTAATTGTTATATTACTAACTACCGCACTTAGGAAAGATACTTTAAAATAATCAATCATTAAATTTAATTGACCAGCTTAACTTGGCACGTATCAACAAACTTGAGATGTTCTAAGTCTCGTATTTTTGACTGACAGCCGAAGCTGACAACGTTGCAAAAGCACATGACGGCAGAGGGTCCGACGTCTTAAATAAAAGTAAGAAATATAGCATAAATCAACTTTTATTCACACAGCTTATAAATTCACTATGGAATGTTTTAAGTCTCGTATTTTTGACTGACAGCCGAAGCTGACAACGTTGCAAAAGCACGTGACGGCAGAGGGTCCGACAAAGATGACAGTAAGAAATATAGCAGAAATAAAGTTTTATTCACACAGCTTATTAATTCAGTGTGAAATGTTTTAAGTCTCGTATTTTTTACTGACAGCCGAAGCTGACAAAGTTGCAAAAGCACGTGGCGGCAGAGGGTCCGACAAAGATGAAAGTAAGAAATATAGCAAAAATAAAGTTTTATTCACACAGCTTATTAATTCACTGTGAAATGTTTTAAGTCTCGTATTTTTGACTGACAGCCGAAGCTGACAAAGTTGCAAAAGCACGTGGCGGCAGAGGGTCCGACAAAGATGAAAGTAAGAAATATAGCAGAAATAAACTTTTATTCACACAGCTTATAAATTCACTATGAAATGTTTTAAGTCTCGTATTTTTGACTGACAGCCGAAGCTGACAACGTTGCAAAAGCACGTGGCGGCAGAGGGTCCGACAAAGATGAAAGTAAGAAATATAGCAGAAATAAACTTTTATTCACACAGCTTATAAATTCACTATGAAATGTTTTAAGTCTCGTATTTTTGACTGACAGCCGAAGCTGACAACGTTGCAAAAGCACGTGGCGGCAGAGGGTCCGACAAAGGTGAAAGTAAGAAATATAGCAGAAAGCAACTTTTATTCACACAGCCTGTTTATTACTAATTCACTATAAAAAATTCCAATGATATTCCCAATTTAATTCAGACTACAATTCAGTATCTAAGCGTTACAACATGTGCACTGGGCCGAGCCCGCGACAAGAATGACCTCCTCCTCGTTGGTCTCGAGTAGTGGGAGGCCTTAGTGACGCATTTTACTGCGTAACTCGGCCCGCTGCACGTGCTGTTTACAATGGCGACGCCGTCACGGCCATGCCACAGAATAAATAAATAGTAGTATTACATCTTTGCATTGACCTTGAAATTATTACCTACGGCCGCGCGGTACATAAACCTTCTGCGTTCCGAGCGTAAGTGCCGCGCACTCGATACTGTTGCGTACTGATACATACTGAGATTTCGAAGCGCGCCGTTTTTGCCATTTTCTATGAAGATATAATACTGTACTTATTTATACTGTGGCAATGCTGACGCCCTCGTGCGCGTAGTTTCATCAAGCAGTAGCAATCTATAAAGGCAGAACGATATTATTAAGTAATGCTCGTTCATCCTTACTAGCAATCTGGTTCATCCCTTCAGAGTTTGCTTATTATCCTGGACCGCTCGTTATTGAGCCTTCACAACATCAAATTATTTTTATCCGAATTTTATAAAATGATTAATAAATATATAATTTTGTGTGAGAAAAAGTTTTAGAATATAGGACAATTTAACATGGCCTTAAATGACTTATACAACAATGTTATTAATAATGTCGATAAACGTAGAAAGACCTGTCCGTGGCATATTTTGCGATATGACCCAGGCATTTGGTTACTTATGTACATTATACTACTCTGTTACCAAAATTTGAAGCCTTATAATCTTAATCTTACTTAAAAAAATAGAGTAGGTACAAATAATTCAGTTATTTGTACCCAAATTAATCGGCTAATAAGAAAGAAGAGATATTTCGTCAGAGCGTGAAGTTAAATTTGGAATACCTCAGGGGAGTGTACTGGGTCCTTTTATATTTATATTGTACATTAATGATTTACCTACATACATTGAGCAACCAGTAACACTGTATGCGGATGATAATAGTACCGTGAAAATACCTTATGAAAGTGTAGAGACCTATAAGAGTGACATTAATAACTCTTTAAAATTAATTGTAAACTGGCTAGACAAAAATAAAATTGAAAAATAAACTTGACCAAAACAGAAGTTATACATTTCAGTCAACGGGTTCCTAGCATGAGCCATAATTTACACTACATCTATCAATACTAATATTATAAAGCTGAAGAGTTTGTTTGTTTGTTTGAACGCGCTATAATCTCAGGAACTACTGGTTGGAATTGAAAAAATCTTTTTGTGTTGGATAGTCCATTTATAGGAAGGTTATAGGCTAAATAACATCACGCTACGACCAATAGGAGCGGAGCATAAATGAAAAATGTTGCAAAAACGGGAAAAATTATTCCTTTTTGAGAGCTTCCGTTGCGTGCGCTGCGTAAACGGTTTAAGTTACGCAAATAACATGTATGATGGAATTGTTCCGCTTTAAAAGTTCTAAAAAAAAGTCCGGGACAGCATAATTAAGTCTATCTTTTAAGATTGTTGAAAAAGAAACTGCTTAAAAGGCTAAAAAAGATGCATACGGGCGATGTTAAGCGGTTAAGCTAAAAACTACCGATAGTTACATTGCATACATAAACAGTATAAAATACTGACTAGCATATAAGTACATACTAGAAGTTCATACTAGAAGTAGGCGTCTGGCGGATGTTTACTTATTAGACACGACAATACCTAATTCCCTACTGTGTCATCTTCAGTGTATTATGAACACTAATCCGCAAAAGTCATATTGATGAATTGCCGCTATTGTTATATAAGAAAAAGACTTCGAAGCTTCTTGACAGTCAAAGCATATGTACTACCTAAATAGCATCAGAATTCTGAGTGAATAAAATGTTGTAACTTAGACTGATTGTAATGGTTAAAAATAAGAATTATATTTAGATATTGTATTGTTTGTTGTTTTGTTTGATATTAAATTTTGTAGATTAGTTTAGTGGATTAGTTTATCATTTTATAAATTTTGCATGCCTACTGGTAAAATATGGCTGAACCTACTCGCTATATCACCATGTATTGTACACATATTTGCAAATTAAAATACAAAACTATCTGATGAAAGTGTAAAAAAATGGATCAGAAAACGTACTTGTCGATACCAATTTGATTAGTTGAATACCTACATACTTAAATCTGCACTCCAATTACGTAACACTTGCTAATAAAACTAGTAAAACTCCAATTCCCAATCCATTGCTTCATGATGTTTGAATAATTCGGATTCTCGTAACGAACGTAACGAACGAATTTAAATAACGTATGTTATGTTTATCTTGTAAATAACGCAGTTAGTGTTGTCGAATTTTCAGAATGAAAGACATTGCAATTGTTAGTGTATTATGCAATAACCCCGCCAAAGTCCTAATTAATCGATGTTTTTCATTTAGATTGAGGTAATTTTATAACATCTCATCTCATCTCAATTTTTAGCGATGATTTTTCAATTACCATTTAATATGTTATTCAAACAATAATTCTTGGATTATGTGCTGAGATATGAAGCTGAAACCTTCCTAATACAGATGAATGCTTTACTAATTCCGGTTAGTAAGTAATTGCGTAAGAATTTAACCTGAACAGGGTTTGTTTACACTTTTATGAGATACTTTTGGAATAGACTGCAGTCAAATTCATAGTGATAGTAGCGACATCTGAAGTGAGCAAGTGGCACTATTTATCCCCATTAGGCAGAATTAATGATTGATTATTTTTAAGTGACATCCCTATCATTATTTTTAACCTATTCATAAATCATCAATTGATTATTATTTACACAACAGATTTCGACACCCTTGTAAAAGACGGTCTCGTGTCAGAAATGCAAAAGCGCGGAAACGAAATACTCGCAGAAGTGGATGGCTCACAAGAAACCTTTTTCTTTGCTGCTCAAAGGTTTAAAGTATCTTTAATGTTCTCGCTCACTATACCGAGTGTACAAAAACCCATTGCCGAACCGATCGAGAGTCGCATAATTTATTCTTCCCGTCATTGTATAGTTTATTTTCTAGGATCCATAGGTATCGCATTAGGAAAACACGGAACCCGTAAAATATCACTTTGTTCGAAAGTTTTTATCTGTCTGCCCGCCTGTCAAGACTGCTTACCTTACCTACCCATTAATGATTTCTAGTAGGTAGATCAAACCAGCGGCGCTTTACTTTGTGTAAATCATTTCATCACCACTGCTGCCAAAACGGTGAAGGAAAACATCGTGAGGAAACCGGCATGTCTTAGCACCAAAAAATTCGAAGACATGTGACATCTACCAACCCGCACTGGGCCCGCGTGGTGGATTACGGCCCACTCCCTCTCGAAGAGACGAGGCCTGTGTCCCAGCAGTGGGAACATTACAGGCTGATTATGTGTGTGTGTGTGATCAAACCAGTTTCAAATGCTTTAACTAAACCAATACGTAGAAGTAACGTCTTGATCTATCCACACGTAATCACAGCTAACGTTACATTTTAGTAAACAGCGAGGTTTCATGCCAAGAATACGGCAAGTATCACACCAGCAGCACCTATACTACGACGTATTAATGCCACCATTTTTCCAGTGTTAGTGAGAGATGGAGCTATAGGTACAAGGCCGCTAACACCATCCTTTTTTCGCAGTGGAATAATGATGGCATTACCTAATGCTTTATAGTCAGCCCCCTGTGTCGCGAAACCATAGCAGCGAAACCGCAGTAGTTCCACCATGACTTTACATTAAAGTTTATCATTAAAGTCAAACCGTCATACTTATGCCTTAGAATAAAAGTATCTGACGATTGAAAAATCAACCCTTACTTAGTTGTACAGAACGCGAGATTGGGTCTTTTTACACTCTGAGTAACATACCCGTGGTACGTAACCAAAATATCTGCCTAGCCTTTTTCCAACTATGTTGGGGTCGGCTTCCAGTCTAACCGGATGCAGCTGAATACCAGTATTTTACATGAAGCGACTGCGTATGGGACCTCCACAACCCAGTAACTGGTTAATACTATACCCCTTGCCAAGACTGCTTGTCAAACTTTCGTGCTCTGACGACCTGTAACGACTGTCAAAATTCCACGAATGACAGCCGGGCCTTAATGTGCTTTCCGAGGCACGCGAGGAGTCTCGGTATAGATATAAAGGGGGTCACCCAATCACGGACCAACCCCGGCAAGTGTAGCTTAACCTGATGGATCGACCCGTGCGGTTGTTATTACTTAGCCACGAGCTCCTTCGAGTACCCGTGGTACGTAACAATAAAATGTAATTAATTGTAGGGTGAAGAGAAAAGACAAAGTGGCCGCAAAGGAACCATGCTATCAAGTCTCTAATGAAGTGGGGAAGAAATTGAATGACATGATCCGCGGTCGCCCTATGCCTCGAAAGCTGAACATGACAATGAAAGGTAGAGCGTCAATAGTAGAGTATAATACCAGGTCGATGACAGCAGGTAAAATGATGTTCCCAGAGTCAGTAATTACTATGGCAACAGAACTTAAAAAAAACCCATTCCCTATTTATTGAACACTTTGCCTGCTGACATCAGACAAGAAGAAAATAAAGTTAAATTTGCACGTATTATTAAAACATATTTATTAGATTCTAAGTGAGTGTAGGTGTTAAGTTGATGTACCTGACATTATGTTTACTGTAAGAGAGACTCAACGATCTCACAGTTAAACTGCGTAAGCAGTTTTGTGAGGCAATGTACCTAGGATTAAGAATCTATAAGTGATTAAATAAATCAAATCTTTCATTCAATACAAGGTCGAATGAAATTAGCTAGCGAAACTACAAATATGATGGGTATATTGATATCATTAAAAAATATTGGTTCTCTTTCTCATTAATAGGGTTCCGTACGTCAAAAGGAAAAAACGGAACCCTTATCAGGATCACTTCGTTTACCATCTGTCAGTCTGTCTGTCAGTCTGTCAAGACCCTTTTTCTCAGGAACGCGTGGAGGTATCAAGTATTCAAAAAATGGCCATTTATGCGACATGTTTTAATACTCGCAAATAATTCAAAACCTATAGGGTACTTCCCGTTGACCTAGAGAATCATTAAATTTGGCAAGAAGCTAGGTCTCACGGCTTACCGCTTGTGTAAAGGAAAAAGTCCGAAAATAGTTAATTAATTTGCAGTTTTTTAATTTTTTTTTGCGTTTTGTTACTTACATTTGCAGTTGGAGAATTGACCGTGACGTATACCTATCGATGTAAGGGAAAACATTTTATCAACTACAAACTTAAGTGTTTTTGTATAAAACTCATCCCAACTACGGAACCCTTCATTGTGCGTGGTCCGACACGCACTTGGCCAGTTTTTGTTTTAATCATGATTATAATCAAGCAAAATTAATAAAATTTATATGGGACCACCTCTGAAGCATGCCCTACCAAACAAAAAAAGAATCATCAAAATCGATCATAATTAAGTATACCCATCACAACTATGTAGGTACCTAATTTAATTTGACCCTGTAAACAAGAATTACTTAAGTACCTTGTATTCTGAGCCATTTCGTGTGTTCATCGCGAAATCCTCGACTCTAATCGACTTCAGAACATTGTTAAAAATGTCTTCAGCTCAACGACCTTTGTTACTAACGGTTAGGGTTTTTTTTTTGTAAGCCTACAGCTTTTAGTTTCAGGAACTCAACAGCCAGTTCGTGATACACCTACTATAACTTGTATTAAAATGTTGCAGAACACATTAAAGATACTTCAAATTTTTTATCACCGCTGGTAACTAAACCTGGTAAGAGCCTTTTTGTCACCACATCACTTCTTAAGATAAAACAAAGTCCCGCACCGAGTCTGCCTGAACGCAATAAACTCAAAAACTACCGAATAGATTTTCATACGGTTTTGACCATGGATGGAATGATTCATGAGTGTTTAGGTGTATAATTCATCCTGGCAGGGCTGCGGGAAAGTCCGAAAGGGATACCGGGACCCGGCAACTGAAGGAACACGGTAGGGTTTTAGTCAGTAGTAGATCCCACACTCAAAAAAAGGTTTTGTGTAATTTGGCTGAAATATGACGATGTTAAATACCTACTCCACACCCACATGCTCGACGCAACAGGCTGATACGACAATATGATAGAAAAAAAATGAAGGTATATATTCTCTGCTACCCGTGAGAAACCGGGGCGGGTTGTTAGTATAATCATAAATCTTGAGCTTACAAATTCACGACTCTTTTCAGATGATTACATTGAGGCTTATGTCGCGCTATTAGCTGAAATGGAATCCGCTGGTGACACTACACTTATTGAGGGCGAAGTCCCTAAATCATATGAACAATCAGCGAATTAGTAAGTTCTCATTTTTATACTATAGAATTCATAATAATAACTATCTCAGCCATCTGGTAATTCGAAAACAGTTGAAAAATCGGATTACATTTGATTGATCTACTAGCAGCGCTCCGCGGTTTCACCCTATAAGGGGTGTGTAGTCTCGATCTCGTTGAAATATCCGGATAAAAAGTATCCTATGTTTTAAACCAGGTTATAAACTATCTGTGTGCCAAATTTCATCCCATCATAACAAACATCCCTCCATCCATCCATCCATCCTCGCAAACTTTCGCGTTTATAATATTGTAGTAGGATTAGTATAGGATTTTAATTTTATCAGATATCTAGGTACCTAAGTTAGTTTTTCATTTCATCCACCTTTATGCAATAATAACCTTTATGTACGAAAGAAAATGAGACATTGGTGCCGATTCTCTTGTCACAAAGGTCTCTAAACTAGACTAAAAATCACTAAAATTTAGTTAATTCCTGTCAAACGACGATTTCCTATTCTGAAATAGACTATAATGACACAACTTAACTATATTTTAGTTTGACAGCAATAAGATGGCACTGAGTTTTAATTTAATGAAAATGCTATTCTGAATTTGACGTTTTAACCTAAAATGTTGTTCTTTATCTAAAATCTTCTAACTTAATCTGACTATGTTTAATCGCGATCAAAAATGTGTGGAATAAAATTAGATGTCGTGAACTAAAACTCAAACCAGCACCTCGACTTCAGTTGCAAATGAGTATTGTATCTTTTTTTATTTTCTTTTTCTTATATCTCGAAAATGGTGTGTCCTATCGCAAAAATAATGAAAATTTTGACCCCCTATGCAAGCCACAAAGCCCTGATACTCTACATGTCGGTAATTTTAATTTTTCTTTTTCGTCCAAAAATTGTAAAATTCCATACAAAATACGTCGAGATGGCCAGATTGCGCGCCTCTCCGACTCTAAAAAAATCACGGGGTAGGACAAACAAGTAGATACCAAGTGGAGTCGCGATTGTCAAATTCGATTTTAGTTGTCAAAATAATTTTTAAATTTAGATATTTTTTTTGGCAGAATAGCTCTACGATTCTCATAGTAAAAAGTAAGGAATTTTAGTGATAGTTTGGTTAGTTTAGTTCGGTGTACAAGAGAATCGGCACCATTGTCCCATTTGATAGCTAAGTAATATCAATGCCTGCAGTACTTACTAGTTTCATCAATATTTACCTTCTACAGTCTTCGCAAACTCACCACATTTAAGGACACTATTGGACTTCCCAACAAAGCAATGCAAAATGACATTCATGGGAAGCTCAAAAACCTGATGGCTCAGGCACCTCCAACTGGGAGCAAAGGCATGAGCGCAAATATGGATTGTAAGTGAATTAAGAAGCTGAATGATTCTTAACATTAACTGAAATCTGTTTCCCCAACATACTCAAACCTGTCGGTCTATTCTGTAAAACTCTCACTGTGAAATCTCAGGTCAAGTGAGCTTGAAGTGAGCTGTCAATACTGTCAATCTCTAGCTTCAGGCAGAATGACAGCTCACTTCACATAAGCTTTCACGGTGAGATTTTTACAAAATAGATCGGCTGTTTTGCTGTCATAGTACTATACTTGATAAGAATGAGTAAATGCAGCTGTAAATATAATATTAGCCAGTCAATAATAGTCGAGCAGGTGCTTTGTTAATTATTTATTTCATAATATACTTTCATTTTAGCCGTCATTGCAGAATCTGCAGGACTATTGGTGTCATTTGTTATGCTTCAAGGTATGTACATTATGCTTGTGCATTTTTAAATAACGAAGGCCCCGTGGGCAAAGGCCCGGCCTTTCATGCACGTGCATGCGTTCAACTTCATTCAAATCTAGTCATTTAGCAATGTGACTTTTCAATCCATATGTACGTTCGAGTTTATATTGGACATACAGTTATGTCCAATATAAACTCGAACCGATGTCAGTACATCGGTGAAGAAAAACATCGTGTGGAAACCATGACTTACACTTTATATAATAAGTCTGAAGTCGCCCGTTGAGCAAGCGTGTGAGACAATATAGGCTGGTATTAAAGATGTCATCATTCTGCCCAGTTTATTTGTAGCCTTTGAAGACCAAAGGCTACAAATAAACTGGGCATGATGACTCTCTATTCTTATAACCATTCACACTCAAACTTTCCTCGCGAAATGTTCATTATTGTTCATCTACATCACATATCGCCGATATCTTGTCAACCGGCGGCTTACACACGGGTTTTCGATCAACCGCGCCACTCGTACATAGTTACTTACTTTAATTTCTTATTGTATACATTCGCGTATAACCCCGTACTGCTGTTTTTTAGCTGCAAAAGCTGGAGTATTGGATATTCTTGTAAAAGAGATGCAGGACGCAGGGGAGGGAGCGCTGTTGAGACATGGACGCCTTCTCAAGACTTTCAGAGAGGGTGCCGAGTTGTTAGTACTACCTAGTAATACCTTGTTATACAGTCTGGCGATTTAATCACCAGGAATCTGTATGATTCTACTAGATAAGTTTCCCAAATAGAATCACCCCCGTTCCAGTCCATTGACCCTTGCTGGTACTCAAATCGCCAATCTATAGAGCATACCGATACCGACTCTTTGATAATTCCTAAAGTGTTGGTACCTCTCGAAAATTGTTTAATGGAAATAATTGTAAAGTTTAGTTTTTTAGACAGAGCCATCCAAGAGTGAAAAAAAAGATGTTTTCTAGTCGATGAGTGATTATTGTGTAAATTAACACTACTTTGTCAGTAAAACTTTAGGTTACATGATAAAACTACAGAAGAACTCGCTGTAACCGATGCAGACCCTGTCATCACCAGAAAAGTACAAATAAAACTGACTAACTTGATGAAAGATGCAACCCCACCTCAGTTTCAGGGACTTATGTTTGGTAAGATACAATCTATTTACAAAAAAATACTTTATACGATATGTAAATAAAAAAAACTTGAAACTTACCTGGTTAAATAGAATAAAATTCCTAAATTTGTGATATTTTTTAAACTACTCAATAGGCTCGAGGAGGTGCTAAAATTTGTAGGAAATAACGTAATTCACGCGGAAGAAGTCCTAATAAAATAGGGTAGTTCACAAAGACACGCGTGGCTTTAGTAGGTACCTTCACTGTCTTCATTGTGTCACTATCTCGAACTTAAATTAGTAGTTCTGCAAACAGTAGACCTCGCGAGCACCAACTTTTTTGCAACGGTTAACCTTTAGATAGTCGCGCCAAAATAACGCCACTGTTAGTCGCGTGAGGTCTGTGCGGATCTCAGAGTTTTATGTGAAAAAGAAAGAAGTGCGAATATCCCAACTAATATTATTAATGCCAAAGTGAGTTTTTTGTTTCGCTTCCACGCTAAAACGGCTGAACGGATTTGAATGAAATTCAGCACAGGGGCACACCTTCACCTGGAGAAGGACAGGAAGGGTATATAATGAAAAATTAATTTCGATAAAAATCTAAAACTTAATAACGCGTTTAATGAAGTACCTATTAGTTTTATTTACCTGTTATATGAATGATAATCTGTAGGTACTTAACTAATTTGTAAAACTTTTCTCAAATAATAAAAACTGCATCGGGTTGACGACGGAGTTAAAAAATAAATAAAAAAGCAATAATGTAAAAGTGTCAGTTTCCGCACAATTTGGCTGGTTGGAACGCTCTTTTCGAGCACATGCATAAAAGGTTTTCACACACACACAATAGTTTGGAATGGCCTTTCCAACGACACCCCACAACATGGCATACTTAGACGAGAAAAAACACATCCCAACTTTACCTACCCCTTACACGTATGTAAAGATGGGATATCTTTTTTTCTAAAAAAATTGTGTACCTAACACAATTATTTTTGTCATTATTTTATTTTACGTCTTTATCGGCGTGATTAATACAATACAATCTCTGTAATCCAACACTTCAATACACCGGCTCGTCCAGTAATCCGGCAAAGTATTAGTTCGCATTTTTTGTATTGAGGTCAGTTTCCTTGATGGCAATAAAGCAGGTGCGCGCCAAAACCGTAAACACGAGATTAATTTTCGCTGATTATTCAGGTTCATACGCTTAATCTGTCATTATGGCTTCTACTAAAGTAATCCTTGTTTAATGACAAGGGCTAGTGGGAAAAAAACTAAAGATTAAAACGAATTATTTCAAGAAACAAGTTCATTGTATTTGAAATAAGAAATATACCTACAATGTCCCAATATTTAGCATTATTTTCCGATTTTCCACTAACCCGGCACCCTTATTGTCTCTGAATTGCCGGATTAGCGAGATTACAGCCACCAACCCGCACTGGGCCCGCGTGGTGGACTTCAGCCCGCTCCTTCTCATAGAGAGGAGGCCTGTGTCCCAGTTATACTGTATGTATTCCCATGCCAAATTACAGCTTTCTAGTACTAAGAGTCTCTAAGCCGCGGACAGACACACAGACGGACATGGCCAAATTATAAGGGTTGACTACAGAACCCTAAAAAGAGTCTCACTATTGCTTTCATTTTCTTCAACAATTACATTAACGGTAATTAATTTAAATGAACCTTGCAATAAAATAGGATGAAAGGAAACATTAAATAGATATTGGACATGTTTTCAGAGGTCATCGATGACGCCACAATGTATTTGGCTGTGCATCTTCTAGACCCACGTAAGATATAAACCTTTGTTAAAAGTACCATGAGGTACATAATAATTTGCTTATGGTAGGTAAATTTATATTTTGCTTACATATATTCATTGTTGTTGATAGGGGTGGTGAAGGTGTGCAAGTGTTACAAAAACGTATTCGTGCAGTGTGAGCTGTGGTGTGACGAGATACTCCGGCGCGTGACGCAGCCGTGCTGCACGTGCTCGCGCCACGTGTCCGTGCAGGCGCTGCAGGACCTCGCGCCCGACGACTTCCTGCAAGTCATGCCCGACAAATCCCGCGTTTTTGCACCCGGCGTCGAAATCACCTTCAAACCTTGCCCCAATCAAGCCAGGGCTCCCAAAGGAATCAAGAATGCCCCATGCCCCGCCCATCGCACCACTACATCCTACCTCATGTATGAATCAAAGCACGAAAACGCACAAATGCACGACAGATTTAGTTCCGACTCCATGCAACCATCACCATCACCGAGCACTTCGGGTTCAGAATCTCACTCTGTATCATCTTTGTCGTCAATTTCTCCCTTACGGACGACGAAACAATTCTCGCCCCTCAAATCTCTTCTGCTTGAAATGCACGTTGATACCGCACAGACAACTCGAAAACAACAAGAACAACTGCAATCTTTCGAAACTGAAAATCAAAACCAAATATTCGGGGAGATGCAACCACCTTCGTACTTAGCTTCGAGTAGTTCTCACGATTTCAGAACATCGACATCACAATCAGATCCTGCTATCTGCGATCAATGCCAACAATTTTCATCACGGACTTCTGAAACATCTAAAATTTCAAAAGTGGCGAGTGGATACAGCTCTCGTAAGTAATTTGATCGTTTATTATACCAGTTGGAATCTTAACTTTTATTTATGGAGCCAACTACAATTTTCTAGGAACCCCTATCTTATCGGCGGAGCACATAGTGGACTGGGAGGCCACGATGGTGAGTCTGTTGTGGAATGTGCTAGCGTGGCGGGATTGGATTCAGGAGATTGTCGACCACGCTTTAGCATACCAACATAGCCCAAGTTTCGCCACGGCTAGAGGTATATATTACTGATCACATAATTCTTCTATTTAAAAAGCCAAACATATTTTTTTTAATGATGACAAATAAAAAAAATTATGTGTAAACGAGTATATTAAATTCCAGCGGAAACAGCAACTTCTTGGGCATTATACCATAGGAGGATAACTACGGAAGCCTTGCAATGGCGTCAGTACAGTGTGTTCAGTCGACGACTGACGACTCGACTGCATTTGCAGTACAGGTACAAAGAAGTAAGGAAGAGATTTTTGAGCGATATCCTTAGCACAGATATTATAATACTTCCTTAATATCCATTTAATGAAATTCAAATCTGTTAAATTTTGATGTCTTGGGATCGTAAACCCAATAAATATTCCAAATTACTCCAGCTGTAGACGGTAGAACGCTGATAGTACACGAATTTGATAAGAGATCTCTTGGAGGATTGCCTAATAGAAATCGTCTCAGTGATGCTAATGCATATTCTTATTATATTCTGACTAGCTTCTGCCCAAAACATCCATCCGCGAGGAAGAAAGCTATACAATAAAACATATCCTATGGATTTTTTTCTAAACGTAACAGTACCTACAGACAAACAATTTTACCTCGTCATAATATAAGGTACTTTACTTAGATAACATTTTTTATATTTTAGATCGGGTCCCCGACAATGTCCAAATTGAAAACCAAAACCTACATAGAATGCCAGGAGGCAATGTTGGGCATAATAGAAATGTTCGATAGGTGGACCCAGTGGCTGAATTTAGTGGTAAGTAGGGTTACCAACTGTCCGGAGTTGTCCAGATTTTCAGATATTGAGCGATAAAAACTGAATGTCAGAAGAATGAACGTTAGGTTAGACGTGTTCTTGAGTTGAGACTACGAATCGACAAACGTAAGGTAGGACGCCCTCAGGCTAGGTGGAGCGACGATCTTCGCAGGGCATCATCAGATGATGATGATGAAAATAAATTATTCCTAAATTATTCTTACACAGTACCTACAAGTGACACAAGGTTCACACAACACTACAAGGTTCTTTTGGCGCTTGGCCAGAACCGGAAATAACCCCGCCATCTTGTTTTGTCAATACAATTTCTGTGGAAATGATTACTGTCAATGTCAAGAACCTTTTAGCACTCTATACTCCATTTGAAATAAGATTAGACATTTAAACAAACCATTTTACAGTCCGTTCAACCGATCTTGACTTCTATACCGTAGGCATAAGGATGGTACTTATTAAAAGCAAAAAGGTTACACAATACCAACTATCTACTGCAGCTGCCATTTGTCATGCCACCAAGGCAATAGAAGTCAAAATCGGTTGAATGGACTGTAAAAAAGGTTTATTTAACTGTCTAATCTTATTTCAAATGGAGCATAGTTAAATATGAAATATTCTTTGCTACCTATTTATCTTACTTTCTTAAAATAGGTCAAAGAAACCGATTCGTTGCAACAAATGCCTGGCTCTGAGATCCCCTTATATAAAATGTAAGTAATTAAGGCAATTAATTTTAGGGCAGATTTTGACAGTCAGATTACTTCTAACTGCAGAATAACTGACATATTTTATATACATAACAAAATCTGTGAAACTGCTTCATTTATTCTTCGGATACAAGTTATCTGACAATTAATAAATCAGCCAGCAATTACGGTTGCTTTATTCATACTTTACCGCTGCAAGCGAGAAGCACAGTACCGGTCGATGTGGAGACGCTTAGAGGCCTGTGTCCAGCAATGGACGTGTTTCGGCTGAAATGATGATGACGGCGGCTATTGTGAGAAGAAAGACGACAATCCAGTCCTTTTTTTAATGTTTATAAACAGACCTGCCACACCTGCCTGCCACATTGCCTGACCAAGATTATGTCTATGGAGTTTAAAGGAGACGGTGACCTCTGAGTTTGTTTCGGCCTTTCATCTCAGAGTAGTCAGTTAAGAAACGCCAACCTCATCTAGCTTATTTTTACAACTTTTTAATATGACGTGTAAAAGTGATTCCAATATCCTATTTACAGAATAAGCAATTTCATTTCATTTCATTTCATTACAGGCGTTGGAATCATTTGAAGAAGAAAGTTATGGGATACGCCAAAGATTGGGCGAATTACAATAAGGTTTTGAAAGTATCCTGGGAACAAAAGTACAATTCGGTGATTGCGGGTATGTTTTTGCACAATGTGATATTGGTACAGTGTAGTAATTTGAGTTGGGCATGAAGGGCAGGATGCAGCAACAGGAAAACGTTCCCGGGAGACTATCCCTAACTTTGGAATACCTACAGACGGAAAAAATATAATAGGGAATATGCATGTGATTCAAATATGGGTCAAATATTTTTTTTTATAAACTATGTTACTTCAGAATTATGCCTCCATCAATATTTTTGAATAAAATTTCTTTTTGAGCGAGAAATTAATTTTTTTAAAGTCCCAAATAACTGTGGGTAATTCAAATACTTGAAAAGGCTAAGAGCTGATGTGACGTAACAATCCGGGATAACAATCAAAATGTCAATGTCAAGTCAATCAACAAGTGTCAAGTCAATGTCAAACGCTCATATAAAAAGGAGTGTTTGACGTTGACTTGACAGTTGCTTGTCTGTTTTCACAGACGGTGACGTCACCTCACCAAGCGCGCCAAATGGAGGGCGTTTAAATAGCCCGGATCGGTTGGATATTATTAAACATTTTTTTAACAACTTTAAATTACTTTTCTGCCGTCGATTTTTTTTAAAACTATTATTTGACGATGTAAACTATCGAATAAAAAGATTAAAAAAATACATGCATATTCCCTATTCTCACGTTTTATCTTTATTATGCCAATCGACGCAGTTTCTTATAAGGAATAAAATACAATTGACTAGAAAATGAAGTTAGAGCACAAAAAAAGTCACAAATCGCAAAAAAAACCTTTGCTGTTTTAAGATGCCCTTCATCCCCGATGAGCGGCTCATCGGGGATCGGGTTCATCCTGAGCCCGATCTCAAATTACTATCCTGTGTTCTAGTTATCTACTGGAGTCATTGATTCAGCGTTGCCAACTCCAAATAATGGATTACGGTGTTTCCAGTTTAAAATTACGGTAGATTTCAAAAAAATACGGTAGACTAAAAAGTCGTGCAAAATTACATAGATTTTTGAAAAAAAAAAACCGAATATGACAAAATAACTGTGTGATCATGATCATTTTGATACATTTCAGTATTTTTGTCTCCTAAGCATGTCTTCTGACGGCAGAAAGTTGACACAATTTTTTCCACCATCAGATTCACTACGATCACTTTCCATTTTAATTTATTTGCAAAACAGATTCCCTTTCAACGCAGATATAATTACAACGCAATTACGCAAAGTACATCTGAATAAAGAAAGTTGGTAATAAAAAAGGTTACTATTGGTTCAAACTAATATCTATGGTTGAGGAATTCCCCCTAGTTCACTGCTATTTAAAATTTTGCCATGTTATGACAACAAAAAAAAACATGCAATATTCCATCTGCCCAATAATGGTGTTTTTTGACACCGTAATGAAATTACTACGGTAGACGGTGAATCAATGCTGAATACGGTGTTTCTACCGTAATTACGGTGCGAATTTTAGAATATTATACTGCTTTATTCTATGATCATATTTGAATAGTATTGGAATAAAAATTGCTTTTGATTTGAAAGTTACTCAATAGAAATAAGACTGAAAAATCGTAACATCGATCGAAATCGTAACACCAAAACTTACCTTACGTAGATATTCGATTTTACCGCCCAGCTGTGCCAATAAATGCTGACCCGAGCAAGCTTGTAGCACACTTATATTATTATTTTCTTAATACGGATAGACTACTTGCCTTCGTGGAACAAGCCTGGCCCGGTATGGGTGGCAGGTGCTTGCGGCGCAGTGCCGAGCGGAGCGGTCGCCGCCGGACTCTACGACAGTGAAGTCATCTGGGTCGCTAGGACAATGCACAGGTATTAAAACAGGAGACGTAACAGTTTTAATAAATTGCTTATATGCTGGCAAGTTCTACGTGTCAAGTGTACGGGTGGTTGACAGAGAAACTACACCCTACTTACTTAACAGTTCACTTGGTTAAGTGGATATTATCTCGGTACAGGTGCCGTATAATGAAGTATTAATGCCACCATTTTTCCAGTGTGAGAGAGAGACGGAGCTATACAAGGCCGCTAGCACCATCCTGTTTTCGCAGTGAAATAATGATGCCATTAATAGTTCATAATACTAACCCTTTTTTTTTGAGGGTGGAAAATCTTCGAACGACTTCTCCCGCTCTGGGCGGAGCGGAAGGGCATGTCAGACTTTTACTGACTAAAACCCACCCGTGTTCCTTCAGTTGCCTATTGCCAAGGTCCCGGTATCCCTTTCGGACTTTCCCGCAACCCTGGCAGGATAATACTACCCCTGAGATGAGATTGTAAAAGTTTAGACTATTTATTATTAATGTGTTTTAAATTTTTAAACATTCATATCTCATACCTCTCGCCCAGTATATAAATTGATGTTATTCAGTACAGTGCAATTACTTAATACCAGTGTTATAATACTTTAGTTTTTAACCGTGTACTGTGTAGAATGTAATTTATAAAAGAAAATCCGGATGCTGAATGATTAACTGTCTCCTGTGCTTGCAGGAATTCGGTGCTACCAGCCATGTTGCTGCCCTCCAAACACTACTGCATAGTTTATGCGGAGGGACAAGTTCATCGCTACAATAAATATCAGGTGTGACAAAAACATAAATTAAATTTATCTTCAGACATCTGCACCCTAATGGCGTAATACACTATCAATTAGAATTGGAATTACACAATCAATTAGAATTGGAATCGGTTCGAAACAAATGTCTAATGAATTGCTTCATAAGTTCGTAAGTCACGTTGTTGAGCAGATTTTTTTTCGAGCTTTTGAAGCAATGGTTTTGACATTTGTTTCAAACCGATTGCGATTCTGCCCGATCGTGCAATACGCAATTAGGGTGCTGGACTGCTTCTAGTCTTACCGACAAGGCTACCAAATATCCTGTATAAAGCACCTATCTCACCGCCTACAAGGAAGCGACTAAAAAATGATCTTCTCGCTCAAGAAACATACAAAAGAACGCAGGTCCCATGTAAGTAAAAAATAGGCAGTCATGGGGTATGCCGACAGAAGTGAAAACTTAAAACTGGTATTAGCGCCATGTGTATTCAAAAGTAAAGCACTACCGAATGCGTAAGTTTACCACCTACCAAAAGTCTCTGAACGCCCCTAAAGAAGTTTTCACTTCAAAAAACAACCGCCTTCCAACAAAAAGACTCCGAAAAAGTTATTTTTCACTTTGTACGTTTTCTGAAATTCGGTTGTTCCTTCTTTGTTGTCAAAAAGTTTATATTTCTCGCTAATTACAATAGCCTAATGTCAACTGCTCAACCTTCAACAACCGTCAACCTTTTACAAAATATTGCTTTTCCCGATGCAGGGACGTTAGTTGTTGAGGAGTTCTCCTGGTTCTTCACCATCAGCTCCATTTCACTATTTATGCATTGTGACGAGCATTAATTGCTTGGCGGTCCATATTAAAGTACTTAAGTAATTGAATCACAACCGATTGAGTGAACCGAATCGATTGAGTGGCGGTAACCGCGTAGGCAAAATATGAAGGTGCAGCCTCGTGTAAATTGGTAAGAACCGCGCAGTCATCGCTGTGTCTAAACGTACGCTAAACTTCTGCTATCTGGCCAGGTGATGTGCAACGCGGAGGTACGCTGGGTGGCGTGGCGCGGCGGCTCGGTGAACGAGCGCGCAGTGTGTGTGGCTCCAGGCATGCACGTAGGTCGCGTGAACTACCACGGCGACCATCTGCTGGGGGCTGTCCAAGAGCCACACTACCACTGCCACATCGTCATCTTCGGCAGGCCCTTCGCCTTCAACTGCTACGAACTCCTCATGCTCGCACGCGATGATGACCAATGAGCTTGCAACAAATTACAGTAGGCGACAGCGTTTTAGAGTCACGCGTATGTGCTTTAAGTGGTTACTGCATTCAGTTATTGTTTTTTTTTGCCGGCATTTGGCTGTTTTGCCATTTTCATGAAATTATCTTGAAATGCAGGTACCTAAAGCTGTCGCGTACTGTTCTTTGCGTTTATTTTTAGGGAATTAAGGACTTGATGCTTTTAGCATTCGTAATCCTTTACGATTCCGATTAAATTCCTCAATCGATATTGTTATAGAAGATAATCCCAGAAGACGACTACCTTTGAGGTCTCAAAGGTAGTCGTCTTCTGGGATTATCTTTGCCAATCCAATTCGGTATTCGATACTCAGAACAAATTATACCAAATCGTGGTATGTTATAACCGTGATAATTATATTGTCTTGAATTTGGTGTGTCGATGGTTTTGCGAGAATGTTTTAGATTGTCATATTGTTTTTATTTATTATTTATTTATTTCAATTATATGGATTTCTTTACAAAATAATCTTTTACTACATTGCACCTTTACCCGTATGTACACGATATAACTTTGTGATTCTTATTAATTCTCTATTCTTTCATCTTGTTGCTCTTCTTTCACCTCCACTTTTTCAATAGTGCCTTTCGTTCCTGATAGTCGCACTAAATCTCCAGTTTTGAATAGATCTGTGGCATTTGCTGCGCCTACGATACAGGGCAACCCATATTCTCGAGCTATTACGGCACCTGGAAATTGGAGACCAGTATTTTTAACCACATGTTTTTATAACCACGAGCGTATAATGTTTTCAAACATTTCGTAGGAAATAAGACTCCAACTTACTTTTTTTTATGATGGATAGATATTTTTTTCAAAATCTGTGCGTGGGAATAAAAAATTCTCATAAAAAGGACCGTTTCCTAAGACCGTTTTCCCGTAGTAACAAATCCCCACTTGCCCCTTACTGCCCCATCTCAAATATCCAGCCTGTATATATGTATAAGAATCATTGACGGATTTTTTTACGTACCGTGTGATATAAGTCCACCGAGTTCAGTGACGATGCCAGTCAGGAGCGGGAAGTAAGGTGACCAGCCGATGTCAGTCGCGTGTGTTATCAGGACATCACCACGGCGCAAATCACCAATCTGTTCAAAGGAAATCAAATCAGTCATATACTAGGCTTAGCACTTTTCAAACGTCCAAATTGCATAAGATAGTCCCCCAAAACACCTGCCCTTCATCACTTCCTAGTCCTTTAGCTGGGAAGAAAAAGTGGCGCAACCAACTCCCCAGCAGCACAGCTGTCTGTCAATAGTATGATATAAAAACGTTCAAAATCTAGTCGCAATCTCATCTACTTCGACATCTCATCTACTTCAGCGACAATCAATGTCGTACTTAAATGTAGGAAAATTTTAGGTTTTATGACAGATTGAGAAGGATTAGAATGTGATAGTTCTTGGGGAACCCCCTCTGGTAATCAAAAATATTTCATTTTCGACACGACAGCCTGTCGTCGGTTGTGAATGCAGAATAGCTATGAATAAAATAAAATAGGGTAAAACATAGTGACGAACTTCTGATTCAAGATCCTTGATGACACAAGCCCTCGCGACCACCTCCCCTCCACACACGGACGTGGCAGATATCTTCACGTCTCCAGCCATCAGGTTCGGTGCCTTAGGTTCTAGCTTGTCCACCCAGCCAGTGTTCAGCTCCGCAAACTTTAGCTTACACCAGCCTGGGTGATACTGTTGACGTTGCATTGCTCTGAAAGAATCCCATTTTTTTTTGTATTCACTGTGAAAGGAACTCGGGAAGTCGGGGACTTACAATCTTTAAAATTTCTTGAAATCCGATCAAATTCCCAGCAAATCTCCTGTTGTAATTAATGAACACACTCCCTAAGTCAAATCAAATGTTTGGTCGCGAGTTTTGATGACAGGTTAATTAGGCTTTCAGTTTCAGTAAATAAGCATCGTCATTCTCCTGACTTGATCCCAATTTATTTAGGGTTGGCGAAACATAAGTCTTTTTCTTCCATACTTCTCTTTAAAATAATCATGCAAAAAATGAAGTATTAGGTAAGTACGAGAAATTCTTACTTTTTCAATAGAGCAGGATCTCTAGTAGCAAGATATTTCTTGAGCTCTTGCTTACGGAAGAAGAACACCAGTTCAGGATTCGGTATGAACCACTTTTTAACTAACAAATTGCCGAGTCGGATGAAACCGATTCGTAATTTGTGAATAACAAGCACCAGATGTGCCTTCGTGCCCTCTCTGTGGCGCACGGTACGGTGACATAACGGCAGAATCCAGCGAAGAACTTTCCTGTAACAATTGATGTGAAACTATATAGACATTGCGTAGTACTGTTGGTATAATTACTGCAAAGAGATGTACATTGATTCGAGTGCAACTCGAAATGAAACGTCAGCTCAGTAACTTGTAAAAAAACTTGGGTCCGAACCTGGTGTTTGGCTTCTGAGGAGTTTTCAAAGCGTCCACAATCTCCTGACTACTTTTGGTTTGCTTAATTCCTTCAGTGGTAACGTGTAAGTTTTGGAGTACTGTCATCATATTCTCTGGCACCAGAACCCACGGTTTAGTAACTAAATCAAACTGGAAAGCGAATACATTGTAAACAAAAGAATTTTCGTATACCTTGTTGGCACACATTTAGATCAACCATTTAATTTACCTCCATTACGGCTCTATAGCCGTGTTGTTCCAAAAATTCCCGAACATCAATGTAAATGTCATCATGGGCATTTTCTTTTAGCCATAACAGGGCTTTCTTGGGGTCCTGAGCTCTGAATTCTTCGGCTAATCCAGACTTTTCCAACTTCTGCGCTATGCTAGCCAAAGCCACTGGCACTTCTGCTGATAGCACATCACCAGAGCTAAACAATGAACTTATTTCACTGCATTGTTCTGGGGTAAATTCTAAAAGAGAAATGTTATTTTAAACTATATGTTTTACTTTTATACATTCAAATATTATCTAGACTAATATTTATTTTACTCATTGGAAGCTACACTATACCTGACTGACTTAAAGGATACGATGCACGATTTCTGTAGGAATCTTCATGCAGGTAAACCGCGAGGCGCAGCTAGTTTGTTGTAAAAGCACATAGTCTTATGGTAAAAGTACCACATTTGGTTCATACGTAATATGTTACCTGTTTTTCCCTCCAAAAATACTGACATGGCCACGAACTGACTGCAAGTGCTTGCTGTGCTGGTAAAAGCATGGTTGTAAGCAACGCGTTCCATTAATTTTCTTGATTCCAGAAGAGCTTCGAGCAGCTCCTCAGGGTTATCGTTTTCAATGTCATAATTCACAACACTTGCTTTTACAGAATCATCGAATTTCCATTTGGACAATGCAATCGTCTGGAAGACAAGTTGTAATAAGAAGTTAAGTACATATTATGTTGTACCCATCATACGAGTACACAAAGCATCCTGAGAGATGAAGTACTTCAGTGAGGTACATTATCGCAATGCGTTAATGGTACATAGGTACACACGGCTACACATCAAGCTATACATTTCCAGTATAAGCTGACCGCACATTGTACGGAAATCCTATATAATGCGAAATCAGCATAAACTGGAAATATATAGCTTGAAGTGCAGCCGTGTGCACAAAAAAAAACAAAACACAGTTTTACCTTTATCATAATATAGATCCCCTCAGGCTGGTCGCGCCAGTTAGGCGGGTGCCTGTGCTGCGCTGTCTTCAATATCTGCTCGTCTGCTACTAAATGTCCATGAATAGCCATTTCCATCATACGTACATTTACACCTAGTTCTTTGGGGGCCTTCCTGTACAAGGTCTGCAAAATAAAGTAATAAAATGGATGTAGTCAGTCTATCCATATCCGTCATATTCTACATTCTGTATTCATTCAGGGCTTCCCCGGCTTCGGGCCGCCCGGGCTCAAGATCCTGTGGGATTTACAACGCCACATGCGAGCGACGCATTTTATTTATTTATTAAACTTTATGCACAAGTAAAAACTACTGTACAAAGGCGGACTTAATGCCTGAGGCATTTTCTACCAGTCAACCTTAGGGTGGTGCAGAGACAGACATGGCAGGTGCAACATAAGACAATACATGTAACCTGAATAAAACTGAATACTAATTAATACATACATACATAAATATACACAAAAAAATACTTAGTCAGGAGAAATAACGACAGGTAGAGGAGCAAATTAGCACTTGGAGGATTCTGCCAACATCTTATGAATATGTTCACGTGCCTTAACTTTTAACAATAAGCGACTAGTTGCCGCCCTGATGTCCAGTGGGAGCGCATTCCAAAGAAACACCGCCTGGACGAAGAAAGAAGAGTGGATGAAACCAGAGCGGTGAGAAGGACATCGTAGAAGACGATTGACGACGATTTTATTGACGTCACGCAAAATCCTACATCGTGCAAGCAAACGTATTAAGAAGAACATTTTCACAACAAAAACAAGCAAAGGTCGTTGTCGGTGGCAAAAAGACACGACATAGCCGAAGACACTTTCAAAATGAAAGTTTTTTTTTTTTCTTTTTTTTTGGTACTAGGTACCTACTCCGCACATTATTCATATTCACCTACTTTTTATGTAAATAACAGTGACAGGATCATCAACATAATATATTAAAAGTGGAAAAATACGTATTATTGAACTCAAAAACCACTCGTCAGAACTTCGCAGTTTCGTCATTGGCAGGGTAGGAAAAGTTTTATGCGATTTTTCTAGTACTCAAACCTCGATTGGTCCTTGAGTTTTATATCCTTATAAGAAACAGGATGGATTGGCACGAAAAAAAGTTTTTTGATGTCAAAAAAAATGTATAGTCAACACGTAAATGGGCATCATTTACGTGTTGACTGTACATTTTTTTCAAAACCTGTGAATGCCGATCAAAAAGTTAAGGACAGTCTCCTAAGACCGTTTTCTTGTAGCGTGCCTGCTTACTTCCCATCTCAAAAATCCATCCTGTTTAAAGACGAATCTAAAACCTCGTCCTTTTCGAAGTCGATTAAAATAACTAAAAAGGTAGTTCTCACATTATACAGCGCTATGGCGCATCTGTTGTGGGTCAGCACTATGCCCTTGTCGTAGCCGCTCCCGTTGACACCTACTGTCGTGTCCATGCCGGTCGCCAACGGAGTAGTCACCACATCAAAAGTCATTGGAGTTAATGGTTTAGGAAGGACCTGTGAACAGATAAACAACTTGGCTACAAAACAAAAATTACGTGGTCGAAACCTTAGTGCAAATCTGAATTAATTTCTTTATAAAAACTTTTTTACAACAAAAAACAACCGACTTTCGGAACAACAACAACAATTTGAAAGTTGGTGTCTTTGGTTTTGTATTTGTGGGTTTTGCCAAAAAAGTTTTTATTTCTCGCTTTTTAGTAGGTCAGTTTGTAACTAATTTATCTGTAACAATAGTATATATATAATGTCAACTGAACTGAACATCGTTGAGGAGTTCTCGGTACTTCACCATCAGCTCCACTTCTCCATATGCATTGTGACGTGCAAACACTGTGTTTATGGGGTTATTTAAAATTACAATGAAATTGTTATCAAATGTTATAACAATTTCATTGTAATTTTAAATAATGTTATAAAAATTTCTTTTTACATCCGTTATATGGTGGAGTTATACCCGAACTTTTAGAAGTCGGTAGGTAGATTATATACAAATATTATAATTTCAGACATTACCTTTTCACGCCTACACAACTTATTTCGTTATAGTTTGGCTAGGATATGGTATCCAGGGGAATGACATAGGCTACTGTTAAAAAGTGTGATATTGGAAATTAAAGTTTATATGGGAACTTAAGCATTTCTTAAGTTAGGGATACGAAAGTAAAAATGTATGCTTTGGGTAAGAAAAAAAATTACGTGTTTCAGCGTTTTTGTAAAATCATCCCCCGGGGGAAAAGAAGCTAGTTCGTTATTCATATGAAGTATTGCCAAGGGGGATTGTGGTGATTAAACTGAGGTAGTGAAGACAATTTATGAAGGAGTATATTTTTTTATATATTGTTCAGTAGTTTTTTGTTCTCTTACCTCTCCACAATTACCGAACGAGGTGATTTCGTCGTCTGCCATGACAGGTGAGTCCAGTTCAAACAGTAACTCCTCCTCGGTCCAGCGATCCAAAGAAGTGATGGGTCGCGCTTGCAGGAGGAATATCTCGTTCTGGGGATTAAAGGTTTTATTTTTGTAACGTTAACTATAATGAATTTCAGCTATCTACCGCTTACACTTCTTAAGCAAAAATCTAAATTCTTTGCAATGTAGTAGTACCCTCAGTGTCGTGATCGTAAGGATAGTGTATCTCGCTTGTAACTATATTTAAATACTTAGTCATGTCCATACAAAATTGTTTGTTCCCGATAATGTTACAGTACGCTTTGCTCTATTTCTTCCTATTTTCTGTGATGACAACACTTGCAACGCATCCGTGGGAACGGTCGTCAACGGACACAGTGAGAACTGAGCCTTCTCTCATTTGACCCTCGTTTCTATGGAAGCTTATATCTATTTTATAGCTTGTCCACTCTTATCCCGATATTTGCACGGGATCGAGACTTATGCGGGTGAATCCGCGGGGTGTCGCTAGCGTAAATAAAGGTTTCACCTCTTTAACAGCCCACTCGATATCTCTGCCAGCACCCCATAACTCTTCTTGAGATACTCCGATGGTGGCCAGTCTCAGTGCTTCCGCATCAGTGACACAAGCCACGTTCCTCTCTTCTTCTGGTACATCTTCCATAGCGATGCCACTGCCCTCTGTCTTGACCCGGCGACTCTTGGACCCCAGCTCTTTCTTCGAAATAGCGAGCTGACCATTCCTTGTCCGCTTTATAATCATGGTATCAGGTTCTACTGCGCCGGATACAACACTCTGTAAATAAAACATTAATTATACCTAATAATTGAAACAATTTTGTTGTAAAATTCTGATAACAGGAAGATGACTTCACTTTAACCTTCAAAATTACGAAATTGTACTGGCTCTAAGGTGCAACATTTTTTAACGGGGCCACGTGAAAAACTGTAAAATTACCTCGCCGAGTCCATAGTTTGCAGTGATGAGCAGTCTTGAGGGGTCTCCGTGCGCAGGGTGTCGCGTGAACATGACGCCGGCCGCGCGAGGCGCCACCAGCGCCTGCACCACCACACCACCGCCGCACAAACATGGCTGCCCGTTCTGTCTGTGCCAAGCAATCACATATTTATTCTTCTTTTAGCGTGTCGTTGGGAATCTAAATTGAGTCAGCCCAGAATTTGGCTACGATTAGCACCTTCAGTAGCGTTGATCAGTTCCTGTAACTTGCAGACAACAGGACACGCTGACACGATATTACGTGTCCCATTGTTTATTTATTTATGTACCAAAAGATATGATCATTATTTAAGTCGATAAAGTTTTCTTAGTCCACATGAAGCAAGAAGTCTGTCAAAATAAATAGCAACCCAAGATTGGTAGGAATTAAACCCACAAACAAAACCGGAGAGATAAGATAAGTCAGTTGGTTATATGTACGTACCTGCGATAGTAAGTACTAGTGAAGGCAAACATTGATGCCCAGCACTTCTGGACTCCTTCTATGATATCACTGTCGCTGATACATCCAAGGATTGTTTCGTTCTGTCCGGCAGCTGACAACTCTTCACTGTCTTCTCCTACGGCTGTATAAATATAACTTGTTTGAAGCTACATCTTTTCACTAAACCATCTTAACATATTACTTCTGTAATCTGCCAACTTACCAGATGATCGAACCGCAAAACGTAGTTCAGAGCCCAATTTCTCCTCGGTAGCTTTGATTCTTAATTCCTTCATGTTAATTAATATTTCATCTCTAACGTCGCCCTTGATTTCTGTGGTTACAAATAGTTGGGATGCTCTGAAATTATAATGTACTCTTTTAGTTCTTCGAACTCTTACCCACTTCTGATCACCATTCTTTTGCCCGTATCCCAAATTATTTCGGGTCGACGCAGCATCATCTCACTCATCATCATTCTCATCACCAATAAATCTTGGGTAATACGTACTTTTTACACAACTCTTTAAATGTAGCTTCGTTATAATTTTCATTAGCACCCTCAATTTTCCGAATCGCAGCCAGCAGTTGAGGATTTACTTCCAGATGCTTCTCCAAAGCTTTAGTGGTTAGGCAGAATCCGGGTGGTACTCGGTAACCCTGGAAAATGCACCGTTTTAAATGATTCCAACAAAATTCCATCAAATATGGGTCAAAATAGTATGCAAATTGTACCTCATCCTTCTGTACGGAAGCCAGCAAAGCCAACGAGGCACCTTTGCCTCCAACATACATGGGGCATGCAGCTGCACGATCCTCAAACGAAACGCAGTAGCCCACCTCACCAGCCTGCTTCTCCGTCAACCACTTCAACAGACGTGGTGGAGCAATGCGCGAGGCTGGCTCCGAAACAACTTTGGGAACAAAATGTTGGTTTTATAGATACGAAAAAATAAAGTGGGTATCTCTATATTTTATTTTACAGTTCCTGCATAGTTACCTGAAGGTTCATAACCGAGTTCTAGGATGCCGGTGCCCGGTATGCAGTTGATATCAACATGCATGGTGCGATAGACCACTTCTTGTTGGTAAGGAACCCCGCTGAACAGCTTACCACCATCAGCATTAATTCTTAGCACCAACGTCAGTAAACTGTCGTCAGCTGAAAAATCAAGATTGAATTTTAAATATATTGCTAAACAAGTTCAATGATGTGTTGAAAGATCTGTTTTTAATGAGAATATTTTCGCCAGATCTTTGGGGTTGGCTCCAATGAGATTTTAGTTGATAAATATCGAATGATATTTAATATAATATCATTGTAAATATCCAACAAATCCCACTACGTTTTCTAGAGCAGAGGATATTATCCAAATCCAAACAGATAACAGAATGTCAACACACACATTCGCCTAAATATAAATGAATTAACTACAGGGCTAGTCCAATATTTATCTGTATAACTTACTGCGCACATTTATCGTGTAAACATCGGGCAAGCCATCACGTCGCTCGCAGAAGTCCGACATCACTATATCAGTGGAGGTAATACCCTTCGTCATAAAGTCTGGGAATCTTACACACCCAGATATACAACTGGAAAACAAAACAGTAAAGCATTAGCATTAGTAAAATAATAAATACCTTTAAAAAGTGTAAAGTGTAAAGTCCAAAAGAATGACAACCGTTGCGCGTTGCTAACCCGCTGCCCGATCGTAACGCGTCATCAACTCATCATCATGGTCACAAGCTGAAGGACGACCAGTGATGAAACTTTATTCAACCCTTCTAGTTTCTCAACGAAAGTTTTCAATCTGAAACCAGCCAAAATACTCACTGGGTCAATACATTTCTGTACGACAAGCACCGCAGTTGCACAGCGGTTCCATCCCGTGCCACTGCGGTAATGTTGATGGATCGCCGGAGGCCCTCGTATGCTCGGGGTGCCCATCTCCGCTCCTTCACCCCTCGAGTCCGCAAGAACACGCTTTTGTCCACAATTCCTTCCTCATCGAACGATTCGAAACGACCTTGTGCCGCTCCCCATTGGAACCAGCCACCTTCTTCCGATTTGCTCCTGTGAACGTTATGGTGGTTCTATAATCTAATCATTCTCCCTTTTTTCTCTGTCTTATAACTACTAATCAGCAATAACTAGATTGATCCTTTGAAATGAACTTACAGCATATAAGGCCACTGGTCGTCTCGCCACGATTCAAGGGCCAATGTCTCCGCTGCTAGCTTATTGCTCCAATCATCGGGGTATCGAACCGGTTTTGTGGCTGAGCCCCAACTGAAAATATCATTGAAACGTTTAGAAATGTAGGTAATAAGCAAGTCTGAATGGGTATAAACATTCATTTCACAGCTACAACGTTAACAGCTTTAGACGGCTCGGCATATCACTGTCCTCAAGCTAAATTTTCCGAAGATTTTTGTCTGCACTCCTGCACCGTTCGCTTTAAACTTTTGAATTTTGATACAAGTTGATGAAGAGTTGATTTAAAAATTACTTACACGACGTTCAGTTTCACATGCTGTGTGACACCGTCTTCCACTCTTGTCAAGAGACCGTTATATATAAATCTATATCTTTCTTGGTTTTCTAGAACTTGGATCTTGAGGCCATCAGCACTCCAACCACTCTCAACGTTCTGCCATGCACATACTGCTGTATCTGGATGCTCTGGAGTCATAAGAACCGCGAATTAGATAAATATGCTAGATAATATAATATCGAAACCTCCCATTGTATAGTTACTTAATGGCAGCTCGAAATTTAACCACTCTCTGTGCGCGGGGGTGAAGGGTGGGGTAACCCCACCCTTCACCCCCGCTGACACATGGAATTTCTCCTGCGCAGCGACTCGCCTCATGTTCCGAGCCATTAAGTTTGGATCGAACTTTGTACCTGTTATTAAGTATTTAAGGAAGAACGATGATATCCGCACAATAGCTCTAAATTGCATGATTTAATATCGTGTACAATCGTTGGTAATTCTGATAAGATGCGCAGTGGGAAATACTATGTGCCAAAATAACAACAGTAAAACGAAATAAAAAGATAAAACTATTCCTACTTACGCGGTAACGTGTAATTAGTTCCGTCAGGTAACTTGACGTGCACCACAATTTCTGCAAGCGGCTGCCTTCCACACAGTTTGCGTATGGCCAGCAGCAGCGCCGAGCCGTCCGAGTCGCAGGTTCGAACCGCAAAGCTGTCCCATCCCTGGTACTGTTCCGGCCGAGGCAACTCGTCCAGGCGCGTCGGCTTCAGCTGCGACTTCCAGCGCCGTACGGCATAGCGCGCGAATAACAGCCGTAGATGGTAATTCCAGCCTAATCAATCAGTTTGTCAATATTGGCTCAAGTCTCAATAATTAAATGGTCAAACTCAGGTTGAAAAACTTGGAAGAGTCGTTATTCATAAGCAAACGGCAGTTAATAATTATGTCTCCGGTTTGAAGATGTTCTTCCTACATATCTGAAGCTGAACCGGCCTGCTATTACTTAGTTCCAGGTTCCATCAGCGTTCTATATCTTCATCTATTTAGACAACTATACTATTGTATTGTTGCTATGATTGTAAATATGTCGTTGGTGTGATGTGTGCTACCTACCTACACTAGATTAGTAGCTGTCTACTGTGCTACTGTGCCACTAATATAGGTACCTACCTATTCATTCTGAAAGGTTGCCTGGCAGGGATGTTAGTTTGCAATGTTCCGTAAAAAGTAACGTACCTACTGTAAACTAAATGATAAATCTAACTAATCTAATGATGCAAACAAAACGCCATCGTCAGTTACCTACGATTGTTACGTAGGTAATTTAGTTACTTCTAGGCTCAAGTCACGTCGTCAAAGGAACCTAAAAAAAACACGCTGACTACGTAACGATTACTTCCATAAACATTCAACTCGCAACCTTGACTAATCGGTAAAGCCATACCTATTATACTTAGAAGAGTCTTAGTCTTGACACCAATGATATTATATTAACAGATACGTGTTATACACTCACAAAACAACCGAAAAAAGTGTTCCGCGCAGCAGCGGCACACATACCCACGTTTCATTCATTTTACATTTCACTACAAGTAAAAACGTTACAATTGGAATGTTTTCGAGTCTTCACGATTGCGCGCTTATAACATATTTGTTAAATTATTATCATTGCTTGACACCCTAACTTTATTATTAATCCTAATTTTATTTTATTAGGATCTCCAACAAAGAATACACCTTACATGCTAAAATAAAAAGACAAGAACAACAATCTATGTACTCCCTCAATTATAGGAGATCACATCATGCAATAAAAACAAGCGAACAGTAATGACGGGATTTAAATCTAATCCTGTATATCCTCCTGATATTTGTTTGTTACGCTTTTACGCTAAAACGGCTGAACGGATTAGGGTGAAATTTGGCACATGGGTAAACCATGACCTGGAAAAGGACATAGGCTACTTTTTATCCTGGAACGCACACGAAGTCGCGGGCAACAGCTAGTTTATAATAAATGCGAAAGTGAGTTTGTTTGTTCGTTACGCTTTCACACTAAAACGGCTGAACGAATTTGGATGAAATTTGGCACATGGGTAGACCATGACCTGGAATAGGACATAGGATCCCGATATACCTACGGAATCGAGACTTACGCGGGTGAAACCGCGGGGCGCAGCTAGTCACAAATATATCATCAATTATCATCATCATCTGCCTAGCCTTTCCCCAACTATGTTGGGGTCGGCTTCCAGTCTAACTAAATGCAGCTTACCTTTCTATTATTCTGAATGCATGTGGAGATTATCTAATTGGTGAATGAGAAATCAGGAAGACCGATAAACCGATAGAACTCATTATCAAAATGATTTCCACCAAATCACTTGACCTATTTATTCAGCTAATAACCTTTTCACTATTAGCTTATAGGCAGTCGCTCCATGTAAAATACTGGTATTCAGCTGCATCCGGTATTCCAGTTAGACTGGAAGCCGACCCCAACATATAGTTGGGAAAAGACTAGGCAGATGATGAGATGATGAACCTTTCACTATTGTACATGGTGGCTGGGGACATCGAAGCGCAAAGTGCATGAATTCAGCACCTAGCGTAGAAATTTTATCGAAACGTATTATCGAATAGTATATTTATAATTTTTTTTCATCGAAAAGTGCACGCGGTACGCGGTCAAAAATATGGAACAGGTAATTTTTTTTAAATAACTGACAAAGTTTCAACTCATGGGCTGTCAGTATTATGTACTGAATACATGGTAACAGGTTGCGTGTAATGTCCCTGCCACCCTGTATAATTTCTCATCGTAATTAGCAAGGTTTGCGGAACATCATTAAAAACAAAACGTTTTTACGATCTTAGACATTGTAAGTCAGAATTCCAATTGATGAAAAGCCCTGTTTCTCTCTTCCCACCTCTTTTGCAGACATGACCAAAAACAGGGACCGCTTTGGAGAGATGTAAGAGCGAGCGAAGCGAGCTCAAAATTTTTTACATTCCGCTTTGAATAATTTAAGTTTTCTTTCTCCTTGACCGTTCATACAGAAATAGAAGTAAGTTTATAAACTTGAGCAGAAAAGTTTCAGAATGAAGAGAATACAGGATTCAAGAGCGTGCGAACCGAGCTCGAAAAGATAGGTAGCGGTTACACTCTCTCAGAGAATGCTGAAGTTGCAGGAATTCATTCATTACAAAGTTAGAGTCGATAAAAATACTCCTACTAGTATTATAATATCTGTGCTCCTACTTTTGTAGATTATAAAGTACGCATACGCTATTGATAAACTAAATCAATGGCCTATGCGAAATAGATTACAATATTATCATATAGGTACATGTATTAGAGTACGGAGGTACCCTAGGAAGGTCGATCTCTAGATTTACATTCTGGTTTGTCATATTTCGGGGGGGTTTGAACCCCCAACCACCCCCCACCTACGGCCCTGACTGTCAGACAGGTGTATAATGAGTGAACGTGACGACAAAGCTCTACAACGGCCGCGGACTGTACCTACTCTCACAATATAATTGTGGATACAAACCAAGCACTCTAGTGAGTTTGATCATAATAGCACTAGTGACCCCATTCTCGAGCTATTTTCGTAAAAAATCTACTTGTAACCAGTTAGAATCCCGATATTGTAAGTCATTGAAACACTAAATACATTTTTAAGTATTATCTTATTTTATCTTATATTGGGTAGGTACTCTACGTACAGAATCCAGCACCAATATCTAATCAAATTTAATCGTTTATAATCGTCTGTGACGGCTTTCATGCACGTCCAATTAATCGTTCTCAGGCATATCATTACAATTTATCCATCAATTTAATTATTTCATAGTTTAATTCCCAATAATTAATTGAAATTAATCCGTCACACTCGCGTAACTTGGACCAATTAGACACTTCTATTGGTTCTAGCACAAGATACGTAATAAATAAGTTATTTAAGGAGCCCCATAAATTGAAAATAATTCACTAATAAATCAAGAAAAAAAACCGTCGTTTTTATAATAGGTAGGTATTACTCACCAACTTCCCTATAGTTTCCCTTAAATGGCCTTTCCTTCTTAATAAATACTAAGTAAAACACTATAGCACCGGTTATCAATCCAGACTGGAGGAGGATATCGTATATATCCATTTTAGATAATATACTACACGATCAACATTAGTAAACAAACAAATTGTGACCACGTTCAACGTTCAATGTCATCCGGAATTAGAGGCCTTGTCATTAATGGAGCGAGAGCGACTAGCGAGTGGACGAACGTGTGTCCGTGTATTGAGACAAGCAAGCACAGAGTGTTGACATCACAACATTGTACCTAATCAACGCTGATAAATGATATAAAGTAATCAATGCTAGGTAGGTAACAATGTAAGTAGTACCTAAGTCAACCGCAAGTGTTACGACTGAAATATACCCATGTCTTTGATCTTAATCCAGTTATCTTAAAAATCGCATTGTTAGGTATTTGTAAGCAGCACAATCATGTAGGTATTCTTATTAGCAATCATTGTAATTATGTAAGTCTGTGAAATAAATATGTAAGTAACTACTTTGATAAGAAATTGCAGTCGTAATAGACGACAACATAGAGTAGGTTTAAGTAGGTACTTATATAAAATTGACAAATCATGGCAAGTTCGCTAAATAGCTATCTATAGGTACCTACGACACGATTAAGATATTATTATACAGTTATCTATAAATTGTCGCGTTTAATTATCCGAGTAGTATGTACGTGATACCTACCTAAGACTGAAGATTGTAGCCAGTTACTTCGGTACCTACCAACCAAGTTGTATTCTGCCCCCTCAGACCAACAAAAAAGGTCTGCCCCAAAAAAAAATACATAATCACCCTTTTTTTGTTGGTCTGAGTAATCACCCTTAAGCAGGCCATAGACATTCAAGTAATTTGATCAAACAGTTTTATCAAATTTGATGAAAATGAGTTGTCAAATGTTATGAAGAAATATGAATTTTCGTATTTCTATTTCATTAAACTGTTTGAACCAGCCTGTTTAATCAAATTACTTGAAAGTCCATGCCCGCATAAGGTGGATACTCGGAAACGTCCGACTTCCGTCATCGTATGTCCGAGAATTCACCCTAGGCCTAGTTGGAAAAACGGAATTCAAAGGCTTAGGGTGGATTCTCGGACATACTTACGTTTCTGAGTATTCACCTTAGGGTGGATTTATTGGGTGGATAAACGAAATAACCCCCCTTTATGATTTTGAATGAAAAATAATACATACATAAAAATAAAAGTAGTTAATTTGATTTTATTTAAATCAAAATATTGCGCACATTGGCCCCTGTAGCTCGGGGCCACCGTACGTACGTACCTACCGTATTGATACGGCTGATACGGCGGTAGCTACGCTTCTGCTACTAACGATTATATTGGGGCTATGGCATAAGGATAGAATAAATAAAACTTATCTTGTATAATTATAGACATAATTTTATTGCGCAATAAAACCAACCACATTAATCGATTTCATTCTTAAAAAAATAATAAATAAAGTCTCATTTCATCTAACAATAAATTGCAGTACCCAGGAGTTTAGATGACAAATTGAATCTTAGAGAGAGTCGGTCAAACAGGTACAGTACTTTTATCTCACGAAGCGAAGCGCGCTTTACTTGTAATAACCAAGTGTACAAACACGCTGTGAATGTGTGTGTGAAGAAGGGTAGTGTCAGTACGTAACACACACACGCACACACTTCCGAGTTCCGACTTCGCCATTGTGTCGGACGGTACCGAGAGCTTCTGCGCTTACACACACATTCACAGCGTTTGTACACTTGATAACCACAAGTAAGGCGCACGTCGCTTCGCGAGATGAGAATACCATGAGTGACAAAGATGACGCTCTACAACGCTGAACTTCCCTTAAAACTCATTTTACTATATTTACGACTGGGTTCAATAGTTTAATCATCATTATTATCATTTCAGCCGAAAGACGTCCACTGCTGGACATAAGCCTCCCCCAAGGACCGTCACTTCGACTGCTGATGCCTTCACAACGTCATCGGTTCACCTTGTGGGAGGCCTTCCAACGCTACGTCTTCCGGTACGCGGTCGCCACCTCAGAACCTTTCGGCCCCATCGGCCATCTGAGTACAATAGTTTACATTTTCATTATTAATAACGGCAAGCAACAAAACAATACCTTTATACTTTATATATGGATACATTTATTTACTAACTAGAAGGTAATCATACATTATTGCTATGTTATATAATGTCTAACAGTTTTGTGTATATAGGTCAACAGACGGTAGCGTAACGTTATTCTGTTTGTTTACAACAATATATGGAAGGAAGCTTGCTTAAAATTTACTATAAATACACTGCCCTATAAATGTGTGAATCATCATCAGTCTACTGCAGTCACTGCTGCACATAGCCTCAATATTTGAATAGCTCCCATAGAATGTATAGTGCGTTTCAGAAAATAGTTCCTATGCCGTAATGTTGGCTCTACTGTTGTAGGAGCAATACGAATAGCTACGCCTCTACGGCAATACCTAATAGGTCCGTTTTTTTTAATTTGACATTGAAGTCATTACGGCAAAGGAACTAATATGATGAAACACACTCTAAAGGTGAATAATCTGGCATAAATAATGTTTTTGCTTACTGACATAAATATTACACAATGTTGAGACGACAATACGATAATAAATGCAAACTCTGGCAATACAAATGCATAAGATTATTTTGAAACTAGAATTCGCGCCACCACTGAAGCCCATTTAACGCGGCGCTAGTGTCTATGTCATGGCATCACAATGCATTAAAAAACATTTAGTTCACCAATTTTCCGCGGGCCTTCTTTCGTGGCGCGCACTCTGTCAAATAAATCCTAACTTCGAAATTTAAAAAGTGATTTTTTCAAACAGACTAAATAGTAATGATAGGCCAACTATGAGTGTTGCCAATCTCTGATTGGCTAAAGTAACTAAACTATTTGATATTTATTTTATTTGGTTGAATTTTTGTATGCAGTCTGGGAACCTCATTAGATATACGAAGTTTAATTTATTGTCGTATTGTCTCCACCTTGTATTTCATAAAAACAAATTGTTTTTCTTCTAATAATAATACATTTTACTATCTAACATAAATAGCTCCGATTATTGTGATGAAGCAATATTTAATATAAAATTAATTTAGTAGATAAATGCTTTCAATATTTTTTCTCTTTATTTCAATATCCATTTCTCGATTTCAAAACAAGCTCAGTAATTCGTAGAAGAAATCGAGTCTATACGCTAAAATGTATTATAATACACAACCACACAATCTATGAAATCTACATAATAGTTAATACGACCACATATACATTTACATAAAACAAATAATTGTCTTTATATAATAAAAATGTTCATGTAACGTAACTCTTTCGCAGCCCGCAGAGCAAGGATTTGCAGATGACATTGAATAATACACTTTATTACTAGTAACATAAAGTGCAAAATTGTACAATTGACCAAGACATTGACCCAGACATGAAACCGCTCATCGAGTGTCCTAAAGCGCCCTATCTCAATTGCACTTTACAATACTGATAATAAGGTTTATTATTCTTTAATGTTATTTTAAAATCCTCGGCTCCGCGTTCCTAATGGTCTACTCTGTATCAATAGCCATGTTGTACAAATATGAGGAATATTCTGAGGAATAACTGCGAGACTCAAAACTTTGATTTAGCTAGGTGGCATTTAATTGACATCGAAACATGGTTTTTGTGTACTAGCTACAAAAACACAAAAACAATAATTTTCTTATGGATTTCGGTGATTATACAGAGAGTACCTAGCTGTACCCATTTGCATCTACTATTAAATAACATGAAACTAGATTTGCGACACAGTGAGCGAGTATTTAGCCCGGTAATACAATCCTGTTCTCCTTTCTTCATTCCTACCAATTTTATACGACGGCGTATTGATCCGGATGTGGATTGATTCGAATATTTTGCGAAGAGGAAACGTTGGCCAGGGCGAAAGCAGGATATTATAGGGTCATCAGCCTTAATAATTATGATCTATGAACAAAAATGGGAAGCGCTTGAGTGCAAAAAAAAAAACAGATAATTTATACCCTTCATGGAATTACGCTTTGCCGGTCGCCCACAATATTTTTAGTGAAACACTAGCCAGTGTTTCCTTTAGCTGAAAACTTGACAATAGAAGCATTTTTCAGGCATCGGGAGCCTTAAAATCTAATATCAAATTAATAATTCCCAAACAATTTAATTAGCTAAGCAAACACGCAAAATTATGCTAATATACAGAACACAATCCTATAATATTTCATTGTTTTACAATATGTTTATCACAAATTAATTTAAATTAATTAAACGTCGAATTGTAATAAAGACTCCAAAATCTCTAATCTCTCTCAAAATACGGTACGCATGAACTATGATACTGCACAGGTTAATCAAATGAATCCTGATTTGAATTACGAGTATGTCGTCGGGCGGTCACGTTCGACAGCATGTAATAGGGAATATGCATGTGATTCAAATATATTTTTTTATAAATTATATTACTTCAGAATTATGCCTCCTTCAATATTTTTGAATAAAATTTCTTTTTGAGCGAGATTTTTTTTTTTAAAGTCCCAAAAAACTATGGGTAATTCAAATACTTCAAAAGCTAAGAGCGCATGTGACGTAACAATCCAGGATAACAATCAAAATGTCAATGTTAAGTCAATCAACAAGTGTCAAGTCAATGTCAAACGCTCCTACAGAAAGGAGTGTTTGACGTTGACTTGACAGTTGCTTGTTTCATGGTCTGTGACGACACCACACCAAGCGGGCCAAATGAAGGGCGTTTAAATAATCGGTTCGGTTGTATATTTTTAACATTTTTTTTAAATACTATTGCTTTTTTGCCGTCGATTTTTTTTTACTTTTATTTGGCGATGTAAACTATCGAATACAAATATGTAAAAAATACATGGATATTCCCTATAACTATGCGAGAACTGACATGTAGTCTTCACATAGTAATCTTCATTTGGTCAGGTGGAGGTGTTGAACCTGCTTCTTCATTAGGCCAGAAACACTAAACACTAACACAACTTCAACATTCTGGCTAACTGACTGATTCTTTTGAGATAAAATACCAGTAGCTTGAACTATGGCATGCCAGTCAGGCGCGGTCCGAGGGGGGGTCCTGGAGGTCATGACCCCCCCCAAAATCATTCAAGCTGTCGAAAGTCTGAATGATTTTCATGCTTTACTAACTAAAAACTGTAGGTACTTAGACACAGTGACCCCGATGGGCATATACAAAAAAAAGTTTTTAGAGTACTTATCAATTAGGTAACCATTTCCCTACTAATAATATTCCTCGGCACCAATGGTGACCCCCCCCCCCCCCCCCCAAATCTTGGGCTGCGACGGCGCCTGATGCCAGTAGGTTGGATGCATTGTTTCGTAATACATTCACCTTCTTGTTTTAAACATTATATAATTTCCATCCTCTAGGCGGGCAAAGCCGCGGGCACAAGCTAGTTTTACATAAATCTAAGGTTGAAAATGGCGATTAATTTAATAACGATTCTCATGCGATTCGAATAAGAAAAATAATTACTAATAATAACATATAGATAAAACCCTGAACACACAATGAGCGAGTCTATTGAAAAAATCTTCTAGTCTTCTATACTAAATTAATAGGAAATAAACATGAGCTAGCAACTCGTAATAAAATGTAATATCATAAATAATTAATAATATTCTATTTCGTAGTAAAAAGTAACTATCGTAGTCTACTGATTGAAGTCTCTTTAAAAATATCCGATCCAAAAATTCTGCTAAAAAAAAGCAAAATACTAATTTTCTTAAATAGACGTAGCTATGATGCAGTTTACTAAATGCATGTCATTATTTTAGTCTATTGTTCATTATGTAAACTTTTTGCATAACATATCAAAGACAATGAAAAATGTCTTCTAATAGTCCAGTCGTAGCGCTGACTCAAGTAGCACCTTAAACAGCCTCTTTATGGTACTATAGGAACCTCAACAACAAAAAAATTAGTTGACCACTATTCTTCTTTCTGCTTGATTGGTTCCAACTCTTCAGGGTTCTCATCCATACTGGAAGCAGTGTCTGTGCGGGACTTGTCCACTGGGTACAACCTGAAACACAATATATTCATAAAATATAAAATTGATTGTATCATACATTTTGAGGAGCTCGTGGCTAAGTAATAACAGCCGCACGGGTCGATCCATAAGGTTAAGCTACGCTTGCCGGGGTTGGTCCGTGGATGGGTGACCATCTTTAAATACCGAGACTCGTCTGTGAATAAGCACGTTACGTCGTTGGTCCCGGCTGTCATTCGCGGCTCTTTGACAGTCGTTACGGATCGTCAGAAGCCCGAAAGTCTGCTAACCAGTCTTACTAAGGGGTATCGTATTACGCAGTTACTGGGTTGTAGAGGCCAGATAGGCAGTCGCTCCATGTAAAATACTGGTATTAAGCTGCATTCGGTTAGACTGGAAGCCGAGCCTACAGACTGATTGTATCATAAATATTCATTTTGACAGATTCAGTTTCACGAATGTTTGAGGGTAGTTTGATCGAGTTTTAGAAGCAAAGCTTGCGTCTAGTTTCCATAATCGTTAGTTTCTGCAGTAAAGTTAATCCACTATTCATACATTACCGCTACAATGAACGCAGGTATAATTATCATGTTTGGAAAGGAATGAGTTACGGCGATAACAAATCTGAATGTTGAAACATAAAACTCATTATGTAATAGTGTTATTTTTTGCAGAAAAACTGCTTTTATGACTTTTATGAGTGGAAAATTACTATATTATGGCCAGTAACCACAAACAATTGAAATAAAAGTACACCTCAAAATGTGTCATAATATAATAATATCAGGTTATCCTAATCTTAACTTAATAGTATGCGAAAGTGAGTTTGTTTTTGTTTGTTACGCTTTCAAGCTAAACCGGCTGAACGAATTTGGATGAAATTTGGCACAGGGGTAACCTTGACCTGTAGAAGGACAGGACTTTTTATAGAAATACCACGCGGTCGAAGCCGCGGGCGGAAGCTAGTGTGTAATAAATAAATCTTTTGTTGGAGATCCATAATAAACAAATAAATAAAGCTCAACTCACCATCTCTGGTACAAATAAACTAAGAACACGAGATCATCTCTGAAACAGGCAACCCGATGTGCGATGGGCATCGTTATAATAAAGGCGAACACGTCGTCTATGAACGTATTGAACGCCTTGTACATGAAGGCTCGCCACGGCAACGCTGCTACCGAGCGTAGCCGATAGTTCACGAAGAGTTGCGGTAACATGAAGAGGAAACCGAATGCGTACACGCCGTTTACGATGCTATGCAGCGCCCAGGAATACCAACTGGAAATTGAAATATTGTTTTTAGTTTATATTGTTAGCTAGGACAAGATACTTAATACTAATTTTGTACAGAGGTAAAATTATTTGTTTGTCTGTAAGAGGTCATCTCTGGAAGAACTGACCCGATCAGTCTATTACAAAAATCATTTTACTGATAGATAAGTACACTATTTCCGAGTGTCAAAGGATGTTTCTTTCACGCGTAAGTTGCGAGCTAGTAAATAATATTGTATACACTATTTTGGCTGCGCAATAATCAAATTTAAATAAAATGTCGAATATAAATAAGATAAGCGTGCCTCTGCCCACTTTCGAGTCTTCGCTGACGTGTTAACGGTGAAAATTTGTAAAGGAAAATGCGTTCCTTAGTCCTTCGTTAGTTCTGACCCGGCTGAAAATCAGCAACTTTTATAAGACTTTATTTGTAATAAACTTTAGTCAAAGTACATACCTCTTGTGTGGTTCGTAAACCAGCGAGTAGATGGCGCCGGCAAAGCACAGCGGGTACAGCAACATGGACAGGTACTTCATGGCCTCAGCGTCGGCCTTAGCCGTGCTTCTCTCTCCCGCGTCCGCGCTCGTGTCTCGCCACACGCGGACCCTCCAACCGGAGAACGATATGCGAAGGTGCAGCACTTTCGTCACTTTCCATAGCTGAAGGATAATTGTAGATTTTACTCTACTGGCTAATGGGTTTGGTAACATCGGAAATTAAATCTAATTTCTTGAATCTTTTGCTAACAGTTAACAAAAGTAGAAGTTTGAAAAGTTACAAGTTTGAAGTCTGTAAAGTACTCTAATCAGTAGGATAGCAATAAAATATAAATAAATAAATGAATGATTTACTAAATATGAATGAAAGAATGAATATAAATAAATAAATAAATGAATGAAAGACTAAATATGAATGAATGACATACAATTCTTGAAGTACAAAAATGATCTATAAATCCTTACCTCAATAATCGCACTGATACCGGCCGGTACAAGTACAAGGAGAGAGGTCTGTTCATCAAGGAGATAGAAGAATATGACCATCTGTGAAAACGCTCGCCAAAACACGGTCCGTGCAGACAAGCCTGCCAAGGATCGCTTGCGGCGCCAGAACGAAACGTCATTCTTGAACGCCAGGAAGTCAAACAACAGCTGGAATGAAGAGTTTCATTACATAGATATTTAATAAGGCAGTCACACAACTGTGCCTGCCGGGGTTGCGGAATAGTCCGAAAGGGATACCGTGACCCTGGCAACAGGCAACTGAAGGAACACGGGTGGGTTTTAGTCAGTAAGAGTCTGACACGCCCTTCCGCTCCGCCTAGAGCGGGAGAAGTCATTTGATGATTTCCCACCCAAATAAAAAAAAAAAAAAAAAAAAAAAAAAAAGTCCCACAACTGTATGGACAAAAAGTATGCAAGGACTCTAATTTATTCCAAATAAATACTGCTTGATAAACTTTGTATGGTAACATTACATCACACCTGTATTCCCGAAGGGTTGGGCTGATGTGTGTATAGTACACCCATATTTTGCCAACTTTGTATGGTTTATGCTTTATTCTTGGTACACACGGCTACACATCAAGCTATACATTTCCAGTTAATGCTGATCTCGCATTGTATAGAATTTCCTTACAATGCGAGGTCAGCTTATGCTGGAAATGTATAGCTTGATGTGTAGCCGTGTGTACCTGCTGAAATTTAACATAACATATATCATCACGCCTTGTTTCAATAAAGGGTTGGAAAAACGCGCACCTACAGTACACCCACATTTGGTGAAATTTATATTGTATTCTCTAAAATATTATATAACAATTTATTATGAATAAAACTTACATGGCAACTGGCAATCAACACAGTAGCTGATAGTAAATACAAATTGGTGTCAGCAAATATTCCTTTAACATCATCCACATCTTTCTCACTGAAGCCTAGAGAAAACAGCTGTTCTAGCGCCAATCGGACATGCAGTGCCAACCGTAGGGAACCATATGATGTCGGTGACACATTCACCGTTATGTTCACTTCTATTGAACTAGTGTTTAGAAGTTGGTAGTGCGCTAATCTGGACTTCAAAACATTGTGTTGCAGTATAGGCAAGAATTTACCACTCCTGACCCTGAAATAAGAGATGCAATTTAAATTAGGTCACGGTTGTTCAAGATCAGCAGTATCCATTTTTTAGTAGTAGTAGAGTATTTTTTTTCTTGATTTGAATGCTTGTAGGTACATAAGATTTGTATTTTGTGTTTTTCTTTCATGAAATTAACCGCAATATTTTTTTTTTTTTTTAAACTATACTCACACGCTAAGCTAGGATCTGGGGCTCTAGGATCTGGGGCTCTAGGATCTGTCATTTGTCCCTAATTTCAAACTGTAATATGTGTGTGATAATTATAATAATATGAATTGCAAGTTGGAGTTTCACTTCCGTTCTTCAATCACAACCAATCCGTGTCACCTCCAATACGTGTAAGAGGAGCCAGATAGAATACCTTCCACTGATGTCCCCAAAGATAAACGCGTCAAGATAGAACTTGGGGTCAAAAAAGCATTGCAGTTCCTCCGTGACCTACAGTCGCACACAGGTACCACACTGTCTAGCTACAACCACTTACATCAGTTGTGGATGCACTGCTTGCATAACAACAAGTTGTATTACTACTGTGTGGGACAATATATAGAGCAACCTTTGGTACGGTAGATCTCGTTGAGACACAATGGATTTTTAATTGTGTCTGTAATTACGACATATTATGACGGGTTAAATAAGCTGAAGTAAAGTCTGTAATGTTTTTTTCTGTAATCATATGTTAAACTGATTTACTTCCTCGAAATTATATAAATTACAAATAGTAAATGCTGGAATAATTCTTGTATGAACATTACGTACATTTAAGTTGCGGAAGAGTGGAGTGTCCTAATACAAGCATTTATTTGCTTAAAAGGAGACTTTTATCACTAGTTATGTAGCACAAAGCTTGTTAATGAAAATAAACTATTTTTATTTAACTTTTTGATCATCAAACTCACCTTCAGGTTGGATTAAAAATGGGTTCAGGTAGAAATTGGTAGAATAGCTTCAACCTGCTTTCCCAAATACTTTGGTAATTATTGTTTCTTATTACAAAAACTCAACTATACATTCTAAATTATTGCACTAGTATGCCACAAATCACATTACATTATGTATATTTAAAAAATTACCTTATGTAAGGGTACAATTCACCAGGTATTTTATTACTAGGAAGTCTCAGATCATCTGTGAGAATGGATAGTGGAGCTACAGTAGTTATGTGAGAATATGGACGAACTGCTTTCTGTTCTACAACTTTTTTACCGTCATCCTGAAAAATAACATACAATTAATACACCATAACCACCTAGTAGAAAGCATTGACATAAACAGGTATGAGAAAACATTACATAGCTCACATTGACATAAACAGAGGGCCAATTCTCTTACTTATAAAACATTCACATTCAAGTCGCAATCTGTCAAACTTGAAAAATGTTGGTAAATTAATGTTTTTTGACAGATTGCGAATGTAATGCGAATGTGAAAGTTCTAGGGAATTGCCCTGCAGGTATGAACAAACATTACACAGCTCACATTGACATAAACAGGTATGAACAAACATTACATAGCTCACATTTTGCTGAAGAAGATTAAATGTTGCAGCTTGTGGTTCCGTATGTGTCACCAGGGGGAGAGTGTGTATGGACTCTGTGCGAACTATCTCATCAAACTCCTTGTATAAGCGGCCGTCATCCAACAAGACTGCATGCATAAATAATGAGCCATTGTTGCGAGTTTTACGTGGCACTTTCAACTTAATATCACTAAAAAACAAGTTAAAATTAATTTTTACACGAACTCCTAAATACTTACTTCAGATTTGTGCAAAACCCAGACTCGGAGGATACTTACAAAGTTGCCGGATTTCGATAGTCAAACTTGAGAGAAGTATACACTTTTGAGACACTTTCCGCAGTAGAACCGTCTAAGTATGGATGCTCTTTTACAGAAGTATACAGAACTAGATGCTGTACGGGGTTTGAAGTCAAATAAGATGAAAAACATCTCTCGCCACGACTACATTCTGGCGGTATAAATATTTCAGCTAATGTCCATATAGTATTAATAACATAGACAGCAAAAATTAAAGACAATACTGAACTAACAGATATATATTTCATTCCGAAGAATTCTTGACTACTCTAAATTAAATAAAAATATTTGTATTTCGTAAAATTACAAAACGTCACGACCGTACACTCAACTGGAGAAAGATGTCAAAATGACATTCATTAGTATTGACAACACAACTTGTCAAACATGAAAGAGAGATCTCGCAATCGGTTACCACTACAATGTCTTTTGGCCCACGCGCGACCGTCTGTTAACTTAGCGGTTAGTAAATTATTCTCGTCTTCCAACTAATGCCAAAAAAAAGTTTTTTACTAAATCCCAACAACAACAAAATGTCAACTCAAAAGATAAACAAGACAGTCAGACTCAGACGTACATAAAACGAACAGATTACGTGTGAGGAGTGACTCAGGATTTTTAATTTGTCTGTCTGTGATGTCTTGTTTATATCTTTTTCAAGATACCTACCTCATTTGCCAAATTTAGAAGTAATAAGGGATCACATGAACATACATACATACATATCGGTCATAATCATAACCCTCCTTTTTGCTTCACCGTAGTCGGGTAATAAACGGTCTACACTGTAGAAGACCACATAACTTCGAGACGCGTCGTATCGTATATGGATGACATTTAGGGGTTTATTTATAAGCCATATTTCTTACGGCCGCGAATCATACAACCTGACACTGACCTGCAAATTGCAAAAAACATAAGAAATTTTTGATTTCGCGGGTTATCTTGGCGCATCCCCGTTATCCATACATTTTTGAAGTTCGAACGTCACTTATTAAGCAACGTTTATAGATGAACCCCAATAGGTCCATGGCTCACGCACGATCCTCAGCAGTGTTGCCAACTCCATAAGTTCAAATCATCGACTTCCCACGTCAAAATTATCGTTTTTTAGACAAAAATGGTGCCGATTCTCTTGTACACCGAACTAAACTAACTAAACTATCACTAAAATTCCTTACTTTTTACTATGAGAATCTTAGAGCTATTCTGCCAACAAAAATCTCTAAATTTAAAAATTATTTTGACAGAACTAAAATCGAATTTGACAATCGCGACTGCACTTGGTACCTACTTGTTTGCCTACCACGTGATTTTTTTTGAGCCGGAGAGGCGCGCAATGTGGCCGTCTCGACGTATTTTTATATGGAATTTTTCACTTTTTGGAAGAAAACAAAAAAATTAAATTACCAACATGTTAAGTATTACGGGTTTGCGGGTTGCAAAGGGGGTCAAAATTTTCATTATTTTTGCGATAGGACACACCGTTTTCGAGATATAAGCAAAAGAAAATAAAAAAAAGATACAGTACCGTTTTGCAACTGAATTCGAGGTGTTGGTTTGAATTTTAGTTCATGACATCTAATTTTATTCCACACATTTTTAATCGTGATTAAAAATAGTCAGAGTTAGTTAGAGGATTTTAGATATAGAACAAAAATTTTGGTTAAAACGTCAAATTCAGAATAGCATTTTCACTAAATTAAAACTCAGTACCATCTTAATGCTGTCAAACTAAATTATAGTTAAGTTGTGTCACTTTAGTCTATTCTCAGAATAAGAAATCGTCGTTTGACAGGAATAAACTAAATTTTAGTGATTTTTAGTTTAGTTTAGAGAATTTGTGACAAGAGAATCGGCACCAATTATCGTACAAAAGAAAAATCCAAATAAAAAAAAAATCGTAAAACTTTAATTCAAATTGCTATCAAAAGACAATCAATAATTTTATACTAGAATCAAAGGGGAAGTATATGCCAAGTTTAACCACTAATGGCGCTAGCAGCACAAACCGTAAACATGTTTTGTCATAATTTTTTTGGTTGATATTTTTATGTTTTCTATTATAATCTAAATTAGAATAACTCTAAATTAGACTTTCTAATCTAGAAACCATTTGTGCATTTCACGTCGGTCCCACAGACTAGATAGTAACTGTGGGAATAGATGAATACAGTGCTACTAGGATCTTTAGACGCTTGATAACATTATGAGAGGGAAATCTCAAAATTATCGTACATTAGTCATTCATTATCGTACATCGTACCATTATTGGCCAAATTATCGTACGCCCCCATAATTATCGTACGGGTTGGCAACACTGATCCTCAGCATTGAGGGAATGACGAAGAAGATGAATGCAAAATAAAATTGCCGATTGGCGAATAGTCGCTATATAGAATAGGTGAAAATCGACTAACTAAACCTAATTACATTTTCTCTCATTTTCACCCATTTTTCGGTTAGTAACCTTTGAAAATACATCTGCCTTTAAATATTATTTATTTTTATGCATGAATGTAAGATAGTTGTGTTTTAGAATAAAAACTAAGATATTATTCTTTTCTATTCATAATAATATAGTACGACTTCTTGAGTATTAATGTTCTGTGAGTAAGACGCACACCCCTACTGTGTATTGTTTTTTTGTTTGGGTAACATCATCATAATTTATGGGCGACTTCAAAACGTAATAAATCGGTGTTTCCTTGGAAATATTATCGATGTTTCATGAAATTAGAAGAAATATTAAAGGTATATTTGATATTTTGAGTTGATACTTGAAGTGCTAAGCTTTGCGTCCCGAATATATGGGGGCCTATGTGGCATACTGTTTTGACAGTTGTCACTATCTATCTGATATTTTGTTTATATTTCAGAATGGAATTGGTTTTGTGCAACCTCTGGTTATTGAGATATTCCTTGGAATTTAAATTAGCCCATAAGTGAAAAATGTTAACACCGAATACGAATATGTGTCCAAGTAACCGTGGCAATGGATGCTAAAGACTTGAGGACCGAGACTGCTGTGAGTGAACGCAACAATGACGGCAGCAAGTACTCTCAAGGCGGCGGTATTGCGCTCCACTGTGACAGAAATAAGTCATATCAAGATATTGGATCTAACTCATTGGGCAAAGTGGTACAGAACGCGCGGCCGTGCGCCGTCATAGGACCCGACCGAGTCGTGCCTCCGCCCGCCGCCAGTGAAGCGTATCATATAAAGAAAGGTCCTGCCGAGCCATGGCCATGCATGGACAACCTGTATCGACGTCCACCCGAATACCCCCATAAGTTAACTAATTACCAGAACCCCACAAGAAACATATCCCCAAGACAAACATTCCAAGAAAACATGCAGCGTATCATGGTGCCACCTACATACAACTCTATCAAAGTAAATGATGACACCAATTATGCTCAAGTATCAGATAGAAGTAACGGTCTATCTAAAAATATCAAGCTAAATATGCCACCAGAGGCAAAGTTCTGTGACGTGCCTTATACTGTTAATCCTACTAATAATGAACATAAAAATGTTAGGAACCCTGAAATGTGTTTACCTAGTGTGAATCCGACTCATACCCGGACTGCTCCCCATGGATGGCCTCCGGGCAGTGTTAATTTACGTTCTACAAGGATGTACGGTGCTCCTGAACTGTACCAATATCAAGACTACCCAAGCTGTGCTGGTCCTCGACCGGTAGTGCCCAGACCTCATAGAACTGTTCCAGAAGAACAAGGCTATGTGTACGCTGATCCATATTATCAAGACGGAAACATTCGCTTCAAGCCATATCCAAGTGTAAAGGAAAGATATCCTCAACAAAGGTATGAATACATTGGTAATTATTCTAATCCATTCCATCCCCCACCTGGCTTTCCGTCTCATAAATATGAAGTACAGAAGTCAATGCCACCTCACCCCTATCCCCCATATCCTCCCATTAAATATCTGGATAGCAGAGTTGCTGAACCTGTTATGGAAGGCTATCAAAGAAATCCTCAAAGTCTAGGCCCCAACTACAATATTCAATATCGTAATCAAGTAATCCATCCAAACTATGGACCAGTAGTTGGAAATGGTCCTTTAAATAAAATGCATTCATACCCACCTGATGCTCAAATGAAAGCTATACCTCCTAACAAACTACCTTATGATAGCAATTCTAAAACATATATTGATTATGAAAATAGTCGATCCAAAATATATCCCCCAACTGAAAGCTACTTTGTCAATGAAATGGCAAGAATGCCCATGAAGACCCAAGTAATTATGCCGAATTATTCTGCATTAAATATGCAAAACATAACACCAAATCCTTATTACAAGAAAGACACCCAACATATGAAAAATTATGAACATATGGCTCATTTTAGAAACATGGATCCTAATTTAAATATACATAACCCTATGTCAAGACATGCACCTGTATTTTCACCCAATACACTAGCAATATCACCTACTGATTCTAACACCAGTAATGATACCACACAAACTCTTGGAACTTCTCAAGAAGACTGTGGCTATGTGAGCCAATCATCTACTGCAAGTGTTCGAAGTATTGATTCTGGCATCAACAGAATACCAAATGAATACCTTAGAAAATATTATGATAATTATAATAGATATGGACCAATAGTTAGAACATCACCTATGATGTCTAAGTCTCAATTAAATTCTAATAATAATACATCCAAAGACAAGAAGCAAATAGATGTTAGGCAGTTCTTGCAAATGTGGAATGAAGGGGATGAAGAGCAAGAAGAAAAAAGTCCTAAAGAAATAATAATACAGACAGGTTCTAGTGATAAAAACAATTTTGGCAAGTCACACTCACATGAAGCTAAGAATAGTCAGGAACAACTGTATGTCCTTGGTCTTGTGAATGTTCCCAGTGATGAACTTGCAAAATATGAACATATTCAAAAAGTTTCTAAATTACCTGAGAATATTAAAGGATATAATAGTATTGAATTACTCAATCAGTTTGAAGAAGTGATAGAATCATCACATATGAATAACTACAAGACACCTACCCCTAAAGAGTCAATGTACCATATGCCAAAAAAAGGAGCTCATCCAAAACAGGCAACGGGAGTAATACCACCGAGACCAGTGTCGCCTTTAGATGTGGAATCTAAAATAAGTCAGTCGGTCATTCATAAAGAAGTTGGATGTAATTTTGAAATAAAGCCTTGCAGTCCTAAAATGCTCAATGTAGAAGTTGCAGCACCCGTCCAAAACATTTTGGCTGAGAGGGCAATAGAGAAAGTTGCGAATCCAGTCATGTTGAAATCACCCATGTTAAATGGCAGGAATGAAAATATTGACTGTAACATGATGAAAAGAACTGATCACCATATGAATATGAATGAAAACTTAAGAATTCCAAGCTGCAAAATGATAAATACACAATTTTCCAATAGCAACTCTATTGACCAAATGAAAAGTAGCTACAGTATACAAGACTTGGAAAGTAACTCTGGCTTATGTCTAGCTTCACTACCCAGACTTGACAATGATATTGAATTGAACTTCCCTGAAGTCAATCAACAGTTTATTAATGCAAATAAAGGAGATAGTACCGTTGTACCAACTTCGATAAGAGACTTGCCGACGCTAGAAGTACTAGATCGATCACCCAACCAATTTAAAGATAAATTCAATAATACAAATACATCTAGACCAGAATATGATGTTGATAAATCACCATATATGGTTGACTCTGAAAAAGAGTTTTCTAAATTGAGTAAATACCGTAAAACTAAAAATTTTGAGCCCAAAGAAACTCTTATACACCACAACGTTAATGCTTTCAGAACTGACAGTGTTATCATAAAAAATCCTGAAAACATAAAAAATCATGAAGAAAATTCAGATTTTTCGAATAGCTTAAATAAAGTGATCATGGATATTCAGCAGGCTCCAATAAATTTGACTTCACAAGGAAGCCTTTCAAGTAATGTAGAAAGTCATCCTGATAACATTGATTTGCAAGATGCAGAAAAAGGAAAACTATTGCCTTTGGAGATTGCAATAGACTTCAGTTTGAACAAAACAGGCATTAACAGTAATGAATATATGGCAACAAAAATTGAGTCACAAATTAATACTTCGACACACATCGAAGAAAATCCTTTAAACACATTAAGTAAAGATGATTCATCGGATTCGGTTAGTTTACTTCCTGTATTTACTGAAAATGAAAATTTGACTAACATGGATGATATACCTGGAAATTGTAGTCTTGACAGTATAAAAAACAATCAGGATGTACCTACACCGATTACAGATATTAATGAAAAGAATGATGATATGGATTTTAAACAAATTCCGGCAAGTAATGAGAGCTATCAAAAAATAGAAATCGAGATAAACAAATGTGCTTTAAATAGTGCAGAGGAGATGATTGTAGATGATAGCAGTGCATTATTGACTTCAAAAACAGAAATACCTGGCAATGAACTTGTGAGTAACATTAATAATGAAAATTGTGAAAAGGAAATCTGCAACAGTGAGGACTCGACGGCAGATGAATTGTCAGAAGACGCTAACTCTACTACTTTAACGGAAACTGATTCAGATATTTCACAAAATCCTACGGAAAGTTTAGAAGAAAAATATGAAATGGACACAGCTGAAAATGCCACAATCGTTGCGATAGATAAAGACTTTGGCGACAATCATAATTTTGTTGATAAATTAAATAGTCCTGTACATGCTGAAACTAAAACGGAGATTGCCACTTCAGAAATTAATCATTCAACCGAAGTAAGCGATCCTGTGGTGACTGAACAAACAAAGCAACATGTACTCTTAACGAGTGATGAAACATGCTGCAATGCCGTTGAAAGTTCAGGCGTAATCCAATCTCAAAATACGAATTCGGAATCGCATCCAATTTCAAAGGAATATGTGATTAATCATATAAATGATAGCATTGACACGCAAGACAGTACGACTCAATCATCAGAAGAGCTTTCAGACAATGAAAAGGAATTGAAAGATTTTGAAGATACATATTCCGAAGATACACTGAGCATCCCAGAAAATACAGATCTATGTGACCATGATCAGTCAGTCGATGAGGACTCAGAATACCAATGTGAAGAACCATTTCGACGAAACATATGGTATGGAAGTAAAGAATTGTATTCACCTTGGATTCAAAAATTACTAACGTTTTCTGAAGGAAATTGTAACAATGCTACAACGAAAAATGACATGGACAAGAATAACGATGTTTTGGTAGTTTCAACCGAAACGGCTAATACAATCGAAGCGGCTAATACAACCGAAGCGGCTAATACAACCGAAGCGGCTAATACAATCGAAGCGGCTAATACAACCGAAGCGGAAAATACAACCGAAGCGGCTAATACAACTAAAGCGGCTAATACAACCGAAGCGGCTGATACAACTACAAGAAACAATGACGAGCAGGATATTTCTGATTGTGATTTGGAGATAAGAAAATCAGTACCACTTGAAGAAGTTTCTCTTAAAAATATAACAGAAGATGTGAACGTAGAACAAGACAATTGTAATAGTACAGTGAAAGTAACAGTTGATACCAGTGTTTTAAGTTCATCTATTATAGAAAACAATGTAGATGAAACTGTTAACTCAGAGGATCACTTCGAATGTGAAGATAGTACTAAAGAGGAAACAATTAATAAAAAAGAAAATGAGCCGGCAGTGGATGAAGCCGATATCATTGTTGCTGCTGGCACTCCATTGGCCACTTGTGAATTCAACGAAACCAACGTGATCAATCCTTCTTTAGAATCTGAACCTGATAGCAATGAAAATACAAACATCATTGTGGAAACGCAACTAAACAATGATATTAAAACCCAATGTGAAGTACCAGACACTTCTTCTAAAATAGAAGAAGTTTTGTGTGAATCGTTCCAAGAGGAGGCAGAGCATTGTGACGAACAGCCCGAAGATAAACATGAAGAACTAGAATCATCTAATCACTTTGAACACGTGCGATTTTCTTTTAATGGATTACAATCAAATGACGTGTCATACAGAAAATGTCAGCGGCTTAAGAGATCATTGTCGGATTCTGCATTAAATATGTACAATAATGATGAACGGCCGAAACAGGATAATGAAGAGAATGTTCAATTTATCTGGCCATTTAAGCGCAGAAAAATGAATACTGTTGATAATGACTTGCTAGCACAAAAATTGTGCAACATCATACATCATAACCGACGAAATTCTGTTTCTTCTTTCTATAACGAAGACAATGTTTCGTTTTGTATTTTAATAGATAATAGCTGTATTATAACTGAGGAAGAAAGCGAGGAGTCAGAAAAAGTGTGTTATACAGAACTATCAGAAGAATGCTTAGCTGAAATACAAAGTAGCTGTAACAAACATGATGAAAACATAGAGACATTGACGGAAGTTGCATCAAGTCCACGACAAGAAAACGCGTGTGATTACTCAGATTCCTTTGTGTTGGACTGTGAAGAAGATAAAACACTCGAAGAATCTTGGGATGAAGATGTAGGTTGTGTAGAAACAGTTATCAGTGACGATATTGCAGAAGATATTGAAATCTGTGGACATTCTTCTCCAAAAGTTGACGTTTTGTCTGATAACGACGAGTCCGGTGTTTTCAGTAGCAGTGAGCACACTGACAAAGTTAAATTCATATATGGGGACAAAATGTGCAATGATGACGCCCTATTTGTAGAAACCTTGTATAAAACTCCACAAATGGATGTAAATAAAACTTTATATAACAGAGAAACTCGCGTTTCTGAAGAATATGATAGGTATTATGATAACGATTCGTTAGAAAAAATGTTATCAGAATCTAATGAGCAACCAGTATCACCTTATGTTCCACAATATATGGAAACAATGTTTCCTTTTGGAAAAGGAAATTCTAAAGGAACTCCAGACAACAAAGAAAATATGGACATAGAAACATTTTCTCCATTCCAAAGCAAAGCGAATGCTTTAGGTATCGTTGTAGACATTAACGTTGATAAAATGGAGCGTGAAAATATGCATTCAATAGAAATTGTTGCGAAAACTAGAGATGATACTGTACATTCTTGCGAGTCAAGCGTCGATAATGTATTTACATATAACCAAAAAGATGAAGACGCAATTTATACGTCTAGCTCTCCAGAAGTGTCTTCAACAACATCCGAGGAAAAGAACTCGGGAATATTACTAAAAATAACAAACTATAAAGGTTCTAGAATATCTCAAATTAATGATACTAATAGAGTTAATAAAAGATCAAGTTGCAAATTCACCGAAGAAAAGGAATATTTACATACTCATGCTAATTATTCTTCTAATCGGCCATTATTGACCAAAGCAGCTCAAAAATATATTCCTCCGTTAAAAGAATCAATTCGTGACCTAAAAGTTCAACTTTCATTACCTCAAGACAGCCTTATGAAACTTAAGCAATTAAAAATATCCAAAGATGAACCAAAGGTGAATAAGCAAAACGCTAATATTCCGCGTATTCCTAAGAAACCAAAGCCTAAATTTGAAGATGTCCTTAAAAGTATAGATGAAATTCAATTTAAAAAGCATAAGGAAAAGACAAAAAAATCAAAAAAAGCTATTCCCAAAGTAGTCATTAAGAAAAATCTAAATGGTTCTCATTATGCTAGTACTTCAAATAAAGATGATTTCAACCCAGATATGACGGGTAGGAAATGGCAACCGTGGGTGTTTATAGAAAAAAACCATTTCATTGATAAAATGGCGACCAGAAAGAAAACGAAAGCTGTATACAGCCATAGAAAAAGAACATATGTTTTAGCTGAAAAGTTTCAGAAATATAAGTCTGCAAGCAGCGCTAAATTTGTGATAACGCCACCGATATCAGATAACTCTTCTTCGGGACTAAAATACACCATAAGATTGAAACATAATTACTGAGGTAGTTTGTTTCGAACATCGCAGTTCCTTGGGTCTATTTATGATGATTAGCAGCCATATTGGCTATTGTGCTAATGGATCCCACCCTACCCCAATAAAGGGCTCGTAGGTATTAATCATTCCTAAACCCTACGATTCCACTATGGTTTTTTTTTTGTAGTTACCCATGTTAGTTTATTACTTATGTAGTTTAATAACGAAGCCAAATTCAGTACTAAGTGTGATATGCAAAAGAAAGCAAAGACATTTTATTGTTTGATAGTGCAATTTGATCTGATCTGTAATTGTTACTGTGTTTCAAATTTTATTATAATCGTTTTACTTGCTGTGCCTGTCATTCCATTTTTTTATTATTGTTATTGTAACTATTTATTTAATAGAATTGCACCATAAACATTTTAGGTAGCCATAATTTATGAGTATTATCTCCGTTAATATTTTGATTCCAAATAATATTGATATTTCTAATTATGTTTACACAATATTTAGATGATTTATCGGTAATTTTAATTATTCGTATTGGCGGCGGAGTCCATATATCCGAGTAAGTACGGTATATTGTTTGTAAATATTGTTCTTGTGTGAAGTTGTGTGTGCAATCAAGGTCACCTAACATTAAATGTACTTATACCTAGTCTATGATAATTGGTAATAGAAAAGTCTTTTTCCGATATATCTCATATTTTTGTGTACCTGTATATAAAGAGTTTATTTTTAATCATGATATCGATTAGTCGACTCACTCCATTTGAATGTAATATTTCGTTAACCTCCTCCTGTCTTCCGTCGCCAACGTTGAGAACGTCGCTGTCGTGCGTTTGTGGTGCTGCAATCCGACCCCAAGTTGGTGAGCACCAACTGTGCATTATGTGCATCATCGATAAATCGTCCGGCACGTTACAGCTTGCCAAAGACCAGATTATAATTATAAATGTCCAAAGAGTGCAGCGCTGTACCATCGGCCGATTTAAAGTTGATGCACAACCTTTGATATTCATCTAGGCAATGAAATAATCACTGTGTGGTTTTGAAGAAGATGTTATATTAGTGTTAGTATGGTCAGTGCCTTCGGTATTGTCAAGATTGCTCACATATATTATAATGTAAGCACATGTTATCATGTCATTATCATGTCTATTAGATTTGACTGCGACATGTGTATCTATGCTACTATGTAGGCGAAGTACAAAATTTGCACACTTTAATTGTTAATACCATATAATCTTAACATGTATTTTGTAAGAAAGTGTTCGTTCAATATCATTCAATAATTTTGTTTGTAATGATGTTGCATTGAAACAACATAGTGTAGGTAGGTAATAAAATTAAAGCGTGAAATAACCAAAGCCAATACTCAGAAATAATAGATGTTGAGAAAGTGTGTACGTAGGTACTACTTTGAATTTATACCTACACGGCAAAATAACTACCGATACGATACGTCTGGAAGTTATTGAAGAGCTAGCCGTATCATAATGAATATAAAATATTATCCAATATAATGTCTATAAATTATTGCACCCAGAATATTTTATCTGGCATATTTTCATATACGTACCTAGTTTGCGAAGTTTAATGTTCCAGTATACAGGTACTTGTTTAACTAAATGAGGATGAGGCGCGATAGAATGCGCTGACAGTGCCTTTAACATTTTGCTGATATTAATATAATTATATCAAGTATATCATATTAATAAGAGTACTGTTTTACTCCATACGTTTTGGCCATTTTAAACATTTTGGAAATATCTGTTGATCTCATAAACAAGGCACTCACCGATTCATGTTTTGCCTTATCGTGCCTATAAATATATTTTATTATTAAATACACTATTTTGATATCATGTACAGGGTGTTCAATAAATATACCAAATATATGTGCTTTTAAGTCCTGCATACATGTATTTGCAAAGTGTTGCCTTCGTAGATAAAATATTATAGAATTAATTATTACATAGTGTAAGTTATTAAAATAATATTTTAAATGTGTTAAAATTTCGTATAAGTATGACCGGTTAAACTGTTTAATTTATTAATAAATCATAATATATTGTATGAAAAATGGTAATTTTAAGTAGTACTTAGATTAAGTTATAAGTATAATAAATGTACAAAGGTAAAGTTAAGATATGCGTTGATTTGTGTCCAGTGTTTGTTTGGACGTCATAACCTCAGTTGATGTTGAGGCTGAATATTTACCAAAATTATAATTTGCTAGTAGCCCGTGTATGTAATGACTATGCGAGCAGCAGCGCCGCTCGGCCGCTCGGTCGCTCGGTCGCTCGGGCGCACTCTCGGAGATGGTCGGCGCTGCCTCTCGGTGACTGATGACTGATTACTTCACGTTTACTTACCAATACCATAGAATTTATTTTCATCGTAGTTTTCGGTACCTTGTATGTTTGTTATGCACTACTGAGTGGATTGTTGTTTTATTTTCCTGCACTTGTTGGCCATTGTTATAACTTTAAGTTATGGTATATTCTATTGTGGTTAAATTATTTAAATTAAGGGTTATGGATTAGTTATTATTGATGATTTTAATAATTAGATATTTGTTTGTCGTTTAAATGTTAATGCATATCTTCTTATGCCAGTAACGCACGTGATAATGTATGGTGATAGACGTAATATTGGACACACTTACTCTAAAACTGAGTATTTATAAATTGAAGTGTGACACATTATACTGTTAATAAATGGGATGTTATTATGTATTACGTTTTCGAGTGGTACCTAGTTTTGAAATTGTTCTATAATTGACCAAAATAAATGTGTTCGCAGTAAAATACGTTTATTATTTCAAAATGCATTACAATTATACGGGTATATTAACTTTTACTGCTTCTTGCCGAATGGCGCTAATCAGTTCTTGATTCACCAGGAAAACGAAGCGGAGACCGGCAATCTGGGTGAAACAAACAGAAACTGCATTTACTATTTATATCAGAATAAAAAAAAATGTTACGTTCTTTCGGAAAAGTGAACTCTCATGAACAGAAATCACCAAACAATTCCAAGGATATTTTATCCAACTAGCTGTAGCTAGATAGATAAAGTAGGTACAAACGATCTGCTACCAACCTTTTAGAGTATTTTCAAAACTTTCCTTGCACTAGAATTGCCATACATTAATTCCCAATGACGTGACGTCCAAAATCAAGGTTTGTAGAATACAATAGGCATGATATAATCGGCAAGACTAATGATACGCAAAACATTACGAACACCTACCTCAATGACGGTGTTGTGATTAAGCTTTACTTTGTTCCCTGGCAGCACTGGCCGGCCGTCCACGAATATGGGCCGTTTGCCCTCCGATGACATGAAGAAGTCGCCACTGTTCCGCAGACGGATTGTGGCTTGCTTTCGAGACACTTTCGCCGCTGGCCCTTCCAGTGTCAAGTCAACATCGATAGAATTGTCCCGCGTGCTGCGACCAACTGCTATCTGATAAACAAAAAAATAATATTGATTAAATGTTAATTTTTTATGTGTTATTGAAGTTTTATAATTTTAAATTAAGTGTTAGACGTAGTATGCAATTTACATACAATGTCGTCGTTATAATTAAATTTAAAGTTAAATTACAAGTTAAAGATCACTATCATAGATAGTCTGTTGAATAAAATAACACCAGTGTGTGCCAACAAATGAAATCGTACATTTCTACGCCGCGTCGTCGCACTGCGCACGATATTGAAATAATTATTACCGTAAGCTATAAATGCAGTCGCTATTGATAATTATACTCGATTGAAGCAGAGTAGTCGAAAGATAGAACACTTGCAACCTCGGTCGAAGTTACCTATCCGAAAAAGGGCTGCATACATCGTTTTCAAATAGTCTAAAGGGGCAAACAGGCGCGACGCGACTGGCGGAACAATTTCTATGAAAACTTCATGGAATTTTTTCTGGCGGAGTCGCGTCTCGCCTTTCTGCGGAAGCCTTTAGAGCTTCAGAAATCCTATCGATCAGCACCCTAATCGCGAACATACGATTAATCACAATCTGAATCATTTTGAAGGATATTGCTAGTCTATTGCTTCATATGTTCGAAAAACTTGTCTGCTCAGCAACGTAAATAACGCAATGAATGTTGTTGAACTGTCAAAATGAATTGATTGTGATTGATCGTGTGTTACGCAATTAGGGTGCTGATAAGTTTAGTAGGTATAGGTAACTACAATGAGTGTGTGTGTATCAATAAAAAATCACGTTTTCGCCATAAACGTCTACGGTATAACTGTTCACATAGTTACCCACGTGTCGTAATAATATGCAATGATATCTTTCTTCACAGAAGCTATCAAAATACTGAAATCACTGTACAAGTTTTGCGTAAAATCGACGTTTATTAAACACGCACGCAAGCAATTAAAACACAATCGAAATCGGAAACTAATTAACGTAGGCACTCTGAAACGAATGGTTTTGATAATAGCCGTTTAAAACAATACCTGGTTATACTAATTTGTAATGATGGCAAGGAAGCGACAGCATACAAATAAATTTTGTCGGCACATGTCTTATCTTCATTTGCGTGACTACACAAGCCGTGTGTTTTATTATTTAAAGAATGCATAAAATTATGAAATGTAGACAGCGTCACTGATTTTAATATTCTTAAATAAATTATATAAAAAACATGATGTATCGTATACATAATTTTAAAGCAAATGTTGAACGTCGAATGGTTGTGATGGTCTTGACTTTTTGTACGACTGTACTGTTTAATGATTTTGTTCATTAGTATTGTGTTATTTACAAACCAGATAGAGCTGTTGACATACTAATTGAACAGATAAGGTTATCAAGTACCTAACTAGTTATTCGTAAAGCTGATTATGTGTAAGTACCTCGCGATGTTTGTTACTGTTTGTGTCGTGCATTATTTTCCTTTAGCTCGTTTGCAGTGCGACTAATTTTAAATGTAACTTGAATTCAATTCTTATAGTTTTAATTTTATAATGTGGAACAAGTTTTGCTGTTTTTTTCCTTATATAATTTTTATCATCACATGGTAACAATTCGTGTTTGTGTGTATTTTTTTTTCATTGAGCTATCTACTTGGATATACCTACATATTAACTGATAATACTGGCGCGGCAGATGCAAAGAACATACGAATTCCATCTGCAAATAGGTACAGCGAAACGCAGGGAACTTGTTCGACAAACTATGTATTTCTGCATACTGTAAAATAGTCCTCTTAGGTAACGGTGTTCATTTTTTTTTTTTTGTTACTTTTGTAGATTTTTCAGTAGGTAAGTACATTAAGTTTCCTATTTTCATCCGATAAAAATACGACCAATATGCAAATCTCTATCCCCACTAAGACCCCACCCCAACACGTCACGTCAGTCAAACTTTTAGTCAAATTTTTAAACGACTTTCAAAATGGAGGATGTTCTAGTTCGTCTGTATGTACTTACTTCTGAAATTAAAGTTATTTTTCAATTTAAAGAGTGTTTTTTCGAAAGTCGGTTGTTTTTTTTTAATAATACCTATTTGTAGGGTTGATGTACACGTTAATGGACACATATGAGTTAAACATGATAAACTCTTTCATCTTAGGACACCTACATACTGACTGCCTCACAAGTTGGCGAGTGGATGGAGCGATTAGACAATACGGAGATTTTGACGGAGTATTGCACTAAGTTGCAATGCATGGTGCATCTAAGCGAGAAGTGCAGTAGCTCATTGTCACGGATATTAGGTACAGACGCAGTGGCTCAGTGACACGGATATGCACTTTCCTTGGCCGTGCCTCAGTAGTTTCAACCACAGAGCCACGACACGAAGACGACCTATTGCAGAAGCGTCGCGTCGTTCTGAATCTCTCTAAAGGTTCTTTGAGGTGTGAGTTCTTAATGAAAATGGTCTCATCATAAGTCATAGCTGTGACACTGTTGCAGTTAATTGAAGAGGAAACATACGAAATTAAATACGAACTCTATGGTGATTATGGTGGGACAAACATTAAGCCGTGATTTTCTAAAGTGCGGGTAGAATAACAAACTTTGCGGTTAACCAATGTGATAGTAGGTAGATACTAATATTTCCTAGAGTTGCAAATATAGCAGGTACTTAAGTCCGTGCGGAAAAAGTTCGACGAGCGAAAAGTGAATTTCGGCTGAAACCGAAACCGTATTTTTTAAAGTTTTCTTTGTCAAGATTCCTTACGCCCGAATGAAAAACGGAAACCTTATAGGGTGAGTCGGTTGTCTATCCGTCTGTCACAGATTCGCTCCGAATCTATTCGACCGATTAACTTTTTCAAAATATTTTTATTTTTTATTTTAAAATGAATTGTTTTGAAGTTAGTACTTAATACTTAATAAAGAATGAAAATTGCCCGAAACTGCTGTGCCTAAAATTTTGAAAAAAATACAGAGAATAGTTCTATGCTGTATAGATTACAGGAAAACCTATAAAAAGTCTGTAGTCTTAAAATAACATGGTAAATCACTGACTATTGTGCGTATAAACTTAGAAAGATTTAACTTAGTTGAAATGGGGTACATGTTTTTTAACTACAATGGTAAGGTTTTTCAATTACGGAACCCTTCATTGAGCGTGATCCCGGAGACGCACTTGGCCGCCTTTTTCTGCTTTCTACATTGTGGTAGCCCTTTGCCCACGTCACGAAACACGAAATCCATCCCGAAACGATTTAGGTAACCTTAGGTTTCTTGAATATTGATTTGAAACCGTCACTTTAAAAGTTACGAATACGTCTGCCGCGCGTTTCTAAGTTACTAATAATAATAGAAGAACGGTGCTGTCTGCCGAGTGAAGCGGGACCGCGTGTAGATAGGAGTCTACGCCCGCATCCGCCTCGTGCCCATAATTATGGTAAACTGTTTCTTTTTTAGTAAATTGCAAAGAAATTGTCACGGTCGCCTATAATCACTGTAGCAAAAAAACCGACAGAATCAACAATGTGGTTTCGGCAAAACTCGTTTTTGAAATTTCTCGTAGACCTGTACAAAGAATAATGGCCCAGGTTCTGTATGTTATTTTATAATCTATGATAGTGTCGGTAAATAAAATGGCCGGGGAAGCTCTTTTCATTTTAGGGATGTCACTGGCTGACACTGACACTAACGAGTAGGTAATTATCATCAATATTGCAAAAACTGTGGGTTCATTTCAGACATTAAAACCAAACAACCCAATATTTATATTTCTTAGGTCACGAATTCTAAACACGAAGTAGTGCATTTTGAGCGTTCATTCTTAAAAGTTGGCAACGTCGCAAATAGCTGTGAAACATTTAAGTACCTGTTTTGATTAATTTGGCAATAATACTGTATAGAAATATGAAATATCGCTAACTAGTGACCTAAATATTAATAATGAATTGCAATTATAACACTGAATTTGATATTGTAACCGTTGTAGTTGTAAAAAGGGCATTTAGAAAGTTTCCAAATAGGTACTTTTATTACTTATATCTAAATATTCGTTGTTACCACGATATCTATGGTTGTTACGATATTAATTATTGCATTTCATAATCAATACGTTGCCCACTTTCAAAATGCACGCTGCATTCTGAAAGAGGGTAACATCACAAAACACCAAACTAAATGATCAAATTTGGACGACGTAAAACCAATGTAAGTTTGCAATGTAACTGTTATCTCATTGTTACAAAGTATAAATTAGAATGATTGCCGTGAGTTTGATAAAACTCTCAGCAATCATTCTAATTTATACCTTAGTTTACTGAGATAAAAGTTACAAGGCAATGACTTACTAATGGTTTTACGTCGATCGTGATTGTCCTACCTTATTGAAATATATTTTTTAGCATTATTGAATACCGTCCTTTTACAGTATTGACTTTCGGTTTACTCAGACAGGCAGACAGAACGAGTTACGACTGATTGCAACCAAATATGAGCGAGGATGACAATTCTGTAGTGAGGGCGTGGTGCCCCGAGACCAAACTAACTATTAGGGAAAAAGTTCGTTACATTTGTATTATTATTTTATCAGAGTACCTACACATTTTTCCGGAAGTCGTATTATTATAACGTCACGCTGTTTTTATTATGGCGGACGCTGGCTTTTATTTACCATTGATAGGATTATCGATTCCAACTTCATCGAGAGATGTTGTAAACAGCTTTCCCTTAAAGATATTTAAGAGAATTTACTTGTTTTATCTACCTATTATGTTGTTTTCAGGGTTATGTTTAATTAATACAATGCTCGTGTTTAATTTGGTTATTATTATTTTTAATAGTTACTTTAAATTAATCCTGTTTTCATTTATTTCACGAACAGAAACACATGCCAAAGTTTTGTAATTTAACACCGGTCGCTACTCGAATTTCCATTTGCTTGCATTCAGTTGAAGTGCAGCCATTCTTGGTACTAAAGCGATAAAGATAATGCGAGCTAAACAACGTTTGCATACTTTCTGAGAACAATCGATATTTTGAGAGTGTTACTTTTTATTTACAATGTTTTTTGAAGACAGATTTTGAGCAGATGAAGGCAGGCCTCCTGTGGGATCCGTAAGCGGGTATGGGATTCACATATTATGAGAGAATGGTCAGCAAATCCTACCTGCATGTATGTAAGTTCTGCGAGAGCAACACTATAATAACTACAACGCCAATTTCCAACAAGAGGTGGAGACAATTGTATGATCACTACTATAAAATACTTACTGTCTCACTGAATAAAGTGAACAAACAATTTATCCGGTTCTCAAATTATGTCATTATTTATACAAATAAACGAACAAGGACATTGCTTTAATGATAAAATATTTAAACAGATATGTAGTTCCCCCGTTTTCTTATCCAATCTTATGAAACAAAGACTACTTAAACCAAATTGATAGAGTGATTACCTATCTTTATCGAAAAGTACAATTAGCCGTCGATCGATCACGAATCACGATAAATACAATAGATAAACACACATAAATAATGCATTTTTGCGTTATGTATAGGTAGCTACTTCTGCGCATCGACATGAATTATTGCTAGCCACTTGTGCAGCTACTGCAGTACAAACGTGCCCCCCTTATATATACTAGTTAGCAATTTTATTTAAACAAAGCGAATCTCACTTACCAAACAATAATATAAATAATTTTGCTGCTCTACTAAACGCAAAAGTAAACCTTATTAAAGAAAGAACAAACGCAATAATTGGCTTGAACCTAACTAATAACTAAGCCCAAATCCCTTAAAAATGTGTGAACATTGGACAGATGTGTTCAACAGGTGTTCACCGAAGATAATTTGTTTAAATATGTGTGACTTAGTTAGTTTCTATAGTAAACAATGTAGCTGGAAAATACCTAATAATATTACCACTTGTTTCAAAAACTAGCTACCGAGTGTTGTGCGCTATTCACGATTAATTATTATTACCTACGAGTCAACATTTCAGCTTGGCCTTATCAATTTACTGAGGTAATTAAACGCTTACTTATCAAATAAATATGTTCACTTTGAAAAATATGTAAACAGGCGCTGACGATAAAGGCGTTTGTTTCATCATTTAGTAAGATAATGTTCGTCGCAAGTTCGCAGTGCAATGAATTATTCGCTCACCGTAATAACATAAAAGCGTTGCAGGGCAATCGCTTTTATAAAAATAATACGTACTACCTAGATCAACAAAAATAATAAATTGTAAACACGCTCAACTACAACTTCCCTACCTACCACGTACGTACGTTACTAAACTTTGTTATTTTATTATTTCTGAATAGCGCATAATCAAATGACATTTGGCCTATCGCTGTCCTCGAGACTAATTTTGTACTACCCTCCAGTGCGTAACAAAGACATGACCACTACCGGTATAATAAATTCGTATCAAAGTGTTTCCATATTCATTGAGCGACGTAGAATGAATAGCAATATTATTAAAAATGATTCAAAACTAGCTACTGCCCGCGGCTTCACCCGCGTGGACCACAAATAAAAAATAAATATTTTTCTAAAATAAAAGTAGCAAGTTACTCCATAAAACATCAGCTATCTGCCAGTACTGCAGAAAGTCCCGTCAAAATCGATGCAGCCGTTTCGGAGATTAGCCGCCGGAACAAATAGACAGACAAAAAAAAAACATAGTTTTGATGTTATAAGTTTCGTATATTATACTTTTATATGAATTTAGTAAAAAGCTGTTATTTTACAAACAAACTTCAATTTCATTAATATAATGTAAATATTTATATTTATTTATTTACTTTGTTGTACCAGAAAATACATAGCAAAAATAAAAAAATATAGTTATAGTAAATAAGTAGTGGCAGATTCGACAGAGCATACATAGCTGGCGAGTGTTGTGATTGTGACAAAGATTCGGAGTAACCGCTTTTCCTATTTACGGAACCTATTAGTGCTTCTAACATCGTTAGCGAGATGCTAACGGTAACATCTGTCGTGATGTATACTTTAAATTGTACTAAATGAAACAGCCGTTACGCGGTGACAACAACGACTAACTCACAAGACTTACTGTTCCGAAGAAAAGACAGTTCCACTTAGTTATGGACTGGTTCAGGCAAATTATAATTGAACAAGAAATGTTGGCGGCAACATCACATCTAGAACCTTGGTGACACTACTTACTTATTCAAAAGCTGGTTTGAAGTTCATCTTACTCGTCCAGGGTTGTGAACTAATAGCTATTGAGGACAAGAAAATCGATGAGTTATGATCATGAATAACCTACATACTGCCCTCTAAACGCAGCAGGTAGGTTTACATCTGACAAATATTTGCTGAAGCCTTGAAACTGAAACAATATAGTAATATAACGAAGTGTTTTAATTATGTCGCTATTTGTAGAAGATTTATAATTATTATCCTTGTTTACTTGTGGATATTATTGTTTCATAAGTATTAGGTAATTTAATTACATGCAATTACGTCGTGTTTCCCAGGTCTGTGAAAAACATTGCGGTTATTAAGAGATTGTATAAGTGAGCAAAATTGTGGATTCGTTTAAGAGTTTTGTTATCGCTGTTCAAAACAGGAAAACCCAGTTTGTAGAATAATGGGTAATATTCAACAAAATAAGTACCTACTACAGTGGGAATATTAATTAAATTAACCATTATTATTTGTACAGAACGATAATATTAATATCTAAGCATTATATTTATAAAATGCTTGTTCAGACTGTAAATGATGAACATATTTACGTTTTTATATAAAGTGCAAAGAAAAGCGAAAAAACTTGTGACATTGACAAAAATATTGCCGTCGGCAAATGTCACTATTGATAATGATCACCCATAAAACCAAAAGGTATTTATATATTTTCATGGAGGTAGTTAGGGGTACTACTACTAATAACACTCGTATATAGCTGCTTATTTACCCATGCATATAAAAATGACCTGATATTATCTACGACACAATCGTGCATTTTAACATCAGATAACGAATTTTATTTGACGTGTAATTCTGTTTACTATCGCAATAATGACCTTTTTGACTGTTCCCGATAGCGTTGACTTCACATTGTTTATTCAATAAGATATACAGAAAAACTTTTTAATGACTACCAATAAAAACAATTCCAAAATAATTCGAACACTTTTAAAGAGAGTGAACATACCTTCCTAAACATAAAATATTGTAGTTAACTATTGTTTGTTCTTTATTTTTAAAGCGAGCTAATTTTGGTGTTGTTGGTTTCGGCTTTCGGCCCAAATAGGTTTCGGTTTCGGCGAACAAGTAGTGTTGAGACCGGGATAATGGGAAATGAAGAGCGATGCTCCATCACAGGATGAACGATTATTTCATTCCTCAAGGTTAACAAACGGTAAAGAATCGATATATTGCCTAGAACTCCAGTTTCGCAGTTTCGTGTGAAGACATTGAAACTTAATTTGACTAGAAATCAAGTACTGAAGCGATTAAACAGACAGTGAGTTAGCAGCATCAAGCTCACATTTAGAAATCCGACTCAAGGATTTAAGGAGTCAAGCATGCAATGAATTAAACCAATAGCTAGAAGAGAAATTTCGATTCCTTAGTTCCAAACTTCCAATCGAACAAATAATTAATTAAGCCAAGTGTATATCTATGTGAAATAGTTGACCTACTCGAAGTATGTGAGCCCTGCAAGGAAAGAAGGTTATATACCGCTTAGCAGCCCTTGTCTTAGATTCAAGCAGCTCGTCCAAAGTGTACTTAGGGTAGGTATTTCAGAAAATAATTCATTAAGAGCTAAGATAACATCTGCTCCTAATAAATTGGTGACACGTTCGCTCCTTAGAACTTTTAGACAAGACATTGATTGATGATGATGGACTGATATCGTAATTAAATTCAGACTTAAACTGGCTACCTGACTGGAAGGTTTTTCTCATTTTAAAACATGTTCTGATGTTCTGATGGTGGATCAGGGCGCACAGACTGAACACCTCTATACAGGGTGAAATTGAATTCATGGGCGCATCCTCTTAAGAGGTCATTGTACTCATCATTTTGAACGACTTCCACGATCGGAAGAACAGCGAAAACACGTCAGCTGTTCCCTACATTTTGACGAGGTCATCATCATCTGCCCAGCCTTTCCCAACAATGTTGGGGTCGGCTTCCAGTCTAACCGCATGCAGCTGAATACCAGTATTTTACATGGAGCGACTGCCTAACTGACCTCCACAACCCAGTTACTGGGTAACACGATACCCCTTGGTAAGACTGGTTGTTAGACTTCCGGGCTTCAGGCGACCCGTAAAAACTGTCAAAGATCTACAAATGACAGCCTCGACCAACGGCTTAACGTGCTTAACGAGGCACGGAGGAGTCTCGGTATGTAAAGATGATCACCCATCCACGGACCAACCCCTGCAAGCGTAGCTTAACCTTATGGATCGACCCGTGCAGCTGTTATTACTTAGCCACGAGCTCCTCAAATTTTGACGAGGTATGCGAACATAAATGTAAGGAACAGCTGCTTCAAGACCAAGAAGAACTCTCGATTATTAAAATATGGATACCCATCTATGAAGCATGACACGCGCAGCAAACCTCTCAGATTAGTCCAGGCCAGCAGTGATAGCCGAGTGGTGTGACCTTCGGACTGCCCAGTCATAGGTCTCGAGTTCGACCCCAAGGCACGCACCTCGTGGATTTTTAGACACCTTTTCGGATTCATGTGCGTATTGTATAATTATCACTTGCTTAAAAAACGGTGAAGGAAAACATCGTGAGGAAACCGGCCAAGCCTGAGAGATATTTCTCGACGTCATGTGAAGCCAAGTCAGAACCCCTTGGGGGGCATAAAAACTAAAAGTTAATAACCACACGAAAAAGCAAGAATAAAGAAGTCCAGCCAATGGGCTTCGATTTATCAATGAGTCATTGAATGCTACTAAATAAGTACGTACATATTATTTAGCAATACCTAAATGCCTAATGTGATCACAAAAATAAAATCATGGTTTATTCATTTATCATGGAAAAGGCATATAAATGACTGCCACGGTATTATAATGACCATCACATAATGTAAACCGTGTTTGACAATTATCCGTGATCAGATAATAATGTCTACTTATTTTAAATATACTGATAACCTTATATTGAGGATGTCCCGCAAATTATGAAGATTTTAAACTAGGGAGATTTTTGTTTTTAATTTGGTGATATTTTTTTTTATCTATAACCAATTTACAAAAAAAAATATGATTATCTATTTAATTTGATGCCCATTGTTACGTTAAGAGTCTATGATACCTCAAATTGATCCATCACCGTTATATCGAGAATACTGCAGCATTAATTTTGAAGTAAGTATAATTATGGTAAAGTTGAGGATTAATGTTAAGTACCATTTACGGCAACTCCATAAAATTTTCTCTACAGAATAAAATTACTAAGCTACCTCCAAAAGGAACAATAAACCGGTAGTAGGTATTCAAAATATACTTAAAATTAGATCATGAAACTTTGCATAATAACTGAACTAAATATAAAGCAGATACTATGTTTTTTTTTTTTAATTAGGTATCATTATTTTGACCGTAAAAAAAAATCACCTAAACTATCGGTACGTCCCTACCGCCCAGCACCCCATTCAATCTCGTTCTCACTCAGTCCGCGAGCGAGATAATTAAAGAGTGAATTTGAGCTGAGGTAGTATGGACTCTTAACAAGACAGCATATTTCTCAAACCGTTTAACGCTTTTTATAGAAATTAATAACATGAATAATGTAATGAGACACGTCATTACTTTACTTATCAAGAAAATGGGATCTTATTCATGAAATAATTTGGAAAATGTCTCTGCCTTCACTTTGCCTTTATGGGTTTTCCATGAAATATTTCTCTACTCACATTGGCTCAACTTTGATTGAAAATCATTGTGTTTTTCACTTGTTCATCACGTGATTATAATTTTATAATAAAGTAAATAATATACATTTTAGAATTTTCTTGCATTAATTATGCTAACTGGTTCGCTCGTGCGGCAAATTCCTATTGCCAAAAAAGCACCTTATCAATAAATTAAAAATACACATAAATTAAGTAGATAGTGGTTCCTGACTAATTTTGACTTATAAGCACACCAATGAACAGGCAGGATAGTCATTCCATCCTAACTAACATTATAAATGCGAAAGTGGGTTTGTTTATTACGCGTTCACGCTAAAACGGCTGAACGGATTTAGATAAAATTTAGCATATGGATAGACCAACCTGGAAACCTGGAATAGAACATAGGATACTTTTTATCCCGATATTCCCACGGAATCGAGACTTACTCGGGTAAAACCGCAGGGCGCAGCTAGTTTTGTAGTAATTATGTAAGAATGTCGCACAATTGAATTCATCCAAATCAGTGCCAAGACAGAGGTGAAACGGAAGGTGGTGTCCAAAGCTGTCATAATAGCGGACATAAGCCCCGCCCATTTCCCCCCACTACCGTATAGATGCTAGACGAAATCGCTAGTTTCGAATGAGACGAAATCACGATAATCGTAACTATAACTTGCGAAAGAACAGATTTGGATAAAATTTGGCACATGGGTAGACCATGCCCTGGGTTAGAACATAGGATACTCATTATCCTGGTAGTCCATTCCCGTGGGATAATTACCGACATCCACGCGGGCAAGGCGCGGGAAAAAAGCTAGTCAACCTATAATTTTCCCGCTCCTGGGACACAACCGCTCACAACAAGCCTTCTCAACTCGTAATCCACCACGAGGACCCAGTGCGGGTTGGTTGCCGTCAAATGCCTTTAAATAATTGCTTCAGGACATGTTTCATCAAGATTTTTTCCTAAACCGTTTTGACAGCAGTGGTAATGAAAAAATTTACACCAAGTAAAATGCTTGTCTAGGTTCGAACCTACGACTCGGTAAGTCCCGGCTATTACCAAAGCCACCACTGCTCTCTCTGTTTAAAATATAATTTCACTGAACTGAAATCACCTAGTCCTTACAACATAATTATTACAGTTCGTTTTAAGGGCGCACCCTACCTCAGATATTATCTCACTCGCACCATACTACTCGCGACCTGAGTGAGAACGAGACGGAGTGGGGGCGCTAGCGGCTCTACAGCGTCGAAAAGTTTAGGTAATTGCTTTTTACGGTGAAAATAATGGTAATTTAAAAAAAAAAAAAAAACATAAGACCTGCTTTATGCTTTATATGTTCAGTTATTATGCAAAGTTTCATGATCTAATTTGAAGTATTTTTTGAATACCAGCGGTTTATAGTTCTGTTTAGAGATAACTTTGGTTTTTTTTTTTGGAGACAATTTTATGTAATCGTGTTTTCGCCAAAAATAGGACCAAGCATCAATCCTCAACTTTAACATATAATTATATCAAAATTAATGCTGCAGTATTTTCGGCATAACGGAGGATCATGCTAAGCAATTTGACGTAGGGTGCGCCCTTAAGCCTATTTCACGTTACATAGGTACGAAAATCAAAATGCAAGGTATTGCCTAGGGCCAAAAAAAAAGCGAATCGAATTTAATAAAAATTGACAATTGAACTTGTGAGATAAGGAGTGAAAAGTAAAAAATTAAATCAAGCTTACACGAGTCTTCACTTCCACACTATCTATATCTATGTACAGCCAACTGTAAATATGTAAAACAAAGGTAAAAAAAAAGAAATTGTATGTACAGAGAGGTGGTCGGGTATCAGAAACTTCGCTCAGTGGATTCACCGGACATTGACCAAGTTCCACAAGTTTACCATTCCATCCTCTATTGATACTTGTTGTTTTGAATATCCAATTCACTTCTAGTGCCCAAACAATCGCCTTGTTATAAAAGAATGTTATGTAAACAACGCCGGCTACCACCGACCAGTCTCAAAACAAGAGCCACAGTACGATTTTTCTCCTGTACATACTTATTACCTTCACTCACAAGTGAATTGTTAGCAGCCCCTCGAGGAAAACAATAAACTTTAATGTCCAATTTAATTAATTTTGTACGTAATTACAATGTTATTTATACCGTTTCGTATCGCTAACTGAAATACTGTGTAATTAAAGAGTGTGAATTTTGGCTAAATTCAAATGAAACAATAATAATTGTGCCTCGTTTGTATTGTTTGGTGTAGAAATCCCACTAAGTTTTAAACATGACGCATAAATGTAACTGAATTTTGGTGGAATTGGAATTCATCTTTACATTATGTATTTCAAAATGGTTGGCTGCGAATAAGAAGCTTAATGATAAAAAGGGAGCTATGTCAATTGACAAATACGGAATTATAATAGGTAGGTGTAATAAAGATAGCAAAGATAACACAATATCAAACTTCCTTGTGAAGATAAAGCCTGAAATTGTGTATTTTAAAATAGACGACATAAAGTTATTGAAACGAGGGCAATCGATACAATATGACGATATGTGGGCCAGATAGTGAAATTAATAGATATTTTTTTTATGTTGGCGGGTGGTGACCGCGTCATTAGGGGTGGTGTGTCCTTGAAACTGTTGTCTGGGTCCACATGAATACCAGTCAACGTCGACGTGTTACATTACCCCCTATTGACAGACGAAGGGTAAATGCGATATGGAAAACGTAATTACGATGCATAACACTAATTAGTTTTGTTTGCTATTTATTGTGTGGTCTGTACAAACATGCAAGTGCCTTTTTTTTTTTTTTTTGTGAAAATTAATTAAAGCTGTGTTTATTTTAGCTTTTTGTGTTTACCTACTAGTTTTCACTTGCGGTTTCATTCGCATCCAGGGGAACTACTTCGTTTGCCTGGATAAGAAGTGTCATAATATGTATGGGTTAGGTTAGGTTAGGTTATAGGTCACGGCTCCCTGTCGTTTCGGGTGACGCAGGTGCTCTCGGGGCATGGTTGCTTCGGGAAGTACCTGTGTCGTATAAACAGGGAGCCGGACGCTCGGTGTCACCACTGCGTCGACTGCCGGGAGGACACGGCGCAGCATACGCTGGCAGAGTGTGCCGCTTGGGAGGAGCCGCGCCGTGCCCTCATCTCAGAAGTAGGCAGTGACCTCTCGCTGCCGGCCGTCGTTGAGTCGATGGTCGACAGCGAGGAGTCCTGGGACGCGGTGGTTTCCTACTGCGAGACAGTCGTCTCGCAGAAGGAGGCTGCGGAAAGGGAGAGGGAGATCTCGTCCACTCACCCGGCCCGCAGCAGGCGCACCGGGCGTCGGCGGAGGGCGGATAACGCCCTCTTCCAGCCCCCCTAAATGGGTCCAGGGGCGACGGACTCGGGGACGTCCGTCGCCCCCCATACATCAGGACCCGAGGTGGCGGCGCGTAGTGTTCCACGCGCGCCCCTCTTAGACGTCACGGGGGGAGTCAAACACCTCACTCCCCCCCCTGACCCGAGGAGGCCCGCAGCGGCGGGCCGGCACCAGTCGGGGGTTGCGGAAGATTTTTAAGTTCCCGCGACCCCCGGCGTAGGTGTGAGTCGGAACACCGGGGTGGTTTTTAGTCAGTAAGAGTCTGACAGACCCCTCCGCCCGCCCCAGGGCGGAGGACATCCATGAGGATTTTCCACCCCGGAAAAAAAAAAAAAAAAAAAGGTTAGGTTATAGGTACTTAAGTGCCAAATTCCTTTCAACCGTTTGTGTGATTGAATAACAAACAAATATAATACTAGTAAAGATGTTTTTTTTTTTTTCAAATTATGTCACTTGTGTTGTTCTATAGTACTGCGCACATGCAGTGTCTACGTTTACATTTTATGGCGAACCAAGGAACACTGAGATTAAGCCTAAAATCCACGTACCTATGCATACTATGGTGCAGTTTTTTGAAAAACAACTTTAATGCCCACACGTAAAGTTCAGTTTGAGCTACAATTTCATATTTTCATGATTTTTTTCATTAGTACTTGTCATTCTAAAAACCATTTAATTTACACTTAAATAAAGTTGATATTCACTTAAGTGGAAATAACAACAATTCAAAACACAGATAACATAGCAGCCGTGAACATAAGATGGTGGTTTTGGAATAGATATCATTTTGATGTAAAAATGTACTGGAACTCTTGCTTCTGAAGTTCTGACGGGGCTACGGTGGGTTTTCTTTATTTCAGAGAACAACAGCGAGTGTGTTATTCATAAAATTCTTAATTTTTTGTTAAAGTCTGCTTTGTAAAAAAATGACAGCATGGGAATAATGGGATTTATTCATCAAAATAACCGAGTCGTGATTGCCGAAATAAAAAAGAGACTGCAAAGAGATATCTCAAGGATACAAATTATTATGAATTTACAGAAAGACACAGATGGCCACAGGAGATTCCTTGCGCTTTGCTATCACATATCGATATCAACAATCAATTAGCCAAACGCGGTGAGAGATTTCACAGTTTAATGACTAGGTCTTATCATAATCTGCAATTATAAAACTTCGAGTTGAGTAGCGGCTTTAAAAATATACCCTAAATTATTCTATATATAGAGTACAATATTCAAGCGCAATGTTTTTTTTTAAATATTAGTCTGTTAACAGTACCTATTGACATTATTCATGATTGATCGATCCGCCTTAATACAAGTAGTATCTATATTACCTTGGAATAGTGATGGAATAAACATTAAGATATCGAATTAAGTAATGAACGTTTATAGAAACATATTTTAATTTGTTACTGTCACATCAGACATGTTTGTGCTTCTGATAAAAAATAAATGTTGAGACGTTGGTCGCACTGTTTTTTTTTTTTGTATGATCTGTTTGTCTATTACTTACAACAATTAAAATTAATTCAATGGTGTCAACTACCTCGTGTTTCAGTATATATTTTCCGTGTTTATAATTAGATAATTAAATAACATTTCTGTTGCAAATATTGGGATCCACAAGGATACAAAATAAAACCCTTATTTCCTCATGTCCTTTATCGTCTGGCACCTCAAACCGAATGTAAACCTATATGCTGTGCAGTCCTCATAACTGGTAGTGTAATTTCCGTTGCGAAATTGCTAGATTGCTATAAAGGCTAAAATATCTTGACAAGTCTAAAATTTAAAATGCTTTGCAAAATAAATCCTTCGAGTGCAGAATATGATGAGTTTTTCATTAACATCTAACGATATTATAAATACACTTGTAATTTTGAATATCAATGGGTAGGAAAAAAATACCGATGAACATAAGCTGCACACATCTTTTTTTTTTGGGGCGGGAAATTATTAGATAACTGGGAGGGCGTGTCAGACTCTTACTGACTAAAACCCACCCGTATTCCTTCAGTTGCCTGTAAGTTGCCAGAGGACACGGTATCCCTTTCGGACTTCCCACGACCACGGCAGGTTTCGACCCTAGCGGACCCCGTCAGTTGTGCTGATATCTTTGAGGCGCCGTTGGAACACAACGCACCGTCGACCCGAGCCTGGTCCTTATCGGACGGCGAGCCACCCATTGCTCACCGTCCGCAAGCCCGCGCCTACGGTGGCCGAGAATCAGCCTGGGATTCCAGACGCCCAGGGCACACATCTGCCTTACCATTTGGCGAAAGCGGGCGTGATGTTATATTATGTACATAAGTAGAAGGTTAACTTGAAAAAGCTTCTGTAACTATATGAAGAGACTACTATTTATTGCAGTAAGTATCTATAGTAAACTGACGAACTTTGACCGCTAGATCAAAATACAGGGTGTTCCTGGAAGTATGGATCAAATCGAATAGGGGCGTGGGCAAGGTAATTTCCAAAATTTGTAACCCTGATAATTATTTTTTCCCTAGTGGAAACTTTTTCCCGTGAAAATCGTTCGAAAATTGAGTAACATTTTTGCCACGTCAAAGCTTTTGAATGTTTTTTCTTATAAAACACATGTTTTCTAGCTGCTTAAAAGTATTACCACAGGAAAGGGAGACTTCCCTAAAACGTATTTTTTTTTTAATTGATAGCCCTGAGATAACGTTGGTCATAACTTTTGAACCGTAAAAAATTTGCACCAACATTCTCAGGGTTAAAAAGTTTGGAAATGACTTTGCCCACACCCCTATTCAGTTTTAACCATACTTCCAGGTACACCCTGTATACGCAATAGCTGAAAGAAACACAGTACTAGTTACCTACATAAAGAATCTTAAAGAAAAATATGTTTACAGCACAGTATTTGCAAAAACACTCCTAAATAAAAACACTGATTATTGGTCTAATCTCGACTGAACATTGAACTCGTGCCCAAATAAGTTTGAAATGCGATAACGAAATCAAATTTTGGGTGTCCGTTTTAATTTTTTGTCGAAATCGAAACCTTCTCTATAATTAAACCTATGTGCAAGGATTCTCTTACAAGCAAGTGTAGGTCTCACTCTATCAAGCTTGCATGCATAGCATGACCACCGTAGAAACGGGTTTTGTCAACGGAAGAATAGACAAAATGACAGTTTGTGATTGTTTATCTGTCATTTTGTCTTCTACAAAACCCGTATGATGGTCATGCTACGCGTGCTATAGTGCTTAATTCCAATATGGCGTAATTTTTATCATTTTAATGGACGGAGAGGTCGATCTCGATTCGGAGCCTTCCCATTAATTCTATATTTTAAGTGTAGTAGTTTTATTAGACTGACCACTTTCTTGTGGTTTCTTGTCAAAGATAGGTACATCGCAGATGAGCTGCCAATGTAAGATAACATTGAAATGTCTTATGTACACCCATACACTTCCAATCGGAGCTTTATGCTAATCAATACATATAACATACATACAATTTTTTTTTTTTTACTAAATGCATTTTTTATGAAAGCTTATACGGTAAGTACTTAATTAAATAAAACAATCTTTAAAAATTTTGTCTGTCTGTCTGTTTGTTCCGGGTAATCTCAGAAACAGCTGGACCGATTTTGGCGAGACTTTAACTGGCAGATAGCTGATGTTATAAGGAGTAACTAAGGCTCATTTTATTTTAGAAAAATACTCTGGAAAAAGTATTAGGGTCCACACAGGGGACAGGTTCCCGTGGGCAGCAGCTAGTGCTTAATACAATTCTGCATCTCATAGGAAGAAAGAATTCTACATTTCTACCTCGCAGCATATCGACTGTTCCTATACGGTAGTTCAACAATACACAACCCTTGCATAGTTGACACAAATAAAGCTACATAACATACCACTCTGGACGCGCTGTCGGATTTTCAACATTCATCACACTGCCGAAAGTTGAAAATCCATCGGCGCGCTTTATTTAGGTGTCACCTGTGTCAGTAAAAAGCGTGCAGCATCTCATATACGTGTCGTCCCGCATCCCTCGCGTCGACTGTGTCAACTAACTTGTATGGAGGTGTCATTAAATGAATCGACTCGCGCAATCGCGTCCTGTGTTCCGCGCGGTATTCTCCTCAGTGTGGCAAGAGCTTTATGTAGCGCCCACTACACAACACTGGAATTGTGAAGAGACTTTGTTCCACAGCTGGGCAGGTCAGGTCCACTCAAATCTGTGTGGTTCTTTCCTCAAAAGACCATTTCAGACTCTAATCTACATGGTCCTCATATGGCCTGACCAATATTATGTCTGGACTTTAAAGGAGACGGTGCCCTCTGGGTTTGTTTCGGCCTTTCTTCTCAGAGTAGTCAGATAGGAAACGCCGACCTCATCTAGGTTATTTTTACAACTTTTTAATATGACGTGTAAAAGTGATTCCAATATCCTATTTACAGAATAAACAATTTCATTTCATTTCGCTCGTGATCAAGAACTGTGTGGATACCTTAAAACAAAAAAGAAAATACATAACCCACCTCTCTGGACCTCATGAGAAAGCGAACAAGTCTGCCTCGCAGCACAGCAAGTGTGTTCTTGTCCAGTTCCACCGAGGTGCCTGATAGTGACTGCACCAACACTTGCCAACGTGTCAGTGACGTTTCAAGAAGGCGGATGTCCTTTTTGTCCACCCTGGAACATAATACAGATTTTCAATGTAGGTAGAATTTGAGTGCCCTTTACCCAACCCAATTTAAATTGCTCTTGAAGAAGAGTCTTTCTCTCTCTACGATTCAAGGTGATATGACAGAGACAGCATAAGAAATAAAGGCAATAAAAATTTTATATTTACTACTGCTCTACTACACTATTCATTGCAGTATCAAACCCCAAGAATAGTGACAATAGCAAGTAGGACTGCACCCTAATTGGCAATTGCGTAATACACGATCAATCAAAATTGGGATTGGTTCGAAACAAATATCTAATCAATTGCTTCATAAGTTCGTAAGTTACGTTGATGAGCAGTTTTTTTTCGAACTTATGATGCAATGGATTAGTAATTTGTTCCAAACCAATTCTAACCGATCGTGCATTACGCAATTAGGGTGCTGAACTAAAAATCAAGATCTTAAAAAAATTATGAAGTTTCCATCTATTTATTTTTTGTACACTTGAAAGAACCTTTGAATATTGTTCAAAATGTTCACATGTTATTAAATATTTAAGTAAAAAATACCTGTCAGCTAGTTGCATTTCAATATCCGTGCCATCTTCCTTGTAGTCTGGCAACTCATTGTCATTCATTGTCTCTTCAGCATCAGAGAATGTCATCACTTCAGATGAGGCTGGAATATTACAGAAAATATTACAACTGGCTTTTGCCCGCGGCTTCGCCCGCGTTATGGAAGGAAATTTTTAGCTCTATGTAGCTACTATGGTATGTCATCTTCTGTCTAGACTTTCCCTATGTTGGGAAGGGTTCAACCTCCTGAGCTGGATGCAGGCAGACCAAACAGGTATGGTAGGTATGCTAATAGCAAATTTTTGAGTCAAAATATTATTTCTTTGTTGTGACAACGTCTAATAAATCGATGAACGCCGGCTGCACGCACGAAAAAGGATGACTCATTGTCCCGTTACGCTCATTGTCCCGTTACGATCGGAGCGAGAGCGCTACACGAGCGAGCAATAGGCACTTGTTATGACGTCGTAACGTTAAACTATCGTCCGTAAACCGACTTTACAGACAACTAATTTTTTGTTAATTTAGACAGTTTTCAAACACATCATCATCATCTTCCTGCTCTTGTACCACGTGACTTGGGGTCGGCACAACACATTTTCTTTTTCCACTCCCCATATCAATCATCACGCTATCATTAACTTCCTTCTCTTTTCAAACACATCTAAGCAGTTATTAGATACAGCTTTAGAACTTTACTTGTAGCAAATATTTTTAAAATCAAACTCATCTACAGGAATTACATGTGAATAAGATCTATTCAAATATTAAGTCTCTGAAAAGGTGTAAATCAATGGTCTTTATGTCTTACTTTTGGGCAATGGTTGTACTGTCTGGTTTGGCAATAGATGATACTGTTTCAGGAGCTGCCAATGTGCCAACAATGTCTTTGCATTCCGTGATGGATAGAATACATGTGGATTCTGGTCCAACAACTCTTGAAACTTTTCCAGTGGTGGGAGAGATGACTGTAATCAAGATAAAAAAATATAGATGTAGGATGTTAATTTAGAACGCATCATAATTTTCAGAATAAATAGAAAATGAATGCAGCAATGAGTGAATGAGGGAGTATGTGTGGGTGAGAGAGGGAAAGTCAAGAAAAAAATGATGGTGAGCGAGCTATAAGATGATAAGACATTCCATTATTGTAGGAAGTTTTTAGAATAATGAAAGAAGTGAAGATTATATATTTTGGTCATCCCCACCACCCTACATAGATATTATTATTCTGTATATTAAGTTTAAGAAATGTTTTTCTTAAACTTAATATACATGATGATAATTCACACTAACAGCTTTTTATTACTTTCTAAATTAAGTATTCTTGTATCGCAGATTAGTACGCTGCAAGAATACATTTGAGGCTAATAAATAATAAATTGAAGGATGCTGACACAGGTGCATGGGGATTGGCATAAGCCAAGAGAGGCTATGGGTGATAAGATAATGGTGATTTAATAATAACTTACAGGAACCATTGGTATTGTGGCAAGTAATTCTTCTTCAGCATTTGAGTACAGTGCTTGTTGCTGCACCAACGCTACCAAGTCTGGGTGCAAGTTACGCATAGCTGCAATGGCCACTCTTGATATTTCCGCATTGTACAACAGGGCATACCAACGAGATTGCAACTCACTGACTGTAAACCGGCAGGAGAACTTCACTCCTCGGTGGACTATGCGCAAGTCGTTAGTCTGAAAATATATGATATAACTTATTAATTCATACAACTAAAATAATTTCTTTTGTGGATCTCTAAAAAGAGCATATTTATAATAATAAAATGAGTTTGTTTTGTCAACATTTTTCACATTATTTAACATTCAATGTTAATTTCTTGACAATATGGACATAAATCCTTACCTGTTGCACACCTAGTATCAATGCAAGATCATCTGTAGGCTTCCAACGTCCCAGATCTTTGGTCGAAAGGTGACTCAATTGGCCTTTACGGCGAATCTTGCGACCGAAGCTCCCTCCAGCAGAAACTTTGCTAGAAGCCCTGCGACGCTCTGGAGCCGGGAGCGCGGGTGTCGTGGGCGCGGCGGCTAGAGGAATTTCCGACACTTGGCTGACTTGGCTCGTATAGGACTGTGTGCGCATTCTTTTGTCCCCTTTACCGAGTGAAGACCCAGGCAAACCACTGTATTCCACCAATTCATCGTCAAATCGCCTGCGTTTTATTGATCTTGATGAACTGAAACGTGAAATAATTCGACCATTATTACAATCACAATCCAATTGATATTAGTTTTTTCCTAGTTTTTGCTTATGTCCATTATAAGTACCTGCGTCTTTTATTGTCGTCTGGCGTATTATGAAATGGAGATCGCGTAGTGCTTGGGTATTCATTGCTGTCCGAGGCATTGGATGGTGTGGCTGGGAAATCCATTACTTACTCTTAAACACATAAAACATAATATTTTACAAAGGCAAACAAAGAACCATTTCAGTGGTAGCGTACTTTTGGTCGATTTGTTTTATTTTTAGCAAACCAGAGTGTAATAGTCAAATATCACAATAAAAAATCACCGATTAAAAATAAATGAAATCCGATTATTGATCCTAGTTACTTTACTCTTTGTATTGATCGCAGCCACAGACTACTTAGAGATACTACGTATATCGCAGCCGATGCTTCAAAAATGTTTGGATGATATTCTCGATAATGCAAGATAATCCTGTTCTCTATTGTATTTCGCCGAAGACGGTTTATGTTAGTCGATTATAAATTGGGGTACTCCACTAGGAACCACACTGTACTTTTACTAGGAACGATCATTACGGTTATTGATACGTAGTATCTCTAAGTAGTGGTCTGTGGGTTATTGTCATGTCACTGTCAATGTCAAAAAGATCAAATTTTTAAGGCTATGTTGTATTGTTGTGGATAGAGTTTAGAGAATTTTCAAAGCATTTTCTCATAAAATGGCTCATTTAATTCGTGCAGTAGCGTTTAGACCAAGAGAAATAATTACAAGATGTTACAATAAAATCGTTATAACTGATGATGGTTCAACAATAGTCGCGCTTCATAAAGACCAAGAATTTCCGTATGAACACTCAAGACCTCTACCAGAAGAAGTTGTTACTGATTCATCGATTTTAAGAATGAGTGATAAAGCAGAAGTGTACAGAGTATTCAAGGATTTGAAGCCTGAGATAGCAAGAAAACAGCTGTCTTCCCTAACCTTAACAACAGAGCACCGTTGGTGGCCTAGGTCTAGAGACAAGAAGGCCAAGAAAACAGAAATGAACCGCCCTTATTTGTAAAACAACCAATGTATTAGTATAGGTGTAGTAATTAATAAAACATTGTTCACTAAACTATTATTTTACTTATTAAAACATTATTACTGTACCATATAATATTTTGTTTTAGAAAATATGATAATGGTTCCAGTATCCTACAAAAATACCTCATTTATAACAATATCACGCCTGTACTCGCCGAGAGGTTTGGCAGAAGTGTACATTTATAGTGAACACACAATACACCGAAAATCCAATACTTACCTAACACTTCACCTCATTTATAATTTACAGTCTGAAATGGCTGCAATCATAATTAGTATTGTTTGTGTCTCTACAAGCAGTAAGCCCAGTATGGACCAAATATAAAGTCAAAGTCATTTATTTGCTTTAAATGTAGCTATAAAGGTAGATCAAATGGTATTCTTGTGCAATGAAATGACACATTTCGCCATATTTTGGCATGCAAATATTAAAAGTAAGGGTTATTTTAATTAGCAATTATCTACAAATAAGTAAGTACCTACCTAAAGTTGATAATATTTATTAAACATTCAAATTAGTTAAAGTAAATAAATCTTCAATGTCCACAACCACAACAGAACTAATTTAACAAAAAATGTAATGTATAGTATAGGTATACACGGCTACACTTCTATTTTTAGTATGCATTTCTAGTTTATGCTGATCTCGCATTGTATAGGATTTCCGTAGAATGCGAGGTAGCTGTGTGTACATTTAGCACAATATAAAAAATAACAGAACCTTCCAGATCTACAGGCATCTTCCAGCCAGATTTGGGTTGGAGTGTAGCCATAGGGGCGCTATGGAGCGAAAATTTTTTGGGAGAAAAATTTTGGTTGATTTTTGTTTTCGGAAATCTTCAAATTTTATTGCAGTATCGGGTTAACCTTGATCATAGAAACCATTTAGGTCCCCAGAAGCATGGCCCTACGACGCGCCGTTTCCGAGATAGGAGCTGTTGTTTTTTTTACTTTTTTTCAAAACGCTCTATATTTCCAAAATGTTAGCTCGGATGAAAATCTTTTCTGGAAAGAATTTGTTGCTCTAGTCGAAAACCATGAGGTGTTATTAAAAAAACCAAAGATATATGGAAAAAAAAAGTCATTCGGAAAAGTCCCCTGCCCGCATACCCAAGCTGAAAGATTGACCGACACTTGGAAATTTTTTCGAGTCCCAATTTTTTTTTACCAAAAAAAAAATGTTTTCTTTGCTGTTCATAGTGCCCCTAAGCGTATACTCCAACTCCTAAAACTCCGCCCCTAAGACGACCCGGGTCGAAATTTTCTGTACTTACTGTTGAGAATATCCCAACATTTAAATGATAGGTGGCCACCTCCGCTTTACAACATTTGCCTCTGGACCACTAAGTTTGAAACACCCTGTATACCTATATTAGAATAACGTGCAATAAACCCGTACCTACTCCGCTGCGCCGGGTTCGTCCTTCATACATAAACGTCAGTTACTGGCCTGGCTAAGTTCAAGGGTCGGCGAGCGAATCGATTGATCTTCGAGGTTGAGCTACCGGCGTCCGTAGGTACCTACAGCTTGTACCTACCCACGTTGATATCCCCATCTTACCTTGAAAGTTGAACTGCAGCGTGCGCTTATATATAATTACTAGGTACCTACCTACTATACCCTATCCCAAGTAGCGCGATCAATTTTATTAAACTAACACAACTTTTTTGTATGTAGGTAAGTAACTAGGCATACCTACTTCGTAAACGTTGGTAGTAGTAAGTCTCCATATTACCTACCTACATACTGGACCTACACTATACTGGCGGGCGGTAGGGGTATTTTCCGCGTTAAAAAAGAATCTTAGGTACCTACTTTAAACATGATTATTTTACATGATACAATCTTAGAAAAAAATTTCGTGTAAAAGGATACAACAACTACAAACACCCAGTTGCAGAAACGAACTCTAAAGTGGGTAATAGACGTGCGTACAAGTACGCGGTTTTAAGTTCGCGACCTTACTCGGCTCGTCGTCGGTGACACACGTGAAGCTTGCTCAAAATGTCATTTTTGGATCGCAGACAAACTTACTCAGCGGTTTTAAAGTCCGCGTACTTAGCATGACACACGGGCGAGTAAGCTCGCCGAGCCTTTACGCGTACCTACTTGCTCGCACGTCTAACACCCCTTTAACTTTGAAGCTGTCATTACTATTAAGGCCACTACTATTAAGCCTACTATAGTCTGGCAAACGAAAGTTGATCCTGAAAATACGCGCGAAATTTAAAAAAACAAGACTGTTTATCCCTGTACATAGTGCGATATGACGTGTTGATACTTGAATTTTTATTTTATTTAAATGAAATTAAGTTTCAATTATGAACACGTGTTCTTGCACTATGTGCAGGGATAAAGTCTTGTTTTTTTAAATTTCGCGCGTGTTTTCAGGTTCAACTTTCGTTTGCCAGACTCTATTAAGGTCAACATACAACCTGATACTGACCTGCAAATTGCAAAAAACGTAAGAAAATTTGAATTTCGCGTGCCACCCTAGCGCATCCCCCTTAATCTTCCTAGGTATTTTAGTTGCAGAAAACAACACCAACATTAAACCCTATTTTAATGCTAGCCACGCACGTAACGACTACCTACTTGTGCAAAATTCTTGCATAAATTTCGGAGCATCAAGATTCTGCCAGCTATGGGGAACCCGGCTAGCAATGGTTCTTTGATAAAATTTATGAAATCATTAGCATTAATGATCCATTACATATTGGAGCATTAATAACACCCAGTTGCACAGACAAACAAATCAAACCATTTACATGACATCTTCGATACCTACCCGTAATTTCAATTGGCGTAAGGGACCACGGAACCCTTCATTGCGTGTGGTCCAACATGCACTTGACTGGTTTTTTTCGATAAAATATTATAATTTTACCTACCTATTAGATAGATAAACTGAATTAAATTGTAATAAGTAAGTATAATTTTTCGGTATTTTTTTAACAATCTGGTTACGAACGCTGTCAATCATTCTGTGTAGAAATACTGACCCTGGCATAGTCAGACTGGCGCTCCAAGCTTGGTATGAGGGTATGTCTGGCACCGAATCAGTTGCCAATCGCCACATTGTAGTTATACCTACCTACCTACCAAGAGCCACAACTATTTGAAACTAAACTCATCCATCGCTTTGTCGCTTTCCGGTTAGATCGAGATTAAGAGCAGGTTAATTAATAATAATAAAACCTCTCTCAGGAGCTCTGACCACCGGTAGCTTGGACCCTGTTCCCGATACCGGTGGGCTACCATGTTATGTGATGTTTGTACCACTTTTATTCACATACCAGGTAGTGGTATTCGAATTTGGGTGGCGTACCTACCACAAATTAAAAGTGAAAAATTAAAGTTTTTACAAAAAAATCTTCGGTTGTTTTTTTATAAAAAGTTTTTATATTGTTAAATGTTTTCATAATAATATTTAAAAATGTAAAATATGTGTATACAAATGAAATAAAGGAAAAAAATAATAATAAAAACTCATAACTGCCTGTTGGAAATACTTTTTTTTTTTTAAATAGAGCTCTTTCACGCGTCGCTTAACGTCATCTAAAGGCTTCCTTCGGCCACAAGTGCCACGATAGTCAATTTTTTTTCAATAAGAACATACTTTAGAAAAATTAAAAACGGGCATTCATAAAGCATTCGCCCGTTTGTGCAGTTATTGTTATTTTTGGGTGGGAATAGCCATAATATGTAGTAGAAAATTAGAAAAAAAATCGAATAAGTACAAAAAAATAAAAATAAATAGGTAACTTTATTTTTGATAAATACTTTGTATATTCATTTTACAATTTTATAAATTAATGATGCTAATAATGCAATCGATAGCTTATTGTTCCTTTAATTAATAATATATTAAACTGTTATAATGTATTTACAGGTACATCATTGTTATTATTTTTATAATACATGCAATTATTACTCTATGTTATTTATGATAAACCATTTAGGTTAATAATGTAGCAAAGTAACATTTCATTAACAGTACAATGTATTAAAGGATAACATGCCTCATCTATCATTTTGTAACTACCTAGCAAGGCTTTAGAATTAGCCATAGTAAGTCGATAATTAACAGCTTATCTTATTATATTGCTAATAAATAGAAGCTATGATCTGTAGGTACTATGTTCACAAACTACAATAATTTCTCTTTCTAAACACAATATTTATTCCTTCACATTCAATATCACAATGATTGCTTTCTTTGGTGCTCTTTACATCTAAATATTGCACTTACAAACATCGACTAGGTCATCATCAGTCACGAACCACATCTTAATCCAACCACGAGTATGTATGTAATCATTGTAACTGGAAATAAGTTGTTAGCTTACGAACTGTGCTAATTAATCTCTATGTAATCTATAATATAAAAATGAATCGCAAAATGTGTTGGTAAGCGCATAACTCAACAACGCCTGGACCAATTTGGCCAATTCTTTTTTTGTTGTGTTCGTTATCCTCAAGGGAAGGTTTAAACGTAAAGTAGGTGTAGGTAGGGTAGGTAGGTAGGTAGGTAGGTAGGTAGGTAGGTAGGTAGGTAGGTAGGTAGGTAGGTAGGTAGGTAGGTAGGTAGGCTAGGTATGTAGGTAGGGTAGGTAGGGTAGGTAGGGTAGGTAGGGTAGGTAGGGTAGGTAGGGTAGGTAGGGTAGATAGGGTAGATAGGGTAGGTAGGCCAGGTAGGGTAGGTAGGGTAGGGGTAGGGTAGGTACTTAGTGCTACCCGTGCGAAGCCGGAGCGGGGCAGCTAGTAATTAGATAAAAATAAAATGGTAAGTATTACAAAAATAGGTATTCTGATTTATTGCACTATGTGACGAGAGGTATGATTAAAAATAGAATTAAATAGTGACACATATGTGCAGCCAAATGTCACGTGTGTTGGCAACTAGTGCGAGTCCTCGGACAATGAGTGCTCACAGTGTGTAACACCTGCCCACGAGGCAATGACAAACATGCTAAGCTAAATACCACTACTATCAGTAAGCCATCACTCAAGTGCCATAATTGCCAGTCTTGAAGAAAAACTTAACGTTAATAAAAATATAGGTACTCTCGGGAATACAGACATTATTGCATACGACAAAGTCATCTCATGACCATAAGGCTAGGCAATTGTACTATAGTCAGATACCAATAGTTACTCGCTATAAAGAAGCTTTAACATCTTACAAACTGGACATAGTCTTAATCTACATTAAAAGAGTTAAAAATTATTTATCCGTCTCTATAAAAATAACAGCCATAAATATCTCTATCAATACAAAACAAAATGGCACACGAGAATATAACCCGGATTATACAAAGTTTCATTTAATATTTAAAAATATAGAACTCTTTGTGAAATATCATTGTATCAAAAAAATATGGCGATGAAATAACAGTAAATTAATAAAAAATAACATGAGGGTACTTTGGATTAAATAAAGTTTTTTAAATAATTTAAAAATTATCCTCTTATTTTTTCTTATATTATTCAAGTGACCTAATATTCTACATAAATTATTTCCTTGTTTTAGTTGATTTATTAGTTTAATTTAATATTCAGTAAGTATGATCAAATAACCGTCAAAATATGTACAGTACATAACAGATAGACTTTGGATTTCAGACTATACATAATAAGTTTCAAAAAATCTACTTATAAAATACTTTAACAATTAGACTTTTCAAGATATTGTAGTCAATCTCACAAACAAAAACATTGTCCGCTAGATTTATTTTATTGGCGACATGCGGGCGCAATCTCTCTCCACAGTTCTCATTATAACAGTAGGCCAAAAAATACGGATATATAAGTGTATGTATTATATTATAAAAAGTTACTCTAAATTAAGTGTAAATGTTGTAAATGTCACAAGTGCTGTGTTCTCTTCAGTTCTCCACTATAACGAAATTGGATCCGAACGATTCCGGCCTTGGGGAAGTAGCAGTGTAGTAGGTAGGTATATGTGCTCATTTGAATCTTAATACACACAGTGAAAATATTTTGAATATCTCGATCGTCTTCTAATAATTGTAGAGGTAACTTCGATCAAGACTTCGTACCCGGCGTCGTCTATCTGCGTCGTCTAACGAAAAATTGAAGAGAGACTGAAGAGAACTGTTTCGGTAGGGTCAGCGGATCCTATTGAGGCGCAGCTCCCTGTCCAGCTGCTGCAACTGACGGATGAAGCCCTCGTTGGGGTGAATATCGCGGCGACAACGGACGGTTCCCAGAGCTTCGGCCAAAGACATGCCACGTTTAATCATCAGAAACGCTAGAGCACATGTGGCAGACCGAGACACACCCATAAAGCAGTGAACCAAGACACGTCCTAAAAAGAAATATTTATTTTGTCAAAACAATTTCTTTTAATAAAAAATAATTAATACGTGTTACTAAACACACACCTCCACTCGCAATTCCTTCTTCGATGAAATTAGCAGCTATATGGAAATATCTTGAAATATCCGTTGAAGGCAAGTCCATAAGCTGAAATCCTTTGTAGCGTAGTCCGGGGCAGTCACGATAATAGAGGTGGTCGGTGTCCACCTGGGTGTAACGCTTGCCTTCAGCGGTATTCAGCACATAGTTTATGCCCATACGCCTTAAGAATGCCTTGTCCTTTGCCGCAACTCTAAATTAACAAATGAATAATCTTAATATATATAAATCTCGTGTCACAATGTTTGTCCTCAATGGACTCCTAAACCACTTAACCGATTATAATAAAATTCGCACACCATGTGCAGTTCGATCCAACTTGAGAGATAGGATAGTTTAAATCTCAAATTATAGTCGCAATTTTAGGGTAGGTAGGGTAGGTAGGGTAGGTAGGGTAGGGTAGGTAGGGTAGGTAGGGTAGGTAGGGTAGGTAAGGTAGGTAGGGTAGGTAGGGTAGGTAGGGTAGGTAGGGTAGGTAGGGTAGGTAGGGTAGGTAGGGTAGGTAGGGTAGGTAGGGTAGGTAGGGTAGGTAGGGTAGGTAGGGTAGGTAGGGTAGGTAGGGTAGGTAGGGTAGGTAGGGTAGATAGGGTAGGTAGGCCAGGTAGGGTAGGTAGGGTAGGGGTAGGGTAGGTACTTAGTGCTACCCGTGCGAAGCCGGAGCGGGGCAGCTAGTAATTGTATAAAGCACATACTCGACCTTAAAATAGGTATAGCTAATACCTACAAGGTAGCCAAGTGTTCAGAGTATCGTCACGATACCATGCGGTCTACAAGCTATGCAAGAGGCAGGAAGATATTAATACTTACGCGTCTCCGACATACAGGCCCGGATAGACTTCATTTAGATCCGGAGTAGTATTGTATGTGATATCCGCGAATGGGCGAGAGCGGAACGACGATAGTGAACTCAGTACGGATGACGGCGACGAGCCAAAACTCTGCGTATGAAAGGGACGCGTTATACATTTACACAAATTCTGACCCATATTTTAATATCTTCAAAAAGTCGGTATATTAATGACTAAGAACACGAAAAGTTAGTTAGAATACAGATTCTTGAACAGATAATGCACAGTAAACACACATTGGTAACAACGTAATTTCATTGCAAATATTGTTATACAACTGCAATAATTAGCATTTAGTGTCAAAGTGAGATAAGGATGAAAGCGCACATACATCATCTATATACATTTTAGAGCGGCAACTGAATCGATTCGTACGATAAATATTTCCTGCCATTTCTGTTTGATGGTTAACTTGGAATAAAACTTATCCAAAAATATTAAAAGTAAACGATTCTATCTCCAAAAGACAAATACAACAACAAATAGATGATGTACTGACATCAGTGGCTATACGATAAAAGCGAAGCATGCAAGCTTGATTCTACACACAAACATACAACTCCAATGAAACTTAAGAAATAATTTTGAGGAAATCATATCACCCTGTAGATATATTTAGAAATAATTAATTGTGAAATGAACTAAATAAATTAGACTTGGCAACACTCTGGCCATCAGTAAGGCAACATTTAGTTAAATGCATAATAATTTCTGATCTGTATGATACCTAAGAATATTTTGTCTAAAACCAAACCAAATGGCAATTTCATTGAAATTTCATAAGAACCTTTACCATATTGTCTGTGTAGTTGGATAAAAACAAGCACAGTTAACTGTGTGATTTATGCACGGGTCACACAAACATAGGCAAATGATAAATACCATTAGGGTCCTTATGTAGGATCCTACACGTTGCTCTTTAGCCGCACAGTATGAATGAGTTCTTGGGAATAGTGAGTACTGCCGATAACATAACGTATTATATTATTATGATGTTATTAAGCAACAAATATTATTTATATTAATTCAGCATTGTGAAGAAAGTGTAAACATGTTACATACACATTAATAAGCATAATATGTGATGTGAGTTAGATATATACATTTAGAAAAAAAAACAGCTAGATTGCATGAAGTTCTACAGAAACACAATTCCATGGTCTTCTGTTTTTAAACCTATTGTACAAGTTTTCAACCTTGTATCTTAAAAATACAATAGAATTTTACTGCTTGTTTAAAATAATAATAACTGTTTCATGGTATTTTTTTCCATCCTTCCACTATACAATTTGTTTATAACTAGATATAATACCTACTTACAGATTAAAAAAAACATAAATACTTAATCAGTTAAGTACCTCAATAAGTATATATGTAACTATCTACATAACTAGGTAAAGTGCACAAAACTATGGAAAGTAGTTTTCTATAATTAAAAACTATAAATATATATAATTTAAAAATAAAATAGGTACTACTAAAACCGACAATAGGTATATTTTACAAGTAGCTTGTTCAAATTTACTTGTAGGTACATACATATATATACAGCTGACATACATTAAAAATATTACATAAATTAATGTAAAATTCAAAGAGTATTAAGTATGTGTAAGCAGTGCTTTTCTATAAAATACATGTAAGTAATATATGATTGCAGAAACATTAAAAAAAAACAAAATTAATAAAAAAATAAATTTGAAAAAATGTGTTATTGATAACTCAGCTAGTCCTATTATGTTTCACAAATAATCAGAACACAGATATTTTTACTTGTTTTATATTGGTACTTTGGTTTAATAATTAGGTAGGTACTTATTTTTTATTTTATATGAAAATCTTTATGTCAGTAATTTCTTACAGCAGAATCATTTAAAAACTTTCAAATAATGTTATTCAACTGCATGCTTGATTTTTTATTAATATTTTTGTAAAATACTGTATTCAAAAAATTTTGAACATTATAGTGTAGTACATACATCGCAATAAGTAACTTGACGTCGGGAATACCGGGGGTATAAAAGCTGTGGAAAAATTAATTTGCTATCTTTACTTTCACTTTCAAGAAAGTTTATATAATACCATATCATAATTCAAAGGATGGTATAGCAGTTACATTACATCGACTAATGTCGTACGTAAAAGAACTAGGTAGGTAGAATAAGAAAATTGATATCCCTTCTTCAAGTATGTATAGACCACACCAACCTTGAAATCAGTGACTAATAAAAGGGTAAAAATAGATCTGGGTAAATAGGTATGTTGGACTTGCTGGAAAAATTGCTTAATAATTTCTGAGTACATATAGTAAGTTCTCAGTTAACAAGCTATAGGTAATTACATGTCCTGGAAAAATAATTTTTATTAAAAAATGTCTCGTATTTGCGACGTAATTTATAAATATCACTTACCGTATCCCTGTAACTCATGTTGAATAATAGCTTTATACTTTAATATAAATGTAATAACTGCGTGATATTTTTTTTTCTTTTCGAAGCGAAAACACTGCGCTCCCAAAATATCGAAATTTATCAACTGCGCGCCATGACAGGACTACTGACTAAAGTAGGTACAAAATGTACTCTGTGGTAGGTAGAGTGGAGCTAAGATAGAGCAAAGCATTTAGTTTTAGTTTACTATTTTATGTAGAAATATTTCACAAATTAGTAAGCATAGTTTTGCTAGGATACGTTTGAAATAATAATATTGATCATCTCGGTAGATTTTTTTACTAAATTACTTCAGTGTATATAAATTGTTTCGGGTAACCACAAAAAAACAACAGAGCTTGTTTATGGGTTTGACTTGTTTCGTTGTGCTGTAGTTTATGGTATCACGTAGGGAAGGGCATTGAGCGAGGAAATTAAATCGATCCACAAAATATTATGTACTCCTTATTCAGTTCGATGACTTCGATGTAAATGTAGCGATAGGTACATTTTTGCACCTTGAGTCATAATACTTACATTTTAAACTATTGTTTATTTAGTATTTGAATAGATTATTATGATTGCGATGGAACTAGTAGATTCGACAACATAAATAATTAATATGGCACTGAAATAACAAATAATATGAAATATTGAAAAAATAATATATTATTGAATATTAGTGTTAAAAAACGAATTATTGATGTTTGCTAGCGACTGCGTCCACTTATTATTTACTTACCTTTCTTTTTGAGCTTCATCTCTTCAATACACTGAAGTAATATTAAAATAATACTGCTGGCTGTGCTGTAAGCTGTGGTAGTAGGCCCCCAGTAATATACTAATTGGAAAGTTCTGTTGATCTTTAATTATGTCAGTTTTAAATGTTAAAACGATGAATCGATAGTTTTGTAATCGATAGAAATACAAAGACAGATTTCTGAAATTCTAGTATGTTACGTCACTAGTTCGTATGTAACCGCGCCTTGTTTGCGTGACAAAATTTCTAAATACTGTAAATCGTATTACTAAATTATGCTAAAAACTCTAAAACTGTAACGTTTCTTCAGATTCCGGCACATGTTCTTGTGAAAATGGATGAAAAAGAAGAGTTGCATCTAACCTCTCAGGAGTTGCAAGTTTTGTCAGAACTTGACAGGTACGTAACTAAAAAATAATAAAACAAGTTACAAATTATAGTTTTTAGGATTAATGTGAATGTATTTTGAGTGCTGCTCGTTACACAACTTGTAAAAATGTTGCTATATACGTGCTCAATGTGTTGAAAACTTGTGAAAATAAAAGAAAAACAAATAGTCAATGACGACTTGTTTGTCAGTTGGTGCCTAAGTTTCACGTTAGCTCATTAGTGTCTTCCTTCCGTGTATTTTACGAGATTGCGAAATAGTTCTTGTATGATAGAATTAAGATGTCAATCATATTTTCCTAGTGCCCTAGTTAAATATTCAAGATAGCCCTGTTCAATAACTCATATAAAGGCCCTAGTAATGATTATGCGAAAGAAATTGGATATCGTCTGTAATTATACAATTACTTGATTTCAGCCGGCAGTTTGGTTTCCTGAAGTTGCGTGGTACTGAACATGGCCGAACGCGAGCTCTTGTACTCAAAGCTGTCAAGTATCTTGAAGGGATGTTGGTTCAAGTCAAGGTACTATATTGAAGTAAACCTGGAATATGAATCAGTTTAAGTTAATGACTGGTTAGTCTAGTCACTAGACGCACTTACAGCCACTATACTAGCGATTGTAAGCGCTATTGCTTAGCATGAGGTCCTGGGTTCGATTCCCTGGGTGCGTAAAGTGTTATCACGTCTGTCTCATCCTTTGAGGAAGACAGGAATGATGTTTTATTAGGTTTCAGTTAATAATATAACACAAACAAAAAAGTTTAGGTGTTATTCAAAAACTGTCTACAGAAATGTGTTGTACCTACTAATAAAAAAGATCAAGACTTCTTCTGCCAACCTTTTTATTGGCAATTAGATTTGTTAACATTTGTAACTGCACACCGGGAAAATGCTACTTCATAATAATGGTTCTCTTAAGTGTCTGCATGTTCTCAATATCAATACTCTATTTATTGCATTCCACAATGTGTAAGGTAGTAACTTAAAGTATAATCTATCTCATTATATGTATAGGCTGTAGGCTGAGCCTGACAGGGTCCATAATGACATCATTACAGCACAGCAAATTGGGTTGTAGGAGAGAGGAACCTTTCAAACTTCCTAGGACCCCATACCTGCATCTAATGTTATTAGAATTTAATATATTTAGTCATTTGTATGAATTTTCTAATAAATATAATATAGGTACTAATAATTATTACATAAGTAACATAGTAGCTATTGTTAATTATCATATTAGTTAATTTATTTTATAGCATAATAGTAAAAATAGATGGTGATCATGGTGGTGGTAGTGGTGGTGGTGGTGGTGACGATGGTGTAGTTTGCTTTCATAAATGAAAAAGCAAATTCACCTCTTTTACCACTTATCTTATATTATTTATTTATTTTATTTTAGGATAACAGCTAAACAGATACAGTATTATGTAAATGTATCTATTTTTCCTGTAGTTTTTTTTACCTCATACTAACAAATTATTTTATTACCAGGAAGAAGAAAGGGCCTGTTCACCGGGAGCAAGGAGAGAGATATGCATAGACCCTAAAACTTTCTGCAAACTGGGACATTTTCATCTGCTGCTTGAGGACTATGCTAAAGGTTAGATATTTTCAAAAACCATACTTATTTGAGAAAGTGGTGTATTTATGGATAGTGGCATTTATATGAACATGTGCTTTGTTCCTAAAACCATAAAGGAAATTGGTGTGTTTTTGTTTTTAATTAATTATACCATGATCCAGTTAAGGTTGATGCGCCAGGGTAGCCCGCGAAATTCAAATTTTCTTACGTTTTTTGCAATTTGCAGGTCAGTATCTGTTGATCTAAATATGATTAGCGCTCGTAACAAATATGGATTTACAGAATTATAAACATTAGAATCAGCAATACAACTCTCTAAGTTCATGTCAGTTCAGTCAAGTGACTGCGACCAACTTGGATGCTCAAAAATCATTTGATGCCCACAAAGTATTCAGAAGTTCATTAATTAAAAAAGCTTATATCATTAGAAGTTCAATAAGTTTTTAGAGGATAAATTAAAGGTTACCCAAAAAAAAAAACCTTTCATAAATTGCTACCACAGTACCATTGCCGCGAGTTTTGTTGGATCCTTGGATGCCAGAAGCGAATTAAAACAAATGCTTTGCTTTTTTGGCTTCATTCTCATATTTTGTGCTTGTAGATTTGCACGCTTTTATCAAATACAAAATAAATAATTGCTTATTTTTCTGCCTATTCTGCTTAAGGGGGATGCGCTAGGGTGGCCCGCGAAATTCAAATTTTCTTACGTTTTTTGCAATTTGCAGGTCATTATCAGGTTGTATGTTGATCTAAATATTAGTAGCGCTCGTAACAAATATGGATATACAGCAAATTGCAAAAAACGTAAGAAAATTTGGATTTCGCGGGCTACCCTAGCGCAACAACCTTAATAAATGCGTACTTATCTGCATCTACACCCGATTCTATACTATACTAATGTAATAAAACTCAAGAGTTGGTTTTTTGACGTGAACATGTCTTTAAATTTGATTCCATAGTGGGGGGAGGAAATGAAAAAATCTGATTTTAACAAAATCATAGTTTGATGCAGCTACATAACTTTCATCTCCATCCAAAATTTAATGACACCACTCAATAGCTAAAGGATCAAAGAATTCGTCCCATGGAAAATATTACTCGTAACGTACACGTATTCACGTAAAACACCCCATTTTTAACCGACTTCTTCAAAAAGGAGGAGATTCTCAATTCGCCAGTATGTTTTTTTTTTTTTTGTTTCCTTGAACGCGCTAATCTCTGGAACTACCAAACAGATTTGAAAAACTTGCATTTGATAGCCCAATTCTCGAGGAAGGCTATAGGCTATTTAACATCACGCCTAGGACTCTTAGGAGCTGAGCAAAAAGAAAAACAGTAAGAAAGAACGCCAAGCGAAAACGAAGTAACCGCAGGCGATGCGATGCGATGCGACAGGGTGGGTCGGGGGAGCAAAAATTTCATGCGGACGAAGTCGCGTGCAGAAGCTAGTAGCGTAGGTATTTTATATCTTAACCACAAAAGCTTTCATTGTGAAAATTCTAGTTGCGTAATTGACGAATTTTTCCGTCAAATAAAGCAGTGTGTTTTGTTCTATTGTCAAAACTCAAGTGAACGAATTACGCAATTAAGGTGCTGTTTGTGGGGTTTCCTTTTTTGTGTCAGACTTTCATTACTATAAAGTATATAAAATAGGCCTATAGTTAAGTACACTGTACACTGCTACAAAGATCTTTTGGTGCTCGAATGACGTTGACAAGGGGGCGCTGTTGGTAAACATTTGTGCATTTTTTTTTGTGAAATGTCACTTGAAATGTATTCAAAAAACAAGATGGCGTTAGTTCCGATTTCGGCCACGCGTCAAAATAACCGTGTACCGCGATTCCCATTTTGATCTTCGAATAAAATGCACCCAAAATTTTTGATAGCATAAAGACCGGGTATTGGTTAATAAAAATGAACATATAAAAAGGGAGGGGGGGAACAATCAATATTATTAGGATTTAAATACAAGCATAGAGCATGGACTCCCAAGTCAGTTTAACGTCAGAAATTGTAATTTTTTGTTTGATTATAAGCTTATTCCGTTTTCTTATACAGGATGTTTGAGAATTTGATGGTACTTCATGAAGGGGCTCGTATGTCCTTTGATTTTTATACATAGACCTGGCCAAATTGACCATGATTCTTTCACCTAAATTCTAATTTACAAGTACTAACTTTTGCTCTGTGCAATGTGCATGCCCCCGATTGATTTCAGTTTTTACACCATACGAAAAAGTACTAGCGTTGCATATAGGGAATGCAATCTCGTACGAGATTTCCGCCTAGCGAGATCTCGCGAGACTCAAAACCCAGTCTCGCGAGAATCTCGCAATTACGGGATCTCGCGAGATTGGGAGAATCGCAATTAAAACATATGCAAATGCTTGTTTTAAGAACTAGTAATTGACATGATATGTAATTAAATAGAAACTGCGTTGCTTAGTTATAAAAATAATGTAAGTTTTATTTTAAAAATCAACAGAGTACTTATTTTGTCTCTAACTCTAATAACACTTGTTTATGTCTATAATTATTATACCTACTGTAGCTAATCAGTTCAAATTCTTACAATATTGGTAACAAAACAACAATTATCTATATTTAGTCTTTTGTAAATGATTACTTTAGTTTCAATAATTAAGAGTAATAGGAACATTACTTATGGTAAATAAATACAACAAAACAAAAACTTAACTTCACAAGTTCTTAAATAAATGTTGCGAGATCATATTAATCAAATAAATGAAGTTTAAAGTAGAAGTCAGATGATGATAATGTGAGTTATCAAGGTACGGAAAGGCAAGTTAGTTTGTCTAAAAATGGCTTCTCAAAAAACACATCATGTCGAGAGTATCATCTGACGGACGACTTCTGATTTTGCATGCCAAATACCCTGCTGCTGAAAAAGCTCGTTCTGCCTCAACACTTGTGGGAACCACAGTTGAGAGGCAGTTATGTACGAAGTTTAAAAGTTCCCCTCTTACTCCACCAGCTTCGTACAAATTCATTTCTTTTTTTATTAAAATGTCTAAAGTATTTGTTGTAGAATTTGTTGAGCGAGCAGTGGGCTGTTTCAGTGCTTTCAGCGATTTTTGCAGCTTTTCATGAAGTGTGATATTTTTTTCATGAAGTGTGATTCATTTCGCGCGCAGCCGCGCTATGAAATACACGTCGTCACGATGCATTTGTCGATCTCGTTATCTCGCGAGATCTCGTACGAAATTTGACGAGATACAATCTCGTAAATTATGGCCGGGATCTCGCGAGATCGAGATCTCGGCGAGACGAGATTGCATTCCCTAGTTGCATATCTGTTACTATTCCTATTTTCTAAACAGACAAAATGCTGAACCTCTTTCTTTTTATTGTCTGTTAGCCATTAATTTTGCGTTCGTGACCAGCTCAAGACAGGAAAACTCTAGTCATCGGGTGTTAGACTTCTTTGAATAGCGGTAAGATTTTATAGGCTGCCAGTAACAGTAATAAACAGAGTTTATTACTATTACTGCGAGAGAGACATTTATGTACGGCGAGTTAACGGCTAGAATAATTTATATTAGGAAGCACTCTAATGTACCGACCCTCCTCTCGCACGGTCATTAGTGCTTATTTTTAAATCTTTAAAGACAACAGTCGGTTTTATTTAGAAAGGTAATGCAGCGTCTTTTGTTTCACCATGTCCATGTATGTAATTTTGTCTTGATCTAATCAAAATCTTTGGAGCTCTGCAACTTTTCACTGGATGAAAGCAATTGACGAGTGCCATTGCTGTTCAATACTCGTATGTACCCTTTATTATCTCTATCTCGGATAATATTCCATCTCTAAGCTGAAAATCGAAATTCTCTAAACATTAAAATTTCCAAAATACTTATTTATAATAGTGACACCACAAATAATAACAATGCATCAAGTTAAATGACGATGACGTCTGAAATACCTACGAGTGAACAGAAAAATGTCGTAGTATAGTAGACTAGAGAGAGACGAGAATCCCTTCTTGGAATAAAATGTGTAAATATAAATTGTGAGGTTGTAACCTTGACCATTGAACTCTTAATAGACAAGCTATAATGTTTACTTCGTACTTTTCTCAGAATTTTGCAGTTTCATGTCGCAGGTCCGTAACTGTAGTATTTTCCTAGAATAAAGTTGTCGGACCGTAGTATTTTGTAAGGTTTACCTCCTCCCCCCCTTGCGTAACACTGAATAGGGATTGTTCAAAGCTTGAAGAAAAGAAAAATTTCTTAATGACTGTGAGAAAAGTTTTTTTTCCTCTGGAAAGTCTGTTGGTGTTTTTTCTTTTTACTTTTGTGCAAGTTCTTTCCCCAAAAAATAAGTTTCTATGCTCAATAGTAACAGGTTAAGGTATTCGTAATAACTGTAATGAGCGTCGGAATAGGTCCAGTTGGGTTCTGATCTTCCGGATTTATTCATCCTAATTCAATAGTATTCTTAATTTTTTTGAGTTATTGAGAGATCTGTCTTCTTGCAGTCTCGTCATCTTGTTGTATAATTTGCGTATTTCACTAAATTCCCTTTCCAGTTGTGTGTGTATCTGACCAATAATTTATCTGACGGAGGATATATTAATTATCCTCTCGCGCTGTTACATCAGCAATGCGCCTGTCAAGCGTAGTGTGGTAATATTATCATATTGTGTGACCTCTTATTTTTGGGAACGTGTTCAGGAGTGGACACTTTCGAGCTAATATACTTAAGGGAAAATCACGATGTACGTATCGCAAAGGACAGATTTTCCCACGTATTAACCAGTATAGTGTGAAAACCCCGGACAGCGAAAAACATGTTTTTCTGTAACTATGGTTTTCACGTTTTCTCACGACATCAATTATTGCTATTTGAATGTTTATATATTTATTTTCATTTATTTGCTTACCATTTCTTGTTATCCCTCTTTTATACGTATTAAATTATCCATTTAAATCCGACGCTATGCGTCATACAACACGACCACATCTGATGACCTAATACATATTTTTATATGTGTCTATCATACGGTCATTGACTATTAATGCTGAATAATCTAATAATAAAGTTTCCTAGTACTTATTTATATTCTTCCTCTAACTACAGGATAAGGCAAATCCGCGGTTATTCCAAAATCGGCCTCTATGGCGGTGTTTCCCGTCTTACGTAATAGATGGCGCTATCTATTTAATCGCAGTACAAATTGTAGAAAACAAGTGTAAATAATATTATTTAATACAGCATGATCATAACAATTATAGTGGAATGTTAAAGTATTAATTAAGGCACATTTACCGCATTGGTTAGCTGTAAGGGTAGATGTATGATGATAAATAAATAAATTATACAGGGTTATAACATAATTATTTAATTATAATATAATTTAATTATATAAGTTGGGCGGTATATGCAAAGTAATCGTTACTTATTTAAATTGAGATATATACGGTTGTAGTAGTTTATGAATAAAATGTATTAAAACAACGAACATTGAATTCTGTGAGTGACATGACGAGTGTTGATCTAAACTTTGAAACTGTGTTAAACCTAGTCACGATCACAAGGGTTCGAAAAAGATTGACTTAATAATTGACTTTCAAAAACAAGTTTGAAAAGGAGGAAAACAAGTATATGATATTCATTGTATTGTTAGGTTATTGGTAGTCTTTTGAGATATGTATTTATACTATGTATACATAATCTCAAGTAGTAAGTCTGTTGAGCTATATATTATACAGCCCAACAAACTTACTTTTATGTTTAATGGCATTTTGGTAGAAGTACTCTCAAAAAAAAATACAGATTCAATGGCTGAATATTTCTCTATACACGATCTGGTAGATAATGTATGGAGAAATATTCAGCCAGTATTTGCACCTCTCAAATTAGTCTACGAGATTAAAACAAAAAAAGCCAGGCCGGAACAAATATTATACGTATTTACAGCTATATTTTTATTCAGGTTTTACTTAAAACATTAAACACCTATAAAAAAAAATTGGTTTCCCATTAGGTGATAGAAAACTGTCAGCTGCTCCGTTTATAAGGGCGTAACGTAAAGAAAGAGCAGATGGGCTAAGTCCAAGACGGCATTTAAATATTTTGAAATGTCAAATAAACTCTGTAGGTAACCCTGATCCGTGAACTTAACAATAAGGGGTGAAACCGGTATCGCGTGACATTGATTTTTAATAAGTTTTATGTAAATCGTGAATTGGAAATACTATGTAGTCGCTTCTTTCGTTTCCTATTAGCGTACATATAATTCGCGTTAATTTTAAAACGGCACGTATTGCTCACTATTGTTTTATGATTTACACGATATTGTCTAGTGTGATAATTATGTTTTGTCTCAATTTTTTTTCTACATTATTACTATGTAAAGTCGCAATTTATACACTTATAGTTTTAAGTAGATAATGTTATTTTTTTTAGTATTTAATATAATCTTATCTGATATTATACGTATAAAGCAAGTTAACAATAAAAAAGAAATAATAAACAAAGACAAAGGGTCACAGGGTTCAATGTTATTTAAAAAAATTATCATTGCAATATAGGTGCAATATATTGACACTTCCTTAAATTTATGGATAGAATTTTAATCATATTCAATCCCTTTTACAGCAATGTCAGCGTATCAAAAGTTCTACGCCCTGGAGCCCGATAACTGGAAGGACCCACTGTTTCTTTATGGATTGGGGCTCTGCTATTATCACTATAACGCTTTTGAGTGGTAAGTATCAATCGACTAACCGAACGACTGAAAATATATACGTAAAAATAATAATAAGTTAAGGTTTTTGAGGAAGACCCATGCCTGCTGGGCCCGTGTCTCCCCCGTAGGACATTAATTTAAAAAAACAAAAGTTTTTTGCAGAGCAAGAGTTTATATTGCGGTTATTGTTGCAGAATTTTGTTTAAAGATATGTTTAAGTTAACTTTCCTTAATGTAAATACTTTTACGTGTATTCAATTGTAAGGATTGATAGGTAGGTTATTCAATCAACTCTAAATAGAAAACGCGTGGTCGATGGTTTTGGCAACTACAATCAATTGCTATCAATATACTTCGGTTTTATTTTTATGAGAATTGAACAAGTGTACTACTACACACAGTGTAGATCTTAAAGAACATTCCAAAACAAAATATTATAAAAGTGCGGGCTGCGCTGCTTTCTAAAAACGGTACAATGCTTTCAGTACCATGTTTGATATTCGCTGTATAATACAAACTATTCCAATTTATAAATAAACTTTTCCAAATGTACGTCAATGAAACGAATCCCGTATAGACTAGAAAAAAAGAAGTGTTATGTAAATAGGAATGTTAACGAGCTTTGCGTTTTCGTTTCATCACATACCGGACGGACGTCGCTCTTCGGGAATATCTAACTTCAATAATCATTTCGGTCGGAGCAAAAGCACTGCAAGCTGGCTGTGGCCCATCATGTCGACATCGTGAGTCGTGATTCACCGGACGTAGGACGAGCGCGCAAAGAGGCGCGGCGCGCGGGGAGCCGCGCTAGGGCCGGCGCGGGGGGCGCGGCGCTACGTGCGCGAGGGGCGCAGGGCGCGGCGGCGTGGCGGCGCGCGGTGCGGGACGGTGCACGCTGCAGCGCGAGGTCGTCGTTCGCTCGCTCGCGGCGTTTCTGCCAGTCGGGAGCGGGATGCGGTGACGTAAACTGCATCGGCGCGGGCCGCGGAACCGTAGTGTAGGACGGGACGAATCGTGTTCGTATGTACCGTGTGCGTGCTGAACCATCCTGTGTGATCGTGTGCTTGTGCTGTATTCGCTGACGACGTCTCCGCTCTTCACTACGTGGGCCGCTGCGGCCGCACCGAACAACAACGGATCCGAAGATCCCCGAAATGGTGAGTGCGGTCGAAGCTCCCAGCTCGTGGTTTGTTTACGTCGGCCCTCGTGCCGGCTCTCTCTCTCTACCTGCCGCCCGTATCCCTGCGTCGCGTTCGCACGCGACTCTTTCTATTGTGTTTTGTTTCCGAAATGCAGACACCAACGTCGACGACTCCGGACCAGGTCCCGACGAGAGGTCGCGTTTTTGTTCGTTTGAAGTGTTTTTGCATGTTTTTTGTAGTGTTTTCGCAGGTAGCTGTTTGGTGCACTTCTCCTCGTTCATCTGGAGTTTCGTAGCGCAATATGAACAGGATCAAGAAGGGTAAATGAAATTACGGGGGTGGTCAGTGCGTGCGTTTGCTTAGGCTAGTAAATAATGAGTGAGCCGCCGCGCCGCATAAAATGTAGGTCGGTGGAGTGTGGCCGCAACAGTGCCGCACGCGATGCCTCGCCTCACCTCACCCTACACCAGGCCATTGCTAACCCATTGTATACATTGCCAAGAGCTCATCAATCACTTGCCATTGCGTACATGATATCTACTCTCAATTTTGTTTAAATAACTAAGAACACAGGTATACTCATGACAGGCCGCCAGGCTTTGTTTTGGTTTTGGCTGTCTGATGAATTTAATACAAAGCGATTAGGATGGTCCATCTTACCAAAATTCTCATTGATGACTACAAAATTAAATGGTTAAGTCTGGCCTACTTGCTGGCTTACCTTAACGTCACCATTGGATGTACGTATTTGTCTGATGAGTAAGCCTTCATTGCCGTGTTATACAATTAAAATGATTTGTAGAGGGAAATCTGTGAGTCATGATTACTGACTAGAATCCGTTGTCCGATAGCTATATCAGGCAGAATTCGCGCACTTTTGTCTTGCGTCATTAGTCATTGGACCGGTAGTGGCGACACTACTCGGATATTTAATGAGGCAACCTAAGACACCGGTCTAAGGTACTTTCATACATAGGAAAACCACTCCACGCTGGGTTGTTCCGCTTGAGGAACATAATAATTCCAACTTCCTGGTAAATGAGTGTCACTTAACTGTTGAATTAATTTCCAAAAGGAAACATTTATTTTATCCTTAAATATTACCACGTAGCTTAAAATCCCAAATAATAAATCCAAAAAAATGTTTTGGGAACTGTGAACTAGCTCAGCACTTATATACCAAAACGTATATACGCTACTGGTTTTTTTATGCTTAAAATATTCGACTTTCATATCACAATATATGTTAACGTCAGGATGACGCAAAGAGTACAAACCTTACGTTCATATCTTTGATATCTAGTTACTATGTTTTTATCTCATTCATCAGCGGTATCGTAATAGTTATCACGAATCATATTGGCTATCAGTCGCGAACCGGTCCGCGCATTATCTACGCAACGACGCTAACCGCTTCCAATAACGGTATTCCACTCTCTGGAGTCCTCCAGCGACTAGACTTGCTAGGCCCGTTTCGTAAACTTGTTCATCTATATGCTCGCCTAGTCCTTTTTTGTAGATCCCCCGGAAGTGAGTTTGCTGGAAGCTCCTTTGATTTGAAGACAAATTGAATATAAACTGATTTAACGTGAATAAGACACAGAACTTTTCGGATTTTTAAAGACTGTTTTTGGGTATATCAGTTTTGGTTTTAGCCCATGTTTCATGTATAATTGGCTCATTATGCCAGTCGAAGCATAGTTTCTTCACTCTTCACTGCTACAACTTTGGCTCGGTCAATTCTACATAGAATTGACCGAGCCAAAGTTGTAGCAGTTTTTGCACAAACTTACGCATTTAACAAGTCACTACTTTTAAGCAGATTTACCGCGTCGAAAGCAAAAGAGCAGTGGCAAAAGAAGCCAAGTAAATTGAGAGGAGGCAACGTAGAGTAATATTATAAACGGCCAAAGCTTCCAACAAATAAAATTTCAATTCGCAGACCATGAGTTTATATCATAATAAAATTAAGTCTGTTTTTATTTTTCCGAGGGCGCATTATCATTCATTTATTCTTATGGATATTTTAGAATACTCCAGTAATCGACGCGTGGCCGAGTTTATACGTATCCAACAATCTACAGACCATTACACATAATGTTAAATAAGCTAGGTTCTTGAAATGTATAAGTAAGGCAACTTAAATCCATCTCTGCTGGTTTGTTAAATAATTCATTACATTATGTAACGAATGGAAGTCAGCTGCTAGGTAATGTCAGACTTGTAGCTAGGTAATGTCAAGTCGTGTAGTATCGATTGTGATGTAGTAATGAATGCTATGTAATTGTTAGAGCAGCTTGCGGTGGCGCGTGCCGGGCAGGTGCCTGCCGGCTGCTACCACACCTGTCACGACATCAGCTGCTCCTTGAACTAGTTATTATATTGTTTAGCTACTCGCGACTATGTGTATCCGTCTTTACACACAAAGAAGTTCCGAGTCACTTTTTCCATTACAAATCAGCAATGTTTTTTTTATTACTGAACTGCCACGTTCGTTACCGCATTTGGTTATAAAATATCATCATAATGTGTATCAGCTTCTTGTCTTTTCAATCGTTCTCTCACTGCTGAGAATCGTGACTCCGTATCAATTTGTCAACGGTCTTTTTCCATCTGTTACGATCAGTGGCCTGGTGGAGTGCGGCGCTGATACGTCTCGTCAATTGCTCGGATATTTGATCCGACCACATTTTTCCAGTCACCATTAGAAGTTCCATGTTATTAGTACCTCTGTGAGCAATGTGGCCAATGTATCTCACGACACGACACGTTGCGGGCAGGTTGAAGACAGTTGTTGTGCTTTCTCTAATTTGAGTTGTTTAAGGATCGAGACATTTGTGCGGTGGGCTGTCCATGGTATCCTTAATAGTCGGCGCCTGCGCTACATTTCGAATGCGTCAATTCTTAGCCTCTCGGTAGATCTGATCGTCCAAGTCCTATGAGTTCAATGAGATATTTTTGCAGATAAAACTGCTTAGTCAGTACAATTTAAGAAGAAAAATCCAATGTTTTAGCGCTGAATTAGCAACATACACGTTGCAAGTATCAACGGTACTTGGTGTGCTGATAATATTGTTAGATTTTACTACGCATTTTGTAATAAACAAACAGACTGTGCGTAGAAAGCGATAAAATTTCTCGACGTGTTTGCTTGCTCGCAACTTTGCACAGTAATTGCATTCGGTAGTTAATTTCACCATTACCGGCAAACTTCCCCGGTAGTTCGGACCGTATCCTGCCCCTGAGAGGATTTCACGTAAAATGTTGCCGTCTGCATACTTAGAAACATAGCTAGGTAAACAACTAGCATATGTAACTATGTATAGATAGTATTAGCGAAGAGGAAGTCTTATTAGGGCCAGTTGTACACAGCCGTTGGCAGGCGCGCTCAGCATGTACCGTTTGAATGCGTGATGAATATTGCTGTCTTCCAATCATCTGTGTTATCGATGAAATAGTATTAAAGTTCACGTCTAAAACAGCTTGATGTCTTATTGTATATTCGTCCCTCAGAGTCAAGTTGTTAAAATTAATGTATTGGTATACATAAAACATTATAACAAACAGGTGACCTGAAGGATTCTTAAATTCATTATTTTTACTTGACTCTTTCGGATCCTTTATGATTCAAAATATTATTTGTTAATTGTTACTTAGTGACTATTAAATTATTTCTACAAAAAAATACATTTATAAAACACGTGAATATTATTACGTCAAAACGAGTGTGTTATTATTCGTGCATAATATCGTGTGGGAGTCAGCGTGGTTTGTTGAATGCCGCCTAGCAACATCATAGAGCGGAGAAACCGGAATTTGACAGCGTTTCTCATGCTAGCTAGTGGTACCTATTATGTGAAGTTACTGCCAAAGAAAATAGCGGTACATGCATATAGTTTTATCTATGTAAATTGGCTCACAACAGGACTAACAAGTATTAGGTGCGCAGTAGAGAACGCGGTTTCCGACCCTAGGCTACGAGTGCATCTAAGCTGTTTTAGAGATGTGCGGGCGGGGCGCAGGCTCCTCGCCCTTCGTCCCGCACCGTGCGGCGCGTCACGTACGCACGGGCCCTTCACGCACAGGGAGGGTACCACTCGCGAGGGGCCGCGCGCGCACCGAGAACGACAAGCCGACTATCGAGTTGCCGAAAACCGTATGCATTATTAGCTTTCCCCCTTCACCCATCCTTATCCGCGCCCTACCGTCCAGCCACCCGACCCGATTTAGGAACGTAGCTCCTCGACACCGTGCCCTCTCATACCCCTAACCTCTGCGGTGGGAACGACTTTTCGATTTAAGTAACACCGCGATACGCCCTTTTCCTTTGACGTAACGATTGAGACTATATTTTTTGTAATCTAGGTCACGGCTCAGAGTTAAGAGCAGGGTGAATGTAGTGATGTCGTCGCGCGGTCGTCGACACTAACGGATCGCTATTTATACCTGGTGCGTAGTGCACCGGAACTCGCTCGCTGCACTCGCTGCATCCGCGCCACCCGCCTTCGCCCTGTCAATGACCCCTCTCCACGAACATTCGGATCCTAAATCACAGTGGCCTAACTAAACATTCAGTGTAACATTAAATAGTCGAAGCGAGCTCGTTTATCATGTCAGCTAGGTGTCCAAACGTTCATAATTCTCTTAGTCGTAGGACTCGTAGGGCGAGCGTTGCGAAAGGCTCTGTAGCAAGCGGGTGCCCTTCGGCTTTGTCTGAGTTACGTAAGTAGACCCGCCCACATCTGTAGGGCAACCACCCACACAGGGCATGAACTGTGTCAAGCAGCCTGTCCTAGTTTCTACGTTCACTATTTTTTCTGTTTACGCGTGCAAATAGTAAACCCCCGCATTGGTTTGTTGAAATCTAAGGAAGATAATGATTTTTGTAAATAAAAAAAAACAAAATTCAGCGTCGGAATAATTATTTACAATTTGGATTCTTTTGGCTAGTTTTTTTGTTTTTTTATTTTGCACAATTATGTCTGTAATTTTAATAATTGTGTTCATACATATTCTAATAATCTCATTCATTTTCGCGAATTAGCGAATCTGGCGTAAAACATAATTAATTTACAACAAAATTACTTATTTACCTGTTGGCAGGGAGCAACGATTCGTACGGGAATTACTTTATTAATTACCAGGATAAATTATAGCTACATGTTGATTAATAGAAAATTGTTGTTAAGCATTTATTTTCCTCGTTACCAAACTCTAAATTTCCTCTATTATATTAATTTAATTTTACGATTATCATCATCATCATCATTTCATCCGAAAGACGTCCACTGCTGGACATAGGCCTCCCCCAAACACCGCCAATTCGACCAGCTCTGTTCTTCTTGCATCCAGGATTATCACGTCGAAAAAAAAAGAAAAAAAAATACAACGGTGTTACCGTTTTTACTGTGGAGTCGAACGTCGTTGCTAGGTCCGTGTAAATTCGCGATCTCCGCGAGCGATGTCCGCGATGGAATTTCCGCGAAAAAAGCTATACGTCACATCACATGCAGCACGTCACGGCAGCGGGCGGGCCGCGTAACGTCACGCCAAGCAAGGCCACGGCTGAGTAAGCACCACTGTAAGCTTTTTGTTTACACCACTACTGACTAATATGGTCGTGTGATGTAATACGACATTAAATGCCTATTGCATTCCTTTTAAGAATATCACTGGTCTATATTTTTAAACTTATTTTTTAACTCGTAATTTTTTTATTGCTACCTACTTATTTTTACGCCGGTTAAATATTTGAAATTTTGAAGAGATTTAATCAGAAACTACTCCAAAACGTATTTCTTACTTCCTGCACTAAAAATTCCTGGTAATTGCCAATATTACGCCTTTTCCGAGTAATTTTGACTGCCGGTTGTTACTAAGTATGTCGATCACGTATATAGTAAATGATGATTCGCGTGAACTAACGTGCGTTACGTAAATTACTTGCGTACACCACACTTGGCATATTGTACACAGATAACAACTGTGAATTGGGTTTATTAATGACGTCATCACGACTTGTACTAGTGTTTTAATAGTTCATATACGTCGGCGTGCGTCGGCACTCTTTGAGTTCAGGCAACCACGTGTTATTGTTGATACTGACCCAAAAGTAATTTAACTAATGAACCAATGGTTTATCACCGTTTCTAAATGTGATTACGGCTCTCATTTTATTTGTGTTCTTCATATTGTCACGGTTTCATCCACGGCATTGCTTCAAGAGAAAATAATTCGAATATCGCTCAAATGAATCAGCTTGACCATTCATAAACTTTCTAAACAAGCGTATCGTACTCAATTGCCAGTTCTTCTTGCACCTATGTGTGCATTCTGTACGCATCGCTGATATTTTTGAACAATTTCTATTCAATTATGATCGGCAGTATTTTACCGGGTTCCTTCATGATTTTACAACCAGGCCGTTGGTATTTCACAAGTAAATGAGTACAGCTACTAGTAAAGTTACAGCTTTTTAACAACAGCCACAACGTGGAAATCTCCATTGTGTGTGCAAACGATCTTAAGCTACTGAACAAGCGAAGTAATTTAATTAACTGGGTTCTGCATACCTACGTACGTATATTAACTATATTATAATGTCTTCTGGAAATAACATGTTACGCTCACACGCATACGAGCACGCATAATTATCGAGCAACGGAGCTATTCTCACGGATGTCGATCTGTACTTACAATTTTCGCTTTGTACGCACAATGGGCATTAGAATTAGAAAGCGACCGGTGACCGCAAAAAGGTAGCATTCGAAAGGGCTTGCAAGATTGTGTTACGTCACTATTGAACGATCACCAAAGTTCCCCCTTGCGCTTCACAGCCACGCTATAAGGGCTTGCCATCTAATGTACGTCGTGCGTGTCGTACCGATTCTACCATGCACGTATGTGCTACTGCCCTCGCTTTTGTCCTAACAACAACCTATGACGTCCATGAAGGCTTAAAAATTATGTTCTCAAAGGGTTCAACCCTTCTAAACTGTAATGTTAGGGATGGGGCACATTTTTAATTCTGCTGCATGTAAATAAGTATTATACTTGTTGGAACACTTGTGAGCTGTGTGAATCGTATGGGGTAGTTATCAAGGGCACTCCGTCGATTGTAATGTAATAATAGTGCGGAATGGTCTGTTCTTTTTATGTAAGGGGGAAGCTCGTTTTGCATTTTTGTGAGTGCGCATCAGATTTGAGTTTTAGAATATTACAAATATGTATGTATTACAATTTTAATTCGGTTTATGCACGATAACGGAAACAACGCACAGAATTTTATTATGCGTGTTTAATTATTGATTGATACGATAATCTACAGGTTAAGTAGAAACAGTTGACGTAGGTACCTATATTATACTGGTTATAATATGTTATACAATGTGCAGTGCAAATAAACAAAGTTGAGAAGTCGAGAAGAACCTGTTGAATTATGGAGTCGCATAATTTTGCTGATCCACGAACATCTGATTTTATGGACGTGCTGAATATCAAGTATTCAAGTCATGTGTGTGTGAGTAAGTCGCGATGTGCAGCTGTGACCGGCTCACTTCCGCGTCCATGTGTCTTTGTATCTGTTTACGCGTCATTTTATAAAATAAAATTAACGCACAATTGTACCGTGATGGAAATCTACTATCATTGCAACATTATCTGTAACCAGTCGAGGTCTCTGTCGCACTGACAATGTGCCTGTTAATTATAATTAGTGGCTAAAACGGTACTATTACAAGTATCATGTAGTAATTGCGTATAATGTAGTTAGTCGTTGGGGATTAAAGCAGCTAATTTAAATAATAATATAATTCCTAATATCGTAATGAACTTTATTCGTATCGCACGAGAGTCTTGCGACGTGTTTGCGTACTTACTATACTCATGGGTAGTCACAAGAGTGTGCTCATAAGAATATAAATTGCGAACATAATGCAATAATATTTTAACCGCCGGCTTAGGTCTCAGGTACCGTAAGCGTAGCCTCTAACTGCCGTCTTTCCAACTACCTTGTGCACTACGGTATAGAATAACAGGCTTATCTATGCTTTATTTCTTTAGTACGTTAGGTTTAGCATTGAAATCGATAATACGACTTTTAATATCACAGTTGTTGTTATCGAGAACTAACCTTATTTCGTCATCCGGTATTTGAACGTGTAGTTTCTATTTGATGTCTGGTACCATTCCACATAAGAGTTTCATAGGCGGCCGGAATTCTCTGTAGCACGACTTGATACACTTTCAAACTAATTTCGCTGAATAGAATTATCTCGCCTGTAATACAGACAGACGACCCACATTTTCATTTGACCTTAGAATAAAATAGAATTGGATACGAATTGCTCCAACTTTATGAGCACTCAATTTCAATTCTGTATAGTGAATTGCGCCGTTACTGAAAATAGCCGGCACATATCTGAAATATCGCGTTCATGAGATCATTTGTGAGTAGGTTACCTACTGAATGTATCGAATGGGACGAAAGTGGGTCAAATACCATGACGTAGGCGATAAACGAGCCCTCGTTCATTATCAATTATGTGCATAGCGGCACGTATTTTTCCCAAACTAGCTAAACTTGTGCCCTAACTGACAGGAACCTTGATATCGCAATGCTACCGCTGCACGGCGCGGCGTGCGCCATCATGTCGCCAGATCCCTTTCGAAAGTTTAAACCGCTGAATAGTACCTAGATCCACCAAGTAATGTTAACATAATCCAACTTATTGTAGCATTTATGAGTATAACATCGAGTGTAGCCCATCAGCTGTAAGCTACATGCAATCAAAATATCATTGTGTTTGCAAACACAATGATATTCTGAGGACAACGGAGGTATCCTCCAATCAGCGGGGTGTGGCTTGGTTATAGTTGCTAAGTATAATTCATAAGGTGGCATCTGCTATGAAGGAAGTAATAAAATCATGCATGTGTTCATAATACATACTACGTTCCGTTGCCATAGGACCTTCACTATGACTATCTAGTTATGTAGTGCATACAATTGCAGTTTGTATTGCATTCTGTTGCCGTGGAGCCAAGGCCGTGATGCAATGAGTACAGTCAGGTGAATTGTGCGTTCATGTTGAATGCATCATATGATTGCATCACTTGGTCACGGGAACTATTTTAACCTTTTTATTGCTTTTGTCTCCGATCCTTGTTTAATTAGTATCCAGATTAAAGCAGATCAACAAGTCAAACAGTATGTTGACCCGATTAATAGGTCTATTTGATTTCGTAATCCGGATTTACATATCCATCTGGCAAACACAAACTTCTCTTTATGGTGCACTGCCCAACCTCGTTTCGTCTTAGTCATTTTAAGTACGTAATTGATAATTTCCGGTTGTAATAAGGATCGCGCAAGTGTATGACTTTGACCTTATTTCTCAGCACCACGTGTGCCCTATTCAATCTTGAGCATCCCTCGCTAAATAGGTTTATTATTGTGCGTATGTTCCCCGAGGTCGGGCTGTTCCGTGGGAAAGTATTGTGAGTTCAGTATGTGCAGCCGGATCACGTGTCGCGACCGCGACGCACCTAGCGACTGCTTACTTCAGTTATGTAAAGTGAGTGCTATGACGACCGACGAATGAACTCTATAAATAGCGGTCGATCCGTCCTTGAGCCGCCGCGACTGTGCAGAACTAGGTCAAGCCGAGCTGCCTCATGCCAGTGTCCTCTCCCCGCGCCCACCAGCACACCCGCCTGAGCATTACTCGCTGTTCACCGCCTCGAGTGCGTCGCCAAACACCTCGAATACCGAACACATTCCAATTCCAAACTTCCTGCTTTTTTTCTTTTAGTTGTATGTACTATTGTGCAGGAATAACTACGGACGTCATCGGCCGAAACTATTCAAATTATTCCTGCGTTTGGTTTTTGTCTGAAAGTTACTTTATTTTATGGTGGCTCTAAAATCCTAACATTGAATGTAACAACTCACCAGATGTTTGTTTATTCAGTAAATTAAAAATTTCATTTGAATAGGCACAGGAATTTCGTTTGTATAAGTAGGGTTCTGTACAATCCCCTTACCTGACTGAACTGATAATGGCCCAAGGTTGAGCCCGGGCAGGTAGCGAACCGGATTATAATCGATCCATTCGTTTACTCAGGATATTTATTTTTCCATACCATCATGTGGTTCATGTATAGTAAAAATGTAAACAGATGTACAGATGAGAAAGCTATAAAAAGCGTGAATTTATTCGAGTAGTCGATTTTTTTGTAAATTATCAGATCGTTCATTGCTATCTACCTACATAATATAGTAAAACTACATAAATGAGGTATGTAGGTAACTCGCTATGTTCGTAGTTATCAGCACATAGGCTTTACGTACTGCTACAAACGCTAAAATATATATTTTGATCAATATTGTTATCATGACAGTCGTATACATGTCATATTATTATCGTAGCGCGTGGGTGGGTGTGAAGTAGTGAACCATAAACCTAGTCGGCGATATCGCACAAAGACCAATGTGTTATCTATGTATAGGGGCACATTGGGCACTCGCTGTTCTGTTATAACAAATACAATGCCTTATCGTTTTACGGGGACGATAAATACTACTTCGATCCGCTATGGATAGTGAAATTGTACAGTTGACGTAATTTAACATTGTTTAGTGTACTTAATTAACATTTTTTATCATATCACCCGACTAAACTTATCCAACGAAGGTCACAGTATGATGTAATTTGGTTACCTAATTGGAAATTACGGAGGAAGAAGTCTGAAAATACGTAATTGAGTGAGAACTCATTGAAGCTTTTTCATGAAACTTGTTGGAAACAGATTCTTATTTCTTCTGTATGTGTCCCAACTTGCTTGAGTTCGTTCAGTCTACAGTGAAGGTGTGAATTTTGCGCCTCGCGTGACAACCGGCAATCATAGCTCATACCGAGGAACAATGGATGTGAATACGAAGTTATGTGAAATATAATATTATTATGTATGTCGAGCATCGCCAGCGGCGACACGGCCGGTGAAAGCTCTCTATGGGCCGCCACACTGATGGATACGTGTGTGTGCGTATAATCGTCATTTAATTTTAGTCGTGGGTTTCGAGGTGGACTTAGCTCAGCACCTGTCTCACTCCTTTGTTTCGGCTCCCAAATGTCAGCGGAGGTCATCTAAATACAGGCGTTAAAGGCATCGGATTCGGACGACGATCGCTGTCTAGACGTTGTGTTGCACCGTCCTATCGATTGCACGACCGAGCCTCAGACGGTCATTGACCCCGCGGGCGCATCGGTGACGTTACGCTCCGGTGATGCGCTCCTCAATAACCTACGGATATTATGGTTCAATTCCGTGTTTTATATCTTACGCACCGTGATGTCTTCATCGCATTCTTCATCCTCTTGTATTCTACGAAAGCATTACACGCTGGTTTTTTTTACATTCTCATTCTTAGTTCTGTAAGTAGATACCTACCTAGTTTAGGTAGGTGGTTTATTTCTGTTCCAAAGATGAGTTCTTTTCATTGAATCCGAAATGCGTGATATTAACCAAAAAAATAAAACCAGTACGCTTTGAATGTGTACGGATAGATTTTAAGAAAAAAGAAGGAAAAAAGCAGCAGCATTGTCGTTTCATCCGTTCGTTTCAAAAGTTTTCTAAAGGTCTTTTGAAGATTTATTTCACAAAAAGTGAAATTTAAAGTTCGCATTATGTTTTTGCTTTTTGTTCTCATGTTTGGCATCTGTGTAGGTACTTACGCAGAGTTGTTATGATAACTGTACTCATTCTTTATACATACTATTATTTACAATTCGTCTGACCTTGTACGCCAGTCAAGTTCAGGCTGTAACTTTGACATTGTTTTCTAGTCGCTCGGCAGAAAACAAAGTCCTTTGTAAAACTTTTCAAATGTAAACGATTCAGTTTATTGCTTGCAATCTTTTGTTTACCAATTCACTTCACAGGATTCTGCTTAACAATAGTCCGCACTCCGCAATAAAACTCTTGTTCCCCTTCATAATACTGATGGGGAGGTTTAGGTAAACGTTTTGAATGGCAGGGCGACAAAGGCGTTGCAAATGGCCCTGTACGTGTCGCCGGGGTTCACCCGCGCGTCGGACGCGCACCTGCGCCTGGCGCTGATGTTCAAGGCGCGGCGGCACTGGTCCGTCGCCGCCGTGCACTTCCGCCGCGCGCGCCTCGCGCCGCACCAGGACGCCACGTTCACACGCCTCGAGCTCAGCTTCCACGCCGCACATCTACTCGAAGCCAGAGGACTGAGGAAATCCGCCAGAGACGCCTACGAAAGATTACTAAAGGAACCTAAGCTGTCCTCCACTTTGAAAGCAGACGTCTGCAGACAATTAGGTGAGTTAAGGAGTTGAGAGCCTGATAATGCTTCGTTGTGTTTGGGATAAAATATTGAAAATATTACCTGATCGAGCATTATTGAAAATGTATGATGGTGTGTAGGATGGCTGTACCACCGCTGCGTGTCGCTGGGCGAGCCGGCGGCGCGTGCGCGGGCCGCCATCTGGTGCCTGCAGCGCGCGGTGGCCGCGGAGCCGGACTCGGGCGCGGGACTGTATCTGCTCGGACGGTGCTTCGCGGCGCAGGGGAAAGTGCACGATGCCTTCATTGCGTATAGGAACTCCGTGGAAAAGTCTGAAGGAAATGCCGACACTTGGTGCTCTATAGGGTGAGAAAGAAGAGATTACATAAATAATTGCTTGTTTACTATTATTTAAGAAGAATCCTATTTTACATATAATCGTTATTTGTTTTTAGTGTATTATATCAGCAACAAAACCAGCCGATGGATGCGTTACAAGCGTACATATGCGCAGTACAGTTAGACAAGGGTCACTCCGCGGCGTGGACCAACCTCGGCAGTTTGTATGAAAGCTGTCAGATGCCCAGAGACGCATTCGCTTGTTACACGAACGGAGGCGCAGCTGCGACCGCGTCACACTCCGCGTTGAGACAGAGGCTCGCCTTCCTGAGAGCACATCTGGCACATGCGCCTATGCCTTCTGTTACTGGAAAGTAAGTGGCTACCTTGTTATTTTATTTGCTTTAATAAATATTTGCTAAACCGGTTGTTGTTGTGGATTTGATTACTAGTTTAAAATATTGATATTCTGCCGTATCTGTTCGGCTTGCAAAAATATCTTATTTTATAAACTTTCCACAGACGTCGCCAGCTACCATCGATCGAGGAAGCCTGGAACCTGCCCATATCCGCGGAGATGTCGTCCCGAGCGCCCAAGTCCGCGCCGCCGCCGTACCCGGGCAAGCGGCCGGAGGAGCCCCCGCAACTCACACAACATCAGCTACAGACTCTCCAGTACCTACAGAAGAACTCCAACAATCTATCACCACAGCAACAAGTACTAATCTCATGTTCTTGAATTAAATTTTAAACTGATTCCCGAACACGTTGAGACGACTGAGCAACAATGATGCTGATGCCCTTTACTGATCCTTTTGTAGTGTGCCTTAAAAATGTAATGACCACCAAAAGAAATCGGTCTCTTAGATTAAGTTTAGTATGCTTCTGTGAATTGTCTAATCCAATAGCTTTAGTTAACATTCAATCGTACTACGAAATTGTAGTAGGTAACGATCGTAATATTCTTTTTCAGGCTTTGATGCAGCAACTACTGACGCAGTATCGTCAAGCGCAGGCGGCGCGAGCGCGTACGGTTTGTACTAACCTTAATTTCCCTTGTTTATATTGACGCGGGCGGCAGGATTTAGAATTATCGGTAGGGTTCCTAAAAGTTTAGTTCGTGGTTATAATGATGTGATGTTTGTTTTACAGGTGACGAAAAGCGAAGGTAACGCCGGCGGCGACAACGCTGAGTCGCTCGCCGAAGATCTGTTGAAGAGGTTCTCAGATACGCAGCCTGAAGTTAAGAAGGAGCCTGTTAGCAGTAAGTAGTTTTTATATCCTACTAGCTGATGCCCGGGTGGATGTCGGTTATTATATACTAAAACCTTCCTCGAGAACTACTCTATCCATTGGTGAAAACAGCATGAAAATCGGTGCAGTCGTTTTTGAGTTTATCGTGAACAGGATGACAGACAGAGGCGGCGGAGGACTTTGTTTTTAATATGTAAGGACTAGCGACCCGCTCCTGCACGGACGGTTTTTACGATTTGTCAAAACATCGAGATTTCTTAGTTATATGTAACTTTGTTAGTAACGTATTATACACATAAACCTTCCGGAATAAATGCTCTAAACGACGGTGAAAACCGGCGGACATACAGACAAACACGAAAAGCTACTTTAATTTATAATAATGCCCTACCTAAGTAACTATTCTATACTGGATTACTGACCGGCTCATCTTCGCAAACGGAGTAGAGTAAGTTTTTGGACGACTTCAACAAAAAAGTTAAAAGTCTAGGTTTTAATATTACTTTGTATAACGTTTCTCTTTTTCGCCTTCTTACATGAAAGGGACGCAGATAGCGAAAATTGACAAAAAGTTTATCTACATTTATAAGCAGCTTAGCAAAAAATGACCTAGGACCGCCCTAGGACAACATAAATTCCAACGAAAATTCTTTTATATCTCTTTGTATATTATTCGTTTTTGTAACCGCTATCTTGAAATTTGATTTGAATTAAGCCACGAAAAATGATGGTTCACTACTCCGCAAAATCATTTAAATAAAAAGCGACTCTTGCTACGACACAATAAAGTGAAATTCAGGTCGCACAGCGCTAATTACCAGTATATTCGCCTCTCTTTCTACTGCGTGACTCTTATATCTCCTGACTACGTTACGCTCACTGAATTGGCCCGACAAGACGGGCCCGCCGCGTACTTGTAGCTTCATAACTAAAATTCAGAGTGCGCCTTCTGTACTATTCTGCGGTAAAACAAAAGAGATGCATAAACTTTTAGTAAAATATCCGCTAAACCTGTATGAATTGAGAAATCGACAGCCGTAGACAACCTGCTTCATTTTTGGGACCAAGGTCCTACCTGCTGCCTGATCTTTGCAAAAAACGTTCGTCCGGATCCGCGCATCTGTTAAGGGCCCCATTTTCGCCTATACTCTCTGTTAAAGCTGCCATTATACCATATCATAGCCATTAAAGCCAGAATATAAGAATATTGCGGTGGCTAAACGCTCAGCGGACAAAGCCGTGCAAAAGCTCGCGGGTCACAAAAGCCTCAGGTCGTCTTACGAATGATTGAACGCCTTTGTTATCCTTCAAAACATCTATGCTTTAACAAAGGGAATGCATTACAGTTTTTGTTCCGGAAAATAGAAAATAAATGAGTTCTTGTTGCTGTAATAATACAGTAGAATGGGTTTTAATGAAGAATGAAAGGATAAAAGAACGAAATCTCATTCTGTCGACTGAATGAATTTTGACTAGATATTAGAAAAGACAGGTTTAAATTAAGTTATTTTTAGGTTTATTTCGGATTCCTCGTAAGCTACGAATAATAAAAGTCGGTCGAAAACACTCACATAGATCATTTTAATTTTATGAGCAGTTAAAATATCCGCGTATGTAATGTAAACTCGTTTTAGATAAGGCTTTTTTAAATTAAATTTTTCTAATAAAACATCACTGTCAATGTCAAAATCTTCGAGAGATTTGTTCAGTCTGTTGATTTGTTTTCTTTGAAATTATTAATAAGAAAAATATTTAAAGCAAGAAATATGAAGAATAAAAACAAAAGTCAGTGCAAAAGCCTTTATCGGTTCAATAATTGACCAATGCAATATTTCCAATATTTCGGCGTATTCGTTTTGGGAGATACCGAGTTTTGCACATACGCTCAGTTTTTGTAATTTTCTTGGAGGATTATGCACCTGATTTAGCATCATTACAGCCCAGCGATTTAAAACGTTACTGCCATAAATTAATTCCTTTGATTACGAAATCACTTTGCTAGATTTTCCAACAAGAGTTGAACATTTTATTACAACTGTAATCACTCACCTGCATACAACATGAAATTACTAATCTTAATTACGATTTCTACGTTATGTGACCTATGCTGCGTTAACATTTAAGAATACGCGAGGCGTTTGTTGGTTTTGTTCATAGATTTCTTGCAACAATATTTTTTAATCGAGGCGTGTTTTCAATGCTTTATTTTGTTTTCAGTGGATACCACTAGTAATGCAGGCAGTAGCAGCGAGACCGTGCTGGGTGGGCGGCAGCCTGTCGTGAAGCTGGAGCCTCTCAAGACGGACCCACTCAAGCCTGTCACCTACCACATCGGCATGAGCTCCAAGCAGATTATGGATGCTTGCAAGTAAGTATCGCGGCTTTACTCTGATTAGGCTTCAACTTAGCGACTTCGCCAGTTACTAACGTAAAGTTTGCCGCTACAGGGACAACGCGGGCCCGCCCACCGCGTGGTCGGTGCTGGGCGACGGCGCGGGGCCGCCCGAGCCGCCCGCCGTGCCGCCGCCGCGCCTGTCGCCCGAGCAGCTGGCGCCGCCCGCGCCCTTCGTGTACGTCGAGTCCAAGCGCGACGCGTTCTCGCCGCAGCTGCAGGACTTCTGCCTCAAGCACCCCATCGCCGTGGTGCGCGGCCTCACCGCCGCGCTCAAGCTCGACCTCGGCCTGTTCTCCACCAAGACGCTGGTGGAGGCGTGGCCCGACCACGCCGTCGAGGTGCGCACGCAGCTCATGCAGTCCGCCGACGAGAACTGGGACCCCACGGGCAGGCGGCGCGTGTGGGCGTGCGCCTCGCACCGGTCGCACACCACCGTGCGCAAGTACGCGCAGTACCAGGCCGGCTCCTTCCAGGAGTCGCTGCGCGAGGAGCGCGAGCGGGGCGGCGCCGCGGCCGCGGCCGGCGGCGCGCTGTCGGACTCGGACGGGCGCGAGTCGGGCTCGGGGCCCGCCAAGCGCCGCCGCGCCGCGCGCATGCTGCGCTTCGGAACCAACGTTGATCTGTCTGACGAGCGGAAGTGGCGTCCTCAGCTCACGGAATTACAAAAGCTGCCGGCATTCGCACGCGTTGCCTCCGCCGCCAATATGCTATCGCACGTAGGTCACGTGATCCTGGGCATGAACACGGTCCAGCTTTACATGAAAGTGCCCGGTAGCCGTACGCCCGGCCATCAAGAGAACAACAACTTCTGTTCAATCAATATTAACATCGGACCCGGTGACTGCGAGTGGTTCGGCGTGCCCGATGCGTACTGGGGCGGCGTGCGCGATCTGTGCGAGAGACACGGGCTGTCGTACTTGCACGGCTCGTGGTGGCCGGACCCGGAGGAGCTGCGCCAGCACGGCGTGCCCGTGTACCGCTTCACGCAGCGCCCCGGCGACCTCGTGTGGGTCAACGCGGGCTGCGTGCACTGGGTGCAGGCCACCGGCTGGTGCAACAACATCGCGTGGAACGTGGGCCCGCTGACCGCGCGCCAGTACTCGCTCGCGCTGGACCGCTACGAGTGGAACAAGGTGCAGAACTTTAAGTCGATCGTGCCCATGGTGCACCTGACGTGGAACCTGGCGCGCAACATTCGCGTGTCGGACCCGCGCCTGCACCGCGCCATGCGCACGTGCCTCATGCAGACCATGCGCGCGGCGGGCGGCACGCTGGCCGTGGTGCGCGCGCGCGGCGTGCCGGTGCGCTTCCACGGGCGTGCGCGCGGCGAGGCGTCGCACTACTGCGGCGCGTGCGAGCGCGAGGTGTGGCACGCGCTGCTGGTGCGCGAGCACGAGAAGCGCCACGTGGTGCACTGCCTGGCGTGCGCGCGCCGCGCCTCGCCCACGCTGGCCGGCTTCCTGTGCCTGGAGGAGCACCACATGGACGAGTTGGCGCAGGTGTACGACGCCTTCACGCTGCACCGGCCCACGCCGCCCGCGCCGCCGGCCCTGCCCGCGCACGCGCCGTCGCTCGTGCCCATCCCGGACTGAGCGCGCGGGGCGCGGCCAGGCGGTTAGTTTCGTTCGCAGTCGGCCCGCCCGCTCGGCTGTTGTCGGCTTCGGCACTTCGTTCACTTCTCCGAGCTGCGTCGCGGGCGACTTGAGTGACGACGGCGTACCTGTATTTATTATGTGTGAGAGTGTATGATAATTATGGTTTATGACGAGGTAGTTTTTATAAATCGAGGTTTAGTTTCCGTGCGAATGGAGATCGTGTATGCGAGGATTCGAGTCGAATGTATGCTCGATCGGCTCTTCACAGTTTAGACCCAGTATTAGATGCTAGCTAATTCCGATGATTATATAGGTAATTATTGACGACAGTGTCATTGTTGACCAAGTAAAATTGTAACAGATGCACGTGATCTATTTTTATTAAGATGCGCCTGAGTTTAAAATTGTTGTATGATGATGACTTGATGAAATATTTTTGGTGATAAAAGTAATTTTGTAATACGGAAACTTATACAGTTTACACGCTCCTCGATCACTTTTGTAATTGTGCGAGATATTTGATATAAGAAGTCAATTGTCGGCGACGACTAGCCGGTGTTCTAGCTTGTACGTATAATGTAATCGTTGGCGCGGGCGGCCTCGGCACGTAGAATGATAAGCGTAGACGAGTAGCTAGGTATGTTCGCAGGATAGGAGGCCGGCCCGCTGAGCTCTCAAGTGCTCACGTGTTCACCATCATATAAATGTGTTATTTTTGTATAGAGGCGTATTTATTTATTTTTATCGTACTGTGACCTTAGTTTGATTTTTAGACAGTCTTAGCAAATAGTAGTATTAAGTATCATTGCACGTAAGGAGACCCTACGTTTTAGTAGGGTCTGGAGAATAGTGCTGCGATGTCCCAAAGAATGTTATAATGTACTCGTGTAGGCAAATGGAAATTGCATGATCAATTTATTGATATTAATATCGACATTTCTTGAATATTTCTGACAAATTTGGGATCTGAAGTTTTAAATTAATTTTATTTTAGCAAGTTGACTTATTATTATTTTATGAAATTGGACTGTATTAAAATTAAATACGATTAAAATGTTGTTTCTTGGATTGATGTAAGTTAGGATGGATTAGGCAAGTAAGCTCGGGTTGGCAGTAAGCAGGACAACTTGCCTCTGACACTTGTCTGTTTGTTGTTTCTCTTGGAGTTTTATTGATGTGTTTGTAACATTTCAACGTTAAATATTAATTTTTAAGTGTCAAAGGCGAGTATAGGTGTTGAGTATATGGAAGTGTTCGTCGGATTATAGTGATGCCGATATATTTATAAGTACCTAATAATAACATCACTGCCATGTATGACCTTACTGTTTATACTGTAAATTACATTTTTAATAAAGAAATTTAAGTACGATATTTTGTTGTTTTTGGAATTCCGTCACATAACGACTATAGGCAGACATTGCTGGGGACCAACCTACGTTACGCTTTCACGCTAAAACGGCTGGACGGATTTGGATGAAATTTGGCACATGTGTAGACCTTGACCTGGAGAAGGACATAGGCTACCTTTCATCCTGGATCGCAGAAGAAGTCGCGGGCAACAGATCCTAACTAATATTATACATGCGAGTTTGTTTGTTTGTTACGCTTTCACGCTAAAATGTCTGAGCAGATTTGGATGAAATTTGGCACATGGTAACCACCATGGTAGACCATGATCTGGATTAGGAGATAGGATACTTTTAATCCCGATATTCCCATGGGATCGAGAATTTTGCGGGTAAAACCGCGGGGCGCAGCTAGTTAGTTAAATATATCTTATGATTTTTTTTTGTTTTAGTAGATAAATTATGGAGATTGATTTTCCAAAATAGATTATTTAAATCACATAATACATTATTTTAAATACATCACTTTTAATAATAATGATAGTCGATAACATTATTTGCATTTAACTATATTTTATGATGATGTGTAACATTATATGTCAATGGAATATTGCATTATGAATACATTTTATTCTAATCAGTGATATACAAGCAGATAATTTAGATTAGTGCTGGAAAATCCTAATGTGTTCCTCATCATTTCAACAATCATGGTGCTACTATACCAGCATGATCTACGACGTTGTTCATTATCTAATAAAATAGTTCAGCAGCGGTTGACATATTACTTTCTAGTTAGTCCATCTAAAAATCAGTCCAGCGTAGAGATGATCAACTCGATACTCGTGAGGTCGAACCTCATTTGAGTTGTGCTCCGCTTTTTTTAATCAAACGAGTCCGTCGATTAGGCGCTGAGCAGACGATGGACAATTTGGAATCGTATGGAAATCTCACGCGCACGTCGGTTAAAACGCCGGAATTTCCATACGATTCGAAATTGTCCGTTGTCTGTTCAGTGGCTTACTGAATAGTCTAATCAACGGGAGATGCAGATCGTGAAGGTGTATTAACACACTTTTTCTCCCCATATTGGGGTACCAACCACATAATTTTTGTGCCTTTTTGTATCACTACAAATAAACTCTCACTACCGAGAGGAATATTTTAAAGCATCAAACATTTTTATCACTTAACTCAGTAAAAGATTCGAGTCTAACATAACAGTCTTAAAGTAGTCTACGATTCACAGATGATGTGTATGTTGTATGTACAGTTTCAATTTTATAAAATTACACGACTACGTTAAAATTTAAAATTATTTAAGTAAGCCATCATAGCACCTATCTGTTATTACTTTATTGTAAACGTATAATAAAACATTTAAACTATAACGCAGAGAGCTCAATGTATTTTTGTGCGATGTCTGAATGCATGCTCTGGCATTAAATGTATATGAAATTTTAGCAAAATACATTTTAATATAAAAATAAGACTCCTGTGTCTCGACTACAGTTTGGCATGGTCAATTGCACAGCAACATTATTCTTATTATTAATAAAATATTAACTAATCTCATGCTTAAACTTACTAAAAACAAGATAGCGGCCTTCACTCCTAAATAAAAATTTGGTGAAGACTAGTATTATATATATTTTTTATAAAATAAAATAAGTTTATTGGAAAAAATCACAATTTTTGCAATAGCATTCCAACCAAAACATGACTTTGGTACTTTACAATTATTCTATCACTTTTATTGCGGATAATATATCAATACAAAATGGAATCGTTATAAATGCGTACACTCAGTGGGTACTTGCGGAAGAACTTATGCTATGTTACGGAAAGGCCAAGTTACGGGGGTTCAGCGAATTAGTAATGGACAAAATCAAATGAAGTCGATATTTTACAAATAGCATTTATACTTTTCGACAACAAGAGGGCAGTAAATCAGCTGAAACCCGGTAAGTGTGGCCAGAGGTGACCGAGTCAGGAGGAGTCGGTGTTGTCCCTGGGGGACTATACGGAAGCGAATTTTCAATTCAAGCGTTATCAATTCCTACAGATCTTATTGCAATGCAATGGTAATGTTGCATTATCAGTCGTAAATAAAAGCTTGGAGTATTGTATATGCTGTGTAGTCGTGCGTAATGCTCCTCATGACGCGCCGTCACGCAGCACAGGTTTGCGCAGAAGTAGCGCAGAGTCAGCCGATACGATTGGCAGCTCATTGCTGCAGTGGTACTTTATGAGATGCGGCACGCTTTCAAACACCCGGTCCTTAGTTCGCACCTAGCGAGAATTAAACATTATTTCACAGTGTGTGTGTTATTACATGGGACTTAAACATAACTAAGGTAAGTGTAAGGTAAGTGGGTGTACTATAGGTAAACCTCTGCCTAACCCTTTGGGGATTATAGGCGTGATGTTATGTTGATTACTGTGTAATAGAAAAACCATCATCACATGTATTTGGGAAGTACGTATTCTAGATAAATATTTCGATTGCAAGAAAAAGCTAAAGAGGTTTCGCAACGAGATATAAGATTTTAAGTTATTCAGTAAATCAGTTTGATTTCAATTAGAGGGGACTTTATGAAAGGTACTAGCGTAGCAAACGAGCAGGCAGCCGAACTGCACGCGTAGCATGACCACCATAGAAACGGGTTTTGTCGACGGAAGAATAGACAAAATTACCGATTCACAATCACAGTCTGTCATTTTGTCTATTGTATCGTCGACAGAACCCGTTTTTATATGGTAAGTGGTCTTTAATATCAGTGGCGCGTGGCTATTATAAGCCCCACTTGCGCCACAAAACAATAACTAGCGTTAAACGAATATGAAATATCCTTCTATTTCAGGCATCTGTTTGCAGTTGACAGAGACAGAATTAAGGCTCTTACATACTTTGACGCGAATTTTCACAAAACAATTTCTGAGAAAACTTCACGGCGAACAATTCGGCGGCGTCATCGTGCGGCGAATCGCGCCAGTATGTAAAAGCCTTTATGTTATAAAATCTGTTTAGCGATATTTTTTTTTAGTAATTAATGTGTCGGAATACAATAAATCTGCTTGGCGGTTGAAATGGTGGTACATTTTACCAGGACAAGCTCCTTAACAAAGATTACTATAATACAGAGATAACAGCTGTTTGATTAAAGAAACTGCAAGTAAATATAAAGGAACATACCACTCCGTTAGGGTCGACGAGTAACAGATGCTTATGGCTGCCTTTCCTGGCTCCAGTCAGCACGAACTGGCCCGGACACGCCGCTGACTCGCGCACCAGAAACTCTCCATCTTCCACCACCAACTGAAACAATAAATAAAATTATTAGAGTTGACAAAATGAGTACTAATAAAGGTTTGTCGCTGCACGGTTAAAATAAAATGTAAGTGGTTTAGCAAAACATTCTATATTGATGAATGTTAGATGACCGCTAGTCGAAAGTTTTAACAAAAAGAACTATGAGCGAGAGGCCAATGCGGACATAAAAAAAAATGACTAGGGTCAGCTCAGACCGCGACGTGAAGCGACGCGAGGCTGCGCGCACTTTTGAACAATTATCGAACTTATTTTCTTCACGTAAATGTATAATTTCAGCGCGAGTGTTGACACGTGTCAAAGTACGCTGAGATGCGCGGGGCTGCGCAGCGCGTGTACCTTATTGTGTAGTAAATTAATACGATATTGTATCGGAACATAATAAAGTGCGCGACGCGCACTTTGTGAACTGACCCTGAAGTACAAAAAGGCAATCACCACATACTGCCCTACATTCCTCAGTATCCGTCTATTATTTCAGGGCTAGTTTAGTTAGATAGACAGGATTGATCCGTATTCATTTAAGATCAAATTGAGTGGTAAAAAGTAAGCGAGGCTTTGCTAGTGGGACATCGCATTACATTATTTCAGTTAATCTGTATCAAAATATGAGATAAGTTACCTTCTCAGCAGTAATCCTAGAGATAGGTCCATGGAACCAGGGCTCGCGCGCCAATAAGGCAGCCTGTGCTTGTGCCGACAGCGGCTCGGCAGGCACGTCACCCGGGGATGACGCTGACGCTGATGATGATGACGCAGCCGATGATGACGTCATCGGCGCCGCAGTGAACGGTTCTGTAAAGAGGAACATATTGGTGGAATTATTTGTAATGATCAGCCATTTAATTCAATCATCCATACTAATATTATAAATGCGAAAGTAACAGTCTGTTTGTAATTTTTTCACGTCTAAACCATTGAACTGATTGCTATGAAATTAGACGGAAAGGTAGCTTGGGACCTTGAGAAGGACATAGGCTCCTTTTAATTCTGGATAGTTGTAGAAAAAAATACATTTATGAATTATGATTATGAAATACAAAATATACGCAGACGAAGTCGCGGGCAACAGCTAGTTAGTTATACTTATTTATTTAGGTTAGTCACAAAACAATCCCTCAGCACGTTTTCAGGCCACCAATAGGGGAAGCCACAAGTACACCAGCGGAAAGTCCGACGAAAAACTAAGAGTACCGGCAACCGCGGTGAAGTCTTTAAATGGGGCCTTAGCACCCCTCCGCAGCTCCGCTGGGAAACTCTCGAATCCGATTCGATTAGCGGAACACGAAGCGAGTCTGTTGAATTGAACTACTGCGGTTTAGTTGCTATGGTTTCATGGCGGAGGTGAAAACTTTATATTCTTTTACATAAGGTTTTAATTGGCATCACAAATGTAAACTGGTAATTTTATTTAACATCTTCGCGGCCATTGATCGAGTCATAGCCGTCATAACAATAAAACTGATATTTTTATAAGTCTGTCTTGTCTTGTCTCATTGTGTATCCGGCAAATAGTTAAATATTATGTCACTAGCGACCCGCTCCTGCTTCGTCCGGGTGCACCCTAATGCATTTTTTTTTTGAGGGTGGTAAATTTCCTCCAAATCTGTACAGCCGTTTTAGCGTGAAAGCGTATCAATTTATTTTTTTGAGGTTGGTTAATCGTCAATTGACTTTCCCGCTCTGGGCGGAGCGGGATGGTGTGTCACTTTCAATGACTAAAACCCACCCGTGTTCCTTCAGTTGCCTGTTGCAAAGGGCACCGGTTTCCCTTTCGGATTTTCCCGCAAAATGTATTATCTCTAAAAAAATCAAAATCAAAAAGGCAAAATCTCTAACTAAATGATGATGGAAACCGCATAAACATTCATTGTGTTGTTTAGAAGATCTATGCGGACAAACAGACAGGCACGAAAAGCGATTTTGTTTTGTACTATTTACTACATGACAACTACAACACGCCTGTATTCTCAGAAGGATTAGGCAAAGGTGTACCTTATAGTACACCCACATTTCGCAAGTTATGTTTAAGATCCATGTAATAGGGGCGAGGCTATTGCCATCAAACAGGCACAAATCCAGACTCTGCTACTGAAAAATTCCAAATGCCCACTATACTTACACCACGATGACACTTTACCCAACCCGGGAATCCAACCCAGGACCTCATGCTCAGCAGTAGCGCTTGCGACCTCTAGACTAACGAGGCAGTTACTTTACTATTATAGACTAGTTGTACCCCGCGGTTTTACCCGCGTAAGTCTCAATCCTGTGGGAATATCGGGATAAAAAGTATCCTATGTCCTATTCCAGGTCATGGTCTACCCATGTGCCAAATTTCATCTAAATACGTTCGGCTGTTTTAGCGCGAAAGTGTAACAAACAAACAAATCAACTAACTTTCGCATTTATATTAATAGGATAATATTAGGATTAGGATTGTTAGGATGAGATCAGACTCACGCATGTCAAAAATATCAGTATGATGGTTGGGCAACAGCGCTGTAGGGGGCGTACGCGGCGGCGGCGTCTGGTTCACGTAGTGTCGTACGCTTTCCTCACAACTGAAATAAAATACAATACATACAGACGGAGACTCGTATTCGTAATACTGCGAGCAAGTATACGTTGCAGGAACTGGACGCTGCTGATAAAGCTAAAATCGTTACTTAAATTTAGATTGCCATCGATAATACTCAAAAGAGAAGAAGAATAAATGAGCAAGATTTTACTTATTAAAAAATTTATTAGTTTGTCAGGAAATTTCCTGACCAAGTAAAACAATAACCCGATAATACTTAAGAGAACTTCACAAGGCGTTAGGTATTGATCATCTTATGTTTTTACGCCCAGATTTGCGAGAAAGTACGTATATATGAATAGCATAAGCATAAGCAGCCTATAATGTTCCCACTGCTGGAACACAGGCCTCCTCTCTGTCAGAGGGAGTGGGCCGTAATCCAACATGCGGGCCTAGTGCGGGTTGGTAGATGTCACATGTCTTCGAATTTTTGGTTCTAGGACATGCCGGTTTCCTCATGATGTTTTCCTTAACCGTTTTCGAGAGAGGTGGTGATTAAATTATTCACACAAAGTGAACGCCTGGCAAGGTTCGAATCTACGACCTACAACTCGGTAAGTTGCGGCCGTTACCACTGGGCCACCACTGCTCTATATATGCATACTATACTATTAATAGTTTATCGGAACTTTCGGCCAAATCGGTGACTCGTTTCCTTATTGATTGTAGCTCTACGTGGGGCGATAACCTTCGTCCGATATGGCGTTACCAGGTAAACAATACTGACTCACAATGTATTAGTTTCCAAGAAAGTGAATCAATATTTATTGCATTAAGTAAGTGATTGGAGTTTTCCTTTGCAGATAAAACGCAAAGTGATTCATCTTCTTAGAAAGTGCAAAATATTTATGTGTACATCCTTTTATTATCAACTCTATGTGTACATCCTTTTATTATCAAGTCTATAACTCAGGCGTATTAAATCGGATTGCTCGTAGTTAAACTGCTGAATATCCGTCTAAATTACAGACGGATATTCGCCAATTCGCCTATCCGGCCTTCGATTAACTACGCCAGAGGTCGATTCTTTCCGTACTGAACAATGAAGGCTCAGTAAACTGAAGAAACTTCTCTAATTCCCATGGTCGAAATCACCGTTAATTTGCTATCATAGTCACAGTTGTATTAGCAGAAAAACAATTTAAAACGTCCATAAAGTTAAGAATTGTTTGACTAGTCAGAAGATAGTGATATCGTATCACGAACAAGAAGCCTATGACTACCAGTGAACTGCTATGAGCTGACGATGATGTCGCTTACGAAGATATTGCAAAGAATACTTACGAAGATATAGGAGCGAGGTTGGCGAGTGAAGCCAGCGGCGGTGGCGGAGGGTGTCTGTATGAAGGGATAGTATCCGGCGGCGTCTTGTCCGGCATGTCGTTGTAGTACTCGCGTTCGTCCGGCGGGATGCTGCAGGCTGTGCTACACAGCGACCGGGCTCCTCCGTTTAGATTTAACCTGGAATTTAAAAATATTTATTTTATTAATGTCTGCTTCGTTGGTATTGTGGTCGCTACTGCTAAGTAATCCAAGGTTCAATCAGGAAAAGTTATTGGGTTTGCCCACAAGGAAATTCTCAGCAGGGTCGACTCGGGATTTGGGCCACACAAATACTATTATACCCCTCTTCTAGTACTAAGTCTGTAATCCTAAAAATAATCTTCGAATTTTGTCTGACTACAGTTGGCTTCACTTGTTGGTTGGTCGGTTGGTTTTTCACATAAACAGTGTGAAAAAAGACTTGTGATGCCAACTGCCAAAAAGACTACACACGACACACATTTTTTACGCATTTATATATTACCTACCTACTGTTTATTAAACAGTGTTTGTAAAATGTCAATGAATCTAGAGTTAATTAAACCAAAGTAAACTAAACAGAGCAAAGATTCATTTGTCGTTTGTTTGCTTCATCTTCTTCAATTCAATATTTTGATTTTCATACATGTGGCGATAGTTGAACCTTTTATATTATGTCTAGCATGAAAAGGTTGAATAACTGTTTTGTTTTACATAATAACTTTATGATAGTCATAATAGTGAACCATTGGAAATAATGTGTCACCATAACATTAAAAGGTAGGTATGTTGTAGATAAACATTGCTTATGGCGGAAGTCTACATGTTTGTATGCCTAAAAGCATTTTGTTTATACAATAGGTAGATTGTTCAATTGGTTGCACCCAAGTTCTTACGACTTGGGTGCTCACTTGTAACTCAAACAAGAAGAAATAATTTAAGTACATGTTAAATTACATTTTAAATACTTAGGTACTAATGTAATTTTACATTTACATTTTAAGAAAAAAAAAAAGGTTTTATTGTTGAGGTACTGTTTGATGAGTTCAAGAGAGTAACTTATTTATGAGAAAAGAATAGGAATGAAAATGTTTATGAAGGTATTTATGTCAGCGGAGCAAAATAATAACTTTTTCCTGTTATTAATAGTATTGTAGTACAATGACTTATTATTGCGGTATTGTAAGTTTTATAATTGTACCCATGACTGAGGGATTTAATGATGCACAAATATGAGGATAACTTACTTTTAATTCAATATTTTTTCAAGTAAGTATTTGTCATTAGGTTATATTGTAAACACCAAAAGGAAATTTGGTTTGGGTTTTACAAGCAACTACAATTCTTGAATAATAAGGATACTTCAATACTTACGATGAGGGTTTCGTCAAAAATTCTTTGAAACGGAGTTCGAATGCTTGTCCTATAGTTGCTATAACGTCTTGTGCTAATCTACCGCCGCACTCTAATACATAACATGCTCTCCATTCAGCTGGAGGTACGGACTTTGCTACATAAGCTACAAAGTCTAAGGAGTCCGTATCTCCTCCAGATGCAAATGAAACTCGAGGCATGTCATGGCGGGCTATTGTCTCCCCGCCTTCGAGAGCTGCTAAGGTTATTGCTTTAGATGATATTGTCAGGGCTACATTTGCTCCCGAATGAGCCATCCGTGGCCGAGCAGCGAGGGCTCGGACTGCAGCTTGGCAAACTCTGCGCTTCTTGTCAGCTGATCTCAAACCGGCTGCAGCACATACTCTGGCGATGCATTCTCTGTAATAAAATAAAAGTGTTTAACATTAGCAGGGATGGCTTTAACAGAGTGCCCCTTTGAATATAACTGACTTGCACTGTACTTACAATATTACTGTTATAAATTATTTGCCATTTATAATGGTCAAACTGTTGTCAGAAGTACTAAGTGCTCTCCAACTTTTTCCGTGTAATATTACAAAAACCGTGTCTTATGTGCTAAAAATACAATCAAAGTGTAGTTGAAGTGCAAACCCTAGTGTGTTATTGTTAATTACACAGCAAATTACCTAAAACACCTTAAAATAGTAATCAAAACTTTCGAAATAACCCAGTGAAAAACTTCTACCCTCACTCAAAATTAAAATATCTCAACCGTATTTATCCGCTCCTGTCATTGCAAAATGACAGCTATTGTCAGTGTCATGTCTGTCACGGGCTAGTGTTGCCATGCCTTGGGAGAAAAACTCCTCCATACTAATGAATCAGCCCGGGGAGATTCCCTGCAACCAAGAGCTGTCAAAAAAACACTTGACGCAGCAAGTGTTCCATAGAGGTCTCTTCACCACCAAACCACGTTCACAAAGCCTTACAAATACACCTACGCAAAGTACTGCCAATATAGACCTTACTGATGAAACCTGTTCAAAATCAGAAGAAACTGAAGATGGTTTTAAAGAAGTCTCATACTCTAAAAAGAGACAAAGGAATAGTCCAGAGTTGCACAGAAATGAAAAACAAACTAAACTGAATAACTATTGGTTAAGCACACCAATTGAGACATCAAATAGTTTCGCCAATCTCGAGGAAGATGTCCTTACTTCAAATACCCAGCCTCAAGAAATAACGAAGCCCCCACCAATTTACGTTGATAAGGTCAGCAATATACAACCTCTTATTAAATTGCTTGATGAATATGCCAATGGAAGCTATGAAATAAAAGTTCTCCAAGATGATCAGGTTAAGATTCAACCTAAGTCCCCTGAAACTTATTCACAAATTGTTAAACAACTGGAGATTAGACAAACGGAGTTCTACACATACAAACCCAAGCAAGACAGGAGTTTCAAAGTCGTATTAAAAAATATTCACCCATCTACAGACACAAATGACATTTCAAATGAGCTTCTTAGTCTAGGCCACTCAGTCATAAACATCTGGAATATTAAGCAAAGAATCACCAAAAAAGCTTTACCAATTTTTATTGTGGAATTAAAACCTAAGAGTAATAACAAATTGATTTATGAAGTTGCAAGTCTGCTGCATTGCCGTTGTACCTTCGAGCCTCCGCGACCAAAACGTGAGATTCCACAGTGTGCTAATTGCCAACAGTATGGGCACACTAAAAGATACTGCCGTAGGAAACCCAAATGCATTAAATGTGCCGGAGACCATTCCTCAATTAGCTGCGAAAGAAAGGTAAGATCAGATAATGTCAAATGCGTATTGTGCGAAGGAAATCATCCCGCTAATTATAAAGGTTGTGCTGTTTACCAAGAGCTTCAGAAAGTTAAATACCCGACTATTAAAACAAAGATGTCCTCAGATCCTAAAGCACCCAAACTTGTACCACGTCAAAATGAACCACCAAACGAAGCACCTTTACGTAAAACGTATAGCCAATCAGTTCAAATAAATAGAAATGAACAACCACCACCAACGAGTGCAGCCCCCCAAATTACAAGTGAAACAGAACTTATGTTAAATATGCTAAAACAATTGATGCAGCAAATGACAACGATGACCAACCTCCTTATCAACTTCATGACTAAAATGACTCAAAATTCGATAAATTAAATATGGCCTTATGGAATGCCAACAGCTTGTCACAACATGTTCTAGAACTAAAACCGTTTTTAGAAATTAACAATATAGACTTACTTCTTATCTCCGAAACACATTTCACAGATAAGAGCCATTTTACAATACCTCGATATACACTATACCACACAATGCATCCAGATGGCAAAGCACATGGTGGATCTGCAATTCTTATAAAATCAAACATCAAGCATTATGAAAACACCCCCTATTGCACACAAGAAATACAGGCAACTAGTGTGACTATTGAAGACTGGAAAGGACCGCTAGTAATATCATCTGTTTATAGCCCACCCAAACACAAAATTAAAACTGAAGACTATCAAAAATACTTCAATACATTGGGTCATCGATTCTTAGCTGGAGGCGACTATAACGCCAAACATACACACTGGGGATCCCGGATAATTACAACAAAAGGACATCAACTATATCAAGCCCTCCAGACACAGAATCTTGATGTCATATCAACAGGAGAACCAACATACTGGCCAACGGATGTCAACAAAGTACCAGATCTCATCGATTTCTGTGTAACCAAAGGCATTTCTAATACAAGTATTACTTGCACCTCAAGTCAGGATTTGTCGTCGGATCACTCGCCAGTATTCATCAAACTGAGTAGAAAAATTCTGGAGAAAGCAAAGCCTTGTAAACTTCACAGCCGAAAAACTATATGGCCACTATTTAGACAGCTAATTGAGGCGTCTATAAATATAAGGCTCCCTCTGCAGACCGCAGATGATATATTTCAGGCAGTTGAGCATTTTAATTATTGCATACAGCAATCTGCATGGAGCGCCACACCTACACCGAAAACTAAGCCTCCAGATATACTGTGGTCCGAAACAGTTCGAGAACTGCTAGAGGAGAAGCGAAACACAAGAAAACGCTGGCAAAGGACGCGATATCCCGCTGACAAGAAACACTTAAACTTCGTCACAGCACGTCTTAAATCAGCACTAAGTGAAGACCAAAATCGGGACATGGAGATATATACCAGGAATCTAGATGCAACGGCAAGTTCAGATTATTCTCTCTGGCGAGCAACAAAAAAGCTTAAAAGACCGGTAGCAAGCCATGCACCAATACGCAAAATCGATAACACATGGGCGAAAAGTGACTTTGAAAAGGCGCAAACCTTTGGCGAGCACCTAAGCAAAGTTTTCACTCCTAACCCTGTCCAAGGATCTCAGGAATTGCACAGTGACATAACATCATACTTAGAGCAAACATACCAACTCGATTTGCCTATTACAAAAGTCTCGAAAAGTGAAGTCAGGATTGCTATCAATAAACTCAATGAAAATAAAGCACCCGGATATGACTTAATTACAGCAAAAATTCTGAAAGAACTACCTGAAACAGGAATTACTTTCCTTACAGCTGTTTACAACGCCATAATCTCGAAGGGGTACATTCCTTGTCAATGGAAAGTAGCCCAAATAATCATGATAGCTAAACCGGGAAAGTGTCCTGAGGACGTTAAGTCCTACCGACCCATTAGCTTGCTGCCCATTCCTTCAAAACTACTGGAGACACTGTTCATCAACAAACTAAGACCATTAATAGACCAAAAATCATTGCTACCTGACCACCAATTCGGATTTAGACAAAGTCATGGGACCATAGAACAAATACATCGGCTGGTCGAAAAAATTCATGATACATATGAAGAAAAAAAGTACTGTTCAGCTGCCTTTCTGGATATATCACAGGCTTTCGATCGAGTATGGCATGAGGGCCTTTTATATAAAATTAGAAAATCATTTCCAATAAACTATTACATATTTATTAAATCTTATCTGGAAGGGAGATACTTCTTTGTAAAACAAGGCAATGAAGTAACTGGACTATACGAAATTCGGGCAGGAGTTCCTCAAGGCAGCGTGATGGGTCCTACTCTCTACCTTCTCTACACAGCTGATCTCCCTGTGTCCGAAGGAATAGTCTTAGGCACATTTGCCGATGACACTGCTACACTGGCTGTGCATGAAGATGCGGTTCAGGCATCTAAGATCTTACAAAAGAGCTTAGATGAAATTTCAAACTGGCTGAAAGAATGGCGAATAAAGGCAAATGAAACTAAATCCGTACACGTGACGTTCACGACAAGAAGAGATACATGCCCTCCAGTACGACTAAATAATGTTGAAATTCCACAAGCAGAAGAAGCTAAATACCTCGGAATGTACCTAGACCGTAGACTAACCTGGAGAAAACATATATTCACGAAGCGTAAGGCATTAAGCCTACAACTAAGAAAACACTATTGGCTACTTTCAAGAAAGTCCAGGCTTTCGTTGGACAACAAACTTCGGATTTACAAATGCATCATAATGCCTATTTGGACATATGGAATACAGCTTTGGGGAACGGCAGCTAATTCAAACATAGACATAATACAAAGGTTCCAATCAAAAATGCTAAGGATTATAACTAATGCACCATGGTACATAACTAACAATAGCTTACATCGGGACTTAAAAATGCCAAAGGTTAAAGAAGAAATCACACAAAGGTTCAGTGCCTACAAAAATAGGATTGCGACCCATCCTAATAAACTAGCATCAAACCTAATGAAAACCAAGACATTCAGGAGGCTTAAAAGATTGGCCCCACAAGACTTGATATGAAGACCGGCAAACTATATTAATATATAGATAGATGTGGATGAGCCAGTGGGCGCATACCTAAAATGACTGAGTGAATGAAAGATAACAACACAAAAGATGCTGAATGTCAAAAGGTGGACAGATTGCATCAAAAAAAAAAAAAAAAAAATTTATAATGGGCATTGTAAAATAATGTGAGATATAGATATCCAGAAAAGAAATATCAAGGCTCATATTACTTAATTTAATGTATGTAACCAAAATGAAGAAACAATTATTAAAGTATATTCATAATTTTCTTTCTTTTATTTTTTTGCCTTTTCTCATTATTTTTTTAAATGTCTTGGAATCTTAAATATAAGCAAAGCTGACACTTACTTTGCTACTTGAGATCTTGTTTCAAAGTCGAGCTTCTTCATAGATGTTAAAACCTCCATACAGCCAATATACTGAAAAAAAAATTTTATTCAAAAACCGTGTTCATAGTTTTATAATTTAGTTGACATGTTTAAAAATAGTATTACTCCGTATTCGCCAAGGAAGTATGAGGAGGCGTCTAATACACTATAATTATAATTGCCAGGCACAACAATCCCATGTAACAGAGGGCTCAATTCCATACTAAATAGCATCAAACTCAAAGAATTTATTTCAATTAAACCAATTACAGGCACTTTTGAATTGTCAAGGGGTCGGTCAGTCAGAAAGATGAAGCAAGTTGCCCATTCCAAAGTGTAGTAGGTTTTTATGGAGAAGAACGGGCTAGAAACTCCAACCTGAGGACCACCTTCAGCAGTTGTGTTTCTGATCTCTACACAAATGAGGCAGCCATAAGACAGTGATTACTTTTGACTATATTATGTCAAAGAAAGAGATGTAATGTAAAAAACTACCATGTTACAATAAGCAGTAATAAAGTGGTGACAAAAGTGTATCAACATGTTTCTACTGATTGTGACAGTTTTCATAACATCAGTACATACTGAAACAAAGTTACAATTCTGTGTAAATGCCCTGCTCCATGCTTGTCAACATTTTAAAAATATTTCAGCTATTTTACATTAAAAAATCATGATGTAAACTTGAAAACTATAAAACTATTTTATTTGCATGAGCATGATCCATGCTGTTTTAAAGAACGAACCAACTGCATTAATTTGAATGTATTACTTAGAATTTCCTGTCATTGATCCCTTGCACTGGTATATTTGTTTGCAGATATCATTCTTTTTTTGAATGCCAGTAATGTGTCTGTAGCAGATGCTTACCCTGACTGCGTACGTGATTCCATCGCTGGCGAGCACCGAGTCGGGGTGCAGCCAGCCCCTTGCCGGCTTCGCGACGAAAGTACTGTCCGTCATCTCACACGCGACAGTAACGCACCGCGACGTATGATTCAATGTTATTCTTCACACTTCACCTACTTTCAGCTATTTAAAAGGCGCTTTCATTATGATTCAGCTGATTAATTCACCAGTGTCGATGTAAGTCACCAGTTATCTCAAAAGTTTTGTTGTTAAACTCACAATGTGATTTCTATAATAGTCACTGTAATTAATTGCTTGATTGTTATTGCTTTGTGTAAATAAGTAAGAGCGTGGGAACGCAGTTCGATAATAAACTAAAAAACATTACGTTTTATCACCAAGCAAAGTTACAACTTTTTTGACATAAGTGAACGAACGAAGAACGTTTATGAGATTCTGTTCTGCATTGGCCAATGAGTGAACGGAAAGAACATTGAATGATCTGAATAGAACGGTATAGCACAGATTATATTGTATAGAGAGGCGCACTGTTTTGAATGCAAGGCTCGTTATACATGATTAACCTCTCTGCTCGACAAGATTTTGACACGTGACACATCAGCTAACTCGACGGGGTGTTGCGAATTCCGTCATGAAAATCAGGAATTTACATGAACTTTCAGCATTCGAATTTATTAAAAAAAGTATGTTACCGCATCTATTTTATACAATAAATTTGTGGTAAATATCATAAATTATATGTTGAGGTCGGTCAAACCGCGTCAGTCGACTGCGAAAGTTGTATAAAATAGGTATAAATACCCCTATTCAAAAAGTAGGCAACTCAGATTCCCTGAAAATATGTACATAAACAATCTTCTCTCTTGCTGAAAATATGCAAAAGGACCAAATAAAGATATTATCATTCTTTCTGCATTCTTACTTTTACCATTATTCATACTTATACTAGATAAAAAACACGATCAAATATGAACAAAAATTAACAAAATTTGTGGTGCGACGTGACACTTCTTAGTGCTTACCGTTCACCCAATTTTTCTATTTCGATTCAAATGTTGCACTCAGCCTAATCGATATTCGTTATAATCAAACTGGATTACAAATTGTAGAAACTGAATAAAAACTCTTTGGTATATTTTTCATTAATTATTTTATTTTTTAAATTAATTTTAGTAATAAGTACATACACGTACACTGTGGAAAGTGGTGTAACGTTTTAGGGTTCCGTACGACCGAATGAAAAAACGAAACTCATATAGGATCACTCATGTCACGAGTCTTGTGTCTGTCTGTCACAGCCAATTTGCTTCGAATCTACTGGACCGATTAGGTTGAAATTTGGTACACATATACATTTTAGTGACCCAAACACGGAAGTGTAATGTAAATAAATGGATTTTGCAAATAGTCACTTTTGGGGGGCCAAACCAGAAAATTAAAAAAAAAAGTTTTCGGAAAAGCGTTCATACTTGCGACGGTCTTCTTCTAATTTGATAGCAAAAGAGAAAGAAAGGGAAAGTGTGAATTTAGTCAAAATGAAAATCCAAGATGGTGGCTGCAATTTTTTTTTTTCCTAATATCTGTCGTTTTCATAGTTTGCGATGGTGATAAAGTCAATAGTTAGGTCAAAATGTAAATCCAAGATGGCGGCTGCGAAAAGTTTTTGTCATGTGTGTCGTGTGGTTTTCGGGTGATAGTGTTGATACCCAATAAGATGAAATTATAATTGTATTTTAAATAAATTACCATAGACATCAGTCGCTATCGATTGTAAACTCGATAGCCAAAATCCGTAAAAAAGGACCTCTTAATTATTTCGTCACGTCCGTTCGTCCATGGGTTCAGATATCATACAGGCATTTTACTCGGACACCTATTTATACTATATCGTTGAAAATTTGGAAGAAGGTTTATTCTTTACACCACCAAAAATCGTTTAGTAAAATTACGATAAACATAATTAGGGGTGTCATTCCTCAACATGCAATCGAGGGACGAAAAAAAGATCTATTCACATAAGCATGTAGCATTGTTGGATCTTATAATAAAAATGATAAGATGCTTATAAGTGACTGCTTTTTAAAGTGAATAACCCATTGTAACCGAAAATAACCCGTATTTCAACAATGAATTATGGGTTATTTTCGGTTACAACTGCAGAGTTAACTTTGTTTTTCGTAGTTTTTTCTAGAAATACAAACTTATTTTTGCAGTCGAAAAATTAATGCTGTGCAATGTGCATGCGTATATGTTCATCCCAACTACGGAACCCTTTTGTGCGTGGTCCGACAAAGACAAGTCAGTTTCTTAAATTTCGTTGGGAAACTCCCACAAAAAAAAAAAAAATTCTAGTACCTACTAAAGTAACCTAATAAAAACAAAAACTACCAAGCTCATACAACTAAAATAAAATATTAGCGTTTGCGGAATTAATTTATCACCATTACCAAACAAAATTTTGTTAAGCCTACGCCTACCTAAAAAGTATACTGGGCATTCTGTAGCAAACTATCAGAAAAGAGTATAAAAAATAAATAATTGTCCAATATATTAAAATAATTTTGAACAGCGAGCGCATTCCGTTTTTAAATTCAATTATAGAAACATTCCGGCGCGAAATTTTATTCAAAAGATGAGGTACCTAGCCCGGCCATAAGGTCCTGTGATCCTAATAACCGAAAAACGATTAAAATAACATTAGAAAAGTATAAATTATTAATTTAACCAGTGCTTAATGTATTTATTGTGTAAAACAATTTTATTTCAATTTCCAAGTATCGATTTCTTATATTCGACATATTAATTAATCGAAAAGAACGAAATTTAAAAAATAATCGTTTGGCATAATCGTTTTCGGACATCATTACAATAAAAAAAAGTATAATGGTCGGCGATTTTGAAAACATTTTCAGTAGTGGTAATGAATAATACGTGTTATTGGACCTGTGTTCGTATATTATGTTAAGATTTGGACATTTTCTAGTTGTATATAATATCACGAATAATATTTGTCACATTTTAAATCGTATCTGCATGTGTATGAGTGATATTCGTGAAAAGAAAAAATGAAAACACGCACGATTGGCGCGAAACTTAGTCTTTGGATAACACAAAACTTCATTACCACTATTTATTTAACTTGAACAATGGATGAATTCGTCAAATAATTAAATGATGTATTATTCACTGCCCCTGTGGTGGGGTATGGATGTTCAAAATCACCAATTTTTATGTTTTTTAGCCTCGACCACCACTGTCATCAAAATGGTGATTATGGTATTTACAGTCTTGAATTTTATATAGGTTCATTAATTAACTTGCACGCTGAATATGAAAGATTTAATGGCGTAAACATAATGAGTTTTTATCCAACTCTCATAATTAACGCACATTCATAAGATTTGATGGGTAGCATATTAAATATTTCCATAATCGAGATAGGGTGTCGTATGTGGTAATTCTGGGGTCCAATTGGATCCGCTACCGAGCCGGCGGAGGTTTTTGTGTTGGGGTCCAATTGGGGGCCCTTCCGAACTATACGGTTAATTTAGTGTTAAAAACACCTCCTTTCAAAGGGTAGTTTGGGAAAAAATAGTACCATATTTATTATTTACCTAAAGAATTTATGGCATTATAAGATTTGTATACATAAATATACAAATCTTATAATGGCATACAATACAAACTAATGTTCCCGTAATCACCGGGATGTTTGAAAAATCGTTAGGTTCAGTTCCATTCTTTGACTTTATTCATCATTCTCTTGCTCTTAACACCACACATCCCTGTTAGTTTCTAATCACAATCTTTTTATGATGGATAGACTGCCCGCTAAATTACACGACAGATACGAGTTTTCGTAGTATTTTATTCGGCCGCTAAACACGACAGATATGGATTTTCATACTAACATTGCCGGCCGCCTGCTCGCATGTATTTGACTCCTAATTATCGTGTAATTTAAAAATTTTACTTCTAAGCATGACAACCAGCGAGATAAGTTATTAAAGGTTTTATTAAAGGGGTTTATTTATAAACGTTGCTTATAGTTAAGTATTAGCGACAAGATTAAGGCTTGCAAATAGAGCTGTTTAGTAAAAAGTACATTCTCTTCTTCTGGGGCAGTCGGGTAAAAAAGAAACAAATGAACATATTAACATACATTATAAATAATGGACATTGGTGCGCGAATTATTGATGTTCGTCCTAATGCTTAGTTTGAATTTCCGCGCATTATTTGATACACTCCTTGGTTGCCCACAACCAGGCATTGATGAACTCAGTTATGTTTGCCTTGCCTTCGCCTCGGCCCACATTTTCACGTTCGTCTATCAGTGCCCCTGTTTATATAGTGCCCCGGTCGCTGCAGTAATGAACTATTATTCTTTTTATTTAGGTACCGACATCTACCCAATACTAACTGTCCACAGAGGCACAGATATTATAATACTACGACAGAGGTGTAGTTTCATAGGCGCATATTCGTTATTAAAACCCTTCTTACCCCACGATCTCACTGCTCGCATGACCTGCGTCTTGCGTCTGCGACCCTGGCGAGATCAAATGTTAGAAGTTATTTAGAGCGTGGCTGAGTCGCCGCGGTGGGACTTGCGGAGAGAAAAGTGGCGCGGGAACATTCGAGCGCCGCCACGCGCCGCAAGACGCACCGCAAGAAGCACCGCCCTATGTCAAGGTTCTGGCCCTAGAAAAGTTCAACTCTCACCTTTTGGCCTTTTTTTTTTTTCCCTATCCTACGCTGTCCCACTACTGGGCAAAGGCCTCCCTCCACTCCTTCCATCTTTCGCGAGCCCGCGCGTCCTCTTTCCAGTTTTGATGGAACCTATCCATCTCGTCCCGCCATCTCCTACATGGTCTGCCGCGACCCCGTTTCACTGTCTCAGGGCACCAGTTCTGCGCTATTTGGGCCCACAGTTTGTCCGGCATGCGGCAGACATGTCCTGCCTGGACTTTTCTATGCTTCGTTATCTTCCACTTTGAGAAAGACTGGTGTATCTACTACCTATCTAATAGGACTACTATCTAATTGCCGCTGAATTATTCTGAATTATGTAAGTATCGTGTCTCACCGAGTATTAGTAGGGACCTAAACCTAATAGGTACCTACTCAATTTATACTCAGTTTTCCTAAGCTACGTCTTGGAATCTATGCTGGCCCTTGCTACGATCTTGACCAGGATTTTTTTTTATTTTGAGGCGAAAACAGGAATGGGATTACTTTATCAATCATTCAACTTAGTCCATTGCGATCGCTGTTCCCGAGACTCGATCCTTCCTTTTCTTCATCCTTCCGAATCCATTTTGGTAAAATAGTAGTAGTCGTTTTCAAAAGATGCTTTTTAGTTACCTATGGGTATGATTAATTCAGCTCCCACTGTAGGTAATCGTGTTAGAAGGGTAGGTAAGGTAGGTTAGGTACATAGGCACATAGTTACCTACACTGCGATCCGTTGAGATGGGTCATGATTATGGAAAATCGGAATATATTAACTGTAGAGTTTTTGTGTTTTTGATTTTAGAATTAAGACAACTGCATTAAAAGTATTTCAAAAATCCGTCTCAATGAACTGCGGGATCCATGACCACAGTAGCAGTAGCCGTATATAAAGCAAGTACAATAATATAAATACCTACAAAACCATTTGTAATGTCCAAAAATGTTATAAGTACCTACCTAATACCTACCTAAACAGCTCTAGCGGAACTTTCAAAATCCTAACTATGCTTAAAATGAAAGCACATCAAAGCAGGTTGCCTGTTCCAAACAGTTAGATATTCACAATAGCCATTCCTGTAATATACCTACTTTTATCCATAGTAGGTAGGTACATAGGCGTATGTCGGCTACCCGTTTGTTTACACTATGTTCGTGTGGGGAGTAAATAAACCTGCATCTCTCAAGGATGAGGAAGCTCTTCTTTCAGCTCGTGACCTCTCTAAGGTGTGCGTGCACGAAATTAATACGCCTACTCTACTCTGCAAGCTTCTACACTACTTATTTATTTATGAACATTTCTTTCCACTAAAATTTTAATGCAAATTTCACTCTGAAGTCCCCAAGTAATTTATGACTTAAACTAAGTAAAAAAGGTCAGCGGGAATCTGTTGTTTTAATATCGTTACGTGAATAACAAAGTTATGTCGTTTAGGAGTTTTGTCGTCCCGATGGGCGGTGGGTAAATGTTTATTTTTATTGTTCAAATCTACCCCCGGACATTAACTTAATAGCCGCCACGAGAATTTGAGCTACGGCCTGCCGTGCCGTTACTTACACCGAAATAAACATGCTATTTAAATTGTACGCGTAAGCTATTTCAGAACTAAAACAATAAATAATAATAGTGTAGACCAGCATCGCTACGAAAACCTACTTTATTAAAGGATTTAGTTACACATTTATCATCAAAACATTAACAGCGAACTTAATGAATTTACAGTTTACATCAACCCCTGAATTAGAAAAGCTCTACGAACGGTGCAAACGCGCCCTTCGTAGCAGCGGCGTAGCGGGTGTCGTAGGCCGAGCGCCGCGCGTGCGTGCGTCAGTCGGCAGGAGCCGCGCGTAGCCGCTCCACGCCCGGCATGCGCTCCCGTGCTGCCCGCGGACCCCTTCTAACATATACACACCACCGCGCGCCCCTGTAAGTACACTTTTTCAATATAAATAGCAAGTAGGAACTATATTTCCAAGTTTTAAGCACTTTTTCATTCAAAAGCTGTCATGCGGAAATGGTGATTTCCGCACGTGGATCCATATTTAGCCGGCAGTGCCTTCCCGACGCACAGTTACAAATGAGCGGTACGTTCGATAGCCCACTGCCCCTGTGAGAGGCTTCCAAGTGAGCCCTTCCTTCAAGGGTTGTTCTGTATTCTGATTAAAACGTTTTGTTTTGAATGTAGATCAAGATTCAACTGTCACGTTTTGTTGAGCGTTTGGGGTTAGTTTATGAATATTTTATTGTGGTTGTGTGGATTCGCACGTGGATTATGGTAATGTTGTAGGTAAATAGACCGAAAATGTGAATATAAGGTTTTTCTTTTAGAGAGGCAACAATCCATTTGAACACTGCTTATGTGTTAACAGCATTATCAAAGTATCCCAGGTACTGGATAAAAGGAAAAACCTATATAAAATTATTTATCCTAACACCTGGCTTAGGTTTGCACTAAACCGCAATTGATAAAGCGGCAGAATTCTCAAAGCACTCCTTTTTCAGCACAGAGCACACCATGTAAAAAAGCATGCTTGTAATAAGGAAGTGCATACATGTGAGTAGTGTAGGCTCGCGGTGTAGCAGACTGCTCATTTAAAACGAGCTGGCTCGTCGTCGGATTCGACAAACAATTGCCGCTCGTCTGGCGCGCCGGCAGCCGGCTCAAGCCTTTCAGTCTTTTTAGTTTGTCTACAATTCCGTGAGGCCTCGCCGAGACAGCTTGAAAGCGGTCCGCAATTAGCCCGAGTCTGGCAAGCTATTGCTTCGTATATCTACGGATTCGTTTTAGAGACGACGGAAGTAATCTGCATGGTTGGACGGTTCTATGCTGTCTTCTTCGTATTTATATTCATTTGTGTTGAAAATGTATAATGTGAATTTAAATTACATCTCTAAAGTACGCTCTACTAAGTTTATCAGTCGGAAGATTCAAAATGTGTTCCACGTACAAAATCAAGGGTAGGGTACCTACATAGCATCGACATCAACCCTCAAGCTTCTTTGTAAAACAACCGTTATATCACGTAAACTTAAATTAATTTCAAATACTTTGTTAATTACAAATGTCTGCAGCACAAATTTGCGTGCTCAGTGTGAACAATAGCAATGTAAATACACATGCCATGTGCACACTAAGTTGTTTTACACTTAAATGAAACGACAAGCCGAGCTGTGTTCTACGTCTGCCTTCATAATTAGAAGATTGATGGTGAGATTAACGCAATTACAGAGCTGGAGGGGAACAGAGATTTTCATCTTGAACAAAACTGAATAATTTGTTAGAGAAAATATTTCGTACAAGAAAATTTGGTTAACAAAATACTCGGTGAGACCTTCGAGATTGTAGGAGGCGTCAATTAATCTGACGTAGACGGTCGACGGTATTGATGCTGCCTCAAGACTTGAGATGTATAATATACCTAGGCTTTAATATAATCAAACCAATGTTGTCTTAGGACGTGATCCCAGTTCCATAATATAATAACTATTGGGCTTTAACAATGCCCAAGAGCTATCATCATTTATGAGGCGGATTCATGCGAAACAAGCGATAGCAGGAAAATGTTATTTTAATATTAAGGGAGCGATAATGCAGCTATAGCCAATTTACCACAAGCTCATAGAAACTAGTGTAATCTATTCATTATTATTTCTATCTCTATTATCTACCCGCATAGTACATCTACCGGTCTCGTAATACACATAAATATAAACAAGTAAGTATATGTATAAGTAAGTACAAAAACACATATCAAGAAATGTCTTCTCAAATCATGTAGGAAAAGTTAGAAGTATATTTAATTGAATGTCATGTCGAATGATTGGGACTCGATATTTTCTCGATACGTCGGTATTTCACGCCTCGTGAAACTGTGACGATTTTCGGATATTGGAAATTTTCTCGGTTGCTTCGAAGTCTCATCTTGATTCCTATCCGTTCCATCTTGTTTAAGTTGCATTTATAATAAATTAGGCATGGTTTCATAATTATTATTTGATTATTATGCAATTATTATGTGATTATTCACTTATTAATTGCCAATACTTTTATGATCAAAACAGTTTGGAACATACTTACTTAGTTTCATATTGTTCTCATATCTTCACCTATAATTTTATTAGGTAGAATGTATATAACGCCGTATACCTACACTCTCACAATAGGTACTCTTAACAACCATGAGGACACAATAGTAAAACAAACACAAAAAATCAATCACTTCAACACAATGTTAATCACAAAACAACAGCGGTTGGTTGGCAACATTTTTAAATAAAGGAGACACAAGAATAGCTTGGATCTGCTATTGTTGCGATCCTCCCCTGCATTATCAGGGACGCCCTGAATAAATGAATATTTGATTTGCTAATTAAGCTACGTCAGAGGCAAAGGCAGTGCACCTTTATTTTTGTAACGTGACTAAAAAGGTAGGAAAGGCTTTTGTTATTCAATTTGATAAAATGTTTTGAATAGAGTCGAGTTGCATTCCATTAAAAACTCTTTTGTGCTGTGATAAGCCACGAAGGAGCTAAAAAAGTAATTTAATATTTTAGTTTAATTATTTAAACTTGTTAGACAGACTGATGTTTTAATTATCTTTAGGTACCTACTTCTAACTGTAATATTGAGTCGCGTCGTGAAATTCGGCGTTCAAGTTTCAAGTTCTCTCAAGAACTTGTTGATGTTCACTTTAAGTTTTGAATAAATAATCTGTACAAAACTGGTACAAAACTTTTGCAAAATGAAAATTAGTCTTCATAAACAATTCAGTTTCGGCGAGTCCGCTTAGCTTATACGGATCCCTTGTTTCGGGTTAAACGAAGCTTAACTAAAGCTGTAGGACAAACGAATCCAAATTCTTATTTTTGAATACCTAAGTAAAATCTGAAGGAAACTATAATAGTTGAGCAGACAGCCTATTTTCGCCCGCAAATATTGATACAACGTTACCTAATTCCCCTCATACATTTTACTCATATTTCAGTTCCATTACGATTGTATTTCGGGACAATAGACGTCGAACCTTGTTCAATTTCCAATAACTATGGGTTACCTTAATGTAACGTTCATTCATTCAACGTTGCCGTCGACATTGACGATATTCCAATTTAGTTTTGGTCGGGTGAATTGTTCGCTTGCAATTCGTTTGTGTAGCATAATGGTGGACGTATTATTGGAGATTCTATGAAAAGAGTAAAGTATTATGACGTCATTTCGGTGATGGGATGGCAATCGAGTGGAAAGGATCGTGGGTAAACACACTCAGCGCCGCCACGGTTAAAACCACTGTAGTTTTGAAGACATTATATTTTCTCCCTTTACGCCTTGGCCTAAGTAAAGGGAGAAGTAATGTCTTCAAAACTAGTGGTTTTAACTGTGGCGGACGTGGGTGTGTCGTCCATACATACCTAACAACGTACATTTTGGGCACTGAATCACCCTGGGACAGATTTAGATGCACCTTGACCTGAGTAAAGGGAGCAGTAATGTCTTCAAAACTACAGTGGTTTTAACTGTGGCGGACGTGGGTGTGTCGTCCATACATACCTAACAACGTACATTTTGGGCACTGAATCACCCTGGGACAGATTTAGATGCACCTTGACCTGAGTAAAGGGAGCAGTAATGTCTTCAAAACTACAGTGGTTTTAACTGTGGCGGACGTGGGTGTGTCGTCCATACATACCTAACAACGTACATTTTGGGCACTGAATCACCCTGGGACAGATTTAGATGCACCTTGACCTTAGTAAAGGGAGCAGTAATGTCTTCAAAACTACAGTGGTTTTAACTGTAGTGGACGTGGGTGTACCAGCCATATATACCTACCTAACCTAACCTAACATCTTCGGAACTGAATAACCCTGGGACAGATTTGATGCGCCTTGGTCTGAGTAAAGGGAGAAGCAATGTCTTCAAAACTACAGTGGTTTTAACTGTGGCGGACGTAGGTGCGCCGCCAATAAATGTTTGCCTACGATCCTTTGCTCTTATTTATCTTGGAAATACTAGGTAGAATAATAGAATCTGTTTCCGAAATAGAAAACTTTTTACGCGATGGTCCTGTGCCAGAAAACATACTCGTAGACTTTAGTAAGTTTGGAAAAGTTCTAAGACACAATAGGACCGTAGGATAACTTATTCGAATCTATTGAGCAAGATCAGAAAATACAGTGCCTACCGAAAATAGTTTGACTATAAAACCCCAATAAGATAACAAAAAGGACAGTTCAGTTCAGACTTACGCTGGACGAAAACTAAAAGGTTTTCCTTCTGGGTACTATTTACATGTATACGGTGACAGTTTTATCGATAACGCGATTCCTTTCCCCGCCAACTTCACATTTGTTTAAGTTGTTTCGATAGAAAAAGGGATCTGCGGCGAACTGCGAAGTTGGATACTTTGTCCCGAAGCCACAATTTATTAGTTTGCTTTCGATTCATTACTCAGCTTGAGCCCGGGGTTCGTAAAACATCTTATTGGAAGATTGTGCACGTTTATTGTCCCTTTTATTGAATGCTACAAGTGTGCTCACAAATAGTTTATATAGATTTTTTACTGACTCGTTTTTATGTGTGTACCTAAGTTTTATGTGTGTAACATACAAAAAATTAATCAAATATATCCAATAGTTTAGTTACGATAGCGTCGATAGCTAGTCAAAGATCGGCAAATCCCATACTTGGCCCATCACTACAATTTAGTTTGTTTGAAAAGAATACTTTTTTAATTTCCATGTTAGGATTTATTTGATAGTTTCAAAATACTCTTAGGCATCAGTATTGCCAGTGTTTTCATTTACCATTGTTGTATTGTAGTCTCCACATTGAAACTGTTAATAAATATAGGAACTCCTCAATCAAACAAGAAAAATAATAAAGACTTTGTATAGTTGCATTCGTTTCAAAGTAACTGCAATAACTTCTTAACAATGCTGAATCCTGCCCCAACTTTTGCGGTAATTCGTTTTTGATAAGCAATAGATTTCGGATCACTATGAATCTCACGCACAGCATCATTCTGACATAATCTGCTATTAATCGTGAAACGTGTATCGTTAAGAGGTTCAATCAATATTTCATCAGCGGTGAGCTATCGAGCGTATAGTTCCGAGTGCGGACGGATAGTTAAATAAACTTTCCAACTGCGGTCGCCCCGTAATGGATTGCTAATATTAGCTAAATCTCGTAAGTTTACACCCCTCTCTGAACTGGATAAGTCGGTTCCATCCGTCTTTTATCCGGCGATTCGTATCCTACAGCCCTGGGAGGGTGGCAGCCGTGGCAGGGCGTCGAAACGTTAGTTAAGTACTAGCAGCGTGTATACGGGTAGCGCATAGTGAGTAATAGGTTTTTGAATGAAGGATATTGATGATTGATTGCGAACGAAGTAGATTGCGTTGGAGGGTCAGTAATTTTTTAGTTGGATTTTGCTGGCGTAGGCTTAATAGTTCGCCGTATGGAAGAGAAATTCGATGGATTGCGAAAAAAGGCATGTGGGTGTAGCTTGTGTCGATTGTTTCAGAGTTTTCAGACTGGTTTTTCATAACATTTAACAAACTTTACTTAATTTTTTCTAATACCACTCTGTCTTTAAGTTTTATCTTTACTTATCTACTTTGCTTATCGAAAATCTTACTCCAGTTGATTAAATATATCGTGACAATAGATAATGGAATAAAACTTTCTTTTTTATAAGATGTGCCATTGATGGAAATTGAGAGGGTGCTGACTGCGCCCTTTTTTACGAGCTTCGCTACTGTCGCTAGACTTTCTTGAAATATGACACGGCGAGGGCTCGCACTCCCACCAGACACAGTATTGTGGTTCCCCGTTAACGGCCTTTTCTTCGCAATGAAATGACGACACGATAAAACATTTTATGTCACTACTTTTGTTTACTTCAAAGCGTGAGTTTTGATGACAGGAAAATGTAGAGCAGTCTCTGTTGGGGTAACAATTGTCTCGCTCGTCGACGAACGTTTGATGTATTTTCCTAAAACCTTTGTTCAAGTGTCGCGGACGAAAATGTTTTCCTCGTGTATCGAGGCGTGAACGACGCGCTGTGCGTACAATGTTCATGTCACGGTGAGCTTTCCTTTCAGCAAAATGATGTTTGATTTTCCCTTTAATCTTTGGTTATGGAATTCGATGACAACAATGTGTTCGTGCTTTGGAGATATTGGTATTGGAGCTTTAGCTTTTAGCATAAAATCGAAAGAGATAATGTATTGGCGTTGTAAATTGTGAGCGTGCAAGAATTAGATTGACATAGACTTTGTTATAGGTGCCGTCGTCGGCATGCTGGGCGCGCGGCTCAAGTCATGGATGGAGGCGCAGCTGGGGCGGGCCAAGAAGCGTAAGCAGAAGCAGTCTAGGCAGGCAACGGCGACGGCGACCACGGGGCCTCTGCCGCCTCCCCACCTATCATCACCTGAAAGCGCGTACAGTACGGGGTACTCCACGGATGGTACCTCGCCAGGGACTGCTCCCGCCCCGCTTGCCGCTCCGCTCGTGGCCCCCCCGCCGCCGCCCGCGCCTCCGACCACACATCTCTACCATGAACCAGCCAAGGTATGTTTACGTTTAGCCATAAAGTACTTTCTGATAGCGTCCCAAAGCCGAGCATATTACTGAAACGAGAGTTTGAACAGTATGGTAAACAGTGTGGGAGGTACACGTCCTAATCTGCGGTATGGGCTCCTTTCATACTGAAGTAAGGACTGAGGGCCTTTTGAAAATGGATTAGTGGTAGTAGCTACCTGCTACTACCACTAACCTTAATCAAAATTGGTCAAAAGTTTGTTTACCTACTTACTATAGAAAGAAGAATGGCAGGCTAGTATGGAAGTTTAGTACCGCTGTTAATTTTCGTGTTTTGTATAGTTTTTATATTTAGTCGATAGATAATATCATCAATAAATAGATTATAAATTATCCGATTTTTAGAAGTTAGGGTTCAAAAGTTATTTTACTTTATTTTATGTATGAGAGGTTACATTTTGAGGTAGATAAGTACCTAGGTATATTGTAAGATGACAGTTGATTGTCAAATGTGGTTGTTTACAAACTAAAACCTACTTAGTCACTATTATTCCTTTTATTCCTCATATTTAGTCTGTGGTTGATCCTGTCGACGTTAAGAATAGCCAAGATGCTCACCGAGTTTTATAGACTATTGCTAATAATCCCTTATCATTATTCATGGGTACCTCGAAAATGCATTCATATTTTACGTAAATAAGGTGCATACTATCTAAACCTTTTTTTAATAATATGTTGTATAGTTTTCAGTAAAATAAAACAATAGTTTTGTTTAAAAAAGCTTTTATTTTAATGCATTCAAAATGTTCGCAAAATCACTTCATCTAAGAAGGGAGCAGGTCGCGTCATACCCTCATGGCGAGCATAACTCAAGTACCAAATGATACTCAGTACATGCGAGCAGCACCCCACAGTTCTTAACCTCTCTGCTCGACAAGATTTTGACACGTGACACATCAGCTAACTCGACGGGGTGTTGCGAATTCCGTCATGAAAATCAGGAATTTACATGAACTTTCAGCATTCGAATTTATTAAAAAAAGTATGTAACCGCATCTATTTTATACAATAAATTTGTGGTAAATATCATAAATTATATGTTGAGGTCGGTCAAACCGCGTCAGTCGACTGCGAAAGTTGTATAAAATAGGTATAAATACCCCTATTCAAAAAGTAGGCAACTCAGATTCCCTGAAAATATGTACATAAACAATCTTCTCTCTTGCTGAAAATATGCAAAAGGACCAAATAAAGATATTATCATTCTTTCTGCATTCTTACTTTTACCATTATTCATACTTATACTAGATAAAAAACACGATCAAATATGAACAAAAATTAACAAAAATTGTGGTGCGACGTGACACTTCTTAGTGCTTACCGTTCACCCAATTTTTCTATTTCGATTCAAATGTTGCACTCAGCCTAATCGATATTCGTTATAATCAAACTTGATTAAAAATTGTAGAAACTGAATAAAAACTCTTTGGTATATTTTTCATTAATTATTTTATTTTTTAAATTAATTTTAGTAATAAGTACATACACGTACACTGTGGAAAGTGGTGTAACGTTTTAGGGTTCCGTACGACCGAATGAAAAAACGAAACTCATATAGGATCACTCATGTCACGAGTCTTGTGTCTGTCTGTCACAGCCAATTTGCTTCGAATCTACTGGACCGATTAGGTTGAAATTTGGTACACATATACATTTTAGTGACCCAAACACGGAAGTGTAATGTAAATAAATGGATTTTGCAAATAGTCACTTTTGGGGGGCCAAACAAGAAAATTAAAAAAAAAAGTTTTCGGAAAAGCGTTCATACTTGCGACGGTCTTCTTCTAATTTGATAGCAAAAGAGAAAGAAAGGGAAAGTGTGAATTTAGTCAAAATGAAAATCCAAGATGGTGGCTGCAATTTTTTTTTTTTCCTAATATCTGTCGTTTTCATAGTTTGCGATGGTGATAAAGTCAATAGTTAGGTCAAAATGTAAATCCAAGATGGCGGCTGCGAAAAGTTTTTGTCATGTGTGTCGTGTGGTTTTCGGGTGATAGTGTTGATACCCAATAAGATGAAATTATAATTGTATTTTAAATAAATTACCATAGACATCAGTCGCTATCGATTGTAAACTCGATAGCCAAAATCCGTAAAAAAGGACCTCTTAATTATTTCGTCACGTCCGTTCGTCCATGGGTTCAGATATCATACAGGCATTTTACTCGGACACCTATTTATACTATATCGTTGAAAATTTGGAAGAAGGTTTATTCTTTACACCACCAAAAATCGTTTAGTAAAATTACGATAAACATAATTAGGGGTGTCATTCCTCAACATGCAATCGAGGGACGAAAAAAAGATCTATTCACATAAGCATGTAGCATTGTTGGATCTTATAATAAAAATGATAAGATGCTTATAAGTGACTGCTTTTTAAAGTGAATAACCCATTGTAACCGAAAATAACCCGTATTTCAACAATGAATTATGGGTTATTTTCGGTTACAACTGCAGAGTTAACTTTGTTTTTCGTAGTTTTTTCTAGAAATACAAACTTATTTTTGCAGTCGAAAAATTAATGCTGTGCAATGTGCATGCGTATATGTTCATCCCAACTACGGAACCCTTTTGTGCGTGGTCCGACAAAGACAAGTCAGTTTCTTAAATTTCGTTGGGAAAGTCCCACAAAAAAAAAAAAAATTCTAGTACCTACTAAAGTAACCTAATAAAAACAAAAACTACCAAGCTCATACAACTAAAATAAAATATTAGCGTTTGCGGAATTAATTTATCACCATTACCAAACAAAATTTTGTTAAGCCTACGCCTACCTAAAAAGTATACTGGGCATTCTGTAGCAAACTATCAGAAAAGAGTATAAAAAATAAATAATTGTCCAATATATTAAAATAATTTTGAACAGCGAGCGCATTCCGTTTTTAAATTCAATTATAGAAACATTCCGGCGCGAAATTTTATTCAAAAGATGAGGTACCTAGCCCGGCCATAAGGGCCTGTGTAACCGAAAAACGATTAAAATAACATTAGAAAAGTATAAATGATTAATTTAACCAGTGCTTAATGTATTTATTGTGTAAAACAATTTTATTTCAATTTCCAAGTAAGTATCGATTTCTTATATTCGACATATTAATTAATCGAAAAGAACGAAATTTAAAAAATAATCGTTTGGCATAATCGTTTTCGGACATCATTACAATAAAAAAAAGTATAATGGTCGGCGATTTTGAAAACATTTTCAGTAGTGGTAATGAATAATACGTGTTATTGGACCTGTGTTCGTATATTATGTTAAGATTTGGACATTTTCTAGTTGTATATAATATCACGAATAATATTTGTCACATTTTAAATCGTATCTGCATGTGTATGAGTGATATTCGTGAAAAGAAAAAATGAAAACACGCACGATTGGCGCGAAACTTCGTCTTTGGATAACACAAAACTTCATTACCACTATTTATTTAACTTGAACAATGGATGAATTCGTCAAATAATTAAATGATGTATTATTCACTGCCCCTGTGGTGGGTTATGGATGTTCAAAATCACCAATTTTTATGTTTTTTAGCCTCGACCACCACTGTCATCAAAATGGTGATTATGGTATTTACAGTCTTGAATTTTATATAGGTTCATTAATTAACTTGCACGCTGAATATGAAAGATTTAATGGCGTAAACATAATGAGTTTTTATCCAACTCTCATAATTAACGCACATTCATAAGATTTGATGGGTAGCATATTAAATATTTCCATAATCGAGATAGGGTGTCGTATGTGGTAATTCTGGGGTCCAATTGGATCCGCTACCGAGCCGGCGGAGGTTTTTGTGTTGGGGTCCAATTGGGGGCCCTTCCGAACTATACGGTTAAGCCAACGATACAATTACAGCAATAACTTAATATTGCTTCCCGACCATTCATATTATTTCCACAATCGGATAGTGTTGACCAGGCCCTCACTCTCGTCTCTTAGAGCGTGCCGTCTCATGCGAGACAAACTCAGGTTGCAATTAATGCACTGTACACTCGACATCTCGTCGAAATCCAACACACTATGCACAAGAATGAAATTGAGCGTCCTTTCACAATTGTCACAACAATACCACTTATTAAGCGTCCATTCGCAAAGTAACGCCAACAATATCAATCGCTACGGAGGAAAAATGCTCAACTCAGCGTATCATCGTAATCAAAAACACTTAAAAATGCATAAACGGATTCACACACAGCAATTCAATAAAACAGCAAAGAAGCCATTGACAAGTGACAGATGATTTTCTTGAAATATCATTTCATCAACCACTATATGGTTTTATTTTACACATGGCTAGTTTTGAAAATGTGCATTGCGTTTTGTTGTCAATAAATTAACGTTTAGTTATTTAATTGTTATCATTTTTAAAATCCCTTTTTTTAAACGTTTCCAAAGTTCTAAAAATATAATAAATACGTAAAAAGAATTACTTTAAGGTCCTTTATAAGTGCTGAATGTCTTATAGCGAAACACCAACTAAAGTTGGCGGTACCAAATCTGCCGTTCTTCTTTATTTAATTCGGTAGTGCTTCTTATTAGGTAGGTCCTTGATTTAGCTAGTAGGTAACGGATGGTTAGTAGGGTCCAGAGAACATACTCGGTTATAACGAATTATAAATGTTCTATCTAAGTGACACTAGTAAAAGTGATCATGCAGTGCAGAAGTACAAATTGGATACGGAAAAAAGGTTCGGAAATGGAATATTCCACTGGGCAATACAATCTACCTGATTTGATTTATTAAGGTTGATTGGATCAACTGTTTTCACGTGACCAGTCACCATAACCTGGAGCCAATACAAACAGAACGGGATATCGTCCTCAAAATAAAAGGCAATCGTAAAGTTTTGTGAGCTGAACACAAACATGTTTTTTACTGATATTGTTTGTGCGCTAGGTACTTACTTACTATGACGATCTATCTAAGTAATACTTAGGTTTTGTTTTCAATCTCAAATAGTAAATCAATATTGGTTCAATCCGCGATCTTACACCATAACGCCATTATTGGGGTATTTTCCCGTCTCGTCTGTATTGGTAATAAATACAATATCTACCCCAGTTGAATACAAGTTCGAGCTTACACCACAAATCGGACGTGATGAGATAAAACAAATGAATGACACATTTAATAATTTATTCACGTACAGTTTTCAATTAGCCACACAGTTAATACATTTTCAACCGTCTGACATAAAGCCAATAGCCGTCATTATGAACTTAATAAGACCGTACATGAATAATGTACACAAGGCTACACATCAAGCTATACATTTCCAGTACAAGCTGACCTCGCAATGTACGGAAATCCCATACAATGCGAGATCAGCATAAACTGGAAATGTATAGCTTGATGAGTAGCCGTGTGTACGTTCTACACGGACTGAATAATGTTGGTACAGTGGCATACGTGCTTATATGCGCTCCGGGCTTTATTAATTAAGTAGACCGTACTAATTGAAGGGTGGACCTCCAGGGCTATTTAAAGTCGGTTGGCCTAACATCGGTTTCAATTAGGTATAGCGTATATTGTTTGCTTGATGTGTGGGCCTAAATGTCATGTGTATGCTTAGATAAGCACGTTATGCCCTAGTTGTACCTCATGTATAAATTTAAAATAAACAATAGGTACATAGGTGCTTACTGGAGTCTCAGCCTCAATAAATCGGGCTCAGTTTTCAGAAATTAAGATATTTTAATACTAAACCAATAGATAAAGGGAACGTAGATATAGATTATCGGATTTATATTTATGTGTCGAGGAATGTTGTTACTTCTAATGAATTAACGAACAACACGTAAATTTCAAAAACGTAATTAATTTTACCGTAATAAACAAAGTAAATCGAAACAACGAACGTAAAAACTTTTCAGTAAGAAATCATTGAACCTCTGGCGTGAGCTTCCAAATTCATAACTAGATGGCGTTGGTGTCGAATTGAATCGCGCTATCGTTTGTTTACAGCCGTTTGGCCGGTGTCGGCGGTCGCGTGGTACCACAACTTTCCTTGTCTCGGGGAGCATAGTGCGCAGTGATCGTAAAGTGAGAGCACTTATGCTGACACCCACAAGTTAATCTTGTATACCCGCGCCCGGCTGCCGTGAGGGAGTTCGAGCGCAATTTTTATAAAGCCCTCTTACTTACAGAGGGCGTAGAAAGAAACTCGGATTAAATGAATTAACACAAAGTTTTTACTGGTTTCAGAAGTCTAAAACATGATCCTCCTCTTGTAATCCAGAATTCTCTTGCTTGAAGGAAGAGGTACCTATCTGTTTCGCTACGTCACAATCCTACAAAAACTTCTTACATAATGTTAGAAAACCTGACCCATATTATAATTCCATTATCTTCAATTAAGTAAACAATACCATTTATCTCTAATTTCAGCGTCGCTCCTCCAATGTGGTGGTCCGCCGCTGTATTCCGGAGCCAACCCCTATTGCAGTGGTGGTATGCGCGACACCATCTCCCCGACCACGGTGCCGTATCAGGACCAACCCGTGGATGGGCGCGACCTCGCCCAACAGAAGGAGGCCTTCAAACATAGTGCACCAGCACTCGCTGCAGTGCCCACCAACGCAGCCGCAGCTGCATCACGCTCCGTACTCACTTGATTCTCATGTCAAGTATGGTTCCAGGTGAGGTGTCTTCATTCAAGTGTGATATATTTTTTCAGCTAGAAATTTTATTGGGGAAATTGCGTTGCGCTCCCCGATAAGTCCACAAACTACTCGCAGTAGTTACCAAACCTGTCAAACCTTATGTACCTATTAAAAATATAATATAAGTAGTTAGTTACTTACACCAAATCGTTTTTTTTGCTAGAAGAGCAGATAATTTAATGTATATGTTTGAATGTATTAAGAATCAATTTAAAGACAGGAATTTAAAAAAAAATTGGTCGGTATCAGACCCGAAATCAACTAGTATTGTTGATTCTTGTAGCTGAATAGTACCTACTAATATAGTAGCCGTTATAAAAATATGACCTAAAATTAAATTAGGGCTTTTAATGACTAATAATAAGATTATTAACATATTAAGTAGTAAATATTAATTTAACACTATGATGTAGCAGGTAGAATTAAGTTAAGTAGACTGAGGAGCACCGACGTAAGTAGGTTACTGGCACTATGCTAGTTCAACGAAGTTAGATGATAATTCAATTACATCGCTGCCTACCGTTAGGTGTAGGCATATTTGCATTTATAATAGCAAGGGCGCAAATTATTGACAACAACAAGGGGACGCAAATTTTTGGTATTCATGAGGTTGCAAGTTGTAAACAAGTTCAAGTATTTGCTTTTTATAAAGCTTGTGGTTTGTATACGCTAACTGACCCATGCCCGGGAGCGAAAACCATGGAATAATGTAATCTGTCTTTTCATCTGGCTTTAGAAAGGCGAAGTTGAAGGGGTTAAATTCTTACTTAACCTAGTAAAGTATTGCAACTATGCCAAACCACTGTTACGAGATTTCAAGTACTTGACTTACATTTCAAATTCAAAAGTAGATGAATTCAAATTCATCTACTTTGCAGCTACTTTTATTCAATACGTTTGCTAAGAATAGAATAGAATCGCTTTATTTCGGACACAAATATCCGTATAGTGTTAGTAACATACAAAAAATAACTTATTGCCTAGTGTTAGTACAAATCAACCTCCGCACAAACTGCTGTACAATCGGAGAACCGAAGCTCTCGGCTACAGTTTTCAGGATGCTGTTCCGTCTGCCCCTCACTCTCCTCAGTAGCGACGCAGTTTTTTTGCGTATAATTGCATACAAGCCGTCGGTGCGGGCTTGCGCAAACATTTCCGACGCGCTACAGTGCTAAGTGGTGTCAAATTACTGAAACATAATTTTCGCAATTCCGCATCCAGTTGTAAAAATATTTGTAATCCGCAAAATTATTACAATGCCTTTCCAAATTCCAGGTCACCGCATCTCTCGCCTCATTTATCACCGGAGCCTCACAGATCGCCTTACTATCGGGGAGGGGCCTCCAGCGACGAAGAATGCCGAGGAATGCGAACGAGAGGCAGGGAGACGGCCATATTGTCTGATGCTGACTTCGATTCAGACGGAGACACAGGGCTGGATGGAGGAGACGAAGATGACGATGAGACTGCGTCGCCGGGGAGGAGGAGGGCTCGGAGACGGAGGCCGCCGCGACGACCGCCGCGGTCTGCAGGTGAGATGACGACCGAGGAATATTAAATGCCATTGTGAAAATGTTAGCCAGTAAGCATAGTTCCGAGAGTACTCAAGATTGAAGAGTGCTCAGGGCGTAGGCATGTTGGTAGGTCAAAAGACATGGCGTTTAAGTGGCCCTCGTAAGGAGTGTTATGGACATAAATATATTTACGGGACAGGATCAACTTCCACAAATGAGAGAAATTACTGCAATAGAATCTATCTTGTCATTGTCATTATTAAATAATGTACAAAAACATACGAGTTTTGAATTATCAGCTTTATTTTCAGGAGCGACCCCACCTCGGATGCGTCGCCGTAACCACGCACCGTCAGCTCCTCCGGTTCGTGAGAGGGATCCTCTACTGGAGGCTGACAGGGAAGCCGAGAGGAAGTACAGGGAGCTCATTAGAGAGGCGGAGAAGTTGCTCGTCACCGTTTCACGAGCACCGCTTGAACCGCCACACAACCCGAGAGTTAGGGAGCTCAGGGCAACTGAGGTAAGACAGGACACTGTGACTCACACAGTTATATTCTTCGTCTACCAGATTATGGCGACTTTGGAGATCCTAGGGGCATGATAAAAGTAACCAAATCTTATTTACTTATAAAGAGGTATCGAAGAGATGAAAATTATAGTGTTTTACAGCATAATTCTATTGGATTAACTCTTGCCTTTCTGGACTATCTTTTACTCTGCATGATAACCTGGACATTGTAACTGTCTTTACGTACTATTTTATTTTGTATAGCCCCTCTGTTCCTAGCATTAAAACAGCCCAAAACCTTGTGTTGTCAGGTGGAAGCCCCCCGTAGAAGTCCGGAGCGCACTCATATCACGAACTTCATGCGCGCGAACTCCCCCGAGCCCGCGCGGCGCCTGTCCCCGGTGGCGCGGCGCTCCCCGCTGGCCGCGCCGCCCCCGCCGCCCGTGGCGAGGCGCCTCACCCCCCCTTCACCCACTGATAGACCTCACTCCGAGCCCCCCAAGAGGAAGGCTTATGCTCGGGATGAGGTTAGTTTTCCATGCATGTATGGACTTTGATGATATCCTTTTTCTCTCTCTATTAGAGCAGAAACTATATTGCTTGACTTTCAATCTTGTAGTAATTCGAATGTTTTTATACTTTTGCCTTACTTTCATCACCTATCGATCGATTCAAACTTAATGGCGGCTCCGAAGTTAGCTTTTAGCTGCGCAGTACCCCACCTCTCACCCTCGCTGACACATGAAATTGTTACTGCGCAGCGACTCGCCTCATGTTCCGAGCCGCCATTAAGTTTGAATCGAACTGTATCATGATTTATATTCAGAAATAGCAACCTGTTTCATAGGTACTATAAATTAAAGTAAGGGTTATTGATGAGTCTGCAACTTTACTGGCAGGAGAAGCATTTCTACATGTGACAAATAAATTTCATAATATCTCTAGAAACAGATAAGTGGCTAGCAGTACATGGTGACACTCAAAAATGTAGTTAATAAGTAATGTTTAATGGCCAAAATCAGTGCTTTACAACTTCTTATAGTCTATATTAAAAGCTAGTTCGACATAAAACAAAAAAACGCGGGGGAAGCATTTTGCATATGAACATTGCGTGCATAGCATTAGGTCGAGCCTGTCCCATGGAGACCTTGTTGTCGAACGAATCTCGAAAACACCTATGTCAAATCATATATGTCAAAGTTACTAACGTCATTTCTATTACCAGGTCCTGCAGACCTTGGAAGGTCTCCGCAAGAGTCTGCAGCAGCAATCAGCTCTGCTAGCGGTGCAGCGGACGCGCCTGGACTCCCTATAGCCGCCAAACTGTCCCCTTCCCGTCCCGCACTCCTAGGTATTAGACCTATTTAGATATCGAGTAGTCAATGCCGATTCACGCTATATGATGCCATCATTTTTTTAAGGTCTATTATTATAGGTAGATCATTTTAAGTGGTTAACGCACTGCTCTCGTTGATTTCTTACCGCCTTACTAATAAACGTTGTATAGCGCCTGTATAGTTACACAACGCTTTGTCTTCTTCTTTCAAAAGTAATTTGACTTTTGAAAGAATAAGACAAACCATTGTGTAACTATACAGGCGCTATACAACGTTTATTAGTAAGGCGGATACTGTATAAAAAGTAAGGAAAGACAATAATTATGGATGTAGAGTACAACAAGGATACTGCTTTTTAGTAACCTCCTTAAATTCTCGTCAATCGATGTGGATATATTAAAAGTTCTGACCGTCAACGGGTTCTGGCAAATACTAGATAATAGTTATTCCATTGACGGTTCATGGATGGAACTTTTATTTATGCGTTTTACCCCGACACTATTCGTTCAACCTTCGGAATTCGAGAGCAGAGTGGTCCACACTAGTATAATATAATAAATTGTAATATCCGTTGTTTGTTTTGTTGATACATTTTTAATAATGCTTGTTGAAAAGGGTTTTGTTTTTCAACATTTAGCTTAATGCTTCTTTAAACTGTTGTTTACTGAAATTCTGCGAAACAGTTATTGCAGGTCAAAGCAGATCAATATCGTCGTTAGTTTTTCCCCCTTTTATATTTTGTTTGTCACCTATTTGTCTTCAGTTTTCGTTTTTTTTTCGTACCAACTAATAAGTTTGTCAATTATTTAGTCATTTACAGCTTTACTACACCTGGTGGTCGGTACACCAGGTAAGGTCATTTTGACGTCACAAGCCTCATAACAGCCTATTGACACTAAATAAGTATCATTTAATTTATACCGAAAATGAGTGGAATTAGTTAGTTACATGGTCAATTATTTTCATCATAGGAAGACAGCAATAAAGAATCTTAGCAGAATTATGTTGCTGGCTAAAAATGTGTGCAAGAAATCAAGGATACATTATAATGTTGAGTAGATGAAAGAAAGCTCATCGTTTATAGCCACAGTATAATAAAGTATCAGTATTATGTCTCGGCAGTGACCTTAAAATAATTACCTACGACCGCTCGCTAGCTAAATTTTCTGCGTTCATGCATAACTGCCGCGCACTCGAGACTGTTGCGTACCGATACACACTGAGATTTCGAAGCGCGTCGTTTCGGCCGTTTAATACTGTTAATTATTTATATTGTGGTATTATAACTCTTTGAGTTGAACCTTTCTGATATATTTTGCTGTTTAGTCAATGTGTACTGGCGTTATTAGTTGTTAAGAGCGTGAACGGCACGTAGTTGTTCCAAATACTCCTTTTCTCTAGTCCCTCCATAAGTTCTAGTCAGTTAGCCTGTCGGGTAGTTAGTGTAGCGTTGTTATCTCCGTGTAGGCGAGGCCACTTTCATTATCTTCCATAATATTTGTAGCGTCATTTTATTAGTAGTACTTAGATTAGATGGTAACTGACGTCGATTTGTAGCTCTACTGAATCATTGAACAATTGGAAAATGTGTGAACCTGAAAAATGACACCATAGTAGTATTTTCGGAAAAATCTTCGACCCGAAAGTAGATTTTGTAAGTTTTGTAGTGAATTTCAGAATACGGGTCAATATTTTGCAAATGTTCATTATGATTAAGCAATATTAACAATAATATTATGAATTAGTGCCATATCTCTCAGTAGTGCTACAACGATGGTCGCACATACAGGTTAGATGTTCTGGGGTAGTGACGGAAAGTAGAAAATAAATGGAGTGCCATACAATTTTGTAAGCTTGGCCCGTAGGTATCACCAGACGTGATAGCGATGAGTCTCAAAAGTTAGTCCTTTTACCTTAGCAGAATTTCATCGCGTTATGGGCTGCACGTTAGCACTCCGTTTATAATCTACTCTGTGGGTAGCGTACGTATCGAGTAGCGCCGTAGTATAGACTAAAGCGGTCTCACTAGGGTAAGGGCGACCAGTGGCCACGGCGTACTAAGACTGCGTTATTATATCTTATATTAATTAACTTATATACAATGTTTACTCGTTATACTGTGTTCGTTCGGTGGCTGGCTGAGATGTCCACTTGTTCATATCGTCGTTTTCGATGATAGCAAAGTCTCTGGGCATTTGTTTACTCCGAGGTATCAAGGGATGTGCTTCAAGATTTTGTTGAGATACATCCTGGTGCTGTAGGAACAGTATCTACAGTTGTCAAAATACAAGTCTGCTTGCAGGAGCGTTCCTATAAAACTTTTTTTTTGTGGTTAGGAAATCATCAAATAACTTCTCCCGCTCTGGGCGGAGCGGGAGGGCGTGTCAGACTTTTCCTGACTAAACCCACCCGTGTTCCTTCAGTTGCCTGTTGCCAAGGGTCCCGGTATCCCTTTCGGACTTTCCCGCAGTTCCTATATCCCTAATTTCTTATTGCACCTTACTTTAAACCTGAGTTACCTACTTACCTAGCTTTTTCCATATTTGGACTAAGCGATTGAATTTAAGCCATAGTGTTAAGATTTTCGTTTATACCTAAGTAATGAGTTCTGTTTGGTAATGTCTTCCATTTAAGAGTTTACCAATTTAGTTCATATTTTAGTTAACAATTTTAAGGAATAAAATATGCTATCCTCATTTATTACCACAATTTTTACGTGGAGATGAGTTTGGAATTCCAATGTGACCCCTAAAATTCAAGAGAGGATGATATTATAGACTTTAATGGAAAATACCATTGATACCTAGTAACGTAAACTTGTTACCTGATTTAGAATACTTATATGCATTTTTAACTTTTGCATTTAATTAAATATAATTTTACTTTTTAACTTTTTTGTTTTGTCTGCAAATAAGAGTGAAAATCTTTTATCTGCTTTTTTCTTTTATGTACCTACGTAAGTATAATAGTAAAACCATGAGATTGCCTTGAATTTTAAAATTTTACTTCAATCATAAAATATTAATAAGTCTGGGCCAGCTACCGAGCGAGAAGGAAGTCTGTACTGGCTTCCATATTTTTGTTAGTGCAATTTTGGGGGGATCGGCTATACGTGCCAACATCCCCCCAGCTAAATGTAAATATTTATCCACTTTACTTGTTCATTGTACCTAAGTATAAATAAGATTTATACGTTTAGTTGAATTTTAATTAAAATATTATTCCAAGAATATGGTTTCATTTTGTCTTTTCCTTCATAATAGGTTTCTACCACATCACACATTCTTTTGTCGATTTTGCTATTGATAGTTCATGCAAATTCGATAGATGAATATCTCTGCCTATCATATTCGAAGTACAAGCCTGCTGTTACTGCAGCTACGCCATGTAATAATTAGATGGCGCTATGTTCAAAGTTTGCCATAGTGTTGTTCATACACGTTGCGATAGATGGCGTTGCCAGTTTGTAACACGAGCCAAATCGATGAAGGTTGATAGTGAAAATTATGCAATTTTCTAAATAAAACACGGATCATTGCTGCTGACGCAATACTAAATTACCCGCAATTAGCGTTAGGAGTGTTATTAATTGCACAAACAGAAACAAATGTTGTGCGTAAGTAGTTTATTCGGCAAATAGGGTCGTTGAACTGACAATAATATTGATTATTTAATTAAATATGACATAATACTTTTACATGGTGTAAACAAAGTGTTAGCAAAAAAGAAATAGAAATTATTTAAAAAATCTACGCTACAGATCGTTTGTTTTTGGAGTTTTTTCTTTTTATTATTTTTAATGCTCAACCATGCTACAACTGGTATTGTGTTGCATATTAATAGCATTTGACGAAAATTACAATCTGATGAATCAACATCACTAATTATAAAAGCGATTGCAAAAATAGAGCTTTGGAGATGCTGGGATTTGAACCCAGGACTTTCAGCATGCGAAGCAGACACTCTACCACTGAGTTACATCCCCGATGAAAACGTGGTTGAAATTGCCATATGGGGTCTACAATACATAGAGGAATCAACCCGAACTACGGCAAAGCCAAAAGGAAGGGTTATTCAAGATACCCTATTTTTTTTGACGGAATAACGATGAAATGGACTATCCGGTAAGTTGTATGCTACGGCGACGAAAGTCTCCCCAGTGAAATGACGCTTAGTTTATCTGTAGATTTGCGTAGTAGTAGGTACACACGGCTACACATCAAGCTATACATTTCCAGCATAAGCTGACCTCGCATTGTAAGGAAATTCTATACAATGCGAGATCAGCATAAACTGGAAATGTATAGCTTGATGTGTAGCCGTGTGTACAAGTAATTATCACAAATCTATGTTTCTCGAGAAACTGCGTAAAGGCGTAAATGACGTATTATGACCAAATATGGAGGAGTCAAAAGCTTCCGTTCCGTTAGTATATACTAATTAAATTATTAATGTTACGCCAGTAACACATTGTGGGCCGGATATTCGACAAATTGGGCAGTCTATAGGTATTATCGAAGGCATATTTTTAAATGTTAACAAGGCAATACTGGGCACAGTGAGCCTTCTGTTACGTAACGTCTTCCTGTCCCGATTCGAGGGTATTCATCCCATTTCTAGCAGTAGGAACATTATATCCTTAATATCCAACTCTTATAGCCATCCACTTTAATACAATATCTTAGTAGGTACCCATTTAATTTTATATCGCTGATATATTATATCTTCCTCGCTACTTCACTTACGCGTATGGATATTAGATTGCATTGTTGGATTATCAACGCTCAGCGCAGCGCCGAGAGTTGAAAATTCAACCCGACAAGAAATTAAGGCATTACATTTACTTATGCTAAAGCCATGCATTTTATCAGACAATCCTTTATTTTTAGACAGGTTTTTGACAAATGTATTGCGCGCGGTGTGCGGTAGACCGATAGTCGCCAATCAACTTGTCATTAAGCATGGAGATTTGTGTAGCGTAGTGTGCGAATGGGTTACTGATGCGTATGTTAGCAGGTTATTGGTCCATCGCCCTGGTTCACTTACTGACCTAAATGTATACAAGTATCTCTAAAAAAGGGGTCCTAATGTGTATGTAATGTAAGCACATTTAAAACATTTACTCTCACGTTTTTTATAATTTAGATAAGTAAATAATCTCTAGTCATTAGATCTTGTAATTTTTGTAATTAATTATTAAGTATATTGGTTTGTGGTTTATAGATATTTGAGTTATTTTAATACATTTCCCAATTAAAAACTGATCGATTCTGTCTAGAAAGCGTGCGAGAACAGGTGCTCCTTATTCGTACATATAATATGTAGAATTATAGAGCCTTCTCGAGGCCACGCAAATTTTATAATTTATTTTAATGACAGCTCAGATAATATTGCTACTTAAGTTGGATTATGCCCCAAGGTCTATAAACATACTTAAAAACAACTTGGTCGCCTTTGTTCTAAACACATGAAAATTAAGTACCTACTTTGATTCAGTCAGTTTGCAGTTTTATTTAAACATGTACGTTTAAATAAGTTGTGGTAGATCCCAAGTCCCCATAATATTGTTCATCGCCCCACTTACTTATGCTGCTTACCATCTTACCATGTACTCTTTCTATCTAACTGGTGTGAAAAGACGCTCAACGAAGCCGAGCGAGAGTCACTAGAACTACTTTTTTTTTGTACTGGATCATACCTGAGAATCTTCTGGTTTCAGAAGTTATTGAAGGTGAAAGTTCCAACTTCTTATAAATTTTTAATAAATTAATAACAACATTCAGCAATAATTTTTGTTCAAGGTACTGTAATTAAATTAATTAATTTAAGGTAATTTTTGTTAGGTTTGATTGTTTGGTGTACAGAATGATAGGTACATGATCAGGGCCGGATTTAAAGGTGTGTAGGTCCTGGCGCAACCAAGAAGTGGAGGCCCCTAATATTTTATGGAAAAGACGAAAAAAAAAGATTTAATTCGGCTATCGGTATCAAAGTAATTCAACGTATCATTTTTAAGACCACCAACCCAGGACATGAAAAGAAAATTTAAAAAGGTTCCTTGTGTATTAATACTGTTTTTATTAAAAAAAAACATATTGTGGAGGCCCCTAGTTTGTGGAGGCCCGGGGCCATGGCCCCTGTTGCCCCGCCTTAAATCCGGCCCTGTTACATGATATATGTACAAAATGAGATAACGGTTACGTGTCTTATTACACCCTCTACTTTAACAAATAAACTCTTCACTGTAATTGATATACCCTCGATATACAGCGTAAATCTGTGACAAAGCAGGCTCGGCGCTCGGTTACAAGTTCACAACCTCGACACTCAATAATCTGTCAATCAGGAAGAAGTTAATACTCATTTATAAACAGAATGCCTTACGGGTGAAAACGCTATAAATAGAAATAACATAAATTACGAAAAATATGTTAATTTGTAAGGAAGTGCGGAAATGATTAAAGTTCCAGCTGTTCCGGTTTGTGTCAGAAAGGTAAGACAAGGTAGTCATCGAGACCGCATTGTCATTAACTATGGTGTTAAAGTTCACTGCACAGTTATCTGTAATTTTAAGTTCTTGTACATTATTATCACCTGTTTAAAAAAATGGTATTTTACACAGGTACTTATTCAGATGGTAATAGTTAATTGTACTAGTTTAGTTTAGTAATAAATGGAACGGCGACTAAACAACTCTTTTCCTTCCATTGCTTACCAGCTCACCTCATGGCGACCCTGCCATGCGCAGGCGCTGCCGCCGCGTCGAATTGCGATAAGTCAGCAATAAAGTGAGTTTGTGGTGTCAAGTTCAGTTATCGGGAAAGACAGGATGAGGATTCATTCATGAATCCCGAAGCCGTGGGCCTCGCCAAGTAAACTTTTCGGAAACTTGGCAATTTTTTTGAAACAAAGGACCTCTACCTACTTACAACGCATCTATTTTAAATTCATCATGTTTTATTGTCACTTTCTTTTAGTTTATCAATTTACAAGGCTGTCACTAAAACACTGGCTGAAAGGCGAATGGATAAGGTCGTGGAGTACTAGAAATGTAAACAGTTAGGGAAATAAGGGACATGCATTACTGCCGGCTGGTCTGTGCCACAGATAACCTAATACAATTCAGGTTTTATATAAACTAAACTCTTTAACATAAAATAGAACTAACTGCTTGTGAAATATCTAACAATGTGTCCCCTACATTCAAAGTACTTGAATTTTATAGAGACCAGGAAACAGCCGGTCATGTCATTAAAATATAATCGAGTTTAGCTATTCAAAGGTAATTCTAACCTCCTTCGACCCGTCTTTGTTCTGTATGTAAAATAAGTAAATTCTGTTGTTTTGAAACTTATCTACCTTTTGGACTTCGTTCGTACGTAAATCACTTTGTACTTGCATGTCTACTTACGTAGATACTCGTGTTCTAAGCTAAATATTAGCTTAGGTAAACACTTAGTTATGAATTAACTTATTATTATAATTTATTTTTATAATGTAACACATTATGTACTTGAAATTATTTTTTAAATGACGTTGTTCTGGCGCTGGTAAATAAGATTGCAGATAACTAAAGATCGAGTCATGTCTGTCTCATAATTTCAAGGTCATTTTTTGCAGATATATACGAGTGCAAAGAAGTCTGGGATCGCTTCACCCATGCTCCAGTGAAGACGGTTATTTTCCCCAGGGAATCTATCAGTTGTCGCCATTTTGGAAAGTGGAAAAAATATAGGTAGGTATAGCACTCTGGTTTATTAACTACTCCGTGGTATTTACTCATTATGTGTATGACGGAGGTAGTGTTTAATGATTGTTTGTTATTCGATAAGTATGTAATTTTTCTCATTTTTTGTGGCGTAGGTGGATGTGCAAACGGTGACTTTTAAGTATTGCTATCAGAAAAGCTGAATGGAAGAAAATACCTACTAAAAATCTTTTTTAATGTCATTGATGTCCAAAATAAAATTTCATTTCTCGTTTCAGTTATTATATGTAGATTTAAATACTTGTTCTGATAATCTCTGAAATGTGTTAAGATAGGTAATTAGGTACCGATGTGGCATCGCGAAAGCCACAAAGAAAGTAACATAATATCTAATACCTATGGTATCACAGTACTGAAATATACAACCCCATGCTATTATAAAACATGCTTGCGATTGCTAGTAAGTAGCATGCTCATTGCTCATTTACATCATGCTTTTCGCGAGTGAAAAAATATGATATTCTTTTCGATACTCATGCTGTTGCGTGGCTACACAATATACAAAAATAAAAGCATTTTAAATTCAAGCAGATGCTAGCTAATAGCACGCAATTAGCTTATGATCATTTTTAACTCGCGGAGATCACGATGTAATTGAGCATGCTACTAGCAAGCACATGCTACTAGCAAGCACATGCTACTAACAAGCACATGCTATTAAAAAGCATGCTTGTATGCTAGTAAGAAAACAAGTATACTTTTTAATAGCATGTGTACTTCAGTCCTACCTATTAAAACTAAATATGTAGCAAGAACAATTCATGTGGGCGAAAAAAAACTTGCAATCGTGTTTGTAGGATTGTAGGCTAATCGAGACCGGTATGTATGTACTCGCAGTAGGTACTTGACGGGTTTCTATTCTACATACCTACACTTGGAGAGATTAAAGCTGTTGTATAACACGAAACTCATTTTTTACTCAATTATCAAAGTTTGGTGAATCGGTTTTATTCGTGCGTTCTGTGCAGCGTTTAGTCGCTAACGTGTAACATTCGTTTTGGTTTATCCTAAACCGAAAAGTGATAATTGTATTTACTCAGCATCATCATCATCATCATTTCAGCAGAAAGACATCCGCTGCTGGACATAGGCCTCCTCCAAGCACCGCCATTTAGACCGGTTCTGTGCTTCCCGCACCTAGCGGATTCTTGCGGCTAGGTCGTCGGTCCACCTGGTTCGAGGCCTTCCAACGCTACGTCTTCCGGTACGCGGTCGCCACTCCAAAACCTTTCGGCCCTATCGGCCAATTGTTCTGCCCACTGCCACTTAAGTTTGACAATTCTTCAGGCTATGTTTGTTACCTTGTTCTCCTACGGATCTCTTCATTTCTAATTAGATCACGTAGGGAAACTCCAATTTGTCATCTCCATTGCCCTTTAATCAGCATCATTATGAAAAACTTTTACTAAGGAACCAACAAAGAAATGTTGATTTCATGTCCCATAGTAATAGTACTATTTATGATTTTCCTTATAACGTTGCCAGATTACCTATTAATTAAAATTTCTAACAGCGTAAGTTGAATTTTGATTTATTTATACTTACTTATTTGACCAGCCGCTTTGCCTTTAAAGCAAATATTTGTCATAGACGTATAACCTGTATGAGAATTTGTCATCACGTGAACGAAATCCATTTTGTTTTTTCTCCATTGTTAGCAATAACATTACTAATTACATGGTTACGTAATTTACGCAATTCCAGAAGTTTCTAATTGTATTCTTTCTGTTGATGTTTTTTTTAATAACTTATTTTAACTAGTGTTAACTGTAATTATGTAGTTTATGACTGTTTATATACAAACTAGTTATATTTAATTCAAAATAAATTAATTATGATTTAATTTTGCTTAATCAGCAACAAATGTATTACTCCGATCACCTTTTTCGTCATAATACTCTATATTCCTTTGCTATGGTCCATGTTCCATTTTTGAATAATATTAACTGTTACCGTTGGGGGGATAATGTTATTGCAGGCCACTCTGACGGCACATTTGCATTTCACCAATCTATACGAGATATTAGACCTTGGAGCTGATGGAGACGGCGCCTCCAAGGACTTCGCTGGGAGGCTGCCCAGCAGTGGGACAGCAACGGCTAGAAAAAAAGCCATGTAATGTAGGTACGTAGGTACTTGAATTAATCTATCAGCAGTCGTCCTTTATCAAATTGCGCAATAGGTATACATATAAGATTTGAAATATTATAATACGACGCAGAGTACCTACACCTAAGTATAAGTAATTATAAGCAGATAAGTATTCTTATAAAAAGAAAAAAGATGCCTTGTCTTTATAAAGTTAAGTTAAAAACATGACAGCCGGAAAATAAAAAGCCTCTTTAAAGGCTGCCTGTCGAGCCCGTGAACCTTGTGAACCCTGGACCGGAGTTTAGATTCTATTGGTTCCTTTTTTCACCAATACTTTACGAGAGTTCATCTATATTGAGGTTTTATAAAGCTTTCCTCAGTAAATCCTACGTCATTGTTATGGAAGTTTTAAGGCGCGGTAAGAAGCAAATCTTTAGGTACTGCAGGAGGTGAAGCGATAGTAGTGCTTCGTGGTATACAAATACGGTTGAATCTCGTGTCCACCGATAATATGGAAGTATCGAAAAAAAAATACACCGATAAGTTAAAAAAAAACATATTTCTTTAGTTTATTAAATTTCCTTTAGTAACTTTACAAAAATATGAATAGTGGTCGCTCACAACATTGAGTAAAAGTTTTTTCGTGTTCATTCTTACGTTTTTTTATCCTTTGTAGGTATAAAATAACTTTGTATACGTATTTTTTTATACACTTAACTAATTTTATTTTGGGCTTGTAATGTATCTTTGCGACGAAAAAGTGGACGTTTTACGGTGTTGGGCAGGCAGCGCCTTAAGGCACTCCAAACAAATGACACTGCATTATAGTAATTCGTAGGTAAATGCGTTCTAATGGAGTAAACTGATGGGAAATCCTAGTCTGTGTAACAAATTATCGCCCAATTATGACTATTTATCGCGGTAAACACGTCATCATAGCTTATGAAAACTTTCCGTGAATGAAATCAATGCGTGGTCAGTGTACGAGCAAAAAATCGAACAAACAAATATTTTGTTGGAGCTCATTAACATTGGAGTTACAAATCCTAGTTCAGGATTGTAGTAGTGTGTGTGATCGTGTGATCTTAGTTGTTATTACGAACTACGTAATAACAAAGGCGAAGAAAAATAATACATTGGCTCTTTTTTCCGGACATAATAAACATAACGATTTTAAATACTCGGGAACCCTCCCACCCTTAAATAAATCGATTAATATTTTAACCGCCTCCATGTGGTCTTCGCGAATCGGAAAACGTAAGGTAGGACGCCCTCAGGCTAGGTGGAGTGACGATCTTCGCAGGGTGGCTGGTAGCAACTGGATGAGAGTGGCCGAGAATCGAGCTGATTGGCATGCAATTGGAGAGGCCTATGTCCAGCAGTGGACTGCTATAGGCTGATGATGATGATGATGATGTGGTCCAGGTGTTGTCCTGTCCTGTCTCAGAACTAGAGGTGCCTGGCTTCGTTTCCCAGCGGGGGCAAAATTTCCTGCTCGGTTTGCTTGGTGGCTTGTTCTAAGTCCGCCTGGCTAGCTACCACCATCATATCTAAAGCACCATCTTATCTTTTGTCTTATCTAAGTCTCTCGCCATAACAACAATTGTTGTGTTTCGGCAGTTAGAGGTAAGATAGCCAGTTCGTCTGTGGTTGAGGATTCCGAGTGAAGCTCGCTTCCACCTTCGGCCTGATCATCACTTACCATTAACCTATGAGAGGAAGGCTTTCAATTCCTTCAGGTTAAAAAATAAATAAGATGCGTCATCCGAAGAAATTATATAGGTTGTAATTTATTTATTTATTTTATTACTTTAACATAACACGGCCAAAGATCATTAATGAAAAATGAAAGGTCATCCTAATAAATTACCTACCTGTTAATCAGTTATTACCCGACTACGGCGGAGCAAAGAGGGTTATGATTTTTTTTGAGTTTGTAGTATCGTGTGTCTATGCTATGATGTCTCCTATTTTCGAGCCGTGCATTTTATGCAAACATCTTTAGGTATTCTACTCCTAGTCATAACATTCGGTACATGTGATCTCGGCAAAATTTGTGATAAAGATTGTGTCATCTTTAATAATGAATGGATTATTTCATTGACGTGTTATCTGTTAAAATGCACATGTTTTAGAATTTCAGGCGAATACTTAAGTGAGACATGGAATTCAGTACCTATACATAATTATACTGTTTAATTTCTATTTTGAATTACACAATAGGTAGGTACATTATTTACTGAACGATTATGTCATTGAATATTCAATAGTGTCCATAATTAAGTAGTTTTTTTTTTTGGCTAGCCTTCACCATTCTTCAGCAAGTAAAAGTTATAAATAATACATATTATGAACTTAGTCATAAACATAGTCTCAGAATGTTAAAATTCAGCAAGTTCAAAGCCACAGTTGACAGTGAATTAAGTGGCGCGGGCGACGCTCATTGCATGCACAATAGTATTTTGTAACAGGAAAGAACTGTGATGTAATATCGCGCGACATCGTACGATTCTCCAGGCAGGACGATAACACTAAACAAATAAAACAGAAGAGCCACTTTGAGAATTGCATATTGTTCCTATCGAAAGTTAGATCGAGACAGCATAAAGGCTTGTGCTCGTGTGCCCGTTTGTAGGAGCATTAAACATCAGCGAAGTCTGAATTTGATTAACCCTGCCACACTTGCTGCAATAGCTGGTGGACTACACGAGTCCTGCACGCGTAGCACAATCGCCATACAAACGGAAACGAACGGAAACGGACGAAAACGGAAAAATAGACAAAATGAGTGATTGTGTAAAGCTGTCATTTTGTCTGTTTTTCCATTTCCGTTTCAATGGTGGTCACTACGCGTGTGTTAGATTATTCTTTGTGAGGCTATGATAATGGTAAAATATTGTTGTTCAATTTTGACATCTGTCACATTTACGAAGCTTGGGACCAATGGTAAAAGTACCTAATTTGACTAAGTATTGTTTACCTAAAAATAATATAGATGTTATAACTATAAATTATTACGTAATATTTAATGATACTTGTAGCATATCTTAGATGTTATATTGCTATTTTATTATAATAAACCGTTTCAACGATTGTTACAATACTGTCAGTTGATGTTGATATTCTATTGAATTTTATTTAAGAATAACGAATTAGCTTTTATTAAATTGCCTCATTACCGTATGATGTTTTAAAACTATTATAATACATTAGATTTGTTTATTTACCATTAATGGAAGTTATTAAACCAAAATATATGATCATCTATGATTAGTATAAAATGACGGTAGATGTTTGATATAAAGTGACGTTTGTAGGATATAAAAAGAATGGTAAGGACGTTATCGGGTCAGTTGCTCGGTAGAAGTCCAGTTGGTTGGTTCTAGTGCCGTTGTTGTTTGGAATAGACCGGCAGGTGTCACGTAAGTTAAGTAATTTGATATTATACTGTAATTATGGCTGATTGTTTGTTATTATGTTGTTGTGTATGGTTTAATACTGATAATGTGTAAATTATATAACGGAATATTCATGTTCTTCTCCTTGCTATTTTTATATTATTGCTATTATTCCGATAGAAAACTGTAATACTGTTTCCATGGAGTTTCTTGTCCTTCTCCATGAAGACCTAGTTTTGTGAACGGACAAGTAGCTTTCTGATAAAATACTGACAAGCCTAATTAAATAAATGTCCAGCCTTGTCTGTCTGTGCTTTAATTTATGAAATCCTTTCCCTACAAAACATATTAAACATAACTTTCATACACAAAAGTAACCAGTAATCATTCTGACAATAAAAGTATTACTAGTTTGGGTAATACCTATATAAATACTTATAATGCTTACCGCTTCTTCTGACATCAGAAGTGGGATAGTTCTCTGGCCTTTTAAAACTGCTTACTAATGAATGTTATTTCGTTATTTTCATGATCGACGTTGGAGCTATTGATGACCATTTTGAAACGTTGGTTGGTCGGTGGTTCAATGACTTCACTCGCACCATAATGATGAAATCACGCTGCCAACTCTGACATCGGATTACGGAGTCTCCAACTGCTGTAAGGATATCAGGAAGCCTTCCAGCAATAAGAAGTAGCTAAAGTCGGTAAGGCCCTTAGAGGCTCTTTTACATTAAAACGAAATACAAATAATACTATGATGAAATTCAAAGGTATTGCGAAATCATTTTGGATCATTATTGTGTAAGCATTTGGTTCATTCTTGGCTTACAAAGGATGAAAATGAGGATGGCTGGACAATGTTAATTACTTGCTAATCATTGTCACAAGTACTTTAAAATATTTAAAAAATATTTATGTATAGACAATCCATGATAATCCCAATGTTAAGCTATATTGCATAAATAAATTATTTTCCGAAGTAAAGTCACCTCGTGATAAAACACATAATGAAGTACCTACCGATTAAAAAAAAAAAAAAAGAAGTTCTGCTAACATAAACCATAAACCAATTTTAAAAAAAAATGGTCAAATGAATCGGTTTGTTCAGTTTAACTAAAACAATCTTATTACGAAGCATATTTATTACGAAGTAATTCCTCGCAATTGTTTTGGAGATTCTTATTTAATTATACTTTTAGATAAGGTAATTTCCCGTCTTAGAACGAACGTCGGAATTCGCAATTTACAGGGTTTATGCGATTGTTTCAGTATCTGTTACAAACTTATTTGGATTGATTAAAAAAAAAAAAAAAAAAATCGAAACTGAATCTTAAATAAGAAAATAAAATAATAATGAGCTTCAAAGAAAAAAAAAATAATAATAATGAAAATGAATGATTAAGTAGATAGATTTTATTTTAATTGTTGTTTTAGCCGATTGGATTAGTTAGTAGATAATTAAAATTAGCTTGTGAGCTTTTTATTATGACATAATTATGAAAATACGTGTCGTATTCGATTGGAATTTCCAGTGCTTACAAAGATAAGCTTGAGAGGTTTGCACTTTACAATGCAAAATTGATAGACTAAACTCAATTGATTAAATTTAGTTGAACTGAAATGATCCAAGTTCTTTAGACAAAAAAAAGAAAACAAAAATATTTATATATACTGCTGGTTGGTCACTGGCCTATTGTTAGTCTGGATCTCATGTACAGCAGGTGGGAGCCCTAACATGTCTAAAGGTCAGGGGCTTCTGATAATTTACTGCTGGTTAGTCACTGGCCTATTGTTAGTCTGGATCTCATGTACAGCAGGTGGGAGCCCTAACATGTCTAAAGGTCAGGGGCTTCTGATAATTTACTGCTGGTTAGTCACTGGCCTATTGTTAGTCTGGATCTCATGTACAGCAGGTGGGAGCCCTAACATGTCTAAGGTCAGGGACTATTACTAAAATATAAATGTTCCTCCTTGTTACCATATTTGATGATAATTTTGGTACATTTCAGTTTAACATAACATTCTAAAGATATATTGGCGAAAATTAGATATTTGTGATACTATAATTTCATTTATTTATTTTCCTTCTTTCTTGTTACCTTTTTAAATACTTCTTAAACTAAAAGGATAATATAAAAATAAAACTCAGGTATATAAAACAATATAAAACCAAAAAAAAGATTACCTACTTATTATTATTTGTGGTATAAATAAATAATAATAATATATGACACAAGCAATAACGTAGTGTTTAACGTAACTATGTATTTTATGAATTTACATTCTAACAGTTGAAATAATTATATTTTTACAATTTGTAAGTGCGGTTTTATATCTTCTTCAGTTCTCAAAATCTTTCCTATAACAAGTCAAAATACATAATACCTTTTAAAAACTACGGTGCTAAGCAGACTGTTATCTACATGGAAAATTATATTTTATCACTTGATAACGCAGATCAAAATAGTATATAGGTACCTTTGACCAATGTCAAGTTGACATAAAGCTGAAACTTTTATTTTAATGGAATTACCATTTTATGAAATTTAAAATAAAGTATAAACATCAAATAAATATTAAAGTCTATCAGTTTCACATTATTTATTCGGTCTAACATGTAAAGATGATGGCTGAATGTCATTCTGCGCTATAGACCATGATGACGAAATATAAAATGCTGAATCGGTAAAGTAAGATTCTATCGTGAAATGAGAAATTATTGATGAATAAAAATTAACGAACTTAATTTGGATACGACTCTTTGTACAGCCACATCCAATCGATACTTTTTAAATGATCACAAATGAGAATGATTTAAATACAACCAAGTGTTCACAGTATCTAATAATTACTTGAATTAGACTCTAATGTTTACAAGTTGTTTCACCAAGACAATTTCTTGTTTTGAAGGAAATAAATAGCATTAAGTATCGGAGTTAATAACAGTTATTTTAATCTTTTATTACTATTTTCCCTGTCATTTTTTTACTTGTATTATTGGTCTGTGAAATAATTGATTTTACTTTGGTTTTGTTGTTATATATTATTTAAAGTGTTTACTTCCAAAGTAAAGAGCAGTCAGAGTAGTCAAGTAAAAATTTGTGAAATTGTAAAAAGCAAAAGTGTTTGTTGAATACAGGTTTCAAAAATAGTGTCAGATTGACCGAGCGATGAATGATTTGAATTACTTTTATGATCGCTGGTTAAGTGCTGATTACACAGCAATTTAATTTATATGACTTAGGTACTGAATTAATACTTCCCAATTGTTTTGTAAACTAATTATATTGAAAAGTTACTCGTTAAATAGTTAAGAACTGGGCGTTTTTCTATTACATTAGCAGAAGTCACAAAGACGTTATATAATATATTGGAAGAAATTAGTTGCCATTTGCTCTGAGCACCTAAAGCAAGATACAACTTTATAACTTACATAATAAGGTTTAACTTTGGTTATTTAACAAGGTATAACTTTCTTCTGAATTGGTTCAGGTGATGACGTTTTTATGAGACGGTGGATGCTAGGTACTTCGAGAACGAAGTACTTGTCAGTCTGACCGTGTTAGATAATTCATTATGAGATTATTGTAATTTTGAAAGAACCGGTTTTGTTATTTTAATTTATGTCTCTTTTGTTGGAGATCCTAAAAATAAATTTATAGGTACTTCGAGAACGAAGTACTTGTCAGTATGGCCGTGTTAGATTATTCTTTGTGAGGCTATGATAATGGTAAAATATTGTTGTTCAATTTTGACATCTGTCACATTTACGAAGCTTGGGACCAATGGTAAAAGTACCTAATTTGACTAAGTATTGTTTACCTAAAAATAATATAGATGTTATAACTATAAATTATTACGTAATATTTAATGATACTTGTAGCATATCTTAGATGTTATATTGCTATTTTATTATAATAAACCGTTTCAACGATTGTTACAATACTGTCAGTTGATGTTGATATTCTATTGAATTTTATTTAAGAATAACGAATTAGCTTTTATTAAATTGCCTCATTACCGTATGATGTTTTAAAACTATTATAATACATTAGATTTGTTTATTTACCATTAATGGAAGTTATTAAACCAAAATATATGATCATCTATGATTAGTATAAAATGACGGTAGATGTTTGATATAAAGTGACGTTTGTAGGATATAAAAAGAATGGTAAGGACGTTATCGGGTCAGTTGCTCGGTAGAAGTCCAGTTGGTTGGTTCTAGTGCCGTTGTTGTTTGGAATAGACCGGCAGGTGTCACGTAAGTTAAGTAATTTGATATTATACTGTAATTATGGCTGATTGTTTGTTATTATGTTGTTGTGTATGGTTTAATACTGATAATGTGTAAATTATATAACGGAATATTCATGTTCTTCTCCTTGCTATTTTTATATTATTGCTATTATTCCGATAGAAAACTGTAATACTGTTTCCATGGAGTTTCTTGTCCTTCTCCATGAAGACCTAGTTTTGTGAACGGACAAGTAGCTTTCTGATAAAATACTGACAAGCCTAATTAAATAAATGTCCAGCCTTGTCTGTCTGTGCTTTAATTTATGAAATCCTTTCCCTACAAAACATATTAAACATAACTTTCATACACAAAAGTAACCAGTAATCATTCTGACAATAAAAGTATTACTAGTTTGGGTAATACCTATATAAATACTTATAATGCTTACCGCTTCTTCGTTCGTGCAAGAGTAGAGATCGCGTATCGGCAAGCGTAGACGCGAAGAACGCAAATAAATAAATAAACGCCACCCAGCCAGATGGACCGACGAACTGTATGCGGAAGGCGGAGGGTGACAGGGTATTGTGGCGCAGCCTGGGAGAGGCTTATGTCCAGCAGTGGACTGCGATAGAATGAGTTGATTGAATTCCAACCTGCTCGCTTATCCTCACCGTCTGGTTTTTGAAAACTAGCTTGGGTTTTATACCTTATTTTCCGACGAAACTTTGAAGAAGACGCAGTCTGTATTGTCTTTTATTATTCATTACTCTTCTGTGTTAATCTTAAATGTAAAGTAGTTGGTTGTATGTAGTTTCTTGTTCAGTAGGATATTGTCCGAGTCTGTTCTGACCGGGGGCGTTCTGACATGTGTAAAGATCTTTATTGGATCTAATCTACAACAACAATGCACTTACTTCTTTCCAGTGTCTTCGTCTTTATTTTTATATTCTTTGTGAGAGTGAAATACTTCTTGACTTCGTAGAAGTAGGAACTTCATAAGAAGTATAGACAGAAAATCATCAATCATACACATACACATTATTCGTTATTCCGACAAATCTTATGTATGATCTCGTTCACCTCTAGAATGAACATAATCCTCACTTAATATTATAAATGCAAAAGTGAGTTTGTTTGTTCGTTACGCTTACACGCTAAAACGGCACAAGGGATTTGGATGTAAATTGACACATGGGTAGGCCATGACCTGGGTTAGGACCTAGGATACTTTTTATCCCGATATTCCCACGAGATCGAGACGTATGCGGGTGAAACCGCGGGCAGGAACACGCAGCTAGTAATCTATAAAACCATCGAAAGTAGCCACACTGTCTATAAAATCGAAAACCAGGCAAAATATTTATAAATAAAGTAGTAAAGGAAGTAGTTACATGAAAACGTAAAATGAATAAATTTCAAAAGGCTTCAGGGTGAATTGACGGCAAGGAAGACAAAACTGCGCAGAGAAAAGTATTCATTCAACAAGAATGAATGAAACGCACACCTATTGTAATAATAGTCAAGGATGGAATAGTTAATTATATTTCTACGTGATAGCTCAGTACTCAGATACCTAGTAATTAAGGATGACTTTAACCCCACGTCATTATTTGTGTTGAAACAGATTCTATGGCTATTATAATGATCGCAGAAAGCGATAAGGCTGCCCATTGTATGTTTTGTAGTGTTTGATTTATTTTTTGTTATGAATTCTTGTAGTGTACAATAAAGTACATATAAATCAATAATAATATCAGGGGCATCGGCCAGTGCGTATTTACTACGTCTTATTGTTTCCACAGGAAACATTATAATAGCTACTTCCTTTCTTAATTTTCCAACATTTTCTTTTTTGTCATTTTTATTAGGATGGGTATGCGTTGAAATTGGTATGCGGTACGCAAAGAGATCGGATCTTTCTAGGTGATTCTTAATCTCTCTCCTACAGAGACAATGGAAATGTCTCATTGCCCTGTATTCCTATCTTTTCATCTTCATGTATCCTAAAAATACTCGTGCCGCGTTAGTGCTTCCTCTAATTTTCCAATCTAGCGCTCATCGCATGATCGCAACCACGCGATACGATATGATACGACCGGATCGAAAGTTCTGGAGGCCTTTCAATTCGGCCAACGTTGGCCCAACAGAAACTAGGCCATGAAATGAGCGTGGCATTGTGCCTGTGGGAAGTGGAGATTACTGGCGCTGCTAATAGGGATGTGGATGCTTCTTTTGTGTGCATCGTATGATGCGGGCGACGGTTTACTGTCAATAATGAATTGAATCACGAACGTTCTCGAATGATGCTATAGTTTTTCTTAAGGCGGAGATTTAATTAGATGGCTTGGTGAAATGTTATTAGTTTATGGTGGGGATGTATTTAAAAGATAAAAGCAGATTGGAATTTGCGGCATATTTGTAGATTTCTCGATCCTGCACCAAATCTGCTCGTCTTCAGCCCAAATTTTATCTTTACCTGACGGGTACTTATTCAAGTTCAATTTCTTCATACCGTAGTTAGTTACCGCCAAAGCTGTAACAAGGAACCTTGCGTGTTCTCTCAGGGGCACTTATGTTTCCATGACAAAAGCTAGACAACACACGATCACCCATTCAGAATTCGCAACTTCCGCGATCTTTGTAGTGCTATTAAGCAAGGAGACCCTCATTAAAACAAGTATTATTATGAAATAAGTAGTAATAACACCGTCTTATTAATGACTTCAACGTTATCTACGCTGTAAATGACAGGTATTTATTAAAATTAGTCGTTGACACGCCATCATTCATGCAAAAACGTTAAATAAATAAATAATCGTTACATTGCCATTCATAGCGATGCTAATTTATAGAAATGGAAAGGTATTGATTTTGATAAAGGTAAATAAAACTGGTACCTTTCTTATCGAAATCGATTTTTAATGTTCTAGGTATACCTGCTCAGTGTCATCTCTCGGATAAAGCTGACACCAACCGCAACAACAAAATGAAAGTTGTTATATTTTTAAGAATTTCTATTGGGTCTTCTCAAGATTTTTGTTCGATATTTAATAATCTAGTTGTACAGAAAAGCGAGGTACTCTTTTTACCGACTTCAAAAAAGGAGCAGGTACTACGTTCGGTTTTTTTTTTTTTTTTATGTATGTTCTCCGATTACTCCGCTGTTTGTGAACCGATTTTAAAAATTCTTTTTTAGTTCGAAAGGGTATACTCCCGAGATGGTCCCATAAATTTTTTATTAAGTTTGCTTTTGTAGTTTTTGAGCTAGCTTCAATATTACGTAAGTTTCCCACAGTCTATGTAGACGATATAATTATTAGACTCCTTCACTGTTATTTACATAGCAGGTAATAACTTGTGTGGGGTAGGTACCACCACTAAAAAGTGAAAAATAAAAACTTTTTACAAAAAAAACAACCGACTTCAAAAAAAACACTAAATAAAAAGTGAAAAATAACTTTAATTTCGGAAGTCGGTGGCAAAAAACGAAAATTAAAAAGCAAAGACACTGACTTCCGAAATTAAAGTTATTATTTAGTGTTTTTTTTTAAGTCGGTTGTTTTTTTCTGTACTAAGGTACTCTATGCAATAGTTCATGTGACGTTTAGAGTTGAGATAGAATTTTAGTCTTCTATAACATTTGAGTGTTTCAATAAATGGCCACCTGTTTCGCCTCACCTAATTTGAATAGGTTTTTGTTTGACAAATAAAACTACGGTTCTTGATGTTACACGTGTTATTGTAGATGTAGAATGTAGACTGTCAATGTTTGACTAGACAGGATGACACCAAACTATATTGTGTGAAATATGCTAATGATTGTTATGCTATTATGTACGATATTTTAAATATAAATGGCATCTCGCATACACACACATGGTAATAGCATCTCGGAATGAATACAATGGCCATAGCGTTTCATTTAGAATTTCGTTAATTTTTTTAAATAATATATAGATACGTTAGTACGATATTAACAATTAACAAAACTAATTACTATATACTACAATAGTAATTGTCGAGTCTCGGGTCACAAGTTCGAATGATCAATGCCACCGAGTTAAGGATCGTTTATTTACAAACAATCCTCGGTACAAGTCCTGCATTGTGTCGGTGTCTACATGGAGGGGCGCGACCTCTGCGCACGCGCATCCGAAGTTGCGCCATCGCGCACCGACCACAGCGGCCCTCAGGCGAACCCAGCGTTTGAGTTGTAGGGACGATTTACTCTATGTGATCGGGGTTTCAATTTGCTTGATGGAGGATTATTTTGATAGGAGTGATTAATGGAGCCAGTCTGCAGCTCAAGCGGTGGTCAAGGGTAGCCATTTAAACCAAGGCAGGGGAATATAGAATTGTTATATGTGGGAAGTAGGGTACAGTCATAGATATAATAAAGATTTCTATGGGTACAGTTCATGGAATGGTCATGTTTCGCGCGACTGCTCTTCAACAACTCTGGACTGGTAGATTAAAAGAGGTTCTAGAAAATCTGAACAATTTTTCCTTCTTAAATAAGTTATAGTTATTTCTAAGTAAGCAGGGTAATTGCGTAACACTCATAAAATGACAATCGATCGCAATGCCTTTCATTGCTTCATAGATTTGAAAGATAGTCTGCACAGCAATGTAAATAATGCAGTGAACTTGGCTGAACGAGTAAGTCGTCAACTCGTCCTACATGCCTAATAATTTAGGACGTTCTTTTGATTTTCTGCAAATCTTCCTTAATGGGTCGTAGGCTAGGCATGTAGGACGAGTTGAGGAATTAGTCGGCTGAACTCTCAAAATAAAGAACATTGCGATCGATTGTCATTTGATGTATGTTACGCAACACTAAGGACTACACACCTTGGCCTTCATCAACTTTGACAAAAAGAACAATCTCCGAAGACTTGATTAACGTATCAAGGCCAAGCTCAATTAATTAATTTAACCTACTTTTGTTTTTTTTGTGAATCAATGTCAATTTCTCTCGTACACTTCAGTTCAAATAAACATACCTATAATAATAATAAGTAGTATGAATAAAATATTTGGCGAACTTGACGCAAGCCAACCATCGTAAGCTATTCAGGGATTTAGAATAAAATAACACTCTTTGCAAAACTTTAACCACAAATCAGAATACATTCGGTCATTACGGATTCGGTGCCAAATGTTTGGCTGTCATTATGACCCACTGAAGAACAAACAAAAACACTGCAGATCAATCAAAAGTGCCGTTACATTACTGTAAATCGATTTTTAAATTAGGCACAGGCAGTTATTTTATCCATCCCATTAATTATCCATGACAAGACTGAGGACTGACTTGTACTTCTCCATAGAGATCTACGATTTGGAATGGGCAACTAGCTTCAACTTTTTGACTAACTGACCGATTCTTTGACAATTCAAAAGTGCCTGTAAATGGTTTAATTGAAATAAATGCTTTGAGTTTGAGTCTTCACCTTGTTTAAGGCGAAACCGTCAGGCTAGCCCGGGAAATATAAATTTTCTTGCGTTTTTTGCAATTTACAGGTTAGTATCAGGTTGTATGTTGATCTAAATATGATCAATAAAACTCTCTAAATTCCTATTGAATTACTATTTCATGAAATCATTTTAAGAGTTGTATTGCTGATTCTTAGATAAGATGGTGGTAGTTAGCCAGGCGGACTTTCTACCACCAACCAAACTGAGCTGAAAATTTTGCCCCTACTGGGAATCGATCCCGGGACCTCAGGGGTTTGAGACAGCCTATAATAGGTCCAACCACTAGACCACAGAGGCGGATTTTTTTTTGACATGAGCTTGTTTGTTTGAATGTTATCTGCGATTAACACCGGTGTTATTGATGTGGTATGAACTTTGGTAGGTAGGTGGTGTGAACTTTAACTGTATTCACTAAGTACCTATGTTACACAAATAAAAAAATATTATTGATTATTTGTTAATTTACTTCCTTGTTCATTGTAGCTAATGACTTAATCACGTGTGCGATCTTTGTCCAGAAACTCGGAAATTAGTAACGAATTATCTATAGAAACATTTTTTATTTAATTTGGCATGGTTGAACTAAGGTCACAAAGTAAATATTTTCCTCTGTTCCTACAAACCTAGTAGGTCTAGGAACAAATACTTTGTACATTTCGATACTGAGTTTGCATATTGGCTGTGAAGGATTTTCTCTGTAATCGATATTAGCATGGATTAACTTAGGTATACTTACGTTCATCATCTGCCTAGCCTTTTCCCAACTGAAGCAGCAACTGTAACTGCAGCTGAATACCAGTATTTTACATGGAACGACTGCCTATCTGACTTCCACAACGCAGTTACTGGGTAACACGATACCCCTTGGTAACACTGGTTGGCAGACTTTCGGGGTTCTGACGACCCGTAACGACTGTCAAAGATCTACAAATGACAGTTGGGAAAAACGGCTGTACGTGCTTCCAGAGGGGTCTTGGTGTGTAAAGATGGTCACCCATCCACAGACCAACCGCGGCAAGAATATTTTAACCTGATTGATCGACCCGTACGGCTGTTATTACTTAGCCACAAGCCCCTACACCTACACTACACTACTGCTGCACTACTAAACTTAAAGTAAATGGTAAATGTATGTATAAATTGTAATCTGGAAATAAAGATATTATTTATTAATTTACTTAGTACCTACTTACTTATGTTTTTCAATTAATATTCTCTCAAAACCTCTTTTCATTGTTTACTACTTATTATATAAACGACATGGTGTCTATCAAAAAAATTGTGCTGTTGTTAAAGGTTAAATTCAATTCAAAACAATCTATTTATAGACCTCTAACTGTGTTATTTATAGCAGGTTAAAAACAACGTGTAATTTTAGGATCCGTCTGACGTCAAGCAACTGGCTTTACCGGTATGGTTAAAGAACGAAGTATGTAGGTTTACCTATTATACCACCACCACCACCACAGATACTGAATCTATACTAATATTATAAAGAGGTGTGAGTTTGTATGTAGGGGTGGGGTAATCTTCAGAACTGCTGATTTGAGTCCGAAAATTCTTTCACTAATGGTCAATCAATCTGCCTAGCCATTTCCCAACTATATTGGGGTCGGCTTCCAGTCTAACCGGATGCCAGTATTTTACATGGAGCGACTGCCTATCTGACCTCCACAACCCAGTAACTGGGTAATACGATGCCCCTTGGCAAGACTGGTTGTTAGACTTTCGAGCTTCTGACGACCCGCAACGACTGTCAAAGATCAACGAATGACAGCCGGGACCAACGGCGTAACGTGCTTTCCGAGGCACGGAGGAGTCTCGATATGTAAAGATGGTCACGCATCCACAGACCAACCCCGGCAAGCGTAGCTTAACCTGACGGATCGACCCGTGTGCTTGTTATTACTGAGTCACGAGCTCCTCACTAATTCTTTCACTAATGGTATGCTACAGTATTGCCGAGTGGCATAGGCGATGCGATCGAAGTTAGTTTGAAATAACGTTCCGTTCTAAAGGTAAAGTAACCTGCGGCGGAACAATGTTAACTTGCTTGTTTTGTTTTTTATTTGCCAGCCAGGCAGTATGCTGGCAGCCAACCACTCATTTGTAAAAAGTTAAATTTTTGTATGAATTAAATATTTTTTAATAATATTCTACCCTCAGATTTTATTTAGTCTGAGATTCTACCTACTTGTTTTATTTAACAAAATAAAACAAGTAGACTCGCGACAATGTAAGTAGTGTTTTGGTAATTTTAAACATCTCGATTGTTCTAAACGGAAGCAAGAAATTACGCAGTAAAAATGAATATTATAAATAGCATAAGGATGTTAGTAGATCAATTAGATAAGAGTAGATAGAATTTTAAATTTCAGTTAATCTGTGGTAATTAAATTAATTAATGATGTCGTTAAAGCTAAGCGTCCACAGGTCGATATTTGCGAAAATTGCGATGTTTTCAGAAATACAATCAATTACAATGCGGATCAGTGGACGCACTTGTGTGACTTTCTATACAAAGAATATTACGATCCGTTAAATTCGATGCGTCCAATGCGTATGATACCGACATGTGGATGCTTAGCTTAAGAACGCGGCGACGGATGAATTCTCCATACACACGTAATACAACACCATCACTACACACACTAAATAAATTGCAATTTGACCATATTTCCATCATAATGTGTTTTTATTCAGATTGAGAAAGTATTTAACTAGGTTTCTACATCTTTTTTTTGCCAAAAAACCTAACTAAAATGACGTTGTAGCGAATTGAATCTCGCACATTTTTACAGCGTAAATAACATGTTTTCCTATTGTTTTTTTCTGTATTATAAACAACAACACTTGTAATATCGTTTCAGCAGAAACATAGCCTATATTATCAAGTAACAAATTATCGAAAAAAAAAATGTTTTCATTCATCATTTTTGGTATTACGGAACACATCCAAAATCATAAATTTATGATTAATTTTTTTTAATAGCTAGTAGTGCTATCCCGTCAAGTAAATGTCATGTCAATGCCAATGTGTGCCTGGTCGTACAGTTCACGGTAGCTGTGTGTATCGCTGCGACAGGCACACTAGCGCAACATTTGTAGCACTCGATTCTAAGTTGCGATCGATGCTCCGCCGGCCCCTTAAGAGTCCATAATCATCTCGCTCGCACGATAGTGCTCGCGGACTGAGTGAGAGCGAGACTGAGCGGCGCGGCGGGGAAAATTCTCCAAGGCGCCAATAGTTTAGGCAATTTCTTTTTACGGCGAAAATGATGATAATAAAAAATGCATAGTATCTGCTTTATAGTTCAGTTATTATGCAAAGTTTTATGATCTTATTTGAAGTATTTTTTAATACGATAATACTATAGAACAAAAAAAAACAAAGTTACTTCCAAACCGAACAATAAACCGGTTGTTCGGTTTGGAGGTAACTTTGTTTTTCTTTTTCTATAAAGAAAATTTTATGGATTCATGTTTTCGCCAAATGTTTTACATATTAATCTTCAAGTTTACCATATATTTATATCAAAATTAACGCTGCAGTATTTTCGATATAATTGAGAAAAATCATGCTAAGCAATTTGAGGACTCCTAAGAATTTTCCAGACTTCGCCACAATATTGACTGTCAAAATATCAACTATCTGTAAGTCTCGAAACTAGATAAACAGCTCGAGTAAATAGTTCTCATACATCACGTGAATGGTTCCTGACACTTGGCAAATAGTACCTATGATGTCGTGTGTACCATATTAAATAATGTACCATTTGCGTATAATTTCCTTGAATGGGTAATAATTAAAATGAAAACAAAGAATCCGCTTTGAAAGAGATATATAAACAATGTGCTTATGTAATTTGGTGTTACAGTTGGCTTATTGTGAAAATATGATGTAATATTTATTTTGGCCGAGAGTGTAGTACTAAATGTGTTCGCTTATAACTATGGCATTTTTCATCAGACGTATTTTTATTTATCTATGGAATAATTTTAATAAGCGTATAATTTTACTGTGTCTACATTATATTCTTTGTGTGCTGCGTAGATACTTTATAAAATTGTACTCTATGTGAATATCAATGGACATTAAGTAGCCACTCTGGCATTCATAAATTGTTTGCTAAAATAGTTATATGCGCAGTGTGCAGAAATTCTTTAACAACATTACCCATTCGTCAATTTGCATATGGTTACTTTGAAGGTCGCTAAAACAAGACACACGGTATCTAAATAAATGTTGTAAATGTTGTATTAAAAAAAATTATAGATATATTATCTATAATTTTTTTAAATACAACCTTTTGTGTGAAACGTGTTACCCATACTAACCTTCCTGGTATCAAGATTTGGCACAGTTCACTAGATCGTGAAGATTCTGTAGATATCTAGAAATATCTAAAATTCTAAATGACATAAAACATGTTATAATCTAAACACATTGTAATTTCAAGAATTTTTTATTATAAGTAGTATGATTCCATCGGCCCTAGACAAAGTGACTTTCTATCAGCGATAACGGTGATGGAAAAGGCAAAAATTTATAAGACTGACTTATGCTATCGAAAAGATTATGTCAATCCTGTTGAAAGTCGTTGTAGAAATACGTAAGGCTTTCGAAGCGATTGTCACTTGTCTAGGCCCTCGAACTTTAGGTTTTAGAAGATATCAAATTCGCTTTGTTATGATGTTAGTAAAGTCTTTAGTTACAACTAAACAAGAAGAAGACAAGGCTAAAGATGACCAGTAGCAGACGAGCGGACTATCAGTAACCTTCAAAGTTCAAATAAAGTCACAATCAAAGAGGAAATACTTGAGAACTCGAGATGAACCTGCGCAGTTGTCATCGGAGGTCAAAAAATATTTGACTGTCGCAACCTTGGTTGTTGCGAAACCGACGAAGAGAGAAAGTACGAGCTGTATGATGTATAGTAGGATGGTACACACGGCTACACACCAAGCTATACATTTCCAGTTTATGCTGATCTCGCATTGTATAGGATTTCCGTACAATGCGAGATCAGCTTATACTGGAAATGTATAGCTTGATGTGTAGCCGTGTGTACATCTACTCAGTGATGTGTGGTGTGAGGTGTACCGTTAGCGAACATTATTGGCTGTAGGCGGAAGTGTTGTGGCTATATGACGTTGCATAGTGAACAGCTTTGGTACTGTCAACAAAAGAGTTTGGTTAGCAGCGCAGGACGAGACGTGGAAATCCTAAGGGGCTTATGTCCAGCAGTCGGACATCTTTCGGCTGAAATCATGATGGATGACGAAGTAGCGAAGGCAAAAATATTTCATGAATATGCACGATGCGTAGTTCTAACAGTTTTTGGGACATCAATTTCTGGACTAGCACATGCAGAACGTGGCTTAAAAAGTGCCGTTAGAAGCTGCCAGCGTACGTTTCTATTTGGCTCACTGTACATTGTGCAGTGCGCCACATCTCGCCAAGCGACGATCTACTGGACATGACATAACTTTTGTTACTTTTTGCCTTTGCATAAATGCGCAACGCTATGAACCGCGACGGTAGGTACTGTTACAAGTTGGCATATTGTATCTGTGTAGGATGACGTAGGCACGGCTTATGCAATTAAAAATCATGATCATCATCATCGTTTTAGCCAAAAGACATCCACTGCTAGACATAGTCCTCCCCCAAGCATCTCCACTTCAACCGGTTCTGTGCTTCCCGCATCCAGCGGATTCCTGCGGCCTTCATCAGGTCATCGGTCCACCTTGTGGGGGCTTTTCTGTTATTATTATTTCTTTAGCTGTCTGGAATGTTGAGAAAACATGCTATATCCTAAGTAGTAGATGGGGCAAGCCCAAGCTAGACACGATGAAGGCTAATGAAGGTCGTGTTAATTCCCTGGAAGCGATGTTGTCATATTTAGGGAGGCCTATGTCTGGCATTGGTTTGATGATGTAATTGCCTAAGTACGTACACTAGTATAATTTTTAGTACCTACGTGAGGTACATAACGTGGACATAGTTTTGGCACAATGCCACATAGTGCACCAATACCTACCTCCCCGGTGCCTCATTACTTACACAACTGCACGCGCGGAGGTCTTGTTTATATTTTCACTTGTGCGATAATATGTAGTAAGAAATACATGGCCTTGATAACCTGTTACCAAAACATGGTGATAATAAATATTTATCAGAAGTTCTTACATAATAGGTAAGGGAAGTGTGGCTTTATAGCGAGGACGCGGTTCATTTGCTCTGCGAAAAACACAAGTTGGTGGGCAGTACAGTCATAGATGTTTTTTCTATTTATTCATCGCTGTCTTGACTCGAAGTGAACTCCTACGTAGCTATATGAACAGGCCAGGCAAGGTTGGGTATCACAATTTAGACAATGTATGATAGTAGTTTTCTTTGATGTTTGAACTCATCCCATGAACCTGTTGTAAAAACACATTGTCATCAACATATGAATCAGAATACTTATCGTAAAACCTCCATAGTTGACCTAACGCATGAATCGAATTTTAATACACTCTAGAGTTCGACATCATTTCACAAGAGTCTCGCGTTCAAAGGTTGAACTTCGAACACTTGCTTATCGGTCAAAAACAAACCAAAGTGGACTTTGAACGCCAGTTACCATTAACTGTGAAGATTGCGAAATAAAATATTTGTGTTGACTGATTTAGACTAATATTGAGGCGGAAATCTAACAGGTAGACTCGAATCAATAAGGAAATTTTTATTTCTGGTTAGTTTGGAGGCATATTGATGTAATGTATACCTACGTGGTTGCAGCGTTAATGTGGATGATTACTGTTAAGGGGGATGCGTCAAGGTAGCCCGCGAAACTAAAATGTTCTTACGTTTTTTGCAATTTGTATCAGATTGTATCTCAATACTCAATACTTTATTGCAATTCACAATGTACATAAAATATAGGTGGTAGGTGATCATTTTTATGACACAATTGTGAACCCTGTCGGGCACAGCAAAAGACAATACATAAAAAGACTTATAGACTAACTTATTCTAAGTGCAATTTCATTTAACATAATATTTGCATTATATTATATTAAGCATTTATTGAATTATATTAAACATTTTTCAAATTATATTAAACATTAATTAAATTGCATTAAACGTTGCATTATATTATTAAAAATTTAAATCTTTATTATTACAATTTTTTATGTTATAATATTAATCGAGCTGTATACATTTGTCATTTAAATATTCATTTATGCTGTAATAACATTTACTTATTAATAGTTTTTTTATTTTTTTTGTAAAATCAGCAATCTTTTTTACATTCTTTAGTGGCTCGGGTAATTTATTATAAATTTTTATTGACATTACTAGTGGGCCAGATGAATGCATTTTTAACCGAGATGTTGGTATGTTTAGACGTGCTTTGTGTCGGAGTGTGAATCTTGTTTGAATGTCTTCTCGTTTTGGTGTAGAAGTCTGTGTGAGTGTGCGCAAGTTTACTGATTTCCAATATGTAAATAGAAGGTAGCGTTAGTATATTTAGCTTTTTAAAATGAGGTTTGCAGCTATGGGTTTGTTCAATATTAACCAAAATACGATATGATTAGCGACAGAATCATTAGAATCAGCAATACAAATCCTTAAGTTAGAATTGGCCTTGAATGATCGTCAAGAGGATGAACAAGAGCATCCTTTTCTAAAATATTAGGACAACTTTCGCCTTGAGATTTACCGTATTTCAACCAGTGCGATTTTACACTGCTTGCAAGAACTCGCACAATTTTCAAGTTTCAATCCAAAGAAAAATAGGCAGTAAAAAGGTATATTAGAATGAAGAAATTTTACCATTTCTACGGAAAATTATTTGCATATCTAAGTAGTTTGTGGAAGTGAAATAGGAAACGAATCCACTGTAATGGTAATAAGCGCTGCCATTACTATGATTTATATCAATTTAAAAATGTTATTTACGTGGTTGCAGCGTTGAAGTTAGATTTGTTACTGCAAGTGCAAACATACTTCCATTTTTTTGAAATGACGTACTAACCGTATGTAATTTTAATTTTCAAAAAATTAGTTTTCAAAATACGTCATAAAAATATATCATACCTACCTAATCATAATAAAGATTCCCGTAATCTATCGGATAGACAGCAGAGGACTCCCAAGGGTGGTTCACCAAAAAAACCAAGTACGATACATAGATATACAGGGTCAAATGAAATTAGCTAGCAAAACTTTGCAGACTTGGTGGGTATCGATATCTATCGGAGTGTGCACAAGAGCTCCATGACCTGATCCCACCATCTCCCTTTCACTATCAGGCCACCAGACGTACAGCAGGGTACCATCCGCACTTGGTCGATATACCGTCTAGTCGTACTAAGCGCTTCTCTTCCACATTCATTATGCGCACGGCCAAAGTGTGGAACTCTCTGCCAGCATCTGTGTTCCCTTCCACGTATAACCCGTCAGCCTTCAAAACAAGAGTGAACAGGCATCTTCTGAGCTTGCTCGTTCCATCATAGACCTCATCTATCGCTTTCCATCAGGCGAGATCGAGGTCAAGAGCAGTCCCATAATACAATAAAAAAAAAAACATGATAAAATAAAATCTATAATCATGTATTTTATTTACTGTTTGTACACAAATAATAAAATTAATAAATAGATAATAAATTAATAAATAAAAACAAAAAGATTTGATGTTTTTTTGGGGTTTAAATATCGCAATCGGGGCATTCCCGCAAACGAGTCTGTCCACCGCCGTGACATTTTTTTAGAGCTTGTCTGTTAGGCCCGAGAATGGCTGACTTGTTACCACTACCACATTTCCTGGTTCAAGTGATCTTCACAAACTGCTCCCGTTCCTTTTATTGTGGTGTCCTTGACATTAACAAAAGCTATAAAAAAGTTGTACCAGTTAGTCCTTTTTTGCATAATTCAACATATTTTATAAGTGGCTTCCTTTCAAGGTTTCCATTATTATGTTGTCTTTATTTTATACTAAGTTTTGCGCGCGGCTTCGCCCGCGTGGATCTCAGAATAAATATCCCACGGGAACGTACTAGCTACTGAGATTAAAAGTAGGTACCATAAATGTTGATCTAGATCATCATCATCTGCGTAGCCTTTTCCCAACTATGTTTGGGTCGGCTTCCAGTCTAACCGGATGCAGCTGAATACCAGTATTTTACATGGAGCGACTGCCTATCTGACCTCCACAACCCATATAATTACATATAATACGATACCCCTTGGTAAGACTGGTTGTCAGACTTTTGAGCTTCTGACGACCCATAACTACTGTCGAAGATCCACAAATGACAGCTGGGACCAACGGCTTAACGTGCTTTCCGAGGCACGGATCTAGATAAACAATGTATTAATTCCGTAATACATTGTTTTCATATACTTAACTCCATTGGTTTACGCGGCGCACGCCAGTAAAGTAAAGTCGGCATGATTTTTTCCGACACCATAATTTCAGCCAATTTTCAAAACCATAATGAATTATACACCTAAACCTTTCTCATGAATCACTTCGTCCATTGATGAAAACCGTTTGATAATCCTTTCGGTAGTTTTTGAGTTTATCGCGAACAGACAGACAGATGCGGCGGGCATTTGTTTTATATGTAGGGATAGTCCACAGGATCGTTAAGCTCTGTGAGATGAGGAACAGGCTCAAGATATTCTGAACGTGTCCAGAACATTCAATTCAAGTATTGGTCAAAGAATTTGTTTTTAAATAAATAGCATTCGTGATTAGTTCCTTATTGTTTATGGTTTTTGCGCACGTGTTTATTTTAGGATTTCTTGATGATTTTCGATTGAGCTAACTCTTAGGACTTTATACTGCGTGATAAATGTATAGCTTGATGTGTAGCCGTGTGTATTATACTCCATTTGAAATAAGATTAGACATTTAAATAAACCTTTTTTACAGTCCGTTCAACTGATTTTGACTTCTATTGCGTTGGTGGCATGACAAATGGCAACTGCAGTAGACAGTTGGTAGTGTGTAACCTTTTTTGGCCTACGGTATAGAAGTCGAAATCTTTTGAACGGACTGTAAAAAGGTTTTTTATATGTCTAATCTTATTTAAAATGGAGTTTAGTTTCTAAGTTTATCTTGGACATCGGTGAAGGAAAATATCATGAGGAAAGTTGGACTTATAATAATATCTAACTAATATTATACACGCGAAAGTTTGTAAGTATGGATGGATGGATGGATGTTTGTTACCCTTTCACGTAGAAACGGCTGGAAATGGATTTGGATGAAATTTGTCAAACAGATAGTTTATAACCTGGATTACCACAAGGGATACTTTTTATGCCGATATTTCCACGGGATCGAGACTTACGCGGGTGAAACCGCGGGGCGCAGCTAGTATTAGATAATTTCAGGATAAAACTGATATGAGCCTTGGCTTACTTCGCAGTTCACACACTTCACACCAACTTCAATATTATGTACGTACTGGATCTATGATGAATTATCGATTTTTTCTTGGGATAACTCTTCGTAGGTTCACTAGAACAAAACTTCCAAAGTCAGGACTTAGCTGACGAAAAAATCCAAGGTGTACTTACTTGCTAATTTATCGACAAAACAGTTGGTGAACTAGCAAAACACTTAGTGAATATTTGAACACCCGGTCAGTGTCACGAGCGAGCTACGACTTGGCCCTCAAATAAAATGATCATTTGCAATCTGTATGCTACACACCGTCTGTTATTATTTTTGTGGGTACCTTACAAGGGCAAAGCATGTAGTTAGAGTACCGTTAAGTTTAACTTGTTATACTTACCGACATGTACCTGCTGTAAAAACCCACCTTCGTTTTAATAATTCAAAGAGTCTGGGCCATGTATGGCCTACCCTCTTTCTTCCCGATTGTATTGGTGATGTCAGAAACTTGGTGATGCAAAGGGATGTCCGAGGATGGAATTCCAAAAGGTGCGGTTTTCAAAATAAAATAAAAAAGTCATTGAATTTTCAGTTCTATAGTACTATGTACCCATTGCATGTGAACATTTTATGTCCGAAATAAGCTGTTCCTTACTTTATTCAGTTCAGTTATTCATCAGTCATTGGTTAGAGCGAATTGGACATTCCAATACAAGGCGATGTTTTTTGCTTGATGATAGATTAACTCCGAAAGTTTTCCATTTAAAGCTCCATAATGACGTAGCTTTGCTATTAATACTTTTTGTTATATTCAGATCACACAAAAACAACTTACTATATGGAAAATCTACGGCTCACCTGAGGGCGTATACCTCTGTTTTGCGTTATTTTTTGCCATATTACGTCAATCAACAAGTAAAGTAAACTCCCGTAGAATTGCGTCGCAAGTTTTTTCTGACGTCAGCGTTTCTCGACTTTTCGTGAAACAACTACGAATAACAATTCAGTTACTATTATGAGTCTTAAGTAGGTTATTATTTAATCAAATCTTTATGGTGCTTGAATTCGTTGTTTTGGGTATCCCAGCCGTACCAAGTGGACAATAGTGGATTCAACCGCTTAGTTATATGGAAAAAGCTTTTGGTAAGTAAGTAACTCAGGTTTAAAGTAAGCTGCAATAAGAAATTAGGTCCTATATAGGAATTGCGGGAAAGTCCGAAAGGGATACCGGGACCTTGGCAATAGGCAACTGGAGGAACACGGGTGGGTTTTAGTCAGTAAAAGCCTGACACGCATTATGTTGGGAATCATGATTCCCAACAAAAAAAGGGTAGGTATGATCCCTGCTTTGGTTACATTCGATAGAAACCATAATCTTCTGAAAAAATATCATAGAAATAACAAAGTAATACTAACACTCGATTTTAAAATAACTGTAGCTAGCTAGGTACTTCATTTAAGTAATGGTATGACCGACCCCAAGTTCAAGGGTAAAGAAGCAGAAACGGGACTTATCTCCAGACGATAATGATGTTGACTGACAGATTGCAAATGATCATCGAGTTGTTTCGGGCTCATACTATCCTTACATCCTTAGATATTATAAAACAAAGTCCTCTGCCGCGTCTGTCTAACGTCCTATACTAACTACTGCACCGATTTTCATGCTGTTTTCACCAATGTTTAAAGTGGTTCTCGATGAAGATTTTGGTATATAATAACCGACATCCACGCGGGCGAAGCCGCGGGCTTCAGCTAGTTAATAATATACCTATTCATACTTTGAGATTCTTCGTCCTTAACCCTACAAAGACCTGAACTAATAAGTTAAAAATAATTCTGGGTTGTTAAAAGATAACTGACTGGAATGATACCTTGAGTCTTTACACCACCACGATTAGGGTCTACCTTTCAAATTACCTAACATTAACTCGGAGCGCGACTTCTGTTTCAGGCATATTTTACCAATGAAACTGAACGCGATCACCACATCTAAAACGCGTTCAAGAGCTGTCAGTGTCAATATTCTAAAGAAAATAATGACACTGACAGCCCTTAAACATAGTTTATGTGCTGATCGCGTTCAGTTTCATTGGTGAAATTCGCCCTTAGTCAGTTGTAAGTGATTTAGAACAAATGAACGCTGCTGGAAAAACAGTCAATGTGGCTAAAGCCTGATGCAATTTAATCTTTAACATGCCATAAGTTGAAGCAGCAATAAAAGTTGCACCGTATAACAGTGTTTAAAACTTTAAACGATTGAAATAATTTGTTGCTTCAATTCTATCGTAAGCCACAGGCATGAAACGTGCATCGCGTAAATGAGGGTTCATGGGCCTGAAATATTTAAAACATTCTACGATGCCTTCGCCCCGATAAAAGAGGACGAAGTGCATAGTTCACTGCTCCCGGCCCATGAATGACTAATTGCTATGCCACAATGCCCTCGATCGACCGACTTGTACTCTGTACAGCGCGTCATACGGAATACATGTATAGTGCAACGGTGACCATTGTAGTTGTACGTCGAATAACTTTGTCTCTATAACTATGCGTAGGGTCTCTGTTATGCGCTCAGCTCGGATTCCAATAGGAAATAAAATTTACCGGAGCATATAAAAAAATGTGACAATATTTATTCAAACGCTTAAGGCAATAACATCACAAACTTTGAAATAACATAAAACAGAATAGGTATGCTAATATAAAGGTAACTAACTAACTAATGTTAATAGTACTTGTTATCTCATTATGCGAAGTGCTAGTTTTAAGTTCTTATGAGAAATAAATGATTGGTATCATGCTCCATTTATGCTTGCCTCCATGGCAGTATGTTTTCGTCAGATATAATTATAATAGGCTTCGGTTTTTCTAAGTTATTTTACTGTTATACCTACGTCAGGCAATAATTAATTAGTGAAATCTGGAAACAGGTCTCTACGGAAATATTTGGCGCTTGTGGTTTCTTATAATGATTTGTTGATGTTTCAAAGTTAATGATCGTTTTGTTGCGTGAATGACATCATTTTGCTCGTATTATTTGTAGGTATTTATTGCACAAAGCGAGTTCATGGACATGAAAACAGAATTTTGTTCATTACCTAACAACACGTTGTTCATTTTTTCTTTAACTTTATTTACTAAAAGAGCGAACATAAATTATATAATGTAGGCATTACTCCGGCCGTCGTGCATGAGTTCCTTTATTTTTCGTGGGATTCTATGAATAAAATTAAAATAATCATTCAAATATGTGCGAACGTGGGTAAGCATCACAATTCATTAATGCCAGGCCAGACCAGGGGGCCAAGTATACTAATTTACAAACGTGTCAGTGGTCTCACAATGATCAGTTTTTGACAGATTTTGTAAGGCATATCTGTCAAAAACTGATCATTGTGAGACCACTGACACGTTTGTAAATTAGTAGACTTGGCCCCCAGGGGGCCTACCACCACTGCTTACAGCAGTATTATTTTAATCTTATATACTCAGTGGGGGAAAGAGATGGAGCTATACGTCCTGTAGAGCTTCATCTCTTACCTACACTGAAGTAATATTAAAATAATACTGGTGTAAGAGCTGGTGGTAGGCCCAGACCAGGCCTGGGTACTGTGTGACTTATGACTTATTCAAAACTTTTCACTCATAGATAGTTTAGTAATCACACATAGTTCAAGCAACTTTTAACTTTATGAACACAAAAATAGAACTCCTATTGCTCGCTACAATGAGTTTCTTAGAGGAAACTGCTGTTATCAGCACTCTTTATCAATTCATCATGGCACATAGATATTATATTATTACACGATCAAATTCAGCATTGATCCATGAACGCTGGTCAAGTCATGGCATGCGGAAAAGATGCAATGGACTTTAGACTCGGAAAGTTAAACAGAAGTTAGGCGGTAAGGCGGTCATGGACATCCACTTTAGGAGTAGGTATAGGTAATCGGTTCCCTCTACTGGAAACATCAAGAATTATAAAAACACTACGTTATTGCTAGTATGTCGATAAAAAGTAGCCTATGTTCTTCCCTACCCCAGGGTGCCATCTATGTCCTTGCCAAATTTTGTCGAAAACCGTTCATTGGTTTAGGCGTGAAAAGGTAACAGACAGATAGACAGAGTTACCTACTTTCGAATATATAATATTAGCAACATTAGGGTTCATAGCGGATAAGCATCAACAAGAAAAATTTTAGTAGGGGTACTTACCTTAGTATTTTTTTTTTCAAGGCTTTTGATTACTTTGAATTTGTTTTTTGTTTGTTTTTTTTTTTGTAACGCTCGTTTTGTTTGTACAGAATTAAACAAATTTTCTTCCTTTTTCTTTTCTTTCTTTATTGTATTAGTCCAACGATTCAATTCACTAACATTGTTTTAGCCTATTTCAATACAATACAATATTTTATTTATTGATTGTAAACACTCAATTTTGCAGTTGTAGGATAATTTATATTTACAACAACTAGATGCTGCCGGCGGCTCCGCCGGCGTGGACCCTATATTTTTTCCAAAATAAAAGTAACCTTAATTACTCCTTATAACATCAGGTATCTATATAAAAAAAAAAAGTTTTTTTTTTGTTATAAGTAGGTACCGTATATACCGTACCTACCATACCATATAATTATATCATATGCATTTAGTAAAACGCTGTTATTTTGATATTACTTCAATTTTATTTACCTATTATATATAAATTATACATTAATATATTATACAAAAAGGTAAATAAAATTATCGTATTACCCAGTTACTGGGTTGTGGAGGTCAGATAGGCAGTAGCTCCATGTAAAATACTGGTATTCAGCTGCATCCATTCCGCTGCATGCAGACTGGAAGCCGACCCCAACATAGTTAACATAGTTGGGAAAAGGCTAGGCAGATGATTAATGTATCATTTATATTCATATAGAAGATATCATAAATTTGGAGTGCTAAAGCACCTAAATGTGAGATTCCTAATTCCTATCAATTATTCTCCAACATAGTTGGGAAAAGGCTAGGCAGATGATTAATGTATCATTTATATTCATATAGAAGATATCATAAATTTGGAGTGCTAAAGCACCTAAATGTGAGATTCCTAATTCCTATCAATTATTCTCCAATTAGATTGCATCAAAAGCCTTTGTTTGTTTCTAGAAACGAATAGGAAGCATTTAGAGAGCCTGCTAGAATTTACCGCTAATTACATTCCTAATTAGCGCCGAATTAATGATTTTTCGGTGCGTTTGTGCGAGGTTCCATCACTTACATCACAACCAAACAAGTTTTTGTTGTGATTTGCTCTTTACAAAGGTATTTTAAATTCGACCTCAATAAAGTTCACTGAATTTAAGAAAGGTTCAAATTAAGTATGAAAGTTCGTAATAAGCTTTTTAAGTGCTTTTTGATCTGCTTACATATTGCTTTGACCGCGACTGCGTTCGTGTGAATTTCGTATATTTCCATACAATTTCACCCTTATAGGGACAGTTTTTTGAAAGAATACCTTTGTCCTCCCTCGTGTTTCAAGTTATCTCATACTCATCAAATTCGGTCCAGTTTTTTAGACGTGAAAACGTAACAAACAGACATACACACTTTTTACCGACTTCATTCCCTTAGTTTTAGTATTTCTGGCAGTAAGTATGAATTGTAAATATGGAATGGTTGTTTTGACATTATACCTATTCCTGTGCCTTTTTTTTTTTTTTTTTTGGTTGGGAAATCATCCAATGACTTCTCCCGCTCTGGGTGGAGCGGAAGGGCGTGTCAGACTTCTACTGACTAAAACCCACCCGTGTACGTTCAGTTGCCTGTTGCCAAGGTCCCGGTATCCCTTTCGGACTAACCCGCAACCCTGGCAGGCATCGGTCCTAGCGGACCCCGCCAATTGTGCTGACATCTCTTTGAGGCGCGCGTGGAACACGACGCGCCATCGACCCGGGCCTGGTCCTGATCGGACGGCGAGCTACCCATTGCTCGCCGTCCGCAACCTATTACTGTGCCTACGTATTCAAAAGGAGTGCAACCCAACGCGTCGAAAAAACACACTGTTGGATTTTCAACTCTTGGCGTTTGAAATCGCCCGTGCGAACTAGCTTAGTCTGAAACTTAATTCACTTATAAATTTCAAGTACGGCGTTTTTTTTTACAATAAAATGTTGCCTACTCGTGTTTTTTGTTGTAACTTATTAATTATGCTTAAATGTAGCAATAATCACAGTTCCTATATTTAAATAAATATGTAATAATAAATTGAAATGTAGATAGTGATAGTAACAGTCCTTGAAGTATTTTTTATTTTTACATGCATCAGGTATAGTACCTACTAGTTAGTATTTTTAAATAAAATACTCAACAATTCACATTCTCCGATTGAATATTACAGAGAGGGTCGATTTAAGGCGTGTGCGCACGGAAAAAAACGCAGCAGGTAGCTGGACCAGGCAAGTGCGCAGATTGCAGTCATTTGAATACTTGCCCGAGATGCAGGTTTTTTTCCAGAACTCTCCTGTCGAACTGGACGAGTCACTAACCTCATGTGCGCACGACAATACGTTCACTAAAAGGACGTGTTCGCACTAACAGACTCCCCAGTGCGTAGCGGACGCACTGTACCGTATTTTTTTTACTGTAATCTAGGCTAATTATATCTTGATTATCTTATTACATTTTGAAATTGAGTTTTAGTTTTTTTTTAGAACTGTTTCAATAAAAAATGTATACAGTATTTTTTACAGATATTTAAACAATACCCTATAAGCCAATTTACATTTTAATAAGCCTTTAAATAAATATTTATGATTATAATAAATTCGCCATTTACACTTTATTTATTTGTTTTTTATCTACCTTCATATAAAAATAATGGGTTTTTCTAGTGATTTTACGTAAATTGGACATAATAAAACACATTAATAAAAATTACGTTGGCAATAAATCGATGATAGTTGTTCAGGCAATCAATTTCTTAAAGGTATAAGAATGTATAACTACATCTCAATTTGTATAATTACGTATTACATCATCATTCAGGTTGGAAGTAACAGATCCGCCTGACAGAATTTCGGCCACGCGGTCGTCTCAACGGAGATAAGCCAAGTGCGCAGGACATATTATTATAGGTATAGGCAGTAAATAAGTGTATGCGCAGGCGCATACACAGGTGAACTCTAGTCCGATGGGACGACAATCCGACACGACCGCATAGAGATCAGGCACAGGGCCAACGGCTTTTCGTGCTATTCGAGCAACGGTGGTACACACCACCAACTTTCAAACTCCGGGCTGCTACTGAGAAATTCTCAATAACACTGCGCGACCCGGGAATCGAACTCAGAACCCCACGCTCAGTGACCACGTGAAAACGGGGCAGTTGAAAGTACGAACAATTCAACTATGATATTAGTAGTAGATAACTTTATTGTCAACGAATAGATTTGTATACAAAATGCAAACTTATGCGTGAAATTTTAACTCTTTGTTCTCTATATTTGGACAGAAACAGAGCAGTGACAACTGACAGTGACAGAATACTAAGTGTCCTATCATGGCGTGCGACAGCCGACGATGACGGAAACTTCGCACAGTGTGACTCAGCCCTAACAATCGTCGCATGCTAAGGTCTATGTTAAGCCACATGCCATGCACAGCAAATCCATTGTAAATATGCAATCTTGGAAAGAATCATGATCGTAAACCGCTTTGTAATACAGATAATTATAAAATTGTATGCAAATTGGTGTTTACGTCGAAGAAACAGGTGGCATTTGTCATGCTTGTTATGTCAATCACCTCGTATTCTTGTGAACGTTTAGTTAAAACGATAAAAACTATCAAAAACATCTGGTTTGTGCCTCAGTCCATAAAAAACCAAGTTACAAGTGTAGAAATGTATAGAGATCAGAAATTTGGTGTAAACTAAATTTGCCAACAATTAATTTGTGGCACTGTAAAATCTCGTTATTTTTAATAGCCACAGAAAGAACAATAGCAGTACGGAAACTTTTGCGTACACTTAGAGATAGTAATAATTATTTCCATTCTAGAAAAAATGTTCTGAAAATGCACTTGTAGCTAACAGTATCTTTTGTTGTTTGACGTAACGACCTACGTATAAGCTGACTCACACTATGGGAATTTTGTATGGCTTTGCTAATAAATAATTACTACGGACTTGAAGGAAACAGGAAAATCTAGATGCGCATAAATATCGGCAGCTTATAATTGTTTAATTGTAGGAATCGTTTCATTTTTCTTTGTGTGTTTTGCTTTTTTTAAACATTGTTATTGTAAGCCTGATGTTGTAGAAATAAATAACAATTTCGTATCATATTCATCGTCATCATTGGCAGCCTTGTTCCACCCACTACGGAGTACAGGCCTCCTCCCTTTTGTATCATGCTTCCCTGGTCCCTGCACCTATACCACGACATATTAATGCCACCATTTTCCAGGGTTAGTGAGAGACGGAGCTACACAAGGCCGCTAGCATCATCCTTTTTTCGCAGTGGAATAATGATGGCATTAATACTTCATAGTCAGCCCCCCACCTGGTCTGAGCGAGTTCACCGCGATCTTCTTTCCTACAATATCAAATGGTTTCTACAATAACTTGGTTTCCGTAGCATAACAATCATAATAATATTAAATCGAGGTCAAGAGCTGGTCCATATCAAAATAAAAACAATTCAATCAAATATTATAATGTTTTAAACTTATAAATACTTATAGGTTAATTCTACGGACACCAAATTAATGTACTTAATGTTATTTAAATGAGTAGTTTTTTTCTTTTGTTTATGTTCATTTTAATTACTTAGTTAATTTATGTCAGATTAATAAAACAATCTTATTTCTCAACGCAAGTAACCTGTTTCACAATTGAAAAATAACTTGAAAAATAATGAATTACATTCTGAATAATTACTCTCAAACCTACATTAAGATGAAGTATAATTATTTATATTATTACTTTTATTTACACTATGTATATGAATTAATTAATTAGGTATTAATCTTTATACTTATGTAAGTGATGCTATCTTGACCAGACTAAAATTATGGGTTAACATAGAACTAAACATTGAAATCGTCAAGAGACACGCCCTCAAAACGCAGACAAACAAGAATGCACGCAATCCTAGAAACCTTGATTTGTTGAAAATGTAAGGTAAACCTTTATGTAACCTAAACATTTCTGTTAACGAAAAATTCTTCGCAATAACTATTGTAAAATATGATATAAAACGGCTAAAAGTGGTGTGCAGCCTTGTAAATGTGGCGCAGTACTAAAGTACGGATTCAAATCGTGGTCGGTTCGACGATCGACGCGTGTGTCCGAGGCCGCTTGCCCAACAGTCTCTATTGCTCAACGCATCTACACCGTGATCAATTTTAATTATGTAACTGTTCCGTTCATAAAACGTAGTAAGTCACAAAAAATATAGCTTAGAAACAAAAAGTGATGACGGATTTTGACACTAACTGGGCATTATCCAATATCTCTTCCGAAAAGGAAGATAAACTAAGAAGCTTGAAGAAGCTTGCGATCGTCCAGATCAATATATAATTGATCTGGACGGTCGCAAGCTGCAACAGACAATTTCCTTACGATATTTTGCCTTTACGGCTGAGCCAATGGCGTCTGTGATTGCCTACTTTGAATTTATACTAGTGGATGGTATATTTTCGAAACTTGTTGTAGTTTGCAATACCTGCCACTTCAGCCTAAGATTGAAGAGTTTGTAACACTAGAATGGAACGAGGTGTCGAAAAGTATCCATTAACCAATGCATCCATCACTTTTAATTATTTTTCTTGGTTAATAAATATCAAGAATGTTGAAAATTTGATGTCTTTACTGCCTGCATTGCAGGTCATGGTAAAGACAAATGTCAAATTCAGCTCCCCCAAATAAAAACATAAATGGATATCTACGTAATGTATGTTTCTATGATTTATATGATTAAGTACTTTATGTTTTTGTATGCACGTGTTTCTGTGGCAAATAAACTTTCTTTCTTTATACATTATCGATGGAAATTCCAATGCAATACATTTGTCGGGATTCTCCGTACAATCTAAATATGCTCACAGTACAAGGCTGTGATAAACCCTCCCTGTACAAAGTGGTCGATAGCGACTTGTTCAAGACTAGACTAGTCACGCACTCAGGGCCTCGTGTAAAATATAGATAAGCAGGTACAGCACCTATACTACGACGTATTAATGCCATAATTTTTCCAGTGTTAGTGAGAGACGGAGCTATACCAGGCCGCTAGCACCATCCTTTTTTCGCAGTGGAATAATGATGGCATTAATACTTCATAGTCAGCCCCCTGGACACTCAATTTAGCCACTTTTATGATGTGTTTTATTGTTAAGGCGCCGCGCCGTGAGTACTGTGACTTTCACTATCGTCAATTTTATTGAGGCATGGTTTCTATTTATGTGATTGAAGATTCGCATTGACAGCTGCTGTGCCCTCCTATGGGTCAATACGTGCTAGCTTTAGAAATCTTCCAACCGTGACATCAAAAGTGTCTAAGAGAATGGGTACCGTTGTGTTAGTAGAAAAGTGTCCAATTGTATAGACCGAAGCAAAAAAAAAAACATTAATTACTACATAAATACTCTTTTAGTCAAAGAACTTGGCCGTATAGAGTTCAGTTTTTATAATTAGAACAAAGTCCTTTTTAGAAACAATACAAGGAAAGAAACAATTGATGACATGGCATTGACATTACGATATAAAGACGTGACCGCCACTTTGTAGCCATTAGATCCGAACAATGTCCACTAGGATCCAATGACAATGTTGGACATAAAACGTTCTATTGATAAATTCGATATTTTTGAACTTAGATTCGGTAATGTAGGTGACACATTATGAAAGCTGATATTATAGCCAGACAGGAGGTGAATACTAAGACTGCTGATAGAGAGGTAAACATAAAAACAAATATAAACTAAAGCCGTCTTCCCATGGGAGGTAGATAATACAGAACGCCTTATTATGATCCTTAGCTAACATATTCCTCCCAAATAGATAATGATGCTGGCTGGAGAACAAGGATGATGGACTGTCAATAATAATTTCGTCCATCTTAAGCCACTGTGTCTACGAGTTATTACTAGCTATTCTGGTAATAACATTATTTTTATTGCGCAAAGGTACGATAGCGGTTGCATTAGCATGACCTACTGCCGCCGCTTACGACGCATTATCAAATCTTCATTCGTGTAAATGTTCACGTCCAACCAGACGGGCGCACAGACGTTTGTTTATGTTTTTTTTATCGTGCAACGTGTTTCAAAGTTCATTCGACTTATCGACCGGAATTATTAGGTAGGTACGGGGAGGCGTGATCGGTGCGTGCAATGTCGTCTAATAACGAAACAAATAAAGAAATAATCAAATTGACAGTGCAACAATTTTTTTCTGTGCGCAGTAGGTCGAGTTGATACGAATTTACAGATTGTTTTTTTTCCATTGTTAGAAGTGAATTTTAATAATATAAACGTGTACTAAGCTGCCTTAATCTTATTCTGCAATTAGTCTACTATACTTTGTGCTTATCTCCGAGTTAACCTGCCTTTTAATTATTTTTCTGGCATGGAGACAAGGGCATATCTACCTACTATAAATTATCTAGATTATAATGATTTTATGCGTTGTGATTACTTGAGTTATAACTAAAATTCTAAATGATGTACCTAAATGTCGAAGTACTTTGTTATCTCGCTGTTAAGGCTGTTGTATTTTTATTTATTAACCAACATCCAATCTCTCTGTCTAACCAGTGCAATACCCTACACTACACAATGCAAGTTGGGCCGTAAATCGCCCTACCACCACGTGCTCACATCGTAAATTCGTAATACTCAATTTATCATCAGAATCATGATTGGTACACTCACTAGTACTCATAATCATGATCTGTAATGCTATACTGAGCTCGTCAACGCACCTACTTCCTATATTACATTTGTCTATTACGGAAGCCAGTTGCATAATAGTACCAGTCATTTTTACGTTATCCGTGCTTTAGTTTTTGTGGTAAAACTCAATGTTATCGTTGCTCACAACACAATGACGGATAAAGATAAAACATTGAATAATTTAAAATAGGTTAGGAATAGGTAAGGAATAAAATAAGAAACAAATGAAAAAGCCTATAGACCGTGCGTATACCAGAACAGAACAACAGATGTTTTTTTGAAAGAACACCGCAATTCAGCTAATCTTAATGCTCCCTTGTTGAATCTTGCCTCGACTGACTTTGTCAAATGAACAATTATATCCTTGAAGATACATAAAAGAAGAAATCAAAAAAGAAATAGATAGTGATTGAAGCGTATGTTCAAATAAAGGACTAGGTATATGCTGGGCATATTAGACGGGTTTGTTGTAACGGAAGACTCTCTGGATCTATGGAGTAATGAACTTTGAAAATGCGCCGGTGCATGCGGGTCCATGCATCGTATCCATTGTCACGTTTTGTATCTTTGTCGTCGAGCTGTGCATCGGAGAGAGAAACATTATCAATAATAATAATGTTATCTTTATCATCCATATCCTGTAACAGTTTGTTGTCAAGGGCGATAACTTTTACAACTGCAACAATATCATCTGTCAATGTCAGTGAAATATAATCATTATTGATGATTGGTAACAAATTCCTTTATACCAATTTTATTTTAGTACATTCCGTGTCATAATTTATAATTTGCAGGGCATAATCTGCTTATTTTTCAATGTTTTTCAATGAATATTAATGTGAAAAAAATTATTACATGATTTCAAGTTAAAAATTAACATACCTATTTACCAGTCTAATTTACGGATAATGATATTTGTAAGTAGGTAAGTAATAAACTATGCTAGTTATAAGTTTATAACTTATCTTATGAAGAAGGTACCTAGAGATACATTATAAGTCTTCATTGTATACTTAATTTACTTCAAAATAGCATCAACATAGAAGTTCTATGTAGTAGCGGTCTATCTACCTACTTGTTTTTTTTTTAAATCTACGAGTCAAAATTGCGGAAACCGCAAACCTACCTCAAGAAGATTTAATCAAAGTATCCAAACAAGATAAAACAGTGACTAACCATTCGTGATTTAGAAAATATTGATTATTCATTATCAGTAGCTAAGAGGCTCTTCAAATCGTTTAGAAAGGACTAAAATAAATCAAGTCATATTAGGATCACTCTTTCGCTCCACTGGCATGATTTCCTTCAGCTAATTAAATTGATTCGCGTACGTGGGTGACACATAATTTGTCACTGGATCCCCCTCGTAGCTCGTTTTGGATACAGACAGATTAAGGTCATGAGGGAATTCTTCCCGCTGTCATGTAAAACTGACGCTGTTTTCCTGAAGGACTGAAATTTATTATTTTTGGACGTTTCTTGTCCCATGAGTGAGTTGGAATTTATTAGAACAGGAAACTTCCTACATAAAATCGAGAGGGGCAATACGTACTACAGATTCATCCCAAAAATGTTGGGGTCGGCTCCCAGTCTAACCGGATGCAGCTGAATACCAGTATTTTAGAGCGACTGCCTATCTGACCTCCACAACCCAGCCTAACCCAATACGTACTACAGATTACTGATGCAAAAAACATATAATCTCTTCCAGCTGTAAATGCAAGAATGTCAGAACATAACGCCACAGATAAAAAACTAAAACAACGGTAATATTTGAATGAAACAAAATGGCGGCTTTGCAATGGTGCTAGCAGATTCATTACATAGCAAAAAAAGACCGTTAAGGTTTGCGGGCGTTTTAACAATCGCGAATTGTATCGAGGTCGAATTTTTTGTTAGACCATCTGACGACATTAAAATGTAATGTAGATCATTATTTTATGCTACAGTTTTGCGTGCTGATTCCGTAGCCCACGTGGCGTTCTAACTCCGTGGCCCACGTGGGCCTCGTTTGATAAAACTGTAGATTAAACTACAAGACATTATTTTTATGAAATATTTTGTTCTTGTTATTTCGCATTTCAATATTAAGTACAAAAGAATAGTCTTTCCTATTCTCAATTTCATTTTCAGTCTACCAATCATGTCAGTCAAAGAATCAACATCAATTATATCATCTGCCTAACCTGTTCCCAACTGTGTTGGGTTCGGCTTCCAAGCTAACCGGATGCAGCTGAATATCTATACCTATTTTACGTGGAGCGACTGTCAGTCAAAGAATCATGAAATTCATCAACCTCAGGGTCAAAGCTACGGTATCTTAGAAGAGCGGCCGCCGCATAACGTAGTGACAGCTGTCATGAAAATGATGGCAGCGGGGTTTGACTTTATGGTGTCAAAAAAGCTCTCTAGGAAAACACATCAACTTCCTTTCGTAACATTTCAGAGACGTCATTAGCCGGTAAATAGCGTCCGCTATATGGCAGCTACCGCTCTTATAGGAATCTGAAGCTTAAGTGGCTGTAATTCTAGGATGTGGTGAAACCCCATTGACATCTACGGCAGAAAAAAACAGTTGACATCATCTAAAATGAATCACAACTTACAAAACTTAATGCGTAGTAGCATCAAACTTCTTGAAATTTCTAGGAATATCAATATGCTTTATATAAAACACTTGTGTTATAAAATTTGCATATTGCAGTTTTTACGAGTATCTACGTCATTTAACTGGACTTGGGTCGTTGAATTCTAAAAATGCAACTTCCAAAAATAACTTTAAAATTAAAGGAATGCTATTGACGTCATACGGACCCTTTAGAGCCTAACCTGGAAAGTTTTTGGTCACTTATGTTAAAAATAAACGAGTATTTGATTTAAAGCGCAATACTGACGTGTTTTTGGTAGTAGATGGGAGAAAGATCTGATTAGATTTGTGTTCTGCCCATCAGATTTTTGTGGTGGATGGTTCCTGAGAATATGGATGTCGGATAAGCGTAATAACATTAATAACACTTCTCCAACACCCAGAAAAAAACAAAAAAAAAACACCCGAAAAACAAAAATCTGAAGTAATAGGTTCAGCATACGACATTACGTATAGATTATTGTGCACTTTTACAATTTCTAACGAAAATGTATGGAAGTACGCACGCATTATAACGTTATCGTGAAAAGCTTCTTCTTAATTAAATCACCATACATTTTACTTCATTGTGTTATCGTGATGCCGTGACGTGGACGTAGACGTCACGATAATATCGTCGACGTTAGAAATTATAAACGCGCACATTAGCGATGTATCGCTAAAAAGACAAATGGGGATTGCGTAATCGTTTCCTAACAACAGCATTACTTAGACATTTAGTTAAAAAAAAATGGTTGTTAGTAATAGGAAGTTGTATTGTTGTAGAAGACGCAGATTATAATGTTAATGGTGGGTCAATTTGTCATCTGGCACAAGAGGAGTTAGGTGAGTTCTGTGTTGAACCTATGTCAACGCTGAAGTTGTTGTAGAGTGGCTGTAGGATCTACAAGGGTACAAGGAGGACTCGTCTCGTGATTCGGATGTTTAAAGTTTTTGACGGTTTTCCAAACCAGGTAAATTCTAATGTGACTCCTCTGTGTTAACCTAAACACCCATGGCTTACGCTGAACGAAAAGGTGAGCAAACCTGGACTTGGATAGTCTAAAATCGCTAAGACATGGTGAGCAGGCTAATTTGTGGGGGAAGAGGCAATCAGGAAGTCAGGGACACATACATATCTATAAGAAATAAAGATTTAAATACGTCACACATCACAAGTAGGTAGCAGTTTTTCCTCATTCGATCTTCAAAAATGAATAAGTGCTTTCACTTATTCATTTTTGAAGATCGAATGTCAGCTTTTTTTACAAGCTTTATTTTTTACTTAGTTTTAGATACATTGCATCATTTTCATTTCATATCGTCATCATGACATGATAATAGGTATGTTAAGATATAATATTATTAATCAAGCAGACATAAATATATGAGATGCGTATTACGCATCTCATATATTATTTACTTCATGGACATCTACTCGTGTCGTATGGTCACGATGATTCGCCTAATTATAACACAGAAAAGCATAAAAAATCTGAATAAGAAGGAAAACAAAATGTAAAAAAATGGAGGAAATGGCTACAACAGGCGATATTTTTATAGCCTACAATCCTGCATCCCGTTTTTGGCGCCACTTCTTCTTCCCAGCTAACGCCCTAGGAAGTGGTGAAGGGCGGGCGTTTTTGGGGGACGGTCTTATGTCATTTTGTCGTCCAAATAATGCTGATTCACAGCCTTTAAATGAGATTTGTTGAGTGTAACCGCACCTACGCTACTTACAAATGCGGAGGAATCCAATTATTCTTTAAAAAACCAATACAAGGTGTTTTGCATGGGAGAGTCGAAGGCTGTTTACCACATTTTAACTAACTTCTGATGGTTTTTCCTAAACTTGGCAATTTTTTATTAGATGTTGCAACAGATGTTATTTGGTCATAAATGAATCATTTTCGTTACCTGGAGGTGGTAATATGACCACTCATCTTGACAAAAATGTTGATCTAAGAACGGTACGAAGGTCACTCTTAGATTTAGACCTACACTTAGATAAACGTGTGAAAAGGAAACGTTGAAAATTAATAACAACACCTACAGTCCAAAAAAGTTCAGAATTGAATACTTAAACATATAATAAAAGTCAGTACAATGATCATCATCTGCCTAGCCTTTTCCCAACTATGTTGGGATCTTCCAGTCTAATCGGATGCAGCTAAATACCAGTATTTTACATGGAGCAATTGCCTATCTGACCTCCACAGCCACACAAACACACACGCACACTGGGTAATACTTACCTATCCCTTGGTAAGACTGGTTGTCAGACTTTCGGGCTTCTAACGACCCGTAACGACTGTCAAAGATCCACGAATGACAGCCGGGACCAACGGCTTAACGTGCTTTCCGAGAGACGGAGGAGTCTCGGTGTGTAAAGATGGTCACCCATCCACGGACCAAACAAAAGTCAGCACAATCTTAGCTAGAAAAATTTCTTGTGTGAATTAAACATTTCAATATCGAACTGCATGAATGATGTTCAACTGCTGTTTGTTTTATTTCAAGTTGCATTACTTAGCTGAAAACGGAAAAGAGTTTGCTACTAATGCTACGGCTACACTTCGCGTTATCGCGAACTTTTCTTGTGCGCTCTCTGTTGCTCAGCGAGACATCGAGGGGTGTGCGACAGAGAGCGCACGAAGAAAAGTTCGCGATAACGCGAAGTGTAGCCGTAGCATAAAACCCACAGACCAAATAAAAACCAAGGCAGAGCGGTACGATCAATTCAGTGAAGCATGCCAAAACTACACCTCCGCTCTGTGCATTCACGCTCACACGCACACATTTAGAACCATTTACAATCAAACTATACCTCACTAAGTCACAAGTTCACACATCACATCACATCAAGACAGGGCTCTGTCTTGGTCTGACCTAAAATTCTGAAAAATTTAGCAAAGTGCTTACCACAACCGGTGGTCTTTGATAGAAAGAAAGAAAAGAAAGAACTTTGAACTGACATTAAGTATTTTAATGACATTAAGTAACTTTAATGACATTAAGTAACTTTAATAACATTAATCCTAAGGATCAAATGTACAATTCAATTGTTTATTTACCACCTGTAAAAGCGTCATTTATCTTCCACAGCTTTATGATAACAGCATTATCATCATCTGCCTAGCCTTTTCCCAACTATGTTGGGGTCGGCTTCCAGTCTAACCGGATGCAGCTGAATACCAGTATTTTACATGGAGCGACTGCCTATCTGACCTCCACAACCCAGTAACTGGGTAATACGATACCCCTTGGTTAGACTAGTTGTCAGACTTTCGTGCTTCTGACGACTCGTAACGACTGTCAAAGATCCACAAATGACAGCCGGGACCAACGGCTTAACGTGCTTTCCGAGGCACGGAGGAGTCTCGATATGTGAAAATGGTCACCCATCCACGGACCAACCCCGGCAAGCGTAGCTTAACCTGATGGATCGGCCCGAGCGGCTGTTATTACTAAGCCACGAGCTCCTCCTGATAACAGCATTATCTTTATACTTATTGTTTGATACTCATATTATATCGATTTTATTATCTAAATCATATCAAGTGAGTCACATATCACATGAATCACTATTAGTTTTGGGCGGTACCCCATTAACAAGATTAACTATTTTAAGATCAGTTATTTTGATCGCGATTTTTTTGTTAACCTTGGGGTTTTTTATAGAACCTAAATTAAAATGTAAATTATTTTATAATTTCATCATTTATTACTTAAGACGTCATTCAAAGCGTTGAAAGATGAGGATTTACCGTCTCAATTAACTTCGTCTTAAACTACTAGGCATTTTTTTAAATCAAAGTAGAAGTAAACAGATGTTGTTAAACAAAGTTCAATAAATAACCGATTCATTATTTCTTGAATTACCGACACTGCACTAAGTTCATTCTCGACGTTGTTAACTTTACTTTCTTCAGATATTTACTAAATATTATTTTTATTTTTTTATTTTATTTTATTAGGATCTCCAACAAAGAATACACCTTACATGCTATAGTACAAAGACAAGAACAACAATCTATGTGCTCCCTAAATTATAGGAAACCACATCATGCATTATAAACAAGCAAACAGTATATTTAAATTATAGTTAAAATTATATATGTATTCTCTTTATTTCATTTTTCATACTTATAAATTATATTTTTAAATATTAGAATAAAAAATTATATAAAACATTTAAAAATATAAAAAATAGTAGCCCACCGGTATCGGGAACAGGGTCCAAGCTACCGGCGGTCAGGGCTCCAGAGAGAGGAACCTCCTAACGATGCGAGCCGTGTCCAGGAGTACAGCTTTCTGAAGAGAGCCTCCTTATAAGTATTATTATTAAGGTTATGCTAGTACATTATTTGTTAGTAACTTAATCTGAATTTAAATTGAATAAAAATAAAGATTAAAAAGCGACGAATACATAGTAGAAAAATTTGTATTTACAGCCAAAAAAAATATACAAATAAAAGTAGCGAACAATGCATTACTAGGCAGGCAGTTCAACACTTACTTATTGATTATATTCGTTCTCTCAATCAAGTATCAGTTAGATCAAACGAGAAAAGATTTCACATTCACGGCATTTTATGGTCAACTGGAATGTCGTCCGCAACTCTTTGACAGAACAATCAGAAATGCCTTTAGAAGTTAGAACGAAATGATTTATAATTAAAGGTCAATAACTCTCTATGGACACAGCAATAAATCCATGTAAGTAATTAAGCTTGTGTGTTCGTCGACATATTTATTCTGTCGATATTGACGACAATGATGACGATTCTATCCATGTGATGGCCACGTGGCATTGTAATGCATCGAGCATGATATTTGTCACAGATAAAGTGTAGGTAGGTGTGTACATATATTATATCATATCTGATATCGAAATTATCGGCATTATGATACATCTTTGTTTGATGGTGTAGTATTGATTAGGACTTAGGAGGAATAAAAACTTACCTATTATCATCTGCCTAGCCTAGTCTTTTCCTAACTAAGTATGTTGGGGTCGGTTTCAAGTCTAACCGTATGCAACTGAGTAGGTACGTACCAGTATTTTACATAGAGTGACTGCCTATCTGGCTTCTACCACCCAGTTACTGGGTAACACGATACCTCTTGGCAAGACTGGTTGTCAAATTTTCGGGCTACCCGTAACGACTGTCAAAATATAAGAATGACAGCCGGGACCTACTGCGTAACGTGCTTTCCGAGGCACGGAGAGGTATGTAATCGATGGTCATCCATCCACGGACCGACCTTGGCAAGCTTTGCTTTACGTTGGAGATCGACCCGTGCGGTTATTATTGTTTAGTGGTGTCGCAAACTATTGGCCGTCCCGGGAAGTCGAGACGCCACTATCAGTCGTTCAATCGCTGCCACTACTAGGTGGCCCACGAGTGATTGTCGCTCACACTGGCCATGGATGCCCACGCGATGTTGCTTGAATGGGCCCGTGCAAGTGCCACAAGCAACTTGATACAGCATCTTGGCCACTGACTTCTGGGTCTGATGAATCCATCAGAACTCTCTACAGCTCGTGACAGTCAGCTGACGAAAGCCCTCGGTGACACCAAAATGACATGACATGACTAATGATTTTAGCTTTATCTTACAGAATGGTCTGATTAAATTAAAAATAGATTGTATTTGTTTCCAAACCTCGTGTGTATTTGTCAATGGCGACTTCTCATTACTGTGATAGGTCAAATTATTATCTTTTTTTATCACTGCTCCAAATATCATGCAGAAATCACACGATGTTGAATGATCTTGAGTTAAAAATTAGACCAGCTTGCATCATTTAATTATTATTTTCACCTTTGTCTATGTTTTTATTCTTTATTTCTCTAATTGGACGTGGAAACCACGTGAAGAATATAATTTATTTGACCTGTTGACATAATTTTAATTAAATAAAAGTTAATTAATCATTCACAATTAATGAACGGAATCTTTGGTCGTAACTCGTGAATATTTAATGCTATTATCATTTTGCTCGAGCTCGAACGATGGAAAGTTATGCGCTTGCGCATTGTCAGTTAAGAGTCGTTATTTTCATGTTTGATGGTCAATAAATTTTATTGTGATGAACTGTGATGATGAGACAATTTATAGCTGCAATGGATGCTTTTTGAACCCTGGAACTACACTCTCTAGCATCCATTGCTGAAAAAAAAAGGTATCTGAAAACACGGTACCTTTCGGAAATCCTCACGGCTACCCGGTGCCTTAAGAAGGGTTAGTAAAACCCTCTTCGGATTCTTTTAGGTATTCTCTCCTCGGATTCTTTTAGGTATACCTACTAAAACACTACAATTGCCGCCGATCGCGTATCCAAATATGCGGAGGGCGGCCACTGTGGTGGTTTTCCAAGATCCCAAGATCTCCTGTGATCCTGGGCTATACTTACTCAAATTTCTTAACCTCAAATCCCCATAGTATCTGACTTAACCCGCAGACTGCATACTAAGTCACATGACATGAGGTATAAATATTGTCAATGCAAAGCGCGGAAGCAATTCGCCATGGTCAGTGAAGCTATTGTATTTAATTGTAACAGAGATGGACGCTGACAAAACCACTTGACCGTGGCTCCGCGACTGTTTCAGAGGCCTTAGCACGAACGCGCGACGTAAACGTTACGTACGTTACGATTTTTATACATCGAAAATGCAACCATCCTAAAGCATTTTGGTTTTTATTTGACAACAAGCACAATTCGTATCACCCATTGCTATGGTAGAGCAGTAGTGGCCCAGTGGTAACGGCTGCAACTTACGAGTTGTAGGTCGTAGGTTCGAAGTTTCGAACCCAGTCAGCCGCTTTACTTCATGAAAATTATTTCTTCACCACTGCACGTACGAGTAGTATTATATCTATGCCACTGCTCTCAAAACGGTGAAAGAAAACATCGTGAGGAAACTGACATGTCCTAGAACCTAGGACCAAAAATTCGAAGACATGTGACATCTACCAACCCGCACTCACCTCACCGAGAGGTACCTGTGTCCCGGCAGTGGGAATTATGAGTACCTACCCATTGTTAAGACTAAGGTCTTAAAACTAAGTAAAAGTTATGTGCGAGTGTGCAACACGATTATTTTTATCTTACGAGTTTACGTTACGTTCAGTCCGTGCGTTCGTGCTAGCCCCACTGATAGCAAAGTGCCAATAGGCAAATTAAATGTGATGTGTAGGCAATTTGTATGGCTATCTAGCTTCCTTTAATGGTGATAATGTAGGTAGGTGTTCCGTGTTCCGGATTAAGGCTCCCACAGACGGGCGGTTCCGATATAACAATTTCCGTGACGTTTTCTTACAAATAGTTCCACCATCAGAGTCGCGTCGCGCCTGTCTGCGGAAGCATTTAGAAGTTAATTCCTCCGGTATTTTGGATTATTTGTTAGAAGTATAAAGAATTAAGTTGCTATTGTTTCACAATTTAGTGTGACGATGGAATGTGGCGTGATGCTATTGTTTAGCTGGCAGTGGAAATGTTTGAATAGTTTAATTTGAGACAGTAATTTTTTAATGGTTAATGCGGTAATAATAAAATCAACCGAGATACTTGTTTTTTTATTATAAGTACCTACTTTTAAAGGATGATTTCCACCAAATGGTTCCCATCGCATGGGATCGGAACGGATTTACGATATTAAATCGTGTACAGTATTTAAAGTCTACATTACCAAGCCGCGCACAGCAACTTAACCGCGGGCGTCTTCCGCGACACGCGATTGTCAGATGGCGTCGTTGTCGTCCATGCGAGCCATTGGATTATTTAGACAATTTTATGTAAATAATTATGCAAATTAACCATACAATATTCACACCTGAAAATAATAAAAATTTAAGTCAGCGTCAGTTATAGATGGGTAAGTACTTACTATGGATTATGCAAATTATTTCTTTAAAATTTTCAGTTGAGCTACTTCCAATTAATGTTCCTTGTTAATTACAATAACAAAAACACTCGTATTGCGAACCTTCAAGGTGTAAAACTCGTCTGAAAGTTCAAGTTTGGTGGCGCGTGCGCCGACACCGCCCGGTCCGTCAGCGGTGCGTTACGCAATATATGGCGCCGCAGTAGTAGTAGTAGTTTGTATGTTAACAATGGAATTATTTTCAGCTACAGGAAAAGAAATCAATTGTAATTAGATCATGGACTCATTTTTATTATGATGCTTCTTTCTTTAGAAAATCTGGGCCAGAAGGCCATTAGGCTAAATGGGCTATTGATCACAAATTCTTTAATTAGTTTCGTTTGTAGTTAATTGTTCTTTAACTCAATGTAATCAATACTCTATCAGCTTTTTGTAGCGTGACTGTACAATGTAATAATTTTATGATATCCTACAGATGTTTTATTTCGTTTAACTTAGTTGATAACGATGTCTACAAGTAATTCACGTTATTCGAGGAGATAAGAATTCCCGATAGGTAATAATAATTATTTTGAATCATTTTCCTTTTGTCAAATATTTTATAATAAAAGTAAAATGATTGCAACTGATAACTTTGACTCATGAATACCTACCAAAATAAACAGGCTATTTTATACCCTTTCACTGGCAAAATAAAGTCTGAAATAGCGTGAAGACGGACATTTATAGGGCCTATGCAAAAATGAACAAGCTATTTTATACCCTTTTTTTTGGCAATTTAAAGTCTGAAATAGCGTGAGGGCGATATTTATGTAAAAGCAAGCGATTCTTTCAAAATACCGGTCGAACCGTGACCAATGTCAATGCCTTCAACCCTGAAACACAGTTAACTAATAAACTAACTAACAGTTGACTAATAAATATCCGTCAGACAGAATTATTTATTGGTGATAAAGAATGTCGTGATTACGTGCGATTCCTTTTTCTTATTTATTTTTTCTATTTCATTTATTTAGGACCATGAAAACAGAAATTACTACTCAGTAGGAACTTGGTTGGGCCCACAGATCACGGACAAGCCGCGTCTAGGGACAGAAATATTCATCTCTTTAAACATTTTATTTATTTGTATGTAGGTTATACAAATAAATAAAATTGAAGTGTCTGTTTGTTATGTCAAAATAAAAGCTTTTTACTAAATGCATATGAAAGTATTTAAGGTACAGTCATGGACTTTAATTGATGAGCCACCTGGCACTGTTCGTATTTTAGCCGTGTAATGCAAATCGGGTGTATTCGGTTCCCGACACGCAAAGTCCATATGACTTTGCGTGTCGGGAATCTTCGTATTAGAAGAAGAAAATTATATTTCATATCTTTACCGGTTGGCTAACCTGAGAGCCAGAACTACAAACTTGACAGCAGAGTGACTGCCCAAAGTCAACCAATTGCAGGTCTAGCAACAGTAACCTAGCAACGCTAAACAATCGTTGCTAGGTTACTGTTGCGATAGTAACGTACGGAGAAATAATAATAGTCATTTCGACAAGTTCGAAAGTAACGTCTCTGACATTGATATTTCAACTGTCACTGTCTTCAGTTAAGTTTTCAGAAATAACGAGTTAATGAGCTATGATTCAAAGGAGGTCGGTATCAAATAGATTATTGACCATCTTAATGCAACATTGTATTTATTTTTAATTTCTTATCATTGAGAACTTATTAGTGAACCTCTATGGATAAGACTATTTCTGATTAAAAGTTAATTTATTTGTCATCTTGTTTACGAGCATGCGATTTGAGTTTGTGTTCGTGATCTCGTGAATGTATGAAACTGCAAAATTGAAAAGTTTGAAGGTGGCTCATCAATTAAAGTCCGTGACTGTAAATAAAAAAAAAATTCTTTTTTGTCAGTCTGTTTGTTCCCGTTTATCTCTAAAACGGCTGGACCGATTTTGACGTGACTTTCACTGGCAGATAGCTAGAAACTTAGGAGTAACTTACTTTTATTTTAGGAAAATAATTAGGGTCCACGCGGGCGACGCCGCGGGCACTAGCTAGTGGAACATTCCTGCCGCGTTCAGAGTCGTATTTCATATGTGTCAAAGTGCGAGCAAACAGTCACAGGACAGGCTAAGGGTCAGTTCAGACCGCGAAGTGAGAGTGCACTTTTAAACAATTAACGAACTTATTTTCTTCACGAAAAGGTGTAATTTCAGTGCGAGAGTTGACACGTGTCAAAGTACGTTGAGATGCATGGTGCTGCGCAGCGCGTGTACCTTAGTGTGTAGTAAATAAACAGTCCTTAAAAAAATCCGAATTGTCAAAGAATATACGCGGTTCTATACAAATACAATGCACTTATAAATTTTATCACAATATAAGGTACATAGCATACACGTGTATAGCGTAGGTACGTTACGTTACTACGTAAATACCTACCTATCACATTTATGAGCAGTGTGATCACCACATAGTAACAGATTTCTAATTAAAATACAAATGAGATAACACAGACACACTCTATCTCACATTTCAGTCGGAAGTTGTTATCGCAGCTAGTAGGTATATATTATTACATCACTAAGTATGGGATTATGAAACAGTTTTAAAACAATGCAATATTATTTCAGTTGTTGCGAGATCTTTTTGATATTTTTCTGCTCGGTTTGGTTGGTGGCATGGCTTGTTCTAAGTCCACCTGGCGAGCTACCACCCTCTTAGCTAAGTCTGTCGCCATGACAACAATGTTAACAGCATTGTTGTGTTTCGGCAGTTGGAGGTAAGATAGCCAGTACCTCTATGGCGGAGGATGCTCGCTTCCAGTTTGAGCAGGCAAAGAGCTTAACCGTTGCAGTGATGAAAAAAAGATCATTGGTGAATGATTTTAGAATAGGTAAGTTAGGTAAAGTCAGGGAAATTAATTGATTAGCCGATTGACTACCAACTTAATTGCTCATACATTCAAATGACAGCTGCCATTCTTTGAAAGTTGTATGAAAGAAAACGCTATAATATAACGGCGTGGTTGTCAATTTGATAAACATTTAATTACCCTGTCTGTACTTACCTACTAGATTGCACTGAAATGTATTCATACAGGGGCGTGGCAGAATTAATTTCAGTACTTTGAATTAATTACAGCACAGCGATTGCTCTGCAACGGCCAAAGATAATCTTCATAACTTACAGCTTACAAGCGGTCAGTTTGATAGATATTCCATTTTCAAATCCTTATTTCCATTTGCTATTATTTCTAAAAACAAATATCAACTTTATACAAGTGTAAATTAAGTTAATTTCAAAATTACTAGTAAACTTTTCGGTGATCTCCAATAACATGTATCGAAATGCCCTTTGTAATGGAATCAACATGTTTTGTAATGGAATAAACTATTGAATAATCATAACAAACATATCGTTGTATCGCAAACTGAATTCTGAATTTAAAGTAATATTTCCTAAAAAAAAAACATTTTGTCTCAATGTTTGATACCCTGCATCATATATTTATATGCCCATAAGTTAAGTATATATAGTTAGATACATTTTCATTCAACTTCTCGATCACAGGCGGCACCATTTTCAGATAATCCACTGAGTCTGAATGATAAATTCGCCCTTGATTCCACTCGCAATCAATGCAGTTATCTGGTACCTACTACTCGTATTATGCAACACACGTAAACATTTAATTAGGTACACGACCGTTTATCTCAGAACTTATATCTATTATTCTGCACGCATTGTACAGCACACTTCATGTGCAAATCGATTCAAATACTTTTGCAGTGATTAATCCTAACTAATATTATAAATGCGAAAATGATTTCGTTTGTTTGTTACGCTTTCACGCTAAAACGGCTGAACGGATTTGGATGAAGGCAAAGGGGTAGACCATGACATAGAATACTTTTTATCATGATATTCCCACGGGATCGAAACTAGTTTCCTATATTGTATCAATAAAGCGTCATAGATATGTGGCGCGCGTAGGTACCTAATCGTCTTAACTACAATGTGGCGTAAGAGATAAAATTATACTTATAGGTAAAATTGAGTATTGCGTAGGTATTGAGGTCCGTCATTTTACTTTATAAGCTGTAGGTACAGTGGGCCTAAAACGGCCACATTAGCAATTCCTCTAAAAGCCTTTCATTTCCTGAATTTCCAGCTGTCATTAGGAATTCCTCTAATTTGACACAAAAGCTAATAAATGTTACCATTTTACGAATCTCCATAGAAAATTTTCAAACAGATGAACTATTTCGTAATATGAATCGCACGCAGATCATATATTATGAATTGTCAGTTTGTGACATTTTACGATGATTCATAATATTTTCCTATTACCAGGGTGCTTAAAACAGTCACTTTGAGTCACTTAAAACACACTTGCACTACGAAAGTCGTCGTTGCTGCTAGGACATAAAGGCATTTTCATGTAAATTCTTTACCTGTCCTGTTGACTGTACCTATCTAGTGTTAGAGTTCCTCTTCTTATCTTTAAAACTTGATATAAAAACGGAATTAGAATTACTAGCCTTTTATCTTTTAAGGAAAAAACACAGAGTAATACCAATTTTGTGACTAATTAAATAATATCGTTTATTTTTATGATATTAGATATGATAAGTCTTTACATGATAGATAATTGTTATAGTCTGGTTTTGTTCAGATATAATCGGATATGATTAAGAATAACCTGCCTGCATCATATACCCACGAATGGTGCCGAAATTCACGCATTGTTAAAAGAACTGCATGAACGAATCTAACATAAAAAATCTAATTATACTAAATTATTTTTTTGTCTTACTAATTATAGTACCTAAGTATTCAATAAGATAAAAATATTAAATTCTAGTTATAAATTGACCTTTAAAAAATATTAAAAATATTATGAACGTGTTAAATCCATTACTGTCTTATTTATCATTCAGGTTTATTGCTAACTTGTTTTTATTAAAATTAAATTATTATCGTATTATTATTATATAATAATAATAATACGTGAAAATGCATTATACCTGCGTGATAGATATTAAGTATTATCAGCAATGCGGCTTGAAATACGATACCATCTAGGTATATAGCTACATAAATATTAATATTTTTCGCGAATGTTGATACTGACAGGGAAAATTGTTCATAATAATTTACACAATATTCATAATAAGTAATCCCCTCAACTGATAGCATAAAGATAGCAACTGATACCGGCTTTTATCGTACGTTTACTCCCTAAACTATTGGGGGGCACGCTGAGCTTTGGTTGTTTACATACCGAACCAAGTGTGAGAGAGTCACTAAACTATTTATCACACAATTATGGTCGCGAAAGTAAGCAGTTTACACACGGCTACATTTATGCTGACCTTGCATTCTATAGGATTTTCGTACAATGCGAGGTCAGCTTATACTGGAAATGTATAGCTTGATGTGTAGCTGTGTGTACCTCCACTGTTATCACGCCATTTTCTTATGAGTCGGTAGGTCTTCTTCTTTTCGTGTGGTTGGTGACCTAATGTCAGAGTTTTAAAGCCGCCCAAGGGCCTCCGACTTGGCTTCACATGTCGTCGAGAAATATCTCTCAGGTTTCCTCACGATGTTTTCCTATTTTCTAGTCGGTAGGGGTAGGTATAATACTGGTATTCAGCTGCATCCGGTTAGACTGGACGCCAACCCTAAAAATAGTTGGGCAAAAGGGCTAGGCAGATGATGAGTTTGACTTTGACTTTGAGGGTTATGATTTTGACCGGTATGTTTTTCATATTTGCACAAGCCAAATATAAATCTTATACAAAAGTTTTAAAGTCGCTCAAGTTTATCTAGTTGTGCTTCGGTGAGATCGAGATAACTGACATCAGAGTAGTCAGAGATAGGAAGTAAAAGGGACTGTACAAGCGCAGTTTTAGTGGCAGTTGGAAGAAAGTTCCGCAATCGTCTCAGGCACTTACCAGATGCAAAAAAAATGCGGCTTTCGAGTGGCCACTCCAAGAAAGATATTTGTCGATTCAAACTCCAAGGTTCTTAACCTTTGGGGGAAAGTCCGAAAGGGATACCGGGACCTTGGCAATAGGCAACTGAAGGAACACGGGTGGGTTTTAGTTCGAAGTTTGTTCCACTTATCTGTTGCTAGCGCTAGCATTCTGTCTGGGTGGTTGTTCTGTCCGGTCATGGTGATTGGCAGCTTCAATATGCTGATCTAAAGAGAGTTGAAACTTTGTCACGCTGCTTCATAATAGTTTAGTTAGTAGAATTTCTCAGTACCAGCCCGGAGTTTATAACTTGTTGGTGTGATACCCCAGTGTCTCGGAAAGCACATTTCAGCCGTTGGTCCCGCTGTCCTGAATTCTCTACAGTCCTGTCGGACGATGAGACTTGCTGCGCCGCCATGGTCGGTCTGGAGGAATATTATTTTTAGTTTTATATTATTTAAATTGATACCTACTTAAAAGAAACGCTGTACACGCACACGTATCTCAACGTAGAAAGACAGGTGTGACAAGTGTACGTATAAAGAGTGTTTCTTTTCTGTATCAATTTAATATGTTTTTGTAAATATTTTACTATAAAAAAAATAAAAAAGGTTTTTTTTTTCATGTTAATTTTTTTTTAGCAAGTATAGACGCTGTACTATTGCAGGTTAACGGGAACGCCCTTCGTTAGATAACATACTCTTTAATTAAAAACTAGAAGGGTGACAATCACTTAGCTACTCGCACATGTAGGTAGATACTTACGAGACAAACAGCATTAAATAGTAATTAAAACACAAAGGTATCATCAGTACACGGTTCCACGTGCAAATATTACGACCATGAACTCTGTGAAGGTACCAGACATTATGGCAAAGGTGCTTATGTATACATCTTATTTAAAATTTAAATACTGTTTAAGCAAAGGCATACATATTTGTCTGTCTGATTGCGCATGCTGGTTATCTAGCTGCGCTACTGGCAAAGTTGTGTCTTGTAGCTACAACTTTCCTTACGACTTTGGGTAATTTAAAATTATTTGAGTTCTACCAGTTCTAGTGAAGTATATTCTTTTCTTATCAGTCTCTGGGAGAACAGTAAAAGACGACAGACCCCGGTCTCCTAATAAAATATCAAATTCCTGATCAGTAAATCTGTTATTCCGATCCAGAATCTAGAGAACGTAAATGAAAAAAATGATCTAAGTATAAAAATCACACATAGTAACTGGCCCATTTGCCAGTGTATGTTAGATTTATTACCTGAACTATTAACCTTTATCGTGGTTATACAGGGTGAAATAGAATTCATAGGTATCCTCTTAAGAGGTCATTGTAGTATTTGTAGTCATCATTATGAACAACTTTCACTATAGGAACAAACCAGAAACAGTGAAAAAAAAAATCTGTTGTTCCCTGGTGATCAAAATGTAGGAAACAGGTTAATTTCCTTTGGCGATTTCAGGGGGCCAAGTCTACTAATTCACAGACACGTTTGTGAATTAGTATACTTGGCCCCCTGAAAGTGGTCTCGCAATGATGAGTTTTTGACAGATTTTGTATGGGATATCTGTCAAAAACTGATCATTGTGAGACCACTGACACGTTTGTAAATTAGTAGACTTGGCCCCCGGTTTGTCCCATAGTGGAAGTTGTTCATAATGATGAGTACTCTGATAGCTATACGCCAGTTACTTACGACCGTGACATTGACTAATAACTGTTTCACAATAACTCTTCCACGTGCAGCCATGAACCTAATGCACTTGCACTTGGACTATATTATAGCATGTATAAAACACCTGATTAATCCATACAATTGTACTTTTATTACTCGCTTTATTTTAGCAATTTACTGCTGGGTAATAATAAATGTCTTCGTCACATTTGTTGATAGATAGGTAGGTGCAGTACAGTAGGCCGCACGTCAGTTGTAACAAAACCCAGTATATAGTGGCCTCGCATTACATTGAAACTTCGTACTACGCAGGTCCAGCTGACGGTCACTCACAAGTACTCACAACAGACGTGCGGTTTGGGTTTACGGCAGTAGATATTATCATTAGCAGTTCCTAGCAACGCTAAGCTAGGCGCAGATGTCGCAATTTAGGTCTCTTGTGTTCGTGGCTTAACGTTTCCTCTGAGTAGTAAAGTCACAGAATAAATAATAGTAAGTACTAACGTAGTAAGGTCTTACTACGGATTGTAGCCAGCCGTATTCGTAAAGCCAGAGACCATTGCGTGATGAATGAACGATCGGTCACAATTGGAATCGGCTTGAAACAAATATCTAAAGTCTAATCCATTGCTTCTTATGTTGGTAAGTTACGTTGTTAAGCAGATTTTTTTAAAATTGATTGATTGGTTATTACGCTATTAAGGTGCTGAGGACCTAAACAAGTGGCAATAGCTTTTAACGAGTATCGTATTTCTATAACAACTTTATTGATGTTATTTTCACTTAAACAATTATGAAATATCTATATCAACTTTACACTGGTGTGAATTAAATTGACTTCAGAATGACTAGTACTATTTAAAAATGCATAATAAAAAATGAAGTTGTAACGCAAACTATACTTTATTTGTGAAACCGAGCGCTGGACGCAGAGACTCTCTGCGCTGGCTCTCTGCGTCCAGCGCTCGGTGTGGTAACACGTCGCGTTCTGGTTTGCAATTGGTCAATCGTCATCCTGAAGATGCCTCGTTGAGAGGTGAAACACGTGTCAATTTCTTACAGGGTTTTTATGACTCTTGAAGAATAGTCAAGCGGAATAGGTTACTAAATATATCAGCGTCTATTGTATTTTATAATGGATTTCCGCAAAGTCACGCCTGAATCAATTAACTACTTTATTTGTGGTTACTTCAAAATCTGCCTAGCCTTTTCCGTACTATGTTGGTGTTGGGGGGGGGGTGTATTTTTACTTATTAAAGTACTTAATTTTGCCAAAAATACATATTTTTTATACAATGTTTGGAGACTAAATTGAGAAAGCAGGATAGTCCCTCTGTGCGACCATGTTACCATTCAGCATGAGCACTATCTTCGCTTGTCACTCCAATGAAGTATCATAGCGACTATTATTAGTCTGCACGTGGTAAGTATGTCTTTACACAGTTGCCCGTCTAGGTAGGTACCTACTTTTGTACCGAACACGATGCACCTCTAAATAACCTTTTAATTTAAATGTCATCTACTCGCCTAGAAACACTTTAATTTTATTGCAAATCCGCTTGACAATCAACTAAGCGAATTATAGCTGCATTATCAAACATAATGGATGCGATTGGGGGGGATTATAAATCGATAATCCGCCAAATAGAGTGCACTGGCACACGTAGGTAGGTACTACACAAGTGGCCCACACGTATCGATTTGGCTGTCCTAGAGGGAAAGCCCCAAGTCGAACATGAAAGCGTAATGCTCTTTTGTTTGTTACCATGCAAAGTAACCTTTGCATATTATGTACACATATAAGTACATATACTGACTATAAAACCTAAGCTGCCCCGTTGGTCTCGTAGTCGCAAGCGCGAATGCTGAGCGTGGGGTCCTGGGTTCGATTCCCGGGTCGAGCAAAGTGTTATTGGGTTTTTCCATTAGGAATTTCGTAGTAATAGCCCGGAGTTTGGAAGTTGGCGGTGTGATACCCCCGTGGCTCGGAATGCACGTTGAACTGTTGGTTGGTCCTGCGCCTGATCTCTCTCCGGTCGTATCGGATTGCCGTCCCATCGGACTATGAGAGTGAGGAAAGACAGAGTGCACCAGTGTCTGCGCACACTTGTGCACTATAATATCTCCCGCGCCGAAGGCTAGCCTCCGTTGAGATTGGCCGCCACCGCGCCGTGGCCGAAATACGGGCTGGAGGACTATTATTATTATAAAACCTAAACTAGCAAGAGCCATTGCAGGTCAAGAAACAAAAAAATAAGTTAAGTACGTAGGTACATTTATTTATTTAAACTTTTCGCACTCAAAACAGGTAAGTAAGTATACAAAGGCGGACTTAATGCCTTAGGCATTCTCTACCAGTCAACCAAGGGTGGTGAAGAGATTAGATGGCAGGTGGTCTGTTTGAGAGGAACAAAGAAAAAACAAATATTAAAAAAAAAAAAAAAAAAAAAAAATATATTTCTTTTTTCTTTAGTCTAGCTAGAAACAAAATGCGAAATTCTATTATTTTATAAGAGTTCTATGGGAAAGGTTTCGCTGAATCATGCTGACAAGAAACCTATTGCAACGTCGTGAAAGTGAAGGCTAGACGCTAGTAACAAAGGAAAGTAAGTAAGATGTATCTGTCTACGTAGGAACCAATGGGCGATGTACGGATAATACCTTCGGACGGACTTACTACAGCCAGTGGATAAACTTAGTAGAAATTCTTATTTATTGTTGCCTTTTGGTGGTAAGTATCAGCCATAACGGCTATAACGGCGGGTGAACGCTGACTTTTTTTAAACTGCATAGTGCTTATGCTTATTGTACCTAACATATACAGGGTGTTAGGGTAAACACCGTTATCCTTGCAACCAGTGGTTTGGTTTCATTTATAGAACGTAAAATCAATGTAAAATTACAACTTTTTTCTTCTTTATTTTAAGTCTACATTTTACCACAAGAGACGCAAGTTCGTTGTCCTATGCGCTAGGGCAACGAACTTGCGTCTCAACACGGGCGGGGGGTACGGAATGTGACCTGACCGGCCGCGAGCGCGACTCCTCCCTCAGTCAGTCAGCTGTTTCGCTATAGAGCACGGTGTCGGATAGAAACTTTTTAAAATCTTTTAATGAAATAGACTTTTTTTTTTGTTGTGTTCGGTCATTTATTTTTATATTTAAGTCAACTACCCATGGTTTGAATGACAAGACTTTTTACCCTTACAGCCTGTATATTTACGTTTACATATTATATTCTTGTCTATCGTGCTTGTTAGTGATCCTAATATTTCTACTACTTTTTAGTTTTGACCCGCTAAAACCTGTAATTGGCTCTGTTTCTTTTATAATTGTTATCTATCTGTTATAGCTGTTGGTTCTCCTATAAATAAATAACTATGTTCATCTACATGTACACATATTATTAAACTTGCTCCGGCTTCGTCATCATTTAGAAAATCTTTCACTGAGTAATAAAATTGGCCTAAAAATAGTGCAGTTGCTAAGCAAAGCAAAGTTGCTAAGTAATCCTTATCCTCTTTGTTTGTTTAATGAACAAATAATACCACTTAATCTGGTTCGTACTGGTAATCAACGTGAATTATCGATATCAGATACAGTATGTATACACGGCTATACATTAATCTATACATTTCCAGTATAAGCTGACATCGCATTGTACGGAAATCGTATACAATGCGAGATCAGCGTAAACTGGAAATGTATAGCTTGTGTGTAGCTGTGTGTATGTACGTACCGACCTATAACATTGACACTTGACACCACTGCATATAATTGTGAATATCTTACCTATTTATTTCTTGTAAATAAATTTAGGTAGTATACACACGGCAAGGAGCCCCCTATTACATGGGACGTAAACATAACTGGCGAAATGTAGATGTACTATAGGTACGGTACAGCTCTGCTTTTCCTCTTCAGGGAAACAAGTGGTGAGTCATCGAGATATAAGTACTAACGTACTAGAGAAGACACCGTAAATTCCTACTTTGTCTCGTTCAACTGCGGCGATCGCGCCGCAGTTTGTCGAAGAAAACGCGTAAGTGCCGTGATTTACATGGCGCTTAAGACCTTTTTGCCGAGAATAAATACACTTCCGCAGCAAATCTAGCACTGTGGTAAATTTGGTACCTACGGTTTAGACGAATTGTTATTATTTTAGCGCTGCAGCGAACTAAAGATTCAATACGAAGAATAGGACAATTCAGTTATTTGACGTAGCTTCTCTACGGTTTAGACGAATTGTTATTATTTTAGCGCTGCAGCGAACTAAAGATTCAATACGAAGAATAGGACAACTCAGTTATTTGACGTAGCTTCTCTAGTACGTTAGTACTTATATCTCGATGTCGTGAGTTTATATTTTTAGAGCAATTGATAGATGAAATAACAAAGTATTATAACATAGTAGGCTGAGCATAGTAGGAGGAGCTCGTGGCTAAGTAATAACAGCCGCACGGGTCGATCCATCAGGTTAAGCTACGCTTGCCGGGGTTGGTCCGTGGATGGGTGACCATCTTTACATACGTACCGAGACTCCTCCGTGCCACGATAAGCCGTTGGTCCCGGCTGTCATTTGTGGATCTATGACAGTTGATATTGATACGGATCGTCAGAAGCCCGAAAGTCTGACAACCAGTCTTACCAAGGGGTATCGTATTACCCAGTTACTGGGTTGTGGAGGTCAGATAGGCAGTCGCTCCTTGTAAAATACTGGTATTCAGTTGCATCCGGTAAGACTGGAAGCCGACCCCAACATAGTTGGGAAAAGGCTAGGCAGATGATGATGATATAACATAGTAGGCTGCTATGCTTGATCGGAAAGGCATAGTAACAAAAACTTAACATCACACCTGCGAAGGGTTAGGCAGAGGTGAACTATAGTATAAATTAATTACCTTTCGCCAGTTATAAATGATAAAGATTTAAATAAAAGCAAACAATTAATTTTAAAAGTCATATTTCTAAAAGTTCACGACCTCAGAGAGTCAGAGCTGACCGCGTAGGATATTGTCCTGATTCACTATATTGCCAGCATAAATAATAAATTTCCTGTCTAAACGACCTACACTTATCTATTTTATTACCCGACTACGGCGAAGAAAAAAGGAGGGTTATGATTTTGACCGGTATGTATGTATGTATGTATGTTCATCTGTTCCCTCCTATCTTCCAAACCACTTATCACAATTTGACAAATGAGGTATCGTTAGAAGCGTCGTGATTGTCCGCTGGCGGACATGGTGCCCTGTAGAGGACATATAGTGAGGAACTTAAAAAAAAAAATGGAACACGTAATCTGTTCGATTTATGCCCTAACACGTGTGACTCCGGATTTTTAATTTGTCTGCCTGTGGTGTCTTGTTTATACCCTTTAAGTCGTAGTTGGGTTTTAGTTTTTATTACTTGTTTTAGACTATAGCGAAGCGAAAGCGCGACGCGATTCTAGTAGAATAATTCCTATGAAAACTTCATGGAAATTGTTCTAGTAGAATCGCGTCCCACGGTTTATAATAATTAGAAACACCATTTAAATTAAATCAAATGAATGTTATTCTAAATATTATTTCTATACCTAAATGCAAGTTGACATTTTGAGTAGGTAGATCTAAACACTTCCATTGTGTGTAAATATGATATGTTGTTGAAGATTTCCATATACAACGTGCCACTCCAATGGCGACATTAATTTAACACACGTATACGATTTCGCGTATTCTTTTTATGAAAATATTTGAATTTCATTAAACGTTATTATTTATTGATTCATTAACAATTTTCTAAATTACCATCCCAGAGCACCTGTACTTGAAGAACTGTAGCGAAGAGGTCATTTGCCGGGGTCACGGATCATATGGTAGGCGAATAGAGGAAAGCCGCGCAATTTCTAGAAATTATGTCGACAAAGCATAGTACCGTACCGATAGAACGTAAGCAGCTACCTACCAGTAGCTTCATGAATAAATGTTTTACACAGAGTGATCTCAATTTTGGTTGTTTATGTTGTAATTTAGTTGGTTTGAAAATTTTAATTTTTCAGTTTACGAATTATTTTATTTTATTACTTACTTATAATTTTTATGTTTACTGGCCACTAGCCATGTAGCCCTACCCATGTGTTAAATTAATGTCGCCATTGTAGCGGCACACTTTATTTTAATATTTTCGCAATGTTTTCAATGTGTGTTGTTATTATTTATTCGTCAGTTAATAGTTTTTGCTTTAAGTACTGCATATTTTACTGCCCATTCTTTTGAGTGGCTAAGTATTAACAGCCGCACGGGTCGATCCATCAGGTTAAGCTACGCTTGCTGGGGTTGGTCTTTGGATGGGCGACCATCTTTACATACCGAGACTCCTCCGTGCCTCGGAAAGCACGTTAAGCTATTGGTCCCGGCTGTCATTCGTGGATCTGGATGGAGATAAAATAATAATATTTACGCAAATAACAATTTAACCTATCGAGATATATTTAATATTACAAATAAATACAGGTTTCACCGATGTCAGTCATTACTGAGTACTTTGACATTTCAAAGCTAAGAAATCAACAACTCAGATCAACAACGTATAAAAATTGTTCTTTGCTAAATCCTAGCTTTCAGAAACAGACTCATCAGAATCGTTATCGTTTAACATCCAAATGGAAGCCCATGTGTTGCTGACATCCATTTATCACAAAGTTAACATCTCGTAATAAATATGATGGTATTCAGAATAGCTTGCACTAAAATATTTCAGTGGTAGCCAACTAAAAATAAACGTAACTCTGTTAATCTGGAAGTTCGCAGTACCTACTTATTTATGTGTTTACATTGTGTTTGGATACTAGTTTGTTTGTATTTTGTTGGTAAACGTTATTCATCATCGATGAGTAAAAATATCTCTGAATCGACGTATCGACGTATTAACCATAATTAAAATTTTGTTATGAATCAATATTTTCGCGGAAATTATTTTCAGCATGTCATGAAATTTTTACGTTCGTCGCGCGAGTAAGCGATCGTCCCTTCAATTTTTGTTCGGTGTCGAACCTGAACGCGTTATCACGCCGAAAGAGGGCGCCTTCCGGTTTTCCGAAAAAAAAATGACCAATATTTCAAAAGAAGAATCGTCAAAAGAACGTGTGCTATATTTTTGTAAAGCAGACAAGAGTACGAATTTGAAGTGCCTAATGAATGTTTACATCGTTTTCTCGGAAAGTAGATCCCGAATTAGATATGGGTGTAGCAGATAATTCAAGCGTTCTTTGGTTTCTCTCGGCTAAAAATATCTACGTTTTTTTCTGAATACAAAAACGTTTATAATTGACTTTCAATATAGAAACATGTAAATCTTTAAAACGATGTGTCGAGCCGTTAATTCTGCCTTATAAACTACAGAACAAAGAATATAAACACTTCATTTATCGAAGTTTAGAGAGCTAGTGCTATAGGAACACACGGCTACACATCAAGCAATATATTTCCAGTTTATGTTGATCTCGCATTGTATAGGATTTCGGTACAATGCGATGTCAGCTTAAACTGGAAATGTATAGGTAGCTTAATCATGTGTAGCCGTCTTTACCTACAGAATGTTGCCTCACTGTGTCAATAGTGTAACTATATAACTTCATAAAGATCTACACCACTTTTTAACCTCCCACTATATCTTGACAGGCGGTGAAATGTGAAAACTGAATTGAAGCTATCGAATATGATGCCTAGTTTAGATTCGTCTTTGCAAGCGCTGCCGCTAAAGGCCAGGTTATACTGGATACTTTGTACTAGTAGAAGCTGCTTGCATGTCGTAAAAACGCGTTCGATGCACACTCGAGTCTTGAAAATTTTCCTCGCATCGTTGCATTGTGGCTGCATCGTTTGGAGAGCTTTTGATCGCTCTTTATCTGTCGGAGCGGACGCGATGCGTAAAATGACGCACGTTGGTAACGCAAAGCTTTGTTTAGATTAGATGATGTGAGATTCTAACGCTATTATTGTTTTTTTTTGTAAGTACTTTTACGCCATCTTTGTTTATAAATAAGATCTCACGATTAAAAGAGCGTGGCGTCGTAAGCAAGACTGTTTGAAAACAGGAAAGGATGGAAACAGTAAAACCATTATTGACGACTGAAACAGACAAAGCTGGCGCCAGTTTTCTTTATTCAGGCCTTGTTTTTCAGCCAGCCGAGTACGATTTCCCAAGCAGCTTACCTAACCTGCTTTCAGATCTAAGGAAATATATCACTACATATTATAAAACAAAGTCCTCCGCCGCGTCCGCCTGTTCGCGATAAACTCAAAAACTCCTGCACCGATTTTCATGCTGTTTTGCACACACAATGTGTAATTTAAATAACTGTAAACTTCTTATGGGGTCATTACACATATTATTATAAAAAACTTTTACTTTATGACCAACCCTGAAATAACAAAAAACAAAAAAGCAGCTGTGTGTAGATATGGATCAGCAGATATTTCTCGCGATTTCATGTTTGTTCACATGGAAAAACTTATTCGTAATTATGAGAACAATGACCCCATAAAGGGTTTCAGTTATTTCAATTACTCCTTGTAGGTAGGTAATGCTTATTTGGCCTTTTGCATAATTATTCTAAATGTTACAGGCCTCCTCTCAGTGAGAGGGATTGGGCTGTAATCCACCTCGCGGGCCCAGTGCGGGCGATGTCACATGTCTTCGAATTTGTTCTAGGGCATGCCGGTTTCCTCACGATGTTTTCCTTCACTGTTTTGAGAGGGTGAATAAATAATTTACACAAAGTAAAGCGCCTGTCTGGGTTCGTCGAACCCACGGCCTACAAGTCGTAAGTCGCCGCCTTTACCCTGGGCCACCACTGCTGTATTCACCGTTCATTGATCCATTAATAATCAAGAGGTTCATTAAAGAAAGTTAACTAAAGTCACAATAAATCAAACGTTACATCACAGTAGGTAGGTACCTGGCACCTGGAACCAGTCAAACAGCTCACGGTCGTTAACCCAAATATATGATAATTTTATTTATATTTTAATATGACACTATGGTCTTACGATTTTTTTTATTGCCCTAAAATTATCGTCATTTGATACTTACCTAAAACCGTAAACTATTTTTAGTAACCTGACCAGTCAAGCATGTAGTTTATCATGTAGTAACTATTTCGATAGGTAGTTACTATAAATAAAGCCTCGTAAAGATTGACGCCATTTTTAGGATTCCGTACCCAAAGGGTAAAACGGTACCCTATTACTAAGACTCCGCTGTCCGTGCGTCTGTCCGTCTGTCACCAGGCTGTATCTCATGTACCGTGATAGTTAGACAGATGTATTTCTGTTGCCGCTATAACAACAAATACTAAAAACTGAATAAAATAAATATTTAAGGGGGCTCCCATACAACAAACGTGATTTTTTTGCCGTTTTTATAGATGTACGGAACCCTTAGTTCGTGCACGAGTCCGACTCGTACTTGGCCGGTTTCTTTTTTCTCTCACATTAATTTGGATCCGTTTTGGAGGCTGTCTTGATTTGAAGTTAAGCTGGAATAACTGTTTTTTTTTTAACCTGTTTTGAATAACTATCAAAATGCGTTCTTAAGAGCTGGTTAACCTGTAATTGGCGACTGTGTAAGTACAAGGCTAATATTGTTACTAACTTATGAAAGGTACCTACATAATATACAAAAGGAATTGGTTAACCTTTATTAATAAATAAATAATAGTACTTACCTACTTCTTCAAGCTCGGATATTAATTTATTTACAAGACCAAAATGCACTCAAACGCCCGAGTGTAGCGTGGTTGCCCAACCATACAATTTTGGGGCAACCATGGTTGCCTGGCGATTGAGTAAATAGTTGACTATGCACTCACTCAAATATGCTTAAATATACAGTGTGGTCGAAAAAATCAATGGGTCCTGAAGGGACACCACTTTAAAACCTTAAGATAGATTATTTTATATATATATTTTTTTTTTTATATATATAATTTTATTTTATTTTATATATATAAGGAAATATTCCTTTATTTTTAAACAGAAACTAAACTCCATTCACAGTTTTCTCGACAAGCTTACCTAAACCGGGAAACAAACCATCTAAAAATAAAATAAATAACACTCGCTATTTGATTTCACAAGTCCATTAATTTTTTCCACCCTGTATATCCCTTCGTCTTATCCAATGACTATATAGGCTTTTATTACTCTTTGGTCTTATCCCATCGTGTGCATTGGGTAGATAGGTACTGTACTTACTGTACCTACTCACGAACCCTACTAATTGATCGAAGATCGAATCAACTAGTTACTTACCATAACCCACTCCCCGTGTTCCTTCAGTTGCCAGAAGCCACCCACGGTACCTATCCCTTTCGGACTTACCCGCGACTCCGGCATCGGCAGGAAAACCCTTGGATTGTGATTGAAAGTTGGGGCTGGCTGGTCATCAGTCTTTCACCCTGCCTGCATGAGGACTATTCTCGTTTTATGGCCAGTGACCGTTCTTCTAAATATTAAGGGTATCCGTCTATGGTCGTGTTTCGGTCGTGTATGAAATCAAGTTTACACAGGATCACGTTAACAGCTCGGAGCGGTTATAACAGGTTATTTATAACTCATAACCTATAACTGGTTATAACATCTTGAAAAGATTTGCATCATTATTTTTGTTCAATCATTTATGATAAGTTTATCATTTATTTTACATTCTCCTCTGACTTGGCGGTCCACTAAGTGATGCAAGAACGTGTCTCTATTGAATGAGATAAAATATATTACTTTTATTTTAAACTAAGAATAAGATTTATAACGTAGAAAATACAATAGCAATAGGCGTAAAGAGGTATGAGGAACAACTCACCTCCTTAGAAAAGGGAGGATCCTCCGATCAGACGGGTGTCGTGTCTGGGAGGTGGAAGACCCGACGATTGATGTCGGCATATTATATATATTGTGATCGTACGATAAACCCTGCTTCCGCGATGCAGGATTCCGCGTGACGTCAGTGTGATGCGTAGTTCGCATGTGGCGATGAATGTGCCGCCACAAGCTCGCCCCGTATTACATGGGACTTAAACATAACTGGCGTTTGGGTGTCCTACTATAGGTGCACCTCTGCCTAATAATTTGGGGGATAAAGGCGTGATGTTATGTTATGTAAAATCATACTTAACAACACAACACAATTGGCAAAATGTGGGTGAACCTCACCTACTATGGGTGCACAATTGCACATCTGCCTAACCGTTCGAAGATTACAGGCTTGATATTATGTTATAAAATTATACTGAATTAAAATTCCTTCATTTCGCTAAACTATCCTCTAGATTTTCCACACATAATTATTTGACATTTAACCCATTAAATGCGGACTGTGTACTTAAATCATTTTCCCATGCCTGACGTTATTTACTTGTCGGGAGATGAAAGTCATTAGGCAGATGATTTTTTTCTTCTTAAACCAATGAGGAAACTTGTTCTAAACAACAAAAACCTGAATTTAATCAACTTCGTCGTCAAACAAAGAAAACGCGCAATAATTACAAATTAGTAGGTAAGGTAAGTACTTACTACTTAGGAATGTTAATATTACCAGCTGCTTACCTACTTAGTTGAAGTTTTTATTTAATTTATTCTAAGATTAGTAAATAAGTGTGGTTAAATTATACTATTACGTAACATAAGCTTGACGAGACCGTTTCTTAATTGTAAAAATGGACTACAGTTCGAGAATGCGGTTTTGACACCTGTCAGGTTAACGATTATGTGTTTTGCGAATTTGATCCTTAATACTATTAAAAATTGTCCAACTGACAGGTGTCAAGGTCGCATTTTCTCGAACGGCTTCCTAGAAGAGGGTAGCCTACGACCGCAGTGACGGGTGTCATGAAAATGATGGCAGCGAGGTTTGACTTTACCGTGTCAAAAAACGCTGCTTAGGAAAATACACCGACATATAACGTTTCATTGACGTCATTCGCTGGTAAGCTGCAGACGCTATATGTGGCGGCTAAGGCTCTTCTAGGAAACTGTACCTTTACTCCTTTAGTGACTTATCCTGTATCACGGCTTCTTATAAATAACTAGCTGTGCCCCGCGGTTTCACCCGCGTAGGTCTCGATCCCGTGGGAATATAGGGATAAAACGTATCCTGTCCTATTCCAGTTCATGGTCTACCCGTGTGCCCATCCTCTCCTCTCTAGAGTAGGGAACGTCGCGCCGCGGCGTCGAACGGTTCGCGTATTGCATTTTTATATTCATGATGATTACATCGAAATTAAATGTCCGATTCGAATGAATTAAAAAGTATTTTACTGCTACATAAATACCCTTGATGTTAAAACTATTTATTTGAATAAGAATTAATATTATGTTGATAAAACTCCGCAAATAATGCATTAGTTTCGAACAAATTTGATTACCATAAAAAATGGTTATAGTGAGTCAATCTTAAAAGATAGACATATGCTGTCCGGACTTTTTTTTAGAACTTTTAAAGAGGAACAATTCCATCATACATGATTTTTGGCTTACTTAAACCGGTTAAGCAGCGCACGCAACAGAAGCTGTCAAAAAGGAATAATATTTCCCGTTTTTGCAACATTTTTCATTTATGCTCCGCTCCTATTGGTCGTAGCGTGATGTTATATAGCCTTTAGCCTTCCTCGATAAATGGACTATCCAACACAAAAATATTTTTTCAATTCCAACCAGAAGTTCCTGAGATTAGCGCGTTCAAACAAACAAACAAACAAACTCTTCAGCTTTACAATATTAGTATATAAATACAACATGTAACAGAATAAGCGCAAGACCTGAAAGTAGTTTGCTCAGAATCGGCTTCTGAATCGATTTCCATCATTATTTATATGTGTTAATTTTTCATGAAAAAAATCTTTTCTTTAACTGAAATTAGAACCACCGCGTCTTACCAAGGTAATAAGATATTTTATTTAAGGAAATTTAAGCCTTATCTCAAAGGAATAAAGCCTATTCAAATGCATAAACAAATTTGTAATACGCTCATAGCTATCCTATGTTTCATGTTTAGTCAGGAAGTCTATTTTGTAAAAAAAAACTAGGTGTCGTTTAATTAAATTAAATTACAGATATTATTTTAGTCTTATAATTTAATATTCTAATTGGGGTGTATGAGCTCTTGCGTTTATTCCGTTACAGGTTGTATATAGATGGGGATAAATATAAACCTATAATAGATTACTGTTAGGGTTTTCCCAAGAATATTATATTAAGTATTCTGGATAAACTTGCGAGTTGCGGTCGCTAACTTGAGGTTCCGTGACGGTCAGCTCAGATGGCGGTACAACCAAACATAAAACCACTAACGTGCAAGATAAACGCAATGTGTCATCAATGACATTGTTGTACTAAATGACATCTGAAGTTTATCCTAAAATCTAGGCTACACATATGATTATTTTTGGAAAACAAGTGCTAGACCAAAATCCTAGGCGTTTGAACTGTGATGCGGATAGACTTGGGCAAATAATCCATTATGAGTTGGTAGGTACCTGATACCTCAGCTAAGTAGGTAAAGCAAATGTAGATTTACCTGCTTCTCGTTTAATAGGTAAGTACTGTTATTGCAGTAAAGAAGTTGAGCTGGTTATCCGAGAAAATAATACAGTATGTAAAAAAACCCTGTCCGATCCGAAAGTCGGCGCATGAGTACCGCAACACAATTAACAAGGTAAAATGTTTGTTATTAAAAATTCACGTTTTTAGTACCAAAATTACCCCAATTTCATTATAAATCAACAAATTTTATACTGAAGTCATAAATTATGACTTGAAGACATAGACACCCGATAAACGACTGCCCGGTAAAATACCTACCTACCCCATTGAAAAAAAAAAAGCGGCGATTTTTTTTTTCTTTTTCCTGAAAATTACCACATGAATAGATTTCGTATGATTCTTAACAACACCCTCACGGATCGGACAGGGTTTTGTTTACACACTGTATATAGCTAAGCCGCACTCGGGTGGGCGCGCAGAGATGTGTAGGTAAGTAATGTATATGCTGATTTTGCACTTAGCGTTCCTATAATGTACGTAAGAAGTATTCATATTTTTTTGCACTTAGCTTTTAACTACTTTTATGTCTGTAGATGTGTTGTTTTGAACTGCGTGTAATGAAATGCAATGCAGGTTTCAGGGAGCAGAGAACACCGTGGCTTCCCCTTGGAAGTTCATAGGTACCTACTTATTTATTTATTTAATACTTTAAGCACACAAATGTACAGAGGCGGACTTAATGCCATAGGCATTTTCTACCAGTCAACCTTTGGGTGATGCAGAGACAAACAGTGGTAGGTGCAATAGCGAAAATTGTGAAATAAATATTATTTAAATACGTAAACCAATTAAAACTATATATATATATATATATATTTATATATAATAAACCTAAATATATATAAATATAAGAACAAATAAATACACATAACTACACGAACATACTAACACAAATAAGACAAACAATGGGAAAACATTACCGTTGTGCTGATACTGCCAGCTTCTTGCGAATGTGCTCTCGAACTTTAATTTTAAAGGATAACCTACTTATTTGGCTTTACAATTTCTAAGAAGGTGATGTGAATTTCTAAGAAGATGATGTGACTTGGTGAGGAGAAAATGATTCTCTTCGCAATTTAAAAATGACATAATGACGATAAAGGTCTTCTGTGAGGATTTACAGAAGATCCTTGTCGGTTTCATTATTTTTTGAGAAATATACACCGACACGACACTGACAGCTCTTGAACGCGGTTTAGATGTGCTGATCGAGTTCATTGTCCGTTTTGAATTTCGCACAGGTTATTTTATGGGAATTCCTAATTAGGTACTTACTTACCTTATGTACCAATTTTGTACAAGGAAATTAGTAATTATTTAACACTATCTCACGATCAGATATTAGTTTGTCGATAACGTGATTAATGAGTGCTAAGAATAATTACGCAATTAAGTATATATTATTAGCCAAAACACGAGGAAAGTAAACAAAATTATCACTAGCCAGATATAATTAGAAGTACAACGTGAGTTTATGTAGATAAGGACTAAGTAGGAAGTAATTTATTGCAGTGTTTTAAGGCTGTACGCTACCTCATATTTTATCCCGCTCGCAGCATACTACTCGTGACCTGAGTGAGAGTGAGACGGAGTGGGGCACTAGCGGCTCTCAAGCCTCGAAAAGTTATTCGCATCGCTAGGATTCTATATTTGACCCATTCGCTTCGCTCATGGTTCAATCCTAGAATGCTTCGCTTGCTCAGGTTTCAAAGGTACGAGACGCAGAATAACTTTGCTGCCGAGCGAAACACACAACCTTTACTCGCGCCAAAAAACAACTTTGCAGCCTTGCATAACAAATAACTATTTTTTTTATCCACAACGGACATGCTCTTGGCCTGCATCACCTGATGGTAAGTGATGATCAGACCGAAGGCGTATTTCTTTTGTTTTTATTTAACATTCTCTGTTGATGTGAAATGCGCGCCTGATGGTGGGAGCCTTATTATTAATCCATTGCTTCATAGGTTTGGAAAAATCGTCTGCTCAACATCGTAAAAACGCAATGAACGTGGGTAAACTGTCAAAATGAAACCCACTGTCATTTTATGTGTTACGCAGTTACAACACAGGAGTTACACGTTGTACAGGTTTTACACGTGCAAAAATGGAATTACTATGTAGCACTAAGATGTTATTCTATTTTCTGACTGTGAATAACCTGACAAGTAGGTAAATAGTGCATGAAGCAGCTTGTTTTAAGTGTTAGTGCTTGAAGAGAATAAATTTTGATACTTTAACGCTAGGAAAATAACCAAGTGGTAACATAACGAGTACCTTAAGCAAGAACTGTAACTATCCTGGCTTACTTATAAAATTTAATTTGTGATTATGTAGGTAAGTAGGTAGTATGTGTTATTGTTTCATAGATAAGAACGAGCTCCATCTCTCTTGAGTGCTGCAACTGCAATTACATTACATAATTTAAAAAGTAGGTGCCATTGGATCAATGGGCTATTGGCACTAATGGGCAGTGCACCAGTAAAACTTCTTTTTTTCTAGGAGATACCTACACGCCTACACGCCTACAAGGAATATGCCGTGGCAAAAAGAATAGTCAATAACCGCGTTTGGTAGCACTATAGCCTCAGACCAAATAAAAAGCCAAGACAGAGCAGTGTCAACAGTACCTAAGTGAGGTGTAGTTTGATTGCAAAGAGTATTGTCATTGTTTGATTGTAAGTAAGTAGTTTATAGTAGATTGTGTGCGTGTGAGCGTGAATGCACAGAGCGGAGGCGTAGTTTTGGCATGCTTCACTATATTGTTCGCAGGGCAGTCTTGATTTTTTTTTGGTCTGAGGCTTTAGCAGGGTTGAGTTACACACGGCTATACATCAAGCTATACATTTCCAGTATAAGCTGACCTCGCATTGTACGAAAATTCTATACAATGCGAGATCATCATTAAACCGGAAATGTATAGCTGGTTTAGGGGACTAAACCAGCTGAGAATCTCCAGAGATGGGAATCTCTTCCCCTATGCGTTTTACCTAGAAAAAGTTCCCATCTCTTGTATAAACGCATAAAGGGGAAGAGATGGGACTAAAACTAAACCGTATAGCTTGATGTGTAGCCGTGTGTACGTGTGTCTTGCCACATATATGTATAGGTCTTTGGATGCACCCCATCATCGCCCAGTGGCTATAATACAAGCCCGCAGGGGTGCTAATTATAAAAATCACAATACCAAGCCAATGTTTAGGCAGCTCTCAAATTAAGAGAGTTTTCCTTAAGTATACCTACTTACAGTGCGAAATGGATGAGGAAAAATAAACAAAAATAAGAGTTTCAAAATAAATTATTATTCATACAAATGTTACCAAAACCAACATTGTTGCATAAATAAGTAAGTACCCGGTGAAGTACCTCTTTCAGCCACAAACTATTTACGGAGCGGGTGTAAAGAGTGAGGCAAGTAAGTGCAACACTGTGAAGTTACAAACATTGTGAAGTCGATGACAGGCCGACGACCGACAAGTTCTATGAAGCTAGACTATACAGCCAGGTAGGTACATAAATCTGCCTAGCCTTTTCCCAACTAAATATGTTGGGGTCGACTTCCAGTCTAACCGGATCAGCTGAATACCAGTATTTTACATGGAGTGACTGCCGCTCTGACCTTCACAACTCGGTAACTGGGTAATACGATACCCCTTGATAAGACTGTTTGTCAGATTTTCAGGCTACTGAATATACCCGTAACGACTGTCAAAGATTTATGAATGACAGCTGGGAACAAACTGGGCTGGGTGCTTTTTGAGGCACGGACCGTGCCTCAAAAAGCACCCAGCCCAGCCAGCCCTGTTTGTACCGTGCATACCAAGACCCCTCCGTGCCGCACGGAGGGGTCTTGGTATGTAAAGGTGGTCACCCATCCACGGATCAACCGCAGCGTAGCAAGATTACTTTATTAGAGCCACAAGTCCCCCAGGGTAGATAGGCAAATACGGTACTCAAATCTTCATGAAATCGTACAATCAATCGCACACACCAGAGGTAACACTATCACTACGAAAATCACCCTTACTACTACAACATAAGGTGTTGTCAATGTAAAATTGTTACCACTGATGTGCGGTTGACTGTACTATGAGATGACAAGCAGCTCTGCTAATCATTATTTATGTTCTCTCATTTTCAGTCCCGTATTCAGTACTTATATAAAAGACACTGAAACTGTTTTTCCAGCCTCGTGAAAAACACATTGAAATAAAGTCACATAACTGTCCGCCCAGTTCCATCCTATAGCCAGTAATTACTAGCGTCAGCCTAGACAGTCCCAGTCCCAGTACATTGCTCTAGTTTATCGTGACAAAGGTTAGCGGGTTAACCTAACCCCCCAGAGCCGGCCGGTGCGTGTGTGCGAGACTTGCGACCGGCCGCCGCGCCTCGCACCGCGAGTTGCGCACCGTTTGTGACGACCACTGCGCATGTCAAGCCCGGCTGACCGCCATCGCCATCTGACGTCGCTAAGCTCTCTAGAACATTCGCGAAGCCCAACGCCCTGACGTCAGCTTACGTCACAATGCCGACAGTGAAGCCTGCTACATATCAGAAAAATTACATCTAATCTACATAATAAACACACTACGTTTTTATAGCAGCGCCGGTGTCGCAACTATCTACTGGTTATTTGACTTTGACCAATCTGCAAACATTTTTCGAGTAGGTACCAATTAAGTGCCCACATATACAAATTAAACGAATTTTCGAGTCAATAATCACCAAGTACAAAATGCCTACCTACTTTTAACTACGTGTAATTTTAACTGTTCTGTTAACCGTATCAATTTTGTCAGTTAATTAACAAGAACAGTTTAACGATGAGATAAAGTGGGTACGTGGTAGTGGTGGTACGATGTGGTTTAATGTGATTTCGTTTCACCGAGAGTGGGAGACTTATTATTCCGAAACAAGGTTTCGTTGTACATCCAAGTTGGTTGTAAAATGCGTCTACTTACAACTTTTTACTAATGGTCAAACGAGTTTAACCAGATCTTTCCAGTCCAAGGCAAAGCATGCACTGCGGATGGGATGAACGGAGGGGGACCAAAACTAAAGATATTGGTAGCATTTCTTTCTGCGAGAATGTTTCAGGCTTAGTTATTAACTCCAACTTTTTCTTAAATTTCGTCTCAATCTACGTTGCGTTGTACATTCCATCTTGAACCGACTCGACAGTCGATACAAGGAGTCGAGGACTCGTATCGCATGCAACGCACACCGCTGCATTGCGTAAACCTCAGCCGTCGAAGGCCGACATACGGAAACTTTGCCGGCTTGAATCGCAAATTGCTGCTAATTTTGTAGACTCGTGCACCTATTAGACGAGCTCAGTATTCTTTCACTAATACAACGTACCTATATGCTCAGCTTATTTCCTAACAATCTGATTGTGTTTACTACTTAAAGTTTTCCTCGTACACTTGACATTGTAGCTTGTAGCCCGTCAGACGCCCACCTATTTCGTAAATATACAGCAATAGAATAAAGAATAGCCGATTTCAACGAAACGTCCTTGTAACTCGTGACATTCAGAATTGGTTCAGTAAGTACCTCAAGTTACCTGCGGCATATCCTTCCATGTTTTGATATACTACGTGTATTATACAACTAAGTAGGTACAGAATACTATGTTTTCGTAAGTAGGAAAGTACGGTTTACGTCAAACGTTTCAATTAATTCGACATTGACCGATAAAGCGATATTTATGTTACATTATACACCTATTTCGTTTTCAAAAACAACAATAACTGTTTATTACGACTGTCATTTTGAATTTCATCTGAAAAGTAATTGAGTTACCCTTGGAAATAGTTGCCCGCATCGCACCAAATTATATTACGCAGGCATTTGTGGGTTATGAATTAAATTATGTAATGTTTTGATGACGTGTGACTGCATCGAAGATGGCTACTGGTTTCTGCCTAACCTTCGGAGTTTCCAAGTGTCAATTAAAAAAAGTGTGTTCAAAACAATTTTGCACAGGCCCTATTTTGTAATTATTTATGTACCTACTTAAATCAATTATTTCGTTACAAATTTCAATCAATTTCAATTATTCATGCGTTAAATATGGGTAAAAGAAGCGTAATTTTCTTTTTGTCCAGTTTAGTTTCGAGTTAGACCGATTCAAAGTAAGGAGGCAAGTGTCCATTACATTGTACGAAAATTGCAGCAAAGCCAAACTACTGCTTGCTTAGATCACAATTAAAAACTCTGTTAAGTTGAGTGTTGATAGACTTACAGCAATGTAGGGACCAGTTCGACTGTGTCTGCTAAATAAATTGGAATAACTACCATCAAATCTAATGTAAATTAGATGAAATTAGCTAACAGCTGGTTAAAATCATGTATGCAATCTCTAATTTCACAAGGCCTACTCTACTAGATTCGTTATATAAATCGTTTGGTTGGTGTTGCAGTTGGTCGCAGCACGTTAGTAGTGTAGAAGTTGTTATTTGAGCATATCCATATCACACCTCCATACTATAATAATATTGAAATGCGAAAGTAACTCTGTCTGTTTGTTACCTTTTCACGTCTAAAACACTGAACCGGTCAAAGTCAAAGTTTTATTAATGCGATTTTTAGTGATACAACAGGAGACCCTGTTGTATCACTAAAAATTAATAAAACCGAAATCGATCGAGGGAATCGTTAAGAAATTTGACAGATAGGTAGCCTGGGACTAGCTTTTCATCCTGAATATTTGTATACATAATCATGAAATACAAAATACACGCAGACGAAGTTGCGAGCACTAAGTTATTTTTAATTTAATATGTAAGTGTATAAACCGGTTCGAATCCAAGAAACGCTAGTTTGTTTACATTCTCTTTGCCCTGTTGACGTAAATGTCAATTCTGCAGAAGGAAGGCAGTCGAATGAAGTTTACATCAGCGGGTTTGCATCATTGCTGTGTCAACACGGCGAGCCTCTTCAGCTCAAACCAAACAAAACACTAGGACTTTGACCTTTCTTTACATTTCATACATTTGTGGCAACGTGTAATATCGCTTTTTAGTACGTTTTTATTTTGAGCCTTGATGATATTCTTCTCCATCTCCATTAGATACTTTAGATTATTACCTAATAAAATTGAACTCATTGGAAAGTATGGAGTTTGATTCTTTTTCTGGTATGGGATTCATTGGGATGAATGTTTACACCCCGTTTTTTATTAATATTGAACTTGTAAGGATCACGCCGGGTTGTCTACCTGAATTTTATGAGAACCCAAATTCTTATGGGAACTTTAGAAATAGAATGATATAAGATATGTATGAATTGTATGATGTCTGTCTAAATCTCTATTGTATGTCGTATCATCCTCATCGTTTAAAAATGAGAACATGCTATCTATTTCATGCCAATTATCTTGGCTTTCTCCTGATTTCTTTGTCATACTTTGAGTCACATATTCCAGGGATTTGACGTTTCTGGGTAAGATAAATATGTTACGTTAGTAAATCTTCGCCTTCTTTAATCATTTACATTTCTTTATATTTATATGGAAGTGTTTTTGTACCAAATTCTCTTTGTATTTGCCTTGTAATATTGTGTCAGACAATTAGGTTGCTTCACCTTCATAATTGATGCGAAATGTGCGACGAGATACGATTGAGCACGATACACAGACAGCTTATCAGTTGTTTTATCTTACAGAGATAACTGCCGTTCTTGAAACTTTTGTAACACTTTCTGTGATGTATCGTTCTAATATTCAGGACACGATTCTTGTAGATTCTCTCCCCTTTTCAGACTTGGGGTGGAAATTCTGTATTGATCGTTTTAGTAGGGTCCGCAGAGCCCGCGTTTCGTTTCTCAATATTATCTTTTCTAGGTTTTATTTATGGTTTCATGCCAGTAGTTAAAATTGGTTGTAAAAGCGGACGCGTAGCATACTCTTTTACCGTTCGAACACTCCGAACAATTTGCAATATCCTGACTGGAACCATTTAAAAGAAATCGACGCATTTATTGCCGACTTCTAATTGGATCATGTCATATACGTGATGACCATGTCAAATGGCCAACAGTCGCAGACTAAGTTTCAAGGGTAGATTAATTCTCGAGGCTGTTACCTACTATGTCTGAGGAGTTTCAGATTGCTATCGGCAATAAAATTCTGATGATTCTGTATTATTGTCTCTTTAGATTATCACATGTCGTGGCTCCACATTAGAGTGTCATAAATCTTAATAACAGCTTTACAGACAAGGAATGTCGGTTGATTATGAGAGTGGATATTACATAGTTACGTAGTTGTCGAGACAGAATGTGGGTTGATCCCACGGCTTCGCCTCGTTCCGTGCTAAGTCGAGACACTGTAGACGTATAGAGCCAACTCGAAATCGATTTCTAGCAGAGCTAGCCATTTTATTCAGTTCAAGGGCGCATTTGCCCTAAAAGTTATACGATAGTTTTATACACGCAAATATTTACGACCCAGCATTCCTGCATATCGCAAGTCTACACGAAATGGATTTGTTAGGAGAACCCAGGTTTTAAGACTTGGTATTTTTTATCGATAGGTACAGCTCAGGTTCACCATTATTAAGAATGGAGATTATAAAGTCAAATGAGCTCTCTCCACAGTGCTGGCCTTTTCAATTGGACATCCTTTGGTTATTTTAGTCTCTGGACAGTTAAAGACGACCTTGCATGACCTCGAGCATAACCAGAATATGACGACACAAAAATACGAATGGTAGGGTACCGAACTTGTTTTTACTTTTAGTAAAAAATATAAATTAATACTTATTTCTTTTCACATCGGTTCGGTACCTACGAAACTATGATAAATCTATTAATATTCTGTGAGCTTCTAATTTAACTAACCGGTTTGGTCTGTATGTGTGTGTGTGTGTATGCGTGATTGTGTCTATTGTACATCATGTGAGGCAATTCAAAGGTTGCATGAAAAAGAAACTAAGAAATAATTAAAAATTTAATTTATTAAATAACCTTTAACTTACTGAGAATCCCTTACACGCCGAGCCCATAACCTATATGTACAGTTCGGCCCGCTTACTCTATATGTACAGCACGTGCAGGACAGGCTTCAATCAATCACAGGAATATTATGTAGGTATGTGCCCTAAACCGGTGCGCCGACTTCTTCTTGGTAGGATCTCGTGAGGTGCGCCGCGGCGGCCGTCAGCGAGCGGAGGGAGCGGCGAAGGCCGCGGAGGTGCCGCCGACAAGCGGCCGCTGCCCGCGCGGCCGACTCCCGTTCGTCCTCTCCCTCGATACCAGAGTCTCCCGCCGCACTCGACGCGTCACTCTCCGTGTCACTGAGGTCGGACACCCGCCTGCCACGCTCCACATGCTCTTCTGTGTCCCCACTCGACCAGAGCAGCTCAGTCTTCAAATCGTTCAGCATCGCGAACATGTTGAACGGGTCATCGTCACCCTCCTGTGGCAAGTTCATCAGCCGGCTGGGCACGAGCACCGTCTCGTCCATGACGTTCACCATTTTGACGAACTTCTCCATGTCATTCAGTATGCTCTGCTTTGAGAACTCTGTGTCATCGTGGCGGGCAATTTTGCGCAGGGTGTTCCTGTAACAATGGCAAAAGTAACATTAGCAACATATTCATCAGTACAACTTACTAAAAAAAAAGATAAATATTGGAAAAGGTATGAGGCCTTGCGCTCAGTGAGACAATAATAGGATGGTGTTATTATTATTATTAGAAAAGGGTACCTAAGCAAGTATTGCTTTGGCCCTTCTCACTACTAAGTTGTGACAAATGTGGTACTCAACTCAAACCATCACTACCTATGATTACATAATATTTTATTTGGCTAAGAATTGCCTACATCTCTCTCATAGAACTTATTTATATAGCTTTTCATGGATGGCTGTGGATAGGTTCTCAGATATTTTTATGACATCCCATGAGTTCATGACCGATTATTATTATAGGTAGGTAGGTAGGTACTATGTGGGTACTATGATTATCCTACTCATGTCTATTTAAAATAACAACATTATGAAAATCTAGTTTTTTTTTTATTGCTGCTATACCATAGCAGAATTTGTTGAGTTTGAAAGTAATATCAGATAAGGTAAATGGTTTACAATTTTACATTTGTTGCCTACCCACCAGTAATTTTATTGTAAACATTGACAAACATTTGGAAACCAACAATTGAACTGTTTCCAAAATAATAAAAACCCGACTTCCTGTGGCATCAATTTGGCTATGTCAGTTCAAATGAACTATTATAATCTGTATTATAAAATGCTATCTGGTGAAAGTAGCAGACAACAATAAAAGTTACTAAGTGGGAGAAGACATTCAACAGTAACAATAATTATTCAACAGCGCTACAGGACAATCATAAAATGGCTTCTTTCAATTACCTATTATGAATGGAACTGTAGTATACAAGATAATAACAATTGTTTACATATTACATCACCAGCGTACAATTATACACAACTCTCATTTTATCACACATTCAGAATACGGTCGCTCAAACTGGCATTTTGAGTTAAAACAGAGGTACATTACCCAGTTTTGCATATTTGATCATATTAAATAAATTAAATTTGATTCTGAATCCATTATTATGCATGATGAAATTCGTTGTATAATTTGTTGCCAGTACATAACAGGATACAGTTTAAATTCAAAAGAGGAAACAACATGGTTGGAACGGCTGCTGGACAGGGTATTTCCAAAATGGAGGTGATTATGGGTGGGTTTCAAACAGTTTAAAATATATAAATAAAATAAGTATTTAATCTGTAAATGCAAGGTTAATAGTATAATAAATATTCAAGACCATTTATTTTAATACATAAAACCTATGCAAGCTACAGCCAAGCCTTTGCCTTTCATATTTAAAAAATCAAAGCGGTGTGGCTTCATGATAACATACTTTGGTGACATAAGAGGTACATAAGTAATTGTTGAATAAAACATGAGGCTCAAGAATTTGGCATGACCTGAACCTTGAATGGTACCTACATACAATGTGGTTACAAGTTCGATGCTAACATATTCATCAGATGTATTACTCAACTACTTGTGACAGAGCCTTGATGGTAACAGATATCAAATGATAATTTAAATGAAGTCACTTCAATATTTTCTGAGTCACAGTCCGACACCGCGCACGCCCAGAACACAGGATAACCTCATCGATGAAACTATTAGCGTCTAACGGTCTAACTGCTCTCGGAAATACCACACAACACCACCGAATGGTGGCGAATTCTGGAATTTGTTGAGAAATGATTCGTCAGCAATGTGAAAGGTGGCCAAGAGCGCAACCATTCAAAAATCCTTTCATACGATGTTCTATACTGCCACGCACTAATTTGAAACGTTAGCGTCACCTAAATTCCAAAATGCATCACGCACGCATAGAATGATGAAGAAAGGGCACAGGGCCACATGCAAGTATGAGGGGCATGCAGTATCCAAGCCGTGCCCATCGGTCGCGGTAAAATTGTAAATCAACACTTTGCCGTACCTGCTATTCTCCAATTTGCTCGATATATCGGTGTTGAAAGACATTTTCTCGTGTTATTTAACAATATTTAAATATCACTGAACACACACGCCCCAATTTTCTTTGATGTCACTATAAAATTGACGTTTACGCGGCTTGCGAAACAACGCGAACTGAATTAAACTGACGGTCTCCAACAAGCACCCGCACGCTACGGAGAGGTTTGACGTTTTGCTAGAGGTGGGGAGCGCGCTCGTATTTATATGACACGATCATACGATGCGGGGGAAGCGAACTTTGAATTTTATCAGTGTAGGTATTATGGAATAACTAACTAATGATATGAATTTAATCGATGTTATTAAACACTACTAATGAAATAAATAGTTCTGTTGTTTTGGCACACAGTTGAGACCATGTTTCTGTCATGAAAACAGTATCTTCTTGAGTATACTCCGGTCGGTCGGGCGCGTCCCACAAAAAGTCACACCACATACAGAGCCGGTGATTGGTTGGTCTGAACCCCAGTCTTTTTTTCATTGGTTTGATAGTTCGGTGCTTTCCGCGGGTATTTTAAAATTTAGCCCGAGAGATGCTCATTCATAAAATAATGCTTGTTCATTCTACTACGACATTTATTACATCAATTTTTTTCTCTAACAAGTAACTCTTGAAATAAAATGCTTTATTTATTTAAATGACACTTCAATTAAATAAATAAGTAAAGTATATTTTATTTTTCAACAACATGGTTACAAAACAATGAATATACATGGGTACCTACTTTCTTTCAGTAAATAAGGTGAAAGGTCTTTAGAATATACTTAAGTTATTGTATGCTAAGTGTTGAATTGATTGTCCTTATTTACTTACGTACATAATGGTATTTTAAACTTTGGAATATTCATGATAAATAAATATCTAGGTACCTAGGTACCGATTGATTTCGCATTAATTATGCTAAGTTTATTCACCAAGAGTGAGTTAGTTTCATAATAAACTGGGAGCAACGAATTTCTAACTTTTTTGACAGGTCTTTAAATACCTTCAAATACTTACCTGTCAATTTGCCTGTCATTTTTTTTTGTTTAAGTACGAAAACTTTTTTAGAGTTGGTGCGGGAGTTGAACTCTCGTCCTAACTAAATATTAGACGTCAAACAGTGCGCTGCATCTATTTGTGTCGCTCGCACGAAAGATCTTGAAAGTGCATTGCAAACATACCTAATAGTAAGCAGCTAGGTGTTGCTGGCGCATAGAATAGATAGTAGATAAACACATTATCGCTAGGTATGCAGCAATCTATATGACGTAGGTACTTCTACGGCGAAATAAGCGCCAGAATGTTTAGAAGTTTAGGAACATAATTAATTGTCATCAATTGAGTTTCAGCCTGTTTCAGCGCAGTATCGATTTTTATGCTTCCATTGTTGGATTCGTTTAGGGGGCCACACTTGATAGTTTGAGATATGCATTCGTTGAACGTCAAACTCAAAGTTGTCTAGAATTGTGTGGTCATTGCGTAGCACACTCGATTACATAAAATTAATTAATAATTTGCCAATCATTGACACGCGTCTCTAAAGTTCAATGGCTAGTTACACCTTAACGTGATTTATGGGTCTTACAGGTGGCGTGTTGATGCTGGCTGGCAGCCATTGGCATAAATTGAAGGCCTTTGTCTACTAGGTATTTTTATAAATTTACCTTTTTTGCGTTTGGGAAAATCCTAAAGAATTTCCCTGTAAGGATTAGATGATGAAACTCTCTGTTTTGATACTCATGTGAGTACCTACTGTGAGCAGGTGCAGATAAGAAAAAAATACTTACATAAGTACCTACTTACAAAAAACTCTGGTAGGTACCTATAATAATAATAAACAGTGCTAAAATAGTTTTTGAAACTTTTCATTACATCCTGAAACACCTATGAACTTATTATGAGTTAGCAACTTAGGTATTTCCTACGTAAGTAACCGACTTCATAGAATTTATCATCATTAAAACACTCATATTTTTTATAGGTCATTCAAGAATACAATGAGTCTATGAGAAATCCACTCATTTGAAAATTGTAAAACCAACAATGTGCTTGTCTTTAGAAGATTCAACTTTCAAGTCGTAAGACTTTTATCAGTTACTTCAAGCACAACTAGCGTCTTATGGTGGAATCCGACGATCGGCAATATTGCAGACGGACACGCACGGCAGACGACCACAGACCGCCACGCACCGCGCACCGAGGAACTTCCGATATCTGCGATACCCCACACGTACACCTTCCCACGGTCCGTCGTCCGGACTCGTCGGTGTCCGCCGGCAAAATCGTGGGTCGTGGGATTTCGGTATAAGGAATATCTGTAATACTTATTATTAGTAGATATAGTAGTAGAACCAGCAGGCCCAATATACAGTATTTATTTCCTGTTAAAAATAACCGTCACGTCAAATCCACGCATATTTCTGTGATTGGTCACTTGAAAACATTTGAACGTCGAACGATGATAAGTCCTTATCATTTTTGGCGTTGCTTGGATCAAGTTAAAGAGAACTAAGTGGAAGAATGACTAATCCATGTCCAAAAACTGTTTAGATTTGTTTGCATTCATATGACAAACCACATAAGTATAAGTGTATACTTCTTTGTAATCAATCCGGATCGATATTTATTATAGGGGTCATCAGTACTTTATTGTTACCTGAAAATATTAATTTAATTTTCATAATTATGATTAATTACAAAACAAAGCGAATAATGCTTTCAGTGTTAATTTTCTGACTCCCGTCATTTTCAAAAAGGCAGTAAACAAAAACATTTTCCGCACGTCACTTCGACCGTCGACGCCCTCAAATCAAAATATTATTCGATTCCTAGTTTGAGAGTTAAAAGTTGCATCAGATTATGTTTTTATCGATACAGCGGAATCGGCTGAACATAACAAAATGTGTTGTGATGCTAAAACGAGCACTGTCCTCTTCAGCAATAAAGACTGGATTAGTGTATCGCTAGACTGTTTGGCTAGCTACTGACGTCGTAAATCTATTTATTATTTGCATCCATTACGCATCACGCATGCGATATGTAACAATATGATGCTCATAAGAAAATGTGACCAATGATGATTGTGAGTGAAACGTAGATCCATCTGACGCATTTAGGCAGGCTTTCCTGTTTTTCAAACGCGATAGGCAATCTTTTTTGTTCTAAAAAAACCTTGCGTACAACTTTAACATTTTGATATTTTCTGGGTAGCTTTAGTCTGGATCTTCTGTGTATTAAAATTCTCTAACCACCGCAGTGGCTCGTGCCGTGATTACTTATATTATTTTCTGCGGTTTTTTTTACGCAAACCATAGCTCGGTTATGCGTCATGAGAAGTTTAGTTGGCCGCTCTAGATACATTTCTTTTACAGTTTCCTTATTTCCTCATCGTTTCCCTGTTATTAACTTATTTAAATGGGTTGATGAAACAATGAGTCCCACACCAATATGTGCTAAGAAGATTATTTATATTATCTCGCACAAATTCGCATAGAGATACATTCAATTACTTATGCAAAAAAATATTTGTATTGCCTCAAGAAGTAACTATCAGGGCTGCGGCTGACTGTTGTCACGTCAAGATGTTGTTAATTCGTTGGGGGTCAGGTTACCCAGGTTATCAGTGTAGCATGTCACGCCAAGATTGCATGGACGACACACCCACTGTGCGAGCGTCATGTGAACATTATTATGAGATAAGAACTGTAAAACACGTTGCATGCACATGTTTAGAAATCCAACAGAGACTTAGCTTCATCGATCTTGTGATACACATGGCTCAGTTATGTATGCGTGATGATGGCGATTACGTCCACTTGTAACCAACTCTTTTCATGCACGTGTCGGTAAGGCCAGGGACAAATTCGAGCGAAATATAGTGCGATCATCGAGATATAAGTACTAACGTTAGTACTTATATCTCGATGAGTGCGATGGAATTTCGTGCGCAGTTTCCCGCGTCGATAAGTGTGGGGAGATCCTAAGACGACACGCGTACGTTTACTCAAATCCATATCCAAATTAATTCACGTGAACATTATGAATAACACACTCGTCAGCTTTTTGAATAAGACCGGTCTGATATCAGAGAATCAGTATGGCTTTCGCATGCACAGGTCAACGGTGGACGAGGTACTAGCTTAGTTGATTTCGTAGTTACTAAAGGTCTCTTTAAAACTCTCAAGTGTTTTCAGTCTTATCTTACATACCGCAAACAAGGGTTCGGATGGGGGACAAGTGCAGTCGTTATGCTACGGTGTTCCACAGGGCAGTGTGCTCGGGCCGACACTTATTATAGAAAGTAGAAGTCTAGCTTCATCTCTCTCTGTTGTGTTATCTACTCAGTGCTCTTGCGTTATCCCCATAATAATCATGTAATATGCAGTACTATTTGCATAATTACACGGGTCAATATAGTAAGATGATCTTCTTTAATGAGTTGAATGGAACAGAATATAATATAATTAGAGCCAGCAAAGTAATGCGTAATGATTATGTATTATGATGCCGATTGAAATACTTTCTAGTGTGTTATTGCTCCCGTATATTGTTTGTAAATGTGTTGTGAGTATGTACGTTGTACGTATAGCATTACTTTGTGCAGTGTCAGACAAAGACTTTTTAACAAAGAATATATGTCTGTAGATATAAATATGATTTTGGGCAAAAATGAGATGATGAATTGATGACTGATGACTGTAGGTTCTGTTCTATTCGTCACTCGAAATTGGAGTCAGTGGGTTGGCGATTTTAATGTTGAAGAGTATTAAAAACAGTCATGCAGGTAGAAGATTTAGGGTTTTGCCTTAGGACTTAGTCACCACGTCAGACCAATAAAAAAGTATTGGTCTGAGGTCACCACATAGTTCAAAGAGCCAGTATGCTTTCTATGGTTGTCATCATCATCATTGCAGAAGGCTAATAGCGAAAGTTTTCAATAGGTTACCTTTTCTGTTGTGAACTAGAGATCGACCGAGTATTCGGCACTATGTAAAAACATGTTTTGCAATTTAAAGCAGCATGATTTAATGTATATGTATAATATTAACTTTGTCAGTTTGTACCCTAGCCGTAGGAGTAAGAGCAAACTGAAAAAGCAATAAAATACAGCAATGTTGTAAAAGTAAATTTTCCTCAATTTACTTTTACAGTCGTGAAATACAAATAAAACACTATTTAAACGAAATCATACGATGTTTGAATAACCTGGTCCTAGGAGACAGTAGAAATTGTTCTGAAAATAATATGCAGAATAAGTTATTACAACAATAATACAACAACAATTTTCATAAAAATTTTCGAAAAACTTATAATGTTGGTAATATGGGTAGGTAGGGACGTATTTTCAAAACTAAAGCCCCATCTCAAGAAATTATTATCGCAAGCCATTATTTATGTCATGTAATGCATAATAATTATAAGCTATTTATCAATTTCATTGTTTATTTACATTTTCTACATCTACATTTTTAGCGCAAACATTCCGCAAACACAAATTGCAAGCGCCAACCGTTTCTCCTAGATTGTAGATCAAGTAGGTACCTATCTAATAAATAGCTGTAATTCATTACTACAGTTCGTTTTATAATCCCAGAGACTACGTTTTTAGTACCAACAGTCTAACGATTTCTATACATTAGAGCTAACTATGTATTGAATTCTTTGTACACGTGTACATCGTGCAATGGCGCAGGTCACGGTTGAAAACTATGCCAAGAAAATGTTTTGAACCGCTCTAGATAGTATGCTTTGGTGTTAAAATCGTACCACATTCCATTTAGGTATAGTTTAGCGAGATTGAGCATTCGTTTATCTTTTGTCATCTGCTAATATCACAAAGCCTCCTGGCGTCGCTTCTGTTTTGGGTAGCATGCCGACAAAATTGCCGACGAATGCTCGTGAGTATAGTTAGGAAAAAGTTCGGCTTTGAAAAGTTTCGTCCTTGCCTCAATAACTATATAGCCTCTCTGTACGTGCTATAAACAGTCTCTTTTTTTATGTGTCATTTTTACACCCAGATAGAGGGTAGATGCTGTAGGTTTCTATGATGACTGAAATCTATGTTCTTAACATAGATTTCAGTCAAATAAAACATAATATAACATAGATTTCAGTTAAATCTATATTCATAACATAGATTTCAGTCATCATAGAACTAAAATCTATGTTCATAACATAGATTTCAGACATCATAGAACTATCTAATAAGAATCTAATCAGAGAGGGTGATATGGTCAACCACATGTCACTAATGCAACCTTAACTTCATAAACTACATAGAAACTACGTAGGAACGTATGACGATACATAAGTATCTACTGTATCGCTGCAGGTATAGGTAGCATAATAGTTGGTCGACTACTGTATATATGTATACACTATATTTGCATGTTATACCTAACCTTACTTAAGTTTATGATTAGCAGCCGGCAAACCTCCTTATTATCGCGGTTGCTGAGCAGGTTATCGCAATCAGCTATCATTACTTCATAGGGGGAATGTATTTCAATAAAAATAATAATACGTAAGTACTTATTCATTTGTTATTCGATAATATTGTTATCTGCGATGATGTCATTCTAGGACCTAGGTGGTTCATTTCTCATCAAAGATATCACGTAGCTAATTATAGACTTCCCGATAAGATGCCCAGCAGTCTTGTTCGATCTATGTTTTTTTATCTTACTTTTCTGTATCCGACTACCGATACCGTCCATGATAGTATTCCATTTTCACATTCATGTGAATGTGAAAATAGAATACTATCATGGACCCTATCAAACCCTAAATGATTTCATTTTCATTTTTTCTCACTTTTGTTTTAATTCCCCATTTAAGTTTCACTAACACTAACAACCCGGAGTTTGGAAGTTAACATTGTGATAGCCCCGTAATAATAATATTTATTTGCATAAAACATGATATATAAAGTTGTTTTCAAAAGACATTATCGAGGATTACATGTTTTGCTTATTGCATGCAAATAGTATAAGTTATATTTCAAAATGTTTCCCGTGCATCGGAAAGCACGTTAAGCCATTGGTCCTGCGTCTGGTCTTTCCCCGTTCGTGTCGGATTGTCGTCCAATCGGACTATGAGAGTGAGGGAAGAGAGAGTGCACTGTGTCTGCGCGAACATTTGTGCACTATAATATCTCCCTCGTCGATGGCTATAGTCTCCGCTGAGATTGGCCGCCATGACCGAAATTCAGTCTGGAGAACTATTAACATAAGTATCCCATTTTAAAATGTCGCCTAAGTTTACATTGTAAAGTGTAAGAGGATGGAGGTGTAGTCACGTCAAGTTCCATGCGGACTATTTGCTGCCGTGGTCTACGACAGACAACGCCCTGTTAAGTTCTGCAGCATATTGAAATAATTTCAAGGCATTCTGCTGAACTCCATTTTGGTTATTGCTTATTTTAGAGCCAGAAGACACCTTTGTTGTTGATAGTTATAAGAATATTGTTACAGTATAACCAGGGGGCATACCGCTTACAACAGCAGTATTATTTTAATCTTACTTCGTGAGGGAAACAGATGGAGCTATACGTCTTGTAGAGCTTCATCTCTTTCCTACACTGAAGTTCCTAATACTAAAATAATACTGCTGTAAACGGTGGTAGGCCCCCAGTTAACAAAATAATAACTAGTTCTAAGTTATCTTTCTTGTTGTAGTTGTAAGTGTACTGCTTCGTTGATGAAGCGCTCCTGCTGAGCATGAGCTCCTCCGTCCTGGGTGCGATTCCCGGGTCGGGCAGAATTGAATTTCTCACCCGCCCGGCTGGATTTGTGTGTTGATGGCAATAAGCTTAGTCTCCTATTACATGGGATTCAAACATAACAGGGGAAATGTAGAATGTGTTTCTACACAATGGAGAATACAGGTGTGATGTTATATTATGTTAGGCTGCCATCAGACGGACTGCATTTCAACTGTTTCAACTGCACTCCAACTGCAAATTTGCAGTTTTAATGCAGTTACCAGAACATTACGAGTACTGCAGTCGTAGACTCGTAGTAAACTGCATTCAAACTGCAAGAAGGCAGTCCGTGTGATGGCAGCCTTAGTTGTAAGTTCAATCTTATGCATCGTCATTAGATTTTATTTTAATTCTATTATCCTACTTAAGGCCATCATTATGGATTTATAATGAATAGAATTACTAATGAAAAGAATAATTCACTAGTTGCTATTAACTTCACGCAACATAAACATTGATAGAAGTAGGCAGTAGGTAGGTACCTATTTGATTACATCACTATAATAATGTAAAAGATCGTCACGACTTGTGAAAAAAAAAATCGATAAAAGGTTGTTGAACTTAATTTTAATTAGTAAGGTAATACTTACCTACTCAATTGTGAGAAGATAATTAAGCTTTTTTATTTAACTAGGGGATATGACTAAATTGTGATAAAATGTGTGACTCGAGGCATGTCACAAGGCCGCAGGTGGAGCTTTTTGGATTACCTAAGTGATTTTTTACCAAAAGAGTCATAATCTCTGACTCTTTTAGCAAATAGTCACATAATCTAAAAAACTCCATAGCTTTATGATTTTATAAAATTTCTTTATTTCATTTTCAATACATACAAATTACAATTTTAAATATTAGAATAAAAAAATATATCAAAACATTTAAAAAAATAAAAAATAATGGCCCACCGGTATCGGGAACAGGGTCCAAGCTACCGGCGGTCAGGGCCCCAGAGAGAGGAACCTCCTAATTTTATAAAATTTATTATTACTGTGTTATTATAACTTATTACTTATTTACTGAATGACATTAATATTAATCAGTGTCATTCAGTAAATAAGTGGATACTAAATACATATTAAAAGCTTAGGTACAAACATCGAGATATAAGTACTAACGTTAGTACTTATATCTCGATGGGTACAAATAAATAGGTGCCTATGCGGAAAAGGTAGATTTTAGTAACTTTTATTTCATATCCCAATCAATCAACTATTCATCAATTTAATAATAAGTAAATAATAATAAGGTGATTAATACGGACATAAAGTGCCTAACTCAATATATATTCTTACAAAGCAAGACGAGGCAAGGCTAGGTGTTACATAATGGGATTCCGCCAATACAAATCATTTCCGGAAATAGAATCAATAGTCAATGTTTGGCAAATATGAAAGATAATTATTATTCTGTCCATGAAAATTGATTTATTGGTAATAGGTACCTAAGTAATAAGTTGGACAAAGATACTTAAATCAATCTATGATTTGGTAACTTACTTCGACGAAAGGGACAATTTTGGTCCTTCCATCCGAACTTGGTTCAATATTATTTGCTTTTCTTGAATTCGATTTATTAATAGTGTTTATTTATTATCTGATGTATTTATATTCTGGAGAGCACTAGTGGCCCAGTACTCACAAAACGGTAGAGGAAAACAATGTGAGGACACCTGCATATCCTAGAACCAAAAAGCCGATGACATAATATAATAAGTAATTTAAATATGTATAAATATCTGGCATGAATCATTCATCTCTACTGGGATTTCGATTTGCGTGATTTGGTAAGTACTGTGTTAGATACAACAAAATATCTTGTAATTTATGTAGCGATGGAAAAAAAAATGGTTTCTTATAAACTGATTCTTGAGACATATCGATTGAACATATTTAGAGAGTTTGTAATCCACTTCATTGCTTAAATCTGATTCTCAAGGCATAACGTTTTAAGTATTTTAAGCACGAGAACGAAACGTCAAATCGGACTTCTGAGTTTAAATTTTTTGGCAATTGTTGTCAAAACTGCTGGGGGCTTCTTAAAACGGTCACTTTACCAGAATCCTAATGACATCCACCAACCGCACTGGGCCCGCGTGGTGGATTATGGCCCACTCCCACGCAGAGAGAGGAGGCCTGTGTCCCAGCAGTGGGAAAATCATAGGCTCATTTATGTATGTATTTTTAAGCAAACATTATTTTTTTCGCGAAATTAAGTTTTCTTGTACATAAAGACGCTTTTAAAATTTGTGGAAAAGCCGTGACAAATGAACGTGATGGTGAATTGCAAAAAGTACTGCAAAACTTGTAATTAAAATACTAAATGCAATAACTGTGTATATAGATTTGGAATAAAAGTTGTCGACATCGACAAGGTGACCGTGTGTACGTCGTGTTGTGTACGATTCTGATTGATTCGCTGTGATATGGCTTCCTCAATAATGAGAGCAGAGTGAACGGACACACACACACTCACGGAGTAGATTTATTGAAGTGGACTGCAAGTCATATCAAAGTGTTGTAAACATCTGATAAGTATACAATAGACTCCCGGTGCCGTATTATGAAGTATTAATGTCACCATTTTTCCAGTGTGATAGAGAGACGGAGCTAGACAAGGCCGCCAGCACCATCCCGTTTCCGCAGTGGAATAATGATGGCATTAACTTCATAATAATACCCCAGCACCCTAATTGCGTAACACACTTTTAATCACAACCTGAATGATTTTGAAAATTGCTAATTTGAATATTGCTAATCCATTGCTTAGAGTTCGAAAAAATTGTCTGCTCAACAAAGTAAATATACGCAATGAATGTTGTTGAACTGACGAAATGAAAGTCATTGCTACTGTGAGTGTGTAACGCAAATACCACGCAGTTCCTTTAACAGGTTGTTAACTAAAGTGTATTTAATACGCTATTATAAATTTGGTAAACAAATTTACCATTTGTAAAATCAAATCAAATACTTAATTTATTTGCTTGAATATGCGTAGGTACCTACTACATGAGGTGATACATAAAACAAAAGTTCTTTAAGCCATGTCCAACCGCAACAGGTGTGAAACATCTATTATAATAAGTAATTTAAATACGTATAAATATATGGCATGAATCATTTATCTCGATTTGCGTGATTTGGTAAGTACTGTGTTAGATACAAAAAAAAAACTTGTAATTTATGTAGCGATGGAAAAACAAATGGTTTCTTATAAACTGATTCTCGAGACTTATCGATTGATCATATTTAGAGAATTTGTAATCGACTTCATTGCTTAAAACTGATTCTCAAGGCAAACCTAACGTTTTATTACATGGACGAGAACGAAACGTCAAATCAGACTTCTTAGATTGTCGCGAGTGTAAGCTTGGAAGTTTAAATTTTTTGGAAATTGTTGTCAAAACTGCTGGCTTAAAAGGCTTTAATTGGCTTAAAAAATATTATGAATCATCGTCAAATGTCACAAACAACAATTCATATATGATCTGCGTGTAATTCATAATATGAATCACCATCTTTTTGACAGTTTTATATGGAGATTTAATGTCAAATTAGAGGAATTGCTACTGACAGCTGGGATTCAGGAAATGAACTGCTTTTAGAGGAATTGTTAATGTGGCCGGCTAAGGCTCCCTGAAGCAATTACGAGGCTGATTATAAATCCACGGGTTGCAGGCATGAGTTAAATGTAGGTAAGTTTATACAGTATCATGTGAACAATAAAATTCAGTCCAAACCAGAAAACCGATAGCCCGGTGTCAAAAGATATAGGCAATCACGCGCAGGTCATGAAACGAACAGTTAGCAGCCGTAAATAGGCTACACTTAACCGGTTACTGCTATCTCTAAAAACTAAAACCGGTTTCAGCTAGATAGAACTTAAATTATCGATTATTTAATTTGTAATGTCATCTCTGAATAAATATGTGTAGTTCGCTGGTTAGAAGCGGTTTTTGCACACTGTACTTACTTGTTTTTTTTCTTTTTGCTTTGACACTGGCATCATGACTATGAGTTCACATTTGTTGATCGTGTTGTAAGTTCACTGATTTCACAGTACCTACAACTACATACTAAATAATGGGCCTAATTAAAAACTTAGATAGTTTTATTAACTTTAAATAGAGTGATAATGGCCTTTTAAGAGATAGAGTGATAAATTCTTAGGAGCCGGGGAAATAATGAATATGAAATCATAATGACTTCGGGCTTTATGACCATTTTTGAAAGTCCATTAATTAATCATCATAATTCTCCTGCCCTTATCCCAATTTTTTTATTATTTTTTTTTATTTTATTTATTAGGGACAAAAAAACAGTTACATGTTAAGGCTAAAAATTATGAGTCGTAACACAAATAGGTAAACATATAACCCACACCATTGTCCACGAGTTACTAGATGAATAAATCAGGAACGGAAATGTATATACAATATTATCTTATTATGTTTACTTAACTGAATTTAAAGATTATTGATATGTTAACAATTTATTCGTGGTCGGCGCAATATGTTTCTTTCTTCCATACTTCTCCATTAGACGTCATCTCGGTAGTTACCCCCTTTCTAGCCATATCATCTTCCATAGTTTCTTTTGTCTTCCCCTACTCTTATAGCCATCGACATTCATACCCTAAACTTTCCTCATGACATTTTCCTCATTGAAGTCCAAAGACCATTAATAATTGAATGGACCAAAAACCACTAGGAATTATAATATTGATATTGGTTGGCTTCTTCGTCACTGTCAACATTTTAACTTAGGTTATCTTAGTCAGGATAAGCAAGCGATTTGCAGCAGTTAGGAAGGTAAGCAATCCTCAAGTATTCGTTTGGTCTAAAGGCCATTTATTTTGCAATATTAATTTAAGTTTATGTAAGCAAACGGGGGGCTCGTCATAGTAAGAGAGAAGGTCGATCTACCTGCGAGGTTAAGCGTCCGTTGCCACGGTCAGCTGTTGGATGGATAACGTGACTCCGTGGCCTTTACATGTGAGGTGAGTGCATCGTATTTGTAAAGTCCTAGTCAAACCTAAGTTCCAGAGTAGACTTGGCTAACTAAATGCCAATTGCCCTTAAATTAATATTGGTAAGTAAATAAGTTTGTTTACTAATGGTGGTATTTTTAGACGACCCTTTTTTCTGCTAGAAGAAACTTATTAAGTAGGTACCTACTTACCTATTTATCTCATAAAATAAAAATATGCTTAATAATTAATTCTGCATAAGCACTTATAAAATAAAACAAACTTAAAAAAAAAACAATCCTTGAAAAGATTGTACCTCCTGAGTTATGTAGATAAGTTAATTAGCAAACGCTAATTTAACAATTAATTATTCGCATCACGACTCATGGCCAACATCACTGTACTTGTAACTTACCTACCTAGGTAAATAAAACTAATAGGTATATAGGTAGGTATAGGTATATATACCTAATAATGGTACTAAAAAAGTTAAACTATCGAAAAACAAAAAAAAACGGAATAAAATAATAACAAGCAAAAAAAAATATTTTCCCTAAGTTGTCGATTGCCATCTATCGATTATTATACGTACTACGTTGATAACAAAGTTTCTAGTGGAACGTCGTTTTCTATGTGGTTCGTTCATAGTTTCCATGAGTTGCGTTTCCAAGCAGTTGTATCATGTAATTCATAGATGGCAGTAATTGCAGTTGTTGCGTTTATCAGGTTTCTTGATAGATGCCACTACAAGTCTCAAAATAAGATTTCTGTTTTACGTGAAATGTTTTACTTGTGATAAAAATTGAATAAGTATATTTTAGGTTCGGATATTACAGTTTTTAATGTGTTTTTAATTTAACTCAAAAGTTTATTTATAAAAATAAAAATAAATAAAGCTAAAAAAAATAAAAAAACACCTACTTACTTACATATAATTACACCACTCTTTGTAAGAACGTACCATAATAATTGTGTACCCATCAGAGTACATTAGTAGAGGGTCATTTATTAGTCGAGGAACAGCACTGTAGCTCTAGCATACGCCTTTCACCGACCACCGTAGGATGATGCTGCTACGAACTGCAATCAGGAATCCGTGTAACCTACACGGATTCCACAGATACAACCAATCTACCGTTCACTGTTCATTCAGATTAATTTATGTACCCTACACCCGGTATCTGATTTGAGAAAAGTAGCAAATCTCAACTGATTATTCTCAAATACATAAGTATGCGCTTTTAAAATCGAATTTCGTTTCTGAATTAAGATTTTTTTAACTCTAATCAAGACTGGAACGTGTTTGCATTGATCAGGAATACTCAAGTAAATGATCAGTTGATTATGGTTTAACGAAATTCGATTTTAAAAGTGCATACTTATGTATTTGAGAATAATCAGTTGAGATTTGCTACTTTTCTCAAATCAGAAACCGGGTGATGGCGTACGCACTATTATCTTTTAGGATGCCAAAACCGTGATACGGCCAGCAACAGAAGTTTATTATCATTATCACTTTTAGACACCTAAACTTTCCAGTTAATATTCTTTAAATTTTGCTTCTGTTCTGAAATATATCGCAAAAAAAAATAAGATTAACAAAAAAATTAAGTGTAATATATTGGTCTCTGTTGCTGACAGTAGGTACTCCCTCCCTAAACTTGGTAGCGGATATAGCTACGCCGCTACGAGCCCATCCATATTAGTAATAATGTAAACAATTAATTTTCGGTACCTACCTACCTAAAAGGTAAGGTAAGGTAGAAAACAGTCTTTTGCGGAGGGGGGTGTGCATTAATTTTCTATTGGAAATCCCATAATTGGCTATTATAATTCCATGCATATAACAGCGCGTTTTCTCAGATAGGCTGTGAGTGTGCAGGTAGGTCAACATTTAAACCTTAAAAATCGTAAATTCATAAATTCAGTGACAGACAACGCACAGTCGAAACCACTGGATCGAGAAGCATGAAATTTTGCGCAAGAGCTCCATAATGTATAACAAAAGTAGAACACTAATGAAGGATACTTGAAAATTCATCCCCTGAAGGGGTTAAATAGTGCATGAAAGTTTGTAGGGAGGGAAGTTCATCATTTTTGCCGATGGGGAGTTCCATCGGGCACATGGCAACAATGAGGAATTAGTTTCCTTCCTTTTAATTATTATCTCATAAAAATAATATATCTACCTGTCTGTGCATCAATCGCCATCATGTTAATGAATACGGTCGCTATGTAAATACGAATAACACTTGATATACAAATTCGTGGGCAAAGTTGAGTGGGGAGTGTGGCCATCGAGAGCGCACTCCGCAGCTTGTGGTCGCTAATCAAATTAAGCTTGGGATACTATCGGTTTCATAGTGTGGAGGAGACGTTGCTTATTAAAACATTACGGATGACAGTTATTAAGTTTAAGAATTATCTGCAGTATCAACCTGATAAATTATAGGATATATTACAACCATAGATATTCAATTACAAGGTATTTTCAAAAATGTCATTCATTGCCAATGTTGTTTTTTTTTGCCATAGTAAGTTGTGACAAAGATGCGTCCGTAGCACCGCGTAGGCGCGTAGCGATTCACGCGATGAAGTTCCAAACGCGAATTTTACTTACCTCAAATCCGTTGCTATCATTTTTCTAATAATTTTATAATTGAATTACGAATATTTAAAATTATATGAATATTAAACTACCAGCCTGACCGTGAAGAAAAACAATACCTAAGTTTTTCGTAATAGTCTGCTGAATTTACGTAGGCTATTGATTAGGCAACTATCGCACTCGTTACTTCTCTTTAAAAACATGTCAGTACCCTGCAGTGGTGGTAGGTAGGTACATAATTATGTACCTACCACCATATTAGATAATTTATTAATTAATTTAATTGTCCTACCAGGGTTGCGGGTTAGTCCGAAAGGGATACCGGGACCTTGGCAACAGGCAACTGAAGGAACACGGGTGGGTTTTAGTCAGTAAAAGTCTGACATGCCCTTCCGCTCCACCCAGAGCGGGAGAAGTCATTGGATGATTTCATACACTTAAAAAAAAAATGTACATAATTATCAAAAACATTAACATTGTACACCGTTTTATTTTTTTTTAAAGCCCTGGTTTTTGTTGACAGGTCTATACTGTCCTCCCATACCAATTAACAGACACAAACAATTTACTCACTTTTTAAATGCTAATTTGCATTTTTTTTTAAAGAGCCCTTTACGGATAATACGCGCTTTGACGTGGAGTTCCGGAAACCAGCCCGTATTACCTAAAGAGTAACCGCGGAGTTTATTGCCTGCTCTCCGCTATAGGAAACGACCAATGGAAACCGTGCACCTTGAGCCGTTTCATAAGTGCCCAAGTAGGTTTCTATAATGTGAAGTAAAATATGTATTTTGAATTTGAATTAAAAGCCGTGTCCACATTAACATGTCCGAGGGATATGCAGGCGATTTCAGTGGTGCGGGATATGAACGAGTGTGCAAACAAAAGTGGACGCTCGCTTTGATTCCACGAGAGCTTGACACACAAAAATTATTCCGTGTTTTAGCTTAATTACTGTATACTGTTAGCCCTTTACAGTAAATGTATATTTTATTTTATTTTTTGTATGGGGAATTGGCTGTATTCAGTTAGTGACAGAAGATAATTTATCTCGTTTATAATAAGTATATCATCATCCGACTAGCCTTTTCCCAACCATATTGGGGTCGGCTTCCAGTTTTACTGGATGTAGCTGAATAGCAGTATTTTACATGGAGCGGCTGCCTATCTGACCTCCACAACCCAGTAACTGGGTTCAAATCCATTGCGTCATAGATTTGAAAAAAATTTCTGCTCAACAACGTAAATATGATTCTGGTCCGTAATGAAATAGAGCAGAGAATAGAAATTATAATTTACTAGATTTTGCCCGCGGCTTTTCTCGCGTTAGTATAGATTTTCTGGATAAAAGGTACCCTGTGTCCTTTTTTATACCCCTGACAACGTGTATGCAAAATTTTATGAAACCATACCAAACACACAAATAAACAAACAAACTCACTTTAGTTTTATTTATTTTATAGCCTATGCGTCTTTCTGCAGGTCATGGGCTACCGATGTGCCAAATTTCATCCAAATCCGTTCAGCCGTATTAGCGTGAAAGCGAAACAAACAAACTCACTTTCGCATTTATAATATTAGTTAAGATTACATCCATACTAATATTATAAGTAACTCTGTCTGTCTGTCGCCTAAACCACCGAACGGATTTCGATTTCGGCAAGGAGATAGATGGCATTCCGAGGGAAGGACATAGGTTATTTTTTATTGACTAACCACGCGGGCGAAGCCACGGGCGGAAGCTAGTCCACTATATATAGTTAGGATTTAGTTATTCACTAGTTTCAGGATCAGGTGAAGCTGTAGGGGAACTATGTAACTAGCTAGGTAGATATAAAGCTCAGGTGTTTCACTAAGTCTGCACTAAGACTTAGTAAAGGCTTTAGTTTAGCTACGGAGTACCCACCCGACATTGTATGCTGCATTCCATATCGTTTCCAATTACAGTTCTTACAACCACAACAAGAATAATGTTCCCAGGATTTTATAATATCTTGATTTAAAAGCGTGTCCTTGGAGTTTCTTGCTCGTTCTTATCCATAGAGATCTACGTTTTGGAATGGGCAACTAGTTTCAACTTTCTGACTAACTGACCGACTTTTTGACTATTCAAAAGTGCCTGAAAATGGTTTTGTTGAAATAAATGCTTTGCGTTTTGAGGTTTTTTTTTGACAATCTAGCTATCACTTATGTTTGCCAGTTTCGGTAGGTAATTATGAAAATACTAATCTACTACTAATCTACTTGATTATTATAATTTATTGCAGTTACTGGCAGTCCCATTATGTATTACAGTCGAACCCAACCGATTTAAATAGTAAATTCAGAACTACATTTCACTTAAATAGAGAGAGAACTACATTTCCCTTAAATAGAGAGAGAACTACATTTCACTTAAATAGAGAGATAATTACATTTCATTTAAATAGAGAGAGACCACCAACCCACCTTAAACAAGTCAAAGTCCGGCCTACAGAACTCTAAAATAAACCAACCTATTAATTTTAGATCGCAACACTTTATATCCAACGTTATCTTTAGCGAAAAGGGAATAATAATAGACTAAATTAATTATTCCACCCACCACGGCTCGCAATATCGGAGCTCTAAAGACCGGCTCTAAATTTCCTAAACCCAGCTAAAATGAAATCGTCTACAAGAAAAAGGGGTTTGTTTTAATGCCCATCACAAAATAAATGCTGGGAGACAATAATGTGGGATTCCAAGCGAGATATAAATTCCGAATAAAAATACACTCTGCGCTGTTGAGCGGGTTATAGTGTTGTGCTTCTGTGTATTGTGTTTTTTATCGATTTATTGTTGTAAAGTGTTCTGGTTACAGTTGCGTGATTAACTTGTTTGTGTTATTCTATTTTCCCATAATTAAAATTGTCTGCTCAAAGGAATCAGTAGCGTAGCTTTGTAGTAATGAAGTTAATCCATCTGCCACATAAACTTCCACAGCCCTTTTGTTTTTTTTGAGTTACATAAGTTAGGCCTCTTTAAATTCTACCTGATTGATTATTTTGTTTTTTTTTTGTTTTCAGGTGTTGCAGCTGAAAGCATACTGAACTGGTGGGGAACGCTTTTCAAAGGCTACCACGTCTTTTCGTTTTAAGTGCTACAAACAGTATCACAAAATCAAGATTCTTCCTCCCCACAACTCCAAGGAAACAAATATTGTATCTAAAAGCCCACGCAAGTTTAAAGGTCAAAGGCAAGTTTGACACGTGAATACTATTGTTGATATTTGTACTTTTTAAATAAATCTTTACAAAATTACTTGGTATAATCTTACGTACTCCCATATGCCATTACACTTCACAATTATTTTGACTTCATGTTGTGTGAACCCATTTTTTAAGGGGTTCCGCAGTTGGTTTGCTTGCGCCCGGAGACGACTAAAATAAGGCTTTTATTACATAGAGTGTAATGAAAGCCTTATTTTAGTCGATACAAACATCAAGCTTCCTCAGGCTGAAGGTATCCATGATGGGTTCTATTGAAACCTTCTGTTAACTTATGTTCGTTTGTTTGCAGAAACATCGATGAGTATTACAACTTACAAGTGCCAGTCACATCACTAGAGTACTAAGTCCGCGCCCGCGAAAGAGTTGCGACCAGCATAAACGTTGAGGCCGGATGAACAAATAAATGAGCCACCCGATCGATACTACCCGCCATCGACGAAATAACTCGATTCCTTACAATAGCCACTTACTCCGAGCTATTATAATCGATGTCCTTTGTTTCAGTAAGATGTTTTGTCTTAAGTGATCTTGTGATTGTTTAGATGCTAATTTCGAATTTTGATCTAGTTTTGAAGATAGGGTGATCGGAAATCGTGTAAATAACAATTAGGTTATGGCAATTAATGGTATGAAGGATCGAACTATGAAGTTTTTCATGAAATATCTACATTATAGTTATGAACATACGTTTTTGCAGCAGGAGCAGGAGAACTCGATTAAATATGATAGGTAGGTATGTCAGTAATGGGGTAGGTACATATAGTAAAAGGTAAATAGATCCAATTAATTTTTTATACAGCCATGATTTTATCGAACAGAAAATGATAAAGTTCTACAAGGTACCAATACTTCTAAGGTATCAATAACAATTCCGTGAAGGCACGAGTCTATCTAAACACAACACAGACGCCACGTGCCGCGGCCGCTGGAGCGGAAAAAAACTCCGATTCACCGCCGAGTCCTCGAAACATTGTTGACACAGCTAAGTAGCCCCCGACGCCTCGCTTCATTTGCATTTCTCTTAATCTCCGTTATGAATAAAGAAAAATTCTTGGCGACATTTTTAAGCGTTTTCCGAGGCCTTAGCGGCGCCCGCCTAATGAAGAGGAGCGGTGGGATTAAGAACCGCCCGCACCGCGCACTTTCGCGACATTACACTTTTAATTTGAACGAATCTTATTATTTTCTTTTGTTGATTTAAGCCCTCGAGTCGGGAGACGGGTCGAGACGTGACCTGCAGTGGAAAAATGCGATTGCCATCTAAAGCCAACCGTTTAAATGAACGAGATTGGAGCTTAAAAAGTATAATGGACGAGGGGGTGGCGGGGGGTGCGGGCGGCGATCTCGGGGGCGCAAGATGGCCGATTTGCGATTGAGATGAGACGCCCCCCGCCTCCGCCCCGCGGAGATCAGGCAATATAATTAAGTCAGCCGTTACATAAGTATCCGTCTACTTATGCCTGATTTCTATAGGGTAATTTCATTAATTTAATCGCATTATCTAGATGTGTGAAGAAAAGTATCTCTATCGTGCATCGTGAAAATGAAAACAATTTAAATCTCGATACGCGATACGGTACGGGAGCTCACTGAACACTCGTAGCGTCGTAGCACGTAAGATGTTCGCATGAAAATGTTGCTCAGTGGAAATAAGTACTATAAAATGTAAAGTCTTTGCATCTAGACGTGGCTTCATCCAACGTTTACGTATTCATAGTAACAGTCCAAGTCTTACACAGGCACCACTCTTCATCTAACAAGAGAAGCTTTACTCAATCATTCGCTCTGACTTAAAAGACTTTATCTCTAATTATGCACAGGGAACTTTACACCTTAACCTATTGTAGTTAGATCTATTTTGGTTTACAGGTTGAGTTTAAACTTGTGACGTTTTGTAAGAAGATGGCTAAAGGCTATACCGGTGGAGATCGCCGTCGCTTCAAATGACAAACCTGATCTGGTCACGTAATGAAAAATGACAAAACTGCACGCTGTCCCGCTTCGCTGCCTCGGATCTAGCGAATAGAAACGCTCTCAAGTGTAGGTATCTACTTACCTTTTCTTGCTTCGAAACAGTAGTCAATACAAAGAGAATTTGGTAGATTGAAAAGACTTTTGACTGTGTTTAACACTCACACACACACAAGTGTGAGTTGTTGTGTAGTTTTGATAGTTACCATAGTTGTCATACATTATGGTAAAAATGTGTGTAAGTGCGTGATATTTAGTAGTTAAATAGGGTGCAAACATGTTTGAAAGTGGCGTATAACACGATTCGAATTCGAACAATAAAATACATGTAATATAGAGAGAGTAGAGAGACTCCACCTACGATAAAAGTATAAGTTTCATGATGACCTACAGAATGTTTATGTACTTCTACATAACAAACTTTCGTCCTGAAAACTCCTAACACAGTTTCGGTCAAAATTGTGGCCACCTAAAGCGAGACCACAGCTCATCCAAAAGAAACACTACAAACGTCAATCAGCGAAGACAAAACAAAACGTAATAAAGCCTTCCTTTGAACGGCTCTAGAATAAGGAAAAGTTGTAAAGTATCCGAGGGGGGGGCGACCGCAACCCCACCTGCGCCCAAAAAATATGGCATAAATGAGTCGAAGGGGCCGCCTCTTCAGCCGCGAAATTTCAGCCATACTTGCAAACCTATAATCCTTCATAATCACCTTTACAAAGCAAAGATTAAAACCGATTCTCGCGCCCTCCGCCCACGCCACCCGCCACCGACGCTTTTATATGCGAGACAGCGAAAAGTAAGATTAAATCATTATTTTTCTTAAGCTCCTCTCGTTTTTTCTCCGCTCTAGTGGAAGTTTTTTGCTTGGACTTTTGATGCGGACGATCAAAGACTTGTGTTCAAATTTACATAACATTCTTAAATAAATTGCGGGCGGCTGGGGTGGCTCCATTGAACACGAATCGCCCGGTGTACTGTATAAACTTATTAATGCGCATTCCGGATTGATGCTTAATGTACTATTAATTTATTCCGCGGATTAGTCGAGTGCCATCGCATAATTTACGAGATGTTTGGTGTGCTACAACTATGTAGGTATTTATATGTCAATCGTTAAATTGTATCTTGTGTCTGTGAAATTACAGTTCCGTGTTAAATTAGGTACCGTCTTGGTAAATAATCTAGCCAAGCCAGGCTCTGTATTTATATGGTGTACAGAAAGAGTATTCCATTTTATTGTAGCCAAGTTTTTTATTCAAAGCTACTGACTAAATCTCTCCTTATTTTTTTACCATTACGTTTCTTTCCCAGTTTGTTCTTATTTCGATTGCTTACAAAACTGCACTGGAATAAGAAATTCATATTATACGAGTATAAATAAACCTGTGTATGTCTCGTTACTACATAATTATGTGGTGATCGCCTTGGCTAGCTTGGATGGGTAACAATTATTTAGACCTTTCCGTGCTTCGGTCTCCTGAGACGACGATAAAATTCTCTTATTATGGTTATCCCATGAATAGCCCGATAAGTTTGATAACCCTATTCGAAGGAAACAGCGATGAAAATGATTACTATAAAATCAGGCCGCGGGAAATCTTCGTACCTACCGCTTCATAAACAATAGCTAAGTACGTTCCACCTGTGCTTAAGTACAACAAACATGGCGTATCCGCGCCTAACTTATCTTACTTAAGCCGAACTTGGTATTTAGTTAAACCTAAGCGTGTTTGTAACTTGTAGTTGTTTGTACACGTTGTTTAAGTGGTTGTTTGATTGTTTTAGGCGCAGGTAGCTGAGCCCGTATGAAATATGTGGCTACTTATAGTGTCGGTAAGCTAAGTTTACACGGTCGGCATTAGTTTTACAACTTAGACATGCTGTTACAACATACACTACGTTGTAAGTACGTTTGACAAGTAGGTATGCTGGGAAATTATTGCTGGAAATGTGTTGTAGCTGTGAAATTGGGATTATTTTCTTTGTGTGATTTATTGTGGCGAGTGATCGATGGGTGTATACCTACATTTTTATTGGTTTAAAGAAAAACTTTTATTTTAGTAGTTTTAGCTCCTGAAATTATACTTTTGGCTATAAAATAATTGGCATAATCCATATCGGCCTGTAACTGTTAGGAGAAAGTACGATCATTATGTGACCACACTTTCTTTCTACGTTGTCAATTTTAGATCATGAAAACCAAAACCTTTGTTTTCATTTTCTGTATTATTTATAAGTAGAGCACAATTTTGTCAGCTGGATATGTAATTTTTCATGCTACTGTTACCGAAGTACTTCGTATTCAGAAAGAGTATCGATTTTATCATCTCTAAGTACCGAGTACAAAACGAAGAAGCATACAGTCTCGCCAGCCTTTAAACTGAGAGAGCACATTAGTCCCAGCAGAGTTTTAATTTACGAAGTTATTGCTGCTACGTCAATTGCCAATAAATAAACACCGCTAGCAAAGTCGGAGTATTTAACTTAATTTTTGAGCTTCCACCGGGTTAATTGGGAGAGGCGCACTGGAATGTCGTCACAAAAGAAGCACTTTAACGAATGACGAACAACGGCACTCAACCGGCTCAAAATAAACTTATCTCGGCCGGGCAAGGGTTAAAATGATTTGGAGGCAAGGCACCAAGTAATTGTGAGGTGGGCGAGGGTTGATGTTGATTCAATAATACGCGACTGTGCCGCTAATAATGTTATTTATCGAGTTTTTGCGACGGATGCCTGGAGTAGTAACGTGTATCGTCTACCTGTTCATTAGGTTCCTTCATGTAATTTGGCTGACATTGTTTAGCGTCGTCTGGTCCTCTGTTTACCTTACGGAACTACACTTTTCTTTTTTTGAATCAAGTAATGTTGTTGTTTTGAAGTGAAACATACTAGCCGGAAAAATACGACTGGTTCACTAGTCTGTTTGCCTCGTAACTTGGACCCATCTTAATAATTGGTATTGGTATAGTTACATTTATCAATTTCTGCCATGCAACAGTTGGCTGCGACCCTTACCGGAGGGTCGAACTATCGGAGTAGCACACTATTACAACAGTTTTTAACTATCTACAGAAAATATTTGGGACCAGAGACCCTAGACAAAGTGACATTCTATCAGCGATAACGATGATGGAAAAGGCAAAAATGTATAGGACTTGACATAAGCTATCGAAAAGCTTATATTAAAAGTTGTTGTAGAAATACAAAACGCTTTCGAAGCGATTGTCACTTGTCTAGGCCCTCAGAAGTGTTCGCGACTCAGACAATTTTATGCCAGATCAGATTTCAGGGGGAGTAGTAGAGTTGATGGTCTCCGAATTGAATGATGAAGCGGCAAACGTTTGCAAATAAATGTACATTTATTTACAAAGCTTGATTCCTATGAAAAGACACTACAAAGTGGTTAGCCAACTATCTATTAGGGACATGGCACTGTAGTCCATACAAAGGTATTGACAGCCGATACGTATGTCAGCCGCCATTGTAAACTTGCCCACAGCCTGCGCATTGTATGGAGGATTGGCGTTGCGATGCTCGACCTCTTGTGTGTATCTCGAAATCGTGGACAAGCGAATCAACTTAGTATACACTAGAAATATAGCTGAAATTATGCTGAATAAGTGTGATAAGAAAACATAAAACTTGTAGTTTTCTCACGAATTATGATTGAGAATTAGTCGACATACTTATTTAGGTATCAATGATTTGCGATAATCTGGTAATAATTTGCTTGGTCTTTGTCGAGTGAGTGTCAAATGTGACTGAAAAAGAGTCGATCAACCTACTCTTGTCAAAGTACCAATTAGTACATTGACTGGTTTTGATCTGAAGATTTGGTATGGTTCATATCCATCCGTTTTTTCCGTAGGTATATTTTTATAATTGATTTATGATTTGAATCTTCAATAATTTTCTTTTTCAGAGAACTGCAGCTGCACTTACAGCCTCCTCGGTTTTCTGCAACAGGGATTTCGAAGCTTGTACAACAATCTTTTCTATAATGCCGTACAATGATATTATTTTATTGTGAAATCATTAAAAAAAAAACGATCGCTTCATTAGAGGAGTTTTTCGTAATGGTGTCGAATTAACATAATAAATCTGCGCAGTGCCATCAATCAAGCGCCAGATGACTTCTTTGAAAGGGCGTCTTAAAGCCCTCACTTTCATCTGAAGTTCCAGGAAGGAGAGTCCACAATGATAATTATTTATTTTTATTGTAAGCATCTCAAGGAGATCAATACCTGTCTGTGCGTGTACCTTCAAGCTACCTATTAGTATCTAAAAATCGAGGAATTTGAATTATTTTCATGGTGTCTATGTGGTATGTTGGTACTTTGATAAAAAATCAGGTTCGTTTTTCATGTTGCCTGCTCATAAACTTCCAGGAAAATCGTACCTAAATGATATCGCTCTTTTACTTTAAGGCTCCACACACAGGCGCGATATCGCGGGCGCGACAAGGGTTGTGCTGCATGTCGCGCCCGCGATGTCGCGCCAGTTTGCACGAGGCTTTACTCGCTCGCTCGGATTTTTAAGGATTTCAGCTTAAACAGTAGGCAAAATATTTTTCAGTATCTAGTGACTAGCACTTATCTTTCGGATAATTTCACTCCTTGTTTTGTGGAAGTTTAGTATTTGTTTTGTTGGACTACTTAGGTAGGTAGTGTAGTATCATTCTTCAAAACAGGGCCCGTCCGGGATTTGAACCCGGGACCTCTCACACCCAAAGCGAGAATCATACCACTAGACCAACGAGCCGCTTGTCAATTGTCTCAAACCAGCACAAACGTTATGTTGATTGGTATTAAACACTTGTGCAAACTTAACTATTTCGTGACGTTACACTGTCATTAGTAACTATCAAATTACTACCACCATCAAGTGGCTCGTTGGTCTAGTGGTATGATTCTCGCATTGGGTGTGAGAGATCCCGGGGTCAGATCCCGGACGTGCCCCTATTTGCCGACCTGATCATTTACAATTATACATAGATAAAGCAGAATAATTCCTAGCAAAATGGGCACTCTGTACCAACTCATGAAGCCTCATGAGTTGGTACAAACTGCCAACTTTGTGAATATTGTTTGGGACTTTGCCAACAAAATCCTATCCATTTCCTTTAATTACAAACAATTGAAGATACATAAAGGTCAAATTAATTTAGCTAGCGAATCTCTACAGACGTCATGTATATCGATATCTAAACATGATAAAACAAGAAAAATTACCCGGTATTATGATTATTTTTCTTATAACCTTATTTGAAACTAACTTAAGATCTACCAAACAAGTTAAGAAAATGTAAACGTCAGAGTATCAAAGTATACAATTTACTGTGCCGCTGTAAAATTTCCCATTTGGAGTGGCGGCCGCTCATTTATGTAGTTTTAATTCCACCATTCCTTAGCTCGAAGCCGGGATCTTATTTCATTAGCCGGCCGCGAGAGGGAGCGCCAGCAATTTAGCTCGCAAGCTACACAGCCGTTCTGGTGAGGCCTTGGTGGATAGAACAGCGATATCAGAAGTATGCTGACATGAGAATATTAAGAGGAATGTGTGGTGTTACACGAATGGATGGGATAAGAAATGAGTACATAAGAGGAAGTCTGAAAGTGGCACCGGTGACTGAAAGCTATAAGAGTAGGGGAAGGTCAAAGAAACGAGGGATGGACTGTGTGAAAGATGATATAGCTAGAAAAGGGGTGACTACCGAGATGACGGCTAATGGAGAAGTATGGAAGAAAGTGACATGTTGCGCCGACCCCAAATAGATTGGGATAAGGGCAGGAGAATTAATTATGATGATCTGAAGTATGCTTACAGATTGCTGAAACCCTTTTTCAGAACTGGAAACATTCTATCATCCGTTTTTCTTCGTGTTCCTGGCACAACTGAGGGACTAGACAAGTAACAATCGCTTGGAAACGCGTTTCGTATTTCTAAAACGACTCACAAATGAGGGCCTAGACAAGTGACAATCACTTCGAAAGCGTTTCGTATTTCTACAACGACTTTCAACAGGATTGACACAAGCTTTTCGATAGCTTATGTCAGTCCTATACACTTTTGCCTTTTCCACCATCGTAAGCGCTGATAGAATGTCACTTTGTCTAGGGCCTCAGCATCTCAGATCTTGATGGTTCTAAACTTCGCTACTTCCACGGCGGCGGCGTCAGTGGCAGCGCAGTGTCATCTGTTAAATTTCCAAGAGCATTTGAAAACCAACGAGCAAAGCAATTTTAAAATGTATAGTAGGAGATAACTATATCTAGCAGAAAAAGGAGTCTTATCATGGTTTTCAGTTTGTTACATAAGATTATTACTTCTTTATAGCAGCGATAGCAGTGTGACAGTTGGACTACCAAGTCATAGGTCTCGAGTACGAACCCAAGACCTCTGACTTTTCGGATTCATTTGCGTATTGTCATCACTCGCTTCATAAACGCTGAAAGAAAACAACGTGAGGAAACTGGCATGCCCTTATTTTTAATATTTTGAGGGTGGTAAATCGTCAAATGACTTCTCCCGATCTGGGCTGAGCGGGAGGGTGTGTCAGACTTTTACTGACTAAAACCCACCCGTGTTCCTTCAGTTGCCTGTTGCCAAGGTCCCGGTATCCCTTTCAGACTTTCTCGCAACCCTGGCAGAAACTGGCATGCCTGAGAGATATTTCTCGACGGCATGTGAAGCCAAGTCAGAGGCCCATTGGTGGCGTGAAAACGGTGAAACCAGATTAATCACTAACCACACGAAAAAGAAGAAGATTTCTCTAATTAGTTTCTTATAGGAAACTGGCCTAAGAAGTAGAATTGTAAAAGTTATAAAAGGAGGACCAGGTTTCTTGTTTAAAGGGAAAAAATAAAAATAATAAAAATTGTGTAAACTCGCGGTTCATTTTCCGCGTATCTCAGGCCTCAGGTTTACATCACTGGTGCTCCTGTAAATACGACGAAATTGTACACTGAACAGCTCACGCTAGATACTTGATCTGTTTATGTTTAAGTTGCCTTGTTCCTCTTATTAATTAAATGCGACAAAATCGTGGCGCTCTGTCAAGGAAACTATGTATTGCAACTTTGTGTAAAAGAGATAGGAAAGATAATTATGGTATATGAATATGAACTTGGCTTGCTTTAAGCTCTCTGCCCACTACACGTAGAGCAGTGATGACTCTACCGGGTTATCACTGCTCTGAAGATTTTTTTTTAGTCAGGGATTTTTTTTTACCGTACCGTAGGTCGTGGTTTCGTACATAATTTCGTAAATAATTTCATCTCCACTGCTCTCAAAACAGTGGATGGAAACATCGTGATGAAACCGGCGTGTCCTAGAACCGAAAATTCCAAGACATGTGACACCTACCAACCCGTACTGGACCCGCGTGGTAGATTATAGCCCATTCTCTCTCGAAGAGAGGCCTTTGTCTCAGCAGTGGGAAGATTAGGTATAGGCTGATAATGCTAAAGTAGTAGCGGGGCTTTTAAGTCACTTGTGCCTTTTATATCAAGAAAATTTAATATTATGTAGTACGTTGATGTCGGATATCGTTCAACGGGAACCTACTACCGGGATAGTTAAGAAATGCTGGGTTTCAACAAACTTTATTATTTATAGGATTGTACAAAAGTATATTATATTTATATTGTTATATTGTATATTTATATTGTTATATTTATATTGTATAGTTATATTGTAACAAAAAGTATCAAAGTCCATTCAGTGGTTTAGGCGTGAAAAGGTAACATACAGACAGACAGACTTACTTACTAAACGACGACGACGAGACGACGAGACGACAACGACAACGATTAGACGAGTTACTTTCGAATTAATAATAGTAACATGGAAGTATGGATATATTTTAAATTATTGTTGTAGGTATTTATTACGAAGAAGAAAATCAAATGGTTTGAAAAGGTCTTATCTTCCTACGCATGTTATGTTTTACAGCAACTCAGGTTCTTGATCTTGAACCCGCCAAAAGGTTATTGTATAATATTTATAGATATTAAGAGTAAAATCATAATTTCTCAGAAATATTATTAATAAGCTTATATACTAACATACCTTGGTACAATTATAGAGAGAGAATTTTATCAATCTTCCTTGTGCTGTATAACGCCATCATCATCATTTCAGTCGAAACACGTCGAGTCTGTTTGCTGTGGCTATAAACTCACTTGTAATATCGGTAAATTCAACATTTTACAGGTGTTGATTAAATTTTGTGTGAGCAGATTAAATTTTGTTACCTCTGCTTGCGGGTAAGCAGAGGTAGGTCTTACAGAATCAGATTGTTATACGCATATTTAAATCTAAGCTGACTGCATATTATTATTAGAAAAATGTTATTATTGTATAAGACTTTTTAAATGATAAAAATAGGTATATACCTACCTAAGAATTAAAAAAATAAAATGACTTACAAGAATTTTTAATATTTTAACAGAGTGACTTAATTAATAATTGTTAACTTAGTGTAGAATGTAGCGGAAACACCTTGTGATGTACCATCTTATACCTGTACCTACATTGTTTGTAAATAAATAAATGAGTCTGAATTTGAATCTGAATATTTGACGATTTATTCTTCGTTTGGCCCACTGAGTTTGACATACCTATAAAGGAGAAAAAAAAACCATTCACCAGATAATGCCTCATTTTATTTTATTCGTATAACTGTGACAATGCCTAGCTGTCATTATTTGGGGCAGCCAGCACTTTTTACAGAAGCTTTTTTTCCAAAGACCACAGAAATGACAAGGCTTAGTTAACCATTGTGAATGTAGCCCCGTCATCCCCTGATTGATGTTACTTTTAATTACAATTTTTAATGTCAACAATCTATAACTCTTAGTGCTTAGAAACGTAATGAAATATTCATAAAGAGATTTTCTTTTTGTTACTTACTTTTTATTGAATTATATTGAAATGAAGAGAGGTTTTGATTTCTATATTAATTGATTCATTGAGTTTGTTACTCCGTGTCTAATACCTTCGGTAAAGTAGGTACCAGAGTAATGAGTATAATTTTTGGACGACCTCAACTCAATTTGTGAGCAAACGTTTAGATTTGACAACAATAAAAAAAACAAATGAATTAAGACTTCATTTATTTGAACAAGAAAGTGTAACATTTTAATTCAAAGCTTAGGTGTGGCCTCTTACTTGTTTTTGCTCAGAGTTGACTCTAAAATTTACGATTGTAAATAGGGCATTCCGTTTGTTTACTTATGACCGAGTAATTCGTTGAATCCGTATAATTACCGGTATTAAGATGATTCCAGTTCCCTCGAACAAAACGAAGTACCCCCTAAGTAATGTTAAAACATTCAAATGTCCACCGACTTTGTGAACGAAACGTTTTAAACTTGAGGTTATAAATTTTCGGACTGGCACGGAGATTAGAATTGTGGGAAGTAAATAGATTGCCCCCAAACCAAACAGGGCCCGTCCGGGATTTGAACCAGGGACCTCTCACACCCAAAGCGAGAATCATACCACTAGACCAACGAGTCGCTTGTGTTTTATTACAAACCAGTACAAACGTTAAGTTGATCATTAGTGTTAACACTTGTGTAAACTAAGCTATTTCGTGACGTCACACTATCCTTCATTTTTGGACAAGAACTATAAAATAACTGGATTGTTCAAGCGGCTCGTTGGTCTAGTGGTATGATTCTCGCTTTGGGTGTGAGAGATCGACCAGGTTCCAATCCCGGACGTGCCCTCATCATGTAGATTGAGCCTTATTTAGAAGAAGGTGGTATACGAAGCCGTTGTTTGCCACAATTCGCTTATTGATGCCTATATTTTGGAAATTCTAAATCTGACTAATGAGGGTGAGTGTTATCAACTGTTTCTATATGACGCAGCATTTTCTACCTCATTGCTCTAGTAGTCGTAAGCGCTACTTGAGCATGAGGTTCCATGATCTTTATGCGGCCTACCTATCGTTGAGCTCCTTAAGTTCTGAGTTGAGCTACACTATTACTGACAAATGCTTGCACTGACTGGACAGGTCCACTCAAATCTGTGTGATTCTTTCCTCAAAAGACCATTTCAGACGCTAATCTATATGGTCCTGGCCTGACTAAGATTAGGTATGTCTGGAATTTTAAAAGAGACTGTGACCTCTGAGTTGGTTTCGGCCTTTCTTCTCAGAGTAGTTAAATAGGAAACGCCGACCTCATCTAGCTTATTTTTAATACGTGTAAAAGTGATTCCAAAATCCTATTTACAGAATAAACAATTTCATTTAATTTCATTTCCTAGGTTCGATTCCCGGGTCGGGCAAACTGTTATGGGGTTTTTCCATCTGGAAATGGCTCGCCCCCTATAACATGGGACTTAAACATAACTGGCGAAACATTTCGCAGGATTAGTCCTTAGAGGAATACAGGCTTGATGTTATATTATGTTGTTTTCATCAGTTTAAATCGTAATAGGTAAGTATATACCTAGAACTATAATAAAATTGTATTTGCAAAGAATAACGGGCAATAATGCTAAGGAATCATGATGTCGGTCCATTCTCCATTGATCGAAGTGCGTTGGTTATTAAATTATCTGCCTCCCCGCTCGTGTATCGGTATATTAATCGCAATATAACTGCTAAGGACTGCCAGATGACAAAATGAGCAACACTGGGCAGGGCTGGTACACTAAGTTCGTTACGTTTATGGAGTTTTATTTATATAATACTAGTGACCCGCTCCAGGTTCGCAATATTTTTGCGACTTGACAAAACATCGAGATAACTTCCGGAATAAATTCTTTAAGCGACGGTGAAAACCTCATCAAAATCCGTTGCGTGGTTACGAAGAACAACGCGGACACACAGCCAGACACGAAAAGCGACTTGTATATAGATATAAATATAGATACAGAAGATATAGATGTTGAAGTGCTTAAAGACTGTTCTTCATATTTTTTATTTTTCCGTTTTGCATTCCGAGCATATATCTTTGATTTGTGGGTACTTGCTTAGAAGGTTTGTGAAGTATTATTAACGTAAATAAAGTATTATCAATCAAAAATAAAAGAGCCGTCTCAGCCTGATAAATGGATATCATACAAAACATGGTCTAACTCTGAAAAATAGGTACTTACTACGATTTTTAAACTTCTTTGAATCAGTTCACTTCACTTAGGAGAAATATGGTTTCCCTCGGCATATTTTCATTTCAAATGTTTATGAAGTACGTTTATCTCTGTATATTATGACTTTTGTATACGTTTTGTGTTAGGGCACGGATGTATCACCCCTAAGATTTGGTCGTTATAGGGCGAACGCTAAAATGATGCTCGGTGGCGATTCGCGGATTTTTCAGGTTTTATCACAATTAACTGAACAATAAATTATCAGTTTACTTATACAATATTAAAGTAAAACTTTTAGAATAATAAACTGTTGGTGAATTGCATTGCAATAAGAAGCAAATAAATCATTCAAAATTCACACATTTCAAACTGTTGCTGGGTTTATTATTTTACATTTTTCTTTTCTTCTTGTTAGACATAAGCAAACAAAATAATGAAATATTATAAAATATTTATTTAGCTTTGTGCATACATGAGATGACACTTAGAGAAGGAAGAAACAAAACAAGATATAAAATACTTAAAATTAAAAAGAATAAAAATGAAACATAAAAGAGGTTTTATACTATCTTGTTGACTCTAACACTTCTTTAATTACAAACTGTACTTTACAATCAGAGTCCAGCCAGAATAAGCTTACCTAGTCCATTTAGAACATAAACATTGACATCAAATGACAAGAACGAAGATTTGATTATGTCATGGGCATGCAATGGTCTAAAGTACATAGTAGGTAAGGTCCGCTAGCACCACAAATAATTAAACGCATTTAGCTATAGGTATAAAAAGAAAACCGTTCTATTTTTTTCACTCGTTTGAAGTTAACAGAGACTGAATGATGTTTTAAATACGTTTACCTCTAAACTAGACTCGCGACAATCTAAGATGTTCGTTTTGACAGCTATAAAATGGTTTGTGTAGCAATGAAAAAAATTGGTCTCTTATAAACCGGTTCTCGAGACATATCGATTGATCATACATAGAGAGTTTGTAATCGACGACATATCTACATTGCTTAAAACTGATTCTCTAGGCTTAACTTTTCATTACATGTAAGAGAACGAAACGTCAAAACGGACTTCTTAGATTGTCGCAAGTGTAATGTAGTGATCAATGGTGCAAGCGGGCCTAAGAAGCACTGGAAGGAGCTATCATCTCATCTCCACATACAAAGTCACAAAGCACCATCTTAGCGCCCTCTGTTTATTCCGATTGATAGGAAACGGAGCGATCCTTCAGAGAAAAATGTACCGGCTAATGATTTGCTAACGACGATATTTATATTTTATAATGCACCCCCAACACAGATTATTTCCTTTGAGGACGTTTGCTGATCAATCGACGGAAGATCTTGCGATGTTAATTGAGGCCTGTGTGATACTTGGTTTGAACGTTTCGTTTTGAGACTTTTTTGTTAAAAAACTGTTCTCTTTTCAAATTCCTGTATTGATCATTGGTTGCCAGTATGAATGTATACAGTGCTTTGGCAGTGGCATGAAATTATAGATGTGATAGTGAGGTGTACTCAAAAGATAGAGATGAATTTAAGGCAAATTGACTCAGTTTCAGGTAAATAAATGACTACAGTTTTTTTTAAGTTTTAGGAATCATTCAACAGAACTCGTAGCAATTTCTTTGTTCAAAAAATAACAGTGCTGATATATCAAGAAAATCTAAATGGAGGCCCGGAGATGTCTTTTGATTCGAACAATTATTTTTTGTACTATTTACTTATCTACTAACATCCAAAAGATGGGCTCGTCCGGGATTTGAACCCGGGGCCTCTCGCACCCAAAGCGAGAATCATACCACTAGACCAACGAGCCGCTTGTATGAACTAATAAAACAAAAGAACTGTCTTGAGTTAAATAATGTCGTGTCTAAAGGCAATTAAGGTTTGCTATTAATTACTTTACGAGTCATTACATTATGAGTCATGTTATGCATCTCTTTTACTCTCATGTAAATTAGAGTAGACGAAACGGGACAAATAATTAACATAATATTATCTATCATAAGTTTAAGGCTACGATTGCTGTAGTCGGGTAACCATCCCATTACATTAGCGATACTCCTCCGTGACTCGGAAAGCACGATAAGCCCTTGATCCTGCCTGTCATTCGTAGATCTTTGACAGTCGCTACGGGTAGTCTGACGCCCAAAAGTCTGACAACCAGTCTTACCAAGGGATATCGTGTTACCCAGTAACTGGTTTGTGGAGGTCAGATAGGCAGTCGCTCCATCTATTCAGCTGCATCCGGTTAGACTGGAAGCCGAACCCAACCCGAACATAGTTGGGATAAAGGGTGGGCAGATTGATATTGATCTACTGTTGACAACAGTAGCTGCCAAGTTCCTTTTACTGTAGTACTCAAATTATAAAGGGTGCATAGATAGATACATGCTACATATACTTTATATTTCGTTTAAGTATTATCCTACCAAGTATAAATATTGCAGAAAAATATCAGCATAAACGTTGGCAAAGTATCTATTCAATTCATTTGTGTATAAAACGAATGGTTACAGATGGTATTTACACCCTACGATTCGACTCAAAAACCTTTTACAGTTTCATTAGATGGATGAGAGATTTGGGGCTTAAAATGGCCACTTTGGCAGAATCATAATAGGAAAATATTATGAATCGTCGTAAAACGTCACAAATTGACAATTCATAATATGTTCTGCGTGCAAGTCTTAATACAAATAATTCATCTGTTTGACATTTTTCCACGAAGATTCGTAAAATGGTCCACAAATTATGAATTGCCTTTGTGTCTTAGAGGAATTGCCAATGACAGCTGCGAATTCAGGAAATGAATTGCTTTAGTGGAATTGCTAATGTGTGTAGAGCAGTGGTGGCCCAGTGGTAACGGCCGCGACTTACGAGTTGTAGGTCGTAGGTTCGAACCCTGACAGGCGCTTTACTTTGTGTAAATTATTTCATCACCACTGCTCTCACAACGGTGAAGGAAAACATCTTGAGGAAACCGGCATGTCCTAGTACCAAAAATTCGAAGACATGTGACATCTACCAACCCGCACTGGGCCCGCGTGGTGGATTACGGTCCATTCCCTGTCACAGAGAGGAGGCCTGTGTCCCAGCAGTGGGAACATTATAGGCTGATTATGTTATGTTCATGTTAATGTGGCCGTTTTAGGCCCCCTGAATTTCTGGACTTCAACAATCAAATCAATCAACCTAAATACGTTGGGGTCGGCTTAAAGTCTAACTGGATTCACCTGAATACCAGTGTTTTATATGAGACGACTGCCTATCTGACCTCCATAACCCAGTTAGGGTAACACGACCCTTTAGTAAGACTGGTTGTCAGACTTTTGGGCTTCTGACTAGTCGTAGCGACTGTCAAAGATCTACGACTGACAGCCAGGGTCATCGGCTTAACGTGCTTTCCGAGATACGGAGGAGTCTCGATAATGTAATGGATGGTCACCCATCCACGAACCGACGGCGGCAGGCGTAGTTTAACCTTTTATCCTTTGATCCATCATCAAATAAATTACCGTGTTAATAATAAGTATCCTTTTATTATCATTTTTAACAACCAAAACAAGAAAACATCGGTGACGTGTTTTATGCTACAGAGAATGCAAGGATGGCTTGTGCCACGATAACAGAAACTCAAAAGCAAAAGTCAAAGTCAAATCGTTTATTTCAAATCCTAACTAATATTATAAAAGCGAAAGTGAGTTTGTTTATTTGTCACGCTAAAACGGCTGAACGGATTTAGATGAAATTTGGCACAGGGGTAGACCTGGAATAAGACAGGATACTTTTTTTCCCGATATTCCCAAGGGATCGAGACTTACGCGGGTGAAACCGCAGGGCGCTGCTAGTAGGCACATAAAAATCAATTTTGAACGTCAAAAATTAACAAGAAAATAAAATGTTTCTAGTTGCCCCTTCCAAAAGGCAGCACATCTATCTAATTTATCAGCAATAGATGCGGAATTCCAAACGCACTTCTAAAATGCCATAAAAAAGTCCCAATAATAGTATAGTCTAAAAGCCCTCACAATCGTGTCGCGTATTCCCCATCTCTCTCCGAGTAAGTAAAACACAGTACATACATTCTTATTGCGAGCGTATCGGTTCATACTCATAACATGGTATCTGGAAATTATTTGAGACCCAACATCTGCGGCCCGTTCCGCTTTGGAAAATAATAAAGTTCCGTTTAAACACAATTTGTATGTGAGATACGACGAATGAGGCGTAATAAAGTGAATTAGGAGAAACGTATTGCAAATAGGAAAAAATTAGATGTACGGTTCTCTTTTTCGAAAGTATACAGATGTGATTTTGGTGAGGATTCGTCGAAACATGTTTGGGTATTTATTTTTCTGTTGACTTGTTATAAGCAACTGAATATCGAAGGCTGTTTGTTGGCGAGAATTTTCAGCAATCGGAAGGGTAAAACAGGGCCCGTCCGGGATTTAAACCCCGGACCTCTCACACCCAAAGCGAGAATCATACCACTGGACCAATGAGCTACTAATAGAAACAAGTTATTTTATAGTTCATTCCTAGATATTAATGACAGTGACGTCACGAAATAGTTAAGTTTGCACAAGTGTTTACTACCGATCAAAATAACGTTTGTACTGGTTTGAAACAGTTGACAAGCGGCTCGTTGGTCTAGTGGTATGATTCTCGCTTTGGGTGTGAGAGGTCCCGGGTTCAAATCCCGGACGGGCCCTGTTTTGATAGTATTATGCATCGGTTCCAAATCAGCCTTCCGGGATATCGAAATCTAATGTAATATCCACAGTCCACAGCCTTCTGGTAAATTCAATGAACTGCTTAGGCGTAAAGACCAAGCAAGCATTTACATATTTTAATTTAGTTTTTAAGGAATCTAGCATTTTATTTTTGCTGATACGAGGACCTGCTTCCAGTCTTAATCTGGTTTGGACCTCTTTGTTTCAAAAAGAGCGCTAGGCACTGCCAATCACTAAGCAAAAGTTAAATCTCTTTGAAGAAATTCGTCACTGGAACTAACCAGAAAATAGGCACGATTTTGATGTTTAAAATTAAAACAGTCATAAAACCAACCGCGCACTAACCGAAGCTAAACCAGCTTATTTTCACACGATTCCCTCAGATTACCTCGTATTTATTCATTTCGATGGAAACAAATTAAAACATCGGCTTCTTTTAACCGAAATTATCTTGACGATCAATCGATAGCAGAATCGTCATAATTGATCGATGCTTGCTTTAAAAAGACATCTTCTTCGAACACTTGACCAATGAAATGAAGCAGGTAGGTATTAATTCTGTTTTATTCGCACGTTGCTAGATTATTTGTTTAAAGGCAAGAAGTAGGGTCAACAATAACAGGCCGGCGGGCAAATAGCAAGTCATATTGTTGAAGAGTGATGTACGGTTAGACGCGGCAGGCGTTCGAAGAAGACATTTGATGAATTCCCACCCTAAAAAAAAAAGGCGTTGGATATTGTTGGGAATAGACGAAATAGGGTCAGCGCACCAAGAGAGAGCATTTTCTGAGACTACTGAAAAATGAATCTTATAACAATTCCATATATTCCAAAATTAAATACACATTGAGCGACCAACTTGACGCTCGACCATGCTCGAGCTTGCGTGTTCGTGTATTTAATTTGTATCCCAGAAAATGCTCTCTCTGCTCTTGGTGTGCGCTGACGCTAACGTATCGTTATGCTATGATAGGTATTTCGTTTGCCATTGATTTTGAATTTATTGAAGGCAGTGTAAATTACCTATGTTATTTAGTCTACCTAGTAGTAGCTAGGCTCGCTAGTGTCTAGATTTTAGTCACTCTTCTAATCTCTACCATAAAAAGATATTTCTTTTTCCCATGAAGTTTAGTTATATCATTCGTCTTAATTTCAGCCGAAAGACGTCCAGTGGTGGACATACGCCTCCCCCAAGCATCGTTATGTCGACCAGTTCTGTGCTGGTCGCATCCAGCGGATTCCAGTGGCCATCACCAGGTCATCGGTCTATCTTGTGAGCCTTCCTAACGCTACGTCTTCCGGTACGCGGTCGTCACTCTCAGAACCTTTCGACCTCATCGTCTATGTGTTCTGCGAGCAATCTGCCCTGCCCAGTGCTACTTAAGTTTGGCAATTTTTGGGTCAATGTTGGTTAAGGTTTGGTTTACTGAATATGTGTAGTCAAGTACCTACTTAGTACCTTAAGTACTTGATTGTAATCAATGATAGCTGTGTAAGTCCTGTGGCCTTTACTGGCCTTCACATAAAGGCCAGTAAAGGCCAGAGAATATGACAGTCATGTATGCTCCTAATGAGGAGTAATTGGAATTGGACTTGGCATGGCCAAGTGCAGTGCTTTCGATAAGGCGTAGCAATTAAGTTACTGCCATTTATACCAGTTGTGTTAAACGATTTAACTAATGAAGAGCAACAGCACATTACATTATCAATAGTTGCTATAGGTTGCGATATTAAGTTCTTCAGGATTACCTATGCCAAAGAGGGGTAAATTCGCACTAAGTATTGTGAATTTTTCACCGTGCGAATTGACACGTATGCGCTTATAAAACAGTTGACCTTTGGGAATTAAAAATAGACTTCAATAGATAAAATCTATTGGATTATATTTGCCATGTCTATAACTTTGTAGTAGTCAGTCTTACCTGTACGGGCAGGTATTCACGCGGGCCGAATTTCCCGGAATCCGGCGATGATCCGCCGACTCCGACCTTAGCATCTCCATCCATTCAACCACATCAGTTGAAATATAAACCATAACTTACCAGCATAAGGCTCAAAATTGCAATTATGATACATTGGTGATTAGGATGTTTGTGATTACAGCATGTCATAGTTGCCTCGATAAGATTGATCGAGTGGGGTAAGGAGACCAGATAATCTGTGCTTGAGATAAAAAATCGGTGACTTGTCAAATTCGTCGCATTCTATACTGAGTTTTTGGATCGGCCGTCGATCTTCGGATTGGTCTCGGATGTTTAACCGATGTCCGATGGATTTTGTAACGTTCAAATTATTTGAGAATCTAAAACTTTGCTTTTGGGATTATAAGAATTCTGCTTTATTTGGTTGTTCCTTTGGTTTACTGTTTATTTTATAACTTTTTCTTGGTTTACCTAAGGTATATTCCGTAAATTGTATGCTAAACTGCGTACACAATAGTAGATATACCTCGTGTAGTATGTAATATACAGGTCTATAGGTAGCTTTTATAATGTTTAGATTTAGAGCAGGTGAAGAATTGATTTGTGACTACGTGTAATCTCTCGAGCATTTATAAAATAGTTGTGATAATTGATAAATCGATTGAATCTGATTTAATCAACTGAGCCTATCGTAGTCCACTGCTGGACATAGGCCTTTCCCAAGCTGCGCCACAACACCCTGTCCTCCGCCTTCCACATCCAATCTGTCCCAGCCACTTTCTTAAGGTCGTCTTCTGGGGGTCCCACACTACGCTTACCGGTACGCGGTCTCCACTGTAAGACTAATCTGCTCCATCGGCCATCGGTCCTTCGACAAACAAGGCCAGCCCACTGCCACTTCAGTTTGCTTACTCTACAAGCTATGTCGGTAACTTCGGATCTGATTAGGGCCATATTGAAATTAATTTATGATTTTTCAAACAGTGTTATTATCGTCCAGTATTTACTGTCGGATGCACGGATCAAGGAGCATTCAAATAGGTATGAAAACGCAACATACTTTTATGAATTCAGTCCTGTTTTTCCTATGATTGTTTTTGCATAAGTTCTTAGATTTCCTATACTTAGACCAAGCATGAAGCATTGCATTAAGTTTATTCTCACGTCTGGGTATCTTGCAAGGCCAACGGTAGGTACCTTTATAGTGCCCATGACTAATGTATAGTTTAGCTTCCTTGAGTTGTACTAAATTCTTATATGCGGAACAGATGGCCGATGGGGCTGAAAGGTTCTGGAGTGGCGACCGCGTACCGGAAGACGTAGCATTGGAGAAGGCCTCCTACAAGGTGGACTAATGACCTTGTGAAGCCCGTAAGAATCCGCTGGATGTGGGAAGCACAGAACCGATCGAAGCGGCGGCGGTAATTGGGTAAGGCCTAAGTCCAGCAGTGGACGTCTTTCAACTGAAATGATGATGATGATGATATTCTTATACTTAGGTTTATCCCAAAATTGTTATGCCTATGATTAAGTTGTTCTTTAGGTACTCAGTCTTCCTGCCAGGGTTGCGGGTTAGTTCGAAGGGATACCGGGACCTTCGCAACAGGCAACTGAAGGAACACGGGTGGGTTTTAGTCAGTAAAAGTCTGACACGCCCTTCCGCTCCGCCCAGAGCATGAGAAGTCATTGGATGATTTCACACCTTAAAAAAAAAAAGAAAAAAGAAGGTACTCAGTCTTCAGTAGCTTGAGTTTTAAAGTGTTTATCTTTTGATCTCTAATATTTATCGGAACCATCAGCATAATTACTGTATGTATTCTTATATTCATGGTGCAAATGTGCACATTAGCTGTTTCCAATTTTGTACCTGAGGCTATCTTCATCGCGATTAGTGTCTCAGGTCTTTTAGAAATGGCATAGGTAAGTATCACGATTGGCAATTTTAGAAATTTTGTTGTGGGAGTCTCCAAAGTCCATCTTATAAACTTCAGGTACCTGAGTAAAAGTCAGAAATCAAGTGACATTTCATTAATTATAATCCCAAAATCTGTTTATTTTTTTACTCAATACTGATCCCTGATTCGCAGCGGGTTGCAACATTTCTAACGATAGAAAAGGTCATTTGAATTCTGTCATGTAGATGATAGAGTTGATTTTACATTGGGGTTCGTGTTAAAGAATTGGTCATTGTATCATGATTGAAATCCGTTTCTTGCGATACTTTTTGTGTGCCATAAGGATTATTGATGATTATGCGATTACTTGGCGTTAAATGTTGGGGTTTTGATGCAGTCTGCCACCACTGGGTACCGAAGACATCTGACAATATTGTATATCTTAATATTATAGTCCCTGCAATATTACTGTGATCTCACCTGATTTTTCTTTCGCTTCAGGTAGACCTGTAGGTTCGAAAATATAGAGCTCTTATTGTGATGAACACTTTCTCAATTCTTTATTGCATTCTAATGTTGTTAAAAACCCCGAAAACCCCGCCCGAAAGTATGACAGCCAGTCTTGCCAAGGGGTATCGTATTACCCAGCTACTGGGTTGTGGAGGTCAAATATGCAGTCGCTCCATGTTAAATACTGGTATTCAGCTGCATTCGGTTAGACTGGAAGCCGACCCCAACTTGGTTGGGAAAAGGCTAGGGAGATGTGTGGTGTTAAAAAACAGTCGGTAGGCTTAAAATTGTTGGTATAATGATGGACCCTGTCGGGCACAGCATAGTAGGAGAGAGGAGGAAGAGCTCTTGTTTGTGTTTAAATTATTTAGGTATTCTGGTCATTGTATTTTTATTTAATTTCTACTTTTGCTTCTTTGTATTTTCTTTTAGGTATTTTAATAATTATTATTTTAAGTCAATATTTTGACTTTACTAAATCTGCATTGGTAGTATTAGTAAGTCAGTATCAGTATTTGTTTAAACTATGGTATTTTAAACAAACTTTTAAGTGTCATCTCATCACTCTTGGATGCGATGAATCTAACTTACGTAATTTTTTAATCGCTCCTTAATTCACAATATTTCTGTGTCTTATGGCAGAAACAGTTAGTAACAGTGGTCATGATATAACAGAACAACCTTGACCCATCATTTTTTCCGTAGCTCAATGCCCTTGCTTCATCATTATTCTATTGCCCATATCCTAATTTATTTGGGGCCCGGCACAAAAAGACGACATGTCTTTTTCTTCCATTCCTGTCTATTTAATCCATTCCCTTGATTCTGTAAAGCAAAAATCTTCTCGATCTTCTCACTTCCTTCCAAAGCATTAAAACCTTCATACATTTACGGAAAGTTCCATAAAAGCATCACCAGATTGCCTTCAATCTTAGATTCATATGGCTAAACTTTAAAACTTTGTAGCTAACTAATTCATAACAAAGATATCTCCCATTATCTACCATAAACGCCGCACCGTCTTCAATCAACCGACTACAATCTACATCAGCATGTCTGATCTTCATCGGCAGTTCGCGATAAAGCTGAGAGGGGTGCCTCTCACCCCCTCAACTCCCACCCCTCGGTGTACCTACTGTCTCGCGGTATGAGCACGGGTAGATTAACACTCGTGTCCTACTTACGTTAGGGAGTATAGAGGTTATGTAGAGATCGAGTGAAGCTGTTGTCTTATCAAAAACTGGATAGATTTTTTTTAAGGGTTATGTATCAATATTTGAGGTTAATCGTTTTCAGGCTAAGGGTTCTTGAAAGATTTGTTTACTAACACAGTTTTTATAAGTTCTCAATAACAACATGGATGTCTATCTGAAATGAATAAATTATTGTACAAGTATCTAAAAATGCCTGCATTAATTGGGAACCAACATTTAAAATATAAGATCAAAATTGTATTTACCGGTTTCTGTAAAGCAACAAAAGATTCAGTGATACATGAGATACTTATTAACGTGGGTTTCTATAAACCTGAACAGTAAATCCGCCATCAAATCCCATAAATGAATCTTTATTAACTGCTAAAACTGGCTGTCCGTAAAAACAACAGGCAATTGAATCAATTTCTCTCTCTCTCATTCAGCACAATCAGTGGCCACCTAACACTGCAATTTTAAGAAATCTTGTATTATCACGCTTTCAAAATAATTCATCCAATCTTTAATTTATTGCAAATCAGAACAGTTTATCAGTCGACCATGAACATGCATCATCAGTTCAAAGTCAATGGGAACGCCACATGTCTGTCATGCAGCTAATAATTCATGATTGTGCTGTGTGCCTTATTAACATTCTGAGCGGCCTGGCTTCCTTATACGGAGTGATATCAATCGGTTTTATTAGTACGTTTTGTAGGCGAAACTTTGTGCCAGCTGGTAGGTTTTTGAAGTACCGTAGCTATTTTAAATTCGTATCCAAAGTTTTTAGTCGGACAGTCTGAAATCACTTCTGAAAGTAATATTGGACTCCAACAGAAAATTTTTGTTGTAATAACCGCGCATGGATTACAACATAGTCTTCATAAGCAGATAGAGGGGCCGACTGTGGATTCTCTATAAATGATCCCACTAGATATCGCAAAGTCAAACTGAGAAATAAATTCAAGGTGAAAATGTATTATGTAAGTGTTATATTAAAAATCGAATCTATGTTCCCTGCTGAGTCTATATGGATATAGGTTGAAGATACTAGATAATGATAACAAGGTGATTACAAAAGATGTTACTAAAGCGAATACTCCGCTAAGAAATTACTCAGTCTCATTACGGCATCGCGGGGAAAATCTTGTTTTTAACTTCTCATCCACAGTCACGCAATAAGAGCCGCTATTACTAGCGCTGCAAGACCAACAATAGCATAACAGATAGACACGCGGCATAATAGATAGTCTGGTGTGTCGCAATCGCAACTAAGTTAGTGACGTGAGAGGAGAAGAATCATAGAGGAGGTAGCGGTGGTGGTGTGACGTCATCAAGCCGCTTATCTGTGACGAGCGGCGGATGAGCGTGCTGCGTCTCGGATAGATAACGGAACAATGAGGCGAGCGCCGGTGGGCCGCATCGACCGGTGGGCGTGCCCCGACCCCGCCCCGTCAGACAGAGAGCGCCTAATCTCACGGATAACGGATAAACTTAACCCGGACACACCCGTATTGGAGGAGGTTTTAGCGAATGTCAACGCCTAGCGAACGCTATTGGTATCTCGGATATAGGCGGATTAGGATATGTATAGAAAAGTTTACCTTAGTTACGTTTCAGGCGCCCGGCTTATGTAGGGGAGGGAGGGGGACGCTGCGGTTTTTCAGTTTCAGTTTTTACCTTGACTCCCTAATCTTACTTTTTATATCTTACGTCTATCACCATATATAGTTCAATAAAAAATAAATATAATACTACTAGACTTCAGAGAAAGTCTATCTTTTACTTCCACTTAAGTTTTTCTTTTAACATCTAATAAAAAGATAGCAAGCAAAGAGGAAATACTCTGTTCCGTTATCTAAGATCCCACGCATATATCAGTATATTTATAATTATAAAGCATTGCTAAAGAAGCCACAGACTAAATAAATTATCTTGAAAAGTTCTGTTACACTGCGGTCCAACGTTTTACGATGTTTATTTAAATGTACTCTGTGGCACGATAGGATGCTATAGGATGAGATAGATAAGTGTATCAGATGTTTAAGACGTTACTGTCTCTTTTGAGAAGTTAATTTTAATTAAATTACAGTTATTAGTGAGTTAGTGAACTTAGAAGTAGCTTGTTGATATTTCTGTTCGAGACAAATCTCTATGAATAATTGAAAAACTATAGTTTTTAAAACCTTGCCTAAATAATTTGGTCATCAGAGTTTTAATTTTTTTTTCAGATAGGTACATTGAATTAATTAGTTTTCATTTACTCGTTTTTACTTTTAGCTTCCTTCGAGGGCTGATTCTCACTAATATATAAATATTACTGAGTACAAAATTGAATAAAGAGAAAAAATCAGAAACTATGGTAATCCCATATTGTTTTTGTTAGCTTTCCATATAAGCGTTAAGGTATTGGTAAAGATGAGAACATGCGTAGATAAGGAGGTTCTTACAACATAAGCACTATTTTAAATTTTCAACTAAGCATCGGTTTTTCCTATCTTACGGATGCATCTACCATCTACCAGTGGTAACCGATACATACGAACAGTTAGTACGCGCGTGCAGTGTTTGCCCATACAATTCTCGTGAAAGCCCACATTCCGCGCCGCGTTATCAGCCATACATTTATGTAACAGCTGTTTGCTATTCTGATCATCATTATTAGAGGAATTAGATAGATACTTCATTAAGTATTTACTGGGTAATGTTACATAGATCCTATGTAGGTACTAGGTGTTACCCGTGACTCCACTTGGTGTTACCGAGAAATACATAATATTTTTTTGGGAATCCTGTGCTATGATTAAGGTGGCACAGGAGCTTTGGTTTCATAAAAAGATTTAAAAAAATTAAAGAAATAACGATGAGGTAGATAAAGATGGATTTGAATAAAAATAGAAACGACGACCTGATGACACCATTTCCTTTTCACTACCGGACTACCAGGCGTACTGCAGGGTACCATTCGCACTTGGTCGATAAACCGACTAGTCGTACTCAGCACAACTCCTCCACATTTATTACGCGCACGGTCAAAATGTGGAACACTCTGCCAGCGTCTGTGTTCCCCACCACGTATAACCAGCACATCCATCACTTTCCACTAGGCGAGATCGGGTTCAAGAGCTGGCTCATTTAAAATATAAAAAATAAAATCTCGATAAAAATGTTGAAGGTGGAGGTCAGTGCCCATAGTTTATATAGAGAATAATTATAAGTGAGCTAAATACAAGTGATGACTTGCAACTTTTATTATACTGCAAAATTATCTGTAACTATTCACTCCAGATAGAAATAAAGTGGATACAAATTAAATAACGTTATCATACATTAGCGGCACCCATATTCGGTATAAATCACGACAATCGTTCAAGTTTTAAGGACACGATCACAGAAATCAAGGCGTCAATCGTTCAGTCACGTTAAACAGTGACCAGTGACGGTGATCACCGTTACATTACAACCTATGTGTCCTTGGTCTAAGGCCATTTACATACTAATAAATACATGTGAAGGAGATACATAGTACCTAGTGGAATAGAGGAGTCCTAATACCTACATGGGAATGAATTTATGGAGAGGATGATATTCTTTAAGTTAGTGGACAGAAACTTATTGAATCAAATAGATTTTAGTGGACATAGTAAAGATTATTTAGATTATAAGATTTACGTTTTTTTATTTTAGTTGTGATTATGATTATGACGTAATTAGAGCATTACAGATATCCAGCTTTATAGTGTTTGAAAATGGAACTTTTTTATCAGTTCATAACTAAAAAAATTGATGGAGGAGTAGAGAGTTTACGGCTATAAGGCTACATAGGATTTCGTTCGTGTAATTAAGTGAGGCTGTTCAAATAATACATAATAGATAAATAAATACCTCAAAGGAATCTTATCGGTATAACCGCATAGCTCCTGTAAATATTTTTGAATCAAACTCGAGGTTTTAGTTTATTTTATGATCAAACATGAATGACGGAGTAAAAATAAGAAGATTGCAGCATCTTTGTGAATTCTTCCAATATTGTGTTAGAATGATAAGATTATTTCTTGAAGAATGTAACAATATATAGTTTTTGTTGCCTTACATAGGAAAAGCTTTTCAGTTTCAGGAGTGGGCGATGCTTGTATAGATTAGCCAATCATTTCCAGTCCATTTCCAAGAAATAAACAAACAGTAACTTTCTTATAGTTTTTTATTTTTTTACCGAAAATTGTTTAATGATATTTTGCGTTCTTTTTTACTTTTCGACCTTCATATTTCAGCAGGATAAAAAATTTACCCGAAAATTATTCCAACTTTAAAGTTTTTCTTGGTAATTATTTGGATTTGTTAACATAACTACGTCATGGAGAAGAAATACATCACCTCATACGAGTAAGATTATGTGACTTTGATGCGATAAATTAAGTACTTACGTCTTTTGTTATTTGCGCTATCGTATCGTATTCATTTGTTTAGAATTAAATACTTCAGCCACTGAATAGGTAACTGATAATAGTAAGCTATCACTTTTATCTATGGTTAGCTATAGAGCTACGACAATTAGGTACCTACTTAAAGTGTGTTTTTATTTGCTTGTCTAATTTGGTAAACAAATATGGCGTAGGTACCTACTGAGCTTTCGATTTTGAGAAAATTACCTTTAAATACAAAGCCCCCTTAAAATTAAATACTCATGTGTTTCGTCTAAAAATTATGATGTTGATACCTAGTTAGTCGTAACAAAGTGTACGATTGAATCGAAAACTCGTAATTTCGTAGGTACTAAGTTTGTTTACAAATACAACAGGTAAGAAAAAACACACTGTACCTACATTAGGTAACTATTATTTTTTAAATAAATAAAATACCTGTTGATCGACGAAATAAATACTTACTGGTTATCAAAATGCAAGTGATAAAGTGCTTAATTAATTAACAGTAACTAATTAAAACTGTATGAATAACGTCATGTATTTTGCGAAACTTATTTTCCTGCATATTTTCAGTATGGATTAATTTGTTTGTTTAAAAAAATATAATCAACTTATTAGTATTATCAAGGATAAGTAGTGGATAAAGATTATTTTTAATGCGCATTACTGGTATTATAGTAATAGGATAAGATTAATTGTTGATTTGGGTTTAATTGCTATCAGGATTTAATTAGTCCATGATAATTAAGATTGCTGTTACATAATTAGGTCAGTGCACAGATTATCTATTTAAAAGTAATGCACCTGTTTTTTTTAGGAAATGAATATGGCGTCTTCGTGCGTTGTGGTTTATTCAAACAATAAATCAGTTTCAAAAATACTTAATTGTATACTTATCTTGTATTATCTAATTTGTGACTTTTATTACCATTATAATTTTTATTCTTGACAATAAAATCAGAATTTATAAATGTAATTCTAGCTTTTCAATTTGTACATACCAAGCTAAAAGAGAGATCACGTGTTAACTGACGTTTGAAATCCGAAAGAAGAACTCTGAAACCAAACATCACTTTCAAATAAACTGACCGACTTTTATGACGTTACCAACAAGGTTCAAATTCGAATGTTTATTAGATTTTCAGCTGTAATAAGGCTGGTGTTAAATAAGTGTTTTAACTGGAAACTAGAACCCGCTAAATAGATAAAAGAGTTCCACTTAGGTGTTGATTAACAACAAAGACGGGTTATTGACTATTGTCATTGTTTGTCGTCATGACACGACGTGTGTGTTCCAAGATTTAGTGATAGTAAGTACCTACGGTCAGCAAAAACAGTCGATTAAAGGCTAGCGCAGATTGGGGCGCGCCGCAATGTAACGCATTGCAAAAAATCCTACATCACTTTCGTACCATTTTTCTATGCACCAAAGTGCAGGCGGGCTGCACCGCACTTTTTAGTATGAAAATGCGTTGTGCTGCGGCCCGTTGCGGCTGTAATGCGCGCGTGGCTTAACTCTTCAGTTGATTAAATCTTAATTACTGAGCAAAATATTCATGAAAAATCTAAACTGATATAAAATTTAAACTCATAGATATTGCATGAAATACTGAAAAGCAGTGTCATTTTGTATCCATTTTGATGATCAATGTATTGTTCGATTATCGTTGCTGACTGTACCAAAATGGATGAGTCAGTATTGAGTATCTCGGTGGATGTATTTCTGTCCAAGGCTGAATAAAAAGTTTTTATGCTGAAATTATATGCGGTTAGGTTAGTGAAATTGTTTTTATTTTAATGCTGAATTTCAGGCTGGCATGCTCATTTAGTTTTCACAGTGATATAGTTTAAACTTGTACTTGTAAATTGAACTGACCGGATATCTTGTTTAGAATAGCAATCTCTAACTTCCCAATAACACTGCCCGACCTGGGAATCGAACCCAAGACCTCATGCTCAGTAGTAGCTCTTGCGACCAATAGATCAACGAGGCAGCTTGAATAAAAAAAAAATGGCACCTTAATAAATTTTATTGTCGCCACACACTTTGATGTATTGTTGAACATAAGCAAAGACTACATGCGTAACATTAATCTGATAGAAAAATATATCTGATATTAAATTTATAGAAGCAAAGTAAAAATATAATGTATCTTGTTATAAACGATCAATTTATTTATGGATTTTTAAAATGATCATTTAATACTCTTAAATCTTTAAATGTTAACAATAAATATCGAGATAAATGAGGTCGGAACGTAGGAGGAGCTTTCATCTGACGTTTAACGATTGAGCGATTGTCTTTTTTTGTGGAATAAAATATCTATTCTATTGATCAATATGACTAGCTGACTCGACACACGTAAGTTGTCCTGTCCAGATTTCAATAGTTTTCACAAAAATCCCATAGAAAAAAGTTCGTTCACTGTTTCCCGAATTTCAACATTTTCCGGGAAACTATTCCGATTTTTCTTACCGTACAAACATAATTCGGACTATTACGAACATTTTGAAACAAACAAAATGGCCTCCTCGGTCCATGTAGCCGTTCTCAAGCGAAGCGGTTACCAACGAACAGCATTACATTATTATTTATATAAAGACGATAGGTATATATGTAATGATATTTTATGTGATACTGTTCGGGATGTCGTGTTTAAAGAAAAAAAAGTAAAAGAGAGGGAGAGAAAACCATTTAAATGAATACTAAAACACACAAAACAAAACATATAAATTATTCACAGGTATAGTGCGATGCTTAAGAAGATACGTATTTAAAACTTCAGGTGAAACCTGTTTTACGGGCTCAATCCTTTATTTGCCAATCTTCCGTTGCATTTTTTTTTTGCCTATTTACCTCCTCGTCATTAATTATGTTATTGTGTATATCATACACTTTATCAATAAGCACCTTCACTAATATAAATGACACAGATGGACATAAAATGCTGGTTGTAAAAAGCTGCATCCGGTTAGACTGAAAGCCGACCCCAACATAGTTGGGAAAAGGCTAGGCAGATGATGAGATGGACGTTACTGATGCTGCCAAACTCGTAGCCAATTTCTGGGCTTACTCTATTTAGAAGGTTTAGGCGCAGAATGGCCAATTCTCAAAATGGCCACTGAGTCGTAAATGGACCAATTCTGATACGCGGAGAAGAATGAACCATCGACAAAATATCTAAATATCTTGATGTCTACAGATCGGACGTGCAGAGAATACGTTCCTGAGACCTGTCAGTTTGACAATTTGTTTGTAATAAGGATCAAATTTGCAAAACACATATCGTTAGTATTATGATGGTCAAGAACGCATTCTCTGGACGGTCGGACTATAATGCAGATTACCAACCTAAAAACAGTCGTAAACGCTAGAAATATCGTATATAAACATTTTTAAAAACAAAACCTGTAAATTATCTCATTGTTTTATCCGCGGCACATAAAGAGGCGGTCGATACAAAGCAGAGCTACCTCCGCTGGCCCACTTCTAACGGCCTATTATGCCTATTTGTGCCTCTTTGTGCCTCTTTATGTTTTTTTATGTAGGTACAGATCATCTTTGAAATAATAAAGACGGCAAACTAAAACGATGTCTTGTTTTTTGTTTAAATCTCATAAACATTGTAATCCGAAGATAAATAACACTTAACTTAGGTAACGGTTAACTCAAAGAATCTTTAGAATATACCTACCTTTTATTTTGTATGATTTAGCTGGTTTTATAGAAAAATAAAAGCTAATTAAGTACCCAATACTCAACCGTATCTAGGTATTTAGTTTTAATTAGAATCTCTAAGTAAATTACTTTTATTTTTTATAATCTTTAAGCTAATGGTTTCTTTTAGTAGCAAGTCATGGAGACAAGAAAATTTAGACCAATCAAAGACCTTTTTGAACGATAAAACTAGCAATTTCCGTAATAATCACCACACTTATGTACATATAATTCATTACAAATGCTAACAGCCTGCCATTATAAAAGCCTCTATAATAACTCACACACAGCAAATGATCATCTCTACTTATCAACATTAAACATTTAAAGCCTTCTCGTTAAACATCAGAAATTAAGAAAAATTAACTTTCCCGGAAGGTAATAATGGTCACGTACAAAATTATGTGAAGCCGTGACAATTTTTTTCTTACATCCCAGAAGGCGGGAAGCCACTGTGATTTATATAATGAATAAAAATGCTTCCTAGCGCGAACTCCGCCATTTTACAAGGATACTGCAATTAACCACACTGATAGCTTTTCAAATTACCACATTATTATATTGATGACTTCATAATTTGCACCTTCTAATTTCCGAGAAATTTTAATTTTCAGTGGCTCTACCTTAAACTACAATATTTGCAGAATAGTCTCCCAGCTCTTACTCTTACAGCTAGATAAATCAAAGAGGAAGAGATAGCAAATAACAAACTAGCGATAGCTGAACATAAAACAACAGAACAAATGATGCTCAAACAAATAACACGAGTAGCTCTCAATAACACGTAATCTAATCGAGATAGCGCCGACACCCCTCAACAACAAATTAGCCGTCACACGAAGCAATCTGTGAATTACAAGTGTAAATAATCCAGAGGACGCCCAACCACCACCGTGGGCCGGGCTTGGGTAGAAAAAAAAACTCGTTAAAATAGCGGCTTAAAAAAGAAAAGCGCTGAAACGGGAAGGCTCGGGTGGTATCGGTTTTTCTCGACGCGGGCGGTTCGCTGGGCGGGGCTCCAGCGCCAGTCGCGCGCCGCCGGCCGGCCCGTTCGTACGTGTCGCAGCCTCATTGTCCGTCTGTCCCGCACCGTGCACATGTTGTGTGAATTTTCGGCATGTTGATGTCGTCGTGAATTGACAAGATGGACTTTCAGAGTGCAATGGAGACGTTTGCTGAGGCGTGGGCTGCGGCCAACACTGTGAAGTCGGAAGGCCCTAGCGATTTAGCGCAGGTTAGTTTGAATTTAAGTTTTTTGTGGGATGTAATTTTAAGGATTTTTGACATAAGCATAAATCAAAAAAGTACTTCTTATTTTTCTAACTAATAATTTTAATATTCGAGGAATGCTTAGGTCCATATTTTGACTTTGAAAAGGACTTTCTTTCGCCTCATAACACTAATTTAAAAACTTTATAGGTACCAAAAACATTTAAAAAGTTTAAAATGTACAGCTGATGACAATTCTCAATCATCGGTTTTCTGATATATTGTCTTTGAAAACTAACGCTTATCATAGTTTTGTCATAATTAACGGGATCCTGAAACTTTACCTATTTATACGGGTGTAAAGACGTGTAATATTGTTTTTACTATTTTATTAGCGGAAGTAGTAGGTACTTAAAATGTTGATACTGATGATTAAGGGCAAATTTCACCAACGAAACTAAACGCGATCAGCACATCTAAACCGCGTTTAAGCTCTATCAGTGACATAATTGTTGGGCAATATTGACAGTAACAACAAAAAAACACGTTTAACAACTAAATCAAAACGTTGCAAGCTTGAAATTTTTGATCTATCTAAATAATGCAAAATTATATATACGATAACTGAAGATGATCTTAATGTACGTGAATTGAACAGTTTTAATTCTCTAAAAGATTATGAAAAGGCGAATACTCAAAATAAGGATGAAGCAGTGTTCCTAGCATTCCTAATTGACGCATAGACAATAACCCAAGTTCATCTAGATAACAAATATTCATTAGCATTGAAAATGAAGCCGCACTATATACTTGCATATATAGGTACTAAGACAATAGGTACTCCGTCGATAATTTCAGCAAGGTCGTGTCACAGAGCTATTATATTATTTTAATAGATAATTCAAACAATTTTGCCGCTAAACTATATCTTAGACTATATTTTAATAAATTTATGAATAAATCCGTATTGAAACCCAACAATGGGTTGAAGAAGATGACAGACGAAGAAGAAGAATTATTTTTATAAAATGAGAAATCGGTTTACTTACTAGTGAAAAAGAGAACAGGTACCTATGAAAATAAATAAGTGTCATCAGGGAAGAAAATATTAATAATTATCTTCTCGATATACTGGAAGCCGAACCCAATATTAATGGAGAAAAGGCCAAGATGAAGATAATATAAAATAATAAATGTCAGCGCTAATCAGTTCAAAGTCAAAATAATAATGTTCTTCTGTCTATTCATACACGGATCAATATAATACTGTAGTGTGTACTTGAATAGTTCAAATGGATCAGATTGAAGAAATGAGTTAAGATGCTAGACAGACTCTTTGATTTGATAAGACTGAGATGAATGCTGGTAATCAGAAAAGTTGGCAAAAGATCCTCTGGATGAACAGTTGCCAGATATAATATTAATTCGAGAAAATGAAATTAACTCGTTATAAATATTACAAAAGAGGAAACGAAACTTTTAATCGATTCTTTTATAATCAATTTATGATTATCGTTAACCTAAAGCTCCCGTTAAGATAAAACGTGTCCTTCTATTTCTATTTATTTATTGATTTCTGATAATAATTGTCGTGATGTTGACTACGCGAAAACGTCATTAACTTTTTTGTTATTAATATTAGTTTATTTGCTGATAACACTAACTTATATAAGTTTCATAATGACGATTTTGTAGACTCTATTTCTTTGCGATAAGGGGGGTTTTCGAATGTCTCTTTGAATGAATGAGCATTGGTCGTGTCGGATGTAACGTTATCCGGACTAAAGCCACGGTTCCTTTTGAAGGGCCCCATTGATTTACAGTTTATCGGAATTTTGTCTGGTTTATATGTGAAATCCATATAAATGATGTGTGTGATATTCTTAATTAATGCCTGTATTTTGGGCTCATTATTAATGATTGATTTCTGTTCTAAGTATAAAGCCAGATCAATGTTTAAAGAGGTTAAGACGGTTTTAATGGGTCCACAGGTTACTGCAAACGACGCATGGGATAAGTAAACACTTATCAAACAGCGTTACTGTAATCTTTTAAACGTTAAACTAAACTATGTAATTACTGATCATAAAGTAGGCAATGTACACTAATACTGTACCGACTGCTAACAGTTGGCTACCATGTCGAAGGCCTCTGTAATAACCTTTAATTACCCCAATCGTAATTAAAACCAACAATCATCTTAGAGATCTTTTTCTAATCGCCGCTATTACTTACTGCCATTCTAATCAGCCGTACTTGTTTGACAAATTATCATCAGTTTTTATTGGATGAAGAAATTGAAACAAGTCAACATTGCTAATTTAAAACTCATTACCTCGCTTCTGGTCACGGAGAAATCAATTAATAATCCGTAAACTTACAAGTATTAGGAAATATTATACGTAAAAAGTAACAGGTGTTTGGGACGAACCTTTTTATATTATTTCTTATGGAGTAGTTACGGAGCTAAGGTGAGGCTGGAAAGTCGTCATATTTTATAAACCTTGGGAGATGTCAAATCAGATTTTCTGACGTCCGTGATAAGTTTTAATTTCTTTGATTAAAATAAAATAATTCTTGGGAAATTAAGAAAAATCTTGCGTTTTTCATTAACATTTCAAAAGGATTTAATTTCTTGAGTTTTATGTACAGGACAGTACTTTCTTTTAATTAACGGACAGCACGAATCACTTAAACAAACAAAAAAAAAAGATAAGCAAATCATCTTGTGGGAAACTTTGCCTTCTTTGCATTCAATTGGGTATTTATCAATATCAAACTTCTTGAATAGCCAGGTAATTACAATTTATAATAGGTAATAAATGGAATTAGTTTCCTTCAGCTTGCGATAATCTAATAAATTCCAATAACGTTTGAGTCACATGGCTTATATGCTTGATCATTAGCTTGGTAGCAATGGTAGTTTTTATATAGTTATATAGAGGTCTAGAGGTATTATTTCTGCTTTCATTGCATCATTATTTAGAATCTGAAAAGCCATTTTCATCAATAAACTTAGCCACACTGTCTTCAGATGGATGTACGCCTTTTTTAATAAGCGTCAAAATCCTCGGTTTTTGGCTTCCGCACATAGAGTAGTAACCCGTGTTAGTTGCTTCGCGGTCACCACTTGCTTGTTGCAATCCGGAACTTAGGTAGTTTAGAATACGAATACCTAAGGGTATTCGTATTCTCATCTCGATTCCTAGGTAGCGCAAAAGTGAAAATCCTGGGTTATCTGTTAACAAATTTGGAATAAGAGTCTAAGAGTGCCCAATTAATAATACGGCAAGGCTCAATCTGCCTAGCCTTTTCCCAACTATGTTGGGGTCGGCTTCCAGTCTAACCGGATGCATCTGAATACCAGTATTTTACATGGAGCGACTGCCTACCTGACCTCCATAACCCAGTTATTGGGTAGCGTGCTTTCAGAGGCACGGAGGGGTCTCGACATGTAATGGATGTTCACCCATCCACGAACCGACCGCGGCAACCGTAGCTTAATCTTCTATCGACCCGTGCGGCTGTTATTATTTAGCGGCGAGCCCCTAATAGACTCATATTATATTGAGGTAAATATCTCCATATGGGAAATGATAGAGTATATCTTTACAAAATACTGAACTTTTTGAAAAAAAAAAATTATCTAAAAAAGTTTTTGTATCTCCAGTCTCTCGATCAACAAAAAATGCAGTGCTTAGACAAGAATAACGAGGAAACAATGTACTACTAGTTTTTGTTAGCATGTCTCTTGAATTTTTGGCACTCAGATAGATGCTAATACTGTTTCTGATCACAATTGAAGTCGACAATGATTAAATTATGAACGGATTTCAAACTGTGACCGGTGTCTATTCCATTTGGATGCGGATCCAAATTCTATTGGGAAGGCCTTTGATCTTAAATTCCTAATCGGGGTTAGAGGTTCCGTTAGAAAAATCTTACAGTAGGAGTTGCGGACTTACAGATGACATAGTTTCAATATAACAATAGTCATTTATTTCAAAATATTTTTGTCAGCATGGCCATGATAAGTTTTTCTGTTTGGTGTCTGCCGGCCTGTCTAGTCTTTTCCCAAATATGTTAGGGCCGGCTTCCAGTCTACCCGGATGCAGCTGAATACCAGTACTTTACATGGAGCGACTGCTAATCTTACCTACACAACCCAGTGCGTCCAGTCAGACCCGTGCGGCTGTTATTACTTATCCACCAGCTCCCTTGGTTTTTCTGTTTGTTGGATGGATCAATTTTCCTCTAAATGCTGATTAAGTTATGAATTCATAAGTTATTAGTATTTTGGCATACATTGAACAGTATGTTTTCAATAACCATTTTAAATTCCCCTCATCTACGTTGCACCAGTTTAGTCAACAAGTTATAAATTGCATCACTATAACGATGGCTAAAATGTTCATAATGTTCTACTGTTATCGATATTCTATCATTATCTTGCAATCTAAACTGATTATGGTTACCTTAAATAACAATTTAAGTACGAAACTCATTGGCGTACTGGTTTTTCTGCGGTCAGCGTTACGCGAATCAAATTAGACTGTACGGACACTACAACTATCCACATTTTTAACTGCAAGGAATCTTGATCTATTTATTAGTAATTTGAAATCTGTCGTTAGCTGTGGCCGTTGCAAATTAAAATAAGGCTATTTCAGTGTAGGCTTTGTTCTGCTAACACGTGCCCTCGATTGAGTCCGATACGATTTTAATAATCGCGCATTTTTCCTTTCGTTTATTTTTTGTGTCACCAGCCTTTTCAAGTGTCATTGTGTCAATATCGTTTGACTTAGCTGTCATGAAATGTTTAGCAATACATACTTTAATCTACCTTTGTCGCGTTTAATTTGAAATCTAATAAAAGTGAATAATTTCAAAATGATGTTTTATACTTCGAACGGGGTAAGTGAAACTAGATTACGACACAATAAGCTTTTTATGTTACTAAGAATTATCAAAACAGATCAATGTGGATAGTTACATGGTTGGGAGAAACCACAAATCAAAATAGAAGAACTTAGAAACAATTTCTCCTACGTAATGTCCGTAGTTATTAAAGCGTGTCAGTTAAAATCGATCAAATGTAGCTCGAATACGATTTTTACCGAATAAAACGATAGTGGTGTTTATAAATATTCGCCCAGTGAGCTAATCCATTATCGCGGATTATTGTTTGAAGCGATAACTAGCTTACGGCGACGTATTGCTGTTATCGCGCGTTACGGCTCCGTTCTGGGCAACTTTGATAATAATGTGTGCTATGCTTTGATTGATTTTCAAATTCGATTCCGATCATACAGTTGATTATATCAGTAAAAAGTTAGCTCTTACTGCAATCAATGGGTGAAAGTGATTACCATAATGTAAGCAATGTGCGTTAAAAAACTAAAGAATTTCACCGCAGTTGCACTATTGTTATGGTTTTTTATCGAGGTGAAAAAAAAAATGATTTAGTAAGCTTGTAAAGTGAGCCGATGAATAGATAGGCGATCGATAGAGTTGATTTGGTTGTTATAGGTTACTGTGAGCTGGGTGAATAGAGGTTAAGTCGGTAGTTGGGTTATTCTAGCTCTATTGTAGCATTGTTCACCGTAGACATAGGTAGAGCCGTTTTTTTTAAATTAGGTGTAAGAGTTTTCAAATTAATCATACAACCTAGTCTACCTTTTTAGTTAATTTGTGAGGCAACTTGAAATTAGGAGTTTTAAAGTAAGTCTAAAAGATGACTCCACATGTTTTAAGTAGATATGTCAAACGATCAGAAAAACAGAACAGGGGCGAACTAAGGAAATAAATAGCCTGCACTCTTTTATGTCTATTTGTTTGTAAGTATTTATAGAAAAGAAATTCACACAATTATTTCTCATTTTCCGGTATATCTAGTTCAATTAACATAAAGCCTCCGCATTGTTTGCCGATACGTGTACGAACATCTAATACTAGAAATGTGTAACAAAACATTTTGGTGGACCGTTACTGATTCCAGATGATGACTTAGATGTTTCGAAACGAAATAAAAAAGGGTATAAGCACAATTACGTCTGTAGTCGGCTACATAGAAAGTGGGCGCGTGCCACAACTCGACAAAAACTGCTGAGAGGTTTTAGAAGATAAATAATCCGTGCAATTAGACACGTACGGTGTGTCAGGTGAAATATTCCGTGGTTCAATTTGCGCTGGAGTCGACACAATGCGCCGGAGTGAACCTAATTACAGCACCACGCGCTACCGTTCTCTTTTTGGAGCCTATATTATACCGACACCTCGCCATTATCTGACAGGTTCCAATTTTTTTCCATATCATATCAAATTTAATAATGCTAACTCCATCTTTCACACATTTTGTCGCAGCGTGAGAAAGGTCATTGATCATAAGTTCCGTGAAATGAACATTACCTGCGGATGCGCAGGCCGCCATTGAACGCAACTGATTGGATATTTTTTCGCTGGCTCATAAAATAATCTAAGTGTATGCTGGACTATTCGGCGCAGGCGCGGGCGGCACGCGCTGCGCTCGCGCCGCTTACGTCGCCGGTAATAGGCTCCATCTCGCGGATAAAGCGGCGACACCGTTACCTTTCTCAAATCACGTACACTATTGTAATATCCAATCGCTCAGAAATGAGATTGCGGCTAACAAGTTATTTACATTGACGTTTTAATATCGACACCGACTGAAAAAACTATTTAAAAAGGTAATTATAATGTGGTGTCTGTAATAGCCACCGTACGCGCCGGCACGCCGCCTTTGTGACGTAGCTAAGCTCCGAGATTAATTTTGGCGGCACAATGAACCAGTTTATAGTCAATAATACATGCTTTAATAAGTATCAGTTGCGATATTTGTTTGTCAGTTTGTCAATTGTGAAGTTTCGAAAGCGCGCGCGCAACGTGCCGAGCTCCGAGCTGCAGGGGCTGACTCGATAGGATCTTTATTACGCTCGTTTTTTGAGAGAAAAAAATGATTAATATAAGGGATCGGCGCGGACGGATAAGTAGTTGAGATTGACGGAATGACGCGAGGTCTGTGACCGGGTGAGGGCGGGTGCCGCGGGGCGCGGGGCGCTGCGAAAAGCCGCGAGGCCGCATTGCGTTGGCGCAGCCAAAAACTAACCATAAATTACTGGCTACTTGCTGGACCGCTGACTACGACACGCGCGATACTTTTTTGCTGCTCCTTCGATCCTGTTACAACGTAAACTTCTCACGGACATCAGATCATTATAGGCATATCTTTAAGAAATTGCTCTGAGTAATGACGTTCGAGAATTATGAGTTACTGCTCGTATTTCATGAGAAATTTCGTATTAAGACATTGTCATCTTAATCGTGACTCGAATGATGTCAAAGCCAGTTTTTGTCCCATACGTTTCCTAAAATTACTTGTTACTGTGTTCTTTGGGCGCTCATTTTCTTATTAATACCTAACGACCATCCTTTTACGAAAAGAAACTGAATAAAGACGAGTACGGACTCATAAATGTGGAATTTCGGTAGCCCAGGGCTTGACAGGGTCGAATTAGGACTTTGCAAATGCACGTTTACCGACATAACGTATCCCTACGTGGTAATACGATGTTTTTGTTTATTTCTGTACTTAAGATTTCGATTTTCGATTCTCGATTGTTTTTATTATATTCCAGTTGGGAAGAATTTAGATCGCGCGTCTGCGCTATTTTTGAGTAGAAGCCTTGTGTGGTTACAATTAATTTATGTAGAGACATGGAAGTAGTAGTATAGTAGAGAAATCTAAGGAAGAGTCATGTATGATAGAGTCATCATCTCTATAGTAGTATAAACCTTCTGTCACTAACGAGACACAATAGAATTTCTATTGTTATATTAAGGATAAGGATAGATTAAGGTTATATTAAAGGCCAATCGACAGTCGAGCGGATAAACTAAGGTAATAGTGTGGCAACTCTACCTAAGATCTCCTACCTAAATATAAATATATAATCTAGTTGATTTAACATTCAGGAAACGTGAGAAAAATGTAGCATCTTCCACGTTGAAGTCCGCCCCTGTGTTAAGTCAAGGGTGCGTGCAAATCGTTGCGAACGCCTACAAGTATAAATATGTTGACGTGAGAGGATCCCTGCCGCTGTAGGCGATCATGATATCGGTATTTAATAATAAGACATAAGTAGCCAGTGTTAATACACGACCGGGGTCCCTTCGAAAACGATGCCACGCTTTGACAAGAAATAATCGTCCGTAATCGTCTGCTGTTTCCATAATAATACGAAAATAAAATAGCAATGCGGGTGCTCGGCTACTCCTTAAATATTCATTATACTGAACATATCAGACAAAGAGTGGCCGCAGCCCGCCTTTCTCCAAGGGAAGGCGACGTTCACTCTAGCGATTACGCGTTTTTTTTGCCCCCCTCATTATGCAGATTCTGGCGAAAAAGGAATAAATTTAATAACACGCGTTCGTGCGCATGCGTTATCGAACGCACTTGCTTCTGATAATCTGCGCGCGCGGCTTCGCGCAATTACAGTCGGCCGGGAGAGCGCTGCGCCCGCGCAAGCACGCTGCCACGCGGACAATACACAATACGTTTTTAATTTCAGTTTCATAATATCTAATATGCTACCATTTTACAACTGTAATGCAAGCTTAAGTTACTTAATCCGTCAAAAATGAAAGGTGTATTGCATTTGATTATTCGCTTACCGTAATTGAAATGATACGGTTGTTTTACTACAATGGATTGATACCTATTATTTACTTATGTTGCATGATTAACAACGTAAATGAGATTGCAACTTAGCAAACATTTTCTGAGTAATTCTATTTCTGGGTTACGAAATTGAGATTTTTAAGCCTCGTGCAGACTGGAGCGACGCGACATCTCAACGCGACCCCGGTAATTGTTATACCTTGAAGTTTTCTTAGAAGTTGTTTTGTAAGAGTCGCGTCGCGCCAGTCTGTATGGGGCCTTGTGGCGACTTAATGCGAAGCGAAGTAGATTTAAAACGTAATTTCCAACTGAAAACGTAAAGACGGATGGAAATGCATGTGTGTCCCACGTTTGCGGTGGCCTAATAAGGATAATCCCGCACCTGAGGAGTGCAATTAATAATGGGCGGGTGGAGCTTACATCTCGTGGGATCTGTAAACTCTGCTAAAGATTACACTCACACGCACACGCGAGGGTGGAGAATTAATTCGGTAATCACTCAATTACTAATGCAATGAGGCAGTGTAATTTATGTACTTAGCGTATGTCGTAGATAAGTAGCATGGAAACCAATTATTGTTTCTAAAACAATAATTGTTATTTCAATGAATAAAACTTGTTAATAGAATGAATTGTTTATTCGCTGTTCAATTGGCAGCAATTACTGTTTTTGATTTAGGAATTTAAGAGAAAATATAATTGAGAAAATTTTCGTATCAAATTCTGATAATGGGTATAAGAAATCCATAAAATATTATAAGATAGAAGAATAATTTATGGAAGGTAGTGTCTCGTTATTTAAGGTGTAGAAGGAATGGCAAGTGGTCGGAGAAGCGGGGCCGTCGGATGGGTGTCCAAGTAGCGGATCAAGTCGAAAACAGCCAAAAACTGGCCCCTGCGCCTTAGCCTTGAATGGTTTAGCCCTCTGGACACGAGCAAATAGCTGACGTGGCCCGCGGCCCGCCGCGCCTTGCATACACAATGTGCAAGCACCGAGACACAAGTGCAGTGGAGACGACATCACCTCGACTTTTTTGACAGTCCACCTTTAATCGCTGAAAGTTTCAACAGTAGTTTTACTACTACTACTAGTACTATTTTTTTTTTCATTGGGTTTGTGACTAACCTGTTTTCAGAGTTTTTATGCCGCCCATGGGCCTCTGACTTGGCTTCACATGCAGTCGAGAAATATATCGTTTTTCTTCACCGTTTTTGAAGCAGTGATAATTATACAATACGCACTCGCATCCGAAAAGTCAGAGGTGCGTGTCTTGGGTTTGAACTCGAGACCTATGACTTGGCAGTCCGACGGTCACACCACTAGGCTATCACTGCTATTTGCTCACTGATGATCGATATTGATTGTTTATCCTGATCTATAAAAGGCAATCACAACGGTTTTCTATGATTACCGCTCAAACGGAACAATGACGATGTGAGATACGTCAAAATCGGCCGGTCGTCAATCGCTCGGACAACAATACGTGTCTAGACGGAATATCCTATAAGAAATACTCATCTGAAATCAAATACGAACAAAAAGCGCCGTGTCTAGATTCTATAGATTGTCTTGATGAGAGTGTTATCGGCAATGACGTCTTGTTTTCTTAACAATTTTATTTGCATGAAGTCGTCTCGACAGCCGGCTGTAGCGAGCCCAGTAATGGAGTATTTCGTATTTGCTTCATTTTTTATTTTTTGCCGGTTCGATTACGCGAACGCGATCTCCTCATCATTCTCGGCGAAATTCGGGAGCGTCTCACCCGTCGAGCCTCGAGATATTAATTATTGATTGACGATAAAGTATGCGTAAATAATGTCTGCACGATATGTTTATAATCTGACTTTTTTCATTGCTCGTATCGATGAAATTTGATAGGGACTGGTTTATCATGAAAATTATAGTTTAGCCTTCCTGCATACGATGTTACGTACTTTCGAAGAATCTTCAATTAAACTGCACTTAACTCAAATTCTTGATCCTTTAACCAATCATTAAGTTTATTTATTTCCTTATTTTTTTCTTTCAAATTCATTCTTTATTCTCTCTCTATAACATTTTAGACAATAACTTTCAAGTACCTTCAACCACGTCCACTAGCCAAAAATACATCAAAGATTGCCATTCACGATATTAATCACCGTAGTAAGTATACAATAGGTTGTTTAATTATTTTTTTTAAACTCCTTTTGGTCACACAACTTTGCGTCAGCTGTCGCTTGCGCCGGCGCAGCCTAAAGAGCCAGAACACCCCACTTTTAATCCACGCTTAGCAAAAGTTACGTGACTGACTACTGCTACTGGGAACTTCATACATTTTCAGTTTTCATGTTACCTATGAAGAGTTACGTAATTTAGGTATATCTTTAGGTAGGAAATGTGACATGTCAATAGGTTTTTCAGTGACTACAAGTTATCAATGGAATCATTTAAAAAATATGAATAAACCTTAAAATTGCATTTCTGTATTCGCAATTTCGCACCTTTTAACTTATGTGCCTATAATTTAAGTCCCAATTTGGTAGACACGGGACAACCGCTTAATGTGCCTGAATATGGAATACCATAATTCAACAGTTTACAGTCCCATTCGTTTACGATCGCGATATGCGAAAGATAACACTACACGAACTTGACGCCGGAAATTCCTATAACTTCATAATTATCCGATCGTTATTTCGCAGTTAACATTACGATTTCTCGAATCGCGTCACTGCATACTTGTGGCATAATTATGAGGTCCGTGGTTTTCGCTGCGGCGAGCTAAGTGCGTGTATTGTGTTTAAAACAAAAAGGGGCTGTAGAGACTACTAGAGTTTAATTTTGAAGTGAGAGTTAGTATTTGAATTGGTTTTAATCGTGGGATAAACAATGGGGAGGGTGCAACGGTGCATGGAGACACGCCCTGCACATGTGTGCTTCAACTGTTGACTGTTGTACACCGGCCGTGGTTTTGTTTCGGTCGTTCTTTTTCATGGAATAGATGAGAGTCGTCAAGGGCTCGTTACTCGATCATAATTATAGTTTTGTGACTCATTACGTTTATATTTTATTTCACAATTATGTTGCTTTATGAGTTGAGTTTTTGGCGAATGAATGCAATAAATAGGTACTCAATTAAATTCCATTGCATCCAATAATGAATCGATTAATATTCTTTATAATTTTATTATTATAGGTTGCGTTCTTTCTGAGCTCGATTTTAAACCTATTCAAATAGAACAATAGCAACCATTAATCTTTATCACTATAATCTGCTCATGTATTATTTACTTGAATGTTACGGTTGCGAGACTATTAGATTATCGATTTTATGTCACACAAAAAACAACTGCATAATAAGGCGCATGTAAATTGTATGTGAACGAGTTATCCCTCCGCTGGGGGTGAGTGATGCGAAACGCGTGAGCAATCATCGCGATCGACTCCCGCGCAGGGAAATGACGGAAACACACTCACACACCCAAACGCACAACACACCTTCAGCACACACACCCACCCTACCCTATGTACATATTAGTAATCCATTGTCTATGCAAATAAATATTAATACACCAGACACGTTATGTATGCAACTCTGTTTTCCACACTTTTTATCGTATTTTTGCGGGAATACAGGGCAATAACACAACACCATAAACTGTATTTTTACTTCATGGTAAATGCATAATATGTATCGTTAATGGGGTATTAAGTATAACTATCTATGCAGATAAGTTCGGGTAATGAATTTAACGCTTCTGATAACATCTGCAACTGTAACAAAGACATGCGTGCAGTAAAATGTTATCATGTGTGCGTATGCGCCACTTGTCGTGCACTCCCACGCACACCATTACATACCAGCGTTTTTTCGAATGTAATAATTGTTTTGGTAAAGGAAGTTGCGGATACCGAAAGTAATAACGAAGTTTTTGACCGCACGCAATTGATATTACATACTAAAGTGCAGTGTAAGTATGTGGTTTAATAAGGCCGGTGATTTTGATCTAGCTCACTCAGACGCTAATGTTATTTCATGCGAAAGTGTAAATAGCGTTACGATTCATGAGCACGGACGATAGATAAGCTTTCAAAAAATTATTATCATCGAGTAAACGAAAAAACTTGTAATTACAGGGAGTTGCGTTAGAAATTGCATACATTTACTCACGCATCGGTATTAAGTAATTAATTCGCCGCCCGCCTCGCCCTATCGGCCGACGATCTCGCAAAACGCTCTCATCGAACGCACAACAATCAAAGCTCCGTTGTCTACTGTGAAAACAGTAGCGGCACGATTATAATTTGCGGGTAGTTGGGAAACTCGTCACAGTCGCGCGACTTGTTTATCGATTTATCGGCGGATGCGTTGGCGATTAACATCGCAGGGCTGACCGTTACACAGCGTAAGTTTTTCGCGAGAAAAAAAATACAATTATAATAATGATCGTCCTAGTATGGGATGGCCGCTTGTTTATGCAAATGTATTTACTAATTAAGAGGGAAATTATTTTCAATGTAGTTTGCATGTTGTTGAACGATGGAAAAAACTATGCAGTTTCTCGATGGGGTACCGTCTACCGACCGGATCATTGTCACTGGCATTCATAATTAGCTGTTAGAGTTGACTGATCTATTGTAATAGCAAATGTATCGATGACCGGTCATTGATCGTATCGACCCCATTCATATAGCGTATTGACGTACTCCCGTAGATGTTTATCGATATTTATTTTATATCGATCCCTAAATGACACCGTAGCGCCCTAATCTGAATTGATGCATTTCTTGGGAACAATTCTTAGTCCGTTACGCATTATAAGTCCCTTGTTTGTCGAACTCTACGGCTTTTTAAAGCGGCTTAAATGTGAATAGAGGGCCGGGAAGTGAAGTAAAGGGTTCGTATAGAATGCCGGTTATCGCGTACTTAATCTCAGCGAGCAAATTAGGATTAATTGAACTTTTTCCTTTTAACTCTGAGCGTCTTTGTGTTCGTGCGTAATTCGTTCAACGTGTCACTCAAGGAAGTATATGGAGTGGATAATATATAATCGAATAACCGTTGCCTTCAGTTTCAGCGTTGAATAGGTATTTAAAAGGATCCTTTTATTGAAGTAGATTTAATAATCTTGAAGTTATTTGTGTCATAGATAGATTATACGTGACAAGAGTGCATGGCTCCACTCTAAAACTAATAATCATTAGATTAGATAATGATAGCAATAAACGCTTATTTTGCTACTGGTTTAGCAAGTCATCAACATTCATAGACAATCATTAGTAATGAGTATTTTTAAACACCTACCTCATTGTTACTGCAATAGGAAAGCTGATGGAACTGCATTGTTTCTTCAAGTTCAACATTGAACCGTTACATAGTTATCTAGTTGTAACTAGTTAGCAGTTAATTTGTTAGTATTAAAGTTAACTTTTATGAAGTCCTAGGTCATTTGTGAAACGGATGATGCCTGGTGTCCCAAGTTTCAAGTTCCCCAATGATTTTTCTAAAATTCATTCCCAACTTCCCCAAAACTTATAATTGTAAAGTCAAAGTCAATTATAATAAAATATTTCACAACTCATGCATAAAGAATCGATAACCATTATTACGATCTGCTTACTAACGAAGGACTGAGGGACAGCTGATTCCTTATTTCAGAAGGCTATCTCAAATATAATATGATATGAATATGATTTTCCAGATATCTGAGTAATCAAGCTCAGGTTTGGTTAACTTGAGCTTGATTACTCAGATATCTGGAAAATCATTCTAGCCACAGTATCGTTTATTGCTTTAATATTATCTATTGCTTCAATATCATCTGCTGCAGTATTAATCTATTTTGTCCATCCTATTCATATTCATTATCAATTTATGTTTTTTTTTTTATAATAGCTTATATCTTAGTAAAAGCCAGTCAGTAAGATTCAAAATAGGCCTCCGGGACACCGTCCATTTTACCAGTCTATTGAAACACCCATTCACCAGAAGCATCGCATCACCTTTTGCCACAATACCATCTACTGTTTCAGTAAAAGACGATATTGCTAAGAACGAAATTAATTCGGGCTTAGAGAGATGTGTGGAAGAAACAGACGTGCTGTGCCGACACCAAAATTTTAGATTTCAGGTTAAGAGAAAGGTGATGACCATCTATTCCTACTGCGTTCCTATATCTATCAAAATCAACATCAAAACAAATGTTTTCGCTACTTCTCTTTTGCGTTTCAACCACTCTTTTAGTTCCACGCACAGTGCGTCAGTATTAAGGGGCGAGGGGGTAGGTATCTATAACCCGATGGCGGTTAGGATCCCTCAGGTGTGACGCGACGGAAGCCCGCTATCATTAAGCTACCCACATGTAGTGCGTACACGCACATACGCATGGCGTGTTTATGCTGTCCTTGTGTGTGCGATGGGACGGATTATGCGATGAGCTTTTTATTGACATTTAAAGTTTTGTGCAATTTTTTTCAATCCTTGGTCGGTTGCTGAAGTTTGCTTGGGTTAGAAAGGCTACTTGTTTAATTCTTGGTGTCTTCTGCTTTTGTCCCTCAAGAATTTGCAAAAGTTTGAATATCCTGAATGGTTAAAGTGCCCTGGTGCTAGTCAGCGCACAAAATAATTGCATGGATTCTGGAATTGGTAACCTTCTATCTAATTGTTTTAGTAGTCATCAACACCTGAACTAAACTACTGAGGTTTGACGTCTGAAACATCCTTCTCTCTTCTTCATTTGGGAGAACCGGAGATTCCTTTTTGATCTTGAAATTAAATATCACTTCTGGCTCTACTATTTATATCTTGCAGTAGAAGCTGACAAAAATTTTCATTAGACCTAGTATAGTTTCTTTTCCAACTTTGGTATAGAGGAAACTAACGATAAATCTAAAGATATACTCTCACATAAAGAGACCCATGGCATACAGAAGAATATTCGTAAATTCATCTTTAACAAAAGCTAATATAAAACTCGTGTAGTCTAATCCCGACCTGTGCGCACATATCCGTGGATCCGGGGCGACACAGCCCGCTAGCCACCCGGCGAACAATAAAATGTGTACGCGACTAAATATTACTATTTTCACTGCGTTCCGATACACTTAATCGCCTCGAATTGATTCGTTTTTGCACTATCCTGCATACTTTATTGCATTTCTGCGTTTAGCTTAATATATGGTCATGCGTATTTATTTTTTGTCCCTGCTAGCAGTTTTCTTTTCTGTTTTCGCAAATTTGGTTACTAGCTAGCTTTAAATTCTTATTCTGTCAAAGGACGGATCCTTGCGATGCTCAAGAAAGCAAAATCCTTTAGCTTTTCATTGATTTTGACTCAAAAGGATCGGCTCAATTAATCACCGTCATCGCTACATAAGCTATTGCGTTAAGTTATTCGTCTATCTACACATACCATGAGCAGTTCTTCCTTTCCAGTACAAAATAAATACGTTCCTTTCTTTATTTGTGTCTAATTGTCTTCGTTACCACTATTAACGTACATTGTTTACCCAACACAAAAAGGTCCGTCGCGCGTCGCCTACAAGGTGTCTGCAATTTGTCGGCTATCGCCTGCGATATCTATGTAATTACCTATTACAGTTCCACCCCATCTTTCAATTACTCCGCCAATCACTATACTTATTAGCACAATCGACACGAAGCAGCTTTTTAAGAAACGCCCACATGAGGAATTCGTTCTGAAGTCAAAAGTCGAAGCATCTGCATATAAAAATGTATTTGCAAACGTACCAAGTTATTAAGCACAGGGATTAAATGTTCGTCGATTTTGTCAACTTTTTGTACCGTTGACACACCTCTATAAAAGATACTATCGATCAAGACTTTCTCTTTGTTCGTTTTATTGTAATACTCGGTATCATATCCACACCCAAGTATTAGATTCTTTAAAGTTATAAACGACGTTATTTTTCATTGTGAAAAATTGTTAAGCCCAAACTTTTAACTATTTATGCACATTAATTAGGTAATTTGAATATATATACAGATTATCCTCTTGCATTGTCAAATAGATGATTTATCTTGTGATGTCATTTACATTGTTAGTGAGAGACAAATTAGCTTTGAGTGTGCCATCTAATTAATACGAGAGACGTAGGATTAAAGCGTGTTTTTGTTCGAGACGTGGTCACACTTCAGTGTATGTTTGTTTACCATTTCAAATTCTGTTTTCTTCGTTGTTATTCCCATATGGAAAGCTTCGCGTTCTACTTTTGTACGCTACTATTGATTCGCGTGTTACGGGAATCAATCAGTATCAACAGGTGTATCGGTAATATTTACGACCTTTCATTAGTAGTATTTTCGAACAACATTTGCACTTGCGATGGCAGTTCGTTGTCCTTTTTCGCGTAGTTTCTATAATTTTATAATTTCCATTAGTTGTCCAACCTTGCAAATTTTTTACTTAATGTCCATTATCTACCAAAAACAATACCCAATCAGTATCTCCCCCACGAAGTATAATACGTAAACAGTCATCGCGTACATTTGGTAAATGGTAACCTGTCACCAAAGTCCTTGGCGACCCTTCTGCGACACAATTCCGTATGTGCTGACATCAGAAGCTCGGATTGCCGATAGCATAAGTGGCTATATTTAGAATCTGTGCTACTGATTAATGGACGTTTTAGTGGGGCGTGTGTCGGTTATGGCTAAGTCATCTCACGTCGACAATTGACACCGTAACCTCAGGCTTTAAGACTATCTTTCATCACCACCAATTTAGCAATTGTCTACGAAATATAGGAATCAATCGTCATGATTTATATTTGGGTGCTGATATGGTGGGGATTAATTTGCTTGTTAAGTGGTGTTTAGGCTGTAAATGTGGCCAGTAAGAAAGTGTTCGGTAAAAAAGGTCTATGTGTAGGTGAATTCAAAACATTAGCTTATTCATTTGCCTTAGAAAATGACTGTCTTACAAAACGGTACTTATTTGAATAAGGTTTCCTTGTTCTACACTACGGAACCCTAAAAATCAAGGCGAAATGCTATACAAAATATCCTACTTCCCTATATTCAGAAACTAGGTTTCCATAGTTTACAAATCAGTCTCCATATGGCCGTAATAGTGTTGAATTCCTATCAAGAATCAAGATATCTAATTCATAGCATAATGCGATCGTATATCATGTCCGTCATAAGTCATAACTAATATGCATAATTAGGTAGTAGCATGGCGGTTGAAACGCACAGATGAATAAAGAAATGACAATTCTTTTTTTTATTAATATGCAAAATTCGTACCAGCCGCAAGTTATGAGCGAGCAGCGACATGATGGAATAATTGATTAATTTTGCGATTTGACTCGTGCAAAAAACCACAGATACCTTGTACCGGTCCATTATTCGATGACAATTTTGTAAATCTGCTTCTGGACTTTACCGGTGTAGATTGGATCCAGCAAGAGAGTATTCATAAGTTGTGGTGCAAATGGGTGAAAACTATCACTGTTTAAACATTGTTAAAAGTTTTTCCAAAATTCGATATTGGTTGTTGGTTGTTCCCATGCAAATGCAGATAGAATTTATTTTAGCAATCTTACCAAAAAAAATTATCCATATGGCACTCTAACCAAGGATTGATGCCAAAACCATCGAGCAATTTTATTGCTTTGCACATCGAGAGCGATATTCCTTGACTGGGCAGGATTTTCGTTATTAGGCGCGATCTATTAGCTTTGTAAAAGTTAGTTTATTATTTTAAAAAAAGAAAGAAAATGTATTTATTGACTCACACCGGACAAGTTAAACTAAAATACACAGTTAGTCAGTTATTAGTTATTTAATACAAAGCTCATTGGGCATAAAAAAATTCGTCCGCATCGCTGTCAGTGAGAAAATGCTGGCAGCGTTGCCACATTGGACGGCAATAATACTGAGATAGACCTAAAAATCACAAAATTGGCCATCCCTCTCGTCATGTGAAGAGTCGACCGTATAACTTTTGATTATGTTTAAGGAAAAAATAGTAGGTACTACTTTATTAGGTTGAAAATCCCACCCATTTTAAACAGTCAGTTATTTAAATAATTGGTTATAAAAGTAATTGTACATACAATAATGTCTAGTTTCAATTACTACCCGAACTAAAAGCTAGTCCCTCCATACTTGCACCACGCACGTTATCTGCAATTACTATGCATCGCACGGACGTCGTGCTAAACATGTTAGGCGCACGAGTTTAGTTAATAGTTTACGAGCCATTTTTACTATATTTACCAATATCAAATGCCCCACAGAATACATAATACGAAAACGGAAACTTAATAAGCCTCTACCTTCCTACTAATGATAAATTTCAAATATTTATTCACACTAGTTGCATAATTTTCCATCGTTTTAAATACTGACCGTTTGCGCAATTTGTCTACACTTTTCATTAAACCTAAATAGGTTTAAGAAAGTAGAATGTGATATCGAGATTTAATTAAGATCTAAGATTGCGTAGAAATAGCTTAGACGACATTATCGCGTTAAAATAATGAACAATATACTCACGTAGACCTAAATAATTACTTCGAATGTAACTAGTTCTAGAACGTTATTTTAACGAAGTAGATTATGTACGCATCGTTTGTTGTTTTCTGAGAAAGTTTAAAGGAGGCAGGAGTTACTTTGTAGTGTCAAATAACTGTTACATGACATGGTCGCCATAGGAATTGCGGCGAGATTGTCTGTCTGGGAAAAGTCTGCTCGTCCTGTTCAAACTTAACGCGTAACGCATTCCGCACGTTGCGTACAAATATCCCTATTTGCGGTTTAGAGTTAGAACAATAGATTACTGGGCGACGTTGTACAATCGTCCAGCTATCTGTAGCGACCGGCGGATGCGATAGTGGTAATAGCGGTTACTATCGAGCAGATAGATTCGGCTCCTATCGGCCCTACATGGGAATTTATACTCGTGTGTATGTGTACAAGCGTAATATAGTTGTTTCGTTACACGAAATGTACCATAGTTTGAGATAAGAAGCCATGGGTTTATGATCCCTGTCAGCAACATGTTTCGGAGATTAAATTGTAATAATAAAGTGGAAATGTTTGCGATATTTCATATTATTTACAATGTTACTGTGTTAAGTGTTGTTTGAATTCCTTTATTCCAGAAATAGGCTATTCCCGGGATCCATTTTGTTAACTTACAATATCAATTATTTTTGTCGAGTGACAGGAGAAGAGGAGTGATAGTTAATAGTCAGAAGTCGACAAACAAAAGCTTATCGTGCGCTTTGTTCCGATAGGCGTCAAATCGTGGAGTCGTATCAAAGCTGTGTATATCAAAGCTCGTAGTTAAAGTTCAACGCACAAAGTGCATAATCGTAGTAATCAGTTGGAGCCAAATGTCATCGACCCACTTATCTCGTCCGTCCATCCCTTTTACAATTACAACAACAAATGAGTAAGAGCCGTGCACCGATATGCATGCATCGATACTGATGCAGAGGAATAAAATCCTGTGTGAACGAACTCTAATCTCTGTTTTGTGCTTCCAGACTCCGGCGAGATGTAAACGTGCGTACGCACTGATAGATCGCTAGCTATACGTTGTGTTTCAACTTTCAATCGGTTGTCTCATTCGGTTTGTTGATCCGAGTTTTATTGAGTAATCCGATACCGAAAGATATGTAATCGATGGGTTGTAATCGAGATGTTTGAGGATATAATAGCATTTATTTGTTATCTTTATTAATTAGATTAACAAAACTTATCTCTTTCACAATATTAAACATGTGAAATACAGGCTTGCTGAGCCAAAATGACAGCACAAAAATCAAAGATTACCTAGTGACGTGCCAAAAAATATTTACAGACAACATTTTCACAGTCTCAGAGAGATAATACCGAGTTAACACCTTAACTGCCAGTCAAATAAAACTGAACCGTTCTGATTTACTATTTTATTACTTTAAGCCTATTCTAAAGCTTGAATTTGTACGTTCAAAAGCACACCGTCATCAAACACAGGTAGATCTTCTTTCATCTTTACAAACTGCGTCCTTGTAATGTTACCGTTAAACTGATGATCCTGTTTGTAACAATATTGTTTATAGCTGACGTAATGGGATAAACAATAGCCCAATAGCAAGCCACGGATATCAGGTATTGTTAAGGTGTCATAAAACACAGGTAAAGGCTACCTCACTTGTAGGAATATCTTAATTGCTTTAAGTTTCACAAATCCGTCAGCCGACACGTTTGATTTTCGAGCTTAGTTTTCGGACTGTTTTATTTTTTTGTTTATTTCGTGTAAACATGATTTTTTGTGCTGAACTAACTTCTAAATAAACCGTATCTACCCAACATAGAGATGTCTCGCACAATTATCTGTTATTCCATTTCTTCAATAACTGTCGGATGTAAGACTAAGAATATAAGAATATAAACAGTTGATAAATAAACTATATAATTAAATAATTTATTGCCTTCCTGACCTTTTCCTTCATTTGCCTTTAGCTTTGGTTATTGTAATTAAAATCCGTATTTGGTTCGGTAATATTATTTTCATGGCGTAAAATTTTTATATATTCAAGTCATTGAAAGGGCAGACGCACACGTCATATCAACTGTATTCAACCCGTATGCACTTTACTTAGAAACTGAACTGTCGAATAATAAGTGCATTGTGTGACCGTATACGTATCACTCGGATTAGTGAGGGGAATACGTAACGTCGATAATTTGCACACCCAATGGAGCGAAGACAGCGACAGGTGACGGAATTTTTGTCGTTGGCAGAATTTATTTTAATTTAACTAATTAGGTTTTAGTTGCGCTGGTATTTTTTGTATGACATTTCAATCGATGCGCTCTTACATTCATACGTGCCTCTAGTCGCATTGACTTTTAACAAGAAAAATATCTCTTTCGGCCTCTTAATCTAACCTATAAGAGTTTATCAGATGTTCATTATCGAAGGTCCTGATCGAGGTCAACGACTCCATGTGAGCATATCGACACATCGACAGCGGCGGCAGGGCGGCGCGCGCCACGCACTTCCGACGCGACGGATTTGCCGGAATCGGCGCGGGCGCATCAAACGCGCTGCAAAATTCGGACGGAGGCGCGCGCGCGTGAATCAATTTGAATATTTTTTTCGGTGCCGACATGGGAATGGCTACCTCCCGCCATGGGCATCACACACAATGTTCGCAATACTGCTCAGCGCTCGACTTAACAAATGTTTTGACACAAAACAAAGAATTTTTATAGCGCATAATCTCAGCATGTAGAAGCTTTATGAGTCGTCCAAAATTTTTTCGTTGACATTATACGTCCATAAGTATTACATTCAGATGGTCCTTGTCGAAATTAAGGCGCATATTATTAATTATGTTCGTTCGAGAGAGCACTTGGAAAAAGCTACAATTTAATTACGAAAAAATGTCGCCGCTTATTATTTTTTTCAGTCGGATTCAGTGTATCCGAGTTTCGTCGAGTTGGAGCCCACACGGGCTTTCTTGCTACCAACATCTCACGTTTTTGAGTAGCCGTAATATTTAAATTGCCGACATAGCTCCTCCGGGCATACCTTGCATGGGAATGTGCGCGGCGGTCGTCAAAACCCGCTTTTACCGAATGCGTTATGCGCTCTTCAAACGCACCGGACTTCGCCGGACTACCCGCGCCTTCCTTGTCTAACCCATCAACGAGGGCCGTCGCAGACAAAGAAGTAATGGTGGAAAGTATGACTACTTTTACTGGACGTTTATTACGTTAGCAAACGCATCCCGCCTAAAATTTTGCATGGATGCGTCGCGCATGCGAAAATGTGTTCGGGCGCACGTCGGCGGCGCACGGGCACGTACTCAATATTACCTGCCGATGCATATTAATGAAGGAGGAAGTTTTGTCAACAATATCTAATGTGCTCCGCGAACTCGCCGCGGTGCCATTGATAGCTTTTTTGTTTTATATAAATTCGTTTCCAAAGTACTTTTATAGACGGCGCCATATGAAATACTGCAATATTGCATAATGTATGACACAGACATATATCTTATTGAAAACAATCCGTGTGATTGTTCGCGATAGACGGTGCTCTACCATATCTATATTCCCCGCAAGTGGTTTAACTGGGTTATTCCATTTAAATCGTCCACTACTTGAGTATTAATTAGCGATAATCATGATGGCAAATAATCTTCGTTGATTACTGACAGGTTTATTCTTCAAGTGGAAATATCTCGAGTGGTTTATATCGTTTCCTTGATAAACACAATATATAAAAATTCTTTGAATAATGTTATCTACACAATCGTAATAACATTTATAAGTAAGTATACTAAGTGCTTAAATCGTTCTGTTGTTACGTATACCTATGTATAATATTTTGTTTGCAGGTATGTATACCTTAATTTAATAAATTCAGTTAAGCAGGTACTCACCTTTAAAAGTTTTTACCATTCATATCATTTTAATACAACTAGCTAGCATTGACGATTATTTTTAATAGTATTAATATCTGAGACGTTAGGTATGCGATAAGTAAAGATTTTATCGATATGACAAAAAATTTAAGCAGGCGTGCCTATTTTTAGAATTTCACTATCATTTTTAACCATTTCTGATCTGAATGAATCTAGTTGACATTATTATGATAACTATAGGTTTATTATTTATTTATTATTCCATGAAACACTGCAACTAAATAATCTTGCAAGAATTTTAATTAAATAATTGACTCCTTATTATAAATAATCATCATTTCAGTCGAAAGACGGTCACTGCTGCTGATCTATACTGTAAAAAAAATCTCACGGTCAAACTTACAGTCCTACCAACTTATCTGTGAACTGAAAGAGAGATTAGAGAGATTATACAAATTAATTCTAACATTCTAACATCAGAATGAATGAATTAATATACATTCTAATAATGATAATAATTTTATTGTGCACTGAATGTAGTAGACACTGACAATCGAATCACTTTCAACATGACGGCCGTAGTTCCAATTTTCGCGATTTCACAGATAAGTTGGTAGGAGTGCAGGTGAAGTGAGCTTGAAGTGAGCTGGCAACAGTGCCAATACCTAATAGACTTCTAAGTGAAGAGTAAAATGAGGAAACGAGAAAATTAAATTTAAAAAAATCCATATACCGATAATGACCATAGACAAATGCCACACTATACACCGGAAATACATATCATCATAGATTGTCTGATAAAATAAAATACCGGCAGAATAGTCAAACACCAAATATTTCCGTTGAAATGTAATTCGTGCCATTTGTTGAAACAAGTTTCTTAGATAAAGCACGTGTGGATTATCCGTGCCGCAGTCCACAGATATGACGATGTCGTATCGTTTTATATCGACAAACGTGCATTATCGCGCTAAGTCGCGGATTACCGCACTGATTTATTTGTTTTATCGCGTTTTGTCGGAATTCACAAAGAGATCGCGACAAGATTGCGCGTACTTGTTTTTGACTGACAACGTCATTGGATTTATTTTATCGTAATATATTTATATCATTGTGCTGTTCTATATGATGGTGGCATTAAGGATTTCTTGTGATTGTGAGTGTTAACGAATTCCGTGAAACGTTTTCTGTGTAACTAAGTAGTTTTACCTACTTAGGTTTATTCACGTTGTGTGAGTCATTCACTCATTTCATCTAAAACCGTAGATTTGCGGTTTCCTAATCGCCTGATACACTCATAACATCCGCGAAACACCGTCGGTTACAGTTCAATTACCAACTATTTGTTTTTAATTTAAACCCCAAATCTTCACCATCTACTTAACTGTTACTCGTCCAATTTGAAGGCATGCCAATGGTGCGTAACGGTGAATAATAGTGAACCAAATCACACGTTTGGATGTAAAGCAATAACAAAAGCTCTGTGAGGGATCCGACTGATTGCTCACACGTTAGCGAAAGCCGAACAAATTAACTTAGCACTTCGATGCCTAGAAACCATTTGTTTCCAATTTGTGGGCCGCTCGACAATATGCCCTATGTGTTTATCCCGTCCAAAAACAGTGCAAATGACACTAATTACGCCATTGTAGCGGGGCCGTGTTAATAGATTGCTCATACCGCTCTGAATTCTACTAAACCGTATGATGGACGGTCCATGGCACGATGAGGAGTTACTCAATTTACACGTGGATTGGAATACAATTGTTTGTGAACAGTAGTGCTGGTCTCTACCAGTACCATGCACTTCGAAGCTCACTCAAGCAAAATGCTAGATGCTAAAAATTATGAAAGCAAACTCACTTGTTTAAAAATTGACATCTAACTAATATTATAAACACGAAAACGTAGTATTATAATATCTGTGACGAAAGTTTGTAAGTATGGATGGATGGATGGATGGATGTTTGTTACTCTTTCACGCAAAAAATACTGAACCGATTTGGATGAAATTTGGCACACAGATAGTTTATAACCTGGATTAATCATAGGATACTTTCTATCCCGATATTCCCACGGGATCAGGACTTATGCGGGTGAAACCGCGGGGCGCTGCTAGTATATAATAAATCATCACAGAATCGCTTGTCGGGTTTCAATTAATTTTATGTTAAAAACAGCAGTATAAACATGAGAAAAATAAAGTCCTTAGCAGCATTTTAGAAAGGATTTATGCAATTTTGTTTGTAACATGGTGCGTAAAAGCGCACAAATCGACCTATTTCCAATGATTGGGTATCGAGTGTCCGAATGACGATGTCAATAGATACGTCACTAATTCTATCGTGAACTATGAATCTGAACCTTTTGGCTTATGGCTTATGTGTCAGTGTTGTTTGCAAATATCGTCACTGCTTGGAGTTTGGACTGTCATTAGGGTGCGCACAAGCCGATTTGTTACAACAAGAACAACGTTTTTTGCAACTTCGTCAGGGTTTACTGTTGAATATGTGACTTTTGATGTTCTAAGTTACATCACATCAAGCATGCTTTCCCCAAAGTGTTAGGCAGAGGTGAGAGGTGTTACTACCTATAGTATACATTTCTACAGTTATGTGAAAATGGGACTTATATTTATATAACATTTTGGACCTAGATTTAATAGTAACACGTTTGTGAAGGGAAGGAACTGACCTTCAAGATACAGTATTTTACTAGTTTGGAGGTCAGGGTCTCACCTCAAAGATATTTTAAGATGTTCATAATAAAGATTATTTATTTATATTTATTTATTTATAACTGGGGTAATGTGGGTGCAATAGGGGGCGAGGCCATTGCTATCAATCGGGCACAAATCCAGACTTCTAAGAACATAATATGATATCATAAGTAATCTTACCTATATATTATCAATGCGTTAACCAAATGCACTGATCCCCTTAAGTTATTGTAAATGTACAACATTTCTCACTTATTTTTTGACACTATCTCCTAAATCCCACTTGGAAAATCGTTTCGTCTCTTGTGTCAGAGATTAAATTCGGAATTTCATAGCAATTGATTTGCTATCTAGACTAATACAAAGACTTCATCGTTCTGATTGAGCACGTGATTCTACTTGTTTGATACTGATCTCGTAATATTTGTTGTTATACCAACCATACTCGTTTCTTTAGAATAGATATCTATGTTATCATCATTAGACTACAGCAGTCCACTGCTAGACATCGGCCACTCCTTTTGCACGCCATTCCACTCGATTTCTTGCAACTCTCATCCAGCTGCTACCAGTCACACTACAAAGATCGTCACTCCACCTAGCCTGAGGGCGTCCTTCCTTACGTTTGCCGATTCGCGGTCTCCACTCAAGAACACGTCTACCCCCATCGGTTCTATGGCTTATATGGCCGGCCCATTGCCACTTCATTTTAGATGTTATCTAGAAAAGTCATGATTTGATTGGTAGCTTGTAGTATTTATTTTTATTTTTTTATTTATATTACTTTACAGAGGTGTTACTTAATTCTAAAACTCGCCAAACTTTTACGTTTGATGGCGAGAGGCGCTCTTTTACATAACAATGCACCAACCTTACTCACATACCTACTACTTATATTTTAACAATGTTTTTAATTCTATTTGTTATCCTGTTTAATGTTTTTTAATTTTGTCTTAAGTGATCCTTTACTCATTTTTACTTTTTCTCTTAATAAATATATTTTGTTAAACACTTTAGGTACCAAATACTTAGAATAATAATATAATAATATATTTAGTATAATATAGCTTGTTCCGTATTACCGCTTTTGATAACTTTTCATCACACTGCTTACATCGTGAGGAAACCGGCATGCCTCAGAGATATTTCTCGACGGCATGTGAAGCCAAGTCATAGGTCCTTATACGGCTTTAAAACTCTGACACCAGGTTAGTTGCTAACCACACGAAAACAAGTAGATCAAACTGTGGGATTGCTACGGCCTATATATTTTTTTCCTGAGATTAAATGGGCCTACAGCGATTTACTCCTATATTTTCTAGTCATGGTGATGTTTATTTCTGTCATTGCTATATCTACTACCAAACTCATATATATGCACCCAAGCTACATAGATAGTGTGGAAAAGTTCATCAATTTCTAAACGTTTCTTTTAAATAGTCCGTAACTACTTATAATATATGAAGGTACGTTCTGTAGAATATATTATATTCTGATATTCCTTTGCCGCAGTAATAACGCACAGCAAATAATCTCTGCAATGTAAAAGAGGATTATTATACAAGTAAATAACATAATAAATCTGATTTTATGACGAGCAAGAGATAATACTGTTAATATGGCAGATAGTAAAAATATATATCCTTCACTGTTTGAAATGAGTGATTAACACAGATTAAAGAACACAACGAGGTTATAATTTGTTGAAAACTTCTTGAGGATAGTTCAAGCGAATTCTTATCGGATTCTACGAATATTTTGATGAAATAGGGGTCACAATTGCATCATGATGTGGATAAGATTATTTTTTACGTAGGCTAATCCGTTTTTTTAATTTTTTTATTTATAATATGTATAACTTGGTGTCTTTTGAATACAATTCGTTCAAATAAAAAACCCGTTCGATAAAATACCTAATATATTATCAAATTGGTCCAATATCTAAATGTTAAAACTATTGAATTAACGATATAAAGTCCACTTCCGTTGTCCAATATTTGTTTTATTATGTAGAATGTGGGAATCAGGAAATTGATTAATTAGTTCGTGATAATTATTAATAAAAGTTTATTTGATCAATATTCATTGATATCTATTTTATGTACAAAAGATTAGAAAAGCAGGAAAGAACGTGAACTGTTTGGTACAACTCACTAGTTGTTTGTAAGTTAACACTCTTTGTTAAAACAAGTTGGATCAAGTTGGATATAAGGTATCTTAGTATCTATGTCACATGTTATAAAGTCGCCTTTCGTATCCATTTGTGCGACTTTGATGCGTTTTTCACTATAAATGAGAATTTGATTCCGTTGTATTTATAATGTATATAGTTATATATACATTAATTCTCGATGTTTTGTCATTGATTCGAAAAATAAGGTGTCACAGTCATTGAAGATTTATTTATATTACCTAAGATGAAGTGCTAATTATCCATTTTGCGACTGAGCCACATATAGCACCCCCATAAATGGTGAAGTGGTTGAAACTCAGAAAATTCCCAGCAGCTTCTGTATCATCTGATATCGCGTGTAAGTGACGTCATATACGTGGCCAATTATCGCCTTCTGCAAGTTCAATGAAGCGCTTTTTTTACTGTTCTATTTTTAAATTGTAACTTTTGACTGGTGAAAATTGGCTAGTATTTGAGGATTTATATTACTTAACTAGAACAACTTTTCAGGTCTTTTTTTAGTGACTACAGGTTTTTTTTTTATGGAACGCCAATAGCCAAATATTTTTTCGACCACATTTGAACAAAATTAATAAAAAGAGTAAAAAAAAATTCTCACAAAGTTATTGTGGTATAAGAATTAAAGCTTTCCTTTCTATTTCCAATCGTTTTCTGATAACAAACTATTTTCTAATTAACTAAATAAAAATAACAAACGAGATACTACATTCATAATATATAACCGTGACACAAAAACTGACCTTTCAGATGCATGTTCAGGCCCAGACGAATTCTCTCTTATAAGAACAAGTATTCTGATTCATCCTGAAAAAAGAAAATAAAAAAATAAACAGCATACGTGATAATATGGTCCGCATTCGCTTCTAAAAGTTCGCCCGACATTCGATATTCCTGTTTCGCCCCAAATTTTGTTCCTTATTGACCTCAAAAAAAAAATGAAAAAAATGCTTATAAAGTACCTACAGTAGATAAAAAATATCGTTGCTTAAATATTTTTACCCGACTGCAAACAAGAGTAGGTAATATAGAGGTATGTACCTAAACAGCACTGTGACATCAGGCACGTGTAACTGAATCAATCACATATTCATACTAAGCTTATACTACATATCACTGGATAAGCTTTATCTATCGAATAAATCTGAGAATATAAACTTTGTATTGATATCCGTTGATATCAGGCGATTAACTATCGGTGATAATTTGCTCGTTCGTCGTAATACGCATCTATGAAGGTTATCTCTGAACTGTTAAGCAGAAGTAACTCATTCAACGATGATACTGTCTGAAGTGCAAATGTCAAACTCCAAATTGAAAAAACTTACAATAATCAAAAAACAAAGATAACTGACGTGGGTCAAAAGGCTGCCCAACTTAAATGGGACTGGGCAGGACATGTCTGCCGCATGCCGGACAAACTGTGGGCCCAAATAGCGCAGAACTGGTGCCCTGAGACAGTGAGACGGGTGGGTCGGGGCAAACCACGTAGGAGATGGCGGGAAGAGCTGGATAGGTTCCATCAAAACTGGAAAGAGGACGCGAGGGCTCGCGAAAGATGGAAGAAGTGGAGGGAGGCCTTTACCCAGGAGAGGGACAGCGTAGGTTAGGAAAAAAAAAAATCACTTGAAATGTCAAATTAGTCTACGAGATAAAAAAAATACATAAGGTGTAAGGGATAACGATGCGAAAACCGAAAGTAGTGGTTACCATGAGCATAAGAGTCAGATGCTTCAGACAAAAGTGCTTCTACATGGTCAGAATGTATGGGAAAATTTCTAAGCCAGTCGATCTTTAATCATGTCTCTGAATTCATGGTAACAGTTTATGCGTATATCCTATAAACAGGGTTGAATAAAATTAACCAACGAAACTTCATAGAAGTGACAGGTATAAAGCATTATAAAGCAAAACAGAGTCAACTCTGTATAAAATAGGACTGGCCGTAATCAAAAACGTTATAATTTTACTTGGACGAGTAAACTTGATTAAAATTGTATCCTACGTGAATGTATTAAAAATAGTTTGACAGCATAATCTATGCTTTAACGTAGGTACCTTAATGGTCATTTTCAATTAATTCTATAACGTATTAGTGAATACTGTGTTCCTTTCTCTGTAGGGTGATTAGTTAAGCACGATCTCTACGTTGATGAAATTAATCTAATCAAAGGCTCACAAAATTCACCGTTTTCTTAGAAAAAAAAACACTCGTAATAGGTATCAGCTGACCAATCTAAAACTAGAACAATGAACCGAATTGTATAAACACCAACTTCAAATGTGTGAATGACGTATCATACGTTTCCATTGCGGAGTGACGAAACTTCCTAAGTCACGGGCGCCCGTTTGAACAAGCGAGGTATCCGACAAATCCTTAAATCGACATGGCTAAACAAACGCTGGATATGGGAACATTCCCGCTGCTCGTCTGGATTAGAGGCGCGCTTAAATCCTGCACCCGTGCGGTAGTCAGTGTAAACATGGGTTAAGGGCGCCGCTCCGTCACTACCTACGAGACATCTCATAAGGCAAAGCTATGGTGTTTTTTGGGAGAAATAGAATATTATGGAACTTTATTAATGTGCATAAGTAGTTATTACGATCGAGAAGTTTGAACTCTTTGCTCTTTTAGATTTCACGAGCAACATTTACTAGTGCTTTAGTTTTGCTATTGAAAAAGGAAGTCCAAAACAAAAAACAGTACTTAATTTAAAAACAAAAGAAAACCGATTAAACCAAAGAAGAGCTTTTAAATGTAAACGATGTAGAATGTTATACATAGACTTGTATAATTAGGTACCTACAGTAAATTACCAATCTACTGATTAATGAGCAGTGGTGCCCCAGTGGTAACGGCTCCGACTTACAAGATGTCGGTCGTGGGTTTGAACCCAGCCAGGTGATTTACTTTGTGTAAATAATTTCACCGCTAATGCTCTCAATACGGCGAAGAAAAACATCGTGAGGAAACCGGCATATCCTAGAACCAACAATTCTAAGACATGTGACATCTACCAAACCGCACTGGGCCCGAGTGGTAGATTATGGCCCACTTTCTCTTGAAGAGAGGAAGCCTGTGTCCCAGTACAGGGAACATTATAGGCTGATTATGCTTATTCTACTGATTAGTTCACCCGGCTCCAAAATATTAAGTTCCCAACTCAAAATTGCGCAATATTTTAAATTCTCTACATGTTCAACAGCTAAGTTCGTAGTTGCTAATCACGCGGTATATCTGGTGATCCTCCATGGAAGGTCAGGGGTCGAATCATGTCCGTGGCACCAGTGACTGGCACTGACGAAATTGGCTCAAAAGCCGAGATAAGTTCGGCGTAAACTATAAAAATCTGCGACGTATAATAACACAAATCCCGATTAGGTTGATACTCACCGTTGTTGCGCTTGGGTAGCGAAAAAAATACTCAAGAGCGTTTACGCTGAAAGTGGGCAACGTTGCAAATAGATGTCAAATATTTCGCTGTTTTGATTAATTTGGCAATATTACTTTATGGAAATATGAAATATGGCTAGCTAACTGTTTAAAATATTGATTATGAAATGCAATAAATAGTATCGTAACACCGAATATTGAGTTTTAGTTGTAAAAAAAGTATTATTTTGTCCAAAGTAATTAAAACAGCGAAATATTTGACATCTATTTGCGACGTAGCCAACTTTCCTGTATTTAAGTATCCTTAAAATAATTAGTTTGTCACGTTTTTTGCTATTGAATGAATATTTGTTTTCTTTCTTTCTGTTAGACTTAATATTACAATACAAAAATAACTTTTCACTTTATATGAAAGGTAATTCATTAAAAACCTTTCAGTTTTTCATTTAACCTTTCAGTGTCTGTCGCTAAAAACTGGAAAGAAAATCCGAAATGTTTGACTGTATTTTTATCTACTAATACAGCCGTAATCATTGGTAGTTCTATAAATCCGTATGTCACGCTCATAATTCAACTGTTAAAGTTCTTATCTAAACTAATTGTACGTCTCAATTATCTATTTTTATGCGATTCATACCTATTTCAATGTTTTGACAGTATTAGGAGTTACAGTGGAAATTTTATATATGTACATACATTACGTATCGTACCTATTTATTTTGCGCATATCTAAACGATTACACGTACTTTAAAAGCAAAAAAAACTTTAAAATAAAACATAATTTTTCAGTCATAGTTTCTAAATCATTAGAATAATGTATTACGAAATAAATAAATGTAAAGTCGTATACAAATATTTGAAAGGCGATTTCGAACGACCTACCTATCGCTGAAGGTTATACTTACAAAAATATATTAAAAAATTAAAACTATTTAGGAAAAACCACGTCGCTGTTTTCAACGCGTTGACAGCTCAAGAATTAAAAGATAAGCTCACATGGTGTACAAATATGAGTGGTTTCTAAACGCTATCTCGTTTAAATAACTGGAGCATAAATTAATCAGAGCCGTGGTTTATAGACAACAGGGGTAATGCCACGGTAAATGTTACTATCGTACTGTCTGTCTGTGTGTTTGTGTGTCACTTACTTGCCTCTGTATTCGTCAGATTCGACGGGAGTTGGTCGTGGTTTGCATCATTTGAGATAAATAGTAGACTGATTTTGGCGCTTCATTTTGCAGTGGTATTTCTCTTGTTTGTTTAAAACTATGCTTATTTCTTATTTTTTATAGGTTCATATGGCAGAAAAGTATTAATGTTCGCTAAGTCGCTAAAACAAATAAATATTTAGGTATTCGCAAGCTTATCCGTCTGTGTGTCAGTATACAACGGTTTATGATGTTCATGACCAAAATCACGTAACTTTATCTAATTAGTTTATATTTTATGTTCCATCTTATTCCTTTATCTCTATGACAGTAGATTAGTACTTCGAAACCATTACCTACTGTAGAATTCTGTTGATCCCGAATTTAAGTTGATTATATTATCACTACAATCTCGGCATGGCTCATCACCACACCAAGCCAGTTCAGGCACTGCCTCACTTTTCTACTGTTTCCCGCCATTCGTGAATTCGGTGAACTGACAGTTGACATTAGTGACAGCTAACCTAACTTTTTATAGACACACTACTCCTGAAGACGGAAAACAAATGACTTCGTAAAAACTGTCTGAAAAACTATTTTGACGCCTGACTCTCACTTGCTAAGCTGTTTTAGTGATACCTATATCTGTAAAACAAACATATCTACTATATGAGTCGGATATCTTTGAAAATAGTAGCTGACAACCGCTGAGCCCTGTTTGTCGAGCAATTGTTACAATTATGATTTACATATTTGCCGATCTTGTAATCTGAAGTCTTACGACTGATGTTACTGTCACCTCTATGTACTTATTGTAATGTACATAGTACGTATGTAATATTGACTGAAGTAGGTAAGTGTAGGATAATAATAATTATGTTAAACTTGAGAAAGGGAGAGAGATCACAATGGTATTATCAAGTTACCACAGTTTTAACAGGTTTTTTTTTAATTCAAACGTATATCAGAGACAAATTAGTTTAAAGGCTGTATGAAGACAATGATAAAAATGTAATTTACTAAGCCAAGTTAAATCATATCACTTACAAACAAACTAATGCATCAGTTCCTCTTCAAATATTCGATAAACATAATAAATCAGTGTGAGAATATAAACAGGATTATCAGTGATTACTAGGACCACAAGAAATTAGTGTGTTAGTGACTAATAGACCTATTTCGTTCATTCGTTGTATGAGTAGTAAACGATATAATTATGATGCCACCACGATCATTGAATTAAGTAGACAATGATAATAAGCTTACCCTTTTTAAATCCATAAACGAAATGTTTTTCTTCATAATTAATTATTATTATTAATTAATTATTGCTTGACGTGTTTTACCTAACGGAAATGAATGTCTCCGTTATATTTTCCAGACGATGAAAGGAGGTGTCCATTTGTCAAGTCTAAAGTGAGAGTGAGGTTGTTTTGTCTCTGAAAAAGTCATGTCACTAACGGTCATCTTGAAAAACCAGTCTTAAAACTTCCAATAACTACTTTGAAGCCCCGACATAGAAAATAAAGTAGATTTTGGGACGAAAGTGATTTTTGGGACGAAATTAATTTTGTTGATGATGATTTTCATCCCAATCTTCATGTCGGTTATCACAAGAAAACCATTTCCCCTATCGTTTCTAATTCGTAACATACGAATGCTTGAGCACAAAACCGCCCAGCAAAGCTCAACAAGTCCAGACCACACACAAATCGTTCCAAATAAATTGTAAAGTTCGGCGAACATATCCATTGTAATTGTGGTACGTGCTAGCCGTGATTGCAGCAAGAGTTAACACATAATACATTACAGTTTATGTCACAACACAATCAGGCTCCGCCGAGGACGAATCAGGCGGCGACGCGCGTAATCTGGGTTAACAGGGGTCAAACGACATCACAAATTCCAATACGATATTAGACGTATCTGTGGCGCGAATCAACGATTCTATGGACGGACAAACTGTGCGTGCTATTGGCCAACACGCCCCTGCGCTTGTTCGCTTCATGCGGTACATTTTGCACATGCACTTTGATTGCGCACGTCAAATTGCTCAGAATTGGTGAGAGTTAATTTATTGTTGAGAGCAGCCAAGTGTACCTCTGGTACTAGATCATTTCGCTCTTCATCTCTCCTCCAAAACCCTCTTAAGATTTATGGTTCGGGTATTGAATCAAAAATTATAGTATCATTTGTTATGGAGTTTCAGGAATGGTGCGATGATTCCTTAATTTCAATTAAGCTCTGTGCTCATTTTGTTTTTCTCCGTCGAGATTTTTTGTGTCAACTTTAACATTATAACGTGATGAGATATGTCGTGTTTGCACATCATTAACCTTATTAAAACACTATCATTCGTTGTGAGTTTGCCGTTATGTGGTCAAACCGGCGTTCAGTAACAATATTCAATGAATGTAATCAGTGCGGCTCATGAACGTTTTGTATCGACTGACGCAATGGCCAAGTGTCCAATTTGTATCTCGATTCGCCTTAAGTGGTTCGACTTTTCTTAGATTAGAATACATAAACATGTGTACTTTATTTTTCATGTGAATTCACTTGCAGTTTTATTCTCATTTGATTTAAAAAATATGGTCATTGTAGTGACAAGAATTTAAATGCTTAGATGGTTTGGCCCTGTTGAGAGGATGAATGAAAGGCGACTAATAAAATGTATTTACAAGGCAGATGTGAGTGGAACCCTGCCAGGGTTGCGAGAAAGTCCGAAAGGGATACCGGGACCTTGGAAACAGGCAACTGAAGGAACACGGGTAGGTTTTAGCCAGTAAAAGTCTGACTCGCCCTTCCGCTCCGCCCAGAGCGGGAGAAGTCATTGGATGATTTACCAAACTCAAAAAAAAAAAAAAGTTGTGAGTGGAAGCACGCGCCGGGAGGGAGCGCCCTAGGAGGACATATACTGACCTCATTGGTGATGTTCTTCAGAAAGGTCAGGTGCGTAGTACTCGCAACCGGCGTGCGTGTATGACCTGCACCTATACCACGATGTATTAATGCCACCATTTTCCCAGTGTTAGTGAGAGACGAAGCTATACAAGGCCACTAGCACCATCCTTTTTTCGCAGTGGAATAATGATGGCATTAATACCTCATAGTCTGCCCCTAGATGTATGAACGTAAACGAGGCAAAAGGAGTATGTACGGATCGTAGCAGGTGGCATTCTGTGATTCTGTCTACCCCCATGGAAAGGAGGTGTGAGTTTATGTATGTATGTATGTAATTTTCTAAATTGAACTACGCAGTCAAAGACTCTCTTCTAAAATGAGATAAGTACCTAGGACCTAGGTATGTGCTTTTTACAAGTTAACCCAGTTTCAATCTACATGGTAAAATAACTAAGTATGAAAACTGAAATATCTGGATATAAATCTGAACAATTGATGTTCAGATTTCCTTGAATCCTTGAATCCAAGGACTAGCGAATCAGACTAGACAACGGGAATTTCCAAATTAGATGCTTATCTAACTTGCAAACTGTAGTCCAGTTGTTCTCGTCCAGAAGCGAGATATGACGTACGCCTTCATTGAGGTTCAGCAATTCGCAGTAAATTTTAAAATTGTCACCTCTTGTCGTGACTTTTTGTCTTATTAGTATGAATGTAAAAATAGCGGCGGTGTCTATTTTGAGTACCTATGAAAGAGTGTCACACTGGTGCTAATCAAACGAGTATGACCGAATTTGTAATCCGATTTCCAACATGAGTTTGTAACGTGTAAAATGGTTATTTCTATTATTTTTACCGTTTTAAGTAGTGACGAGTCATGTTAAAATTTTGGGTCTTGCATCTTACTGATTATTTATTGGTTTTTTACTGAAAAATTCTTTAATCTGTAACAGGCAAAATAAGTTGTATTTTTTACATGTCTGCGCCCTTTAATGGTGACTCCATAAAAAAAAAATTGACTTGCCAAAACCAAGACCAAATACGTCAAAGCAGTCTTCATTAAAATCAGATCATGAATTTATTATGGTACAATTACATGAAAAAAAGTACAGTTACTTAATGGACAATATAATGTAAAGCAACGGTTCCCTTCGTTTGTCGATACGTTTCAAATGTCCCTCACGTCTGCCTTTGACAGACACTGTGCGCATACGCAACCATATTGCACCAATGCATGCAAGTGTACCAGCGCAAATTGTAGAATTATTCATTATTATTCGACCTTAATGGAAGCTATGGGGTCTCGTCTAGACATGATACCATAAAAGCATAGATAAGCCCGTGTTCATGTATTGAAATTATCCACTCCGTTATATTAATTGGGCGTACGCAAATTAAATATTAATGCTTAGATTATGGTTTGAAACAATTAGCTGCGATTGGAAGTTTATGTATCCGTTTTAGTACACTTGTTTAATTTAGATTGTTTTTGCAACTCATTATTATAAGAAAGGAAATATAAATCTTCGCACTTATTATATCAATCCAAATCAAAACAGATGTGAGAATGTGGAAAACGTGTTTTTACTTGGATTATCACGGGATTAAAAACGAGTCCTCGAGATTAACGAGAGATTAAGTTGTCTAATCGTTATCATAGTCTAAATCTTCTGCTTAGAAGTTATCTCAGATAGAAAGAGATAGCCTATCGAAAATATTTCTGATTACTGTAGATTAATTAGTGATTAGTGTAGGACATGTTTTGATTTTTAATTTAATTAATTTAACAGAATTAATTGAATATGGATTTCATTGATTTCATTTTTGATATCGAAGTGCGGAACTTAGTACCTATTTTATAATATCATCAAAATTGAACTAACACTAAAATGTTTGCCGTAGGTACTTTCAAGATCCAAGAAACACTACTGCCTTGTAAAACCTAAAAACATTAGTTTTTCTATGCAAAGTCTAACCCACACTTTTCTTTTGTAGAATTTGTCAGCGGAACTCAGGCGCAGCAAGACGCCGCCTCGCCGTTCGCCGGAGGAGCGCGCGGTGCCCCGCCCCCCCTCCGCCCCCGTGCACCACGAGCGCATCCAGCACACCCCGCACACCCCCCACACCCCGCACCTCTCGCCCAAGAAGGAGGCCTTCAACAATCTGCTGAATAAAGGTATTACTGGTGAGTACACCATTTTATGACTAGACTATGAATATTTCGTGGTGTTTAGCCGCGACTATGAATATAGGTATGAGGAAAGTTTAAATAGATAGTTAAATAAAGGATAGCTTCAGATCACTATTGACAATTTGAAATATCCGCTGCACACTTCTACCTGAGTTTAAAGAAAATAAAATAACTAGGCTTACGAACTTGTACCAAGCGGACAGCCACAAGTCTGTCAACTAAGATGTGCACGCCGTTAAACAAAGTCTCAACTGCGATTAATCGAGTCACAATAAAAACCGTTTACAAGCGATTTTATCAAACATTTTTCTCTCCGCCGAAGCCGAAACGTCCTCAAACGTCTTTTAAAACAAGTAAGAGTGCATTATTCATAGTCACGCACTGTTCTTCGGCCCCTTTGTATAACTACGGTTCATCTGTACAGTCCTAGTTAATCTGATGCCATTATTGATTCCCCGATATCTTTTGGTCGTTAAATCAAACGTTCGCAGTATATGCGCCAGTGATTTCAATATTTATATGCGTCAATAAAATCAGTTGATGTTTATTGAATAGTTTCTAAGGAGTCATCTTTTGGTCTTAGTTATTCTGTGCCGTTTATGTTTTATTATGATTGGAACAAAACATTAGTTTGTTTATCAAGCTAGGCAGGAAGAATAAATTTTGTTCCGTAGGATTCGAACCCAGGCAGGCACTTCAGATACCTACTTTGTGTAATTTATTCCATCACCACTGCTCTCAAAACGGTGAAGAAAAACATCGTACGGAAATCGGTATGTCCTAGAATCACACATTCGATGTGATATCCACTGGGCATGCACTGGGCCCGAGTGGTGGATTACTGCCTACTCCCTCTCACAGAGAGAAGGCCTGTGTCCCAGCTGTGGGAACGATAAAGGCTGATTTTGCATGATCTTGGTTTCCTGTAAGAAAAATAAATTTTGAGCTAAGCTCGCTTAAGTACTATTTATTTAAATTTTCCACCGATCACTCGCGGTTATTTTTTAAGTAACAATTTCCGTAGAAATTCAAGTTAAGAATCAAAAAAGTTAAACACGATAAGGTGAGGAAGTGTAACAAAAATGAATTATATGACCGATAATATTGATCAGGTGCTACCGATAATAATTATTTTAGCAGAACAACCTTTCGATAAGATATAATTTTGGGAATGAAAATATAATACGTTGTTAGGTACACTAGGCAACTAAAAGAAAATATAACAGTTTTTCATTGAAGGGGCACTAGATGGCTAATGAAAACGACCCCTAAATCCACGCAGCTAATTTCACGACCAGTTTGGCGCGCATTGCGCATGAAACCCGAACCGACGCAGCATCAACTTCCCATACACCGGACTAATACCCACTGTTCATACCCTACCTAATAATTTCCCATTCATTCTCCTCTTTATAAATCATAATCTCTAAATCTACCGTCTTCTGTCCTTGTCTTTTTATACAAATCCTTTTTGTTCCGTCCCTTTCTAGTTCTTTTACCCCTTAAATCTAATCCGGGACATCCCGTCTGCCGTAAGGCGCGCTCAAAGCATAAGCCCAAGTGCACACGCAGTGGGCACATATCACATCAGTGTGCTCCATGCTTAAGACATTTTTCTTTGTGCGTAGGACGTAAGATAAATTAAACACATAATAGGTATACAGAAAGCATTAGAATTTTAGAATTACGTTAAAGATTTATTGTGAATAATTTTCAAATATTTGAAAATTATATTTATCCTTGAAGTTTTAGAAAACATCAATTTTGGTATTAGCTATCTACTTAGACATTATTTTGAATTTTTTCGACATCACATAACCTTGTGTTTCCTGAAAACATCATTATTCTTTATCGTATTAACATAAATGGTAGCTGAAGTAGTTAAAGAATCTGAATAAGCACAGATCAAATAAAATTTTATTGTCGGTTGCGCAAACAGAATGAAAAATATGAACAAGAAGACTATTATAAGTAGCGTTCGTAGAGGCGAGCTTGTCCCGCCAATCGGCCGGTGAGTTAATGCCTAATGCCACTAATCGGGCGTTATAAATCATTATTAATTTCGAATCGGGCCGCGCCGCCCGCGCCGCCGCCGATCCGCGCCGATTAGCGATTGCACAATGCCCGACGGATTACGCCCGACGTTGAAGATATATCTTTTTGTCAAATCGTACCTGAGTACCGTCGGAAGATTAAATCTGGCTGGAAATACTTTGATTTTTAATTATTGTTTTATTTGGAATGTAGAGCCAGAGTCAGCAATAGAATTTCAAACATTAACTAACTTTTTTGTTGAACAGACGGAGGATTTCAACTTTTACAGCCATTTATATTTCTGAAACCCCCCCTCTTCAATTCCTCTGTAGTAATGTAAATATTCTTTAATTTTCTATTACAGGACAGGTGATATGCAAAATATACCTCTCACGTTAAGTTAGCTAATAAAACGGCTTATTTACAAGGAGATTGATATTCTTCCTTTATTACTATTCTTCCTTTTAATAAAAAATAAAAATACATGTATTTTACATTATTGATTTCCATTTACCATTAATACACGTGTATTTATGCCAGCCGGACTCTGAAAAAGACTTCATAAATATTATTAATTATTTAAACTTTCGTTACCGTCGTTGCTGACCGTACTTTACACGAATAAGCCAGTTTTATATAGATAAGCCGATTTATATTTTTTATTATACCTTATTATAATCTTTTATTTTATATATGTAAGACATAACGTATGTACCTAAGCATGGTTTTATGGTTAAAATGAACGGTATGTTTCTTAAATTTATATGCAAATATTCCTATAACGGCCAGGTTTATCGCACAATATCGACTATTAAGTAATAATATTTTGGATATCGTCGTTTTTTGTGTATCTAATAGATGTTATCTTGATTCTATATTTATTTTAATACTTTAAAGATAAAATTATTTTAATCGGAGATCAGATTAACGAAAGGTTTTATTAATCAGAAATGCGTTTGTGGAGATTAAAGTCAATATTGGTTCTTGAAAACAGTTGAGGTATATCATAAATAAAATGGGTCTTAAAGCATCTTAAATTTATTTATTCTACTTACTATAAAAACTACTAGGTCTAGGTACTACTATACCACAAACTGTACTATGAAATGACACTGCTAAAATGGCACATACCTTTAAAGTCTTTAGGTATTTTGTCTGTCTAAAAAACTAAAACGTTATTAATTTATTAAATAGTTCCTATTTAAAATCGAAACAACTCCGATAAGGTTGAACCCGTGGTTGAAGCTAAAGAAAAACACAATTAGGTTCACAGATATGGGAAAACCACATATAGACGGAAGCGGTTTCACACAGTAGGTACGTAACTATACCTAGCTTTAGCAGTAGTATTTATTGCACGGCAATATAATTCAATTATATTTATTTTGCGAAATATAAATTTATATCATAATAGCTGACCGGACAGAGCCCCACCTACCGGGTCCAATTGTGAATCTAAACCACCCAGGAACCCACTCAGACACACACAAATTTCATCAAAATCGGTCCAGCCGTTTAGGAGAAGTTTAGTGACATACAGACGTACAGCTGAATTATATGTATTTATATATAAAAATTACATACTCACAGGCTATTAAATATTGTTAGTAAAACTTCTCTAGTTATTACAGAAAAGGTGTATGCCACCCTATCCTTCCATTTATACCTATGTATTTGAACCTATTTGTTAGATATACTCATAATTGATTTCTTCTGAAGCATAAGAAAAATCTCCTATAATTATTATCCTCTTCAATAGCCTCAACAGCTGAACAGCGGAAGAAAAGCTTTACAGACAATATCAATGAAGTTTTATAAGTCAAAATATACGGAGTTATATACAAAAACATACATCAAATTCATAACTGTCATCGTATGACGTAGCGCGGTGTGACACGAATTATTAGGGCCGGCACACGCGGGCAGAGCTTTATCTCCGGGCGACACGAGGCTGATCCGCGCGGGATGATCCGGATCAACGGGATCCGGGGGTTATATGTGTGTGTGTGTGTTATCGATTTAATGTTCGACTTACGTGCTGTTTCCTTGCGTGTGTGAGTGTTTTTGTAATCTTTAGTCGCGTATTTTGATAGCAAAGTTAGGTGTTACAGATTCTTTAATTTGGCAGTGTCTTAGTCTAAAAGTTAAGAATAGCATTTTACTGATTTACAAATTTAGAGTAGATTGCGTCATAAATGTGCTTTTTTTAAATACGGAACTTACAAATGCGCTTTTTTGACGCAGTTTGAAAACTCATTATAGTTTTATCTCGTCCAAATTTGAATGAGATTAGCTATTGATATTTTAAATCCTAAATATAAAACATTCTCACAAATTAATTTTTGACAAAACGTGACGTATTTTTCCAACACTAAGATACAAGATAATAATCTAAGATTAAAATGTAAATGCGATCGAATTCCGCGAAACCACAGATTTATCTCAACCATTCGGTATTATTATAATTAATAACATAAGACAGCGATAGTTATTTATAAGAAGTGCATTATGTTGCCACATCTAGAAATACCTATGTGTTTGCATCTGTGTTGAACCCTACAGCTTTCGATGTTCGCACGGCAAGGCAACCCTATCGAATCGCGACCCTTAAAAAAAGCTTTTAACGATTTAAGATTATCCGATACCTACACAATATAGTATACCAAGGATATCAATTATTATATGCATTACTCCTCCTGCGTTTATTTTAGAACCATAATAATTAGTGCTCCGCCTTTGCAGCGCTCGTCGGGGGCGAAGGCACCCCTATTCGTGGGGGTGACCCTATGAAAAAGGTTTTTGAACCTTGACCGACCGACATAGAAAGAGTCACACATAGTTATTCTTTACATAGTCTCTTCATTCATCCTTCCTTTTTTAGGGTTCCGTACCCAAAGGGTAAAACGGGACTCTATTACTAAGACTCCGCTGTCCGTCCGTCTGTCTGTCCGTCTGTTCAGGCTGTATCTCATGAACCGTGATAGTTAGACAGTTGAAATTTTCACAGATGTTGTATAATGTTGCCGCTATAACAACAAATACAAAAAAAAACATAATAAATTAAATATTTAAGGGGGCTCTCATAAAACAAACGTGATTTTTTTGCCGTTTTTATAGATAATGGTACGGAACCATTCGTGTGCGAGTCCGGCTCACACTTGGCCGGTTTTTTATTTCTCAAATATTGCAAACATAATATTCTGTAGGTACTTTCATGTGTGCCTTCATACTTTTTTAATGTACCTTATTGAAATAGAAGGTATAATATTATAAGCATATTAAACAGAAGTTGCAAAAAATATTTATTTTGTTATAAACTCGTGACATAACAGTAGATCATTACAATAAATATAATATTTTATGAGTTAGGTGCAAACGTTACGTGAGTTGCGTCTCACGCGCAGGTGTTATAACCATTCTCTATGGATAATTATGATAATTTTATTAATTCAAATAAATCAATATTTACAAAAAACTTCGGTTTTATTTACTTATTGATTTATGCATCATTTATTTAGTTTTCTTTACCGCGTTAAAAATTGAGTTTCCTGACATAAAAATCGGGATGTGTGGTATAATTAATTCTGTTTAAATATCTATAAATATCTTGTAATCGTGTGAAAGTATGCCTGAATCGAATGATAAGTGTATTTACAGTACAGTCGCAGCCTATCCGTTTGTATTCAAAGTTATACCGATCTAAACTACTGTAATTGCATGTCACTAAATCGAAAGTTTTTATTACTAAATATATCTAATATAGCTTCTATGTTAGTAAAAAATATTACTCAATATTACTTAATATTAGCTTATCTCTGTGTGCGTTATTCAGCAAATATGTAGGTTCAACTCTTAACAAATTCTTCGCAAAATGCTTTTAAAATTACCTCCAAACTTTCAAAGACAATAAATACAAAGATTAGCCCCTAATACAGTTCAATCTGTCCACACTAGAGCGACCACAAAACGATAAATTCAAAAGATTCCCGACGTACATTTTCCATATTCAAAATCCATAATATTGTCGACCTCGAGGTACCGTAGTCCCGTACACCCAGATCTGGCGGTTGCGTAATTCGGCTTAGGACTGATCCGAGTATACGTGTGTATGTAGACACCCTACCCTATATTGTTTCGTACGTAGTGAGGATACGTTAAGTGTTGCGGTGGAATTTTGAATCCACATTTTGTAGTTTAGTTTAAGATGAAACTATTTTAATAAGTGAAAGAGCTTTCGAAACAAAATAAATAATAAAAAACCGGACTCGCACACGAAGTGTTCCGTACCATTATCTATAAAAACGGCAAAAAAAACACGTTTGTTGTATGGGAGCCTCCTTAAAAACATTTATTTTATTCGGTTTTTTTTAGTATTTTTAGAAATACATCATGTGTGAAAATTTCAACCGTCTAGCTATCACGGTTCATGAGATACAGCCTGGTGACAGACGGACAGACAGACATACGGACGGACAGCGGAGCCTATTCTATTCTTTCTTTCTTTTTTACCCTTTGGGTACGGAACCCTAAAATCCACTTAGTTTTTTAAATTAACTCATGTTTTAAATCGACCAACACTGGCACAGTCTAACCTCAAAAGTTGAGCTTTTGAGGTTAAACTGTACCAGCACCTTAGTTGCGTAGCACCCGATCAATCACAAACTTAATCATTTTGGAGAAAATTTCTTAAACATTGCTATAGATGTTCAAAAAAATAGTCTGCTCAACAATGTAAATCACGCAATGAATGTTGTTGAACTGTCAAAATGAAACCCATTGCTACTGTTTAGTGTGTTACACAAGTATCCCGGAAGGTTGGTTGATTGCTGGTTACATTTTCCAGACAATAAAAACTGAATGTGTAAAACGTTCTCGACTGTGACGGAGAGACGCCTTGAACATGGTGTTTATAATATCAAGCCTGTTAGGGGTAAATGAATTTGCAGGCCACACTGGTATCAATTTAGTAGCGGTTAAGACTACTCGTACTATTATTATAAACCGACCGAAACGCTGAAGGAGTTTAGAATTAAGTAGAATAGAAATAAAAAAAAATGACTTAAAATAATAAAAATATTGTTGAAAGTTTGATTTCTGAAAAAATTAACTTTAAGGCTGCTACAGATTAAATAAAAATTCCGTGATTTCAATAATCTAAACCTTCAAAGAACAAAATAATGTGACAGATACGAGATGGCAGTCCCTAGATATTGCCCAGTCATTGAATAAGCCTGAACCAGAAATGTCTTAAGTTTCCCTTCAGAAGTTCTGACTATACTGTGCTACTCAATCAATCTGCCTAGCCTTTTCCCAACTATGTTGGGGTCGGCTTCCAGTCTAACCGGATGCAGCTGAATACCAGTATTTTACATGGAGCGACTGCCTATCTGACCTCCACAACCCAGTAACTGGGTAATACGATACCCCTTGGTTAGACTGGTTGTCAGACTTTCGTGCTTCTGACGACTCGTAACGACTGTCAATGATCCACAAATGACATCCGGGACCAACGGCTTAACGTGCTTTCCGAGGCACGGAGGAGTCTCGATATGTGAAAATGGTCACCCATCCACGGACCAACCCCGGCAAGCGTAGCTTAACCTGATGGATCGACCCGAGCGGCTGTTATTACTTAGCCACGAGCTCCTCTATACTGTGCTACTACAACTGGTAAATCGTTAAGGCGCACATCAGTCGTAAACACCAGTGGCCATACAATTATGTAAACGATCGATATTATATCGAGTGTCGATAATCTCCCGGTGGTCATCACCTATAAACCATTATTTACATTTCGTAGCAATAATAAACGTTATAATCTCAAATATTTATGTTGTATTCAGTTTATTGATTATTTATTTTATTTGTGGTAGAAATGTTTTAGGATTAACACAAGTAGATTTGATTTGATTTCAAACGTAAACGCTTACTAAACCGCTGATGACCACCCACACATAAGAAAACTCCATTATACTATATAAATTACGTCACAAATCCCCAGCAAGTTATTCAACGAAATCCGGATTTCAGTAATCCGGTAGGAGATGTATCCCGGACCGTGGCCGGCCGCTGCCACCTAATCTCCCTGATCCGGATCACGAGTACTTAGCTCTATATGTATGTTCTACTTAGCTAGCTTTCTACGTGTCGGAGCTCCTCAGGTCTTTGTTAGAAACTAGGATTTTCCAGTGAATACTAGTTCGGACCGGTTCAAACCCGATTTTACTTGTTAAATCCGTTTATTTTTATTACTCGGAATGGACGGGCAAAAAGTCGGACCTGCGCTGTGTTTGTTAGAATTCGGAGCATGTTTCTTGCTGGCTATCAATTAAAATAACGGTTTTCAGTGAAAAACATTGTGCTATTTTGAACTTTTCCTAATTTTTTTAAACTTTTTGTGCTGCTTCAATGTGTTTCTTGTCGTTACAAATCTGTCACGTCCAAAACAAATCCGTTCCTTCTTAATAATTCTGTAACGATTAACTTTTACCTAATTACACGGAGGATTACATTACCCAATCATATCAATGCAATGGACTGGTTATCACGTGCGTCAGGGGCACGGGGAGGCTAGGGGGGCCGAGGGAGCTCCATCAATCATCTTGAGATAATCTCCTGTACTTCAGCCCAATTTGAGGCATGCACTCGGCTTAACGCACACAAACAGATAGGGACCGGTTTCGCGATGAGCTAGCTACTAAACGAGATGGTGGAAGTCCGCAAATGATAATCGTAAAAAGATTCTGATTGAACTTTTTTTGTTGTGCTGAAGCTTTTTTGGATACCTTTTTTTATTCGCGCATATTAGAGCCCTTGACTATGTCACAGATATTATAATACTACGACTATGTGCTTTAACTTTGTATGAGGAAGGAACATTTGTATAAAATAATTTGGGAAAATATCCTACGTTCACTTAGAACAATTTTCCTTTCTTGGATGATGAAGTGACTGGTCTACTAAATAATTTAGGAGAAGACTAAAATCTAAAGTATTTACGGCAAACAAGTTCATATAGTTCACCAAGCTCATTTCCCCAAGGCATAAAGTTGTAAGTCGTTTGTCCGATTCAATTCGAAAACGAACGATAAACTGCTTCTGATTACATTACACATAACAACATTTCAATGTGTGCGTATCATAATGCAAATCCTTTACGATTATTCTTTTGTGTCTGACTTTAATTTGGTTTTAAAGCCACGACTACGTGCGTACGTAAGCGTACACAGTCGTAACTACACGGGAAGGTTTCCGTGTGTGTTTTAATCCGGCGGCAACAACAGAGAGAGGCAATCAGCTGAGCCTCTGATCAATCGATAAAAAATCGTGGCGGTGGAGTTGTGTGGACAAATAAGCGTGGCCTGTAGGCTCTGGTAACGGATGATCCGGACCATTTGTCAAGATTAGGCTTACGGGTCGAGGCGCGGATTGTCACTCCGGTGTGCAGCCCGCCGTGCTTCGAGGGACGGTCAAGCGGTGGGCCTTTTGTCATATTACGTCATGATACGACGAACTTTAACATTATTTGTCTGTATTTTCTTCCTTATTATATTAAACTTACCAGAGTAAAACCCAGACATTATAAATTATGAAACAAACGTCTACCGCATAATCCACAGCATAATAATTTCATTAGCAGCTCTAAATCTAAATACGTTTTTGAGACAATTCCTCTCATTGTTTAGGGCATCGTAAAAACCATAGAAGTGAGCGGCAAAGGCCTCGTTCACCCTAATCGCGGGACCCCGTCTGGCAGGGCTTAGGGACGGCGCCCTTAACAAAATCTTAATCCCTACAAAGGGTTAGTAATATTATCTTATTACAGTCGCAAGAAATAAACCTTTAATTCTCATGCTTCCTTTAAAATATGGACGCTATTAAATTTATGTACTAGAGAATAAATAAATAACTCTATATAGACAACATTGCAGCAATAAATGCGTTTTTATAAACAAAAAAAACGAATACCTTTTAAGATTTAAGCTGGCGGTAAAATTAATCAACCGCCATGTTGTGTACGTATTCAAATGTAAGTACTGGAAGGAGCACTAATACAGGATATCTATATTAGAAAATCCCCGTCCAGCCATTACTTGGATCATTTGGAGACAGATCAAAGCAGCTGCTCATATCTTCATTCTGGTGTCGCGGTAATCTGGTGACGGGTTGCAGATACATAAATTTGGCTTCAATCGCACATTCAAAGCCCATTAATCGCGGATTCAGTGTGGACGCACCTTTAATGCATGCGGTGGGTTCAGGGATGTGCCGATATTTATACTTATGTTATTTACCAATATGTGCCCTCAGATTTCTGTTGGAGCTAAGAAGAAAAGATATGTATGTGCGTCACAGTTATTGCTATGTTAGTTACATCAAAATCATTGTAGAAGGAAGCACGGAGAGTAGTTATCGAAACTACAAATTAGCTCCTAGGAGTTTTGCAGTAATGTCATAAAAAGTAGGGATACAGATCAGGAACTTATCAAACCTACTCATATATAATATTTATACAGAAAGACCCATATTCAAAAACAAACCATGGGACATTAAATCTGATAGATTTAAAGCTTTTCTTAAGAAGATTAAACTCCCAAATCATAGTTTCTTCGACAACCCTAGGGGATAAACCCACGACACACACATGGCTACCACTACCGGTGTATCTCAGGAGATCTGATAAGATTCAAATAAGGGATTAGAGAGGGACGCGGCGAGGATTTGCGCGGGGACACCTGCGGGTGCGAGCGAGACGGAAGACGGGATTATCCTCGTCGGACCGCGCCAAGTGGTGCCCGTACGTAATATGTGACGCAGTTGCGCTAAGTATGAAGATTTAGCTTTGGATTTGAAAGAATGCGAAATTAAGGTATTATTATGTGTGCAAGGATGGCTGCCGACGAGCCGGTGTAATCGCTTGTACGTTCTGTTTTGCGGGTTTTTTATAGAAATGAAAAAATACTAAGTAAAGAGTCGCAAGTAGAGGAAGGACTAGAATTTGATTCAATGTAAGCATGAAGATACAGGTTACGAAATGTCTTTACGTTTACGATAGTGACAGTTCATCTCGCAGGTTAGGTTAGTAATATCTCGATGATTCTTTTGTACTAAAAATGAAATGTAGCCAACAAATATTGATACAATACCGCAGGTGGCCTTTAGTAGCCCAAAAATAATACATCACAACTCTTTATTTGTTAACGGCACGTGTACATACAAAGCAAAATAAATCCACACATATTTGTATGTTTTCCTGGAACGCGGGATTAAGGTAAGGCGGTATAGGCGGAATCCCAGTATCCGGGATTGCCACGTGTGGGCCTTTTTCAGGATTTTCTCGCCCCAGTCCCTTTTACAATCACTTTTTATTTACAATACAGCCTACACGAGTCAGGTGTCAGTTGTTTGTGTGTGTACAAGGACCAAGGTCGTACGCGTTTGTACATTATCATATTATTTTTTTAATCGGAATATCTAGGCTTTACGTCAACTTACTTGTTTATGCGGACTGCGGAAATGTATTTTTGCGTTTTTAGTTTCGTCTTTTGGGTCCTAAAGTACGCAAACAGACGCAACAGAATTAAAAAACTTATATTTATATCAAAACGCCCAATGATTCTATACAAAATCAACTGAATCCGTTTTAATCTTATAACACGTATTCTTTATTCATGTTTATCTAGGGATATATGCGGCAGGGTTGTCAGACCCCATACATTAAAAAAGAATTGAACTCAATCAGAGCCGAAGTTTATGCTTTTTTATTCTTTTTTTTCGTTCCGCTGAACTAATCCGTCGGCTTATCTTCAGCTTGCAGTATAAAGCTACCAGACTCTGATCGTTATTGCAAATTGTGTTCTAATCGTGTGCGGTTAGGGTTTGATATTGTGTGCAGAGATTTTATTAGGGGGTTCTTCGGTAGTCAATGAACCTCGTAAGACCAGACCGCGACCTACCGTAGGGGTTGTAACGTTGTCGAATGTTTCTACATTCAATGTTTCCCTTTTTTCGTCACTTTTTATTGCTGAAAGATTTATTTTTGTCTTAAGTAATACTTAGCGTATTTAAAATCTTTTATTTTTTATTATTGTTCTTTATTTTTTTTTTGTACCTGATTTATTTTTGTATATTAACCAATAATTATATAGTAGTACGGCCTTTTATAAAGTGATAAAATGCAAACCAATTATAGCTGATTTCGCATTAGATATCCAATCAGATCCATTCCCTTTGACAATTCAGTGCCGTTTTTTTAATTCAACAGGATTATCACAATTAAGTATGCAAGGCCGTGTCTTCACGGGCGTATGGGCCTCAATCGATTAATTTTAAATCTTTTAAGTGGGGTATTCTTTGAAAACTGGATTATTCGCCAGGCTTATCGTTCGCAATGGGAAAATAATATTTATTCACGAAATGTATGGGATAGTACAGTATGTTACTTACATAAAATAACTTATTTTATTTACAGTTGCATTTACTTTACAGTACAGTACTGAAATATTTACTTTATGCATGTGGTCTGCTTGTGAGCCTCTAGCTTTTTTTTTTTTTTGGTATCCCTGATTTTTAATCCGTTTAAAATACGGTACCCATTACTGACAAACTGCTTTATCTAACAAAAACACTTTCGTCTCTAATATGGTCGATTCTTATCGGAAGCGTCTGTCACCACTATGATCAAAATAATAGAATGTTAGTTAGATCCCTACCTTCTCAAAGACAGTTCAAAATAGTATTGAAATTTAATACAAATTATATTTTTTTCCTTCACAGTTCACACACATTAAACAGAGGTCACGATTATGTTATTAATATTATCGGAAAGCAGCCATGCTGAGCCCATGTTTGTCCGTGAGCTCGTTATGTTGGATATAAATATTTTATTCCGGGATAAAGTCGGACCCGGAATAATCCCGAGTGGACGAGTACAAAAAGAGATAAGCCACTAGTACGATTAAGTGTTGAGTTTTTGTAACATTTCCATTTTATTATTACCTACGTCGCAATATTATCTGCCAGATGGTATTGACCAGATAAAGTGTAAAGGTTAACGGATAAAAAACGGGTCACAGATTTTTGGTAAAACGGGTCAAGTTTTTGGTAAATAAACTGTTTTAAACACGTGTACTTTTTTGTACATGTTTTTGAGAGATAACTGATAAAAATTATGTCAATATTTTTTTATACTTAAGCATTTTTTTAATAACATTATGTGTTCATTGACGTATGTACAATTAAGTAGGAAGTGAATGACGATATAATATCATTACTGAATTACACGAGACAAAAGCTATATAATGTAATTTAATGTAATTAACCTCATATAACATTTTAAATGAATGAAATTTATATAACATTTTAAATGAATGACACATATAAAACAGGAAAAACAAAGATAAGTACCTAGGTATTTTGATAAAACGGATTAGGCGCATAATTAGATAAATGATTTCCGTGATGACTTAATAAAAAAACAAACAAATAAATAAAAGCTAATTCAAATAAAAACGGATCGTTCTAACATTAAAAACGTCATATTTTCTTGGGGCTGAAGCACACCAGGCGCGAAGCGGCACCCTCTCATTACGGCTTAACTTACCGTCAAACTAGTTCGAAAATGTCGGACAAGACTTAACGCATCGCATAGAATTTCCACACACTGCCTTACTAACCTTACAAAACATTCCCTTACCTATCTCATCAAAGAAAATAGCATGAAATATCACAGTAATTACGAACAATATTTTCATCCGGCAAATGTACGGTTTTTGTTTACCGTCCCGTTTGATGTTGACGTCTTATCCAATAACGTTAATGCTCAAGGTGCCTTTATGGTACCACGAGTTTCCTTTAGCACGTCAGGAATATCAATTGATTAACGTAATGTAATAACACAGATACAGTGATTCATCATAATGTTTGCGAATAAGTTCCTGTCGGTTTGTCTGATAGCTTTTATGACTTCTGTATTAAGGTTACGATTATCATAATGGTGGTCTTTGAAACCAGGTAACAAAGGCCTGACGTCATAAAGTAGACCAGGATTATGTGCTCCATACATGAATCAGTTTTATAATAGCGTTACTTGGAAATGACGCCGTCGGCCGCGGGTTGCGGTCTAGGCTATATATTGGAAAAAAACTTCCTGTACGTGACGTTTGAGAGGGCGATTAAGGACGATTGTATGACGTTTGTGTTTGACGCTATATTCTATAAGGAGGTTTCTTTGAATTGGTCGCCAAAAACGGAACGCTGTGAAAGTCTCTAAATATTGACAATTAAACAGTCTAATTATTCAAAAATACAGTAGCTGTCAGTATTTTAACCCACAAAACCATGATTAAATCACAGTCAATATTAAACTTACTTACTTAAAATAGATGAATTCCATATCACTCATACTCGTACGAGCTATCATTGTATGAATGGTTCCCGGCTCGCCCGCGGTCCGCGATCCGTTCCGCCCGTGCCCGCTTAAGCCAGATTTCAATAGAGTATAATCTCACCCTAATGAATCTCCAATCCGGATTACTGAGGGGCCCCTATAATAGACGAGCGACGTCCATTACAAACGAGTGGGATTTAGTTTAGAAAAAACTTTGATTAGTCTCTAGTGCGCGCCGGTTTGAATACCGAGAGCTAATTAATATTTTAACGTGGCAAATCATACTGTTTCACATCTGTTTTCATCTTTTGTGCCAAACAAATAATAGACATAATTCCCTCTGGCGTGTTCTATCTCATCGAGACACATCAAGGAACTATGTCTTAATTCAGATGTCTGATTCCGTCCAATAAATTGTAAAGGCCGCACGACACTCGGCTAATCCCATTGGCGGGCATTAGAACGGCTTTGTGCGGACAGATCGCGCTCGCACGCCGAAATTACCTAGCAATTGGTAGCCGCGCCGAATTGCCAGCGGGCTCAGTCTAAATCGGCTGCAGACACTTTTATTGCCCGGCGAAATCCCGCTGACCCGAGCTCGAGCCGATCCCGGCTTCCGTTTTATCCCGGCCCCGCTTAATCCCGGATTTGACGTCGCTTAATCCGAACCCGTGTTGGATATCGCGTCGACACAGGCCTCGCCCGCACTCCTGTTTCTATACTCTCCTATATTGATTTCGGATTTCACGGCGCACCTTCATTGAACTCGCATAAAAGCACGCGTAAACAAAGCGAGAGCAGACCTTTTGGGGATTACCGCGACGCGCACGCCGCTATAATAACAAATTAATAATATATTTATATTATGATGGAATAATTCAATCGAGACAAAAGTAATCCATAACTATCACCCTGACACGGGATTATGGAGCGCGAAATGCATCGCATTCAGATATGTGGAATCAATGATATAAAATTGTATGCAAAAAATGAGCAGATTAATTTGTGTTTTCATTGGGTGGTGCGTTATGCGAAAAATTGAGCGGTCGGGAAGCAAATGAAAATGATCGCCTCATATTATTTTATTCTCATGGATTGTCGTTCGCAAAGTGCACTACTTACCAACTCGTACTGAAAACTCTATTATTGAATTATTGATGCAATTTCGCTTTGTTTACGTGAATAGAATTTAAGTTACGTTGCCCGTTACCGATTCTAATGTACTTTGACGATATTTGCATAATTCATCATACAAAATGTACTGTTGAAAAGATGATGATATTAAACTGTTACATTTGCGTCGACACACGTGGCGCACAACGGATTTGGCAAAATACATAATTATATTTCGCGTTTAGAAACCAAAATTATATTTGATGGCAAAGTGAATAGTCGACTATTTCCCATTTTAATGAGGATTATAGTTTCTAGTCATTTAGTGCACTTCGCGCGGTAAAATTAATTACTAAATCGAGTCTGTCTGCGCTCTAATAATACGATTCGTTTCAAAGCCTACTGCGCGTACCATTTCAGTTTATCCCTCCTTTTGAGTGACGTTTTAAATTGTCTAACTTTAATAACATGTTTCAATTGCTGTTTAGGGAAGTAATTACATATCATAATTAAGAATATTATTCAAAGGAAAGGTGGTGTTCCACTTTTGTTTTTGTAGTTTTTTTGTGGTTTGTTGAGACACGGGTTTTCGTAGCACATTGCTACGCCTGGCTCTACGCCGAGTTCATTCGTAAGTGCCTATGTTGGTTCCTCTGAACTTTTTGTTCATTCATTCACGTTTCTTATTTTTAGACGGCTTAGAGTTTATGAAGGAAGCTTTATTTTTATGTCATTGAGAAAAATATTGCTTTAAGTAACTACAGATAATCTATGACCAATTTAGTGAAGAATTTCTTCTCTTTAAGCTCCCACAGTAGCTTTACAATAATATAAACGTATACCACAATCAAAATATAACCAATTTGCGTCTCAAATCATAATGACCATTCATGGCCACAACTGAACATTAGTACAATTTAGGCGATAATGCCGCTAAGTCCTCGTTCACACTGCTGGTATTACTGGACGACGTTAATTAGTCTGTGGCGTGGCCGCGGCCTAAACAGGCTTTTAACTTTTCAAATGCTTTCATTAACTGCATTGCGATTATTTGGTCGGTATTTCCACAGCCATTGATTGAGAATGGAGGCATTAGCGACTCAGTTAATACAGTTTTAGCCGATTAATTTATTTAAATGCTGATAATGTGTTATTATTGTTTAGTGGAATATGTTGGCGTTTTGTGTTATTATGAATGGGTTATTGTACATGTAGATATTATTTTGTCGTGTTCTATTTTTATTTTAATGAGGGTTTTTTGAACCTTAGTATGATTCTCAGTACTTGTTATGAAGCTTTTTGAAAGAAAATATCGTTCAGGAATGGTTAGACTTGTTTCAGGCTTTCAGGAAAATTCAGACAACGAATGACGAAAATATAATGTGAAACTCATTTGCAATTTCACAGAATCACAGAAAAACATACTTTTCTAACAAAATCATTACTAACTTTTTCTTACAATAATAAAATAACAACTGTACTTACTAATTAATTACTGAGCAAAATATTTATAAAAATCTGAACATATATTAATTTTAAAGAGAATTAACTCTTGGCCATTCCATTTTAAAAGAAAAGCAATTCATATAAGTACCTAATCATCGCATAGTTTTATATCAAAATCAAAATATTTTATTTCACTTAAACCTACTAGGGTCAGAAGCTAGGTGCAATGGATACCAATTTAGAGTGTACTTGTGTAAAAGTACCTACCGGTAACATGCAAATGGTTCTAGGTTAGACAGAATACGGTTCATAATCCAATATCCCTAGCGAGGAGTTCTAGACAAGTGAGTTTGAAACAGGCTCGATTTAGTTTTAACCTAACTTTTTGCCCGCCATTGAAATTAAATTAAGCTTAAAACTTTTGCGGTGTGTTTGTGATGGGGTTTCAGTATAGTTTAATGGACTGATGATATTTGCATCTACATAGATATAAGTAGATAATATATTTTTTCTTTAGTTTCTTCCGCGTGTGACTTATTTTGTAAATCTAATGGACAGGAAAAAGTATTCGATTGAAATTTTTGTAAGAAGGTACTGTGAAGATTTTTTTTATAGTTTTTTTTTTTTTTTAACAATTTGGGACTTTAAATAAGGCAAAACCTGGCTCTGCTTTCTGAATGTCCTTTGTGCAATATGTCCTGTCAAATCTTATGCTGGGGTGGTGACTAGACAACATATTTTATTCGTTTGCCAAAATTTTATTTTTTCGCAGACATAAATATTCTGTCTTAAAATCAAAGCAGACAGTCCGTAAACAATCGATGTACAATGATAAGGTGAACTTGTATAGGTCGGTGTCTTACTGTCTTACGTGTAAAGCGCGTCTAATCCGCGCCCATCCGTAGAGCCGCAAGACGCCGCTTGTTGCTTGCCAGTGGGGCTTCCCTAGTCCGGGCAAATACGTATACACGTGTGTATACACGTATGCATATAATGTATACACGCTTAATATACTGACAGGGTAATTAAAATGAAAAAATATAGTTGAAAAAAGAATAGCAAGGGGTTTAAAAAAAAATTTGGACAATATATTTCGCAAGTAAACTGTTTGATTGCGAAAAAAAAGAAAACTACAGTCTGTGTCTGCAGCGGGTATAAATGGTACACGAGAGGGGTTTTGGGTACCATTTCTGTGTCCTTCTAAAACCTAGTCACAAAACATAATAGTCCTCCAGACCGTATTTTCGGCCACGGTGGCCAATCTCAACGGAGACTAGCCTTCGGCGCGGGAGATATTATAGTGCACAAGTGTTTGCGCAGACACGAGTGCACTCTCTCTTCCCTCACTCTCATAGTCCGAAAAACAAAAAACATAAAGTCAAAAAACATACCTTGGGTGGGGATATATGAATTTAAAAAACAAATTACGTAAATCTGATGAGTGTTTCTGACTGAATAGACAAAAAGACGTTGCATTACATTCATACTAATATTATAAATTCGATAGTAACTCTGTCTGTCTGTCTGTCTGTTACCTTTTCACGCCTAAACCAAAGAACGGATATCGGTAAAATTTGTCAAGGAGTTAGATGCCACGCGGGCGAAGCCGCGGGAGGAAGCTAGTAATAAATAAGTATGTAAGTTCATCAAGTAGCAGATTGTCTTCATTTTATTTGTGCCGTCGGCTTTTACCAAAATATAATTTCACGTCATACTAGACTGTAGTCTACTGATTTATATACACCCAAATATAGGGATTAAATCAAACATCTAGCCTATCTGGCTATAGAATTGAACAAGAAACAGTGTTCAGTTCTTGAGGTATCCCCGACGGCCAGTTTCCTAAACCGCCACAGGATTTAGTTAACCGTCGGACGCACATCGCAGCAGATTAATTATTTATGGACGGCCCCCTACTGCCCGAGGGTAGGTTTAGCTCCCAGACGCTGTCCGATTCCTCTCTCATGCAAACTATTCGTCTTAACGCAAAATTGACGCGCAAACTTAAATATTTACAAATGGTATTTACGCTTCAAGCATTAAGGTCGCTTTTACTCTGTCTGAATAATTTAAAGGTCCTTTGTCTTCATTGTCCGGCATAAAGATCTGGGGGCTTGCGATGACCACCTTGTCATGGCAAGCTTTGCTGTAAATCTACGTTGCATCTTTGCCGTGGCGTAATCGCTTAAGCCCGCCTGGGCTAGTCCCCACTAAATGAATACCTATAAATTCGTACACGAGTTCATCGTTTCACTGTAGCTACATTATTATGATACAGGCGATGAAAAATCGATAAAACGAGGGTACGTCTTCCCTAACAATACGTATCGAGTTATGCGTACACGTCGTTTTAATCCTTAAGGCGTAGCAAAGCACGTAATATGTAGAAACCTTCTTAACCTAACAGGATTATCGTCGGAGGCAAGCATTTCACGGCCGGATCACGCCTTGCCATCGGCTCGGCTAAGGCACAGATTTTATTACACAAATGAGATTAATACTCAAACGCACATTGTTACGTAAAGCCTTAGACGGTGTTAACTGCTACGTGTTTCGTAGCGCGCGTAGGGAGAGTAAATCTGTTGAGTGGCGTAGCGGATCTACGAAACTTCTGTTTTTAGGAGTTAACCTTTTATTGAGATGTAGAGATTATTTCAAGTAGTCTTCATGAACATTGCAAAGTTATGTTTATGTAGGTCGTATACTAATGAATATTATTTGAACTCAGTACAGAACAAAGACAAATCAAAGTCGAACGCCGGCGCGTCTTTCACACACGCGACGTCGTGCGATACGAGAATTTCTCAGAGCTCAGATATTTTCGCGGTGTCAATTAAAACGGTAACAAATGTCGCCCTCAAAAAGGCCATTTGTAACGGAGAGACAATCATAGCTCCCGGCGTAAACTGACAAACGACGCCGCGATAGCGAACGTCTAAACCGAGCTTTTGAACTTCTTTGACGCGCAGTCGATAAGCGCGCCGCAGCGACAGGTTATTGTGTCTGTAGCGTTCTTAACAATGGTGTTCGTTTTGCAAGTTTTCACCCAGTCGTAAGTGGGTAAATGTGTTACCGATTGACGAGGGGAGGGACAAAAGCTTGAGAGACACACGACACTCATTCACAGCGAGGCAGCGCGTTGCCGCAACAACGGCTAAGATAATGATGACGTTTCCTTCAGAGGCACCCTTTAAACGCGCGATTGAATTAATTACCCTGTTAGGGTGTTCGTTAAATCGTATCGGTCCTATAGAATTCATGCGTTTTGTTTGACAAGCGAAGTATACATCCATACTAATATTATAAATTCGAAAGTAACTCTGTCTGTCTGTATGTTACCTTTTCACGCCTAAACCACTGAACGGATTTCGATAAAATTTGGAAAGGAGATATATGGTATTCCGGGGAAGGACATTGGCTACTTTTATCGACATACCACGCGGGCGAAGCCGCGGGCGGAAGCTAGTTTAATTATAATTTAAAATTAATAGTCTCACAATAATTTGCAACACCATTAAGATATTAATATATCTTCTTAGTCTTGTTTCAATATCGTGCAAAATATTACTTGTAGTAATAATCAACGTGGCAATGCTGCCCAGTCTTCTAGGCACGTTTCCGGATGACTGCAGCGATGCGGACGAATACTTCGATGCTTTTGTTTTTGTATTTATTTGTATAGTTAGTTAATCCGTCATTTAATTAGTACCTATTAGTATAGTGTAAACAAGTAGTTGTGTTAAATATTGTAAAAGAAATAAAATAAATAAGAAACTTGTAATAAATAACTAAAGTAAGCATTTCAAAATCTTCACATTTGAAAAATACATTAAGAAAAACTCTTGCAACCCTAACAAGACCACAATACCTTCCATCAAAAAGCACTAATGAATTAATGAAATGGTGTCAACCATAGGGTCGATCCGAAGGGATGAATTAGGGGATGAGTTTCTTAATTAGACAAACAAACATGACAGGTGTGGCGCCTCCACCAATTGTAAGCGTTATCTTCGCTATTGTCGGCATGTACGCGCTACGTCTTGAATTACAAAACAACTTGATTAACTTGGTTGAATTCAGATGTTGATCGTGAATAAGTTTACTATGGGAAAGTAGGGAATAACAGTTACTTTTCGTATTGTATTCATATCATACTGGTTTAAGAAAAACATTATATTTCAAGTTGTTTGATGTCTTTGAAGAAAACAGCTTTATAGGCTTATTAGCTGCGTCCCGCGGTTTCACCCGCGTAAGTCTTGATCCCGTGGGAATATCGGGATGGAAAGTATCCTATGTCCTATTCCAGGTCATGGTCTATCCATGTGCCAAATTTCATCGAAATCTGTTCAACCGTTTTTGCGTGAAAGTGTAATAAACAAACAAACAAACTCACTTTCGCATTTATAATATTAGTATTAGTATTTTATTATTGATTAATGAAAATAATGAATGAAGAGATATAGTTTTATGTTTGGTGTGGTATTCAAATCAATGCAGAACATCTATCATCATTTCGCCACTAATCCGATAAAACTGTTTTTTTTTTTCAATCAAATTCACTCTTGTTATTATTTTAATCTAGTTTAATTAGACAACTTCAGTAGCCTCATATAGGACTCTTAAAAAATATGTTTTTTTGTTGTTGTTTTAATTAGTTGTTTTTTTATTCCGTTTTAGCCGTTCTCTGTAAATAGCTAACTAAAACTAGCTCAACCTAACACCTACAGTAGAGTTAACCGGAACTTGCAGTAAACTTAAATCTGAGTATTAAAGTAGAGTATAATAAAGGTTGCAGGGCTTAGACCTAAGCCCTGCGGCGTCTGAGTCCTAGGTCATGTTACCTACGAGACAGGACGGTCAGTTGATACCCATGCTAGGCTTAACTTACTTAAGAACTGACTGAGATGCAAGTACCTAAGACCGAAGTACTCACACGGATATAAGGGTATGTGTCGTTAAGATTTTAGCGGATTCGGTGTTGAATTATGTCCGGTTCTACATTAAAATAATTCCTGGATTAGACTTGGTGTGGTTTCGTTTGCAATAACTAATTTCATTTTTGTTTTGTTTTTCTCTATTTCTTAATTGTTTATATTTACTTCACTAGCATTAACACGCGAAATTCCCCAGGTTTTTTTTTCGATTTTTCATCAAAAAATATTTGGCCTAGGTCTTATGGGGGAGGCGTGAGAAACGTTACAATGTATAATCAAACATTGGTTACAGTTGGACGTTTTAAATAAATCCGTTTGGCAGCTTTTTAGGAATTGTGCTTTTCATTTATTAGAATAAGTGTTTTACATCAACTCTTTCTCCTGATTCGGTACAGTCATCCAAAACGATGTAAGTAACCCACAAAGCGAAATTCTGAAAAGTTTTTTCTAAAAAATACTTATAATCCAGTACTTACCTACCTACTTATATCAGTCACCAATGCTTTTTAGCACACATCTACTTACATATTCGATTCAATATTTTTTATTTTTCCAATTCTGTTCTCTGTTCAGGCTGATGTAAGCATTTGCATTGTTTAGTTAAGCATTAGACCGTCTGGCCCTGGTCAGGTGAAAGTTTAGGGGGCCACTGTAAAGGGATTAACAGACGACCGTAGGTGTTAGTCTACATCCTGTCCACCTCTAAATTAAACTGCTAAACTTCATTTTTGAGTTACTGTTGTTGCTGAATTCAATTTAGATGTGAGGGTAGATTTGGGGTGAAATTAAATTACTTATCTATACTAATAAGAGAAAAGATTTTTAGTTTTTTTTGTAATGAATAAACTCAAAAACTACTGGACCGATTTTAAAAATTCTTTCACCAGTAGAATGCTAATTACCTATTATTATATAAAGATAACACGCGGGACAAGCCGCTGGCGGAAGCTAGTCTGTAAGTAAAAGAAAGTAGATAGGTTATATTACTCGCTCTGAATTTCAAGACAGTCCTAGCTGTTTCTGAAAAACAAAAAACCGCTTTATTGATTCAAAGATTCTGTGTGTGTGTTGCATTGGTGATACAGTTTTGTCCAAAAAAAATGTTTGGATGAAAGGAAAATGTGAAAAAAAAAATTAAGAAAAAAAAAATTGCATTGCCATTTTTCACATATTTTTTTTTCACACTTTTTGCAATGAGGCTGTAAGTGTATCATTTTACACACTCACAAAGAGAGGTATATTAATACCAGTATAACTTAGAAGCAAAATGAGTAGGTGTGCACGGATCGAAGCAGGTTTTGTTTTGTAGATTCTACCTACCCCCATGAAAAACAGGCATTAATTTATGTATGTATATTTGCGGATACCAGCCCGTATTACCTATTACCTATTACCTATATTGTATGTATTGATAATCATAGCCTTTTCAATAACAATATTATAATAATTAAACATCCGTGCTTTCCCCCCATAACAGAACACATAATTACGTTGTAAATATCGCTCAGACAAAGGCTGCCACTCGATGATGGCATGACACAGTATTTGCTAGGTTTCAGCATCCGGCACGCAGGACTTATCCAATCTAAATAGATCATCGCTCACGAATGGGCCTTCGATCAACACGCAAATCCAATAGTAGTCACTATAATAGTTGTTATGTTGTAGAATTGTGTAGGCATGTGTTTGCGGTAAAATGTTACCAAGGTACCGCACCGCACCACTGTAACTTGCGAATTTCAGAAACTCTGTAGTAAAGGGTCACTCAAATTTGAATTAAAAACCTTAAATTTGATGTTTATTTTAATAACTATTCGAATTTTATAGTTGGGAATAAAACAGTCAATAGTAACAAAAAGATAGCTGACGTGGCTCAAAAGGCTGCCCAACTTAAATGTGACTGGGCAGGACATGTCTGCCGCATGCCGGACAAACTGTGGGCCCAAATAGCGCAGAACTGGTGCCCTGAGACAGTGAGACGGGGTCGCGGCAGACCACGTAGGAGATGGCGGGACGAGCTGGATAGGTTCCATCAAAACTGGAAAGAGGACGCGCTGGCTCGCGAAAGATGGAAGGAGTGGAGGGAGGCCTTTGCCCAGGAGTGGGACAGCCTAGGCTAGGAAAAAAAAAAAAAAAAAAGTGACAAAAAAAATCCATGATAAGTATTAAGTTCTTAGTCCACTCCATTTTCTTAGTTGTTCCTATAAGTTTCCCTTTCAAGTATGAAACAAAATTCTGCCGTATGATCACTTATTGAATGATGAATTTTATTTTAAGAAAATCATGAAAAATTTATACTTCTTGAGTTTCATTTTAATTTTATTAATACATCTTCAATTTTTTATTTTATTTAAATATTTAACGAGTTTATCAATTTTTTTTTTAACCTCATTCAAAAATAACTGTAAAGAATTAAATATTTATTTGAACAACATACATAAAGCGTCCTATCCACACGTTTAAAACAGCCGAGTCAATTAAGCCCCTGCTCGCAGGGCGGCTCTGGATGAGACTTTTAGCGAAATACTTATGCTAACTCCGGAGTAAGTACACACGTCGCTCACGGTTCATTGTTAATGCTTTGTGACTCTTGTAACGTTACTAGAAGGGCCAGTCTTACGAAAATCTTGTTTTTTAGGAGATGACGAATGGATTAGAACGTATGTGAATTAGAAAAGATACTTAATATTTTTTTTGAAAATCAAGGAAATTAGCTTTTGTTTGTTCATAACTTAGAATGTAGATAGTTAAACCTCGTAATTATCATAACAAAATAGCTTCTAATTCATGAGACAAGATTTATATGAATAAGAAACTACTACTTTAACAACTAACGAGTTATGTTTTAAGTTTCCCTTTAAATCTGGGAAATTCTACGGAAAAACGAAACTTCCTTGATCTGAGTTTTCGAGTTTGAGGAGTCTGTTTTAACATGAGGTATAAAATACTGTGTTAGTAGCAATTAATAGTGGAATAAACTAAAGCAGTTTAAAGCAAATTAGTTCTTAAACTTACCTGGGGGTAGTGGCGTAACACACATAAAATAACAATCGACCGCAATGCCTTTGAATTCGTCTGCTCAACAACGTACTCGTAATTCAAAATGTAGTCGCAATCTCATCTCAGCGACAATTAATGACTGTCAAAAACTTGCCAAAAATGTAGGTAAATGAGATAAAGGTAAGGTAATAATAAGGTAAGGTAATGACGTATAGGTAGGTAGGTAGGTATTTGTTATTGTTTTTTACAGATTGCGACTGAGATTACAATACGAACGTGCTTAAAAATCGGGAAATGCCCCTGTGATAACTTAGATGTACGGCTTAAGAAATTTTTTATGACACATAATCTCAATTACCTACTTATGTGGGTAAACTATTATCAATGTAATAAAGACTATTTAATTGGCCGCGGGGAGTCCAGTATTATAATAATATCAGTCTTATCACCAATGACGCTTAAACCACGCTCAAAATTCCCCAAACACCGCGCTCTCGTCATCCAGTAACTTTATATCCGTGCTTTTAAGTTAAGGGTGCACGTTCCCAAAAGGTGTTGAATTTGATTCAGAACATATCTCTTTAAGCCCTTACATCCATTCAGACAGGTGCGTACAGTTAGATGTCAGTGACGTCATGCACCATTAGACGGATTTTGGAAAACGGATTTTCTGAGTGTGTGATTGGTAGAGAAGGTTTATTTTTTGAGTTTAGCAGAAAAATACCGTATCCGATTTTAGTGTGTATGGCAGTATGTTTGATACTCTGTTTATGTGCGATTTGTGCCCTTAAATATTAGCCATTCAAAGCAGATTAAAGTGCGAGTCAACATATCCCTGAAATGAAAATAAAAAATTAAAAGAATTTGACTTTACAGATGTTTTTAACTAACTAATATTATAAATGCGAAAGTGAGTTTGTTTGTTTGTTTGTTACGCTTTCACGCTAAAACGACTGAACGGATTTCGATGAAATTTGGCACAGGGGTAGACCATGACCCAGAATAGGACATAGGATACTTTTTATCCCGATATTCTTACGGGATCGAGACTTACGTGGGTGAAACCGCGGGGCGCAGCTAGTAGCACATAAAAGGAGCTACAAAAAAAAATGAGGCAGGTTCGTCACTGTTCCGATTTTTGTCAGCACTCGAAGAAATCCCGATTTTTCATCATTTAAGAACATGTAACACTAAAAACAAAACAAGATCGCGCTCTTCACATGTTTCCCCAATAATTCCTCTGTAGTATTGTTAAGGCTACACTACACAGAGCATGAGCTAATTCCTGTTAGTACAAAGTTTTAATTCAGTACTTACACAAGCCGACATCCCGGTCTTGTGTACCAACTCTTTTCAAGTGGTCTTGGCTCGGCTTAGCTTTGCAGCGCGTATTATGGAGTGTACTACAACAAATAAGTATTATTGTAGGGTGGAAGATTTTAAATTTCATGGTTTATTTCAACAAATAGAGTTAGAAACGAGAAAATCATTAACAAAATCATTGTTATGTAGGTTTGCGGTGTAAGTATTATCATCATAATCATTCTTTTGCACTCCAATGTGCCCAGCCTTTTCCCAATTATGTTGGGGTTGGCTTCCAGTCTAACAGGATGCAGCTGAAGTCCAGTATTTTACATGAAGCGACTGCCTATCTGACCTCCACAACCCAGTAACTGGGTAACCCGATACCCCTTGGTAAGACTGGTTGTCGGACTTTCGGGCTTCTGACTACCCGTAACGACTGTCAAAGATCCACGAATGACAGCCGGGACCTTATGTAAAGATGGTCACCTATTCACCGACCAACCCCAGCAAGCGTAGTTTAACCTGATGGACCGACCCGTGCGGCTGTTATTACTTAGCCACGAGCTCCTCCCATCATTCTCTTACTCGTATCTCAATAATATATTTACGGTCGGCGCAACTTGTCTCTTTCTTCCATACTTCTCTATCCTCATTTCGGTGGTTTGAAGTGTTGGTATTTGAAACTAGGTTTTAGATACAACTTTGTGACATATAGACCTCGCCCACGGCGACTTTTTGTAGCGATGCTGTCGCGCATGTGTATTGATACAGCCACGATGCTGTCGCCGGCTGTGTACCTTCGCCCCATTTCTGTTGCATGTTGCAAACGCGACTTCCGCGCGATAGTAGCGATGCAGAAGCACGTTTACAAAAGTGCGACGGCATCGCTACGAAAAGTCGCCGTGGGCGAAGGGCCTTATAAAGTCACTTGACATTTTTTCTGTGTTTGTCTAACTTAGTTATTACAAGTAAATTTCCATTGGAAAATATTTGAAAACAATGCTTATGCATTAGAATAAGCAGATTCCTTAAGCGTCATATTCCAATTAGCACATTATATCCGCTGGAAAAACAACCAAATCGGATTAGGCGCAATTCCTATCTCGTACTGATCGGTATTCGTTAAAACTCTTTACTCGTCTGTTTGTTTGACGGATGTGTAAATAAGTTAGTATAAGGGAAAATATTTAACTGACCCTCTAAAAACTTGTTGATTTTCTAATGACAGACACTTTTTATACTAATCAACCTCTAAAAACTTTTTCGCTTCTAATGATGAGCACTTTTTTAAATAAATGAGCCTCTTTTTAACTTTCGGGCCTTCTCTCACAGTTTGTCCCAGTGACTTAGTGACCAGAAGCGTGAGGTTAAGTTGAAACTGTGACCAATCGCTCTACATCCAAGTTGGTCGTAGTACCTTGGCTATTTAGTACTTTTCTGCCCGTTTTAACCAACACACTAAAAGTATAAGGAACCCCCTAAGCATGGTTAGGGGGCTAGTAGTAGGTGGCAGGCCCTTATAACAGCCCCTAAATCAAGCATAGGGGATCCCTAAACTTAGGGGATGTTGGTGAAAACGGACATTTGGCCCCAAAATAGGAATCACCATCAAAACTGGAAGGATGACGCGCGGGCTCGCGAAAGATGGGTGGGGGCCTTTGTCCAAGAGAAGAACAGTGCAGGTTACTAAAAAAAATGAATTATTTGAGGTAGGTCATGCAAACAATTTCATCAAGAAAAGTGAACTTTGAAATTAGAACTAAGAAAATGGCTCGATGAACAAAAATTAAACAATTGAACATCTGTTCTCTAAATCACTACGTGGCATGCTCGCGACAAAGTCTAGTGTTTCTTAGCTCGTTCTAAGAGCTCTTCGTTCGTCTGTCTATCTAATTGCGATTTTATGTAGCGAGTTAATGAACGTTGTATCTACAAACTTGCTCTGATTTGTACTTCTTGAGCAAAGATTAATGTAAAGTTGGGTATGGAAGTAACGTTAGCGCTGTAATTTTTTGATAGATTTATTGCAAATATCTACATCTACCTACATCTGTTTCATGTTCTGTACCAAGTTGTATATTTTGTGTTCCGTCGTTTTTACCTTTAGAAAACTTCAGAAATACCTTTTACTGTATTTATTAAGTAAATACCTAGTCCGCTTCATTCTTGTGATGCATTTTTCTAGTAAGAGTTTCCATATTCACGTTACCTACTAAATTTTCTACTTTCATAATTTCCAATAAAACTTAAATAAATATTTTTTACCCTAACTTCAAAAGGGACAGTCAAATTATGAATTACCCAATCACGGCAACCGAAATAAATAAAAGAGTATTACTTTTTTGCGGCACTGCGTGGCTGGCTTGCGGACTCGAAGCTAATTCGATTTAATTTTATGTCGGATTCGAGATAACACGTGTGCGAGGATTTGCGGCACACACGCTATGACGTCACATGTCATTAGTGTTTGGTGACAATGCTTTCAACTGATTTCGTTTGTGTGAAAGTGATCCCTTTTTATGCAGTTCTTTAATTATATAACGTTTACTTTAATCATACTAAGCCGGGTTTTCAGGAAAGCTATAACATTTCCACAAAAAAATAGTATACTTTTATAACCTTTAAGTACATATTTAAATAAATTAAAGTCGCTTTTCGTGTCTATCTGTGAGACTGCGTTGGTCTAAACTTTGCAACGGACAAGGTCATCGGTAGCAATTATAATTAATAATTAATTTGTTCCATCGATAGTAGCTACATTATCTCGCTTCCTACAACAACTAAACTCCCAAAGTTACCTGCATACCCGATAAACACGCTAGTCTACCCAAAATATGGTCCCACCTATCGCATTTAATTAATATTCAATTCCTCGTGTATAGTTTCATAAAGCAAGGGTTTAAACTGACCAGAGGACCGTCTCGGGCGGCGGGCGGGCCACAACTAAACCTCACTAATCCAAGCTGGGTATTAAATCGCTGCCTAGGTGCTAACCTCCAACTACCTTCCAAACTTTGTAGGGTTGACTGAACAGTGTTTCTGAAAATTGTGTAAGAAAATTCTTTGTGAAAATTTAAAATATTAGAATTGACAAAGAAAATTTGTAAGAAAGTTTCTAGGTCTACCTTCAAGGCTCTTACATACTGGCGCGATTCGTCGCGCGACGCGAATTTTAACAAAACAATTTCTGAGAAAATTTCACGGCGAGCAATGCGGCGGCGTCGCGAGCGCGACGAATCGCGCCAGTATGTAAGAGCCTTAAATCTACGTTCACTTTTTTTATTAATACTTTTTTGCAAATTGGTGAATCTTATTTTTTTTTAAAACTCAAAAGTTTTCCGACGACAAATTGCTCTATGATAATTAAATTTTTTAGTAGTATTAAAATATTATTACGTATATTCCAAAGGACTCAAAATAACCAAACGTATCCCCCTTCTAACGCATTACCTAAAGAACTTCCTAACGAAAACTATCTAAACTTACTTTCACCGATTACCGAAACTGAAACTCCTATTCAAAAGTACATAACCCGAAGACTAACACAGCTTAACGCACCTCCACCCTATTATTAAAAGATTATTGTGGCGCGAAATTTATAATTTCAATGTAACTACCCACTATGTTTTGTGAACCGAATCCCGGAACAGTATTATGTAAATTCAATAACTGCGCGTTCAAAGACGACTATTGTTTTCAACTGATACTCTAAATCAGTGTTCACCGTAATAATATTGAATATGGGTAATATTTGGGATTGTTTACCTTTGAGAATATGAAACTGTGGTATTCCACATGATAACATAGTTTTATTGTAAACGCGCTACATTAACTAAAAAAGTCGAGAGATGTCGCGAGACACCCGCTTGGAACCAAGTTTCTTTCGATGAATATTATGTATTTTAAATATTAGGCACAATTAAATATAAATAAACAACGTTTGAGTATAACTAAATGAAAAAAAAAATGTAGCAGTAGTGTCGTGACGGTCAACATGTTACTTTTTTCAGTCTAGCTCTCATTCGCCAAGTTTGCAAAGTACGTGGGGTAAGAAACTCAGACGAAAAATTTTCCTCATAAAAGAAAAGCGCGACAGATTTCCATTAAACGCGCCGTGCTATTAAACGGCTATAAAAAAGCGCATCGAAGCAGCAAAAACTATTTAATAACGCAACAAAGCAACGCTACAAAGCGTTGGGCGCCGTCGGCCGTTCCTTCCACCAGGATTAATTATTATTTTAACATTTCAGTAGGTTTTTTGCCGCGTCCGCGAGCAAGTCAAAAGCATTGCTTTCTCGCTTCAAAAGTTGCTAAATAATTAAGACGCCTTCTTAGCGACAGCGTTTCGACGTCCAAGAGAGACTAAGTAGGTGATTTTTCAGAGGAACCCCTCCTGGAAAAGATTTTTCCATTAAGTTCGTTTTTTGCGGCAGTTCGGTAGACGTCCAGGAAGATTATGTTTGTAATTATATTTTTACTAGCTGATGCCCGCGGCTTCGCCTGCGTTGATGTCGGTTATTATATACTAAAACCTTCCTCGAGAACCACTCTATCCATTGATGAAAACGGCATGAAAATCGGTGCAGTCGTTTTTGAGTTTATCACGAACAGGACGACAGACAGCAGCGGAGGACTTTGTTTTATAATATGTAAGGATTATAGGCATATAAAGCTGAAAAATATGTATATTTTATATAACTTTATAATATTATTGATGTTAGGTACATGTTATTTATTTTACCATCCATACTACACGTGGGCAACAGCCTCCACACGGTGGGTGCCTGAGGACGGACGGCGCCGCCAAGGCCGGCCCAGGAAGAGGTGCCGAGACGACTTAGATGCATACCGCAAGGGTTGGGTCGAGGTGGCCCTGGAAAAGAATGCTTGGAAAAAATTGGGGGAGGCCTTTGCTCAACAGTGGGACAGTGTAGACTAACACAAAAACATAAAAAAGAAACTATAAGAATAAGTAGCAGGTGGGAATTGTGACGATTAAAAAACTGTGCTAAAACTTGGTACCCACAAAGTCTAACAAATTCTTTTTTTCTATTGTCCTAGGTAAAACACTGCCTGTCCATTGCGTGGTGGAGGCAGTAGCCTCGCTTGAAGAAGGCGCATGGAGACGACGAGCCGTGGTGGAGACTGACAGTTACGTCATCATCCCTGCTGCCACCGCCTTCCACGAGCTAGTGCCTGCCGCCATGATGCGGCTGGGATACCCGCACGAGTTGGCTGCTTCTGCTAAAGGTATGTTAATTTTATTGAATATACTTTTGCTGTTTTTGGAAAAGATTTTTAATATCACTTGCACCTCATAAACCGACAAGGTCTATTATTATGGATAGAAAAACACATCACGTTATTCAAAACACCAATATCTAAAACCTTTAATTTCCTTGTCACCAGGTTCAGTAGTAATAAATAACTGGAAGCCGTTGCCATTCGAGAGGATCTCTGATGGTCCTCTGGCTACCGTCGGCGAGGTCTTGGGGGAGTTGACGACTGTCGCGACCCTTAGGATCCAGCTGCTGAGACCCAGGCCGACCCCCCTGCAGGACATTAAGGACAAACTCCTGCGGCTCTTGCTATTGCAGAGCAGACCTTTGCTCATGTCTACAGGATGCCCTTTGGATGAGGTAAGTTTTAAAGTAGAAGATTTGTGTAGTCGTGTGTAAATCAGTCTAACCAGCTAAGATACAAATAAATACAGTATAAAAGTAATTCTAAATTAAATAGGATTTCGGAAAATTTTGAACTTAGAGTCTAATGTTTTTGGAAGAATATGAGCTTAATAAACACATAACTCTCCTTTTCTGGCTTCGCCGCAGTCAGGTACAGGAGCTAAACGAAAGTTTTATAATACCTAAAAGTATCCACGGCAATAAAAAAAATTAGAAAAATGTATGACATTCTTCAGGATTCATGCTAACTAGATAGTGTATTGAAATCACAATACAACCAATTTGATACGATGGAAAAAAAACACGAAGATACATCTAAAAAAATATTTTAACGATTATAAACCATATTAATATACATGCAATAATTCTTTTTTTTTTGTCACACAACCAACATAATAATTATAATTATTCCAATAAATAGATTTTTTGTAAATACATAATTGCTTCTTAATTTGCAATAAATTACTAGCGTTGTATCATCGCTCTTCTCTTTTCTATGCAGTCCGATAGTGACCGCGCTTTAGCTGTTGTCAGCCTCTTATTAATAAAAATAGAGAACTTTATAAATTGTATCAAAAACGAAAAAGTAACTCCCATTTTTTGCAAATGCAACCCCTGTTATAAAAGAATTAAACCGCAAACAGTCGTCATAATCTTCCAACCACACGTACATTCAGCAGAGCTTCCGAAAACATCTGTCAAATCAAATTACATCAACCGATTGGGGCGTTAAAATCATCCTGATGGGTGACAATAAGTACACGGTACACCGAGCTAAACCAACATTCACAACGGAACGCCATGTCCTCGGTTTACCCCGGGAACAATACCCCGAACTAAACCTTTACCCTTACCCCTTACCCCCTGTTACCCCTTATTAACGTGGAAACACTGGAAACTCATTGTTTTCCATATTTTAAGCTCGCTTTGTAAGGCACGCTTTCAATCGAAAACATTTATCCTAGTAGGTATTGTTTGTTTTAACGATTTAATTAAAGATTGAGTGCTTATTTGCCTAAGATTCGTGATTTTGTTATTGTTTTTGTAGCTTTTATTCGATCTTTTTGTGGGTTGTTGGTAATTCTTACAAGCAATGTTTGAATTGCTTTCCTTAGAAGTAGTTCCTTTCCTCCGAAGTATGTGTGGTGTGGCTTTGAATGACAGGCTGAGGAATCATGTGATAAGGCAACAGTGCGGCTTAAAAGAAGATGTAGTGACAAAAATTGAAAAGAGTACCTATGCTTAGATGGTTTGGTCATGTTGAGAGGATGAATAAAAGGCGATTTACAAAAGGCAGATTTGTGTAGAAACGCAGGGAGGGGACGCACTAGGAGGACATAGTGACCTTATTGGTGATGTTCTTCAGAAAGGTCAGGTGCGTAGTACTCACAACCGGCGTGTGTCTATGACCAGATGTATGAACGTAAACGAGGCAAAAGGAGTATGTAAGGATCGTAGCAGGTGGCATTCTGTAGTTTCTGCCTACCCCCATGAGAAGAAGGCGTGAGTTTATGTATGTATGTATATGTCTTACAAGTACTTACCAGAGGAAAACATTCAAATAATTGCAGTCCTACTGGTGGTTCTTTGGGATATGTAACCGAAGTGATATCAAGGCGGCAGTCTTTATCAACTTCATAAGTAAGTAGGTACATACCTACATACTTACCTACATAGTCTTAAACTTTATTTATATCTCTCTAGGACCATTTTTGACCAAAATGTCCATACAACTATCGAATAAAACGTCAAAAAAGTACAAACGTTAAGAAAACTTTTACATAACAAACAATGATATAAATGCCTATCTTCCAAGTCTACGCTTGCCAAATAGCTTTCATTTGCCAAAGTACTGGCACTCGAATCACTCGATATCGACGAAAATTAACAAGAATTTCGGATGAAAGACGAAGAGACAGATTATCAAAACTGTTCGTTAAGTAGGCGCGCGTTCTTCAATTTGGTCTTTATAATTGCGAGGTGACTGCTAAGACCCTGCTAATAGGGATCATCGCTCGGGGGAAGAATTAAGGAAGCATTTGTTTTCATGTTCGCGGCTCAAGTTTAACAATGAGTGGGCTCATAGACATTTTGATGTCATGTTTGGAGTAAATGTTGTTTTTAAAAAGTTGCATGGATGGATTAATTTAATACCTACTTTATGTGTCACTGCATGTTTCTTGATTCAATTAAGTTTGTCATGTTTTTGCTAAGTTCAGGTGTTGGCTTTTTTGTTTGTTTAGGCCGAATCTTGCAAGCTGAATTAAAACCACTTCCTCTTATCCTAGGGAGTTGATGCTTGCAGCATAGTTAAACCTATGTTTCTTAACTTTTCACCATTATTGTAACTAAATTTAAGATTCCAGAACTTACCGTATAACTATAAATAATGATCTTCAAATCTGTATTTAAAAACCATGTGAATAAGCAAATTCAGACGAGACTATTAAGAAAACATCTACTCCAAATTTTCAGCAACTCAGTAAGTTCTAAAGAGATTTAAAGCTCTTACTCGCGATAGAGAACAATTTGTCGACGCGATGAGCACCTGTCTCATACGCAAGATCTCCATACATAATAAATTTAATTGAATCTCCGTCTCATCCGCGCCTCGCAAGGCCTTATTATATTTTCTAAATATCCACCTTGTAGCGAACGGGTTAGGGCGGCGGGGGGTTGCCCTCGTCTTGCCAACTTGAGCCACACCGAAAGAGGGTTAAAAGGAGTTTTAGATGTACGAACGCTTTTGATCTTATTAATACCATAAAATAATGCTTTATAATCTTATTAAACGCGAGGTTAGCGCTCCATGCGCGCCCTCCAACCATAACCGGCTCATGGATATTTCAATTTGGAGTTTGCAGTGACATCGTGTAGTGGGACGGTTAAGTTGTACATCATTTTCAATGTTTCATAATATCTTGAAGATAACAAATGAAGATGTTAACGGTTTAATAGACAGCTAGAAACAAATTGAAGTTGAAAAGTCGAGTCGAAGTTGGTGCAAATGAACCAAAGGAACTCCCGACCGGGCAAGATAATCAGACATCTCGAACTTGGAGTTGTTAGCTAAACGCCAGATGAACTCGGCTCTATGATATTATGGTAATTTATCGCACGCCAATTTGCGCCACTTCGATTTTAACTCGAAGCAAACTTTTGGACGCTTTAGGAATATTTTATCGAAGGGGTTTCCCGAGTGCCACCTCGATGCAGGATCAATTTTAAACCATAAATCTTCTTTAAGACTACTTTCTTACTTAATTTCGAAATCTCTTTGAGTTTTCAAGGTTCTTTGTAACGGGTTACAATTTAATCACTCCTTCAAGCGTGCGTAAGTAGCGTATGTACACACAACGAAAATAATATAAGATAACACTAAGCCTATTGTGTTCAAAGTTGTCCTTTTAACTACGAGTATATCAAGAAATGTTCGCAATCACACACCGAATTACGTACTTAGGCGGATTACACGTGACGCGAGTTATCACGCGCAGGCGCCAGCTCTCGTAAATCTTCCATGAAGCTGAAACAGACAATATCTGAAAGCAAATATGGCCTCACTATTTAAAAATATAAAACAAAGAAGCGGATTAACGTATCACTCGAGCGCGGCGCTAATACCTCTGACATGATTTATAGGCACAATCTCGATGTGTAATACTTACAGTTAATTTAACGTCTGATTTAGCAACACTGCGAGCAGGCCTGCGCCTGACAACTGGCTTGACGTCGTAATCACTGGCATTGTTCTATGTAATCTAGCGATACGAGCAGATCTCACTTGCATAACTGTCAAGCTGGGTAAACTGCGCGACGGAGCTATAATCTGACAAGTTCTTTATGATTGACTACTTGCTGTGCGATTAATACCTCTCTAAACATGCACTCCTTTTATCACGCTGAACAAATATGTAGTTGTGAAATTTAAACATCGCATTGGAATCATTCCGAGTCACACGGTTGATTTGCTGCTCAAACAGCGGCGTCGGATCGGCTTGAGGCATTTCGGGTGCTTTGTTTAGCGCAGTCGGTGCGGTAACGATGCAGGGAGCACTTAGTCCGCGGCTGTGCCGGCGCTAGTTGAGGGCGTAGTGGGTGGATGCTAATTGTTGAGACGCCCTTCCCGCTCATTGTTTTAGAGCAGACCATGATTGAAGTTTCGTCGGCGCACTGGAGTGATGCGCACTAACCACCGAGTAAACACCTCACGCCGAGCGCGTCAGAAGCCGACCGCTCGCGCATGACACATGCATTAACAGCCGACCTAATATTTTCATAATCTAATGGCGATGTTCTGTGAAACAATGCTTCGTGTTTATTCAAACAATTATCTCTGTATCTGTTGCTGGTTAGACTGACCTCTTTAAAATCGTCTAAAATTGTTTGCGGTATCTTGTTGTTTTATTTACTGTTCGAGTTACGTTTGGTGACCTTCCTTTTAAAGTGTTTCTTCTTGTTACAGGTAACATTAGCTCAGATATGTCGCGGACAGGACCGTACGCCGGGGCCGCACAACTTCCATGAGCCGTCTGAAGAAATGCGTCGTAAATTTGAATCTTGGTGGAGTGCTCAAGTGACACCCCGACCGCCACCATTCAGCCCTCGTCGATACCCATCGCCTGGTCCTAAAACTCGTTCACCTACCTTGAACACTATACCAGACCACTTACATCCAGCGTTACAGACAGTCCAAAGTCAATATCCTACTCAAAAGACTAGAATGCGTACAAGTTTTGATCCAGAATTGGAACTGCCTAAACTACAGCGTTGGTTTTCTGAGAATCAACATCCCAGCAGACAGCAAATACAACAGTATGTCCGAGAGTTAAATAACTTAGAATCGAGGCGAGGACGAAAGCCCCTCGACGTCAACAACGTTGTTTACTGGTTCAAGAATGCGCGTGCTGCACAGAAACGTGCTGAGCTTCGGAATATTGGTGGACTGAGCTGTCACCTTGGGGTGAATGGGTTCAATAGCAGGAGTCACAGTCCGACAAACGGGTCATTGATGGCTGGCAGTGACACTTACGGTTCTCAAGACCACAATTCAATGAAGAGTCCTATTCTATCTGGCAGTCCGGGAAGATACCCGATGTCCGTTATGTCTGAAGACAATTTATCCAATGGAGGTTCTGACTTAGAAGATGATGGAGGTGACATACATCCAGATGATAGGCCTGAGAGTCCTGATGCGCCTCTCTCTTTGATCACAACTAAGAAGAATATCGATCATGATACAGATGATAGACCCGAAGAGTCACCAAAGCCACCCGATATAATTAAGGTGAGTTTCTATACCTACATTGATTATGACAGAGAAGTCTAGACACGATTGTACAGTCTTGAATAATAAATTACTCATGATTCGATTTTTATGGTCACGCTACCCGTAACCATACCTTTACTCACAGATATATTACGCAACAAATATCTCATTAGACAATATAGGTACTAATAATTTATTTTTATTGTCACAGGTACATGACATCAAGCAGGAGCCGAGAGATTTGAGTAAGCCTGACAACACAATCTCGCCGCAACGTTCTCCGGCCAAGAACAGCGACAGTTCACACAACAACAACAGCAATAACAACAACAATGAAGACGAGAACGGTGTTGGGGACGACCATGATGGTTCTGATGAGGATGTTATCCAGGAACGTCACTACGGGCCATCTTCCCCGCATCTAGATCGTCTTCCCTTCCCCATGGTGCCTAACCACCCCATGTTCGGCCACGGTATCATGTACATGAGCCAATACATGAGTGGGTTCCCCGGCGTCGGCACAGTCCCCGGAGAAGGCGCCAGCGGCCTCAACCTGGCCCTCGCAGGAGCTTCAGACGAGCGCCGCAAACGCAACCGAACCTTCATCGACCCTGTGTCGGAGGTCCCCGTACTAGAACAATGGTTCTCAATGAACACCCATCCCTCGCACAACCTGATACTTAAGTACACTGAGGAGTTGAACAGGATGCCTTACAGGCAGAAGTTTCCTCGGCTGGAGTCGAAGAACGTGCAGTTTTGGTTCAAGAACCGAAGAGCAAAGTGCAAGAGACTGAAGATGTCGTTGTACGAGCCGTCGTCGCCCGGACACTACTCCCACCCGGGACACCCTCACGCTATGGCCGAAAGGAAACTGGTGTGAGCGAACTGCGCTCAATGTTAGTAAAATGTGAGAGATTTTTGTGTTTGTGGCGTCGCAGCATATACACGAAAGACTGATATCGAATCGTTTAATGGTGTGCAGTGCCATGTTAGTATTAAGATGACGACTTGCGCGTCATCCTAACTTTAAACAGTTCGTATTATTCAGAGGACTTTATTAGTAACTGTTTAGATTATTAACGATCATAGTTTTGCTTAAGGTAGACTAGACATATTGTAATGCGATATCATTATAAGTTTAAACTAGTAGTATCAAGTTATCTGATAGAGCGATCACATCGTATTGTTTATTGTGTACATAGTTGTAGGTACAAAATTACTATCAAAGGACATGTCACAGTTATTTGTGAAGGAATCTCAATATTTCTAGTAGTATGTGTGTACATAAGAAACTCAACACTCGGTTTTTATTTATAAAATTTTACAGTAGTTGTATAAATCTGTTGTTAGAATGTAATTAATGGATACTCTCATTAAAAGTTCCACTTAAATTATAAAAGCGAGGTCAAAGTATAGAATGGTATTCAATGTTATTCTAATTATGTACATTATTTGTATAATTAGTATTGAGTCATAGTAATAATGATATTATATTGCACATAGTATACTGGAATCGATATTTCTGATATTATCGGTCGATGTTCGGCGGCCGAATGGTTACGCACATTCCGTATTATGTACTCTTTTGTTATAGATGTTAATGCTTCCTCAATCCAAAGATCGGTTAGAATTGTAGAGTGATCACGTAATTACTGATAATCAATTAGTCTCCCGTTGTACTGGGCAAAGCGTTTGGGTTGCAGTTAGAATAGAAATGGTGGCAATATATTAAATCGAGTCGCGCTGATTACTCTATTCCGAATAATAAGCGGTATGCGTTGATGATGTCGGCTCGTTTTGTGAAGGTTTATGTGCGGGGTATTTCATAGTTCATAATGCCGCTTTGCCCAGTTAATCGGTTTACACCAAACAGTTTATGTTACAGTATTCACGCATTTATCGATTGAGGCTGTTTCGTCACACTCTTGTTTTATAGTTTTAGATGCATCATAGTTGTAATACGACAGTTTGTTTTGTTGTTCCCATGTTATGCTTGTTTTCGTGAAGCTGTGATGAAATTTCCAAATATTGTAAATATTTTATTAATGTTAAACATAAGTTTTATTGTAAAACTACGTCACTAGGCTCACACGAACAATTAAAGCATTGCCGCTTAGGTAAAGAAAATATTGGCTAAATGTTTATTCGATTCAATTATATAAACGAAAATTTAATTGAATATAATATGAAAAGATGTTGTTCTTTTATTTACAAAACGTAACCATTATTTTTCAAGAAAAAATTATGGTACCAAACTGTCCTAAACACTTACACTGAACACTACTCATAGATGTTTCTACATTCATTACCATTATTACCATTATTATTCATTATTGCATTGCTACCTGTATTTATAGGTTTTCGACAGTTGCTGAATGCAGACAAGTAAAAAACTAAATACCTACATATAATCAAACGTGAGTCTGAAACAGCTGTTTGCACGAGTTCATAATGAAGTTCATTGCAATTAATTTATCAAACATCATAAAAGTACAAAACATAAATACAATTAACGATAGCAGACCGTTTTGCTTTATCGAAATACAATGATGGTAATAAAAATACAACTTGCACCACAGAACATTACAGTATAAGTATACTTAGCTTATCTGAGCCTACACTTAAACACAAAGCAATAGTTTACTGCACTTATCTAAAAGGGAATTCCAACGCCTAACAATAGTATCATATACTCTATCGCTAGTTTGGTAGATGCTCAGTGTATTCTGGCAGGCGGTTAAAAAGTGAACTTTAGACAAAAGTACTGAATTTGACATCTTGTTGACATTTGCCACTGCAAGTAGCGCCACTACCAAGTACCAAGGTACACTGGGCACCCTCTAAACCATTGTGGAACGAAACATGTGTCAATAGTTATCTCCGAAGCTTCGACGGAAGCGGTCGTCGGGACCCAAATCACCTGTCAAAGTTGCAAGTCTTGGCGTAATCGCCAGTATCTACAGACATCTTTGTCAACACTTCGATCTTTGTGGTGAATGACCGGCTGTTTCGGGGTTTCGCACAATATTAGGCTGGCTATACTATACTAATGGTCGTGCAAGGCACAAGTTCCAAACTTTGACTCTGAGACGAGTAACTTTGTAGTTTAGTCGTGGTAAGTAAGCACTTGAATTAAAGCTCAAACGAGAGATTGTACTACTTTATCTACAATAATTAAATACAATATTTAAGTGTAGAACAACAGTTGATAAATTTAATACCTTATTTTAAAATCAAAAGCAAATAACAAAGACCCAGAGAAAGAGAGAGAGAGAAAGAGGAAAGTAACCTCATGATCTGTCTGAAAGTTGGTTAAGGTTGGAATCCCACACCTGAATATTAATCACTGTGACCTACAACTACTACTTACTGTAGCTTATGAGTCTGTGATGACAATGAATTATGAAAAACTAGCTGTTGCCCGCGACTTCGTCTGCGGACGGATGAAAAGTAGCCTATGTCCTTCCAGGTCATGGTCTACCCCTGTGCCAAATGTCATACCAATCCGTTCAGCCGTTGACGCGTGATGACGTGACCAAGGGAAATAGGGATTCATTTTTTTTAATAAATATAGATAGATAACAAGACCCTGTACTAATTAAATATCTAAGATACTACACACATTTGCTGCTATAACGTTTCAGTTAGGCGCTGATTTCAAAGAATCTTCAGATTTTATATTTCTGGTTGATACCAACTAAAGATGTTCTAAGAACATTCATTTAAGTAAAATAAATAAGTATGTACTTGGAAATATGAAGCACACTTTTTGCGCTGATATGATCGTCGTGACTGCAAGAGTGCCGCTCGGCTAGAACGTTCGAACATAGGGCGAAACGGATTATACCAATTAGAGAGATTTAAAGTTCGTTCGCGGAATCATTCTTTGATCGTGCACACTCCGACATTCTTATCCATTCTTTAGCGTAGGTATTCGCTTTTGAATAGCATCTTAATTATTTGGAACTCATTAAGAAAATTTTCGAGTTCGTAAAGTATGTTCTAATGATAAGTAGGTATTTACCTGAAGCATCTATTTACTTTGAAAATGTAACTTTTTAATGATGGTGCTAGGTGTAAAATAAAACATTTTTATTCTGAGTTAAGAGATACGCTTCGGTGTGCGTTTGCTATGATAAATATAACAGGCGTTGTTTATTTTTTTTTAAATAAGTTATTATTCTATGTGTATGTTTGGCCAATCTTACTAATTATTATTAGAACAGCACCTTAATTGCGTAATACACGATCAATCAGAATTGGAATCAGTTAAAAACAAATGTCTAATCCATTGCATCATAACTTCGTTAATTACGTTGTTGAGCAGATTTTTTTTTCGAAGTTATGAATCAATGGATTAGACATTTGTTTAAAACCGATTCCAATTCTAACCGATCGTGCATTACGCAATTAGGGTGCTGTTATGAGATGTATTTCAGGAGCTTTAAATTGTTATTAAAATGTCCAATTAATAAATTATCCTTTTATTTATCTACACGTCGCCGTCGGCCGGATATACTTACGCAGATTAATATTTCAGCAATGAAACTCATTTAATAGAGCACAATACGCAGCTACTACTGATACAAAAGCACATTTAAATTAATCCAAGTCATTCAGGCTTTTTGCCGATGATACCAACGGCATTGGATTGATTGATTTCGTGGATCAATCAGTAAAGGAAATTAATATTAAATTAATTAGTAGAGTCTGACAAAGTATCTGAAAATTGTTTCTTTTTTAAGGTTTCTATGTTGTAGACATACCTACATAAATCTCAAATATTATTGTGAATAAGGCACGCAGGCCGCAGCGCGGCATTTATTCGGAAGGCATATTTCATTAGTATAAAACTTTTATACAAGAAATCGTGTTTTATCAACTCGTATTGGGTACAATGGTGATTTTATCGCGGGTGACCACTAAAAATCAGCGCTATGCTGCGGGTAATACAGCATCATGCTAAGTAAAAGCCTTCTTGTCACAGTTACGGCGTGCAGCTGCCGAATATTTAAGTTCTATTTTCGTGAGTATAAATCTGTTATTTTTTTCGACTTAACTTATATTTTTGTATGCACGTGTTTCTGTGACAAATAAATTTTCTTTCTTTTCTTTCTTTTCTTTCTTTTCTTTCTTTTCTTTCTTTTCTTTCTTTTCTTTCTTTTCTTTCTTTTCTTTCTTTTCTTTCTTTTCTTTCTTTTCTTTCTTTTCTTTCTTTTCTTTCTTTTCTTTCTTTTCTTTCTTTTCTTTCTTTTCTTTCTTTTCTTTCTTTTCTTTCTTTTCTTTCTTTTCTTTCTTTTCTTTCTTTCTTTCTTTCTTTTCTTTAATTATTTTTACTAGGATATCGGTCTCTATTAGTTGGGCTAAAAAGACAGGTAACAGTCGCTCCAGGTAGAAGAATAGGACATTAGGATGCTTATAGAAAAAAAAAACAGTATAGCCTAGGTATGTACAAATAATTACATCACCCATGGAACGCTTTGTTCTCTATAACACTGACCTTCAAGACAACCGTTTTATTTCCAAGCCAGTCAAGAAAAAAAATAACTTTGTCATCATGTTAATATCAGTGGGGCATTAAGTTTTAATCTAAACAAACTGCCTGCCAGCGGAGCCGGGCATTTATGTTAGTTAACCGTGGATTATGACGGCGTGTAATAACGCTATTTATTATATTGTGCCTAGTTAGTGCTAGGATGGTATGTTGAAGGCTCGGTAGTAAGGAGAAAACATAAGCGCTGAACTGACGTTACATTGATTAGAAGATATACAGCGTGTAAAAATACCCTGTCCGATCCGTGAGGGCGTTGTTTAAGAACCATAATGAGAGCCTATTGATGTGGTATTTTTTGAAAAAAAAAAAAAAAACTTTTTTTTTCTTTTTCCATGGCCATTTTTTTTCAATGGGGAATTTTACCGGGTTATGACATAGCTCGCGGGCGGCTGTGTACAAGTCATTACTTATAACCGCTGTAGAAAATGTATAATGAAATTGGGGTAATTTAGATACTAAAACGTGAATTTTAATTACTTAGTATTAACTAATTATTTTCACAAAAACCAAAAAAATACTTCTTAGTAATGATATTGCGGTACGTAGGCCCCCCTTTCAGATCGGACAGGGATTTTTTTACATGCTGTATACCTGGAAACACTTAGGTATGACGGAATCGGTTGAGCGGGTTGTTTTACGCGGCACTGCGCGCAGTTCCAGTAAGTCATTTGAATAATCAACAACGGAGATCGAGTATATTGCGATACCTACACATGCATTATGAGTGCTAGAGTGGGTTTCATCAAATAGTTCCTTTGCCGTAATGAGATAAAGATTTTTTTTTCGGGATTTCATGTTTACTACTAACTACTTACTAATACCAGTATTTTACATGACGCGACTGTCTATCTGACCTCCACAACCCAGTAACTGGGTAATACGATACCCCTTGGTAAGACTGATTGTCAGACTTTCGGGCCCGTAACGACTGCCAAAGATACACGAATGACACCCGGGACCAAGGAGGAGTCTCGGTATGCAAAGATGGTCACCCATTCACGGACCAACCCCGGCAAGCGTAGCTTAACCTGATGGATCGAACCGTGCGGCTGTTATTACTTAGCCACGAGCTCCTCAAGGATTTGGACTTGGTGGATTAATTAAGTTAATTAAGTACGTGAAGTCTACTAATAGAACCTCTTCGTTAAGTAAAGAATGCTCTTAATAATGTGTGAATCGACGATCAATTTCTTTAAGAAAATCTAACTCTTGCAAAAATGCGGAAAACCTAATTACAAGTTTTATTTTCTCCGGCCACTTAAGGAGAGTTATTAAGCCGAGTGCATACCGTCTGACATGCCCCCGGTACGGTACAAGACAAGACAGTAAAACTCTAAGCCCGCCTCATAGCGGAAAGATTTACTAGAGCAACTTAATACGGCGTAATATCGCTGTCTGTCCTCTGCCTTACAGCCCAGATTAATAACAAATAGGAGCTTGTTATTGTTTATGTTGTTGTTATTATGTTGGTCTTGAGGGTTGGTCTTGGAACTATAGTTATAGTTGGTTATGGTCCTATTAAATCAGACTCATAGCAGTTTGGAGAGCATCAAAAGAATCTTGACCAGTTAGGATTCTAAAGAACTTGGGCCTCCCCGCGGGATTGAACACATCGTGGACAGTCCCACACGCTAATAATTTTCTGAATGGCTAATCTACAGTCATACAGCATTATAATGCAGCTCGTGCACGCACACGAGACACCAAAAATGTAGTTACACAGTCTCCTTTGTCTATGACACACTAGCTGTTGCCCGCAACAACGATCAACGATGAAATGTAGCCTGTCCTTCTCCAGGTCATTGTCTACTCATTTGCCAAATTTCATCGAAATCCGTTCTACCGTTTCAGCGTTAAAGCATAGAAACACAAAAACTCACTTTCGCATTTTTATTATCAGTTGGAAGTTTGGATGTGTTATTTTTTAGGCCATGTCTTCAAATTATCCTGCCTAAGGTAATACTGACAATATTCATACTCATAGATCACTATTACCTCATGTAGCAAAAGTTTTCCCACTATGATTGTAGACAAACATTCATATAATAATGTTACAGTAAGGTTAAACACAGCAATGGTCCGGCCCCTCGGCCTATCTGCGGGCTTAGTTATGATATAACAAGGAGGTCGGCTAAGCCGAGGCTTACCGTAGATTTTATTAATTGACATGACATTTTTTGTTGACCAAAAATGAAAGGGAGTTGGATATTTTGGATAAGAGGAAGTGGGAAATTGTATGCTTCGAGTATTTGACTGACTTGTTGACAGTTCAAAAGTACCTTTGATGGTCCCACTGAAATAAATGCCTTGATTTCAGAATAGTTTTTATCGGTTGAGAATGGTGAGCATCAATGTATTCAGCTCCATCCGGTTAGACTGGAAGCCGACCCCAGCGTAGTTGGGAAAAGGCTACGCAGATTGATTGGTTGAGAATAGTCGTAGCTTTGTAAGAAAAAAAGGTTGTTTGACGGCAATCTAACAAAATTTATGAATGCTAAATAGTGAAAAAGATGCTAATGTGACAAAAATGAGATATCATATATCATCATCATCAATTCAGCCGAAAGACGTCCACTGCTGGACATAGGCCTCCCCCAAGCACCGCCACTTCGACCGGTTCAAAATGAGATACAGATCCAAACAAAACATTAAGCATTAACTTACATATAAACGGCTAAGTGGGCAGTAATTTTGTTTACCAGACAAATATTGTCTCTGCTTACTTAGTCCCTAAAAGCAGCGAGAACATTCTTATTACCGTTAATCTCCTTATTTTGATGAAAACCGTAATCGCACTTTCTTTAATAACTCCCTATTTGCCGGGGCCATAACTCAGGGCTGATCTTACATCGTCTTAAGAAGATGAACCACCCCCGGATATGTTACTCTCATTTTCGCTGCCACCACTCTAAGTTATATCTGTGCGTCCACAGTTGAAGATATTTTTGGTGAAGTAGGTAAACGTGTTTATTCCAGGCTTTACTATTATTCTTGTTGTTATTGTTTAATTAATATCGCGTCACACAGTGTTTTGTATAAAAAAACACCTATATTTAAGAGACCCTCACCACTACGAATTTTATTTCATTCATTAACATTACATTGTGTTGAACATTACATATTAAATTAAGTTATCACATGCATTTAAATACCTTATTAAAATTGATGTGAAATGTGAAAATTATTTAATCATTTAGCCATTTTTCCTATCAGCAGGCGTAGCATGAGCACCGTTTTGTTTTGCACGGAAGAGTAGACAAAAATGACGTTTCCTGTAGACAGTAGACAGTACGAGATGGCAGCAAAATAGAAAGAGTCAACTGCACACTTTTTACGAAATTCACTCTTTTACATAATTCGACTCGGAATTCTTTGTTTTGTCATAGGATTTATCGATTGTCAGTGTGATTTTGACAGTAAGGATAGAAAACTTTCTTCCGAAATAGTCTACATACAAAAAGACGTAGACAAAGATCGTTAGAAATGAAAGACAATATGACAGATTGTAGAAACATTTCTACGGTGGATGTCAAAAATGAAGAAACGAACTGTCACTTTGTATAGAAAAAGCTATGTCTATTCTTCGTAGAGATAGAAAGCGCCATACTACGCCTGCAGGACGGCTATAAAATTTAATTTGTAGATTTTCCCCAAGAAGTCCACAAAGTGCTTAGAGGTTCATCCCCTACAAGTATTTTCCAAGAATTCACAAATGCAAACCAATCAGCAATGATCTTTATTTTCTCAGAGGGATGGGTGCCTCAGCAATTGGATGATACAGGGTGGCCAGTACTCATCTCCTGTCAAGCTAGGTAAAAAATAATTATTATGAAATAAAGTCGTCGTTTTCTTGTCTGTCTGTGTAGCATCATTGACAGAATTTATTCCAGAAGATTTATGTGATAATGCATAATTATCACGGATATCTATGATAATTATAATACAGTATTTTCGAAGTTTTTTCAAGTCGAAAAACCGACTTGAAAAAACTTCGAAAATACTGTATTATAATTTCTAAGGTTCTTATTCGCAGGGTCGGCAGTTTACTTTAAAACAAATAACACTCCATATTACATTGTTCTTAAAACAATAACCAATTATTTGCTCCTCAGTCGCGTAGTCGGTACGTGTCCCGTTTTTTGTAAAGGACTAGCGCGTCGCGGTCGGTGTAATCTGGAATCTCCCGCCGCCAATTTATTTTCATTAGCGATCATCCTCGGTTAATTTTATTCCCTACTTACCCCGCCAAGGATCGGAGACAAACGCTATGTAGTAGGGAGACGGATTTTGTATGACTTTAGAAGATTGATTGAATATTATTTGATTGAGTGTTAGAATATTGTTATTTTGAAGAGCTTAGGTATAGTTAGTGGTTTTATTTCACGTTAATATTTTCTTGGAAAGACTGAAATTGTTATAATAAAATGTTTATTACATGACTTCCGAACGGAAAATTGATTTTTCTTTTGATACATTAACACTAGAAAGATTACATTTTAAATTATTTGTAAAGCCATAAAGATCAAATTCAGTTTACAATAATTGTAATTGTAATTTGAGACGGGTACTTTACATTACCAAATGATTACACATTTACTTATATATAACCACACTGTGACATTAAGTTTATACTCAATTACCTAATTGTAAAAAAAAACAAAATTAAACAACGTTTTTTAAGGGAGATAATTTATAAGATGTTATGGGGTTCTATAATAAAATAAATAAATACATTTTTGACACCCCTGTGCCAAGTCTAATTTCAAAGTCCGTCTCCATTCTATCCTCCAATCCGCTCCAGTCAGTATCCAGAGCCACAGTATCTGTGAGTTGCTTAATTCATTTCCACAGGATAATATTATTTTTTTACTCCCCCGCTTTTTGTGATGAGCCACGGCTTATTTTTTATTCATTGGGGTGGATACTCATCTCAATTCATCCGCTGTTCGTTTAGATTGAGGTGTAATCAGGTTGACAGTTGCTTTGTCAAATGCGTTTAAAATTTAAATGAAATTGAATCAAAATATGTATTTGTTTTGATGAACAGAAGATGTTGAATGTTTTTTTTTTCAATTATTTGTTGTTAAATGGTGTTGGCAAAAGCTTAGTACCTGTCTGACTTGGTAGAAGGTACTGAGAAATATTATTTTCAACCGAAACGCTTAATAAACTCTCCTTTGTTCTTGTGACTGGTCGCCATCTTGCAGTTACTACGAGTATTAGGTACTTGTTTTTACTACTTCACTGTAATTTTTACGATGGGAATAGAATTTTCTCCAAATTCAATTTAATAGTGATTTGCTAATCGCTCTTTTCTGATAATGTCGAGGTAACTAGTGTATCTTTCTCATTCATTCATTTATTTTTTCATTCATTCATCTCATCAATGAAACTTATTTTCAAAAGTATAAAATAATTTAAAAATAAAATTTTCTTTTAAATCTAAATTCTTCGAGCAACAAGAAAACTTAGCTTTTACAAGGAACGTGCCTACGCAGCTACGCCGCCTACGCCGTAGACCGTCTACGCGGAGATGTTTTTATCGCAGTATGAGTTTGTAGTCCGTATAAACGATAATATTCGCTTGCTTGAATAGTCCAAAATGAGCAATCAGTATGTGGACGTATTTGGTATAATAAAAGTAAACATGGTTTCCTTGAGCATATTCCAGTACCTATATTAGTTATTTTCAATCGTTCCACTACATGGCTAAAACTTATTCTCAAATCAAAAGAGAAAGACACCACCCTCTTCACCCTATCTAAAGTTACCTGTCTACGAATAGTAGGAGACTTATGTTATTAAATTACCGTAAATTCATATAAATGATACATCTAATCCAAAGCAACCCAATGTCCTATACAAAAACCAACCTTATTAATTCAAAACACAATTGCATTACTATACACACACGTTAGGCCACAAAACCTGCGGGCAAAATTTTATTCTTGCTAAATCTGTGCTCGAATTAATTTGTCGCGCAAAATTAACGCATGAGTAACGTCGCCCGCCCTGACATCTAGCTAAATCGCACTTATGCAGCGCAATACCGGGGAAGTATGTTGAGCTGATATTACCAAAATATAGGGTTGTTTTTGTACGATTTTATGCGTGAGGTTAGACGAGGGGAATTGTTGTGTTGCATCTACTCCTGTTATGTTGGTAATATTAGTATATAATCAAGTTAATATTAATCATTAATATATTAACATAATCTTAGATTTCAGAGTATCTGAAGAGATACTTAGATCTTAGAGATTGTAATGGTGTAAAAATGACTTTGGTCAAAACTTAACACTCACACTCCGGGGTCAAATTTTTTTAACGTGAAACCTTTTAAAAAATTGACCCCCGGAATTGTAAAACAAACCGGTTTAGGATTATTTGAGGTTGTCTTAAATTACAATGATAAAAAATATGAGGCAAGGATTTAAAAATGATTTGATTGAATGATTAGAAATATTACAATTCAAATAAGTATAACAGTCATAAAATAATACGTCACAGATCGAAATGTATGTACTTATAAAACTAAACAATCATTATTTAGTTTACATAACATTAACGTTAGTGTACATTTCAATCGAGCTATTTCAGTTTTAAATAAAAATCTGCGCTATTTTTATAGGTATCAACAACTCTCGAAACATACAGTTAATTTCGCCCGCGCCACGTTTACCGCGTCCTCAGGTGAAAAGATCCCACGCTATGTCTGCGTCTGGTTTAACTGTTTACTGTTCTGCCGAGCCTGTGACGGCACAAGCGCGGTATTACCCCGAACAATACATGAGAGTAATGTCAAGAAGATCTTTGTGGTGGAGACCTCAAATCTTGCTGATGAAAGGATTTCTGTTGGCTTTTGGATGTCATTATTATGTTTTATGACAACTACTTGCTTATTCTCGTGTGTGCTAAAAGAATATTTTAAGCTATGAGGATAATATTAGCTCTGTCTGCCCAATGTGCACTAAAGAAATCGATTACAATAATTCTAGACCTGCCGATGTATTCTGTAAGAATCCCACCGTGAAAACTTAGGTGAAGTGAACTGTCAATAGTGTCAATCATCAGCATGTCGATTCTGTAAAAATCTCACCGTGAAAACTTAGGTGAAGTGAACTGTCAATAGTGTCAATCATCAGCATGTCGATTCTGTAAAAATCTCACCGTGAAAACTTAGGTGAAGTGAGCTGTTAATCCCTAGCATCAAATTGATTGACAGCTCACTTCACCTAAGTGCAGGTGAAATGAACTCGGTGAAACAACTCACTTCACCTTAGTTTTCACAGTGAGATTTGTACAGAATAGAACGGCGGTTATGCCTATCTCGGTTTCAGTTAGGAATGTAGTTGATATATGTAGGTATTTAAAATTGAACTGTCTCTGGGTGTCACAAAAAGGGTGACATTGGGCTTATGATACTTATATTGTGATCGTGATCCGGTGCCAGGATTAAAATAACAACAAAAAGGTTAGTAAAGTCGTAACGAATCGAACGTCAAATGTGTAGTTCCGAATCGAGGGGCACAAACAAAAACAAAGGAACAGAGTGTTTTAATTTTAATTTTAAAACTGTTTTAATTGTTATTTCTTCCTTCTTCCTAAAACGTTCCACACTAAACACAAGACCTATTGCCACCCACCCTTCGTTTACAGCCAGAGACAAAACAAGTTAATTTTTAACGAGGACTCATCAAAATTGTTTAATTACATCCCTGAGGGACAGCTAAGCGTGAAACGGTCGACCTAATCAACCGTTTTGGTTAGCAACCGTAAATGCAACAATAAATGGAAGATGGAGCGTCCCCTTGTGACGAAAGCAGGAAATTAGCTCTTAAAAATACAAGTTCGTTTCGTGGCAGTGAAGTGATTGTTTAAGTGACAATCGACGCGCAGTTGTATGGTTATTGTGCGACTGTTTTTAGGGATGATGGTTACTGTACCTATGTACCTGTGTTTAATACAAGTGTTTGCCAATATTCTTGTCATCTTTACTTTTGATAGGGTTAAGGACTTGCGTAGATACCTAATTAGGTAGGTACTGAAGATTTTTTTTAGATCTCTTCATATTTACCTAGAATATGTTTCAGAAGACTTATTTAAGTATATATATATATAGGTGAAAGAGTAAAAAAAATCCTTAATAGATTAAAAAAAAAAAAAAAGTTTATTAGTCAGTTTTTGTATTTTTGAGTATTTGTGTGTCCTACCTACTAACACTAACCTTTTGATCTAGTTGTCCTAAAATAAATAAATTTGAATTTGAATTGTCACTCTGACCTCATTGTTACACATGTGATAAGTTACGGAATGTATCCAAGGTGAACGGAATGTAATGAGGTCAAAAAATACCATCAGATTCACCCCTCTAAACTGGTCCCCAGTTGTTTTTACACAATAGAGAGCTTCCTTGTGATTACTGCAACTCATAAAAGAATCTGTCCTCCGTCGAGACAATTGCACAGATAAGTAATATTTTCGCGAGACTTTTTCACGATTTTAATTCGTTTTGTTTAAACTTAACGGAGTGCTGTTTCCGTTGCACTTGCTTTGTTTTTTACTCTCTGGTTTTAATTTAAACGATAACGATGAAAATTAAATTAATTGATATTTTTGCTCTTTGTATTTTATGGACTGTTTTCACCGTGATACGGCTTTAGAATATTCTGTGCTGGGTGAAGGCCCCTTTTTGTTCTACGTAAAGCGTTATAATGTTCCCACTGCCGAGACTCAGGCCTCCTTTCGATGAGAGGGAACAGGCCGTAATCCACCACGCGGGCCCAGTGCGGGTTGGTAGATGTCACATGTCTTCAAATTGGTATAACGAAGTTATTTTAGTGATGTTTGCTGTTTAGCTGTCATCGGGTAACTTCTTTTGGTCTTCATATTCAATAATAATTTGAAGAAGTATCTACACATTGTCTCTGCCGAAAACGTGTACTTCTTCAAATTAATATTTTTGAGGTTTTACAATACTTACCACTTAACTTTGTGTGAGTTGACTTTTCAGAGATTTCTGGGAATCTTCTGAATTTCTGAATAAAGTAACACAACAAGAACGAGATGAGAAGAACCGCACCTATGTACTTCACAAACATCCGTGGCGAATATGCCAATTATGAGAAATAATCATCATCATGAAAAAATAAGTAGGTATAAGATCAAATATGAAAAAGCGATGTTTCTTTTATCTCGTCTGGTTAGTGACTAACCTGGTTTATGAGTTTTTATGCCATCCATGGGCCTCTGACTTGGCTTCACATGCTGTCCAAAATATCCCTCAGGCATACCGGTTTACATTCCTAACGATGTTTTCCTTCACCGTGTTTCGCAAAAAGCGATTAGTCGCACACATTCTACTCATCAACCTTTTCTATTATAGCGTCATTATATGAAACCTCGCAAGTCATTTCTTTTATCTCCCTCCGAATATTTTTATAACTTCAAGTACTTTCAAAGGAAAATGAAGAAATAAAATACGAGATGTGTTAAGCGGAAATGTGCAGTGGTAGCTAATGCGCGGTTTATGCGACAGATAAGACGTGCAGGCGCAAATGTGTGCAGTATCTTTGTATAGGAACGTAAAACGAAACGTCGCGAGATGAATCAAATTGTTTTGCGGAGTGATTTGGTGCATGAGTCATATTTTTGCCTAGTAGGTACAAAGTGTATAAAAAAAAAAATGATTGGTTGGGCTTTGCAAATAATAGGTAAGTTTAATTTCCATTTGGCCAAAGATATAAAATAAACAACAATTTAGTTTTAAGCTTTCCGGAATTATTTGAATTAGTGTTGCCAATTTATTCCACCGTTGGTTTAAAACATTTCTTTTTTCGATATTTATCCCTAATACAAAAACAATATCTTCTCTCTTCTAAACAATTACTATAAAACAAAGTCTATACCGTTGATGGCTCAGTAATTAAATTAATATCAGCTTCTTTATTATCTCGGAATAAGAGCAAGTTGTAAAGTGCTACGTCTAACATAGAAAATTCAATAAAAAGCTAAAAGCCAATCTTATCTTGGCGAGAGGAAATTAAGAAACAGCGACCATCTGACACGGTGGCTCTTTCCAGATCTGTCACTAGGGAAGGGGAGAAGACAAGAAATATAGTATCGATGAGTTTAATTAAAGAGGTCATAATTTTTTTAAGGGTTTGGAAGAACTTGAGGTTACTTTTGATAACTGTTTGAAAATAGCTTGACTGATTAATTTTTAAGGGCTTTTCTTGGCTACTACTTTAAGAAGTCTGAGGAAGGTCTGTATTCTGAGACAACGTTCGGCTTGTTTTAATATTCTGATGGCAGTAACACTCATTTGAAAATACTTTACCGCAAATTGTGTGAAATTTTTCCGTAAGATCTGTGTTCTAGAACGACGTAGACGGTAGGTACTTATTTTGACCGAAGATTATAGTAATTTCTAATCAGAGCTGAACATAACATTGCAGGTCTTTAATTTAATTTCCCAGAATCCCCAAGGGAGCAATCGACAGTTTAAACTTCGAGCACAACACTAGACATTTTTAAAGATAGAGTGTTGAATGCGACAGCGGCACGACATCGGGTTTCGTCGAACCGCTGAAATAATTCCGCCGAGCGGCCGCCGGGGGAGACGACGGAAACGCACCCTTATCTGGCGCGGAATACCCGCTTTTTAAACAACTCACTTCTTTATTTGTATTTATTCCACATCCCCCCCGCCGCACCGCGCGCAACCCCCTTCCGCGCCCGTGTTACCACATGAATAGAGACGCTACTTAATGGGACTTTCAGTTCCTAAGTCATCATGTTTTTAACAATATACTCGGTAGATAAGTAAGGAGGTCGACGCTGGATAATAAACGGAGAAAATATACGTGTTTACTTCAGGGAAATTTGAAAGAAAATCTTGATGTTGTGTCATAAATAAGCCGGCATGGTTAGAAGTTTGTTGTGAGCTTTTTATATTGTTTCGTTGTGCGGATATTGTGGCAAATTGAAAAGGAAAATGGGCAGGTGAGAAAAGTTGGTAACTAAATGATTTCATTAGGCGGGACAAGAACGAAATTACAAGAAAATATACCTGTTTTTTCCTAACATGACCATGATATTTGTTTCGGATTTTCTTCTCAGAGTAGTATAGGAAACGTCGATATCATCTAGCTTATTTTTTTTTTTATATGAAAAAAAATATTATTTAAAAGTGATTCCGGTAACCTATTTACAGAATAAACAATTAAATTTCATTTCACGATATCCCTTGGAAAGAATGGTTGTCAAACTTTGGTATTTTGATAAAACTACAGAAGAATGGATTTGCAATTTTGAATAATTTATTGTTTTTTTTCTATGTTAATTTACATATAAATGTTGTGTTAGTTTATAATTAAAAAAATTCGATCTATGTAAAAATTGTTCATGAAATAAATAACCCTACTAAAACTACCATTCATACAAAAATCTTAAACACCATTTTCTCCTAAATAAAGTACTAACTCGGTCATAACTCACAGTACCCACTGTTCCCAGTATATTCGTCTACTGGGTACAGTTTATCCGTTATCGCACGATGCATTACGGGCAGTAACAATATCATTACGGGGGCTATTCAACATTTTTATTATTGCGTTACTATTGTCTTATGGCGCGACGGTCCCAGATAACACGAGGGACACATGGATGTACGTTTTATTGAGCTGTTTTGCTGGAGAGGAATTTATATGAAATTATTTTGATTGTGACCTGCAATTGTCTTACAATCTCGTAAGTCCTCGCATTTTTAAGGACAGCTAGATAGGTCTTTTTTACATGTTTTACTTAGGCTACAAAAGTACGTAACTTGATTATAACCAACAAGACGTCGTAGTACATCGTGTTAGTTATCATCATCTGCCTAGCCTTTTCCCAATTATGTTGGGGTCGGCTTCCAGTCTAACCGGATGCAGCTGAATACCAGTATTTTACATGGAGCGACTGCCTATCTGACCTCCACAACCCAGTAACTGGGTAATACGATACCCCTTGGTAAGACTGGTTGTCAGACTTTCGAGCTTAGTTCGAGTTACACCGTGTTAGTTATATAGATTAAATAACTTTACCTGAGTGCCTCTTTTAACAACCAAAGGAATTTTCTATTTTAAAACAACATGACAACTTGGTACTTTGCTTAGAATCAGAAAGCCCCCAAAAATGAGTCTAATACATAATCAAGATGTTTCATAACTGTTTCGGAGTTTTCCAGCATTTTTATTAGTTTGTTATAACAACTTAGGCTGATTAGAGCAAGTATCTACAAAAGTTGATTTTCAGTTTAAAATGACGATTATTTTTATTAAATTACGATTATTAACAAAAATGAATGATTTTTCGGAGCTCAAGCAAATTAACCTCCTTGTTGTCCATCCTTCCCACCCGTATTCCAAAGTTATAACTCGCAACCGCGATACGTTGCAGATTTATGTCTGTAATGTTTGTTGTTTCACCTTCCGCGAATAATGCGCCCGCGCCATCGAGATTTATGAATAAGCCCGTTTGTCTTTACGCTGATTGGCTGATAAAAGGATGGCGCGTAATTTCACGGCTCCGGTGATTTAGATTAAGAATTTGGTGTGAAAATGTAAATCGTTTGCAAACCTTAAATTCTAATTTTGTGATTATCCACGTTGTCTATTCTGTTGTTTGCTGGTGTTGTGTTATTCAATAAGCTTATTTTCAATATTGTTATTCGCTGACTGTAAAAATTAATTCCAAAAACATGGGTAATTTTTTCTATCCGTTTAACCAAAAATATAATTACCTACTTTCTAATTCTAACAAAATTAATTTACTGGAGCGGTTGACATCATAACTATCTGTTTTCAACTTTGAATCACACTCACTCAAAATCGTAATCCCATAATGATTTTCTAGTTACAAACTATCCCATCACCAATATTATAACTAAAACCGCTAATAAAACAAACAAATAACAATAGAACATCGGCCACAAGAGACCGCAAAACTAACATAACTACGCAGCGTTCAATTATGCAAATACATTCTCTAGGGAGGCCGAAGATCCCATTAATCATTATCTAAATTAATTTCAAACGTTTAACAAAATCTCCTCTTAGTTTCTTAAAGTCACAATAAAGAGGATCGCGGTGCGGCCATAACTCATCTGTACCTAAGATTACTGATCTTTAATCCCCCCTCCCGGCTTCACTTAAAGTTAAGATTTACGAGCAAAGGTATTATATTGCCGCCCCCCAGAAATAAGCTTACGTTTCTGTCTATGAAAAAAGTTTGCATGCCTCGACTAGTGTTTCGAATTATGGTTACAAAAATATAGGCATTTTTTTCGTATATTGGCGTAATTTTTCTGATTTTCTCGTGAATATTTTTTTCAGTAATTTCAGACATTTCATGCAACATTTGCTGTATTTTTTTCTCCATATAATAGCATCTCTTTTAATTAAATTTAACTTGACAGGAAAATACGAAAATATAATTAAATGAAATTAAGAAAGCTTTACGATGTTAATCGTAGATTTTAATGAAAAAATAATTATTTTATATTTATTTACTACATACATAATTTTTTGCCCTTTATGACACAGACCTACATTATGCTAGTCAGAGAGGGTTGAACACATATACGTACTTAGTTAAACGTGTAGGATATGTCCTTCACAACTCTTGACCCTAATTAATCAAGGGCCTATTTACCTCGGGCTATGGCCGTTTCAAATCGATTGACTTAATAACAAAAGAACTAATGCAATAGGTGTCGAGAACAAGCCATTCTTTTTTCAAAATAAGCATCTGGTTATTTTTTTCTTCTTCTATTAAACAAACAGTAGATACGGCCAGTGTCAAAATGATAAATGTGAGCTGTTCTACCTCTTTTTAATAAATCCATCCGCTGTATAATGATGCAGCAGCTTTTTACCTTGTTACTGAGTTAACTGAAGAAATATTTATGGGTGTAACTTTATTTAATATCCCGGTGTAACCCCGCATGCCTTCCCTTAACGAAAACTTTTAAGCTACATAAACTACTTGTATATTGCTTACGAGATGGATTTTATTTAAGGTTTAAAAAAAAAATCTTACTGTAAAACTTTTAGCGTGATTTAGGTAAGCTGTAAGCTGTAAAACTTTCAGCGTGATTTAGGTAAGCCGTAAGCTGTAAAACTAGTCTGGTCATTACAAACTTTTGGAACGAAGTTTTTTGTATGCCTACGTATTTAACTGGTCTTTTAACTATTTCGTATCTTATTTCGCAAGGCATAAATTTATAAAGAAATCGTGCGAAATAATGTATTTTACTAACAAGCAACGAGGAGGTAAATAGGTCTCATCCATGTGTGCTACCTTTACATAAAAACAGCATTATTAATTTTGATGACAAAATACTACATAATTATTGCTTTAACAAAACTGAAATAGTCATGAACATCAACATTCTTCATTCCTGAAGAACTGCACTCTGCAACTCCCGCCCTAACAACTAAAGACAACACATAATTAAAACGTCAACTTTAGCTGCACAAAGCTTTTATCTCCCAACTTCCGAAGCTCGAACTTTCCCACAAAGGTGTTATTGAAAGATTGGAAATTCCCAAGCAGGCACATATTTCACGAGCTCTCTTCTGCCCGGATAATATAAGAAGATAGAGGACAGAGTCGGATATAAAATATGGCGTCCTTTCATGAATCTTATTAAGATATCCTCCGAAAACAGAGAGAGACGTAACTAACCCACTTACTCCCACGAGTGAGAGAGACAGGCGTATTACTCGGTTTACGTATATTAAAATAATACAGATATGGTTAAAGAGGTGTGCGAGTTGGCTGAGAATTTATAGTCTCTATGAATATGATTTTCTTTAAGACTGGATACAGTTCCCTGAGAGACGTTTAGTGTCAAACTGCTATTATGATAACACGAGTTATTGCGTGTATTGAGTTAAGCATTACATTTTACGTTCGTTTTAGTGAGATTTTCCGGGAAAACACTGCAGCTTTTTGTTATGACTCTAAGTCTTTTACATACTTTCCCTATCATCAGAGAATATCAGGGCAATAATGATTCACCGTTTTATACAGGGGGCCTAAACCGGCCACATTAGCAATTCCTCTAAAAGCAGTTCATTTCCTGAATCCCAGCTGCCATTAGCAATTCCTCTAATTAGACATAAAAGTAATTCATAATTTGTGGACCATTTTACGAATCTCCATAGAAAACTGTCAAACTGATGAACTATTTCGTATTATGAATTACACGCAGATGATATTATGAATTGCCAGTTAGTGACATTTTACGATGATTAATAATGATTCTGCTAAAGTTACCGTTAAGCCGTATAAGTTGTGTGATATATTTAAATACCCGTCTTTAAACAAATTAATAAAAGGAAAAGCTAAATTAGTTGTTGAACTTAGCTACACAATCGGTCAAGGCTCACAACAGGTCATGCGTCTTCAACATATTTTACAGAAATGAGAATATGATGTTATCCTTTTTGTGTCCAACCCATAACCCCTGGGTCCAACCAGTCCCCTTTCTTTTCGATGTCAAAAATATGCAGTATTTTATAGTTATCCTATTTAAATATTAGAATCCAGAAAGATGAAAATCAACTCCTAAATCAGCAACTTTTTTGATGCACTATGAGTATTTCCCCCCCGTTTTTATATACTTTTACATATTTTTATTTTAAGTCTGTAAGCTTTTCAATTATGTAAATACGTGTGTATAAATAAAAATTCCATTTACTCCTAAGAAATAGACAATATCATTGATGTAAGCTCACCTCTATAAAATCTACGAAATCCAAACACTTACCTTATTAGCACAAAACCGTTTTTATCAGTTCTTCAGCCTAAACAACTTTTGAACATGACATTTCTGTATGGAGTTTGACATAAAACTGACTTAAACACGCGTTGAAAAAATGTCTAAGTATTTGTGGTAAGGTCTGATTTTAATAATGACTTCTTACTTCTTCCCAAGATAATCACAGTCGCCACAATACCTGCCTCATACACGTGTGTGTTCATAGGGGTGTCACATAATTCATAAGTTTCTTTCACGTTGCACCCTATCTCGGCTAACATGCAAAATAAGTTCGGATACATCGGTTAGCGGAAACCGATAATAAAGTTTCAGGAAGACGCCTTAGGTGTCACGGGTTAAAATATTGATGAAAATTTAGTATTTTGTGTGTGTTTCCTATTTTAAGGCTTATTTAAGTATGTAAGTAACTTATGTAACACTGAGTACTTATGTAAAATATCTCTTGTTTAAGGATTTTATAAGATTTAATATTTAATGATTTACAGGCATTTGATTTAATAAACATCAATCAATTTTGTCCTCAAAAAACAAACAAAAATTTAAAAAAAAGCGTTGCCACGTTGAATGGCAATGCTGATTCTTTGACATAAAAATCGGGCGGCCTTCTGGTCACGTGAAGTGTCGACCAACCGTTAGCGATGTCCCGAAATACTCGATGTGCACTCGGACCCCAAGGCCCTAATGTTTCAACCCCAAACGGCTCATACATATAGCTCCAACTAAGGCATACTTGCGCCGTTTGAGGTTTTCTGCACCTGCAGCAGCGCCCTAGCACAAGCCGGAAAAACTAACAAACAATTATATAAAACCTTGCACAAAAGTCCCGTTCAACTACTTACATACAGGTGTCTACTGTTAAATATAACGCAGTCGCCTTCATTCTCCATCTTGTTCTAAAAATACCGCGAATGTCTCGCTATCATTCAATTTAACCGAACGAGGGGTGATATGCAAAAACTCCTCATAGTCGTTTATCCGCACATAAATAACATTAGCAGTGGCTGAGATATCGTGCGAGTGTTTTTGTAATTACCTTATAAATAATAATTCAGTGCGCCGTAGATTATGGTTAGGTTGAGATGATACATGGCGCTCGTCGTGATTGAGAGAGTAAAGTTTGTATGGAGTAGGTAGAAGAATTTTTGGATTTTTGTCTCTTTCATGTAGGTTGAAGGTACTAGAGGCAGAGACTTTTTGTTGAATGGCAGAAGAATGAGGGTTTCCTGAGAAAGTGGTTCCGTCATATTTTAAAAGCCGTCATGAAAATCTGAGCAGTTCCAGTTGTACGGCTTAAAAGTCGTAGGTGGTGGGTTCGAACCCAGACAGGCGCTTTACTTTGTATAATAATTTCATCACCACTGCTCTCAAAACGGTGAAGGAAAACATCGTGAGGAAACTGGCATGTCCTAGAACCAAAAATTCGAAGAGATTGTGACATCTACTAACCCGCACTGGGCCCGCGTGGTGGATTACAGCCCACTCCATCTCGAATATAGGAGGCCTGTGTCCCAGCCGTGGGACCATTATAGGCTGATTACCTATGCATGAAAATCTGTCATTTTCACCAATAATTGACAATAAGATTAAAAAAAACTCTGTCTTTGGACAGCCGTTATAGTGTGACCGCTGTCCGCTTTCATATGAAACCAAATCACATCTAATGTTGATGAAGATTTTTATCTCACTAAGTGAAATTATCGCACAAAATGAAAGTAGTAGTGGAAAACATAAGAATAGGAAAACATGACCTAAATATATGCGGTTTTATTCCAAGAAGTTGCAAATTGTTATATTCCTATTCCTAGCGAAGGTGGAAGGAGTACTTGAATTCAAAAGAACGATCTTATACAACAAAAAAATCTCCACTTAACCTCAAAGTACCTACCTACTAAATACATTTCTAAATCGAACCACCATGCACATTTACGTGTAAGTTTAAAGGTTTTAAAAACATCAAAATAAGTGTGAGTCAAAAAAGTTTTTATACAATTTTAATTTCTTTTTCAACCAGCAATATCGGTCATCATTTGGGTGACATCATTTGTTCCAAAAAATTCACGAACTTTTGAAAAGTCTCCCTATAAACAAAATATTTGTAGAGTGGCTCGTTTCAGGTATATGGAACGGTATTTCATAACCTTCATTCATCTTCTAATCACAGTTTCCATCAAAACTTGTATCAAATGCAAGCGTAATAAAGTTATAAATATTCATTAAAATTATCGCTATATGGAATAAAGCGCTTCGCTCGCTCAGCTCAGCATATAAAGCAAAATGTCCTATTCTTTATCCCCTTCGGCAATCATAAGAGGAGATACGGAGAAATATGATAGTCATTATTCAGCGGTGCTTTGTCAACATGCATTTGATAAATTTATATTACCTGGGTTATACTGTATAATCATTTTTGCCGGTATCTTGTGAGGTGGAGGGGAAAATTGAGCATAAGAGGTGATCTGCGTAATGGAGTCAAGAAAATGTGTTTGGGTTTTCAAGTGGAGTAACTTTAGAGGGTTATTGAAATCTCTGTTATGTTAATCTGCTGTATTTCACGTGTTCATTCACATGTGCAGGTTGATTGATTTTAGATAACAGGAATGTCAAGGGGTTGGGCGGCAACTGTTCCTTTGTGATTGAGATTTTATTACGATCTACAACAATACAAACCATTTCTGGTTTAATGGTACAAAACAAACATGAACCTGTAATGAGATTGTAAGCATAAATAAAAAAAATACCTGACAAGCATAGCAATAAAATAATGTAAAAATCCTCAAAAGTCAAAAGTCAAAAAAAATACTTCAAACTAGCTGCGCCCCACGGTTCCACCTGCGTAAGTCTCGATCCCGTGGGAATATCGGGATAAAAAGTCATGGTCTACCCCTGTGCCAAATTTCTTCCAAATCCGTTCAGCCGTTTTAGCGTGAAAACGTAACAAACAAACAAACTCACTTTGGCATTTATAATATTAGTTAGGATAGTTAGGATAGGCAGCACGGGTCGATCCATCAGGTTAAGCTACGCTTGCCGGACCGTGGATGGGTGACCATCTTTACATACCGAGACTCCTCCGTGCCTCGGAAAGCACGTTAAGCCGTTGGTCCCGGCTGTCATTTGTGGATCTTTGACAGTCGTTACAGGTCGTCAGAAGCTCGAAAGTCTGACAACCAGTCTTACCAAGGGGTATCGTATTACCCAGTTACTGGGTTGTGGAGGTCAGATAGGCAGTCGCTCCATGTAAAATAATGGTATTCAGCTGCAACCGGTTAGACTGGAAGCCGACCCCAACATAGTTGGGAAAAGGCTAGGCAAATGATGAAATTATGAGTTAGGTTAGGCACATAAAAGGCACTTTTGAACGTCAAACCCGTCAAAGCCTCTTTTTTAATTTTAACTTTCTCTTTGGTTAGTCATCTAATCAGTTCGAGCTAAGCTGAGTCTTAAAGAAAATTGTAAATCATTAACAAAACCCATACTATTATTGAAACCACCCAGAAACTGCGAAGAAATCTTGTAAACAACTTCGTTCACAAGTAATAGAGCCATAAACCACTTAAACCGTGCAATAAAGCATGGTTCACATTAATCACGATTTAATACAGGCAATAATTAAAAATCTCATAGGTGCCGCTCGCTGCAACTCATTTAATCGTTACCCCATTTGATAGATGGTGTTATACCTCCCACGGTCTTACAACCTTTCCACAGCAAACGAAACAAAGCTTCCCATACTGGGTTGATACACAAGTGAGGTACGGTTTGGTATGAAAAGGTTCCAAGACGCGAGGGTAGATAGGAGTATTAGGAAGCGTTTACACGGGCGGCACGTAGCGTAATAAATAATATAGTAATCAGTGCGATTCCTTACATCCCGCCTCTTATTAGGCGAGAACCTACATTCAACATTCGCTAAGGCCTCGGCTTACTTACACATGTGGGACGGAAAGATTCACCAGAATTTATTGTACTTCGGCTTATGAATCATAAATAAGGAGGGGCTAATTAGAATTGCTGTACGACTACGGAATACACTTAGATTTTGTTAACGTTGTTAGTAAACTCAATATTGTGTTGAATTTACGTCTTGTACACAATTTATTGGGCTGTGTTCGTCCTTGTTAGTTGTAGCTATTGTTGTTAGATGGAAATTATATTATTATTATTTTACCAATGTGACTTTTTAACACTTCATTATTTTACCAATCTGACCTTTTTTTTAGTACCTACAATGTGATATTTTAAATTCATAATTATGTACTTTCTGAGTTTATCTTGGACATTACCTACTGACATCGGTGAAGGAAAACATTGTGAGGAAACCTGGACTTAGGTATAGTTAATATCCAGCCAGTGTTGCGGGTTAGTCCGAAAGGGATACCGGAGCCTTGGCAACAGGCAACTGAAGGAACACGGGTGGGTTTTAGTCAGTAAAAGTCTGACACGCCCTTCCGCTCCGCCCAGAGCGGGAGAAGTCATTGGATGATTTCCCAACCTCAAAAAATAAATAAATAATATAAGTCTGAAATCGACAACCCATCTTGAGGAAGCGTGATGATCAATGCTCATGCCTTCTGATTATGAGAAGAGGCCTTGGTCCTGCAGTGGGACAATACGAGGTATTATTATTTTGAGACAGAAATTAGAATGAGTGTCAGAATCACGTAAATGTTTCATATAAAAATTGTTATTACAGAATTACTTGTTTACAGCAACGCTTTTCTGTCTAGACGTGTACCTACAATCAAACGTATTATTAGATGATCTAATCTTCCCAATTGATATTTGCAAGTAAATTAATTAACGATAAAAGATACAAATGATAAATATACTCTGTGGTGAAAAAATATGATATTGATTTTCACTTGTCATCATCATCTTTGTCTTTTCATAACTACTTTTGGAGTTACCTAATGCCGCGATCCGACGACGGTGCGCCAGATTGCGGACGGACACAAACGAGCCCGCACGACGCACCGTGGGAAGGCGTACGTGCGGGGTATCGCAGACATCGGAAGTTCCTCGGTGCGCGGTGCGTGGCGGTCCTTAGTCGTCTGCCGTGCGTGTCCGACGTGTCCGTCCGCAAAATCGCGGATCGACGGATCTCGGCGTAACAGTCTAACCGGATGCAGCAGCTAAACAACCAATACCTTTTACATGGAGCGATATCTAACGTCTGCAACCCAGTTATACACTGGTCACTGGGTAACACGATACCCATAGATTTTAACAACTGCTAAAGAATATTCTCAGGCAATAAGCGGTACCTATCTTGAAACCAGCGAACAATAAAATTATAATTAAGAAAAGTTACAAAAGAACAACACACGGCGCATCTGATAAGGCTGTATGCCACATACTGTGTGCCGATAATTCGGGGAAATTATGAAGTTATAACAAGTTCGCGAAATAAATCTCTTTCGCGCGGTTATCGAAGGAGGCTAGGCGCGACGTCTCGCCAGGGTTGCCAGATATGTATCTATGTAATGGTTTAGGGTAATTAATTACGATATAGTTGAGATGGTAGGAGGATAAATAATGCTGGTGTAGATGAGGGATTTATTGGAATGTAGATGATAGAAGATGCGCACTTTATGCTCTTATTAGATTGTTAATCGTTGTTTGTTATTGACAGAGAAACGATCCAAATATGAATCGATGCATGTGCATTTGTATTGCGTTATGATATAGCGTTATAAAAAAATATGAGATAGCGTTAATAAAAATATAGTTAAGTACCTACATTAAAACTGCAATCCGACATAAAATTAAAACATTTCCTCGCAACTTCATTTCCCCATAAAACGCAGTCCGTTAATATTCGCTAGACAAGAGTGCGAATAAATCACAATAAGCTGGCAACTCGCTAACCCGCCACCGCAGATGTATAAGTGCTAAGGTAAAGAATGGAAAGTAAAGTTGGCGCAATAAATTAATTGGCTCTAAGTTGCGCGTAAGACGGGCGCGCGCGTGCGGGATACACCCAAGTTTAGACTATTAATTTGGGTCTTAGACGCCGACAAATATGGATACGTGTGTGTGTTTTCGCATTAATTTTGGTGCGAAAGAAAGAAGTGAGCAAGGTTGGGAATGATTGTGATGTTAGTGTTTTAGGGTTAACTGACGAAAATGAAGAATTAAATAGTTAAATCGGTAGTGTCTTAATTTTTGCTTACAATTTCAGGAAAAACCTCAGCATGACTTTTCACAAAATGAAAACAACCTCTTGTGCGAATGCGATTTGATGAATAGTTACATCAGGTTTTCCTAGTTCCATATTATGGTAATTCAAACAAACATAATAATATTCCAAACCCATAACCATCCATCCTAAAAATAAATTGACCGCGGAGCACGAGAGCCCTCGCAACACTAGTGATTACCATAAATAAGTAGAGCGTCATACTAACAACCATTTCCCATCCCTAGCGTATTGAGGGTGCCATTACGCCTTGATTGATTCGACTATAATGACTTTCGACGAAAGTTTTCGCACTCAAAACGACTGCTTTCGTCAATTTTACGCATTAAGTGCGAAAATGGTACAATAAATTTCGCTCAGTGATTATTTCGGCTCACAACTTAGTGATATTAAAACATTTCTAGATTTATTTTAATTGTTTCGAAGAATAAATCCTTTTTTATTTATTGGGCTGTTTGAAGTTGCTTGATGACGATCGAAACTCTTTATTGGTGAACGAATTTGATATGGTGCATAATAAATTATCATAATTACTATGTAACTTTTGTTTATTTTGTCAGACAGTCATTTTTTATAACAAACATCCTATTTATGAACATTTATTAACCCGAAAACGCTGCGTGATTGTCGCAATTATATTTTTCAGAAAGTGCAAAAACATCGTATCGTTTAATTCTTAAATTACGCATCACAGTGCATAATTGGATTATTGAAAGTCATTGAAAACCGTTTTACTCTCTTATAATATTCAATTCACATTCCAGTCGAATTTCGAGTGATATTTTAACAAAAAACGGTTATAACACATTTTGTCGTAATAAAAATAGTTCGTATTATAGCTATACCTTTTCGACAACATAACAATATTCGATTAGGGTTATCATCATAATCAGACATCTTCAACTGGGCAAGCGTCGCCATCGTAAGTCCCTACAACGAGCACTTTAAAAGAATATTGGCACATTTGGCAAGCGGGTCGATGATCGCAGTATAATGTTGTTCTGTTGCCAATTCTAATGACACACTTTAAATACCAATTTGAGTCAATTTGAATAAGATTTATGAATACGAATACAAAACAATATCCGTTCTGTCATAATAATTTTAAACTGTGTGGTATTTTTTTTTCCAAAACTATCAGTTTATGACTGATGAAAAACATTTAGAAGACACATTACGGTTATAAAATTGGAATACTTCCATAAAATGGCACAAGTAAAAAACTCCATTGCCACAATACTCACTTAGAACCATCTAAACACAAATAAAAACAAAACAGGAAAGTGCAGCACGTGGTTTCAGTGGGCGGATACATCCGCGGCTCATCCCCCACCTGTTGCTGATCCGGCTGATCCGCCCCCGCTGGATATGCGCGGATATAGCGCTGTGCGCGGATATATTCGGATACGGCGATATCCGTTCTCGCCACGCCTCACGACGCCCAACGGGTTAGATTTGTCGTCGGGTAAGATTACTGAAGAAAGTGGTTATACCACTTTCTACCTATAATACCGAGGTATTATGTATCAGGCAATATTTAAAAACTTCGCATGTTTGGTTTTCTTTGAAGAAAGGTACAAAAAAAACCTAACGTAAGGTTAGGTAGGTTTTATTTGGAGTGAACCATCTGTGGTAATAAGGAGCAAGCTTTAGGCTTAGGCTTAATCAGGAACTTACAAAGATAAAGTATAGGCTGAAAAATTATTGTTTCAACCTACTTAGTCGTTAAACAGTGTTGCTGAAATCAAAATACGTTCAATAAGGTTTCGTTTACCCTTGAGATATTATTACAACATCACCTTTTAAGAGTACAGGGGGCTTAAAACGGTCACTTATAGCAGAATCATAATATGAAAATATTATGAATCCTCGTCAAATGTCACAAACTGACAATTCATAATAATCGTGTAATTCATATTACGAAATAATTCATCTGTTTGACAGTTTTCTATGGAGATTATATGTCAAATTAGAGGAATTGCAAATGACTGCTGGGATTCAGGAAATGAACTGCTTTTAGAGGAATTGCTAATGTTGCCGGTTGAGGCCCCAAGTCATGAGCACCATTATGTATACAAGTAGCAAAATCAAAAGCGATTTTCTCGTGGAATATTGACTGCAACTTTGAGATAATACCTATTTCATATTAATATGGGTTCCAAAATACTACGTTCATAATAACATAAAATGACAATCAACACAGTAGGAGAAAATCACTTTCAAAAGTTGCTCAGCGTATACATATTGGTGCTCATGCTGTACCTGGCAAAAGCCTGTGTGGTTTCAAAACAGCTAGCGACAAGCCGCAGCCCTTTAGAATACCAAAATACGTTTTTATCCTAGCAATCACCTTCAAGAAAAACTTTATTTCTTGGAATCCTAACAAAAAGTCAAGCCGCAGTAAGATAAATAGAGTGCCTTCAGGGAGGTAGCGACGGGTTTTCTCAGAAAGACCTTGCTGAACTAAGCTTTTTATGCTCATTTATGAAATTACTGGAATCATTAACTCTATATTATTATGAATAGGTGAGAGAAGCCAGTTACAACGAAGTTAGGTATGGTAGTTACGTCAAACGCTCCTCTCAGTCTCTCTCGCTATCTCCTTTTCAGAAGATTTCTCGTCGACTGGTCCTCGCTTCGCGTGACCGAGCTGGCTTGTTCTTTGGCCAAAGAATGACCATTGCCATTCATCGTGGCAATGTTGTCAGTCTTCTGGGCACATTAAGGATGGTAGTTTTTAGGGTTCCGTATACCCTAAATATAATTTTAATTACGGCAATCGGTGTCTTTGGATCTGTATTTTCGATTTTAACGACCAACTTCGGTTGGTTTTTTTTGTAAAAAATGTTTTTTTTATTCTTCACTTTTCTGCTATGATAGCAAGTAGGTACCTAGTGGTATACTTGCTATGTAAACAAGAGAATATTATAACATCATCAAGATACACAAAGTTGATTAGGTAACTACGTTAACTAAGCTTAGGTACTCAAAAACTACCCAAGCTAAATTAATAAAATGTATATGGGCAAAATACATACAAACGTATATTAACCTCCTTATTTTTTTAAGTCAGTTGAAAAAACGACATTACTTGTGGTTCCTATATTTCTTGAACCAAAGGATACTTCGTTATCATTTCTGCAAAATTTCCTTTAACACAAGATGGCCAATACATTCAATTAAAGTTATTAAAGAAACCGAACCTCTTAATTAGATAATTGAGCTCCATACGGCCGGCCAGACACCCTTTAAACCTAGAAAGGGGTTCAAATGGACGATACAACGTAATAGTTCGTCTAAATTCGTCTTACCTTTAAGACGTAGTTCGACCGACGACAACTAAACTCCTAATTGGCACCGAATCGAATTACAAAACGGGGAATCGAACCCCGATCCTGCACTTAGCACGGATCCTTTTAACGGTTTAGTGAAGACGGATCCCCTTTGCGAGACGATATTTGGCAATTAAGGGATACTAGCGTTTAATTCGTGAACCCCCTGTACGTCTCTGGGTGATATTTTGTTTCTCAGTTTGATTGAGTTTCTATGTAAGTATGCTTGTTGCGTGATCTTTGAATTCAACGATTGACTAGGTGAGATTTGATGGCATTGAACAAAAGTTTGCGCTGAAAGAGTAGGGTTTTTTAAAATAAATAACATACATAATCTCAACCCTTCTTCCCATGGGGGCAGGCTGAAACTACAGAACGCCACCTGCTACGATCCTTACATACTTCTTTTGCTTTGTTTACGCATCATACATCTGACACGCACGTCGGCGTTGACTTGAAATCATTTAAGTGCTTATTGTTTGATTCGCACGAATTTACTCGCCCCTAACGGGCGAAGGACACTTTTAAATAATATTAAACAAATCTTTAAGCGATTCGCACGAGGTTAATTTATTTGTGGGTAAATCGACAAATGCTATAAATTTAAGAAAAAAATACACTAACTTATAAGACAAGTAAGTGATATTTTAGCATAATATAAGCAATGTTTGTTACTAAATAAGCCTCTTGTTTATTTCACCTACTGCCGGAGTTTTGCAAGTTTTTCATTATGACTGAAAAAGGAAGTTTGAAATCAGAATAACTGACAAAAGGAAAGAAAATAATTCGATTGTAATTTTTTTTTAAACTTGTCTTTTTAACCCCTCTCCTGAATTCTCATAAAATTTATGAAAAGAAACTTAATTTCTAGTTGACTAATTGTGCTTGGAGTAGAAGAGTACACTAGGTACTAAATATAACAACTAATAATAGTAATAAGACGTTAGAACACGATCAAAAGATCACACGTACTGACATTACGGTCAGAGTGGTGACCCAGAATAGTTGGGCCGCAACTTGTCTATGGACACAAGACGGTACCGGCCACTTTGCTGGCCGATAGTTCTAAATTAGCCGATGGTCGGTTGCACTGTTACCACTGACCTGAACTTAACCAGCGATTAAATAATCGATGGTTAAGTTCAGGTCAACGAATTGATGTGGCTGTCAAGCAAATATTATGAGACTTGACAGAAATAGAGATGGGTTTCGTGTAATCAATCCCATGATATAATTTTATTCTTCTTAGAATCGACCGAAGTCCCGGCTGCCGCCGTAGTAGTCGTTGGTCCCGGCTGCCATTTGTAGATCTTTGACAGTCGTTACGGGTTGTCAGAAGCCCGAAATTCTGAGAGCCGGTCTTACCAAGGGGTATCGTATTACCCAGTTACTGGGTTGTGGAGGTCAGCTAAGCAGTCGCTCCATGTAAAATACTGGTGGTCAGCTACATCTGGTTACACTGGAAGCCGACTCCAATGTAGTTGGGAAAAAGTTTAGGCAAATTCGTTTTTTGAATCGATTTAAGTAGGTACAAATATTAATTCTGACAATTTAACTGTAAATATTGTCTAAATCATCCTCTTGAAGTGTATTAAGAAATCAATTGAGATAACAATTACTTTACCTAAATCTTTTCACGTGTCATGAAAACAGAATTTTACGAACATATTTTTTTTACAAGTGTACGAATCAGTATGTATTGACGTCTTAATTGAAAAATGTACCTTCTTTTTACAAAACTATTATATTTTAATCTACAGTTAAAGTTCGGTGCCACACACCGATCTCCTTGGTCATCGTGCGCCAACCGTCTTTAGAAGCATTACTGGGAAATGCACTAATGCCTCTTCGATACCGTGGAAAACTGTTAAGGGGCTGGTTAGGGGCTTTCTAAGATACTGATATAATTAGTGCATTGTGCCTCTAACGTCCAATACTAAACGACAACCCTACATCTTCAGTTAACAACATCAACTGACATGGCATTTTGAACCTTAAAGCATTACAGATACAGCAGATAAAATAATTTTGAATTGGAAGAAATATGTTTGCTAAGGCATAGACAAGTTTGCTTGAGTTACTGGCCGCATGCAAGAGGTCATTATCATCCAGAAAGCGGCAGTGGAAGCTTTTGAATTTGGAACGTTGGGAGCTTATTAATTCAATATGGCGGCATCGTCTTGTGCATTAGGCCTCCTTGGTTTGACCGATAGACTTGCTAACGTTCTAGGCAAACTATAACGTTTCGTGTATGATGTACAGTCACGGACTTTAATTGATGAGCCACCTGGTACTGTTCGCATTTTAGCCGTGTAATGCAAATCGGGTTTATTCGGTTCCCGACACGCAAAGTCATATGTCTTCGTATTAGAAGAAGAAAATTATATTTCATATCTTTACCAGTTGGCTAACCTGAGAGCGGAACTACAAACTTGACAGCTGTGACTACTCAAAGTCAACCAATTGCAGGTCTAGCAACAGTAACCTAGCAACGATAAACAATTGTTGCTAGGTTAGGGTACTGAGAAATTCTCTGACATCGATATTTCAACTGTCACTGTCTTCAGTTAAGTTTTCAGAATTATTGAGTTAATGAGCTATGATTCAAAGGAGGTCAGTATCAAATAGATTGGATAAACTTAATGCAACATTGTATTTATTTTTATCATTAAGAACTTATTAGTCAACCTCTATGGACTATGGATATTTCCGATTAAAAGTAATTTATTTGTCATCTTGATATTTCAACTGTCACTGTCTTCAGTTATGTTTTCATAATTCTCGAGTTAATGAGCTATGATTTAAAGGAGGTCGGTATCAAATAGATTGGATAACTTAATGCAACATTGTATTTATTTTTATCATTGAGAACTTATTAGTCAACCTTTATGGATATTTCCGATTAAAAGTAATTTATTTGTCATCTTGTTTACGAGCCTGCGATTTCAGTTCGTGTTTAATCGTGTAATCTCGTGAATGTATGAAAGTAAACAAGATGACAAATAAATTACTTTTACTTTTAATCGGAAATATCCATAGAGGTTAACTAATGAAGTCCACCTCTATGGATATTTCCGATTAAAAGTAATTTATATGTCATCTTGTTTACGAGCGTGCGATTTGAGTTCGTGTTTAATCGTGTAATCTCGTGAATGTATGAAACTGCAAAATTGAAAAGTTTGAAGGTGGCTCATCAATTAAAGTCCGTGACTGTACGTGTGTACTACGATGTGTAATATTTGAGTGATGTTCAATTAAAGTGCTCCTTTGTTTTGACTTAGGAGTCGGGAATCAGGGATGTGATACTTACGGTACTTAATTAGCAAAGATATACTTAAATAGGTATGTATGACAGACAGTCAAAACTCGTCGAAAAATATAGCGTCCAACTGTTGGCCGCTAGATGCACGCACACGAGAAAAGCACAATGACGTGGCACGAGTGTAAGACGTAGCTGTCACGCACACCAGTATAGCAAAGTTGGCTTCTTGTTTTAGTTCTTTTGCAGCGCTACACTATCTAGAAATATAAATAATCAAAGTTAATTAGTTATTTCTTTTGACATTTCATAATAACCAGTCCAGGCTTATCAGTAATACTATAGAGAAAATCCTAGCACTATGATGTCTGATAATCGTAGTGTTATTTTGGCTTTTGTATTGATCTTTGTCAATGCAAAAACCGAAACACTTTTTTTACTGGTTAAATTGCCCCTTTAATATATACTTTAACATAGAATAGACAGCTACAAATGCTATCACAAGCCAAAACACCAAAACGAGGCAGATACGCCAATTTATAGCGTAACCAGTGTAATCAGGGCAGTGCAAAACATTTACAGCGGTAGGTACGGCTTGGCGAATAAATATGGATCTTTTAAAACGCGCCGCCTTCCTAATTGCCTGCAGATGGACCGGCGCCAATTACGGACGACATTTAGCTGGGAGTTCAACTGGGCCGATAAATGGTGCAGATACCTTACTCACTTAGTGTTGGAGCTTGAATGACTAATGACGTCATAAGCCTACATTCAGAACTCGTTATCTTGATGTCTTGATTTTATGAATGAATCGGAGTAATTAAAATGCCTATACGTGGGTGGATTTTCTGATTAATTTCGTAATAAAGAATGCTGGATGTATGTTATTCTTGTATCGATGACAGTTGTAGTAAGCACCCTATTAATTATTAATGATTGGGTAGGTATGTCATACACATTCATACATACTTTAAAGCGGTTTTTTTCCGAGGAGGCTAACAGAAACAACAGAAAACCATCCGATCCGCCGATCCTAACACACTCGTTTAGTTCGTCCATGGAACTTCGCATCCACTTCCACAAATCCGGAACATCCGAAAGAAATCATACCTCCGCATCCGCATCCGCCTTCGCAAGTTTTTAATGGAGTTGTAACAGTAGTCTATTAACGAAAATTGGCTTCAAAACTAAGCGAAGACCCTTTAACATGATGGAGATAAACCGCCAAGTTTCAAGTTTTTCCTCCCATGATATCGTCACCACAGTATAATAAAGTAACAGTATTATATCTCGACAGTGACCTTGAAATAATTACCTACGGCAGCTTGGTAGATCAACCTTCCGTATTCATGCGTGCCTGCCGCGCACTGGATACTGTCGCAAACAACTACTACACTGAGATTTTGAAGCGCGTCGTTTCACCCTTTTTCTATGAAAATATAAGTAGGTACCTAATACCGTTACTTATTTATTCTGTGCCGCCACCAACAGGTTTAGCACCACAAGGTGACAAAGCCGAAACTGTAAGTATTTTGTGAAATATTGTTTGCCTCTTCAAAATTTTTTGTATCCAAAAGTCGATGTTTTTCATTATTTTACGGTAATAAAATGATCAATTCATTCAATAAATAAACAATTAAATAAATTTTGCCACATCCGCCTCCGCTAAGATGACTTCCATTACATCACTTGTATATAAAATAGCATTATACAGCCGACATGTATATAAATGTATCTGTTTACATATATAAGTAATTGTTGTTATAAAAGTAGCGTCTGTAAGTAGCAGTCGTAACTGTAAAACAGTCATGAAACTCGTAAGCTACGATCAGGGCACATTAGCCTTACGATAGTGCACTCTTGATGGTCTATTGAAAGACTTACAGCTGGCCTGTGTGTACAGCATTGTCTTCTAAACACTAATGACTATTTATACTAATATTATCAGCCCTATACATAACAGCCCGGTGTTAGCTCTCCACTGCTGGGACACAGGTCTCCTCTCTGTGAGAGGGAGTGGGCCGTATTCTACCACGCGAGCCCAGTGCGGGTATGATAGATGTCACATGTCTTCGAATTTTTGGTTCTAGGACAAGCTCGTTTCCTCACGATGTTTTCCTTCACCGTTTTGAGAGCAACGGTGATGAAATTATTAACACAAAGTAAAGCGCCTGGATTCGAACCCACGACTTACAACTTGTAAGTCGCGGTCGTTACCACTGGGCCACCACTGCTGCTGCTGCAGACAATGTTAAACTTGTACCTATTTCCCAGCCAGACTTTTTTCTACACTACTTTTGCTGAAGCGAGGTCTAAGATCTGAACTTGAACACGTTTCTGACTCGCCCTAATGGAAAAAATGTAGTTCACATCCTTCATGTGGCGTAACTGCAGCATAGCTTGGTGCCTTGACAATTGACGCCGTCACATTCTCTTCAGCACCAGCCTGTTTTGTTAGTTCTCTTCTATTTTTCTAAGTTTTTCTTGTTGTTCATTGGTTGTTGCAGTGTGTATAGCGTCGGTAATGTGCGCGGTAGTTTATGTGGAGCGCGATAGTCGCCGCGACAGAGGTTATTCGTTCCGCTAATGTTCCCTTGCATCTCGTTTGCATTTGCATTGCAGTGTTGGACCAAATATTTGGCCAAAAACTGATGGAAATGACGTTGGGGAGGTAATAAAATGGATGATTGGGGTTGGTTGTTACATAGTTGTTTTGTACCAATGGAGTACCATGGGTGTAGCTAGGTAAAGGATACAGAAGTTACATTATATTATTCCTATAGAGGCCTCTGTGAACTGACAATGACATGACATTCAAGGTTCAAGGTTCTATCTATGGCATAATGTATAATATTATGTTGCACATGCTGTAACAAAGTAGTTTGAAAATGATCTCTTTTCAGTTCAGTGTAGATTCCAACATTCTACCACAGTTTGTAAAGCTAATAATCGCTATTGCATAAGCGGGGGTAACTAAAAAATAAATTCTCTCGACTGAGAATTCTCAACAAAAATAAGGCGCCAACTGAGGCGAGGCGCGAGGCGTGTTGCGGGAGAAGGGTGGTGCCTCGCTCACACTATTTTCATTTCGTGTAGTGCCACATTTAATTTTGTTGAAATTCTAACGTAGCTTTGCAAAAATGTCAACTTTATTCCGCCTCAGCCCGCGTCTACGTTTCACTCCGATGCTTTGCTTCTCCATTTTCTGGAATGTTCCACAGTTTCGAGACGGGCTTTGAGAAACTATAACTTTATGAAAACTTATACACGAGCTCTGAAGTAAGACGTGGCTTCCAGCAAAAATTTATCAAAGCGTATTTAATTTTCGTTATGACTTCTCTCTTGACTTTCCCGACGGACAAATTGTGGAACGGTGTGTAATGCGATGTTGTGCGAGGTAAAAACGACGTGGAGAATCTTTCAACGTCAGGGTATTGGTTACACAGTGTTTGAACATCGACATTAACAATATGTTTACATCTGAACACAAATTGAAAACGTTGTTACGACGCGTGTAGAAGTTGTTCCAGTACTCATATTTCACGACATGTTTTACATGTGTGTATACAATATATACAATACAATACATAAATTCGACACAAAATGAAAGCAACAGAATTGCCAAGATTAATACAATAACCACCAACAGACCGATCAACTTTCAATAAATCAAAAATTCGAATTTCGGAAACCAATATTCAAATGCGTTTGCGGTACAAGCACAAAGCGTACAATCTTATAACCCATCTGAAATTCATATTGAAAGTCGATCGTATAAAGCCAGGAACACACTGTAAAAGGCTGAGCTCCCGTGGGAGGTGGGGCTAAAAGGCCAGCCAGGAGCGATAGCACTCATCGGACGAATAAGCCTGTTTCCCGACTGCCAGGTTTAGGGATGCGACATCGACTCAATGCTGTTTTATTCTGCTGCCATCAATACTTAAAACGGTTGTGAACGGTTTAGTGATGTTGCTGTTATCGATATTTAAATATTTTTATCAGAATATAATAGAATAAGTTCTCTTTATTAAGTACACCATCAAAATTACAGATATACCGTAATGTAGCGTAGACAACCTTGGATAATCCAGTATGTCTCATAATAATTATAAATATATATTAAAGGTGCACACAAACATCGTGATGGGATCTATGTATTAAAATTAAACGTAGAGGGAACTGATAGACTGATGAAGGTACCCCAGGTTAGGTTAGGTTGGGTAATATTCGACTCTAATTTGTTCTTAGTAGGTCAAGGAATCGCATCCACTTACAGCAATATTTTATAATTTCGTAATTAAGTACTGGGCGCATCAAAATAATCATTGTTTTCTATGTCTAAGAATTCGATAAACAATATTATCGACAGATATCTCGTTCCTAATATAAAAGGATTGACATTTGAGTCGGAGGACGGGCGAAGTAGCGGATTCAGACCGAGACAAAGTCGACTTCGAATGGTTTCTCCTATAATATGGCAAATATTCAGCAGATATTCAAATATATTCCTAATTTCTTATTTGTCAGATCTGTTTGAATACTGAAAGGGGACTCGCCTTAGACCGTACCTATTTAAGTGGCAATTGTCTGCACCTAACTAAGGCAGCTCAAGGAATTTATGGCTTAAGCACTTTGTACACATTCCTCAATGATGGTCCATATAACGTAAAAATAAAGTATTTATAGAAGAAGGAAGGAGATAAGAAGGTACCCCCGATACTCACAAATTCAGACAATTTCATGCCTATTTCTTGATGACCTCTTTAAAAATGGGTTTCCTCAAGAGCTAGGTTCTCAATTCGTCTGTATGTTTTTTTTGTGTTTTTTACACGATTATTCCGCCAATATGAATCGATTTTGAAGATTCTGTTTTTGTTTGGTAGGTCATGCTTCAGAGGTGCTAAAAACGAAAATTGAAAACCAAAGACACCGATTTCCGAAATTAAAGTTATTTTTCAATATTTAGTGTTTTTTTAGGAGGTTTTCGTCGCTTATTTGAAGAAGAAAAGAAGATGCCGCATACATTCAGCCATTTCAGTCTGAGGTTGTTGTTAAAACTTGTGTAAGCTGTTTGTAGGTAGCTCTATTTTTAATAACAACCAATTGTATCTGTAAAAGATTAATTCAAATTGAAAAACAAACCTGTCATACAGATAAAAAAGACAATAACTTACAAACCACGTAATATCCAGATCAAGGAGTCAATAAAGCAAATTGGCATCTCGTTTCGGGTCAACCGGCTTAGCGGACGGAGGGCAAATCCTTAGTGGGCACAAATAAATACGGACCGAACCTATCATATTTCCCTGATCCCCTCTCGAAGGGTCAGCAATACCTCGCTCTTAGAACCTTGTAATACGAGGTTTTGATCCCCAATTGATATGAATGATGTTTTATTGTTTTTTGGGTTTCCTTTTTTATTTTGAAGGTTTGGGGTTAATGTGCGGACTACACAATTTCTCACTCGTGTAGTCAGCACATAAACCCACTGTGTTACTTAGTACTTACTTCCTAGTCCTACATCAAGAGTAGTGTCAAACTCAAACTCAAAGCATTTATTTCAATTAAACCATTTACAGGCACTTTTGAATTGTCAAGGAGTCGGTCAGTCAGAAATATGAAGCTAGTTGCCCATTCCAAAGCGTAGTAGGTACCTATGGAGAAGAACGGGCAAGAAACTCCACGGACACTCTTTTAATTCAAAATATTGTTACAATATACGGACACGATATTGTGTCGGACTTAAGGCATGTCGAACTAAAGTATTGTCGAAGTAAAGACGTGTCGGAGTTCCGTAATGTCGAAGTAAAATCATGTCGTTGTACCGTTTGTCGAAGTTCAGTGTGGTAGTCCAATGAAGTGTTACGGGCTAAAAATCAAAATAAAGAAGACCGTACCAACTTATCCCGGGAAGTCTCCGGAGTTTCCACCCGGGAAGTAAAAAGGCCAACAATCTTTCACTGGCCACTCGAAATCCGGTGGCAGACAAAATTACGTCGGTTAGTTGTAGCGAAATATATCTCAAAATGGACGGAGCAATCCCAAATCTTTAACAAAATAGCTCCCCGGAACACTTTAAGTCTAAGTAAGTGGCGTTCGGTGGTCGAAGATTTGCTGGACCGTCTCTAATGGGCTTTATCCTTATTTATTGAACTTGCCGCCGAAACGGAAACGTTACGAAGTATCTTTAAAGTTTTGATTATGTTTTACATTAGGATCATAGTTGGGAATGTCCTGCAAATGAGAGTATAAATTATTAATGGGGAAAATCTGTTTAATTTTAAAAGGAAAATTAGTCTCGATTTCCTGATGAACGCGATAAGTTAAAGTGTTCTACATTCAATCTATGTCACCCATATCACTTTTTTTCACATAACCCAAGCTTTTTCATTCATTTAAGTCCTAAAATCAACATAATATATACATATAGTCTTCAAAAGTACCAAACGATTGTTAGCTTGTATTGATGAAAACAAAAATGGGTCAGCCCTTTTTAGGAAAGAAAATAGATTTTTTTTCTTGGATTTTAATGGTATCGGTCTGTAATTTTTTGAGGATCCAAGTCTTTAATGTTAGGTCCTAAAAAATATTAATTTTACATTTAGGTTATCAAAAACAATTGATGGCTGACTTGCATTGCTGAAAAAACAAATAGGTCAGCTGTTTATTTTTTTTAAAGAAAAAGAGATTTATTTTTTTTATTCTAAAGGAAAAGAGATCGCCTTATTTTTTACTTAAATATTAATTTTACATTTAGGGCTTAAACTATTCAAATGAAATAATAAGAAAAATACCATTAAAAAAATATACTTAAATGTAACAAAACAAATCTCAGTATGCTATTAAACGAAAAAAAATCTTAAACCGCCAATCAAGTCTCAAGTCCTCAATTCAAGCCAGTGCAGCTTCAAACATTCATTTTAATCGATGAGGCTTATCAGCGAACATCTCGACCTCCCCATCGAGAGCTAACTTAGGGGGAGGGGGAGGTAAACAGGTCAGGACGAGCGCAAACGAGCTCAGACAGGCGTGACGAGTCGAACGTGTCGCGTTTTTCGAAACCTCGGCAGTCGACACCTGTTCTCATTAATCCTAGCACTTAGGATTTTAAGGTATTGAAGGTAAATGATTGTTTAAAATGGTGAGCAAGATAAAGTTTGGTTTTATTGGTAACCTGAAACAGGATTTTCTTTGAAATGTCGGATATTGTTGGGGAGGTTTGCAGACCGAAACCACAGAAAATATTGTAAAGCATATATATTATTAGGAAGATAAAGCAAGAGTGTAGAAATGGAGCACTGTACAATACTATATGGCTATTTCAATTTAGTCAGTTTTCTATCCAGCCAGTAGCCAGTGTTAGTACATGGAGGCGATATATCTTCAACAGATATTGTCCTGGGTAACTCCCAAAAATAGGTCGCTCATTTTTTGTACGAATATCTGGATTTTCTACAATAAATAAATTGAGATTAAAATACCATACCATGGATTTCTGTAACGGCTACTAGGACATAATTAATTTACTACTAGGACTATCTACAAGAAATAAATTGAGATTAAAATACCATACCATGGATTTCTGTAACGGCTACTAGGACATAATTAATTTACTACTAGGACTATCTACAAGAAATAAATTGAGATTAAAATACCATACCATGGATTTCTGTAACGGCTACTAGGACATAATTAATTTACTACTAGGACTATCTACAAGAAATAAATTGAGATTAAAATACCATACCATGGATTTCTGTAACGGCTACTAGGACATAATTAATTTACTACTAGGACTATCTACAAGAAATAAATTGAGATTAAAATACCATACCATGGATTTCTGTAACGGCTACTAGGACATAATTAATTTACTACTAGGACTATCTACAAGAAATAAATTGAGATTAAAATACCATACCATGGATTTCTGTAACGGCTACTAGGACATAATTAATTTACTACTAGGACTATCTACAAGAAATAAATTGAGATTAAAATACCATACCATGGATTTCTGTAACGGCTACTAGGACATAATTAATTTACTACTAGGACTATCTACAAGAAATAAATTGAGATTAAAATACCATACCATGGATTTCTGTAACGGCTACTAGGACATAATTAATTTACTACTAGGACTATCTACAAGAAATAAATTGAGATTAAAATACCATACCATGGATTTCTGTAACGGCTACTAGGACATAATTAATTTACTACTAGGACTATCTACAAGAAATAAATTGAGATTAAAATACCATACCATGGATTTCTGTAACGGCTACTAGGACATAATTAATTTACTACTAGGACTATCTACAAGAAATAAATTGAGATTAAAATACCATACCATGGATTTCTGTAACGGCTACTAGGACATAATTAATTTACTACTAGGACTATCTATAAGAAATAAATTGCGATTAAAATACCATACCATACCATGGATTTCTATAACGGCTACTAGGACATAATTAATTTAAGGTCTCATATTCGTTAGCAGGTGGGTCGTTGATTGTTTTCGAAGGAACACGGGTAGGTTTTAGTCAGTAAAAGTCTGACACGCTGACTTCTCCCGCTCCGCCTAGAGCGGGAGAAGTCATTTGATGATTTCCCACACTCAGAAAAAAAAAATGGGTTCAAGAGTAGGAATAAGTTTTGGTAAGCTTTCCACCCATCCAAGTTACCTATTAAGCATTAGCGGCATAAGACTCTGACCCCAATAATTTTATTTTTATTCTGAAAGAGAAATCTAGGTCAGATTCACTTGCACTACGTACTCCTAAAATAATAATATATATATTGTAATTGCAAATCATATTTAATTATTGAAATCCGAACTATTCAGACACTAAAAAATTGCTTTGACTTGATTGACATAATTAACTATTTAAATTCGAATTATTTTGACATTTACTTAACAAATAGCTTTTGACTTAACTCTTTGACAATACTGTAATTACAAATCCTAATTAATTATTTAAATCTGAATTATTTTGACATTAACTTAAATTGGCATCTTGACTTAAAATACTGTAAAAATTGTAATTAATTATTTTTGTATGCCTATAGCAGGCAGATCATAGCGCACTTTAATACCAAATATGACCAACCACTGTACCTATGTATCACAAATAAAATATTTCTGATTTCTGATTTCTGAATAAAATGTATATGGGTAGGTCAGGAACATGTGTTTTTTTTTTAAGTTGCTTCAACGGCGCCTATCTGGTATCCAGATAAAGGGATTAAAAACTGGCATGGCAACAGAGCATTTACACAAAATACATTGTAATGTTTTTTTATACATAAATAATTAAACAATTTGTTACTAAAAGTGTTGCCAGTGACGATAAAAAAATAACTGAAATCGAAATTTAAATTACATAACAAAATCCTCAAACAAATTGGTCTCTATCAAGAACTGATTTCAACTGACATGAACTGTGTCAAAATGGGTGTAAACAACACACCTGGCTTACTTCTGACTTTATCTTATCTTTAATTACATGGGGCCTACGTTGTAAAGTGCAGATTATCTAAAAAATATCATTACTAACATGTGATGTTCAAAATATTTAATTATTTTTACTCTATCTTCACGTTTTCTTGTAATTTTACAACATTTGCTTGTAAAGAAAGGTACAAGTGTGTACGCTTAGTGATTCATGTATATTTCGAGGTGAATATTTCTTTGCATTGACGATAAGTCGATAACTAATCAGTGATAAGACAACACCGATAACGCTAAAAAATACAGGCCGGTTAATGTTATTGTTATAGGAAAAATCCCGGTACAGAAAAATATCTTCAAATATATTCTTGTATGTTTCTTCAACCAATATGAAGAATGAATCTATTTTGTTTTTTTTTTAAGTTTGAATCGCACTATTGTGATAATGGAAATTATCACAATAGTGACTACATTGTTGTATTGGGTTGCCACCTGTAAAAACTAATGTAAGTGGTAAGAGTAAATAAATAAATAAATAAATAATCACTTGGTACTCCAATAACCGATAGATTGGAGTCAATTATAACAAAGTTTGTGTTGTCCACCATCATTATGTAAGTGTTTAAGCTCTATTTTAAAGCCAAGAATAGAGAGGAGTTAACCACAAGCTACTCTAATGAAATTTTCAAACATTTTGCAAAAAAACCTCAACCTGTACATAATGGACATTCCTACGAATTCTGAAACCCACCTAGTATCGCTAACTGTACTATCTATACCATTACAAAAGCAATACTCACCGCCGTCAGTGAAGTGATATTTTTCGTGAACGATATTATATTTCCGTGGACGATATAACTTTTCCGTGTAGGTACTATAATAATATTATTTTCACTACATTACAACATGCTGAATGTCCGACGATAATATTCGTCATAAAACGAGTGGTTTAAATATGTGAAAATGTGTCGATAAACTGTGTATAAGCTCGCATATTCAATGGCATCCGGTGAGTATTATAACAATACCCGCTTTTACAAAACTCTGTTTAATTCATTCCATTTTTTGCTGTGAAACATGAATTTAAAGCATGTTTTTCGCAGGGAGATTTCGATTCTGCTGTGTTAAAAATAAAGGCTATATTCGATAGGAAGTTTGGTTTAAAAATAATCTTGTTGCTTTACACGCGGATTGATATTTGACGACGATATAAAGTGTATAAATCCACATATTCAATAGCACTTTTAACGTTGTTACTATAACTACCTACTTTTTAATACTCTTTCTGTTCCGTATTCAACTAAACGAATTTAGGTAGGCGTCTGCTAATTTTAGGTATTATTACTTTTCTATTCGTTTTTAATTCATGAATTCCATAACGTATTTCATATTCCTTCATAACGTGTATTGCCTTGCTACATGATCAGGTTATAACATTTCTTTCAATGAAAGTGCTGTTAGTATAATCTTCACCACAATTTCCCTCCATTACATACATTGACAGTCCTATCAGTTGACATTTTTCATAGGTTCAAATGCAAGCAAAAGTCTTGAAGTTCACCTTACAACACCATTTTCTGGCTGTATGTGGCTGTAACTTTCAGCAGAAAGATAAAGAAATAGAACTTTTGACACTCCAGTCATTCTTCAGTTTTCAAGTGTAACATTAGATGTACCTAAACGTCAATCCTCCTTAGATAAAACATTTCGAAAGGCAAATAACATTATCACCTGCTTGTGGGCTTATCAATGTTAAAACTAAGGCGTAACGGGTAATATGTTCAGAACTCGGTCAAGAGCAGAAAAAAGGGTATCTCTTTAATAGTACCAATAACGTCGCAGTACTTACTATTATTCTTCAACAAGTCACGCTTCTTGTCAGCGCAGAGCCCTGCCAGGGTTGCGGGAAAGTCCGAAAGGGATACCGGGACCCTTGGCAACAGGCAACTGAAGGAACACGAGTGGGCTTTAGTCCGTAAAAGTCTGACGCGCCGTCCCACTCCGCCAAGAGTGGGAGAAGTCAGTTGATGATTTCACAACCTCAAAAAAAAAGCACAGTCTTCTAATTCTTTTTGTTTTTATAAGAGCCTACTCCTTGACCTCCTTTTGGTCGTGGCCTTCTGATTCGTCTTTATCTTTACCGTGTTGGTCTGCCACACCCTTTCTGCTTTATCCTTCAATTCTTCACTCGGTGGACTATCATCTTGATGTTTCTGTACACAGTGCATATCAACTAGGAATATTTCATTCTTAAACTGGCTGTATGCTGAGAGTTAATTTTGAAGTTCACATTTGTTTTATTGAATACTTGAAATTATAACATTTTAATCTAAATATATAATACCTCCCGTAGGTCCTAAAGATAATACTTATAAATTAGATAACCGTCATCACAGATATACTGATAAGAACATTGTTTTAGATAATAATCAAATGGGAAAATATATCGCTCAGGCCAATAATAAAAATTAAAATGGAGGCATAATGTGAGTACAGCAGTGAACAGCGATACGTTGAAAAAGAGATAAGGTACTTTTGATGGTGATCTATATTGGCGCCTTGTGGCTATTTCCTAATATTGATGTAATTAGTTATTATTTAATCGTATTTTTTCCCGATTTTTTTTAATGGTACCTTAATGGGTGTCAAATGAAAGGGCTTAGACATTTCAAAAATATATATATGTATTATAACCCCAAAAAAATTCAAATAAAAATAAAAGTTATAAAACTAAAAGTTATGAAACGAAATAAATAAAGACAGACAAATTAAAAATCCGGAGTCACACGTATTAGGGCATAAATCATACAGATTATGTGACTCCGGAGTTTTAATTTGTCTGTCTGTGATGTCTTGTTTACATCTTTTTAGTTGACCTTTTTGTCTTAGTTGGGTTTTAGTTCTATAACTTTTATTTTTATTGTAGGTATGTTGTGCTATGTCTTTTGTGTGCACTAAATAAACGATCTATACCTATATATATATCTATCTATTCTTGCAATCCTTAAAAATGTTTAAAAAGTACCTAAATAATATTTAGTGGTCGAGCTCGAAGTGGAAACAGCATTTCAGAAAATATCACCATTTCCATTAGACCTCAACTGCCATTAACGAGACACAATAGAATTTTAATTGTTATCGGCCATTAGAAGGCCAATCGGCGGTTGAGCGGCTAGGATCACAGAGCAACGTTGCTAACAAAAAATATATTTCTGATTAGGGTTGGCAAAGAATTGACGAAATCATTGGGGTTACTGTAAAAGGGACTGTGACCTATTTTCCAACCATGTAAACCGAGTCCATCACGTTTTACTTCAGCTAACTGACCAAGAACTGTACTATCCTTCCAGATGTGATACTACCAGCGCTATTGGTATGGCTGATGCCGGCCCTATTGTCTGCAGGAGTGGTGAAGCGACAGGCTGAAGACTTGGAAGACAGCTTGCCGCCTTGTCGCAGTTACGTTATGAACAATCTACTGCACCTGGACTGTTCGAATCGAGGACTGAAGGACTTGCCTGAAGAGCTGGACTATACTGTAAGTTTGAGAAGAAAAAAATAAACTTCCGTATTGAGATTCAATCTTATTGTTATGCATTTTGCATTAAGCTTTGACAATCTGGTTTCGTTATATAATTAATAAGTTTTAAAATAATCTCAATACATAAATAAGTTATGAAGTGAACAAGTAAACTTAAAAAAAATTACAAACAGACCGAAACTATTTTAAAAACCAGATTTTGTCTTGTTACATATAGTTGAAGGTATATTGTGAATTATTTCATTTAACTTGCTGAATTTGTATAATCGATAGGAAGGACTCCTAAAATGATTATCATTAAAACTAAACTTGATCTGTACCAGGTTTCTCCTTATCCATCTTATCACATTTCTGTTTGACAACGTAATACGTAACGTAATAATTATTCATACATTACACAGCATTTTATGTTGATTATCAATAATAAATAGTACATTCATATTAAATAGGTATACATTGATAACTGTAATAAGAATCGACATTATACATTATACTTTTGTTTATTTCAGGCTCAAGTATTGCTGTTATCGAACAACAACTTCTGGACGTTTCCGACACAACTACAGAATTTTTCTCGAGTGGAAACGCTCGACTTGTCAGGAAACCATCTGAGTCATTCCATTCCCAACTATTTACAAAACTGGGTGAATTTACAAACTCTTAATTTATCAAATAACCTATTCGACACCTGGACAACTAATGGACAGAAATATTCCATAAAAAACCTTGATTTATCTAAGAATAAAATAAATGTCGTGGATGACAGAGCATTCACTACAATGCCCAACTTACGTTTCCTCGATTTATCGGAGAACAGAATTAACGATTTGCCGGCCGAAGTATTCTCTGAAGCGCACAAGTTAGACAGTCTCATTTTATCCAGAAATTACTTTTCCGACGTGCCCAGTTTCCAATCTCCTTCTTTGCGAAGTCTACATTTGAGCAGCTGTCAAATCGCAAATATAAACGTCGACTCTCTCGTTGGAATGGGTTCGCTCTTAGAACTCGACTTGTCTATAAATCAGGTTGAGGAGATCCCGGAAAACCTCGCCTCGTACACGCTGCAAGAGTTAAATTTAAGTTACAATTCGATAAATTCGTTGACTGATAGTAGCTTCTCGTCGTTACCGCACCTAGCGGTACTGGATTTGAGAGGAAATGAGTTCAGAGATGTATGGTCGACTTCACACTTTTCTTCAAACCCGTTTTTGAGGGAAGTCTACGTGAAAGGAAACCGTTGGAGCTGTGAAGGTTTTAGCGTCAATCTTCTGCTGACTTATGAATTTCTGACAAAGGAGCCAACCAAAATCGTTGACAGAGAGTCGTTGATTTGCTACTCACCGTCGAATGTGACGCAGTTGAGCTGGCAGCAGGCGTACATTCGCACGTGGCACCCGGTGGAGTCGACTACTCCCCCCTTCACTACGATTGCGCTGATGGTGGGTGTAATTATCGGAATAATTGTGACGTCGTGCGTGTGTCGCGGTCTAGTATCTATAACTAGGTCTGACCAGACGAGGCCACCTCCGGATACCACAACTCTGAATCTCAACGGTACGGCTACCCAGCCTAGAGTCGAATCTGTAATATTGCGGGTTCCCTTGGATCCTCCACCGAGCTACGACGAAGCGCTGCTGATGCCCCGCTTGAACTCCTCTTTCCACTCTTTACCAGATTTCGTAGATGAGGAGGAACCGAGAAACTATCGACGATCCAGATCTATCGGTGATCTGACAGAGACCAGACCAAGGATAGGGGATAGGAGATCTATGAGACGTCCTGTTGAAATACATACCAGAACATCGATTGAGTAGAGGAATATTGTAGCAAAAAACATGGTACTTACTGTCCCAAGAGTTAGATTGGTTACTACTTTTCCAGTCTAACTAATCACGTCGTTCGACTGTAAATCAGACCATATTTTAATTAGCCACTGTTGACACACTATTATCTAACATTAAATATTGAAGGTATCCTAATAGCGTTGGGTACGCTCGTAACGACTGTCCTAGGTACTTAAATCGTATTAAATAAGATAGGTATTGTAAATAATTTATTTATCTATAATAAGAATTAACTCTAAAACTGTGACTTGCCAATAGGTATTATTTAAGATTGTGTTCTTTTAAGTTGTTTGTAAATATAATTATATTCTTATAGGCACTAGGTTTAAATTGATTGCTAAGTTGTTTTATTACTATCACCCTATTTATTACATTTGTCTTTTTTTTCTACTAAATATTCGAAGCTATAGAGTTGAATAAGTAAACTAGTAGTGACATCTGTCAACAGTTTTGAGTAATACAGTAAATATTCACCCCCGGGCGGTGGGTGGTCAGAATGTTGAAGAGATAGTTTTAAACTTGGAATGTAGATGGCGCTATACTTAATAAAAAAACGGCGGCAAAAAGTTTCTCGATGGAATTAATAAAAGTTAAAAAAAATGTAAAGTATTATTTAGTGAGTACATAATTCCATATAAGTATATCTCGTACACCCTTTGTCACCTTTGTATGGTATAGTAACTAAATGGTTTAATTCAAAAACTACACAGGAGCTAACAACACTGGTGCTATAATGTTTTACAAAAAAATTGCTTTGTTAGTTTAATTAGAAACAACGTCAAAACATGAATTAAAAATGAATTAGCTATTTTGTTCTTACATAATAATTTTCACAGAAAACCCTAGGAGTCGGCCAAGCACAGATTACCGCGCCCCTTAGCACATACGCTTTCGCCATTCTTATCATCAGTGATAACGTCACGAATTTGAGTCACACTATGTAATCGCACCGTGTGGACAACACGTCTGAAATTAAAAGAATTGTTCCAAAAAACGACAGATTAAGGTGTTTACTCTAGTACGAAAAGTGAAGATAAGTGAAAAGTACAGATAATGTGAGTTACATAAATGAGTGTTGAATTAAATTCTAAGGACAAGGTATGTACTGTTTTAAAATTGTGAAAATTAAGTGTCCGCCATTTCCAACTGGAATGGAAGATTATCTAAAATTATATATCTAGTATTAAAAAAAAAATCATTTGTGGCACAACACAATCACACCGGTCACATCAGATAGTGGCCATTTCCCCGACGAAGCATAAGGCAATATAGCTATTTAGGATAAGGCAATATAGGTTGGTACTCAACTCGCCAATAATTAAACACCTGGCTAACGATGTCAACAACCACTTGAAACTGCCACTAATCAGGGGAAAATAGAACTTATTTATCACACCTGTAGGTTTGTCAGCATCTCCTCTAATTGTTCAAGACGTTTGTTCTTGAAATGTTTTCTCTATTTATTTTCTGTTTTAAAACTAAGTATGAATCGCTGAGTTTCATCAATAGTCAGTCCAGCCCTGCATAACCTAATTAGTATCAACATAAGCAACACCTGCAAAATCCCATGAATAGCCCAATTTTTGTACCATTTGTACTGGATTTACTTCACGTTTTCGATACAGAATTACAGATACGTCGACCCAAATTTAAGTATCCTACTGTTTTATCAATAGCTGATAACAAAGATAAAATTGTTGTATGCAGCGGTTATTCATGGTGCTACAAATAGTTATTTGATTCGATCCTTTAGTCCTCTTCGTAAACAGTTTTGGAACATTGTGCGTGACAAGAAATTTTAGTGAGCAGGTGTTCAATATGATTTTGTTTTCCTTCCTTACGATATGAAGAAATACATTGAATAAGAGTTTGTTTTATTGTGAGTTATTTGTGTTTATCTTCGTATCATTTATACTAATTCTGCGAAAATTGTATCAAAAAGATTACAGCCGGTATTACTCGTATTCTACTGGTAACTAATCGATTCGTTCGATTTCGATTTTCGTTTTCGATCGATTGGTTTTGAAGTGTTCTTAATATTTTATTGCATCAGTTACTCACTTTTCAAGTCCAGGTAGATCCCTCTTTCTGTATCATGAAGCCCATCGCTTTTAAGAGCGTCGTTCTTAGCGATAGGTAGTGTCCTGAAATATCTAGTGATATCTTACTAGAGCTAAAAGAGCTACTGGTATTTCACTATTGACAGTGAATTCACCACAGAACTCCGCTGTTATAGTTTTCTCAGAATAATTTGTAATTGATTAATGAACTGACGACTAACGGTTTAAAATTACATTATGACTCAATTTAGATCGATATTAAAATTTATTGATGAGTAATGTTTGAAACGCGATAGTATCTTTTTTCATTTCATCTGTATCACACATACACAGATGATATCAATAATACGGATACGGATATAATTTTTCCCATTACTCTTGTGAACCCCGAACGGCTAATGTCTGACCTGCTGAAACATAAAAGCCCGACAATGCAACTCAAAGTCAAAGTCAAATAATTTATTTCAATTAGGCTAATAAAAGGCACTTTTGAACGTCGAAAATAACGAAATAGAACTGATTCTAGTTGCCCCCTTCCAAAAAAGTTAAAGTTTTTGTATGGAGAAGAATGGGCAAGAAACTTCACAGTTACTTACTCTTTAAAAAATGTTTTAACTCTCAGAATTAATGGATGAATGATAAAAAAATTAAATAAGCATTTTATTATTTTCAGGTCGTAATGAGATCGAGACGTAATGGTTCAATTAGCCATAACACTATGTGTTCTGATGCTGATCAGTATAGCGAATGGAGCAGCAGATTTTGACGAAGGGCTCGGTGACCTCTGCTATACCTGTGTATGCAGTGCAGACAAAACAAGCATTGATTGTTCACGCAGGGGATTGACTGATTTACCTGATGGATTCAACAGTCAGGTACTTATTTATGAAAAAATTAAATACCTGTAATATACATAAATAGAGCTTTATTTTGGAAAAAATACGAAATCACATTCTTAGTTTCATAACTTTTCTACAGTCCAAATAATTACAAACATTTCTGTTTCGTTTATCTAGTATACAGTACCTATTCGGACCCTATAAAACAGGGTATTTTTGTGTCATTGCTCCTATATACATGTTTCATTATGTCCTCTAAACATTTCTAATCATAATTATTTGGTTATTTACAGGTGACGAAGCTGAATATTTCAAATAATGAAATTTTCACATTTCCCAGAAACTTGCATAAATTCTACAATTTGGTCAGCTTGGACATAAGTGGAAATCGTCTGAATGAACTGCCTCAAGACGCACTAAATAACCTCACAGCCCTTGAAGAGCTCAATTTATCCAGAAATTCTTTTGAATCATGGCTGAGCATAAACCCTAATGAAGCGTTCCTTCCAACTACAAGCCTTAAGACTTTAGACTTATCTTACAATAAATTTAAAACAATGGGCAACTTGGCAAATCGAGAGCTGCTCATTAGTTCGTCTTTAGAAACTTTGATACTGGAGCACTGTGAGATAGATTCCTTACACGGAAGGTCTCCTTTGAGCGGTCTGACTAACATCAAAGCGCTTAAATTAAACTCAAATCCCTTAATTAGAATACAAAGTCTCATATCCTCTTCGTTAAAGAGTCTCGACGTCAGCAACTGTGCTCTTAGCACAATAAATCATAACGAATTAATGTATTTACCATCCTTGATTTATTTGAAAATGTCTCACAACTATCGCTTGGAACTGTCTGCAACCGCATACAATTTATTCTCAGACTCTTTAAGATATATTGACATATCATACTGCAATGTATTACAACCAAACCTGCAAGGTTTTCCTAATCTCAGAAGAGCAATCCTCAACCACAATATGATCAGATTTCTGAGGAGTAACGAGTTTGTCAATAACACTATGTTGGAATATTTGGATTTATCTTACAATAATATCGGATCGCTGAAAAGTGATACATTCCGAGGACTGACATTGATAAAACATTTAGATTTATCTTGGAATGAAATAGCAACTATACCAGAAGATACCCTACTAGAAATGCCTTCGTTAACACAAATGAGATTATCTCGAAACTATCTCACAAATCTTGGTCATTTAAAATCTGATTCAGTGACTGTTCTTGATATGAGCTCGTGTGAAATAAGCAGTATTGGTCAAGATTCTTTGGAAGGACTGCAGAGTCTTGTAGACTTAGATTTATCCAGAAATCTTTTGTCACATATACCCGATAGTATATCATCGAACACTTTAAAGTATTTAAACCTCAATTACAACAGAATAAGCTTTGTGAATAATTATACCTTTTTTATGCTCCCTCGACTTATTGGTTTAAGTGTTATTGGTAACAGATTTACTACAATCTGGAGAAGGTCGTATTTTGAATCAAATCCGTATCTAGCACGACTTGATTTAAGTGATAACATGTGGAGATGTGATTGTCTTGACGGAAATATGTACGATTTCTATGAATTTGTCACTCTAGAACCTAGTAAAAAGGAAGAATCTTACAACCTTGTTTGTAATAGCCCGATTACATTGATTGGACAATCATGGTTAGAAGCCTGTTATTTTGTTTGGAATCCCACCGAAAAAGTACCAAATCCAGACGGTTTAATATGGTTCATAACTGTAATGATCGTAGGGTTAACTTTATGCCTTCTTTTAGTAAATTGTATAAGAAGGTCCATGCACCGTCGCTTAGCTGCTTTACAAGCTGAGAGAGAAAGACAAGTAGAAGAGGCAAGAGATAGATTGAGGCAGTTAAGAATGCGTGCAGAACAAGAAGCTTTATGCAACACGCCCGATCCTCGAGATCTGATTGCACCACCGTCTTATGATGAAGCTCTCACAATGCCGAAAGTAAGTGCATCCTGTCATTCTCTTAATGAAACTGGTACGGGTAAGACTAAGAGAAAGCGGGGTCGAAGGAAAACTAAGTCAAGTGGAGATTTACTGGAAGAAACTGAGAGAAACGGGGATGTTCCTCAGTTAAATGATGTTGAGCTATCTCAAGATCCAAATGATCGGCGACGACATAGACCAAGGAGGCAGATAAGCAGATACGGCAGCCATGAAGTAGCAGAGCTGGAACAATCACCCGGTGCTCGACGCCGGCGCATGTCTGAGTACAACGCAGAATATGACTCCCAGAATGACGACACTACGACTGTTGAAGTTCAGGCGGAATTAGAAAGACCCTTGCGGCCCCGAAATCGAAGGTATTCTAATGATGACATTAGGGAAAGCGACTTCTGAATGAGATTATCATTGATATAATATACGTAGAAGTAATTTTGAACAATACGTCCTAATTATAGTACCAATAATATAAATTAAGATAGAATAAGAGTTTTAAGTACGCACTGCAAGAATTTTAATACTTATGAGAAATAAATTCGTTATTATCAAATACATTTTATTTTTTCGTTATTGGTAGCCTATAAGTTACAAAAAATTCATCAAATGATAATCGGTAAGTAATAAAGTTATGAGCGTTCAAAAAAACGACGAATCGCTTCGACAAAAGGTAGGTAGGTAGTGCCCTTGCGCTTCGCTTGGCTCGTCTTGACGGGGGCACTACCTTGACCCCAGATTCATCCAGCGGCTTATACATTTCAAAACTTGATGTAAACGCCATCTATTTACATTCATCCGGACCAACTGCAAAGTCAGCACATCGAACCTGCTTGTAATTTTTTTTTTCTAAACTAGTTATATTTTATTTATCATATAAACCCTAATTAGGTAGATATAATTTTACTTTGCTGTATTTTATCAGTCCGGTAGGTTTCATAAGACGCATGTAGTTACATTATATACTTAGTGATTACATTGTTTAAAGACAGATGTCGCTACTGTATAGTAAGAGAGGTTCTCTTTCTTTCAAAACTATTCCACGTAGGTAAGTAAAATTAGGGAAAATAATTGTTAAGCAAATTGACTGCCAAAAGAAATTGCCCGTATATTCAAATCACAACTATCACTGTTGTATGAAATGTCTATAACACGGCAAATTGATACTGTGTAGGTCAACAATTACCCAACTGTATAAATCATCTGAGCTTGATTTTTAAACTCATATTCAGAAGGCCCCTAGAATTAACATCAAGCAATAGGTACCTACAGTTTGTCATACTAGTAAATTTTACCAATAGTGTCAGCACCGTTCGAACGAATTTGTGGTTAAAGAATCCTTATTTACTCAAAAGAAATTTACTACAAATTTCACTTAATGAGAAATATTTTAACTATATAATAATGATGACATTCGTGAGCAGAGCTAGTATGGCATGCACCAATGTTAAAAGAAGACAACAACAATCAACGTACACAAACAAAACATTGAAGGTGGCAGCAAAAGATTCAAGCGAAACAAAAATCAGTTTATGTGGGTAAATTAAAAACGTAAACCAGGGCCGGACTTAAATTTGGTCAATAACAAAAGATTTTAACAGATTTTTAAATGTTTGTAAATTTTTAGAGGTTTTTATTTCTCGTGGTAGTTTGTTGAACATCTGTGCTCCTTCGTATGTAATATTTAATGGGTTCATAGGTATAGTTTCCTTTACCAGTAATCCCAATTTATTAGCTATGCTGGTGCCTTCTCTGTGGGAGAAGAGGCTTGTACCCTGCAGTAGGAAAAAAATAGGCTGGTATTACTTTGATATCTCAGGCCTATATAATATATAGAAACCGGAATCGAACCGGCTAGTGTTTTTAATTTCGTTCAAACACCGGAGTCATGACAGTGCTGTCTTATGACTATGACTTATGAGTTTATGACAGTCAGTCATTATTGCAATTTTTGCTTTTCTTTGAACTTTAACTTGCCAATTTCACCAATGAACATGATCGCTGTGAGGCACCTAATGCCTAGGTATTTTGTATTTTATAACAGGGTCAGGGGCATTAAAACAAGCAAAGTTGATTCAACCATTTATATCGTAAAATAGTTTCGAAATAAAAATACATTAAATTTATATTTGCTTACTGAACTATTTATTGTTCTGTTTTGTTCTTTATTCTCAAAAATCTGATTTTCATAAAAAAAATGATACATTTAACAGTTAACTATTCATTAACATAATTTAAATTAGGTCAGTAAAAGCATAAAGATACAGAGTAATTAATTTAAAAGCAACGTCTTAGTTACAAAATAAAATAATTCAAATACAAAGATCTACGAAATATACACTAATAGAATTTGAATTAGTTATATACATACATAGAAAATAGTTCAGATTACTTAAAATAAATGGTATCACATTCTTAAAATCTAAACTCCATAAAATTACTAAGGAACTTATGCTTAGCCAGACCATGAAAGAATGAATCTCTCCACAGAAAATGAGAAAACAATAACTAAACATAGCCAGTTGGACCTTACGTTGTTATACATAATTGTTTAGATAAATATTCTCAGGGTAGAAGTAAGTACACAACCATTGAAAATATAACAATTCAAGAATTGTACCCCATTATACTATACACGTAAATAACGTAGGATAAACGTACCGAGCAGAAACACAGAACACAATGTTTGTACAACAACATGAATCGGTCGTTACTCGTTGCACCGTAGAGGTGCCACGATATAAATTTCATGTATTACTAACAAGACTTTTACAACTATCATGAACATGGCAACACTTTTTACACGTATAAAAATATTTTTATTACTTATTGCGCAATATATTTTTATAAATATATTATACCACTAACAAAGTTAAAATAAAGGCACTGTCGACTACAAACACACTTTGGCAGCAAAGGTTCTAGACTTACACACGATCGAATAAATCGATTTCAATCCTTCACACTCGAGATTTGACCTAACTACACGCACAATATAATCACAGAATTTCGCCAATAGTGAAGTGTTTGCTGTTTGACACTGTTATACACGAAGTATTATTGTCCTTTCAACTGAGGCCGGATTTCAAGTAGTCGGCTTGAGCGCGTCTGACGGAGTTATGATGATGTCTCCAGCATTCGATCTACTTCTGGTGACTAGTACCGGTGTTTTAGGTTTAGGCGTCTCCGTCATCTTTATGCGCACTCGTCCCATGTCGGGCGAGTATACCGGAACGTATTCACGAGACGGTGACAAGAAATCAGAATCAGTATTTTGGTCCCCATTTATTAGTGGCTGAGATATATCGGAGTCACCGGTGCCGTTTAGTTTAGGGGTATCATCATCGTTAATGGGTACAAAAATGTCTTCACTGGATAACGAATTGGTGTCCTTTCTTGAGTCCGGTGATGCAGGTTCAGAATCGAAAGATGTCTCATGTTGTTGTGGTTTATCATCTACTAAATTATTATCTCTTGAACTGCTCTTATTTTGATTCGTGTCCCTCGGACTATCGGTTCTTAGGCCATTATTGTTAGTGCGGTTTACACCATTGCCAACTTCCCCATTTTCACTTTTCTTTTGAGGTGTCTCGTGTGTCGGGACTAGTTCGTATTTGCCATTTACTTTTTTGTCTACAGGAGCCTCTAAGCCGGCCGGCTTTCCCAAGAGTGATTTATTCATGTCAACCATTTCTTTCGACGCCTTCTCCACATCTCTCTTTTGCTGCCGTAAAAGCCTTCTATCTCGTCGTTTTCTCATCTGTCCTTTGATTATTGCGAATCCAATTAGTCCCACTAATAAAATTACAATAATTGCAATGCAAACATACGTGCCTGTTTTGTGCGGTGCTTGATTTTCACTTTCAGCAACTATTTGTCCGTGCACTTCAGATGCTTGCGTTACTCTTATTTGATCATACACTGTTGTGTCACGCGGTGTGGACGATGTTGCTAGTTTTTCCGTCGTTACTTCCGGGGGAGACTCAATGTTCCAGTTTGGATCACCCTTGTATATGGGTGACATAGGTTCAGGCAAAGGAAATTCAGTAATCGTTTTATTTTCCTCGTTAAAAAATCTATGAACTGGCTCTGTATTTAATGGTTCGTATGCTTGAGTGGTTATGTCTTCGAAAATATTACCAAAACCAGGGATAAAACCAGAACCCTCTCCGGATCCTTCAATCGGATCTTCGGTGTTCTGTTCATTATCAGCAGCTATAACTTCATCAGCTGCTAACAAACCTTCATCAAGTGTTCGCTGCATTTTAGGTTCCATGAATATAATCATTGTCGTGTGTTCGGCATCGTCACCATCGCCTGAACCCTCTATCTGGCTATAAGGCGATGGCGACGAGTTGTGTCCCACTTTCAAAAACTGTAGTTGGTCATCATCTTCTACAGGATCACTTCCTTGTATTACATTGCCGTCGTCTAAATCACTTTTAGCTACGAGAGGCATGGATTTCAAAGCCGTAGTTTCTTCTCCAATTTGAACTGCATCTATGGGCTGATCACCTATCATCATATCCATAAAGTTCGTTTCAGTTTTAGGAACTTTGCAAATATCTTTCGATTTTAGTTCTAACCAGGATTTCCCTTTGAACTTAGTAGGTGAAGCACATTTGATATTATCTATGTAAACATTTGCAATGAGCAAACGATCGCGTGCCAATAAGTTTTCACACGAACAATCCAGAGGATTTCCCTCCATTTCTAAATGCTCCAGACCGACTAAATGTCCGATGTCTGAAGGCACATCTTTCAATAAGTTGTTAGTTAAATCTAATGAACTAACGCTTGAAGGTAAATGAAGGAAGGAAAGCTTTTGTATCCTATTGTTGGCTAGATTTAGATGCACTAATTTCTTTGCATTATGAAAGAATTTGTTCAGCGTCTGGATGCCGTTTGTGGAGAGATCCAGCGTGACAACTTCTGTAAGCCGGTCGAGCTCGTGGTTGAGCTTTGTGATGTTGTTGTGCGATAGGTCGAGAATGTTAATGTTGTGATGTTTCCGGCGGAGGGTGAACTTGTACAATTCGGGGAGACTACTGCAGGTGGCACGGTGGAGGCCATCTCGTGTGGTGTTGCATACACATCCGTCGGGGCACACAGTTGCAAGGGTTGGTGCAAACAGCACAGACAGCGCCAGGAAGCACACCGACACTTGAAGCCACGTCATCTTAACTTGAACACAGCACCTGGAATAAAGAGAATAAAACAAATTACTTAAGTGTCATCATCAATTCAAGATAAAAAGAGTCATTGATCATGTAATGGGCGTAGATGATCTTACTCATAATCGTGACGCTTAATTGACGTGCGGTAAATAACGTCCATATGTTTTAGCGTTAATCTGTTAGCCGTCACATGGTTTTAAATTTCAGCCGCAATGCACTGCAGCCTACACTTGTTTCATAAATATTTATCAATGTAATGCAAACAGAGATGAACAAGGTGATGGATGTAGCAGAGGTGTAACTCGTAGTTAGGGCGACCGGTCGGTCATCTTGCTATTATATAAATCACAACATCCCTGCTCGCAAACTGTCATCTAAATATAGGACTGAATAACATACGGCGAAACGGTCCCCTGCGGTCTATTACAGTCTCCACCTCTTCAATTATTGCAACTGCAGTTAGCCGGCAATTTGAATCTACGCGCTTCCTTTCATTGATAACGGCATCTGGACTACGTTTTAAACGCCTTTCATGCTATAACTCTTGTACCATTTTAGTACCGGCTGCACTGCCCGGCTGGCTTCGACTGCACTTTATTGCTCTCCACATTCCTAGGTTTTTGCAACTCTAGCCTTTTATAACGTTGTAATTAGTAAGTTTTTTACTTGTATACAGACAGAAGTCCTCGACCTTATGATCTTCATTTTAGCATGCGTGCTGGTAGGTTACACGTGTCTATAATGCTCTTACTTAGTACTATTTTGCTTTGACCTGCAATTAAACTATTTAAACCAACGTCAGCATGTCTACCATAATTTGAATATTAAACGATTACAGCAATTCAAGTTTTAGTATTGACAAACTTTTAAACTGGTTCTTTTTTCCACAGTAGGTACCTATCTTTAAAATAAAAGTAAATAGTTCACTTTGCCTTGTCATCAATAATGACCATATCTTATCGGTAGAAACCGTAATAGCACTCGTAAAATAAACAAATTCTAGAATGAGAGCAACTTTACCATAACGTATAACATCTATGGATTATTTCACCTTTCTAAAACTCCTACTTCCTAGCAAATCACCTAAGACCGTTAATGATTCCGAACCTAATTTTAAATTCGTTCTATTTTAGTCCGCGTAACAACATCCTCGGTGCACTTGGCCGCTCGAAGAAGTGGTTCAATGTTACCCTGCCAGGAAGTAGACAGTTACCCAGTTGTGCGAATGTGATGCCAAACGACGTCGCGGGGGCGTATTGTTTGGACCCCAGGGGCTAATATTGCGCAATAGAACACGAATATTTTTAGCGTTCGTGGGGACTGACTTTGATTATGTTTCAAGGTAGCCTGCAGATTTGAATATTGTCTAAATGGGTGGAATGCATTCATATATATTTTGAGGCGGATTTACATTTAATTCCCACGCGTGGCAATAGAGGATTCGCTTCTATATTGTCGTGTTTTCGTCGTACACGAGTGACTGAACTTTTGGAAATATTTTTTGACAGAAAACATGTAGGTTCACGATAAGGAACATTTACATTTTGAAAAGGACATTTGCCATTAAAAAAAAATACCATCGTAATTTGTATTTTACACTAGGTACTTAAACCATCTACTTCTATTACGAGGTAAAACCCGATACAACTAACTTAATGGTAGTTAGTAAAATGTGTAAAAGCCTATTGTCGCAACCATCATTAGGAGGTCGTAAATTAAAAGCCTCAAAAAGTACATAGAAATTTATAAATGAGGGTAATGACCTCCAGTAATGCACCTTGGAAATAACGCTTGCTTGATTTTAAAGAGCTGACAAAAAACGGCCAATTTTTATTTATTTATTTAAGTAAGTATAACTTCTTTATTAGGTACAGGAAATATTAATTTAAAAATTAAATGACTTTACCAAAGACCTTTTATAAAGGTACCTATTTTTAATTTGCGGAAAATATGAAACAAATCTTTATTTTTAATAGGTAGCTAGTCTGCAAATTACCATTAAAAAAAACGATCAATATCAAATACTAACACATAAGTTAGCAACATTATACCGTCGATAATCAGATAATATAATCTTATATACATACAGAATCTAAGAAACTCTAACGTAATAAATAGAAACTAATATTATCGTATTTAGATAACAGACTCATTAATAATGGAACGTATTCTGACACCAAATTATTATAGAATTAAATTGTAACAACCAGTCAAACAAGAAACGAACAGATTTCAAATTAAATTATGCAACCACCTTATAAGGGCAATGCAGACCTTTACGCGAAATCAGGAAAACAAAGTACATAAACAAATGAGTCACTCATTGATTAAACAGGTTTACACGTGATATTAAAATTATGGAGATAACCTATACAGGGTTAAATTTAATGATGAAAGGTCTGACTCACAAATTCAGGGCCAGACACACACCGGGCGACCGTGGGTCTGAAATGTCACACGTCTATCACTGCAGCTGATGCAGGGTGCGATATTGAAGTGAGATTTACAATAATAAAACTACAACTTCGTGTAAAAGAGCATTATCTTTCCTCTCAACTTTGAGTATTTATTATTATATAGGTACCTATAGTGTATTTATGTTTATATATTTAAGCTTTATGTATTTATTTAAGTATATGTTAATTTTTTTTGCTTATATGTGTAGGTATATTTGTTATTTTTAGTTAAGACTTCGCATATTCATGTTTTTTTCTCTTCTTGTTCTCACACACTATTGTCTACATTTCTTTCTCATTTCTCCTTTCGCAGGTCTGCTGGAAGAAATTTTTTAAGAAATAAGCAGTACCTTTGTACTCATATTTTAATTATGTCGTATCTTTTTTGTATTTTACTGTGTGTACATAAATAATAAAATAAAAAAATAATAAAAACGGCTTCAAGTAGAATTAAATTATTCGCATATATTTCCGGCCTCAGAGTAGCCTCGCTCGCTTTAAGAGTATGTAACGTATTTATATTTTAAAATGAATGGACAATGATCGGAAGAGTGATAATATAGATTGCAATATATAAATATCATGATACATATATTCGATAAAGAAAAGTTTCAATCCATATTATCCTTCATTGAAACCCGGTTTTCGGTCGTGATTCAGATGCCGAGAGACCGACGGAAATTATGTAAACTGTAGTCTTTACCATCGGCATGTTTAAGACAGTCCCCGACAATTCTTTAAAAAGGCATTCAATGGAAAGACATGGTCTCATAACAGACGTTAAAACATGTCCGACCTTTAATGTTTTATGCAACAAGCATGCAACTGTCAGAAAGACACGACACGGTAAAGTGTGAATCGCCCTAAAAGCTTCCGACGCTTCTTTTAAAGAGTTGCCAATTTATAAACCGCCTGTAAATTAATTTTTATTGTTTTTGCCTTGGCAAGTGCATTCGGAGATTTATCACAGCCATTTTACTTAAAAGTGAGAAGCGTGTGTTTAAATAAACCTTGGTTTTATGTATGGGGAGTAAATATATTGTTTCGTGGAATATTTTCGTTTTAAATTTCAACAAAATTAAGCTTTATACTACAACGTACAATAAATAATTATTTTGATATTTACTAGAATAACTCTCCCCGCGTATATGAGGCTTTAACATTAATTCTTCCGGAAATCATCGTCAAAATTCAACAACATGATTTTCTACCTGTCAGTCCGTGTGATCGAACATGACGTAACAGGCTCATCACGACATGTTGAATACCCGAAACCGAAACGCTAATAAAGTCACCAATATCAGAATTACAACCAAATTCGGACACGATTGACGGACAGCAGTCATTTTCATGAAGACACCATCAATCAGTCTCGTATAGGAAGGCTTAAGATAGCCACCACCTTATAAGGCAATTGCTTTATCATACGACCTTGTTTTTACTTTATTTATTGGGATATTCATCATTGAAGTCTTGAAAATAGTTATTGTTCACCTTCTGTTGAGTAAACATAAGGCAGATTGACTTGATTTATGAAACGACCTCCTTGCATGTGTTTGTGCACTCATACATAATACGCAGTCAATCAGCCTTGCTGCTGTAATGTAAGCATTATGCACTGTATTGTAGTTTTGTCCTACTTGGGAGCGATATGTTGCGTTATGTCGCTTGATCTTGGTTAAAATTATTATGATTTTATGCGCAGTATCCACAGGCAAACTGATTTGCATAAAGACCCAACTCAATTTGGCTGTAATAATGTAACATAACATCACGCCTGTATTTTCCGAAGGGTTAGACAGACCTACACGCACATTTCGCCAACCTGCCTGCATTTGGCCTGTAATTCAAAATCAAAATCAAAATATTTTATTTCACATAAACCTACATGGGCACTTATGAAACGTCAGAAGCTACGAGTACATAGGTGCACGGTTCCAATTGGTCGTTTCCAATGGAGAAGAGCCGGCTAGAACCTCCATGGTTACTCTTTTTAAAAATAATTGGCTTTTACAAAATTTCCAAATTACAGTGTTAGTTTCAGTTTTGTTATTGTTAAAGGGCAAAGCTACGCAGGCAATTCTTTATTGACGCTGAAATACAATAACCTAGTCCTAACCAATCAATTAACGATACCTAACTCATTTGAATTGGACATTAGAGAACGAAAGTTTCATAATTATGGTCGAGCTTACATAAATACGAGAGTCTACTTTACTAAGCTTTCTAAGTTTGCTCTGTCCACTAAACACAAAGCTATTGACTTGATGAGTTAATGAGTTGGGAACAATAGTATTTGAAACTGAAAGCAACTGTAGGTTTTGACACTTCAGTCAAAGGATTTGACTGATTGCAGTGTGAGAAGACCGGTAAATTCACTCGTAAGATCCCCGTGAATCAAAGTGTTGCAAAGCTTAATTTATTCAGGAAAAAATTAAAGTTTTTCAAGTTTCACAGATCGAATAGAAATAAATGAAGAAAAATAGGGCTCTTGTCAAAGAAAAAAAAAAAAACACTTACATACAAAAATAATTAACTCGAGTCATAAGAAAAATAAAAAATCAAAATACATATTAGAATACTCGAATATACCTAACAGACAAAAGAAAAAAAAATGCTTAAAAAAGCTGGTCCAAAAGAAAATTAATTGCAAACATCACAAGAAATATTCATACTAGATCCACACCATGCCAAACAATGATGACACAGAGATAACCAAGATGGAAAAGCCTTCCCCAAAAGAAAGTCAGCCTCCGATTGCGCTACAGATAACCGTAGGGAGAGGCTAACCGGTGATAAGTGATTGTTAAACGTCAAAACACCAATAAATCATGCAGATTTCAACCATTTGTTATGTGTATCTACATCCTCATTCCTTTCCCACGTCATGTCATGTTGTAAGGCACAGAGTGGGAAAAGAGAAAATATTGGGACAGATTTTTAGTGCGATGAAAATTATGGGTCGAAAAAACTTTTTACAAAAAAAAAATCAACCGACTTCCAAAAAAAACACTAAAAAAGTGAAAAATAACTTTATTTTCGGAAGTCGGTGTCTTTGCTTTTCAATTTTCGTTTTTGGCCACCGACTTCCGAAAATAAAGTTATTTTTCACTTTTTTAGTGTTTTTTTTTGGAAGTCGGTTGATTTTTTTTTTGTAAAAAGTTTTTATTTTTCACTTTTTAGTTTTGGTAACTACCCCACACAAATTCGTATACCGTTATCTGCTATGTGACTGAGTCAATTAACATGTCATCAACATACGCAAAGTGGGAAAAATACGTAATTATTGAAGCTAACTCAAAAACTACGCAAGCAAAACTAATAAAATTTATATGGGACCACCTCTGAAGCATGACCTACCAAACAAAAAAAGAATCATCAAAATCGATTCATAATTGGCGGAGTAATCGGGTAACATACACAAAAAAAAAAAAAAAAAAAAAAAAAAAAAAAAAAAAAAAAAAAAAAACGTACAGACGAATTGAGAACCTCCTCCTTTTTGAAGAAGTCGGTTAAAAAGGACTTCAGTGTGCAGAAAGTGATTTAGACATGAAATATTGCTTCCTATAATTATCATATTGTAAGTAATGAAGCCTTAAGAACACGAAAAAATCAAAATAATGTTGTAGGTAGTGTAGGTTTTCTCAATAATTTTATTAAAATTAAAAAAAAATACAATTGCTAATTAATTGTCTCGTTAAAACAAAATCTACCAAAAATAAAAAGTTAAACAAACCCGAATCAGGTTATAAATGGAATCGGGTTTTTACTATCACGTACTAATTATTATAAAACAAAACACGATCGGTAATTCCAAGTCTAAAACAAAAGTCAAAGCAGCATGTGTAATTCCTTGAGATGATAGATAGCCTATATGGTAGTGCAAACTGGAATTAATTACACGCTCCAGTCATGTATTGGCGCCTGTATTTTAATTAGATATCGTGGATAAGATAGCTTCCAAACTAGTTGGTGAATGATTGTTATTGACCGCAATAGGGAATGCTATTAACCTAACTTGGGGCATAAGTTTTTAGTCGCTAAAGACACTTACGTATTATAGGAAAGATAAATAGAAGGATAGCCTATTTTTTGCAAGAAGCGACTTACAAGAATTTCACATTCAAACTTATCTTCTTCTCCTTTATTTTAAACTGGTTTATACGATGGCAGAGACTGGACCCAGTGACTCGGAATTTCGATCCTAGTCAGTGGGTTCAAGTAGACGAGATCGGCAGAAAGTCAGGCGGGGGAAGCTACTGGGCCCGAAAATAGACGGGTAGGAGTCACCTAGACTGACTTGACGGCGCAAAGTCAGCACTGACTGGGTTGAAACTAGTGTGTACACGACCTCATTTGCTAGTCAGCGTTGGACTGCAAACCTGCCTTTATTTTTGACAACACATCCCATTTTTCATTTTGTAGACGTCTTGAAAAAAACCCATAAATTAATTCTACAAGAAAATAAAAGGATTTCTTGTGCATTTGACATAAAAATATCGTCTGAATTTACAGCATCTCCTTGCAAGCAATACAGCAACAGGTCGACATGCGAATAGTGAGCATTCGCCGGGGACTGAACCCAACACCGACTGCCCACTCAACTGTGAACATGGGAAAACTGGATCTGAACTATAAATGCCTGCACAAACCTGTGCATATGTAATATATGCCCAAGTAACATACGCATGTTCAATGACATGTGGCAATGGGTTTTTTATTTGGTCTGAGCCATAGAGTAGTAAATGTGCAGTAGAAACTCGTTTTGGTCAAATATTTTCTGAACGTCATCTACAAAGAAACAGAATTTGAAACTGTCGTGAGCTCGTAGTGATATATCTCATTTCATTTATTTATTCATAAACAATTTTCATTGTGTTGAATGCAGGCATATACATGCAATTTACATACAAACAAAAAAAAACAAAATACAACTATGAATTAGCTTTTAACATTCAAATAAAGAGTCAAACAGTTTTTTTTTAATATAGTGTCTCTACGGAGATCTTTTGTAAAATAGAGAAGTGTAGTAGCGGCGTACACCTGTGTATTTTTTACTACATTGCACAGATTCTGTATCAGAAGATGCATATAGATAGTGACAAGTTCATGGCATGGCACACCCTGGCAATCAGCTCCGCAATCAATCTTCCTGACGGCCGAATTTAATCACCTCGGCAAGAGACCACAAGCTTTTCTCATAAAGCTCGCCAGTTGTAAAGATAAGTAGTATGTTACATTTTATGATAGGTAGGTTGCATATTACATTATTGCTGTTTATGCCAGTCCTAATGTGAAATACTGGTTTAAATACAGGTCAGTATGAATGTACGAAATGCATATTGCATAAAACCACATCCTGCAACGTACAACAGCTGGGTATTAAGCGGTAAAATTTTAACCTAAACATAGCTAGCATTTAGAATCAGAGGAAGTATTTAAAATACTATGCCGTCGGATACGAGCTTCCTAAACAGTAGTACTATACATACTGATTATCTCACCTTCACCTATAAATATTTAGTTTTTATGCACTTGAACCTCAAGATATATTTATGTTAGTTACAACTCTATCCATTACACCGGCGCGTGGGCCGACAGCCAATAAATTGTGAGATAAATGTACCGACGCCACAGAGACCCGCGATTTCCCTACCACTATTATAAGCGTTCCAGGAAATAGATTGTATATCACCATGATTTGCGCGAATCTGTTGACGTATTAACAGTTCATTTGAAAGGAGTTCAAATGAACTGCTTGTAGGATCAAAAAAAAAAACAAACGAATTCTGTAATCCGAACATATAATTATATATTATATTATACTAGCTGTTGCCCGCGACTTCGTCTGCGATCCTGGCTGAAAAGTACCATGTCCTCCGGATCACGGTCTACCCATGTGCATAACCTAACCCGTTCCGCCGTTTTAGCGTGAAAGCGTAACAAACAAATAAACAAACAAACTCACTTTTGCATGTATAATATTAGTTAGGATTCACCAGAATTCATTAATGAATCGAACAGATTCAATAAAGTAAAAATTATGGCTCAATTAATTGATTCAACTGTTTTGTATATCCTTTATTGAAAAAGGTATTAAAATGTTGCAGTGAATACAACAAAAAACAGGATAATTGCAAAACTCCACGAGCTCAATGGGGCACTCGATTCACTAACTAGGGCATCGCCGCATGTTTTCGCAATACGCGAATGTATCACAATAAGCGTCGCAGGTACATTTTTCAGGCGTGTATTGACTGTTTCATTGATCAGACAGTTTGTAAATAATCGCGTTCGAAACAATGCTGTTTGATAAGTTCTGTGAATCGCAAAGAAATGAAGTATTCAAGTCTGTGAAAACATAATCGATTTTAACTGGATGTCTGCGGCGTAAGCTTACGTCATTGTTACATATTAGTAAATAAATTTCCGTGATCCTTGGACCGATACGAAATAAAAGGAAACAATGCCGACACATGCGACTTAAGAATACCTATACAAAACAATATTATATCAAGACCAATCTTCCAGCATAGCAATTTCCATTACCACTGAATCGTTCTATAATTAGCACTTGGAGTTCCACGTCCACAACTGAACTATCAAAATGGCATTTGATAGTTCTCAATAAATTACTATAGATGCAATCTGTATTAAAGCTATGCAAGACCTAAGTACAAAGGAGAGTGCAATAATCCCTAGAGTTTCTTTGAAGCAATAAAACACCCAATCGGTCCTGCACTTTCCCGCATTAATACCAACGGTTTTATGCGTCCGCGCATGCTGTCGTAAAATCCCGAACGTTCTCGAGTGTTGCCGAGTTGCCTAGCACCGGCCTATTGGAGCGAAGTGTCATTACAAGAAATAGCCAATCATTTGCAATTCATAACTGAGCATCAAGTTCATGGTTTCGATTCTCACGTTTTGCTTCGCTTACTTGAAATCGTAATCAATTCTTACAATTAAAATTCGTGAATGAATATTCAAGGCATCTTTCCTTAAACACATGTTAACTATTTTCATGAGGCATATGCAACAGTTGACAGTGATAAGTGATATCAGATTTTAAGTAAGTTTAAAAAAATCATTTAAAATCTGAAGAATATAAAATTTATTGATGCACAAAACAGTAGTGGCCCTGAATTCCCATTTCGTGTCACTAGACCAATCTTCGGCATGTCAATGCAGAGGAATGGCCCACGCAGTCTCGAAATAATTATTCAACTAGAGATTTATAAAGAGTATTCACTATGAAATTAAAATCATAGATGACATGTATTCGTAGGAGATGGCGTCATACACGTTCTAGATAACTACACAGATAGCTCTAATTCGAAGACCAAATTTTTTACGAAAACTTGATTGATTTAAATTGTTGTTATTCTATTATTATTTTACATAGATTAGTTTTCGTTACTTATCCATCATCATCAACTCTGTCCATTGTTGGACACAGAGGAACACTTTGTAACTTGTAAGCTGTTTACTAGCATCTTGGAATGTCAACTATAACTCAGTTTTTAGGCTTCCGCAAGTCAGGTTAGTTTTCACCCATTCGTAATTCCAAGAAGGAACTTATCAAAACAAATTCTGATCAAGCGTTTAATGACAAAACTTCCACAAAAGATTTCACCATAGAACGTATAGATCTCTGAAATGAAAGTGCTATGGAACCAAGGAACCAGGTGTCACCCGAGAAAGCCAATCCATTTACTGATCATAAGTACCTATATATCGATCAACTTTCATAAAAGACCCTTTCAGTATAATCTGATGAATGTTATGTTCAAGTACCAGGTAATATGTTATATAATCAGTATTAATTTGCATCAAACCGTCATGTTGGAGGTAAAATTTTAAATTATATAAGTTAAGTAAATGTAATGTAAACTTGTTTTTCGTGGCCCGGTCATTACTGCTTGGGCGAGTCTCATTACACTGATTGTATTTAACGATTACTTTAGTAATTATATTATGAACATGCTAATTGAAGTGTGAGTTCTAATTAGAATAAGTACATGAAAAATAAAATGTATTTACTTTAATCGCTTTCGATAAATTAACACTTTTTCCAGTAAGTTCTATTTTAAAAAGTAGTAATTGTATGCAAATATTTTTCACAACACGAATTTACATTTTTATTAGCTGTCGGTTAGTTCCAATTTAACATTTCTCACCTCTAAAAAGGTGCTCTTGGGTCTTTCTTTACATATCTCAAATCTATATCCAATGACCGCAACTACGTACTTTCTCAGAAAATCAAAGAGTATTTGATAAACATACCACCGCTTCTAGTAGACAGACCAGCTACAATGATCCTATTCAATAAAATCCAGCACAAACTCACAATAATACCGTAGACTGTCACATTTACGCAAAGGAGAAGAAGAAACAAACCAGTGGCTATCACAAAATCACGAAACTTAAAGATAATGCAAGTCAACAGGCTGACGCAACTCGCTCACTTCACCACATGTAACAATATGCACGTTTCTGCTAACAACACCACTTATTACGAACAATCAGTTGGTTCACACTGAGAAGATTTCACTGCATTTGAAGTGAAAAGTCACATTTTATTTGCGGTACAAGGTGAGGGAGACAATATTCTAACTGGACTGACGCCAAGTGCGGTAAAGAAAATTACAATTTTCTAAAAGCTAATTGTCTTGAACCACGTGCAGTGGCGTTGAATGATCAAACTTGATTCTTAACCCAGTTACCCAGTAATTGTAAAAACAATTAAGTCAAGGATTGGCATGATTATTGGTAATGGGATTTGAATTAGTGGATCAGTTTCATTGAGAATCTATTAGCGCAGAAATTGGGTCACTAACTTATTTCTGTCCTTCTACGTGATAACTGCAAGCCTTGATTGTAGCTTACTCATTATCATTAATTGATTATTCAATGTTTTTGCAATAATCTTTCCTTTACTATCCATTATTATCGATGTCTATATTAAATTAAACGAACGTTCGATGTTCTATTGTTTCATTGCAGTTTCTTTGATCAACTAGTCGCAAAAGGTCAAAGAGTTTAATTCTAGTATGGTTTTCCTATTTACGCGTTATCAGTTAATCAAATTAAGGTCGATCGAGTAATTAGTAAAGTCGCAGCTATTAATAGCGCTATCAATACGGAGCTGAAGACATTGACCCCGATTGAATTATTTCGTTGCAACCTGAATTCAATACACATCCTCTATGTGGCTATGTCTAATTGAATTATACATCTTAGATGTTATATTTTTGGGAAATCCGCGGATAACCGTATTGAGAAATAGAGGATATCTTTTTCATTCAAAGAAAACTCCGTAATACAATTACACATACTTGTCTTATGCGCAAACGTGACCAACTCGTAACCATGAATTTACGCAGAATTATCATTAAATCGAATGTCTCCGGAAATTGCCGAGCGCACCCGAGTCTCATCAAGTCATCAATGACGAGAATAAACGCGGACAACATAATTTCCACAGTCGTATCTACAGTAATGAAAATGGACTGCGAAGCAAGGTGTGTGAGATGGTCATTACAGCTAATTTATAGCTCAACACTTTCTTCTATTTATGGATACGTCTGTAAAATATTTAAAAAGCCGTTAGAGGAATTATCTTTTTCATTGTTGATGGAATAAGACATTTATGTGAGCCGAGGGATGCCAAAACAGCGATTTTATTAGCACTTAAGAAAATCTATGGTTGTGTTGTTTACAAAGAACAGGACACAATTTCTTGCTGTATAAAGATACACTTTCAAATTCAAAGTAAATCGCAGCTGTTGAACGTTTATTGTTGAATAGGATTAGTAACATAATATATCGTTTAATTATGTAATAAGTTCAGTCATTATCACCTTTATAGACAGAGGGACCCTTTAATATTTTTTAATTAATTTTTATTATTTGTTGTTATAGCGGCAATAGAAATATACAATCTGGGGAACGGTTAGGGTTCATGAGATACAGCCCGCTGACAGATAAACGGACGTTTGGCACTCATCGGGTATTATGGAACCGTAAAAAATAAAGTCGCAACCGCAACATGTCCCACATTAGCATCTATAATACCTTCTCCACGGTTGTGTACACCTGTCAATTTGTTAACGCCCTCCTCGTCATGACGTCACTAGCTGATCGAGTACCGCTGATCGAGTACCACTTCATTAAACTGACGAGTACTGACTTACGAGTACGAAGTCGTACGTTCGAACTTGCGAATTCACTTTCATCAGTCTTAGTGTTTACTCGCGAAGAGAGAGAAAACACAGAAAACACACGCCCGATTTGATCTTCGTACGTTTTCTTGTTTGTTAGCAAATAAACAACATTACATCTTTAGGAATTGGTTAGAATAAAAATGATCTTGTTCGACTCTTCTTACATACCTTTTATATTATTTTGTAGAACAGAATGGAGATGGGGCATCCCTAGTCTTGTCATTTTAATGTCAGTTTTGGTGACAGATGTATTTTTAAGCCTACCATTCGTTCAAATGGGTGGTTTTACCTGGCTTGAATAGCTTGGACCTAAAGATAAAAATATAATTATTCTGAGCATCAGACGTCTCTTTAGACGCCTAGGTCAATATTCTGCCAGGGTTGACGTATTTCGCTACAAAACGATGACTAGAGATGCATTTGATTGATGCATTGAGAGTACGCGCTAGACAAAACTAGACATTTCATGCAAAAATAATCGTGTGTAATATTTATTTTCGAAAAAAACGTTACAAAATGTGCTCCATATAACGGAGCAACATATTTTATATAATATTCATACAGATAAACGGTACTGGGGGCAGGGCGGCGCGGTCAGGATGTGCGTAAACACGGCTGTTTGCAAACCAAAACTCATATCAGAATTGCTAAACTTTATTTCACTGTTATAAGATATGGCGCAAACAGGACAGTGATTTCATAGAGGTCAAGTATAAAGTAGTGTAATCGATTACTCAGGAATATATTTTGGTTGGAAGAAAATTTGTATATTCAGTACTTCTATCGCTTAGATACAGTCGAACAAGCTATTTGGTATACAGGCAAAATATATTAATTTTCCGCTACACTGCCAAAATTCGTTTTGATTGTGTGTAATTTAACTTTTTGAGCTTATGGCTTAGGAGAGTGACGTAAAAGGATTGTTGACTACCTACTGAAAACACTCACAAAATTGTTTAAAGTAGTTGCAAGTTGTCTGCCTGTATACCAAATAGCTTGTTCGACTGTACTTACTATTTCATTTGCAGTACCTTTGTGGTTAAGTTGTACAAACCTACTTACAGAAATAAAATCATTTATCATTTAATTATATTTTATCATTCGTATTATGAGTTGGAAAGGCCTGTATAACGTCACTCGAAGTTCAAGGTAATAACAAGGTTTTTGTCTCGGTACCTTTATGAACTTTGAAACTATAATAAACATATTGTGTAAACAACATTTCTGAATTAATAACTTTAGCAAAGAAGTCATCTATGACACGACAGAAATGTATTTATCAAGAACATCGATAGTTGATATACATATTTAGATATCGATACCCATCACATCTGCGTTTCGCTAACGAATTTTTGTGAGTGAGTGACTGAGTTTCGCTAACGAATTTTATTTGACCTTGTCTTTAACACGTAGTCGCCAGGTCACTAATATACAGTCGTTCACAATTTAATATCGGAAACCTTGATTTTTTTGCGGTCAAACTACAGGTTATACAAAATTATACACAATTACCTACATAGTAACATACATCTCAAAGTTATAAATAGGTAAAAAAAACAGCGACATCATACGATTACGCACACGAAAACAATTATTAAAAGATAATAGGGTTGTATAATTTAAAAACTGAACTTTAAGATCAACGTGAAATAAATACAAGATAAGCACGTGCTTTTTTTCTGTCGGTAAGATTTCAATTAAAAGCTCTGTGTTATTAAAAATGACCGCATGAAAATGTCAGCTGCTTGTCAGTCCGCCCTTTAAGATAAAGGAACCAGTAACATGCGTAAGATAATTCTTGATAACTGATTTTTGAGTATGTGGTACTGACACTATCAAGTGTTAGATACTACCTATATTTTACTATACTACCTAGATTTACCTATATTACATCTTATAACACAACAACACACGTACACACATATACATATATACACATATACATATATACATACACATATACATATATCCATATATACAGGGCGTCCCACGGATATGCCACATGGACGCCAAAAAATACAAAATTATTGCCCTGTATATGAAAAATCACAAAACAATTGAAAATCTCTTATGTGTTCGAAAAGTTTGAATTGTGCATTCGATTAGTAGAGCAAAAACAATCTTCTAATCTTTGGGGAACCTAATCTGAAAACCTAGTGGACAAACTAAAACATTATATAGTCATAGTTCTTTATATTTTTTTAAAGACATTTGAGATTAAGAAAATAGTTTACTATAATACTAGGTCACTATCACCAGGCTAGTTTTGATAACAATTATGCCGACACATTACGGTGGACTGACGACTCGTTACAAACTGGTACAAGTAATGTAGGAGACCTGGCACCAAGCCAAGACATAGTTATATGAGACTAGGAGACGCCCCGTAGCCTAGGAATCTGTAGGAATGCTAGGAATATCGACGGGTATTTAAGACGAAACAATTAACTAACTACTGCTGTTTTTTGGAGGAAGTTGGATTTAGATTTTGCGTTGTAGATAGAGAGTAATTTGTTTTTTTTTTGTTGAGACGAATGAGTTTTGTTCTTTCTTATTAGTTTAATTGCAAGCTGTATTTCATTTAAGTATTTTGTTTCATACAAAATTTTATCGTGGAGAAATCTGTCAAAGATAACGTAGGGTCTTAACATCACATTTCGGCTAGGGCGTAGCAGTTTTCCAAACAATTCATTTCAGACTAAATTAAACTAATAAATCTCAACTCTTATCATTTGCACGTGTGCTTACATAGTTTTCCCATATATGTGTATACGCTTTATAAACATTTGCCACCTTTGTAGTCTTAGACTATCAGTATTATACCAAATTATTCCATGAAAAATTACGTTATTACTTGCAATTAAACTTGCGTAGGTTATAAAAATAATAAACAAAAAACTTGTTTCATAGGTTTTTTGTTGAAATGCGTCAAACATCCTACCAGATAATAATTACAACCGAAGATATATAGCATTTATAATTCGACGTAGGTAAAGGTAAAAACATGACGTCGGGTGTTTGGACTTCTTATTTTCTTTATTAAATAAAGTATGTACATTAAGGTACCTAATCATTTTTTAAAACCTTGCGGGGAAGAAACTAATATATGTCTAAAAAAAATTCAGTAAAATAAATACAGCTAAATATTCTTTCACTTATTTAGATAAATTGAATCACATCACAACTCATTCAATACTGAATACAGTTGAGACTAGATGCAGTGATGTGGCTATGTTGAATGCAATACAATGGCAGTCATTAATATGAGGTGCAGTGCTCTTGATACATATTTTGTGTCTAAAATCTACAACTAGGCCACAGAACAACATTAGGTTTTTCCCATCATGACGTGATGGACTAACCAAAACTTATAAAAGGTTTTTACGGCAATATTTTGTATTTTTCCAGATGACCTAATAAAATCATTTGACTACAACACTACCAGAAACAAACCATGACCGCTTCTCAGTACTAACTTACCTATCGGTAAAGATTGAGATAAACCGTTTATTTTCCTCTTGGGCAATCGCTTCACTGAATTTGTTTGTTTTAGCGTTCTTTCCATACCGAGAATAGTATGGACATTGTTCCGAGAAGAATAGGCTATAAAGGAAAACTTGTGCGCAATATTTGTAACAATCGTTGATGGACACAAAACAAAGAGTGGTTCATGGTAGAATACGTAGGTATGGTAAGGTGAGCATAGGTATACCTATGCTCACTTTACCGTACCTACGTACCTACTCAGTAAAACAAAATGATCATCAGCATTTGCTTAGCCGACTCCAACATATTTGAGAAAAGGCTCTCGGCATCAACATCATCATCTGGCTAACCTTTTTCTATGTTTGCTGCGTCTGCTTTCAGAAAAACAAAATCATTAAAAACCTGAATTAACAATTGAATGGCACCTTATCGGTTTTTAATAATATACTCAGTTTGGTACATTTTTCTCAATTTAAAATGACTGTGATTAAAATGGTGCACTAATGATACAGCTGTTTAGATGGGTCCCAAATGGATACACCTGGGGATGACTCGTTATGGCAGGTGGGTAGCCGAGTGTTTTAGCGCCACCTGAGCGGATTATTTATGCACTGGGGATAAGACAGAATGGGTTAACTGTAATAAAATTTGTCGATCAGAAACTTGGAAGGCTTTCTTTTATTATGTACATGAGAACATGAGAATGAATTGATCGAAATCAGCAAATCGAAAATCATTTTTAAATAGGTTGTTGCAATTTTCAATACTTCATGGTCAATTAATTATCAATATTTAGATACTGACATAACACTTAGCCTAACAAGAAATCTATTAATAAAATAACCAGATTTTGCAAACTGCGGAAGTCCGAAACACTAACCACAAGATATGATGTAAATAAGTTATAAAAATAATAGAACCAAAACATTAAATGGGGGTCATGCGTGTTTTACGACAATTAAAATTATTATTTTACGTGTCAGTAGTTTTGTGTCGAGAGGAAACATCCTAAATATTCAGAACACGCTCAATGACACGCATTTTTTTTAAATTGTTTTTTCACCTCTTGCACATTGACCAATAAACGGAATAAAAAAACTAAGAACTTGCGCATTCGTGAAGTCTGCGAGGATTGGCTTCATTCGTAGGCACACAAGATAAGGAAAAAGACACTAAAATGATACATGCTAATAGTAACAAACCACGTGATATTACAGACACTTCTGGATTTTTATTCGTACGTAAGTATTTGTTGATGTAAAGGGTCAAACATTGGCCGATAAACGACCCGAAAACCACTATCAAGATCTGACTAAATCAGGAACTTCTCAAGACTTCGGGAAGACTTCGTAATTGAAACGGCGGCGTATTTACTACCTACAAAAAGTTGTCCAAACAATTGTAAAACTATTCAGATGCCTAAGTAAGTAAATTATAATATGTCAGGTATTATTTAATTACATAAAGTTTTATCTAATCTAAAGGTCGAATTTCTTTTATCTTAAATATTCAAGGTTATCTGATAATACCTACATTTGCTACCTAAATGACAGTGCTTGTGTGATATATCACATGTTTAACAAAAAGATAATTATTTACATATTTATTGCCAACATTATCATTTAAGGCATGGATAGCATCATCGGTTTTATTTAATTTTAAATTCATGTTATGTTAGTTTAAATGTTAGTTAAGTTAGTATATTTTATTTTTATTAATTCAATTGAAAAGTAGGTATTTTCGGTCATCAGCACGTCATGGAGTAAATAGTAAGTAATAGTGGTAATAGTCAACACTTTGTTTTACTAAAACTGCTATTACGAAACACCTTTATTTATAAACGTTGCTTAAAGTTAAAAGACGTTTAAACGTCAAAACTGTGCGTCAAAACTATGGTTAAACAGTCGCTAATCATACTTGACTAATCATTCATTAATCCACAGACAATGGCTCACCTCCCATCTTGCACTACATGCTCTGTCTGTCACCTGCACACGTGAGGACCTGCGTCAGCAAACGGTATTCGCGTTGCTGAATTTTGTGGCGAAGAGTAGAGAAGAGTTAGAGTTTTGGGTATTTATATTTCGTATTATTTTTGCCATCGACACGCTAAAAAGCAACTTTAAGCAACGTTTATAAATAAACCCCTTACTGCTACGAAAAAGGTAAAGACACTGTCAGATTCAAATTGTTACCATGGAAGTATCTTTGGCTGTAGCTTACTGAACCTTTGGAACCTATCGCCACAAAGCCGCGATTAACAGATCATAATATCAGGATTAAAGGTATTAGCGCCTACATTCCGCGTACTATGATAACAACATAATATTTCAAAGGTACAATAATATTTTTTCACACACATAAGTAGGTAATCAAAGTCAATAGTTACCTGCTCATTATGTCTGCCTGATTCAACAAAATATCAATAACAGCCACAATACTTAAAACCGTGTTCAAAAATGATAAATTGCACTCTGTAGCAATTCATTTACATAATAATATTCAATTTTTCATTTTTTCTGCATGATTTTTTATTCAAATATTAGTACGTAGGTAGGATACGTTGTCAAAGCTGGTTAATGTCACTTTGAAGAATTTAAGCACGGATGTGAAAAACAAGTTTTTGTACATACAAAGATATAGACACGGGTAATTGAACGAGCAAGATGTGATGTTTATGATGTACTCCTAATGTACCTACTTACATCTGTGACGTCAATCAGTCAAAGTTTTATGTCATTATTCTTTTAATCTTTATTTTATTCTTCTGAAGTACAGTTAGCGTACACTGGCAGTGGTAAATTAATGTAATAATTGTAAGGAACTCTTAAATTACTGGCAAGCTGTTTAACATTTTACAAGCATTTCATAATTAACAGTTTTTGTGGTAAAGGTACTGTAATGTATCAATCACCAATAATAAATTACAGTACGATACAACTTAGATGTAGCATCGGCAAAATTCGTAAAACTAATCACATTCCGAACTGAGTGTGCTTTCAAAATCTCCAATCTTTATTACTGCTTTAGGTGAAAATGATCTTTACGCAAATGCAATAACTTGTAAAGTTTTATAACCAAATACATTCGTAAAATTGAAACGAATGAATGCAAATTTTCAAATGTATGCTACATCTAAGATGTGTCGTACACTATTTCTGCGAAATCACTTCATTTTATTTATAATAAATCCGTCTATCTATAGTAATAAAATGCAAAGAAACTTCGCGATTTAACATTACCTTGTGACCGATATCAGAGCAATTGAACCTAACTAACCCCGTTCAGCTGATAAGTTATGAATAAACGGCTTGTTTATATAAAAAAAATCACAGCTATTTTAATTAATGCATTAAACCAGAGATAACTCTTTCATGCCCATATTGATACACCGATGACCGACTGATTTTTCATGATGAGTAAAATATAAGAAGTTCTTGCATAGATACTTAAAATAATTCAAATGCTGTCTAGTCCTAGTCTATAGGCTGGTTTTTTTCTGACGCTGACTGTCGGCGCTGATTGTATTCTTATGAAGCGTTTTTGAACCAAACCGACCGCTCACTGCAGCACACGTCACAGCGCTTACGACGCGACGGTCAGCGTGAGAGAGGAAAACCAGCCTATGAAAATAATTGTTTGATTAAATTATCTCAAACTTTGGTCTCATCGTTAGTTGAAGTGTCAAATTTTAATCTCCAAGTAAAAATTAAACAAGGTTATTTATAGTAACCACATCATACGATAGTCGTGTTAATTCAAGATTCGTGTGATTCTGTGTTTTACAATGAAAACATTTTTACGATTGAGGGAATATGCATGTGATTCAAAATATGGGTCTAATATTTTTTAGAATTATGCCTCAATCAATATTTTTGAATAAAATTTCTTTTTGAGCGAGAAATTATTTTTTTTTAAGTCCCAAAAAACTGTGGGTAATTCAAATACTTGAAAAGCTAAGAGCGGATGTGACGTAACAATCCGGGATAAAAATCAAAATGTCAATGTCAAGTCAATCAATAAGTGTCAAGTCAATGTCAAACGCTCCTACAAAAAGGAGTGTTTGACGTTGACTTGACAGTTGCTTGTTTGTTTTCACGGACGGTGACGTCACCACACCTAGCCCGCCAAATGGAGGGCGTTTAAATAGCCCGGATCGGTTGGATATTTTTTAATTTTTTGTAAGTACTTTAAATAGCTTTTTTGCCGGCGAATTTTTTTTTACTATTTTTTGACGATGTAAACTATCGAATAAAAATATTAAAAAAATACATGCATATTCCCTATTGTCTTTTTTTTTTTTTTTTTTTTTTTTTATTTATTTATTTATATTACTTTACAGAGGTGTTACTTAATTCTAAAACTCGCCAAACTTTTACGTTTGATGGCGAGAGGCGCTCTTTTACATAACAATGCACCAACCTTACTCACATACCTACTACTTATATATTAACAATGTTTTTAATTCTATTTGCTATCCTGTATAATGTTTTTTAATTTTGTCTTAAGTGATCCTTTACTCATTTTTACTTTTTCTCTTAATAAATCTATTTTGTTAAACACTTTAGGTACCAAATACTTAGATGTTCTCTTACCATAATAATTTGTTATCTGTGGTTGAACCAGTTTGTTCTCTCTAACCCTACGTGTGTTGTACTTGTTTTTAACACTAATTTTATATTCTTCACTATAATAGTATTCCAGACCGACCAAATAATCTACTTTTTTATCTACGGGTAAAACTTTACAGATGGGAAATAGCTTATCATACTCTTTGTTGCACTTATCTTTAACATTTTTACTGACCAGAAACTTTATCAGTCTTATTTGTATGTCTTTGACATCTCTTAAATATGTAATAAAGGTACGCCCGTACACAAGGAGTCCATAGCTCAACAGCGAATCGGCAAGTGCAAAATACACAATTCTTAACGTCTGTTTGTTCAATACATTTTTTAATAGGTAAAACTTACTCAGCACCGATCTTAGCCTATTGCAAATGTCATTTACATGTAATTTCCAGTTAAAGTTCTTATCTATTGTTAGTCCTAAATATTTAAATTTATCTACGTACTCCAATTTTGCACAGTTACAATTACATTTATTTCTATGCAAACACTCGTATGTGTGTCCTATCACTGTGAGATACTCATTATTTACAGATTTTGCATTTCGATTATATGGCGAGTGTATATGCATACATTTAGTTTTCGAGAGATTTAATAAAATTCCATTGTCGTGTGCCCATTTGTTAATATTTTCAAAGTCACCTTGTATACACTTTTGTACCTCGGCCATATCTTTGGAGGCGTAAACAAGACACATATCGTCAGCGTACATGAACACCTCACAATTACGTACGACATTTGATACACTGTTCACATGCATTATATATCCTACAGGGCCGTACACCGATCCAGTAGGCACACCCAAATCGACACTCGCCTCTTTCCCAGCCACACGGGATATAATTGTGCTTATTTTTTCTTTTTTTTAATAACCTACGTAACTAAGATTTTTGCACCTAATTATTTATAAAGTTTTCATTTTAGTTTTATTAAGAAAACCAAAATTTTACAATCTACAGAACAACAAAATAAAGAAAAGTATAGACTAGACAAAAAATGTATTCAAATCGATAAAGATGAAGAAAAAGCTACAATAGCAGCGGAAATTGTAACGGAACGACATAATAACATGAAAGTGATTGGTTGATTACTTGTGCACGTACGACCTATTCTACTTCATACGGCTACAAGCTAGTTTTAGTGTTAGTGAATATGGAAAACACTTTTACTAATCATTGTGTGCTAATAGATTAGTTTAAATGAAACTGATACAGTGTCGATACACACACTCAAAATAGATGATATACATGTAGAACTCATTGTAATTCTGAAGCTAACTTGGAATATTTATAGCAAGAAGCAAGATTTTTTCAATTTTACTTTGAGGTTATCTATTGCTTTAATGTCCATTAAAGCAATAGATAACCTCAAAGGTTGACCATGTGTGTTGCTAGTGGTGCGATTGACTTGTCGCGAACCCGAACACGACGTTAATAATTATACTATATATATGCAAGGGTCAGGCAAGACAATAATATGGATGACGGGTTGTAATAATAACTAAACTGCCGACACTTCTCAATTTATTATGCAGATGGTAATCTGAATCTTTAATTAATATTAATGGCACAACACCGGTAGTCAGGCAGCACTTCCAGGAAAACATGCTCATCAAACTGGACCCGTATTTTTTCTAATAAACCAAGTATCTACGCAAGACACGATACTAGAAATAATAAACTGCTAACAAGCGAAATTTTCAAGAATGTTTTCACAATTTTTGCAAAAGTTTGACACAATTATTCTGAAGAGACCAATTGACGACCGTCGATAGCTAAAGTTAAAGCAAGCGCCGCAAAAAATACTTAAGCGGGCACATTTAAGTAGAGCATGATTTTTTGCTTGCTCCAAACATATTATAACGAAATTCGAGAATACCAGTATATCGTTCTAAGTTTGAAGCCCCGAATACTTTTTTTTGTGCAAACATTCCTGGAAGGGAATTTTGGAATTGTGGCCTCCAAAAGTACTGTTATCAACGTTAGATAAGATTCGTTAATCTGTATGACGCCATCGAGTTTTTGGAATATCCTCGTAAGTACGAACGTGTACAAAAACTACTAGTAGTACTAGAAATGAAGAGATTACTAACCTACGTCACATTTTTTATGGTGATTATGATAAAATTAATTTGACCTGACTCACTGTTGTTTACTACAATTACCACCATTGCCACTGAGATGAAGGCAATGTGCAACGTTCAGAAAAACCCGTATTTCATGTTGCAAGCAAGTTTTGCGAATCAAGTCATCACGTTTGTGCATAATCTTAGATGAACCCATTGACTCTCTTAATATTTCTTGAAAATACAATGTATACATTTTTATATTCATGATAAGTACTTGAAATATGAGCTTGAAAATTTTTTTGCAACGGTATAATTATATATTTTAAATTAACCCATAATTCACGTTGTCAAAATTGACAATTGTTTAAGAACTTACAGTGGAGTTTTCGTTATAAAATAAACACGATAATAATCTTGAAATAGGGATGCGCAGGCGAGGTTATCTTGCCAACAGTAGTACATATTATCCTATAGATAGTGAATCTTGCATGATGTCATATTGGGACTCAAGTTACAGGCTTTTGCAACGTTTCGTAAGGAAACACCGGTGTGCAAATGTTTAAACATGCGATGTGCGTGCATAAATTAATGTAGTTTGTGAGGCAACCAGAATTAAAAATGGTAATAGCGATATGAATAATTTGTATTGTCCTTTAATAATAACTGTTTTTATGAAGCAAAAGCTGAAATAGATGTGAGAATTATGTAGCAAGATTTAGAATATACAAAAGTTAAAATAAAGCCAAAAGTTGTTGCAGGTACTGTTTGACAAAGATCAGTCTCAACAGTATAGAAGAGAATGATTACCCTAAAATCTATCGTTTTCAATATCAGAAAGGGTGAAACTGAAGGAACAATAAAAGCTAAGACTCAACCACATTCAATTCACTTTAATGATCATCAATTGAAGACCGATTACGAAAGTATCTACAGTTTAATTAAACCCAATTGCCCCATGTTCATAATTGAATCCTGATGTGACAACAAGCAGTGGAAAACACAACTTATATAATAAAGCCACGTGTAAGTTCCAAGCGTTTGAAGTTTTAAGTGAGCATAAGTTGATGAAAATCGAGAAATTCAGATTCTCTATCTTTTGGGAGACATAAAATAATGGTATGTGATTCGAATAGGAAAATAGATAATCAATGAAACGTGACACTGTGGAAATACATGAATTATGACTATTTATTTATCTACGAGTAATAATCACAAATTGCAAATGAACTTTAGACTCAGTTGACCCCGGATTGTGAACTATAAACTATTGAAGTTGTATCAAACAAGCCGTCAAAGACAAGTCATAGTTATTTTTAAACAATAGTGCCTATGAGTATGGTAATATATATTAATAATACAACAAATAATAATGCTTGTCTGTTCGTATTGTGTATTTCTTTATATCGAGCTTATCCATATTTAAATATGACAAAATATAAAATGATAAATAATAAAATTTATCCATGCCATATAAATGAAAGGAGAGAGTTAATTAAAACAAGAGAGCAATTTAAATTATCAGGAGATTGCCATCGATGTGGACCAGTTTATTATTTAACATGTTAACATTTTAAAAACTGTTATAAATTAAATGCTAAGAGTAAATGCAACACCGTTTCACGGAACAGATGGTGATCTCGAAGTTTTTATAAGACAAGCTATCCATCACGAGTATTGAGGCATATTTATTTTGTTTAAATCTACATTTGAGCCAAGTTCGCTGCTTTCGAAACATTGACTGATATTACAACTAAATAACTATTTATATTAGCTTACCTTTATAATAAAGACGTCATCAGTGTTGGAACATCCCACGTCTTGCACTTCTGCAACAAGAAAACAAAATATAAAATTGCGAGCCAACATGAAGGATATTTTTATCATGAACTGAAAATAGCAGTATTATTTGCAGAAATATTGAAGTAATAATAAAAACAGCTGTCTATGGTGGAATAATAAAAATATCTGCAGGAGATTATCAAAGAAGCCGAATCAAATAGTCCATTCAATGGATAATACAAAGGTGAGCCCCCGAACAGATGTTACGGCGCCTGAGGCAACTATTATTATCAAGTTTTGCAGGTATAATATCATACGATCTTTACGAGTAATCTTTCTGATTCAGAGAAAAACGGTCGCGTAAATGAACATGCAACACAATTCTAAAGATAATATATGAAATAGGTGAAAATAATTGCCTATAAGCAAATAAATCTAAAACAACTTGTTTTATTACTTAATCAATTTTAAGTTTTATGCACCAAAGCTTATATCAAACTTGCTGTATAATTAGAGACAAAGATTTGATTAAAACGTTGCTAATTTAATTTTCAATAACTATACGTATATCGGTAAGTGCTTGTAAGTGCAACAAGTAATACTTATAAATATGCATAGAAGCAGCTGTTTTTTTTTAACAGGAAATAGTCTACTTAAAATATTATTTTGTGAATTTAATTAAAGCATTTGAGTAAGTATTTCATAAAACAAATCAGCTGTTCAATCAAATTAATACAGCTTATAAAGAAAGCATGCGTGCCATCGTAGCTTCCCATTTAGGTTTCAATAACAGGTCATAGGTTATCTAAGATCGGACCAACTTCATAGCTTACACACGATACGGTCACGGAGTACCATAGGGAGCAAGCTTGGGCCCATAATTATTAACGTTTATCTTCCGTGGGAACTATACACCAATTTCTATTGTCTCCCTCTCCAATGGAAGACCCCCTTCCCATTCGATAAATAGAACGTTGTTCCTAATAAGATTAGATAGACCAAATTTAGCACTATCGTAGCGTAACTGCGTTGGTTTCCATTACATTTGGTATAGTGTGTATTGTGTATTTGTGCAATTTGCATTGCATCCTTCCTATTTTATGTCTCTTTCCGGTTTTGAACCGGACCTAGTCTTATCTTCGATCTGTCTTTCGAAGACTCATTTGAATATTTCCAAAGAAAAAAAAAAAAATGTGGTTTATGATTAGTCATTTTATGACGTAGAACCAAAATACCTGTCTTGGATTTTACTAAATTATCATAAACCATGTATTCTAAAAAACACACTAACGTCTCCATTACAAGAACCAGTTTGCATGACACGGTGACGTAAATCAATAAGGTAAAGTCCACGTCATAATATCGTCGTATGTAACAAGGTTGCTGATAAAGATTGACTTTGATTTGACTCGACCTGATATAGATAAACATTTTAGTACCTACCATTCTAATGTTTATACATTATTTGTTGCTGCTAAAATTTAACATTTTAAAACGGAATTACAGTAAAAAAAAAGAAAAGGAATACAAACCGTTCAGTGACAAAAATTGGATCATCATCTACCACAACCCGACTTCACTGCGGAGCATAGGCCTCTCTTTTCATGAACCAATGAAATTGGATCCATGATTGTATTTGCAAATGGCAATTTAGACGGTACAAGCTACACCAATTTTCAGTTCTATTATATGCAACCTTTTTTTACGCATTTTTTTGTTTCATTATCACAATCTACGTAAATGACCTTACCATGTCAACTTAGCTCATTATTTTATCCTCAAGTAACTATCTATTAAGAGCGCTGACTTCACCTGTGTCAAAGCAAACCACGATGACACATTCATAGCTATAAACTTGCTTCTAGTTGAACATATATTATCAAAAATATAAGCCAATAATCCATGTTATAGAAGCCATAAATTAAAATCTTAATTAGATCAGATAAATTACTTTCCCCGTGGGTGCGTTTGTTACATGTAATGAAGATTATATTAATACAATTAACTCAGCGTGTACGAAAGCAAATTACCCATCTACCTATGAATTATAATACCATCTGGCTTTGTCGGTAGTTAAAATAACGGTGAAAACAAACCGCTGCAAATACCGTACGGGACATAAACCAAAAGAGGCTTTGAGCTGCACTGGCCTCTTATTGCCAAATTCGGACCTCGTTAAGAACTCTACGTCACAAAGCGTGTATTAATTGTGTTTACTTATGTTAACATATGTGTCCTCATTGCCTAGATATCTATTAGCATTAGTGTTTATCTATTCAAAGGCAACATATCCGATTTCAGTAAACGTATCATGTACAGCCTTGAAACATCATGATAACACTAAAATGACAATTACAAAAACGACATCATCCGTTTCGTGACCACAGTTATTTCCCGTTTTACATTACCGTTATAATGCAAGTCTGTACCAAATTGGCAACCTAGACGCCGTGAAACAAGCTGAACGAAATACGAAGAAGAAATATGTACCAGTTTGGTTTCAACAATATATTTATTCAAGTTAACAAGAAGAAACTTAACTATTACCAGCTTCAAGGGTAACTAGTTTATTTGTTATGCAAGCTAAAAGGGAATATGAATGAACCTTCCTTACAGAAAAAAAACTTGCTTTTGACGCAACGCAATTCCGAATAAAAAATAAATAAACTAACTAATATTAACCTTAGACGAGTACCAATACCGGTTAATCCGGAGAGTTTCATACAAGTGAAATAAAGGTACATGAATTAGTAACATTTATAGTTCTCAGAAAACTTAACATGTCACAGTGGAGTGGTAAGAACAATCGACGACAGTGTTGGTCAATGACAGAAACGTCCTCGAGGTGAAAGTAGACAACTTTGCAAATAATAAGCGTGTGGGTGGTATTTGCGAAACAGATCATACAAACGTCAGTCAGAAGCTAATTAATGTAACACTAAAGATTAATGCCTACATGATTTCATTTAGCATTTGGTGATGAATGGCGACTATAAATATGGTCAATGGCACAATTATACTGTTTCTAACAATGATGAATACAAAGAACAATTTGGAAGTGTCGATATTTGAATAAGTAACGAGTTTGACCACGTATCACGTATAAATGCAAATTTTAATGCATTGTACTATTACAAAAATATGTAAATTGTAACCAAATATAACACAGATATCAAATGCAGACAACAATAAAAATATTTATTAAAATGTAACTAATAGGCCATGATGCGGTTTGATAATCTATTTTAGAATTAACTTGCACATTAATATTGATGAAGAAACAACTGCAGCTCATCAACAGGAAGTCGAAGATAACACTTTTTGCGTATTTTCTGCTATACTAACAATTATTATCGAATAGTATGGCTCATTGCAACTGATGTGATTGCTAGAAAAATTGAACATTAATATTCATTAGCCATAATCAGGAATTTATAAACAAGGTTTATCTTTATTGGCTTAATGCGGTAAAAAGCAAGCTGAAAATTACTTCTATGAACGTGCTTAACGCAGAACATTGATACATAAAACTAGAGGCTATTTAAGAGCTCATTATTAGTTCTTTAGAGTTCTCAGGGGGACGTGAGTTGTGCAAAATTAGACACATTTGCGGTTGTCTGTAGCCATGCATTAGTGCGTAAATTGCACTAGACTGCGTGTAATCCCATCGGCTGCTCATTAGCCGCAACTTGCTGCAGGCCGTCGTGGGAATCTCTGCTAAGTAACATCATCTGTCGATGACTAGAACCGTCTTCTGAAACGGTTCATTTATAAGATTGAAGCAAGACGAAACTTTAGTCATTTATTTTCCAAAGGATCACTAAACTGTCACGGCTGCTGATGCTCTCAGTTTGGCTCGAGATATATTTTAAGGACCGAAACTAAATAGTTTACGTATTTGCTTTTAACCTTTACGACTTGTTCTCCCCTAATGGCTATTAATAGATGCAGCATTCCACCTTAATCTCGTATTGTCAACTTCTCTAATAAAATATGGAATTTATTTAAAATAAATAATGATAAAAAATAAATAATAAAGTTGATAGGCGATGTAGATCTCAATTTCGACAGTTCAGAATTTTAGATGGACAAGATAAAACATTTGCATAGAAAATACAAACAGATTCTATAAGAAAATATCACTATGATACCGAAAAAATACAGTCATTATTAGATAGTGGATACCACTGTAAATGTGAACTAGTAACTACAGTGGAAAGCTGATAAAGATGTTTGCCCACAAAAGGTCAGTGGGGTGACACGACCATTCTGTTGACATACCTAGCACAAATAAAACATCGTGCTAAATATAGAAATTCCCAAAGTAAAGATCAAATAATGCTACAGATGGCTGTGATGATATAGAAGCAGTGCTGGGTAAAGAAAGTCGCTTATCAATTGCTGTCAAGTCATGTGGCGCTTGTTGCAAAAGTTTGCCAACTGAACTGAACGATGTATGGCGCTAACAAAATGATAGGATAGGAAGACGGTATTTTGTTTTACAAATGTTATCTATATATCAAGCACGTTAGCTCTCACGTTGTTAGATTGTGATATTATCACTCCAATGGTTGATATCGCATTGATTTAACTCATCGTATACCTAGTGGAAATAAAGTGCGAATACAGGTATAAATAAAAAAATTACTTGGATTAATTAATCAAAAGCGACGTTAGTAACCTTGCCAGTTATTCCAAAAGAATATGTTAATACCTCATAGATATAGTCTTATCTACTCCGATAAATAATGTTCTTTACTCCAGGATGTTATAAGCAAACGACACAAATGTTTTTGCTCAACGTATTTGTTTGCAAGCACTTGGTCAAATCCGTAAACATGAGGTGCAAAGCGATGATTATTTCCTGTTTACATAAAAAAGTGAATTAAAAAAAACCAATGACAAGATCAGTGCAAACAAATAAAAAAGTCTTGGCAGCTTAGGTCATTTTCACAGAATTCGTTGTGTTAAAAATCAGGGGCGTGTTTGCTGATTCACTACTTTTGTTTCAAGTGACATCGCCTACGAGGTGAATATTTAATGATTTTGGCAAGGATCCACGTTTCTATATTTGGTCATATTTATCATATTTCTCTGAATGAATGTGTTATACTTTTTACAAAAAAAAAAACCCTCCTTTGAAACATCTTGCTGATCATGACATCATTCATGTAAATGAGGCTGTCATGGATCACTTTCGATTATATAAGTCGGACCACGTCATTGACACTCGTACACCATTCTGAGACCACATCCTGTTATAATTCTGACATAATTGTTTTGTAAGATAACACATTAGAAGACATTAGAAGAAATAACCAAAGTAATAACAGATTCTTTACAACTATGTAAGTGTTTGTTGTTTTCAGTTAAATGAATAATGTTGACAATCCTAGACACTCGACTGATGGATATTTGAAGATAATATTTAGAAGATAAATGTAATGGCAAATCCTTCATTGACTCAAATAAATTGTCATCTTAAACATAAACATTTGTAATGCGTATAATTCAGTTTCAAATGTTTCCAAAAAACAACTCTAATGAATCTTAATCTTGCAAACTTGAATAATTGTGTAGAAGCACGCGGACAAAAAAGGGTCGTAGGTAAGGCAATGGATGGGGATGGCGACGGCCACAAAAGGGACCTCAGTGTCGGAGGTCTTGTAAACAGAATGTAAAGGAAACGGTTTTTTGTCGGGGAGAATCGGGCGTCAGCGAGTCCGGCGCGGGCGCAGGTAGGATCTTAAGAATTTCTCTAGCTGTGCTCGTTCGTACCGATATTATCTTGGTTACTTACATGTACAAACGTTGCTATCTCAGAGCCAACTGTTTGCACAAATATGGACGACCTTCCAGCTTACATACGTGACTGTGTTACGTGGCACATAAAACTGTATTGCCTTTTCTTGCCTTTTTATCTAGAAGCCATCGGTTCTTGAGTAGTTTCTGAGATTTTTGTACTCGCTGGAATCCGGAACACTATCTCGCCATTTCCAGAATTACGATGAACTGCACGATGTTATCTTGGTGCGTTAAACTTTTTCTCAGCCAAGGATAAGCCTGAATCTTTTTCGCATTGAAATTACTTGGCATTTACATTTTTAGTCCTATGTTCAAATTTTCTCAACAAAATGCAGTCGATTCCATTAAAATTGTCACGGCAAATCTTATTTAAATACGAGTAGCTTATAGCCTAACTAAACAACAAATTTTTAAATATTCAGTCGTTTCAGACCAACCGAACAGGTTTACTAGGTAGATAACATCTGTCCATCAGAATTGTGAGTAGTTGTCCTTGGTTAGAGGTCAGCGGACATACAAAATTCACAGTCCCCTACTAGTCCCACACTGTATTTAAAGTGATGTTACATTGCCAGACCTTGAATACGTTAAGGACCAGACAGGTCAACTGAATTCATGTGTACACCTCTTTAATATTAATCGTGTTAAAAACACACACTTTTGAATTTGGGTCGTGTTAAAATTTTGACGTTGTTTTGTTTGGCGTCACTTTTTATGCTCGCTTTTTTAATTTTTGTTTTGTTTTTCTTCATTAATATTTATGTAGATTTTCTATTGACGATTAGAATTTTAAACAGATTATTAATTACGTCAACGATAGTTTTAATTTTAAGGTTTGCATTATTTTTCATATCATTTTTAGTTCATTGGCATGATCGTTGTTAGTTAATCGTTTAAAATCAATTTGACTATCATCTTCTTCGTTATGTTCAAAGAGAAACAGCTTCTACATAGTATCTAGCAATAGTAAAACAAGATAGCATCTGCATTATGATACGTATCTTAGGAGTAAATATCTTCTAATTGCAGTAAGTACAACTTTGTATGCTTGTTAGGTATTTTGAAACTCGCCAAGGGTAATAGTAAATTATTTTCTATCTTCAAAGGTGCCATAGTGCATTGTTTGGGTGCTATTGTGTTGACGGGACACTTTCTTTTTCGTCATGTGTTTCATTGTTGTCATTGATATTATCGTCTGCATGTGAAATCAATGTAGTTTTAATGAACAAATTTTGAAACCACATGTTTTAGAAGGTAAAGTTCTTTATACAGTTACTTGTTTTTACATTATGAAGTTAAATGTTACTAAATCGATCGATCGATCCATCAATTCGTTTAGAATGTGATAAGCAAGGACCGGATCTAGACTTATCTGGACGTCATCAAACTAATTATACATAATGATGATGGGATAACTTCAAAGTTAAAACTAATAGTTGACAGAGTTTACCATTTATGCAGTGTTGAATCAACTGAATGCAGGAAGCCGGACATTGTATACTTTAAACAAATCAATACATTAATCACGGGTACGTATTCCACGGCCTGTGCCTGCACATAACAATTAGATGAATCCATATTTATATTGGAACAATTGAGTGCGTACCACTGGACAATTATGCCAATCACGCGTCGATTCGCCGATGCATTGCAATGCAAAACAATACCGAGTACCAATAACACAATCTAATCAGATCCTATTTAAATTATTTTGAAGAAGTCATAATAGAAGCACCTACACACTACACATAATTTCATCCAAAACTTTGTATGTTATCGTTGGGCACGTCAACTCGCCCTTTACATGACACACCTATATTGAACGCAAATTATTATTACGATTCGTCCTACTGACATAATTTTCCATCAATGCCAATACATCCGTAAAGATAATATTGCAATTTACCACCCGCAGTAAAATTATTGTACCAGTCACTTTTTATTACAAATTAAAATAATAGGTACAATATTTTTCCTGTAGTAAAGCTATCCGATCCACGACAAATCGAATTCCCGCATAAAGTCAATCCCGCATCGAGTCAAACATAGTGTAGTCCGTCTAGGACATGTTTCCGCATCGAATGAAACACGTTTAGCTAAAGTTTGGTTCAGGTCTTTGAACTACAAAGTCTTGAACTGAAGTTCGCGACATCAAACCGTGGATTCAGATTATGTAACGAATCATTCCAAATATTTGCCTTTAATCCTAATAATACATTTATTATCTTCCGTATTCCGGCATTTCTCGCCAGTCTGTCGAGCCTAAAGATGCGATGATGTTTACAATGCGCCGACGAATTTGGACGCGGTTTGTCCCACTTTTCGTCTCAACTATACGTAGCTATCTGACATCGCTAACCTGAGCATGAAAATATTCCTCGCCATTTGCGGAGATAAGTGATCCAGTGAGTGGTGAAGGTAATGGTAATGGTGGACTCGGTAGCCACAGCTGATGGTAAATGACCGGCATAAGATGGGAGTAATGATCTGGATCAGTCTCTGTCGCGCGGCCCTTTTCATCTCCCTAATTAGTTAGAAGGAGACCTTTATTTTTTCCGTTGACACACTGATCTCGCAAGAATGTGCACAAATTTCTGCGGGCCCAAATTGCTGAAATTCGACCAAAAGAGGCTTATAAATCACAGCCAAGTGTTATCAAAATAATATGCTGTAGATTTTACAGATAATTTTACGACAGACGTAGGTACTTGAACGTTTCATATCGATTTAGATCGGAACGAATCGATTAAACAATATAACCCAAACACAATTTGAAACTTTAATTTGATATGTCTTACTAAACAGAAATGACAGTTATATGAGACTTAATAAGGAGACATTAAAACGAACGAATTCGCATAATTATTACCACTTAGAAATAAGCTCAGGAGTAATTTGAGTAATTACGGTGTACGAAATTGTTATTGTGAAATCAACATGTCTGTAATTATGTTAGAATATTTTTTAACAACACAAGTTGTTGTTAGGCGTTCCAAAATGCTACGCTTGGATACTATTTCGACTACCTCCAGGCTTTCTTATAAAAGAGGAAGATATGTAGGTACAGTCAGCAAAAGAGATTGCTATGAAGCTCATCAATGCTACGTGAGCATGTGTCTTTTGCACAATTAATGACAGCAGATGAACAAAGACAGAAAATGCTCTTTACTTCACTGAATAGTACTGAACACCAACTCTTTAGCCGGGTGTACATAAATCACAAAACTAAAGCCCCACATTCTCATCACGGTAAACTATTCAAAGTGCGGTATGAATTAGATTATAAAACCTGAGGAAGTGGCACAAACTTTTACGTTGTTTGTTGAAAACAAAATGCTCATAAAATTTTATGTTTAGTACTAATGAAAGTAAATATAGTAGTCGGCAGACAGTTTTGTAATCGTACGATTGTGACGTCATTATTAAACGTACAATATAGGCACAATTTTAAAAGTGTACAGTGTTTTTAGGACTGTGTTTTCGTATACTTCAGGTTGTCGTATAAATGATACGGTTTATGTAATCAGGTTATGTAAGAGTCGGCCATGCGTATCGTTGCAATGAAATGATTTGAATGTTTGTAATGACTACTGAAGCGACACCGTTTCAGTTACAGCTACACAGCTGTAAGTAATTTCTTAATTGTCTGAAGGAACTGGTTTTTCAGTGCAAAAGCATGTAATTTAAGTTTTTTTAAGTTAGAAGCAAGATCAAATTAACATAGTTCAAAAAGAAAGAAATAAGTAAAATATTCATTCGGACTTGCACAGGGAGCTTGTTTGTTTGAATTATTTTATGTATTTCATATTTAAGGGAACTTTCTATAGTATCTGTACATTACTAGCCAGAAAGGGCATATAAACGGACAAAATAACATTTTCATAATATAATACTCCTACATATAAAGGAAATATCAACGTTCTGTATCTTTCATGGCACCCATAAAACTCGCACATTTAAGACCGCACTCGTGTTCTGTAAGTAAATGTCGGGGCAAACACTAAACGTCTCGATATCTAATCGAATGACCACACTTTAATAGATTCTATGTTTATTGCAGTTTCCAATTCGATTCTTGATATTGGAAAGCAAGAATCAGTATGATTGGAGAGCTGTTGGCGTGGGTGGTGGGACCTGTATTGTCGTGCCCAAGTTCTAGGGCTTAGAAATATACCGCATAGAGTCAATGACCAACCAACCAAGTTTAACTAGCGCTTATCGAAGACTTCAATGTGTTCATTAGTACGTATGTTTCTGATAAGATGAAAAAAATAAAAGAAAAAAGTTACTCAAGTACGTACCAAAAAAAGTGCAAATGCAAATGATTAAACACCATTTTAGCCTGGTCTAAGAAAACTAGTGAATATATCGCAGTAAGATAGTTATAGCTGTGACATAGTTATATCCCTAAGGATATAGCTAATATATACCGTAATATAGTTACATGAAAGGAACCACTGTATTTACGATACAAATTTCTTAACGAACCACGTTGTTGTATAACAATACAAACAAATACAGGAATTGTAATGTTATCAAAATAATCAAGTAAATGACTGGACCTTAAGTGCCAACTTAGTTACAGCTCTATAGTTTGTCGTGTACTTTTGCTGGCAATCAGTACTGCTCACCCACGTATGGTGTAGGCGTTATGTCCCTTACAAGATAGGCCCTACGAACATATTTAACTGTCCCAAGGCAAAGCACTGAATATTATTTACGGGACACGCACTATTTTAAATGGTGGGCAACCCGGTTAAATTGTACGTTCGTTTTTTTTAACTGCAACATTTTATTTGCGTGTAAATTATACTATATCCACGATACAATACTTGATAAGCAAAAATAAATCACCTAAAGTGCATAGTATAATATCAAGCCACGCTTCTGTTTGAAAGTGATAATCTCCAAAAGTGCTGTACGGTTTTTGTAGAAAAAGTTTTCACCAACGACGATCGGTTCGAGTGTAGATATAATTCATTTAAATAGTTGAGTTGTATATCTGTATATCAAAGAAGCCAATGTGAAGCTGCCTCGCCTAGTTTTTAAATAAAGAGTAATTTGTTAGAGTCGTCGCCGATACAACGTCACAACTCACAATGCTTTCCATCAATTACTATGGCACACAAGAACGCCCACATATTTATCAACAACGTATCATTGATTAATCACAATGGTAGCTACTACAGACAGATGTAGAGGAGATGCAGTTTACACGTGCTAATTTAGGCTCTAATTAATCATTCTAGTAGAGACAGGACATTCACCGCAATGTCAGGGGATCGGTAACATAGTGACCGTTTTGCAATATAAAACGATGTTTAGCTTGTAGTGGCGTGGTTTAATAATAGTGTGTGTGGTTTGAAAAAAAAAACATTGACATAACCATTGTCTATTATGGAATTCATATTCGAATTACACTAAACTCACTTCTCCATTCTTGGGATTTTCCTAATTTTCTTTTATTTACAAAGTGTGCTATACTTTTCTCAATGAGTCTAAATTCTAAAATGACATATTCTACCAACAATGCACGTGCGTTTTAAGGCTCAATTTCTCATACCCAATTATTGTAACTTAAACTGTCATTACACGCATGAACTACGTCGATAATTAGAACCCTGTAACGCTACATAATTACACTAATTTACTAATGATTTTAAATACTTTTCTGACCAATAGCAACTTTCGAACAAGATCGCCTTCAACGGGTAGCAAGATCAAGAACTACTTGTTACATAAAGAGAATAAACAAACTAAAATAGCTCGCGGTTCTCGATCTCCATACATTCACGCAATAAATGGCTACAGGAGCAATATAGCTTCTTTCAACACTAAGTTCGTGCGTATTGTTTATACATGTGCCGAAATGTTATTTAACAAAATTTCAACAAGGTTAAGATGATTAACCAATAGGTAGGTACCTACTTGTATTACCGGGAAGGGAAACTGAATGTTTCCATAAACTAAGAATATGTTTACAAGAAGGTTATCGTACGCGTAAATATGGCGCACGCGCGTGTTGAAATATCCTTGACAATAACCCAAAATTATAGGTAGTGCATGAAGTCTAGGCTAATTTGGGAACGGTTCAGAGTGAATGGAACGAAGTACGAACTGCATATTGTGCGAGGTGAGAGACGCATACTCGTACTTGTAAATAAGACTGACAGTGAACAATAGTCGATAGGCAATAGAAAAAATTGCGACATCCACACTAATATTATAAATTCGAAAGTAACTCTGTCTGTTTGTCTGTTAACCCTTTCACGCCTAAACCACTGAACGGATTTCGACAAAATTTGGCAAGGAGATTGATGGCATCCTGGGAAAGGACATAGGCTACTTTTTATCGACATAACACGCGGGCGAAGCCGCGGTCGGAAGCTAGTAATATTATACAGGACAAAAATGCAAACATTTTATCTCTAAATCTCCATGCCTCATCTCGATATATTATGCTATTTACAATTTTACATGTGTAAGCAATCATAATATCTACATAAATAAATAAATTACACCCTACTTACCACAAAAGATACTCACAATATTAAACACTCCACATTTAAATATAAAAAATGCAACATATTTTACGAGTCCTCTTCTTTCATCTTCTTTGCCACAAAAAATATCAATAGACCTCCCCAAACGGATCCTATAAACATCCAATTTTATTTTATGACTAAACATTAGGCGACAGAAATAAATAAATAAAACATGGCAATAAAAATAATGTCCGACACCCCTCAGAAACTCACAACCCTTCCTAGTAAAATGTCGTAAAAGGGATGCATCTATGTCACCGAATAACTCGTTAACTAACAATGTCGAAACGACAATTGATTATGCCCGCATTTTGGACAATCGAAATGAACCGCCAATTGGGTTATTGATAAATGCCAATAAGTTTCGCTTAGTAAACGATAAACATGAACAGTTAGTAAACAATTACGTTTCTTCGTAGAATCTGCTTCCGAATAACAAAAACAAGCAATCAAAAGTGATATTTCTTCCACAATCTTGATCTGAGTAAAATTGCAGTACACAACTACACATCCAATATTTTACGAGTTCATACATCCTAATTACATCCTTGATATTGCAGCTTAACAAGAAAATATTGCACTCTATTTTACCTTACGATTTGTACCCGACCCGCCTACCCGTCTTACCACAGCCTTATTGAGAAAATCAACGTTCTAAGCGTGTTTGTCTACTTAAAGCGCATATTTCTGCTATCTACGCGAATAATATTACTGTTTCTGGCAGCTAACGGTTAAAAAATATCTTAGACTTTACGTATTCACAGGCATTTTTATGGAAATGTAAGTCTTTTTAAGTCGCAAAAAATTTGATTTTCATGTCTAAACTGCCAAACCAATTTTGATCAAATTACGAACGAATATGAGGTTATATTTCATCCGAAAAATCTTTGATGTCTTCTATTTTTTTTATTAAAGTTTCTGTTTGAACGCGTCAATCTTTTTAAATAAATAATAAAATATCTTTCATTTCAGATACTCGTAACTTACGAGCCGAGCAAAATGAAAAAGTCAAAGAACGCTCAGCGAAAACTAAGTAGGTATAGCGCGGGCTGGCGATGCGATGCGACGTTAAAATATTGTGTATCTCACGACTTCCAGTTCCAAGCTAACGAAGTCGCGGGCAGAAGCGAGTCTTTGGGGACTGCCGATAGAAGTGAAAACTAAGCAACAATGCGTAACCTCAAACAGTAGACGGTAGATGGCGTTAAAAATATTTCTTCAAGCGTAACGACGACGCGAGTGCCATGATTTTTGTTCATCAAAAAGCGCTCAACGCGCCTAAAGAAGTTTTCACTTCAAAAATAAAACAACCACTTTCCTCCAATGTTTATTGACACAAACAAGAGTCAATACATCGGTATGTCTCTCTGATTAATCCGATTGCAAGCGCGACAGATTGATCGTCATCGGATGACAATATTCGTCTAACGAGGCGATCAATTACGGCGCTTCTTACATTTTTCACATACATTAACCATACATAGTTTATAAAACCTTATCGACTATTGTTCTTTAGAGACCAAGACTAGTTTCATAGTAAAAACTTTGTATTTGATTAGACAGTTGCTATCGGTGCGTCGATAACCTTCAAAGGATCCTATCATTTTATGTTCTTCAATTTTTATTACAATTATGCGTACGCGATACGATATCACACGAGTTGCTCGAAAGGAAATAATTCAGTACCTACCTACATATATTTTGTGAACTCAGCTGTTTTATTGATTCAGCTGTCAAAATTAATTGCAAATTGCACGTAGCACGTGTCCATATTTGAAATTTCCTTAAAAATAAGAGGTAACTTCCCTTTATGTGTGAAGTGATATTCACTTGTATTAACACCATTTAATATGACGTCATATGTCACAATTCGTATCAAGAGCTATTTCAGAGTTTAAACTACAAAGATAGACATCGCACCATATGTCGAACTAGACAAGAATTCTCATTGGTATTGGTCAGCAACTAAAACTCGTCACTCTGTGCGCCGCCTTAAACGACAAGGAAGGAGTTTCTTCCCTACATGGCCACGGCTGGGATATATAGTGGCTAGAAACAGGTCCCCTGGAACGATAATAGTGCTCGTAATAAGCTAGAATAGCTGTGTGCGCGCGAGCAGCCAACATTAGGGGGTCCGACGACCACTTACGATACCGCCTGGCAGCTGTCTGAGTGGAATATGTGTATGACTACCTATTTCCTAAATTGAGATTAGGGTGGATCGCAGTGTTGTTGCCCGCGAAATTCAAATTTTCTTACGAGAGATTATAGGCAGTATTTACTTACAAAATCGTTTTTAATAGACTGTTAACTCCACTGTCTATACAAAACCCCGAAACGTTGCTTGACAATCGTTTAAGTTAACTAAATATGTCTAAATGAATCTGTATCTTAGGTTGAATAATCAGTCACGCGACCTACCTATTACAATCACGGGTAAATCATCATAATTACATGCCACACTAATAATAAACATGTTCTCGGTTTGACCCGTAACCCCTTTCGCTAATTACATGTAGAATGATTTCCTGCAACAATTTCAAAGGAAACTATAAAACTCCACATTTATACGGAATCTTGAGACAAATTAAACTCATTCTAGATCGACACTTCAAAGGTTTTATTCTAATAGAGTTCAATTACTTTCAACGATTCAAATGATGGACATTAAACTGAGTTTAAAACCAGCATAAGGAAGTCTTACTGTGAATTCTCATTTTAACTCTTAATTAATTAGCTCTTTTTTTTTTCATTCTACTGTAAAGCATGTATGAAGCAAAAAATGGCGCCCGAGCTATCACGAGCTAAATGCAAAAACAAGACGCATTCACGTGTCACGTTGACTTTGATCTAACGCTATCAGCAGTCATAGTTGACAGATAATTCATAGTACCTCTTAATTACTACTATTTCCTATTACAAACAAGCTTGCCGTAAAGGAAATATTTAAGATAATATAGACCTTAAAGTATCAATCATAAAGGCTTGAATTAAATGCATGTTTTCAGCCTATAAATTAATTGATGACAGTATAAATAAATCCCTGATTTTAACAGACAACACTCGAACAGTTTAATACCCCATCTAAGTGCCGAATCTATAGAAAACGGGGCCAAATGTAGTCGTCATTAGCACTTATTGACTATAAAATTGATAAATGATAAAGCTGCGCCTGCGACGTTTGGTCATAGTTAACAGTTGAGTTATTAGTTTCGAAAGTGGGGGCCAGAAGCGTCTGGATGTTGAAGTGGTCTTTGTTCGAACTTTTTTGTGGGCACTCGACTGTCTTCATTACACTATCAATGAATTCTTTGTTAGACACCCTGGGAAAGTTTTTGAAGTTCTAGATAATTTTAGTATGTATTGAATCAGCCATGTGTACTCAAATGTGTGATTTGTTGATACAAAATCAATATTTGTCGCCGAAAAGATATCGTTATCGTACGTAGATAGATAGTGATGTCACAGCCGCATAGCGTTTGTTAAACTTGCTGATTATTTTGGCGCATTTAAATCATTTGGAGTTGCATAATATTGGCGCAGAGATATCTGGTATAGTGAAGTGGTATCTATTTTAGTATTTGCAGATATTAAATGTGCACTTCTGTTGGAGATAACAAGATTGTCTTGTTTAAAAATGGACTAAATAAGAAAAGAAGTTCAGTTTTATATTTATTTATATCATGCAGTGTTTCGATGCCAAAACTTAGCTATATGTTGCCGTTTAAGTTCCCACGTCTAGCAAATTACGTTCGCTAATCAACTCATGCGCACAAGATCCATTATTGTAGCAGTGGCGCGGTGAACCTAATTTCTTGCCTTAGTGCGCCAAATGTAAAGGTGTGGACCGGCACATGGCAATTTACACTTCAAACGTTTACACAGTGAAGATAAGACTTTATCAGCGAACTGTCAACAGCAGCGATATCTGTTCGTGTACATTAATCATATTATTAATTAGTTTGTCGTTCTCATGAATATAATGAGACATCAACTGAATCAATTACAAGTAGTCAAAGATGCACAGTGGCGCCGTTTATCGCAAAACGTGATTTGTGATAAATGTTTGAAGATAAACCATTTTATGTAACAATGCCTATGTGCCATTTTGTAACTTTACTGGAACATATTTACAGGGCTTTTTTTTTTGAGGTTGGGAAATCATCAGATGACTTCTCCTGCTCTGGGCGGAGCGGAAGGGCGTGTCAGACTTTTACTGACTAAAACCCACCCGTGTTCCTTCGGTTGCCTGTTGCCAAGGTCCCGATATCCCTTTCAGACTTTCCCGCAACCCTAGATAATTTCAAGGCTGGCATAGAAGCTCAGTTGATCATTTGTATCCCTTCAGACCACAGACTTCAGACCACATTTGTATCCCTCGTTCTCATGTGGGGGGGACAGCCACCGAGTATTTTAAGCAGCAGAAGTCTGGCTTAAGTCTGGCTTAAGCCAAGTGCAAGATTTCCATAGAAAAGGAAATATACCTAGATGCATTGTCTGATCCGCAGAATCAACCATTTGCTTGATAACCATCAACAGTTCTAATTTATTGACCAAACATGGATGCCTTCCTAAATTCTCTATACGTCAGTAACTGGGTAGATCGAGCTATTATCGTCACTGCAGTCACCAGGGGATTGCGCCAACGCATACGATATGCCTAATAAGGGCGTGACGTAAGTACACAATTTCATGTTTTGTTTCGCATTCCTCGCTGTTTTAGTATCTTACGTGCGCTGATGACGTACCTAACATAATGCAATGGACTTTAAAATTGAACGGTAAACTCAAAATAGTAATAGGAAAATTTGGAAACCGGCTAGGTACAGTCGAACAAGCTATTTGGTATACAGGCAGATAACTTGCAACTACTTTAAACAATTTTGTGAGTGTTTTCAGTAGTCAACAACTATAAGCTCAAGAAGTTAAATAACACACACAATCAAAACGAATTTTTGCAGTGTAACGGATAATGAATATATTTTGCCTGTATACCAAATAGCTTGTTCAACTGTACTATTATGTCGGAAAAAAAAGAAAAGTATTATCGATTTCAGTGAAAAGATACGAATAGAATTTTTGGGTGATAGGACAGTTGTTTTGCGTATCATTTTTAGAATAACGTAGTTTTATAACAAGGCAATAGCACTGCAGAAAAAAAAAATAGTTATCGCAACTATTGTTCTTTTGAAGTCGTCTATATCGAATTATAAATGGGTGAATTGAATGGTTTTTCGATAGCGAAGATATATTTTCTTCTTAGAATGTACCTAATTTAAAATTTGATCAATCGAAATAATTAACAAGTATACCAACCTTTAATACATTTATTTTTTAGGTAAGTAGGTACAATTACTGCCATTTAAAAGACCTTCATAATGACCTTAGTCATCAGAATCACAAATATTACTTAAATAAGTAACATGAAACAGACAATAATGTCTATTTATATAAACATCAAGCCGACAGCTCTGTGTACTTACCTACTCACACAGAACTTTACAAACAATAGAGATATTCCTTTGTTTTCTGTTGGCGAGATGCACCATGCACCGCACCAACGCAACGCATCGCCCAGTTTATTTAAAATGATGGCAATACTACTTATCATGTTCCACAATAGTCTGGCAACAATTACAATGGCTTCTACGACGCCCAATCGTCGCATAATGGTCTATGGTATATGACTCTATGACCCATTAAAACGGCCGCACCTTTACTACACAGATGTCCTATTTACGCACCTTGGTGAATACCATACAAAGTCAGTCACGCGTTACGAACACGGTACAGCACTAATTTATCTGACAGATCGCTCTTTAGTAGTACATTGCTGGTGACATTTCAATTTGGATCTTCAAAAGCATGACATGGCGGGTAATGTAAGGGTATTCAATTAAATGCGTCGTTTGTTTGGTTTGAAATTGGATAATTATTTGAAACTAGCTGTTGAATGTTGAGTCCATGGTTGTATACGTATCTAAGCTATTATTTTAAATTACAGTGAGGATGTCATTTAAGTTATTTTGGGACGTTTTTGTGCAGTAGCAGTTCCAAGGTCTATTAATGAAGGCTCATGACCTTAGTAAGAATGACCATCATTGACATAATTGCAAAATTAAAAATTATTACGATGCAGAAAATCTTAATAATAACAATGAACTAAGCTGACAATGAATTTAAGTTATTTTACGTTGCAGGAACAAAACGAAGTCTTGGTTTATGTCATGTTAATTCTTCGACATCATTAATCTGTAGCCTGTTAGGATCGAAGGTTACAATTCAATGCAATAGCAATAAACTTTTCAAATATCGTAACTTTATATCTTCCTATTGAGCAGCTAGGGAATCTACACGATTATTGTATTACGAAAACTCATCTACATGAAAGTAAAAATATGAATGTAAAGACAGGTTTTCCACAATTCCAACATTATGTATGATTTTTCGCAGCTCTTTAATCATATGCATAGTATATGTTTCAAACTTGATGTCATCACAAGCTAATACCAGCGGACTAGCGGGGACCAAATACAATGGCCCAATGATAGAACCCACTTATGTTACGTTAATCAGATTAGATACGCCTGTTCCTACGATTTCGAAATTAAACATTGCAACACACCTACAGAATATAGTCTATAATATATACTAATTATAGTTTCATACAAGTAGGTGAGAGTGAAAGATAAACCGAATGGTTCTATGTTTCTATTTTGATTCAGGAAGAAATAAGTTTCATTCGATTAACCTTGACTCTTGTTTTACTATCTGCATTCTGTAATTTGTATATAATTATATGTTACTCAATATTTATTTTCACTTTTGAATTTATAGTTTTTTCAATGTCTGTGTAGACGTAATTCCAAGAGGAATTACTATCTCGCATTCTTGCATAACAGACTACCTACAGTACCTACTAATGGCTGGTAATGGATGGATAATAGTAGTCAGTGATCAAACTCATTGGCGAGCACCTGGGGAGGCTACTATCGCTAGATGCACTAGAAGATGATGATATTACCAAACCACTGCATTGAATTCAAAAAATCATCATTTGAGATTCTCAGTTTCACATCTACATGTAGATGTAGTTCATGTAGCTGTTTGTCTGTTCATCTATGTTGTATCTTGTTACGAAGTTATTAAGAACTGACGATACTAAAGGCCCAGTCAGTGTCATTTTAACTTTCAATTTAGTTCCACCATTAAATACAAAACAATCTTGTACCTTACCTAGAAAACTAGTAACTTAGGTAGCTAAAGAAAGTGCGTGTCAAAACTTTCGCAACTAACAGAAGCACTAAATTCTTATTTGTTTTCTAAAAGACGACAAAGTATCGTATCTATAGGATATTTCCCTCATTAATAATTGTATTGTTCTAAGCGAGTACCTTAACTTCCACTATCACAACCACTGATAAACGTAATCGCGCTTACATCTCATGTGAGATGACGATGATTTGATGAAGAAATTAAAAAGAACATCACAGATTATTACATTTTAGATACAATAGAAGGTAAGTCTCTTCTTAATATAGTCAGTGAATATTTACTCATAGCTAGTGGCACAAAACGATATATGTATATACACTATATATACAGTCGAAGTCGCTGTTGTGTGACCACTGGGGACACGAGATAACAATACCGGTCCATATTAATATCTCTACATACTCTTCTATACACCAGTGTATATAATACTGACCAGTGGGACTCGATATTATAACTGGGCCACATTTCAAACGAATTTAGACCTACTTTGAACATAGACGTAGCTAACAGATTCCAATCTGCATTACCTGACATTATTCATCGCATGAAGACCTAATGACACCATTTTTTTGCGCAGCGCAAGCGCAACCGTTGATACAAATTCGCGAACCAAATTATATCGAGCTGGGGGTGAAAGTAGACGTGCTTTCACTGCATTCAGCGTTCAGATAAAATAATTTTTAGCTCGTGACATTCTACCAGATCAGATGATACGCCACGTAAAAGCCCTAACTGGTGTTTAAAATTGATACATAAAACTTAGTTGTCACAAATGTACCGCCCACTAGCAATAAATTATCATTTGTAATGTAATAACGGTGTTTAAACTAAGAAATGTGTTTGCTCCACATCGACTAATATAAATTGGCAGTGACAAAATTAAACGCTTCACATTAGTATTCGTCTGCTTGCAGAGATAAAAATGATAGATGGGAGAGGAGGACTATGTATGATTTGAGACATACCTATTATGCATATAATAATGTAATTGAAATATCCAACATAATGTAGATCCTGCTAACTGTTAATCAAACTGAGGATGGCAACCGTCTACCGCACACAATCGTGGAATCAGTATTCAATAAATCGTTGGTCACGATCGTCTACAAACGTCATATTCACACGAATTCAACAAGTGTAAAGTGTGTAAATACACAATTAAATTTTAAATGTCCTTCGCTTACGAGTATTTGAACTCTAAATTAGACCTTATGCAACAAGTCGTAAGTACAGTTTTGTAGTTTCATATAAAGTCTATGTTTAAAATGTGAAATTAATATTTCCGCCAAAAAATAATGTCGGTGTTGCGATGCGAATCAACTCGTAGGAAAGCTTGACTAAATATTTTGACATAATCAAAATCATAGATTAGATACAAAAACCAATCTCTTATCGTAATATTATTTTGGATACACCAAAACTGAAGAGATTAATTTTCATCTTCAAAGAAAGTCAACAACAAGTCGAAAGCTATTTTAGGACACAGATAATCCAAACGTAAAAAGCCATTAATGTAAAGATTACCCCAATTAAATACTAGAAATCTGAACATTAAGAAATTGATAAAGATGAAACAGCTAATCTAGCTGCAGCGACTCTCACAAATGACCCTAGATCTGAGCACATTAGCGGCATTGCTATCGAATATTCAGCGTACACGAGAGGCATGTCAGGACTTATAGGAGTTATAGGTACAGTTTGCTATCCAGCTATTATCATGGCTGCATCGGCGAGTGGAAAGCAATGGCACTCACCTACGACAGCCAGATACATTAACTTCGTGCGTTGCCATATACGGCTAATTCGAAATTGCTTACTTTGATACGGTTAAGTGGAAACTCATTTTTGTTGAGCTGAGCTTCTTCGTAATGCGATCGAGGTTTTTATTTTTGAGCTACTTTGGTCATTCAATTGGTACTATTTTGAGCCAGGAATCCAATCCTAATCAAGAATTTGTCTGTCTATAAAATAAGGTATTTCATTCGATCGACGAACGCTCCTCAAATAGTGTAACCATTTTCACAGAACACCATGTTTTAATTAATTGCAAAGCATTTGTTCTGGTATTTACAAATTCTGTCGCAACAGCTTACAATTTTAATGTTGTAGTCCCAATTAAGGGTTACGTAATCAATTTTTAACTGTAATTCAAATACTGACGAAGTTAAACGGACAATAGCCGATTTTTTTTAATCATACGGATAAAAAACGGCGTATCGGCAAATATAATCATAGCAAGAATCATCGCCAAGTCTGCAATCATGGCAATTCAAAATTTTATTACCGGTAATTTGACTTTCCGTTCCGAATTGACGCTTGTAAATATTTTTTATCGTTTGTACATAGATTAGAATGAAGATTCTGCGTGACTGAGATCTTAAGAGGCCCGTTGAATTTACACGTTTTAGAAAAAGACGACTTGTTCTAAATGGGAACATAACAATTGTATCGCAAACCGCAGAATATACCGAAGCCACATTTGCACTGTGAGCCGTCTATGTACGGCGCGTATGCGTCATAATTACTCTCTAAAGGCCTTGTCTGATAACATTGGTGTGGTGGACCGCGTCCTCTGTTGGATGTAGGCGCGAGATAAATGCATTCACTCGACATGTGCAACAATTATTGTGTTCTACAATACAACAGCTGAACACCGACACATCATAGCGTCGGGGAGGCGTTTCTTGTGAAACTGCACAGATGTTGAGTACAGCTTTGTCTTATTTTCAAGTCAAACAGACGTAAAGTCAACGTCCATTTTCTGGTTTCCGGTGACCATAATAATTTTCGCGAGTATACATTTGTTGAACAATATGACTTACGAATATTTCGTATTATGCAAATATTAAGTTCGGGCTCGATTGTTGACTCATTTCTCCACTCGGAAATGTCAATTCCATCGTCGTGAGATTGTGAATTTAGTTCAATCATGTTGATCGCGTTAAATTCGGCAAAGTGTTTGTCAAGTACGACCACACTGACCAGCCTTAAAACTCACTCAGGCGCATGATTCATTCTATGAGCAACGCATCAGTACCTTCATCTCGAGGATAACGTTAACGTAAACATGTCTACTAAGGTAGTATAGTAATAGTGGAATGTCCACAATAAGTAGCAGCAAAAACCACTATGCAAGTAGGTAAGTACTAAAAGAGTACTCCCATAACCTTGAAAATCTGAGCATTGTACCTATACGTCATTCTTACTACACAAGCGATCGCACCTGGCCATCAGCTGTTTGTTACAAGTACCTCAGTCCCCCTATAAAATGCAATGGAGAGAAGGGTGGGCCAAAGCCCGTTGCGAATATCTTAATGCATGTAGTTTGAGGAAATGAAGCGGTAGGGTTTGCTCATTGCCGGTGGTCGGGAGGTTAACCGTAACCGTTCGCTAATCACGCCACTATTACGAGGATAGTGGAGGTGCGCCCGCGCCGCACCGGCGTAGATTACACTGTGGGATCAACAGGTTATAAAGCTAGAAAAAAACTTTATTTTTATTCATGAGTAAAATGTTGTGTTTCACGTAAGATCATTAACTAACGTTATTATTGTAATTAAATAATAAAACAATGAAGGCTTTTTGCAGAAATTCTATTTTATGATGAGAAGAACAATTATTTTACTCAATTAGGTACTTATTAACTTTGGTAAACAACAATTTATACAAAAAATAACCCTCGTCAAATTACAACGTTAATGAAACAAAAACAACTAAAAGATTTGAAAAAAAGCAACTACCTGGGAACCTACCTACTTCAGCAAGAGACAAAATCAACTGCTTAGATCAAATAGAGGCATAAATTCAATTACTTTTTATGTGGCAGTAATTGAACACTTGATATTTAAAAGGCAATTTAATTCAATCATTCTACGATAAATAATTCAGGAAACCGTATAGTTAGGCGATATACGAGTAGTTTTTCTAAGTTTGACTTAGACCGCCAGGCTTAAATTGAAAACGACAAAAACAAGAAAAAAAAGAAAGAAAAAAAGGAAATAGTCACAGCCATACGTATATAAGTGCCTAGAATTTAAGATACAGTTAGTTAGGCATTTACTAAGAGAAGGTACCTACTTGAACCGAACCCAAGGAAATCGTAAAACAATCATAAAACGTGGAAAGTACTAGCTAGGTAGGTGTACCTGTTATAATTGGTATTTATAAGATTCTCGATAAGATATCTATTTAGCGGTGTGAGATTGATATGGACATTCTATTAATCGGTAGTTATTCCAACATTTTAATTATCCCTCCAAGCAATTTTCGATGCACACACACTAAATTGATTTATCTCCAACGTACCATTATCAAAACCCGTTTTCGAGATTCACGCAAAGCAATAAAATATAGAAAAAATAAGTATGAAACACACGATAGGCTGAACCTTGGCCACGTGTGAAGTTTGTGCTCATCCAATGACACACAAAATTGGAAAAACTAATCGAACTGACGTAACAACTATTAATTAATTAGCAACTTAACTTAGTTATGTAGCATCACTTAAAATATCACCCGACTAACACCTATTCAATAGAATTAAAATTAAAATATACGTAGGTAGTTGCTAAACAATGTCGCCTTGCTAAATTATTTAACCTGGTATTCCAATTCCAAATGATGAGTTTATTCAACAAGTTTTTGTTAACACAAGCGTAAAGAATTGTTTAAAAATACTTACCAAGGAGATCGTGCAAATTACAAACTATTCGTATCGTTACTTCGATTCGTTGTCGAATGCACGTTGCAATTCAAGTCCTCGCCAGATTTTTTCCGGATCACTCAATTCCGCTCACTGTCGCACTGTCACTTTTCAAGCACGGCCGGCTTTTTTTTAAAGTTATCACGCCAAAGTGTGTGCCTCCGTGGGAACGGTGCGTGGTGTCGATTCGATGGATCGGTGCGGACTGGCTGGTGGCTGTCGGTCGCACGCCGGCCGCCGACTCCGAAACTCGACTTGTGTTCACTAGACACAGAATAGGGGCATGCTGTGCATAATCGCCACTGTGCATCGATATGATCCAACTTTATTGGGAATTTTTAACAAGTTTGTAGTAAACCATAATCAAACAGCCCCATCATGACCGGTAATTTGTTTTTGCTTAGCAACTAAAATACACCTAGATTAAAATTTGCGGTTTTTCTAGAAGTTATCTCTTTCTGACAGTTTATGATACACGTAATTTTGACAAACAACTCCGTAGCAAAAACCGCTGAAAGCATTGACCGCAGCATCGCGTGAATATAATTGAGTCTGACTACTCGGTAACATAAAATATAGTGCTCATCATCCAGTGCTTATGTACACACTGGCACACATGACGGTGCTGGATTAACACAGTGTCTAATTGTGGGAAAACGCTGCGTGCTCGGTTCAAGATCGTACGACAATCGCGCCACCTCGGCTATTCGCGCCTTTTACTAAACACATTTTTTTTCTCGTGCAGATGCAATAAACTCTTTGGAATAACACCGTTGTTTTAAAAACGTGTTTTAAATGGGTATTTATCATTTTTGTTTTTTTTTGTTGTCGACTGGATACTATAATAAACAACTCAACGTCAACAGTTATCAGTATTGTCAAACGACGTAAACACGGAGTCGAGTAATAGATGTCATATTCGATAAAATATTAGGTTATTGATATCGTGTAAGAAAGTGATCTTTTCCAAAGAAATTCAGTAGGTATTCCATAAACCGGCTACGGCTGCACACGTAGGTGTCAGTCGTTTTCAATTTTGAATATACCTATAATTAGGTAATGAAAAGGTCATTACCTAATTATAGGTATATTCAAAATCTACCAACTTATGGATCTTGTCTATCAACTATCAACTTATGGATCTTGTAATTTGATCTGGAATAAATAAATAATAATATAATATATATTTAAAAAAAACCACTGCGACTGCAGTTTATAAAAATATTGTTTTGCAAGCCAAATAGATTTCCAAAATCGTAGTAAACAGAGCCAATAAGAATAGGTTTGTAAGAAAAAAAATTGCTGAGAGAACGATTTAGATTTATCGAGGAACGATTTTTTGTCTGTTTGTCTGAATGTATGTTCCAGCATCATGCAAATGCAAATACTACCGGGACTTACCGGGTAGATTTTGCTAAAATGTTGCAAAGAATATAAGTATTATTAAGGCAACCTTTGCAGCAGCCTTTTGCACCCTATAAGCCTGGTGAGTCTATAGGCTATAAATTATCACGCTATTTGCTATGGGGGATGAGCAATATTGCTTTATGTTCGTATTCTCCTATAGTTTACCACAAACTGTAAAAAGACGAGCCAAAAGCTACCGATTTAACCTTTTTTAAATAATTATGATCATTCTATAACTTTATGGAGCTAAGCTAAGTCACGAAATATGAAAGAACGGCTATTTTAGTCAAGTTTCAGCTAAGCTGAAAAATGTGGCTGTTATTTTAGTTTATTATGGTGTCTTACGGTGAGCAGTCATGGTTGCCCAGTGGTAACGGCCACGACTTACGAGTTGTAGGTCGTAGGTTCGAACCCTGACAGGCGCTATACTTTCTGTAAATTATTTCATCACCACTGCTCTCAAAACGGTGAAGGAAAACATCGTGAGGAAACCGGCACGTCCTAGAACCAAAAAATCGAAGACATGTGACATCTATCAACCCGCACTGAGCCCGCGTGGTGCATTACGGCCCACTCCCTCTTACAGAGAGGAGGCCTGTGTCCCAGCAGTGGGAACATTATAGGCTGATTATGCTATTATGGTGTCTTACGACTTCCACGTGAATGAAGACGCGGGCAGAACCTAGTAATACCTATAAGTACCTAATTAAATAAATTGTTTTGCTACCTCTTAAGAGGTAATTAAGAGTACAAACGATAGATATGATAGCTCTGGAGACAGTTTATCGATGGTCTAGACTTAATTGTTTGTAACGAGCTATTATTAAATTGACTTTCCCAACTCTTGGGTTAAAATAATATTGTAACTATTTTAAGAAACAATAAATTTTGCATGATTGTAATTTCAAACTATTCAATGGGTATTTTTACTGGGTAATATAATGTACTGTTTTTGACATAATTTGACAAGTTGACATTTAAATAAGTGAAGTTAAGGAAAAAATAAATATACATACATACTTACGAAGTGGTTGAACTGTTAAATAATAAGTACCTTGAAACATTTATTCGTTGAAACCAAACCCCAAAGAAGAAGAATTTAAACTAGTGGTACAAAACTAACATAACACATGTATAACATCACGCCTGTTATCCCAAGGGTTAGGCAGAGGTGTAGTTTTGTTACAAAAGACATAATAATAGTCTTACTAATCGGAAGTGCCGTACTACAGGTATGTGCCCGACCCAGTTCTCGAAAATGGAAATATCACACTGTACTGGGATCGATCCATCATCACTGACAGGACTATTGTTGCCAATAGGCCTGATATAGTGGTGGTGGATCGAACAGAGCGGCGCGCAATGATCATTGACATAAAGGTCCCACATGACGGGAACCTCGTGAAGGCCGAGAAAGATAAAAAAATCAAGTATCTTGACATGGCTCACGAGGTTGTCGACATGTGGGATGTGGACTCTGCAATCATTGTGCCGATAGTCGTATCAGCCAATGGCTTAATTGCCAAGAGCCTCGACCAACACCTATGGAGGCTCTCGTTGGGCAGGTGGATTAAGGGCTTGATTCAGAAAGCGGTACTCCTGGACACGGTTCGCATTGTTAGGAGGTTCCTCTCTCTGGAGCCCTGACCGCTGGTAGCTTGGACCCTGTTCCCGATACCGGTGGGCTACTATTTTTTATATTTTTAAATGTTTTTATATATTGCTTTATTCTAATATTTAAAAATATAATTTATATGTACTCAAATTGAAATAAAGAAAATAATGTCTTACTAATTATTACTTCTATTTTTGAATAGGTATATATATCACAACATACAACAATAGGAATAGCAACAAGCATAGCCACCGTCCTGATCATAGATACATTAGGAATCCAGGCCAGTCATGGTCAATAGGACCAAACCTGGGTAGGTTTGGTCCTATTGACCATGACTGGCCATCCATACTCATTCATTGCAACGAACTATATATATATACATATATACCGCTATACCAGACTATACAGCAACACGGCGGACATGAGGACATAATGAAAGATGCAATTCAACAACAAAATACTTAAACAAACGAATATTTCTTGCTTGTAATCTAAAATGCAAACATGCCATTGGCTAGACTGGGATCAAAATAAGTGGCGAGACACATATTCGATGACTTCACAAAAATATTTGTGCGCAAAGTAAATTTTTCATAGCAGCATTTATGTATTACAACATACAATCAGTTTCACGAAGTGTTCAGAGCACTGATTAAGCAATAACAGACGACATAGTTATTGGTAATTTAATAATGAAGCCTTGTTTTAAATTATCGGTATTACTAATTTATTAATTATTGGTGATTAACCACTTTTGGTTGATAATATTGAGAGAGAGACTTTAGTTTAAAGTTGAGACAAACGGTTGGCTGGATGTAACCATTTTGATGTAATCTTAATGGCAAAATATGTTCCTATATTAGCAGAGGCAATCATGAAAACTATTGTAAACGTATTCCATTTACGTAGACTAATAGTTTTATTTACCAACTATAAGAGATTTATTTTGCAAGCTTCTTTTATTGTTTTCAAATAAATACAGTTTTAGTCACCTTTGCAGTTTCAATGTGAATTGTATTCGTCTTTCTTACGTCCAGAATAATTATGACGTTATGTAGGCAAACATTATTCAGCACTAAACCGCATAGGGAACATTTATTTATATTCATGTTTTCCATACCAACTGTGACGATAGTACTTTCGAAGATGACCTAAATTCAACAAACCGAATTTCTGACTAAAGAACATAAAAGGGTAACATCAGAGTCCGAAATTGCTTGCGACCCAGTCTCCCAGAAAGTATAGGTATACACGAGGAAAACGCAATCATCATAAACGGTGTCTCTTAGGCAAGAAGGTATATATAAAAATATAGGTAACTTATTTGCTCAGGAAAATCCGGCTTAGGGGGGATGTGCTAGGGTAGCCCGCGAATTTCAATTTTTTTTACAACTCTAAGAGAGTTGTAAAAAAAAAATCTGAAGATCTAAATACAGTATGTTAACTAACAAAGGGCGTTCCCGCTAACCTGCAATAGTATAGCGTCTATACATGCTAAAAAAAATATTACCATTCAAAAAAAAAATTTTTTTTTTTTATTTGTGTCGTGAAATGTTCACTAAACGATTAAATTTAAACGTAAAAGAAACACTCTGTACACGCACACTCGTATTTCAACGTAGAAAAACAAGTGTGCCAAGTGGGCGTGTACAGAGAGTTTATTTTCCGTAACAATTTAATATTTTTTGTGAATATTTTACTATACAAAAACAAAAAAAAAACATTTTTTTTTTAATGGTAATATTTTTTTTTGCATATATACACGCTATACTATTGCAGGTTAACGGGAACGCCCTTTGTTAGTTAGCATACTGTATTATTTGCGGTCGTAACAAATATGGGTTTACAGAATTATAAACATTAGAATCAGCAAAACATCTCTCTAAGTTCATGAAAGTGCCATATGTCATGATTTCATGAAATAGTCATTCAATGCACTTTCATGAACTTAGAGAGATGTTTTGCTGATTCTAATGTTTATAATTCTGTAAACCCATATTTGTTACGACCGCAAATAATATTTAGAGCAACATACAACCTGACACTGACCTGCAAATTGCAAAAAACGTAAGAAAATTTGAATTTTGCGGGCCACCCTAGCACATCCCCCTTAAGGTGACCGGAAGACCGAACCAAATTACGCAATGTTTACTTCCCGTAAAAACTATAGTTTACCTACTGGCGATGTTTTTCTTCGATCTGTCCGCATTGTTTCCTACAATAATATTATTTGAAATTCAATAACATTACAGTACTAGTGGACAGAATATGAATGCAAAAATCATTGGCGTTGTACAACTTCAAATAATAGTGTGTTTTCGATTATGAAGAAACCGGCTTAAAATGTGAGACTAAATTATCATTTCAGATATTTGAGTAAGCTGGTTTCTTATATCTAAAAAAAGAAACCTAGGTTCGATTATATAAGAAAACCATAATAGAAGTTTTTGGACACTAGTTTCTAAAACCATTATTGTATCATCATTACTAAGTTTTCAATATAAAATGCAAATTATGGAATGAGTCGTCAACTCGTCCTCCATGCCTACGGCCCATTTAGGACGACTTGAAGAAAATCAAAATAAATAATGGAGGACGAGTTGACTCAAATTAAGTCATTATAGAATCACCCATCACAAATATAGGCATTTTGAATTGTAATTAGAGAAATTTAAAATCTTAATTACTTGTAACGAATACAAATAAATATTTTTTACCGTTAGGAAACTAGTAAAGGACGTATCTTAACAACTTAGAAATAATCAGTGAGCTTTTAAAGTCGCTTAGGCGGCGTTTAGTGGTCAGACAAAAGGCCTCCTGTGGCGCCAAGGTATAGTGTAGGTACAACTACTAAAAAGTGTGTTTAATAAGAGAACCGTAATTATTTATTTCGTCAAAATCTTCAAGTATCATAAAACAGGGTTTATACTTAGGTAGGTAACAACTATGTAACAATAAGCATTTTTATGTTATATAGTTTTTTTTTTTGTATCAGTTTGAATAACGTCGTTACGGGTCGTCAGAACCCCGAAAGTCTGACAACCAGTCTTGCCAAGGGGTATCGTATTACCCAGTTACTGGGCTGTGGAGGTCAGATTGGCAGTCGCTCTATGTAAAATACTGATATTCAGCTGCATCAGGTTAGACTGGAAGCCGACCACAATATAGTTGGGAAAAGGCTAGGAAGATGATGATCAGTTTGAATAATTTATTTGGGTTCCGCAAAAAGGAAGGGAAACCTTTTAGAAAACTGGGGTCTATTTTATATTTAATTAAGATTATTTTACGGATACCTAACTGGTGAACAGATTTTTGTTAATCTAATTAAGGTAGGTAAGTAAATTTTTAAAAGACACCAAGCACCCTTTTATGATAACTTAGACTCCATAAAGTAGCGACAAGTAACCGCGTAGTAAAATCAATGAAATAGGCGCAAAAAAAAAAATGGCTTTTAAAGTTCGTTTCGTGAGCGGTTCCTCGAAATATTATGTTAAATAAAATTGTCTGTCAAATAATATTAAAGTTTACATAACTTAAAAGTTATCTTTTCCTCGTATCTTAGCAAGGACTGTGCGTACCGCAAATATTATCTTTTACCACGTCACTCAACTTATTTTGAATAAATGTTGCTCAATTTGCGTCATCAGAATACTTGCAAAAACTGTTTATTTATTACTAGCGACTCGCTTCTGCTTCGCTCGGTTTTACGACTTGACAAAACATCGAGATTTCTTAGTTATAATGTAACTTTAATAATAACGTATTATACACATAAACCTTCCGGAATAAATTCTCTAAACGATGGTGAAAACCGGTACACTTACATGAACTTAGAGAGTTGTATTGCTGATTCTAATGTTTATAATTCTGTTAATCCATATTTTTTACGAGCGCTAATAATATTTAGATCAACATACAGCCTGATACTGACCTGCAAATTGCAAAAAACGAAAGAAAATTTGAATTTCGCGGGCTACCCTAGCGCATCCCCCTTAAGCGACAGTTTCGTAATAAAAAACTTACAATTTAAACATTTACAAAACAAGGTGCTTTAAAAGTCTTATAATCTACTTGCAATGTACTTACATACCTACGTAGGTACTTACTTACTATACTTATACATTTCGATGTAATTTTCGCGACACTAGCAAAGCTCTTAAACCTATATCTTTGATAACAGTGGCAAGCAATAAGCAATAGCTAATAATTTTCTTAATTTAATATTGATAAAGCCAGCCCACCTCGCTGTTCAGTGCTAGAACCTATCTAATTCTATATCTGCAGTAGGTAATTGAATCTCGACAAGTTGTTAATAATATATGAGGGGGAACAATCCATTCTATTAAAAAAAATAACTTTATTTCACCTTAAATCCATTAAGATTATCTTGATCTAAAATGGCGTAAGTTAGTGAAAAACCCTGACTTCTAAACTAGGTTTATATGTACTTGTATCTTAGAAGCCAGTGACCCTTCATAGAGATGTGCATTAGAAAATAGGACAATAATGCATTAGAAAATATAAATTCAAAAGTAATTCTGTCCGTCTTTCTGTCGGTCTGTCTGTCTGTTACCTTTTCACGCCTAAACTACTGAACGGATTTCGATAAGGAGATATGGCATCCCGCGGAAGGACATAGGCTACTTTTTATCGACATACCACGCGGGCAAAGCCGCGGGCAGAAGCTAGTATAGTATATATTAGTAGTACTTTTATGTATTTACACTTTTATGTATTTACGACCTTCCGTTACAAGTTTTTTTTTTAACTATTAAAATGACATGACCAGTGGGACTATGGGCACCGGCATAGGTGTCGAAATCAATGTGCAGCAAATATTGTTTTATTTTTGCAATTGTTGTATTCTACAGTTTCCAGACAAAAAAGTTTCACGAGTCTAAAAGATCAGGAAACTGAGAAAAATAAAGATAAGTATTCACTAAATAACTCAGGTTTTCGATATGAGATGGCGCTAGGCGTTGTGGTAATCGAGTTTTTGACAATAATTGTCGCTGAGATGAGATTGCGACTTGAATTTGAACGTTTTTAGTTACGGGAATTAGGCAATCACCGCCGCCTATAGCAGGGTCTTTGCTGATGCATTGCCACCCTTTCCCCAAATAAACGCTGCTTTATTAAGTTTTGCTGGCTCACATGCAATCGAACCGCTATGTCAGACTTTATACCTGCAGTCTTGTTGTTATATAGTAGGTATTGTTCCAATGTAGTTTAAGTACATACCTGATTATTCAACCACCGGGCAAGTCTCGCTTGCAGGGGTAAGGTTAGCATTGACATAATATGCCTTTGAACCCGCCTTACGAAATATACCACAGTTTATGCATCTCATCATAATATCCATTTAATCGAATCGTAGAGCAAAACCGAAGAATCCTTTTTATATAGCAATGGTAATCAGGCTTTGAAGATAATTATCAGTTCGTAAATAATAGCAATGGTCGTTAGAAATAGAACACAATAATCGCACAGTACACAACGAATATGTAAACACAACGTGACACCAAGATCGGATGGATCGGTAGGGATGGTGAATGGCGATCTGAGATCGATAAATGATACTCGATTTTTTCTCGAACCTAAAACACTAAAATCGAAATCATTTGACTGCCTCGTTGGTCTAGTGGTCCCAAGCGCTGTAGCGCTGTGCCGGGGAATCGCACCCAGGACCTCATGCTCAGCTACACCTGAGCATTAGGTCCTGGGTGCGATTCCCTGGTCAGGCAAAGTGTTATTGGGTTTGTTCATCTGGAATATCTCAGTAGCAAGTGGAGTCCGGATTTGCGCCCGGTTGATGGCAATAGGCTCGCCCCCTAATGCACGAGACTTACAACACAACTAGCAAAATGAGGGTGTATAGGTACACCTCTCCCTTCAGGCATTAGAAGCGTGATGTTATGTTATATTATTATTAATCAAACACAGTTAAAAAAATATTTTTGAATTGATATATTTTTCAAAAATATTTTTTGTGAGAATCGATTTCATGCTTTGACGCTAATCGATTAATTGGGGATTTTATGAAAAAGATTCCTACATTGTGCCTTTGGTCCCGCCACTAATGTCAGATGCATTGTCAAAGAAATAACAGTCCTTTATACACCAAATGTCAATAAAAACCTAACCTGTAGGCGTGCAAACTTAGATTATAAAATGTAAATAAATCAAATTAATCAAAAACAAAACATGCATTATAATATATTATTCTATGTCATTTATTCTCTTGATCGAAAATAACTCGTTCTTATTTTATTTTTCCCCATACTGTTTAGCTTATTATGGTTACCGGATGATTATGGATACAATGGAAAGTCAAAATCGGAAAGTACTTATAGAGTGCTTTTCATCATTATAGTTCCTATGCTGTAATGTTGGCACTTTAACCACGGACCTATTAGGTGGCGCCGTAACGTACAAAATTCGTCATACAACAGGGGAACCAACACTACGGCATAGTATGAAACGCACTCTAAAAGAATAGCGGAAGCAATTAAACTACTGTTTTTGCAGATATTTTAACCTTGGCTTTATTCGGTATAATTTATCCATGATAAATTAGATCTTAATTTTTAAATCATAGTGTATACACTGTAATCCTGCACAAGTTCCCGAATTCGAGTGCAGGAACTGGTCATGTCCTTTTATTATTTTATAGCAGCAATACATTCCTAAGTGAACTACTGTCAATTTTTTTGTTTCTATACATATTATAAATTAAAGTCGCTTTCATGTTTGTCTGTATGTCCGCGTTGTTCTTCTAAACAGATTTTGATGAGGTTTTCACCATAGTTTAGAGAATTTATTCCGGAAAGTTTATGTGTATAATACGATACTATTAAAGTAACATAAACATTGCCAAGTCGTAAAAACCACACTAGTGAATTAATAAATTGTTCACTTAGGGTTATTGCAATGGTCTGTTTACTATAAAATGGTTACAATAATATTAACTGCTTTAAAACAGGTTCCGTGATCAGATGTTTCCTATTCTTCAGAAAGGAAGGAAATTAAAATGAAACCCTTTTTGTTGCAATTTCAATTCATCGTCTGTCCAGCCTTTTCTCAACTATGTTGGGGTCGGCTTCCAGTCTAACCGGATGCATCTGAATACTAGTATTTTACATGGATCGACTGCCTACACGATCTGCGTATTGTCACAATTCCAATTATGAACATAAAATATTTTGCTACAAGATAGCTACGTGATTGCTACAAGATCCCTACAGAGCAATAATCTGCATTGCGAATAAATCTCTATTTTTTATGAGTCGAAGAATGTTTATAATTAAGCTGCTTTGTGGCAAGGAAACATAAAGTTTGATAGCAACAGTCGCATTGTCTTGTACTGATTACCTGGTGAAGGCTGCGGGAATCCGCTGCATGCGAGAAGCACAGAAACGGTCGAAGTGGCGGTGCTTGGGGGAGGCCCATGTCCAGCAGTGGACGTCTTTCGAGTGAAATGATGATGATGATGCGGTTGTCTTGCAGGCAATTGCAGGTATTCAAGAAATCTCTCTAGAACCTACTAACTCAAATGAATACAACATTAAATGTGGCGTAACGTTACTAAGCAATTAATTTATTGATTAATTATTATTACGATAAATTCATAGCGATTAATCGATTATTACTAAGGCGTTACCGATAATCAGGTGTACACTAGGCGAACATATTTTCTAAATACAGTACTTGTCAGGCTGTATATCGGTTACCGTGGCTCGATAAATTCCACAGATTAAATTAATTGTAGCTTAACATCAGCTACAATTAATTTAATCTGTGGAATTTATAAAGACGTGAATTAAAATTTCGTCACTAGGTATTGACTGCAGTAACGTACGTAGTACGTTTAACGTAGCTGATAAGACTTTATTTATTTATTTATTTTTAAGGCACCAAGTCCCAATATACAAATTATTACAAACTAATTTAAATAAATAATTATATTTTTTAACTTTATCAATCATTGAAACATTCTTTAAATAAAATCATAAAATAAAACAAATAAATAAAACTTTGGTTGTAGGTTCAACACCCAGGGAAATCACATAATTCTAAGGAAAATGTCAGTTCATGAGGGCAAACATAAATATCTGAGGTTTCCTCCAAGGAGTTTTGAACAGAAAAAAATGGAATGTGCGGGAAAATTCTGCTTAGTAATAAGCGGCGTTTGTGAATGAGTCTGTTTATAGAGGAACTTCCTAGAATATTGCCGATTGATACCTATAAAATGGTTGCAATCTCGGCTATCACTTTAAAATTAAAAATATACATCGTCACTGCGGGCTTGGCGAATGGTGATGACGCAAATTGAGCAACAATTGCCCAAAAACAAGTATAGTGACGTGGTCAAAGATAATATTTGCACTATGCGCTGTACCTGGTAAGATAGAAGAAAAAATAACTTTTAAGTTTAACTTTAATCTCATTTGTCACCATGACTTGCAAGTTCGAGGAAAAGACCTACAAAATATTTTATAATAATTTCGGTATGTAAATGGTGGACCAACATCCACCGACCAACCCCGGTAAGCGTAGCTTGATGGATCAACCCATGCGACTGTTATGCCACAAGCTCCTCACACACATCCACATGCAAAATACCTAAACAAAAGGAAGACCCTGAATATAAATTAAAGGAAATGCAATCAGAATACCATGCGTGCACGTGTAGCACTCACAACATTATATAGAAAGACTGACTATCACATGACCCGTCGTTATTGAAAGTGCAACAACAAGTCAGTTGTAACGGCAAGTCATCGCACGATAACAGCGACAATTGTCGCATTTGCAAGATAATGGAAGTGGCTGGAAGAGGATAATCTGCCTCAGTGCGACAAAATTACGTGTAAACGACTGGCCTAGTTCAAACAAGTGGACCGTCCTCCAACAATGACTGTGTTACGGTTGAATTATGTGGGATTTTGTGGTGATGCACGTCATTTGTTCTACGTAACATAACATAACACCACGCCCATGTAATCCCCGAAGAATTAGGCAGAGGTGTACCCGTACCTGTAGAACAGCCACATTTCTCCAGTTATGTGTTATTTTTATTTACATATTTTATTTTTATTTTTTTTATTTATTAAAATTTTATGCACAAGTAAAAGTAGAAAAAAAGTTGAAGTTGAAAGATAACCGACTGGCTGCCATCCTAATGTTCAGAGGGAGCGCATTCCAAAGAAATACCGCCTGGACAAAGAAAGAAGAGTGAATAAAACCAGAGCGGTGAGAAGGACATCGTAGAAGACGATAGTTGGTGGAGCGAAGATTTTTACTATGGGCAGAGCATAGGTATTGAACATGGCAAGTCAGATAAGAAGGAGAAGTTGGTTTGTCGAGTATAGAATACAACATAGCCAGCCGGGCTGATATTGAAAAATTCCTGCTAAATACTTTGCCCCACCTGGGAATCGAACCCACTCATGTTCAGCACTTGCGACCAATAGTTCTTTAATTGTTTCAGAGCATTCCTGCCATAGACATTCAACAATTTTATTATAAATCAATATAGCCTATAAACAGTGACTGGTTAACAAGCAACATGGTTCAGATAGGTATGAAAGAAAAGAAAGAAAGAAAAATACTTTATTTGGGACACGCACAGGAAATATAAAAAGTAAAAACGGAGCATTTCAAAAACCAAAATTTACAATTTATCAAAAAATGAAAAATAAATAATTAACAAAAAAAAAATGATTGGTCAAAGTAGACTTGACTTTGACAATGCATTTTTTTTGCATTTGGTTTCGTCATGATTTAGATCTGGCAACTCTATCTTTCAGACCTCTCTTCGACAAACTGTGTCACTCTAAACATCATAAATGAATTGAAGGCAATAATAAATACTTTCTTCAGTTCGTCAATTGTGTTGCTATTACCACCCAGAAGGAACCTGTGACCTCTCCCGACGCACAACTACCTAAATATATATCCATTAGTAATGGTCCTTTTGTCCGCGCTGGGATGCTTCACTTCCTTGTGGCCTTGACCAAGACGTCTTGACCTACGGGATTATGTCTGAATAATGGGCCCAGTGTAGGCCGATACAATAGGGAATATGCATGTGATTCAAATATGGGTCAAATAATTTTTTTTATAAACTATATTACTTCAGAATTTTGCCCCTATCAATATTTTTGAATACCTACAATTTCTTTTTAAGCGAGAAATTATTTTTTTTAAAGTCCCAAAAAACTGTGGGTAATTCAAATACTTGAAAAGCTAAGAGCGGATGTGACGTAACAATCCGGGATAACAATCAAAATGTCAATGTCAAGTCAATCAACAAGTGTCAAGTCGATGTCAAACGCTCCTACAAAAAGGAGTGTTTGACGTTGACTTGACAGTTGCTTGTTTGTTTTCACGGACCGTGAGGTCACCACACCAAGCGCGCCAAATGGAGGGCGTTTAAATAGCCCGAATCGGTTGGATATTTAAAAAAAAAATGTAAGTACTTTAAATTGCTTTTTTGCCGTCCATTTTTTTTAAACTATTGTTTGACGATGTAAACTATCGAATAAAAATATTTAAAAAATACATGCATATTCCCTATTGAGTAAGGTGTACCTCACCAAGTGTTCAACTCAATAACCTTTTTTTTATTTCAATTTATAGGAAGGTATACTAGAAACCCTGCTTCGCACGGTATTTAAAACTTAAGAAAACATCAATATTTCTATAATAGTATGCAGTTTTATAGCAGGGTATTATACAGGGTTATTGGTTATACGTCGCCGTCGGTAATCCATTAAGGGGATGTAGGAGAGGTCATTTGCAACCAAATGACCCCTAATAATGGTCATGTGCTAATGCCATTTTCGAGTAATTTGACATTTTGTATTTTAAAATAAAATGTCAAATGTCTCGAAAATTGTTGACATTTGCATAGGAGTCAAAAGGGGTAATTTGGTTGTAAATGACCTCTCCAACATCCCCTTAATGTATTGCCAACATAGAACCAATAATAACCCTGTATATAATATAAACCTTCTGGAAAATAAATTCTCTAAATGACGTGTAAAACCGTATCAAACTCCGTTGCGTACATTAGTAGAACAATGCGGTCACAAACAAAAAAAGTGACTTTAATTTATAATATGTACAGTCGATGAAATTTTATTCTGACCCACCATAAGCTTATTTTCTTACAGACATTCAAATACAATTAGGTCGACATTCACGTAAACATACATTTCCTTGGTAACGAATTTGTCATCTGCCATCTTTCATATTTTGACGGTTTCAAACGATTTATCGTCAAAGTGCGTCATGATTCACTTAGCCTGACTATACCTATAGATAACTAGGTCATTTCTGTTTCTTCTAGAAATAATTTACTAATAAAAAATAACTTAAGTTTCAATCAAAGGAAGTACTACACGTATTTCCATAACTTAAACAATAGCTGCATAAAATAATCAAATGCAGCATTTCACTTTGTTGATTGAAAAGCGATGAGTAACAATAATTATTCAAGACATGTTTGAATATGTATTAGGTATTCATATAAGTACCTATATAATTGTGTTCACGATACACAAATATAACTCATTGGTAATGAGTTCTTGACGCATTTACTTTGAACTATAAAATTAAGTCATGTTTAGAGATAGTTCATAAGTGAGTAAAATTTTATTATGCAGTGCAATAATAATCTAAGTATTCGATGATCAATGTTCAATGATCCATTTTCTTCATCAAATTGTCGCCCATACGAATATGTCTGTATCTATGTTCGTTCAAGGCAAGAATACTTTAAGGAAAATGATTGTGAAAATGTTAGGTGCCTAAATTTATTATTTTTTTAAATAAGAATTTAGCTGATTCATATTAAATATTCATAATTACAGTAAAATACCGCAAGAACTCATTTTTTTTTAAATATACATTAAGGCCCACTTGCACCACAATTCACTTAATATATTTAGCGTTAATACATTTAGGCCCGTATTACAGAACCTCCATCAAAACCCAACTTATAAAACTAGTCAAACCAATCAAAAGGCTTTAAACGAGTGTTAAGTAATGCTTGAGTGTTGAGTGAGATTCTTTAATAAGGGGTGGGCCTTAGATCATTTAAAATGTTAGTTAGTGAACCAATTTCTAACACTAAGTGTAACTTATATGATCTAAGTGTGTATTTCAAATAATAAGGTATCTATCTTTGGAATTGGTCATTGACCTTGAGTGCACACCGCGAATCGGCAAATTGTGCGTGGGACGGCCCCCAGTTAGATGAACAGACGACGACATAATAAAGACGGCTAGGAGAGACTGGATGCGGAAAGCGGCGGAAATCCAGGTTTTGTGACGGAAAAGCAGATATCCAGCAGTAGGTGCCTAGACTGTATTACCGAGTTTATTGATTTAATCACTTACTACAAAAAAAATACCTTTAAAACATTTGGTCTCATTTTCCATAAGGCCATAAAACTACAGCTTCCAATTGGATATAGTTCCAGTGCCAATAGTTCCTACACTCACATTACACGTGACTCCATATTTACTACTATCGATAACCATATGACATTTGGCACCCGATGCGACAAAGTACACATACGATTGCCGCGCTATAATCTAGTCCTGAACAGATGACCACGCCTAGTTAAAATTGCTGATAGCGAATGTCTAGACCTACAATTAAATAGAAGTGGGACTATATCTACATCCAATACTACAGACAATTCTAAGACGATGCTGAAAACGACCACATTTGTGATACTATAATTGCATCAACTTGATATTGGCAACTACATTACTTCTAAAGAACGCTCACATCAATGATAATATCGCTCGAACTAGTTATCTACTGCTGAAGAAGTACCCAGCATTCAATATTCAACTATGATTATAAATCGATCTATGACCCCTGGGTCCAGGTAGAGTGCGTTTCATCAAATAGTTCCTATGCCGTAATGTCGGCTCCACTGTTGTACTGTGTACTGGATGAACAAGAATACGCTACGGCGGCGCTACCAAATGGGTCCGTTTTTTAAGTTTAACAGTGGAGCCAACATTACGGCATAGGAACTATTAGATGAAACGCACTCTAGCTGTGAAATTTTCAGACAGAGTGGAAATCTATGACCATGCTACCACGTAAATGTAGAGATGACAAAATGTTTCCACTGCTTATACCAGGCCCTTGGCATAATAGTTATAGTTTAGTCACCTAAATCCATACTAATATTATAAATCCGAAAGTAACCCTGTCTGTCTGTCTGAATGTTACCTTTTCACGACTAAACGACTGAACGGATTTCGATAAAATTTGGCAAGGAGATAGATGGCATCCCGGGGAAGGACATGGGCTACTTTTTATCGACATACCACGCGGGCGAAGCCGCGGGCGGAAGCTAGTATTAAATAAAGCTATCCTAGCCTTCTTGCCGGACTTTCATTAAACATGACTTAAAATAAACAATTTAGCTCCGTCAAAAACGCAGACCACACTGTAAAAAGTCGGACATGCAGATATACGAGTATTTCAAGCTACGTAATGATAAAATGCCGACACAAACGAGGCCAGTGCATTCGAACGAAAACCGCAGACAGTGCGACGCGTAGAATGCACTTCTATTAAAGCCGCAACACACAATAGGTTTCCGGCCGTGCGATTTACTATGAGAGAAGTCACAGATAACTATCATAACTATCCAGCCACACCTAACTTTGGCGGCAGCCCGATGGTAGGGCAATTTAACAAGCCCGTGGTTATGTGCACTAATGGAGCTCAAACTTCAGAATAAACTTATTTTCTATTGAATATGGAATCATTTTTGGAATCGAACGTCGTCGCTTATAGGTTGATACTGAAAATGAATACAAACTACCAGTGTTAGAACTAGAACTTCAATGCTGACAAGATCTTTTAATTTTAAACCTTGCTGACTCAAAAACAATGAACTCTTGACTGATGTTAGTGTGACACTTAGACAGAGCAGTTTGTTTACCAAAATTCGCAATAAATGTCTGAAGATCCCCTATAAAGTTGCGTCTGTTGTGCGCTATACGTTGCCGCCGTGTCGTGCCGTAATGATAATTGCAAAATGTGACTCGTGACAAAATATCAGACAGCTAATTGGGGATAAAATTTTAACGTTAATTGTACCACTGGCTGACATTTCTATTTGCCAAGAGATTATTCTTGGGAATGAGGTGAATGCGGTAGGATATTACTTACCTACTGCGTTTTCCTGGCTCGAGTTGGTTTTACTTGATGTAATTTTGTGTTAAGCAATTGCTTAATATTACGAGGTGTGATTAACTTCTTAGCTCTTTAATCAAAACGGATGCATAGTAGTTACCTGCCTGTCCTGCATACATCTTTTTTCTAATTAATTCATTATTGTCAATCCGCAACATTTTTATTGCTTCGCGTGTCTCAGACGATTACTTACTCTTTTTCGATTTGGCTGGCCGTTTATAATCGCATAGTTATAGTAGGTACATGATTTTGAGTGATGCACGTAGCATTAACACGGAAAACTGTTATTTTTTTGATACAGATATGTGTCTGTTTAGTACAGATTTAGGAACTCATGTTAGGTTACCTACTGCTTAGTCTGTCTAGTGCTAACTGAAATTGCGCCAAGCGAACTGCAACCTTGTTGCTATGAAGTTTAAGATCCTCTATTTAATAAAAATCTTAAATTGAGTTACTGATAGACAACTCATGGCCTAAACCTCTCACAAGAGTTCCATACATAAGTTTATTGAAAGTGAGCACTAAGGAAGGATTTTTGAACATTTGTTCCATAATGAGGTTAAATCGGGATGAAAGTTAGTCATTTTTGCCGATCGGAAATCCTATTGAGAGCACGGCTTATTATCTTAACTAATATTGCGAAAGTGAGTTTGTTTGTTTATTACGCTTTCACGCTAAAACAGCTGAACGGATTTGGATGAAATTTGACACATGTGTAGACCTCAACCTGGAGGAGGACATAGGCTGCTTTTCATCCTGGATCGCAGACGAAGTCGCGGGCATAAGCTAGTCTAATATACAACATAATAACTCGCCCATGAAACTAATTAGGGCACGTGCTCTCATAGTTTCCAATTGATGTACCTAACCAAACTGAATGAACAATTATGAATGGATTCATAGAAGTTCTATAACCGTGACGGTAGCCGGATGTTATGGCACCGCAATAAACAATCAGCGAACAAAATAATAATACACATACAAAATATATTGCAATTTAAAACGGAAAGTGAACAGTTCATATCAATAAACGATCGTAAAGATTTCATTGACTGTATGGAGTGAAAACATTATTTTATTATTGGCAATTTCAGAAATGTTATAGGAAGCAATAGGGTATGGCCATTGGAGTGAAATTTACGTCGTAACCTGATGAATAGGTACCTAAAATATTTATTAGCATCGAGAGTGCAAAACATAACAGTCTTAAATAATAGTTTTGGATACCTGAGGCTACACTTGAGTTTACTACGAGATTAGAAATGCACAGGTACCTACATGAATTGCCTACATGAATTATAGAATGTCGCCCATGAGCAATGATATGGCAAAAAATTAACGCAACGTCACAAACGCTACTGAAAAATTAAAAACTTAATAAAATTAAAAAATATTAAAAATGGACTCCCCCTTCTGTTACTTTTCGATATTTTTTCATGAATATTCAGATAAATACGGGCAGTCATATACCCATTGTATATCATCATTATGATATTGCGCCAAAACTCGAGCTACTCAAATATTTACCAAGAAGAAGACGTGATAAATACATCATAAAAAACCAGTTAATAATGATTTTAAACAATTTATGTTTTTCGAAAAACTTTCTCCTGTGAATGTTGACACAAATGTTTTATGCATAACAAGCTAACGAAAGGAAACAACGCTAACAAACATGTCTAAACTGATAAAATCAAATATTCCAACAGTATTGCTTATTATCATGCTACACCATAACATGACCGACACATTAACACTAAGAGAGGAATTAGAATGGGCCCCATACATCCCATGACATTAGTTCCCCTTGTATCAAATAGGGTTCCCTAAAACAATTACCAAATTAGAGAAATTGTGGCTGACATGCGCAATAAATCTTTGGCCCCCCAGCAGAGTCAGTGAAACGTGAAAATGTCAAATGAATTAAAGTTGTAGATAATAATGATGCTACAGTTCAACGCTCATTGCTTCATTTGTCATTTGTAACAGTGTGATGTGAGCTATGAACTTATACATTATTGTACAGATCATTTTATACGTGTGTATTTGCTTGAGTTAAGGACTTATACATGAGTTAATTCCGTCGGACTTTTATCATATTGTTATGCTTTGAAGGTGCACCTAGGTGCGCAGGTGCGCAGGGCTGCAGTTGGAGATTTAAACTAGACTGGCTTTGCCGAATTCTGCACGTGAAAGATAAAGAACAATCCAATGCTAAAACAGGGCCTAAAAATGATTATCTCCTCTAGAAGTTTTGCAGAATCTCACACTTGTTTTTGTGAGGTCAATTATTAATAATTATTTTGTAGAACAGCATAGGCAGATTTTTTTGTTTATTTATTATACTACAAAGTATCATCTTTTCGCATAGAAAAGATAAACTTTGTAAGGTTTCACTTGCTACTATATCTTTTGTGGTGCAGTATATACTAAGAATGACATAAGATCTTGTGGTAAAATATAATATGTAATTCACTTAACAATATTTAACTTGCGTGTTTAATTAACCTATCGAAAAATCCTCTGACGCACTATCAGACCAACTAAGGTTGTAAGTAATACCTTAGAAGATTTCTATGGAGATTCCCTTTTCGGTCTGACAATACGACATAAGTGGCTGATTCCTAACATGAGCACGTAACATGTATCCCATATTCCCATCCAATGAAGTGAAAGTATGACCGTATTCATTTCACGCTAGTACTTTACGATTAACCGATTAACGGATTAACTAATAGAATTTAGCGAGTAATCGAAGTTGAGGCCGACCGGTGAAAGCCTCTAAAACATAATTGCTACATCTAACAATCTCGGTAATTGTTATTACTGTACTGTTTATGAGATAACTATATGTTTGTAGAATAAATTAAGTTGGGCGATAAAAATACTGGTATCTTAGTGTGTGGTTAAGTGTATAAAAGCTTATAAATTGCCGATAGCAATTGGCAATGTGTCTAGAATGATCAAGTTCTAAGAATCTGAAAATAAAGTGTGGTACGGTGTTTACACCTTCCAGTAATATACCTTACAGTATAAAATAATTTTCACTAAGTAAATTATTTTACGCTAAGAGAAATCTGCGTCTGAAATTGTACGTTGGCAGATGTTTAGTTCATTACTATAGAGCATGTAAGAAAAACTCTGTCCGATCCGAAAGGGGGCGCCTAGGTACCGCAATAACATTACTAATCAGTTAAAATATGAAAGTTATTAACTATTTAAAATTCACGTTTTAATATCATAAGGAGGTCATAAGTTATGACTTGTAGACATCAGCTAAACGACAGCCGTCGCGCCCCATGTAATATACCTAAACCGGTAAAATTCCCCATTGAAAAATATGCGGCGAATTTTTTTATCTTTTTCAAAAAAAAAAAAACTACGTAAATATACTCTCAGTATGATTCTTAACAACACCCTCATGGATCGGACAGGATTTTTGTTACACGCTGTATAGAAACCAAAAAATACTAGTGCAGATTTCATATTCCATTCCAAACAAAACCTAAATCGTAATCGCAGGTCTTCAACCCACACTTAGACTGCGACTAGGCGACTTACCAATAGGTAAGTTACAAATAGGCTTCAATAAGTATATTGAAGCCTATTTGTAACCTATCCCTTACTAATACTTTAAATCCTTATTACAATTTCCTACATTCAAGTCACATCCGCAGAAGATGGTCTCCGTAATTAATAAATAAATATTCAACCAACTTTCTATGGTGCAGGGAAACGTTAACAAGGTAGGTACGAACCGAGTTTACCAAACTGGGATATATAAATGACCTGAGTGGAAGCCGTTGGGAAACCAATCCACGTCGGAATGGTCCAGTTGATTCAGTGCCACGATAGTCGGGGCTAATTAACTATTTACTTGTAGACGTAGGCCGGGCAGGCCAGTTTTTGAGCGTGGTTTGAGTATAAAATGTAATTATTTTAAGGATTTCCTGCTCGATATTTGTGAAGCATTAATCTTATATGTAGCTAGGTTGAGTCTCTGTAGCCTCCTTTTGAAACGTAAATTTCTTCGAAGGTTTACAATTTTCATAAACATTTCTGCACTAATAATTCCCATGGCATTAAATAAGACAAACATAACCCGGATTTGCTAGCTCTAAGTATTTTCAACATTAAGGAACCCCTATCTTTTAAAAGCTTCACACTATCTCTTAAAACATCTTTAAACAGTCAAGGAGAAGCATAGACAACTAATAGGTATTCCTTGTCAGCAATTTCCATTGTCCTCAAATGTACGCAATCTTATCGTAAAAGACCAACGAAACAGCTGCACGAAAATTACTTGAAACTTCTTATCTATGACATGGAACGGAAAAGAGCTACTACGAAACTGGAATTAACTATTTTGAGAACTTGTTTATATACTAAACAAACTAGTATTTGACAAATCTACGTCTGGTAGAAGTATCCTTAATTAATGTAGGGGAAACACGTCCATTAAACCAGTGCTTATTTGCTGGGAGTGTGACCTATGCCTCTTCACCTTTACGCGTATACAGAACTTAATGATGCTTGCGCTAGATAAAGTGCGTTGTTCTCCTCTGGCTCTTGTAGAATGTTAAATATATTGACTTTTGGACCTTCTGTGACAAGCGGATTAGCTATAAGACACAGGTAAAGATCGGAGTAACTTGTGTTAGTCTACGGAGCATCTACAAGTACTGTCTAGTAGTACACATGGTACGGATACTGATGATGATGACAATTGTATAGTCGGACAATAGGTATAATAACATCGAGTGTGAACAGTACTTATAGCAGTGGGGTGCTGCCTAAATAAGCTTCTATAGGCGGGGGCCTATACAGCACGACGGCGCAAGCATGTCGGTGACGCGAATCCATAAGTTTATCCCCCACCAAAAACCGACCAACGCGCATAAAGAAGTTTTCACTTCAAAAAAGTTCTTATAATGATCCATGGGATCCACATCCAGCTATTGAAATAAGATATAAGAGTGACAACTTTAATCCGAGACCCATAAAATGCTACCTTAAACTTCAAGTCCATCTAACTCAAAGAAATTTCCGCCAAGTGAATAATAGCCGTGACATCACAATTAAAGATTCAGCAGTAAACGCCTTCAGTCCGGGAGGAAACGGGATAGGATGCTATTATGATGACGTCGTAAATCAGCGGATGTCGGCGACAACAAATGCGACACTCGACTCACAACTGAATTGTGGAGTCGTGGGCGAGGGCCTTGGCACGACGAACTTGAGGCCTACTAAAGTGCGAATGTTCGGGTTTGAATGAGAATGTCATAAGAATGGGAAACTTTGGGCATTCCGGCTTCGGTGGCAACGAGAAATGAGTTGTGGCCTTGGCGCCACAAAATTGAGGACTTACAAAGAGAGATGAAGTTGGGAATTAGGATTTTATTGTAGCTTTGTTAGACCTTGTTAGACCGTTCTTATTTAAATCGCTCGTAACGATTTAACGGTCTGGTGTTTAATTGAGGGGACTTTACTTCAATGAGTTGAACCACTCTATGAGAAGAGGTTTAAGACTTTATAGTCTAGGACTCTATTATTTAATCAACATCGACTAAAAACAATAATAACCATTAACCATTTTCAGAATGTTGATAGTAAAAGAAAGCCCCCTAAATCACCCGCCCTTCACTGCAGTAGAAACTTATCAGAAACTCCACCATGATAAGTCCTGTGACGATAAACAGTAATTACCATCTTAATATTGCCATTGATAGTGCTCCTAAACAAATATTTATTCGAGAAAGGTCCATTTGAAACCAAGGGCATTTGACACTGATATAATCAAAAACGCTGGGCTATAAATGGACGCAGCAACAATTCACTAACGTCAAAATCCCCGTTATTATGGCTCAGTCATAAGTAGTCAGTAATATTTCATTGCACAGAATGCTGGATCTGATAGTAGGCCTCAAAACAGCAATCCTTTCGGATTCTATAATGCTGTCTACTTGTAAATCGCAATCGAACCGGGTGCCGTGGGAGTAAAACATGGAGTAGATAGTACATTATTATTATTACAAGTCTACGTTCTCCCACTGCAGGGCAAAGCCCTCCCGTCAGTCCCTTCCATCTTTCAACTTTTCCCGCTCTAATAAATTGAGGGCTAATCCTATAAAAAAAGAGTCTAGCTCAACCTGCCATCCTATTAGGCCTGCTTATATACTTATACAGTACATATGGAATGGTTACACTTAGGTGCGTAAAACTTCTCTGTAGAATCTCTTTTCAAAATTGTAAGGCGTAAAAGGCGGGCGTCAGTATTTGAATTAATTTCGATTAGGTTTGGGTTAGGTAGTGCCAAATTATCGCGATAGAGTGGTTATCAAGCTATTTCGTTGCACTTTAGTATCAGCCATTGTGAAAACCCAATACTGGCCGTGCTTGTATTCACAACCACATCCGCCCATTATCACTCCATTTCTCACTACTCCGTGGTTTAATAACACGTAGGACTCTGAATCAATTTGTCCTACACAATGAACTCGCAGTTATTCAATTCTGTTGAATGCCCTTCACAGTTACTTATCTGTGTGTCCTTGGATAAGCCGATCCGTTAAGCGTATGTGTGGTAGGTGGTGCGGGTTGGCGGATCGTTTAATTGTGGCTAGTAAATATCTACATTAATGCGAATAATTTATTTTGATGTGTATTTACCGACAAAGGATCGACACTCTAAAATCTGTTTTTTTATCTCGTAGACTAATTTGACATTTCAAGTGATTGCTGTTTGTTTTTTCAATTTGGAGTTTGACATTTGAACCTGTCAAACTAGTCTACAGGCCTTAGTCAAAGCTTTACTGAGTCGTCAAAAAGCATTAAGGTATGGCCTATCTTGTCCAGATGAGCTGATGGGCCGATATTTTTGTTACATTATTACGCCTTATTATTCTCATGTTAATTGTTGGAAGTCACATCTTCTGCCTAGCCTTTTCCCAACTATGTTGGGGTCGGCTTCCAGTCTAACCGGATGCAGCGGACTTTCGGGCTTCTGACGACTGTCAAAGATCCACAAATGACAGCCGGGACCAACGGCTTAACGTGCTTTCCGAGTCACGGAGGAGTCTCGTTATGTAAAGATGTATCAACCCGTGCGGCTGTTATAACTTAGCCACGAGCTAAGTTTATTGTTGGAGGTCACTTATTATATTTTACACAGCATAATATCGTTTTCTCTGCGTGATGGCAATGGTTGTCTTTGCACTAAACCTTGATAGACTTTGCAGCCATTGAGTTCTGTCACAGATTCAACCCTCAATTCAAAGCCATCTGCCTCGGTTCAGCTACACCTATTCATACTGTCCCTAGGGACACATGTTTTACCAAAGGAAACCACAATTTTATCAGTAGGTTAATTATAGAGTTAAAAAACCGCAACCAAACTGTCACGATATACCGAAACTTTGCATTCCATGGGAATAGGCATCTACTGATGAAAAACATGGTGTGACATTCATATCTGAAATTCAGTCCACGTTTTCTCCAATGAGAAGAACAGGAACAAAAAGAAACCGGCCGTACCATTATCTATAAAAACGGCAAAAATATCACGTTTGTTGTATGGGAGCCCCCTTAAATATTTATTTTATTGTCTTTTAGTATTTATTGTTATAGTAGCAACATAAATACATCATTTGTGAAAATTTCAACTGTCTAACTATCACGATTCATGAGATACAGCCTGGTGACAAATGGACAGACAGCGGAGCCTTAGTAATAGATAATAAACAATAACGGTTTAGGTAATTACAGCACACATATCGATGGTGGAAAGGTAAAATGGCTAAAGCGCCATTTTGGTCGATATTGAGTTATATATATCACTGAACTGGATTTTTTTTTCTGCGTCTATTGGTCTACCTTTCGCGTCGATTTGAGCACTTTTTTGGCGCTTTAGCAGTACAAATTTTGTTGCTTGTTTCATGTAGTCAGGGTTTAAAGCGACGTTTTTTTGATGATTCTGAAGTTTATGTCGCTTTAGTGATTGTGCTCACTGTACATTCATGTTTCACAATGCTTTAGCATTTTTGCGTTTCTCTATTTCATGTATAAATACCTTATTAGTAGTTTTACCTGAACTACATTATTACTTGTGTGGCAGTTTAGCAAAAGTCGTTTCTGTTTTATTTAGCGCTTTGGCGCTTTAGCAATCGTGCTCGTAAATATTTTCGTACATAACGATAGTTCAGAGTTGTTTTAGATTACAAATATTATGTAAAATTGTATATTAGTCAGTAGTACATGCTTTAATGTAAGAAGGTATTGATTTTAGAACTAAAAACTTGCTTAATTTAAAGTAAGTGTACTTCGTAAATACATTTTGTTAGCATTGCAAATCTAATCATAAGTCTTTGTTCTTGCGTGTAACTTAGAATATTAGTGATTTCTAGCAACGTCAACGGGGCAGACGGCTGCAGTTGCCTCTGTCGTTGGCAAATTGCTGCTCGCGTATATGAGTACTAAGAGTATAAAGCAGTTAAATTTCTGTTATTTAAAAGATAATGCCCATTTTAAAGATGATGCCCATTTTGGTACCCCTCCAATAGCCATGATAGCTCTTTTTACTATTATTTTTACTTTGTTTCTTACTGTTATGCAACTGTTTAGTTATTCGCATTCTGGACTCCGCCTTCGGTCAGGTTAGGTTAGGATAGTTCAGTCTTTCTTCTTGACTCCGGCTATCTCCTAAGGGGTTTGTTATCGTTACCTGTTTCGTTTGAATAGTAGAAGAGCTTTTAGGTTTGAGGTTTGAGTTGAGTTTCCCGAGCTATCACACTGATTAACAAGTTATCTAAGTTATATGTATTTGAGCACATACTAACATTTAACACAGTAGATCTTGGACAGTCGTATCGGGTAGTCAGAAGCCCCAAAGTCGAACATCCAGCTTATCAAGGAGTATCCCAGTGTCTGTATTGTAGAGGTCACATAGTAAATCGCTCCATGTAAAAAACTGGTATTCAACTGTATCCAGTTAGATTCAAAGATAATCCTTACGTAGTTGGGAAAAGACTAAATAGATGATGAACGCCTTATTTAAAATAATTAATAGCACACGTCGTAAAATATCGGGGGTAAGATGATCGATCACTATGAAATGTAGGTACTTAGGTACTTATGGGAAAAGTGATTTGTGACATTTCTAAGTACTCTGACCTCAGTTGATCCAAAAGAGTCTTTGAATCCTTATTCGAAACTGCATTGTTTGCCATCATAAAAATAAGGTGTAAGAATTAACAATTTTTTAGCTGAATGTGCCATTTTTCCAATATCTATTAATACAGCTAGCAAGTAAGTAAGTAAGTAAGTAAAATTTAATTTGTTTAAACATGGTGTACATGATACATTGCATGCAAGATATTACAGATACAGAAGTTCTAACATGTTTAGCCGCATATTGTGGCGTACAAATTGGTGGGAAGAGATGGTAAATAGACCGTGATAATATACAAGTATATAGTATAGATAATAGATAATATACAAGTATAGTAAATATATGCAAGTACTCTAGATGTTAAGGACAGTCTCCTAAGACCGTATTTCTATAGCTACAACACGACGTCACAACTTCTACCCTGTATTACTACGATCGGACAAAGGCCATTGAAATTCTTGAACTGAATTATTCAATATTAATATCTTTCTAATGATGAATCCTTTATTCTTATTGTAGCGGGTACCAGCTTCCATACATTTCCTGGCATCATCCATCAAATGTGTATGTGTTCTAAGGACTTTTTGTTAAATTGTAACACGATGTTGTTGTGTGTGAGAAGATGGCAAGAAGATGGCACAATAAGCACAGAATTATTTTGAGTTTCAGAATCTTAGTGCCAATAACACACCTCTTATTCCGTCGGGGGTTAAAAATGATCATTTATTATCTATTAAATGTTGATTTATTTGTTAAAACTTATAACTAATTACTTACATTGAATATTTAGTGGTACTAACCATGATAAACAATGGTTTTTTGATTTTAGTAGATAATTAGTAACTCTACTTAACCTATCTAATTACCTACGTTATTTGACTTGATTCCAGTTGGCTAATAAAAAAATTTCCTTTATTTTTTTGCTAAATATTAATTAATTAGTCTTCCCGCTAATATTCCGGGCCTAATAGTAGGTAGTACACATTGATTGAGGTTACAGATTGATGCTAACGCCTCATAATCTAAATAATCTATTGACAAAAACTGTACACTAGCAATAATCAATATTTTAAATGAAAATAAAAGAAAAAGACGAGTTTTAGAAGTTACGCCTCATTCCCATTATACATCCATCAATTTATTCGCTCTTCAGCTAGTTTTAGTTCAACGTTAGCAACTTTATTTCAAATGAACAGCTCGTTAGAATTTTTTTTTTTTTCTCTATGGTATTATTAAGTGCATTAGCAAACTTCAGATTGCTAAATAATTGTAATTCTGACAGTAAGCGTAATTAATTATATGTTATACGCAAGTTTTTTGGATATTAGCAATTTTTGCTTACTGGCACTTTTTTAATTTCGATGTTTTTTTGCTAAAGCGACACCTATCTCCTAAAATAAAGGTTTTATAGAAACCATTTATAATACATATTACAGGAAAAAAAATATGATTCATGAAAATATAAGTAACTCAGAAATATTTCCATTAGAAAATTTTCTACGAATTTTTTTCGCAAAAAAAAAACTTTAAAATTCATTCCTGAGATTTCACGTTTTGGCGCTTTAGCCATTTTACCTTTCCACCATCGATATATTCCTTTTATTTTATTTATTAAAAAGTTGGTAAGAATTTTTCAGATACCTACATATATTAACGGAAAACCCGTACCTACCTAAGTTTTAATTTTCTCATATGACAACTTTCAAGAAGCTATTTTGTTATGGAAAACAGTGCTTTTTGAACCAGGTAGATCCTTATGCTTTGAATCCTGTGAGTACAAGATTCGTCGAACCAAAAGTGTAGATTTTAATGATTCTCTTTTTTACCGACTTCAAAAAAGGAGGAGGTACGTTCGGATGATTGTTTTTTTTTTTTTTTTTTTTTATGTATGTTCACCGATTACTCCGCCGTTTGTGAACCGAATTTAAAAATTATTTTTTAGTTCGAAAGGGTATACTCCCGAGATGGTCCCATATAAATTTTATTAAGTTTGCTTGCGTAGTTCTTGCGCTAGCTTCAATATTACGTATTTTTCCCACAGTCTATGTAGACGATATCATTATTAGACTCCTTCACTGTTATTTACATAGCAGGTAGTAACTTGTATGGGGTAGGTACCACCACTAAAAAGTGAAAAATAAAAACTTTTTCCAAAAAAAACAACCGACTTCAAAAAAAAACACTAAAAAAGTGAAAAATAACTTTAATTTCGGAAGTCGGTGGCAAAAAACGAAAATTAAAAAGCAAAGACACCGACTTCCGAAATTAAAGTTATTTTTCACTTTTTTAGTGTTTTTTTTTTAAGTCGGTTGTTTTTTTTGGAAAAAGTTTTTATATCATGACCTCCTCAACTGCGCACCACACAACAGCGTACTCGTTAACATAAGACTAATCGTAAGTCGTTGACCAGTAGGTAAGCAAGGTAGAACTGTTGAACAGGAACCAAGTCATCTCTCTTGATAAGGACATCCTCTACGTATATTAAAACGAGTCAACCTAGTAATCAAGATACATTGAATTATATGATACCATCATTTAAAAATCGAAAAGAAAAATATTAGGTGCGCCTATAAAATTGGCGTTTGTTTCTCACAAATAGAGAACCTCGTCATTTCTATGATTTAAAATATTCATCAATAATTGCTTGGTATTATATCGAATAATGACCATCATAGACAACTACCGATAGTAAAAAACCTTATTACGTATAGTTTTCTAAACATAAAACAATACCTTAATAAAACGACTCCTCATTTTGTTAGCAGAAATGACCACTATTTTTTTTTAACTTAGCCAAAACTTATTTTTGTCGCTTGTGGCATACGTTATCTTAGTTTTTAAACATTAGTGCATAAAAGTTTTAAAACATTAGTGTTCATGGTTGTTATATAAATTAAGAAAATGTTAGTATGAAAAACAACTTCTTTAAAATTCCCCATACTAGTATTATAATATCTGTGCCCATACAAAACGCTGATTTTATAGGTTCTTTTCTGATATCATCAACACAAATACTACTTTTGAGATACTTCTCTCACAATTTATTATCCAATAAAATTATTCTCATTCAAATTCAATACACAAACTAACTAAATTCGCGACTAACACCGCGTTGGTCGTAGCGATACATCTTAAGATATATCTCGTCTTGAACACAAACTTGAACAATTTACATGACTTAGCAGCACTGAAAGCGGGAACATAACAGAAAGTTCTCAAACCGTATATCTGTTACTACGTGATACTCCAGTTAATTAGAACTACTTTCACTTAAAGGAACATTGATATTTATACTACTCTCGTGATTATGCCTAATTGCTTGATTAATATTCAAAACATCTCAAAAATATCGTAAAACATTTAGCAAAGAGTCTAGATCAAATTTAATTCATAAACTAAAGGCCAATAAATCAAGAGGTCGTGTTCGAGGTTAAAATAATATTAAGTGTCGATGCTACCGAAAGGAAAGTCATATAATCAAGCACAATAAAAGTGTCTGGTACAAAATGTTATTTCCTTGCGAATCGTCGTCAAAATAAGGACGTCCTGAGTCGTCCAGTGCACCGTCACGTCATCGTTACGGTAAGGATACAGACGGGTTGTTGTGTAGACAAAATAATCCCAGGGTGGGCGCTATCAATCTTCATACGTTGGGCCAAATTAAACTGGGACTCCGTCTCAGTTGGTACTGGTGGCAGGAAAACTGCAAATTGTGGTTTATTTTTAGATACCGTTTTTTTTTTCATCAAACGATAGTAATTTTAGACCGGAAAATAATAAATTCTTCCAGTACCTACAATATAATAATTGCGAGCAAATGATCGATGATGGATGATCCTCAATTAAGCCAAATGTGGAATCGATGGCACTATTAACTGATAAAAACGGTGTCGAAAAGACACCAAGGGTTCTGATTTAACTTTTCAGTTGCAGAATCATGAAAACAGTAAAAAATCTGAATTAAACACATCAATCAGATGAGGCACTTTGATAACCGATTTGAGACTAATTCTAGCTCTGTCTCGATTCCGTCCCAAATTAGGAATAGTTTGATAAACATGAAATTGTAATCCCAACTCTTCGCGCCTACCTGACAAACGGCTCACCATCTTTCCCATAGTACTTACTTAAAGCCACCTCATCAATAAATTACAAGTATATTTGTACTTACCTAACCCTTCGGAGATCACAGGTGTTGCGATGATATTTATGTTAAGTATCGCTCGTGGCCTGTACTCATAATAGTACCTAGCACATCGTGTGAGGTCACTTTCATTCACGACCTAAGATCACTGAAACAACACATTTCTCCTATGGGTAATATAAGTAAAAGCTAATGTAGTTTAAGTGCCAAACATGTCTGTAAACCTATTAATGGTTCAAAATTGTTATTCGTATTATACGGTCTGTTATGCCATGGTTAACCAAAATCTGTTTTGGAAGATGGATCGACCTGCCGAATCAGTCAAAAAAGTTGTGTTTGGCACCAAGCATTAGTAAATAGTCTTGCCCACAAAGGGATTTATTATTAAATCCCAAGAGTCCTACGTTTACGTGACGGTCACTTTTACCTGTGTATCCACAGTAATGGAACGAAAGACTTATAACATCATATAGATAGAACATAATAAGTGATACCGGAGAAAAACGACATTACGTCTTAACTTTTCTGCCGCCACTACGTGGTGCGCACCCGCATTTCAACAGCAATCTTCGTATTGATATAGTTAGCGGTCGTCTGCGCGACCTTGCGGCCAGGACCAGGACACAATTAGAAGTGTTCCGCCACTGTGCTCGACGCAGGAACACAGGGCAGGCGGCACGTGCCGTCTGACACATCCTTGGCTGCATCCTTATCAACGGAGACACGCGAACGAGGAACTTTCGCGAAATTATCATATCTACTAATTATTAGACTATTGTATAGTTGATCATCTACACTTCCCCTAAGTAGGTACCTACTATTGTATTTTAAGTGGACCGCTATGTGAGGTAATTCGGAAATACCAAGAGAAGTCGAAGCAAGAGCTTTCAGTTAAAATGTTTGTGAAGTTGTGTTTTTCGGTTTCTTGTGACCCATCATGGAAATGTTATTAGTTTTCTGTTCAATGCGCTATATCTTGTCGTCTGCAGGACTCACAGCACACGGGGCTATGTGCACGTGTCACCCGACGCTACATCCTTGAGTGCATCCTTATCAACTGCCAAGTGATTGGAACACGCGAATGAAGAACTTTCGCGGCATTATCATACATATATTCTGAATCTTTGAATTAATAAAGTACTAAAACTAATTAGTTTTATTATATTTTTACATTGCTTAAGTATTCATCTTGATCGTGCTACTGCTACTTAGAGATTTTTATCCGTCATGTCAGTGAATAATTTATTTTTCATTCCATTTGAAGAGCCCCGTAATCAAAGTTGAAACAAAATGAAACAATGTTTATCATTGAGGTACACACGGCTACACATCAAGCTATACATTTCCAGTTTATGCTGATATCGCATTGTATAGGATTTCCGTACAATGTGAGGTCAGCTTATACTGGAAATGTATAGCTTGATTTGGAGCCGTGTGTACCTACAAAAAAGCTCAAGCTTTTCCGAGTGCCTCTAATTTATATAGAACTTAAACAAGCCAAACCTATCATATCAATCGAAGCAAATTCCCACCAGAGAGCAAGTCAAGGCAAAAATTAAAAAGTTTAATTTAAAAATTAAATATTTTCTTCTCATCACCAATTTCTAATACCAACGTCAAAATCTCTCAATTTTATGAGCTGTTAAGTGTTAATCGTAAAAAACAATTTCTCGTACACAACTAAGATAATAGATGAGAAGTGCTTAAAATCATGTTCATCAAGTTTTGCTCGGCCATAAAACGTCCAAGAGCCTCAAGCGTTAAAAGGAAATTGCGTTTCTATCGTAAATGATAATTACTGTTATGAAGTAAATGCCAAGTAACCCGATTTCTAAAGCGTATCCTGCGCACATTAACATTTAACTGTAGTAAATTAGTAGCTGACCTGATGGCCGCACAATCGTTCGTGTAAGTCATTGCACTCGGAAGTACAATAGTAGCGCTATCGCATGACTCGATATCAATTAACGTGTTCGATAAGTGTTTTTAACCATTTTAGAGTGCTACATCTAAACTGGAGCGCGAAGATTTTTGAATGAGGTGGTATTGTCGATGCGAAAAGTGCTTACTAAACAGAAAATGTAGCAACAAGTAACGCTAACAACTTGTTTAAGTATAGTGCAATAAAGCAAGTTAACTGCCTAATAAGCTAGTTAACTAGGTAATATGTTTGATCGTCAGTCGTGTAGTAAATATTGATGTTCTCGATTGTACTTGAGTAGCGTCTGCAAATTGCCGGCTATATTTAATCGCCAATTAGATTATAGTTCATTCAGGCGATGAAAACGATCATTAAAATAAAGGCGTACCTACATAAGTAGGTAGATAGGTATACCTAGTAACTTTTGCAAGACATTGATCGTTGGGTAACGATGAAAATAAATCATAATTTTCTGTCTACTACGTGATTGAGTTATACAATATACACTAAACTTTCGCATTTATAATATTAGTTTGGATAAATAACTGGTTAATAAAGATGTTTGTTTCTGTAATAATAATAATTCTACATCGGAATCAATCTACCTAGCCTTTTCCCAACTATGTTGGGGTCGGCTTCCAGTCTAACTGGATGCAGCTGAATACCAGTATTTTACATGGAGCGACGGACTATCTGACCTCCACAAGCCAGTAACTGGGTAATACGATACCCCTTGGTTAGACTGGTTGTCAGACTTTCGTGCTTCTGACGACTCGTAACGACTGTCAAAGATCCACAAATGACATCCGGGACCAACGGCTTAACGTGCTTTCCGAGGCACGGAGGAGTCTCGATATGTGAAAATGGTCACCCATCCACGGACCAACCCCGGCAAGCGTAGCTTAACCTGATGGATCGACCCGAGCGGCTGTTATTACTTAGCCACGAGCTCCTCTTTTCTACATCGGAATATATAAAGAAAAATATACCTATAATGAAAGTTACCTATGAGTCATAATGTGAATTATTTTAAACTTAAATACTTTATACCTAGCAGTCGCTGACCATGACCCGTTGAATATATTTTATTTTACAAGTAAACAACACAATTTATTATATAAATTAACTTTATGTAACGCGATTTTATTGGCCCTTTATGTCAGTTATCGGCACTTAATGTTAAGGAGGTCAACCACCTGTAGTGTTATCAAAATGAGGTCACTTATTACAAATGAGCGGGAAACAGTTCACTATTTATAAATAAATAAGAGTTACATGAACTTTCTACGCTGACGAGGTGATAGGACACTTTTGATAACGGCCTATACAAGGTGGACACGAGAATACAACAATAAATGAAAACACTGGCAATACTAATGCATAAGAGTATTTTGGAACTAACAAATAAATCCTAACATCGAAATTAAAAAAGTCATTTTTTCAAACAAACTAAATAGTAGTGAGGGGCCGACTACGGGATTTGCCGATCTTTGACTAGCTATCGTAACTAAACTACTGGAAATATTTGATTATTTTTTTGTATGTAGACCGAGAACGTCATTAGATATCCGGAGTTTCATTTTTTGTTGTATTCGTGTCCACCTTGTATAATTATGCCGTTCAGGCTGCCTATGATCCGATATTTCGAAAGAATTCACCGAAATAAATATTTTAACTACAACGTGTTTTTTTTTTCTTTGACATGGTCTCATTATACCTGCCCTAGAGTTATCGGAAATAAAAAAACACGGTGTATAATATTTATTTATTTATTGACACAAGTCATGTACCTATAATACAATATTAAAGAATTCCCTGGCCCCTGCACTATATAGTATTAACTGTATTATAGAAGCCAGCTTTTTCACAAATAAATTAATAGAGCACTGCCAGGGCAATAAGTATATTTTTATTATGCTTTCAAGATATGAGACGATAATAAACATTGGGTCCAGGCTACATAAAATGTGTTACGTTGTTCATAACAAATAGTGCGATAAAAAAAAAAAATATGACACACTTCAATATTAAACTGCAAGGTTTTTCACAAATAAATGTTACCAATACCTTCTTGCCAGACTTATACAAACCAGAACCGTCATATTACCTAAGTATATCTCGTAATAAACGTATTTATAATAAATCAGCGTACATAAGTTTGACTTCCTCAATTTTCCAAGGGAAAATAGCCTTTATTTTAATTAAATAAATATATGGTTGCCTGGAAAAGATCGCGGAATGCGATAAGGCCGCCCATTGTATATTTTGTAGTGTTTGTTCTTTTTTTTTGTTATATTTTTTTGTGGTGACATTTAAGTATATATAAATAAATATCTAAACTTATGTGGAGCACGCAATGATCAACAGTAGGTCACCCACTTAATACGTAGCAATTCTCAATTTTACCCTTTTAAATGCTGTCATTTAGCTTACTTTGATAAAGATATCTTGGTAATGGCCAGACTACACAAAGTGACATTCCATCAGCGATAACGATGATGGAAAAGCAAAATATATTAGGTTGACATAAACTATCGAAAAAGATAACTCAGTTCTGTTGGAAGCCATTGTAAAATGCCAAACGCTTTGAAAAAGCGATTGCTACCCCGATTTTTTTTTATGCGTTCTCTGAATATCTTTCTTAGACATCTTGCATCTCTCCCCTTTTATTGCGACTGGCAAAACCCTTTTATTCTTTTTAAAATATAATTTAATTAACTGTAAACCAGAATATACATTACAGAAAATACACAACAACACTGTCTAATTTTTTTATTTTTTTTGCATTGTATAGAAAAAAATCGACATTTCGTTCAAAACAATAATTATTTTTACTGAATGACGATGCCGACGCGACGTCAGTGTTAAAATGCGTATGCTATGAAAATAAACAAGCACTGAAATAACAGAGAGAAGAAAATCGATCTGTTGTTTTCAGTCTTTTCCCCATTGTAATCTGTTTGGTTTGTTTTCGTGGAGTTTCCGTCAACAAAGGCATTTTACGTCAGAGATTGGAAGGATATTTATTGAAATATAAACAACGCAACCGCCTGTGTAGGACACATTGACGAACTAAAGCCAGTTACACGTTATTATCGTGGCTCCAACTAATAATACGCGTCTATTTTAGGTCATGAAACAATACCTCAATAATCCACAGATAAAGCGAACAGTGAAAGCATTATCGGAACCAGGTTGATTTATTACGCACATAAGTATGTAACGAGCTTTATATAACCCCATTGTGATATCCCAATAATGAATGTACTTAATACCTGCATGGTACATATTCTGTTACTAATCATTTGTTACTGTGCAATAAAGAGCAGATACCTCTGTCTCATCTGTATATAATAAGTTTTTTCCCCCGTTGAGGTCGATTATCCCACAGTAACGTACACAGTATCTTATGTCCTAGGACCTAGGACTTAATACGTTTTATCGTTACTTTCCCTAGGACCTAGGTCATAGTTTACCTGAGTAGGTAACAGACAGACGACAGCTACTTTCGCATTTTTTAATTAATAAGTAGAGTAATGATGAATTTTTCTGTGTAGCTAAGTTTATGCTTTCAGTTTCAGTTCATTAAAAATTTGTTTATCATGTTTGTAGAAATTGGATTTAGTGTAATATAAAATCTATATTTAAAAAAAAAAAAAAAAAAAAAATCTAAATGGATTAAGTACGTCACTAACATTTTCAGCAGAATCTGAAAATGGGCATCACTTATGTGCTAACTAGCTGCGTCCCGCGGTCTCACCCGCGTAAGTCTCGATCCCTAGGGAATATCGGGATAAAAAGTATCCTATGTGTTATCCCATCCATCCATCCATCCATCCATACTTACAAACATTAGAATCAGCAATACAACTCTCTAAGTTCATGAAAGTGCCAAATGTCATGATTTCATGAAATAGTCATTCAATACACTTTCATGAGCTTAGAGAGTTGTATTGCTGATTTTAATGTTTATAATTCTGTAAATCCATATTTGTTACGAGCGCTAATAATATTTAGATCAACATACAACCTGATACTGACCTGCAAATTGCAAAAAACGTAAGAAAATTTGAATTTCGCGGGTAGGGTGGCCCGCGAAATTCAAATTTTCTTACGCATCCCCCTTAATTGAAGTAGTCCGTTTAAGCGCCTATTTTTTGAGCACCTATGCATTGAGTATTCCCATTTGAAATACCTTTGGCACTCAATGCATAGGTGCTCAAACGGGAATACTTCGATTAATTACCAAGCTTAGCAGTTACGTAGGTCGGTGATTATGGTTCGTTGTTATTAGCACTTATGTGGTACCCATTACCAGATTCTTCTGGGAATACTTCGATTAATCAATATAATGTTTGGCGTTGTTTTGTTTATCCACTAATTGTATTGGTATTTTATAGGCTTATGTTAACCAATTGAATTTTTGAGACTGGTACGATGTAAAAGTCGCCACACGCACAAAACTAGGGCATTTCTTCTCAATACAATTTAACCTACAGCAAATAATTGTAGTGTCCGTTCCAAGTAATAACAATCCCATTGTCCAGTTACTGTAACGGCCAAAAGATTATATGACGCGCATCGTCTGAGAAAGTAGGCCTGTCATTGACTTTGAGCGACTAGACCGGTGGTAGACGGTGACGGGGGAGCAAAAAACGCTCATTTGTAGGCGGCCTTATTTATTTACTCACATACAAGACGTACATTGCTGCATTTACTTCAGAACTTCATAAACAATGCTAAAGTGACACAGCAATGAATGCTGCGCAAACAGTTGTTATGGTATGATTGAGCGGTGGGAGACGGTCGAGGTAGAGGTCGTTTTTGTGTTGTTACAAAAAGTCGTATCACAAGCGATCTTGTTTAGCGTTACAATAGATGATAATAATTATAATTTTGTCTATGTTGAAAGATAAGAAGTCATGGTTTACTAAGAAGAACAAGATTAATTAAATAACGTTACGGGAAAATGTTTTCTAATTATTATTTGGCAGTCTATTTCAGGTGTTCTACTTAATATTAATTAATATATTATATAATAGAGTATATAATAGAGTCATTGTTGTGCAGTTAGATGCCTTTAAACGAGATCAACTTATTACGGTTAATGTTAACAACTGTAGAACAATAACAGCGTCTAGGAAGGAGGACACATAGGTCCATACTCCATACGGATCACTCTGGCCAATCAGCCTTGCTGCAAACTATAGTGACTGCAGCTGGTAGAAATATTAACACACCACATCATGAGTATACTAATAATGAGATATGACAAGACATACAGTTCTTACCGACATAAAATACAATAAAATTACCTATAGTAAATACAGGTAGGAATGGCCCTGGTACAGGCCATGGTTCGGAGCGAGAGGGCATGGGAGGCGGTCACCTCCTTCTGCGAAGCAGTGATGCTCGCGAAGGAGGAGGCGGAACGCGTGACGGAGAGGCAAGGCCTGCGCCCTCACGCCCCTAACCGCCGCCGCTGGAGACACCCTGGGCGTCGGGAATCCCAGGCGGATTCCCGGCCACCATAGGCGCGGGCTTGCAGACGGCGAGCAATGGGTCCGATAAGGACCAGGCCCGGGTCGATGGCGCGTCGTGTTCCACGCGCGCCTCAAAGAGATTTCAGCACAATTGGCGGGGTCCGCTAGGACCGATGCCTGCCAGGGTTGCGGGTTAGTCCGAAAGGGATACCGGGACCTTGGCAACAGGCAACGGAAGGAACACGGGTGGGTTTTAGTCAGTAAAAGTCGAGTTGACACGCCCATCCGCTCCACCCAGAGCGGGAGAAGTCATTGGCCGAATTCCCACCCTCAAAAAAAAAAAAAAAAAACTGACATTTCTGCCTATGAATCTCAGTTTTGTTTTATATTCCTAGTACATACGAGATACAGAAGACAGCGAACTAATTGAACTGCATTTCCATGTAAATACCAAAACTGATACGAATATTGAAAGCGATAAGCTTTGACGGTCGTGCGCACAGCATTTATCACGTTAGCGGCGCTCATGTGAAATGGGGCAGGCGCTGCTTACTCAACCAAATACTGTGCCACACTGAAGGAAGCAATGCTATAGATATTGGTTACTTCTTGTATGAAAGTAAGTACCACAGGCGCCTATGGACATTAGCAGCACCAGAAGCTTCGCATTTTTCACCTCTAAAGAGTAAAGCTAATTGTAGCCATGGAGGGGGATAATTCTACCCAGGGGGCTTAAAAGCGCCACTTTGGCAGAATCATAATAGGAAAATATTATTAATCATCGTAAAATGTCACAAACTGACAATTGATAATATTATCTGCGTGCAATTCATATTACGAAATAATATATTTCACAGTTTTCTATGGAGATTCGTAAAATGTTCCACATATTATGAATTGCTTTTGTGCCAAATTAGAGGAATTACTAGTGACAGCTGGGAATTCAGCTGGGAATTGAATTGCTTTTAGAGGAATTGCTAATGTTGCCGTATTAGGTGACCTGTAACACAGGTTTTTCCCAAAAACCTATATCAGGCACAAGTCTCTCACAAAACTGGAATACTACCGAGACATTTTTTGTACACTTTAACATTAAATCAGCTTTGTAAAGAGAGAAAAAATGATAATTTATCATTTTTTCGTTATTATCTGTCATGTGCGATTACACCCCCCGGCACCTCTTCGAACCGGGACACACGGGTAACCACGTGGCGTGGTGGCAGAAAAAAATGCTGTGGGTGGGAAAATTACCCCTGGGTAATTTTCCCACCCACAGCATTTTTTACGAGCACCTTTTACTATGTAGGTGCCTAGTAAAAGAGCTAAAATTAGATACAGACATGATAATAGTTGAAGTACAGCAACACAATAGAATCGGCTATCGTAACACCATTTAAAACGTAAATTGAGAGTATCTTTGTTCACCGAGTGTGTCTATCAGTTCCTTGACTTCAGTACAGGCAATCATACATAACCATTAAGATACAATGGCCTGTTGATTGGCAATAACAAGGTTTTACTAAAATTTGCAAGGCCGCCAGACAGTAATCAAAGCTACATAGTCGATACCAGGAAACTACACACAGATAAAGTGAGCACTTGAAAACAGCTTCATGGATAACCGTATTTCGGTTAATACGGTCAGATAAGTAAAATCGGTTTATTTTCCAAATACAGTTAACCTCTGTGGTAACAATTTGACATTGGCAGCAGTGCCTCTACGGCGCGGCGTCGTAACAGAAAAGCGTAGCGTTTTCGTAGTACAAATTATTGCCACTGATTTGATATTAACCAAAATTATACTAGGACCCAGTTGTACCAAAAGTCACTAAATACGTTTTAAAGTAAAAACATATACATCATTTTGTCTCTGTCACGGGGGACTGTCATTACTTGTGGCTAAGTAGTAATGACAGCCGTACGAGTCAATCGATGAGGTTAAGCTACTGCGAAAGGTCCGTGGTTGGGTGACCATCTTTACAAACCAAGACACCTCCGTGCCTCGGAAAGCACGTAAAGCCATTGGTCACGGCTGTCATTTGTAGATCTTTGACAGTTGTTACGGGATGTCAGAAGCCCAAAAGTCTGTCTAGTTTTAGCAAGGGCTATCGTGTTATAGTCATTGGTGTTATCCTGTAACTGGGTTGTGGAGATCAAATAGGCAGTCACTCCATGTAAAATACTGGTATTCAGCTGCATCCAGTTAGACTGAAAGCCAACCCCAACTATGTTGGGAAAATGCTAGGCAGATGATGATTGTCTCTGTCAACAAACGATTGACAGAAACTGAACAATGATTTAATTTCGTGTAAATGTATTCAGTGTTTTGTGGAGCAAGCAGGCCTAAGACTATAGCTTCACATAGCAATTCTCTCGCTCAGCCAGTACAGCACAAGCTTTCAAAGCAAATATCAGAGGTGTTGCATCACATAGGAAAAGTGAATGCTCTCGAGTACCCACCCGTTGTGCCGATAACTGATTTTATAAATATCAGAGCCGAATCACTTCGCACGTAATTTTCTTGTAATAGTGATAATTAAAATGAATTACACGCAAATCAGAATAAGAATGGCGGAGGAAATGAAGTTTAATACAACAAAAAGTAGACATGTTTTTTTTTTCTTTTGTGGTTCCTCGTATTGTGCTGCTGTTACACTTTTAAATGAAAAACACAGCTAAATTAAAATTAGGCCTATGATAAGTTTAGTGATTTGCCAAAGTCCAACAACCAGTCTTACTAACGGGTATCGTGTTACCCAGTAACTGGGTTGTGAAGGTCAGATAGGCACTCGCTCCATGTAAAATACTGGTATTCAGCATGTGCATTCAGTTAGACTGGAAACCGACCCTTATTATTTGGGAAAAGGCTAGGCAGATGATGATGATAAGTTTAGTGACCGTCATAAAAAAGGGATAAAAATAATTTCAAGAAAATTGCCACGAAGAAAAAGTATAAATCTCTAACGTCAGATTGTTCTTTTCTATCTACATTATTATCTGGGGGCACGCGCTTATGATTTTTCCAAGTCACCGGCTAACGGAGATAGCAGATGGCTCATAAATACATAAAAATTATTAATAATAGGAGAATATAATAAGTAATAAAATAAAAGAGGCTCATTTACATGGGAAGAGAGCAGCAACCTCTAATCAAAATCTTAGAATTGTTTTGACAGGTTAAGATTGCAGTTCGGGAAAGATGTTTATAGGTATTATTTGTTGATATAAGTTTCAATACTTTCAAACCTTTAACTACCCACTTTCTCTCAATGTATTAGTAAAAAATCCTATATGAATAAATGCCATACTTATCAATCACATTCAAATACCCATTGATAAATGTAATGTAATTAATTAATATCGTATAAATATTGTTGACCGAAAGTAATTGATGGATATTTGATTAAAAATGCGACGGCCATTTTAAAACGATTTAAATGACTTTCACGGTAAATTGACCGAGTGAATGAATGGTAGTTCACTTCGTTATTTCGTTTTTAAAGTTGAACATGGCAAGGACGGTTGGGGTTGATTTAGTAGTTATTCTAGAGAAATCTAGTGACAATTTAGAGTCTAGTGCGCGAAAATAGATATAAATTCGTTCGTTTTAGCAAGAGCAAATGTTCTTACGAAAGCAAAACATGCAGGAAAATAGTGAAGCCAGTATTCTAGAGATAAAAAATCTAAGTAGTATTATGAAATGTGACAGATTTTAGTAAAGATCATCACTTTTAAACAATGCATGATATTATGGTGCATGGTTATCTTTTACAGATCTGAAATGTTTCTCAAACAAAATTGAATCATTCATAACAAACCGTAATTCGGTACGGACAAATGTAGTGTCAATGGAATCAAATTTCGTAAGTTCATTTCGATCTTCTCAATTCCATTTAATAGACAATGTTTGTTATGATCTCTGGACCAATTGCTGATGCTGTTCAAAAACTTTTTCACTAAGGAATATCACCTTAATTACCTTCGTAATAAGGCTGTGGTAGTAAATTCTGCATGATTTATAGTTTGTATTGGTTTTCAAGTGACAAATGACTGTTCGTCCACCACGCGGGTGGTCGGCTTCATCGTATGATGCTACCATTTATCATATAAATTTCACTTTATATACTTAGAAACTTCATATAAACTGCATCTTTTCTAAATCGTGACTTCATCTGTACGTACGTACATTAGACTGAAATAATGTAGACATATTAACCTTTCTCTCGGGATTTCCACAAGTTTGAAATGTCACGTGCTCAAACATGTTTTAATCGTTTTCGCAGTCACGAACTGATGCAGATAAGAGATGGAAGAAATAACTTCTTAAAATGAGAACTTTTTGCTAGTCAAGTCAAATGACTTTCGTCAGGCATACATAAAAAGGTACCCTACTTTTCTTAACCGTACTGACAATACGTGACTCTACCCTTTATTATGCATTCCTTTTAGTACGGGCGTTTCCCTGTTACGCAAATTAACGTTAAGGCAATTTCTTTTTAAATTGAACAGGGTGTTAGATACGCACGAGACAGAAAGACCTCAATTTTTCGCAATATTCCAGTCATTTTGTCTTTTAGTGACATTCTCCATTTATATATTCCTCTAAATTCCAGTAATATAATACAATGTAAGCCAGATTCAGATTAAATTCGAAAGCCGTATCCGTTCTATCTATAAATATGCGTCCTGCAGTAACATTCAAAGTTAAAGGCACCATTAAAAGTTGCAGTTATTCTGAAACAAACTGAGCTTAAAACTAAACCAATATAGTGTGGGAATCTAGTTCATTGGTAGAAGTAATAATAGAGCGGGATCAAGTTATCTGTAACATTTCAATCCAGTTGCGGTAATGCAGTGAAGTAACTAATTTCGTGGTTGCAAGAGATATAATACTCATTTGGTATCTGGAAACATACAGAGCTCTGGGGGCCTAAAACGGTCACATTAAGCAATTCCTCTAAAAAAAAATCCTTGTCACCAATTTGGCACAAAATGGTGACACCTATTAGCTGAATCCTATGTACGCCATTAAATTCATAATCGACTCATACTTGGTGTAAAAATTGCTGCATAAAAATGACGTAATTAATAAAATCACCGCAATTTAAATTAATTAATTTTAATTCAACATTAAACTTCAATAAAGCAATTCATAATTTGTGAACCATTTTACGAATCTCTATGCAAAACTGTCAAACAGATGAATTGCGTAATATGAATTAAACGCAGATAATATTATGAATAATTCGTCAGTTTGTGATATTTTAGTTTATGATTTATTATATAATAATCCTATTATGATTCTACCAAAGTGGCCGGTTTGGGCCCCCTGGTGAAACATTTAGAATTAGTCAATTGTTTTAGATAATGACTACCGCTTTGTTCTCAGTGAGTAATATAATCGAGTAATCGATGGACAAGTAAAGATCAAAGAACTGCTCAGTCATTGGGATGCATACCTATGTTTATTCCTATATCATGTGGTAAGACTTACGAAAACTAGAAATGGAGATCAAGCTGGGCGCAATCCACTGCATTCCACCCTTTTTAACCCCCGACCGAAAAAGACGGGTGTTTTAAGAAGTTTAACGTGTGTATCTGTGTGTCTGTCTGCGCCATCGTAGCTGCTAAACGGCTGAACCGATTTAGATGTTTTTGGTTTTGTTTGAAAGGTGACATGACCGAGTGTTCTTAGCTATAAAAAAATATCGTTTATTAGATGCTTTATTTTAGTCGGGGTTTTTTAATTTTTTTAATTTAAGGGTAGGTACTTGTTCATGAATTGGATGGCGACGACTTTGATATGGCAATGACAGTCAGCCAAGTGATCCGTAGGGCCCATACAAAGTGACAATCTAACAGCTATAGCGATGATGCAAAATTCAAACATTTACTGGATTGACATACGCTACCGAAAAGTTAATCGTGTTGAGAAGCGTTGGCGTTGTAGCAACACGAAACACTTTGAAAGCGATGTCCACTAGTCTAGGCCCTCTGGTGCTAGAACACTGCTGCTAAAAACCGAGTCACAAAATCTGAATATCTTCTGATAATCTTTTAGAAGAAAGCATCCATCTTCGAATTGTTCGATCTACTAATTTTGCTATAATTCAACGCAATTGCAAATCATGACTATTACAATCCGACCATCGTGAGAATGCATTCCTGTCACCTGTTAGTTGAACAATTTCTAGTAGAGTGCGTTTCATCAAATAGTTCCTATGCCATAATGTTGGCTCCACTGTTTGTAAGACCAATTACGAATGAATACGCTACGCCGCCACCGCTATGGCGCTATCTAATAGGTCCGTTTTTTTAATTTAATAGTGGAGCCAACATTACGGCATAGGAACTATTTGATGAAACGCACTCTAGTATCTAACGAGGATCAAATTCGCAAAACACATATTCCTTATATGAAACTGACAGGTATAAGATAACGCATTCTCTCGACGACTGTAGTCTTACATACTTTTTACTCACATTTGAGTATAGAATCCTTTTATTCATTTTATAGTACCCAAACATGCCACAGTTCTACGAACAAATATTAATTTAACAGTACATTAAATTCTAGTACTCAAATCTGTAACCGAGGCATTCATTGTCAACTATTGACCACACTTCAGATTATCTAGGCAAAATACTTCTGGCGAGACGCCAACACGATCTAGCAGATTACAGCATTAAATACGACAGCTACATAAAGCACTATAAGCCCTAGATTTATGCCCATAGGGGTGGGAATCCTCTGAATGCTTGGGGACGGGGTGTTAAAGTATCGTGGTCGGTTGTAACCCGATGACGGCGCGATCGGCAACCGTATCGAGTGTCGTTCCGGTCCGGTGCTCGCCTTCGTCTCGACCTGGCTACTCGGTGTGAACGGAACCTATGTCCTGGTCACGCACTAGGGTTGAAAGATGCTGAGGTTCTGCGGTGGACTGAATAAACCTTCGATGCTCAAATAGAGGTCTTTGTTAAAGAGCTCGTCTGGGATACACCATCATACATATTTGTGCCATTGAGATTTGTTGTTGCATTTCGTTTTCGTTACATTACAATATTATGAGATATTTACATTACATTCTTGGGTCTAAGAAGGCAATAAGCATGAGAACATCTAGGTATTACACAAAAATCTTCAATTTTAGTAAGTAATCAAAGGGAATCGTTTCGTTAGCCAATAAAATAATAATATAAATAAAAGACTCTGAACTAGGTAAGCGATTATTTGACTATCATAGAATGGGAAGTTTCCGATGAACAATTAATTTGAGCTGATGAACAAACATCCTACATAATCCAGTAGGCTGATGTATGATGTTTGGCTCTGTTAGAAGCACTTAAAAAACGCAGCGTTTTCAGCGACTAGTGAGTGACCTTGTCCGAAGTTCTTCAAGGTTTTTATATTAGACGGTATTGTCGCGTGTGCTCACCGTGCTCTGGCGTTTATAATTATCTGCCGCGTAATCTAGTGCAGAAGAGATGAAATCATTGCCAAGGGCTGTCTCTATTTCAAAACATTCCGAGACAAAAAAAAAATATAGTATTGATGCTTTAGGTCAGTGACAACTGAGCCCGTGTCAACTCAACCCGAATAATAATACCAGAGTTGTTTAAAGAAAGGAAATAAACATATAGAAATAATTTTGTTTATTCCTCAAAATAAATGAGCTTTTTACCTATTTAAGATTGCATAGTTAATAATTATTCTACTTGAACGATCTCAAGATTCGTCAACCATTTTTCCTCAAATTACGTAACTTTGAGGCTATAACAGTTATTACAAAAACTTTTACACTAGACTGAAGCTGATATCAAAATAAAGAAATCTCAAAAACTTAAATGTCGATTACTTAACTATTGCTATTTAATAGGAGAGGTTCACTTTCACAAATATTATACGTAGGTACTTGTATATCATAATTTATCAAAATATAAAATAGATTAGCTGCCTTTCAACTAAGGCTCGGCTCCTCAAAGCCTCTGTGGGGGCTCCGCGAAAATACTGGTTCATTGTGACCAGTAATTTCGCAGAGACCCCACAGAGGCTTTGTGGAGCCCTGGGGTTCCGCGGAGCACACATTGAGTAACACTTAACTAAGGGATCGTTCATACATCGTGTGAGGCTCGAAAGGGGGGGAGGGGGTTCGGAAAATGTAAAAGTGTTACATCACAGCTGATCCCAGAGCTGCCTGTTGTAACGGTCACAATATTGTTATGGTTTAAAATGACAATTGCAAATAACACTGCAAAATTCAATTAAGGTTTAAACGGAAACATAGCTCCTAGCTAAATCAATTACCATAACATCATACAACACCCGTGTAAGCCTTTATAATAATTTAAATGGAAAAACAATAATATGCCTATAAATATCAATAGTCGGATAATTACGTTATTATTTCAAAAAATAGTTTTTTTATCAATGGCCAGCTATTTATTGTGGGTCTGTTGAACCAGGGGTCAATTGTAATGAAGTGAGATGGCCGAGGGGCGTAAACTGAATGATGCAGGTCAATTGGTGCTATTACTCATAGTCAATAAGTATACTTTTTTACCGAGAACTTTTTGTGAGGATAAAAAATGTGGATCAACTGTTGGAGGTCCGCAAAACAAATAGTTTTACATAAACATCTTCAGTTCTAACCTGAACCAAAAGAAATGGACTTTATGAACTCCAGCCATAAACCAAGTTCGCCAGTCAGTTCAAGGATTGACGCGTACCTACATGAAGTCAGCCAATACTGAACTGTTTTCAAATGTAGATATTCGTACATGAGGCCATCGGTAGGCCATTGACTTTCACCTGAACTTACTGACCTAGTGTCCAGAGCCCATTACCAGCTATCAATTTTTTTTTTCGTTTATATTGATGCAAACAATATAAATAATTGCAAATTCTAAATATTACATTTACAAATAAGATTAATTCAATCACTCATTCTTAAAATTTCACGTGAGCCGTCGTCCAATGATTAACTTACAAAACAATACACAAACGATCCCTAACAATATGCATCGAGTGAAACAAAAGACTGCCCCAAGCAAACAATTGAATGCGATGCACCGGTCGCCAACACACATGTGTTTCATTGACACACGTGCAGCGCACATTGAAGTCACTACAAGTGGTACATGCAAAAACATTGGGTGACATTGGGACAAAAAGAGAGTGCTGCCAAGTTTTGTACCTATTTGAGAATAAATTAGCACCCTTTTTGTAATTTAGTAGGTTCTTGGGTACGTCATTCTTTAACATAGTATTTGGCAAATTGCGTGAAAAATGAAGGCTTAGACAACTTTTCAAAATAAAATTCCAAAATTTCAATAAATGAGAAATGAGATAGTTTCCAATTTACAAAGGGTTGCTATTTACAAAAGCAACCTTTACCTAAAAGCTTGATACCTATAATGTATATTTTCCAATCGCAGCATCGTAAAACAAACGCATAACCTTTGTCAACTCTCGCGCATTATAATTTAATAACAAAATCACTTTCATCGCCTTTCTCTGGTGACAGAGATGATGGCACAGACTAACGGGTAGGTAGGTACCTCGCATCAATCAATAGCTATGAAAAAGCAGTCTGCCAGTTAAATGGACAACTTTCGCGTTCAGTACATACTACAATCGTTTGTAGCGAACTAATCACCGAGGGTTTAGAGCCCCTGGGCCGCTTTCTGTGCGATGCGGCCTGTAAAGCCGAGTTCACACCCAAAAACTTAAGGAACTGAATGCAAAAACATTTTTTTTTATCATTCATGACTCGTTCCATTAGCGAAGATATGAGTTCTTATTTTTCTAGGTGGACTCAGGTTTATGTCTTGCTATATTTTTTATTGAAACGTTTATGGTTTAACAATCTCGACATATTATGGTTTATCTATGGCTATCCATTTACTGGTGGTGTATTTTATAATGTAGGTGTACCTACATTATAGTTCGATTGATGTTTCGTTTTGACAGATAGGTTATTCGGTTGTATGCGAAAAATCAAGATAGCAATTGTTCCGTAGCCGACCGCAGGCAGCAGCAGCAGGCGACGTGTCTCCGCGACACGACTGGCTTCTATGAATTTCTATGAAATACCTACCGTAGCTAGCGACACGTCATTGGTTTCACAGAAATGCATAGAAACCAGGACGCGACGACACGATGCCGTCGCCTGCTGCTGCGGCCTGCGGTCGGCTATGGAATTTTATTGTACCTTTAAAACTAGACAGAATTAGCATTGAATGTCCTAAGAGTTAACCCCATTGAGAGTTCATAGAAATCTTAGACCTTTGAAGAGTTTGAATTGTCTTCTGTTTATTTTACACTTGAATATTTAATTCACTAGTAATTATTACATGCGTAAATCTCATAGACACAATGCATTTGATTTTTTTTTCTACTTCCAATTTCATTCATGTTTTTGTATGAATCCACCTTTAATTGTTAAACTGAAACCAGTAAAGCGACTCCATCGTTCATTCACTTATCTTAATATTTCCCTCTTTATTCCTCTCATGTAACTAGTAAGGGACAAAATAAATTCAGTAAGCGTCAATTATGTTGTTGTTTTCACAAAATAAATCACAACAAACTGTAAATATACAGTAGCTGACACACTATAAAATATTGTGGAGGCGGCAATTCAAAATGATTATAAATACAAAAGTTTTTTTTTTCCTCTCTATTTAGAACGGCTTAGGAATTACTGGCATAAAATCTTTCCTAATCTTTCCTACCCAAAAAAAGTCATAGAGTATATAAATACCTACTTTTTATTCTGAAAAATGAGGTAGGACATGCCTTCACTACGAAATCAAACGATTACCGAACCAACATAAAAAGCTGAAGAAAAGTGAATGCGGAAGGGGGAAATATGGTGTTGTTGACTTATCGAACAACTGCCGTTGGGAGAGGCTTATAATATCCTGTTAGGTAAGTACATGTTCTACTCGTATCTTAGAGAATAAGTTTATTATTTGGTGCATTGATACGTAAAAGCCACACTATTTTAAAACATCATGCGTCTTCACTAACAATTTATATACAGAAAAGATTTGTATTTTTTTTTATAATCAATAAGTTCAAAAACTACTGCATCGATTAAAAAATCTTTAAACAGAAGAATGCTATAATATTATTTAGTACCATGGGCTACAATTTATAAAGATATCCTGCGGGCGAAGCCGCTGGCGGAAGCTAGTGAAATCATATGGACTCGTATGTAGGTAAGAGTACATTTCGTATTAGACTATAGCAATATCGTTTAGATATAATATAGTAATTCATTCTTCCTACAGATTGCTCGGCTCACATCCAGGATTCAAACTTGTTCAGCTCGTTTTACTCACTCGTAAAACACCCCGGTTTGATGGACTGGATCATAGAGTAGACAGTAAATGGAGCGCTAATGCGTAAAACTTTTTTGACGATTCCCATTAAGAATATTTTGAGGGGTAGGAGGATACTAGCCCTTTTTCGCCACTGAACTAACACTTCATATTAATCGGTCACACACAACGGTCCAGAACTCCGATAACGGACTCCTTAGTCAGTGAAAATACCCAGTGGGCCATAGCACGTGGAGTAGAGCTCAGCTAGAATGAATGCCAAAAAGGACAAAATGATCTGTTGGCCAATAGCCAGAGCATTCGCAAGAATTATCTGAATGCGACCACATAGATCAAATCGGATTAAAATGAGACATACGGCGCTGAAACGAGTAGAAGATGATGACAATGTTACTGTAGCTACGATATCAAGGTTTATTGAGAAAAAATTGTTCCTTCATTAATTAATATCTACTCTTTGCCCTGTGTCGATAGGCACGGTTACAACTGATCGGGGTACGATCCTGTTTGTAACAATCATCGACGTCCTGTCGGCTCACCTGCGTTGTACCTACCTACTTGGTAGGTATGTAGTAGTACCTATGAGGGATCTTTGACCTCGCTGTACTGAAGGTGCTGGGTGGTAACGAGGTATGCTAATGACTTTTTTTACTTCTCACAGATGGATTGCAACTTGCATTTGTTTTTTGCGCGTTTCATTTCGCAATGTGTAAGTGCGCTTGAAGGCGTGTGTGGTAGGTTTTAATTGACTTTCTTATATTTCATCTTGCCTTTCAGATTTAAATTCTCAGTATCAACATTTTTCAAAATTGTTGGAAATATAAAACTGTTATCTAGTAAGAACTGCCCTGATGGGCATCAGAATGAAGATAATCAATCATTCTAAACAAAATAATCACTTCATTTCATAAAATAATTTATGTAGTTATTCGGAGACAAAATCAATTCGCATACAAGAATAAACATACAGTATATACTCAACATAAGTATTTACTAAAACGCGTTTGCTCTAATAGCATCATCTATGTCAACTTTTACAACCGTTAAATAATCAAAGTTCTAGAGCGTGTCTAATTGATGTCATGTCACATAACTGTTGTAGGTAATTGCTTTGTAACATCTCATTCTAATCTAATCAATTAAGCTATAAATTGTCATTGCCATACAGTAATATCACCATTAAAAGTAATCAAAAATACCAAATCACCATGTATAATTTTGTCAACTTGTATGAAAGGTGATTACTTGATTACTTTTAAATGTTATAGTAGCAATATTTTAATACGTTATTTATGTCGCAAATTAATGAATGTTAAAAAATAATAAAAACCAGTTGATTTGTATTAAACATGTTTTGATATTCGATAAAGAAAGTTTTTTTTAATGAAGAGTGTGTATTTAAGAGTAATTAAGAATTCGTGATTATTCGTATCCATGCGCCTACGATAAACTTAGTGAAATCATTTACAACTTAAAACTAGTTTAATTATCTCTTAAAATCTCCTTATAGAATGCTTAGGAAGGTACCTGTTTGTTTCACAGTTTACTTTTCTTAATTATTTTAGAGTAGGTCGATCGTAAAGTAGCACAAACATACGAGCAGACAGGAAAAATCTGGGATCTGCCTGAAATAACAAAAAATTGAGCTGGCAGCACCGTACCCATGATGGAAGTGAAACTTCTTAAAAAATAAAGAAGAAGAGAGATTTAGTGTGATAGAGAGAGAGAGAGAGAGAGAGAGTTGTATCTTTCTTCTCTCTCATGTAACGAAATGTGCCTAAACGTGACGCGAACTTGAAATGACACTCAGTTCTCGTCCAATTATCGAATCGCCGCCTAATAAGAAGAGAGAAGCTATACCTCTTTGTATTTTTGGTATCAAACAGTTTACTCACATCACATTTTCATGGGTAACGGACTCATGCTTGGATCATTAAAAGAACATCATTTGAAAACACTACCAATTAATATTTGTTTACAGCTTGATATTAAACTGGACCCCTGCAGTGGTCAAAACGAATTGTTTTAAATTGTATAACCTTACGAGTTAGCTGTAATTAATGACTAAATAATAGATATTTTAATTTATAGCCCTTTATAATAAACGCTGCATTTAAAGAGCTATAATTTGTGATTCATATAAATAAACTCTTTTATTATGTTCAATTAATTGTAAAGATAACAAAATGTTTATGATTATGGCGTTTCATACGATCTTGACCGAATTTTATGACAATCCCTTTCCTTTTGTATAACGTCCTAATTATTTGGATTACAATAAATAAATACTTTCAGACGTATATATAGACTATAGATGTAAATAAACCGATTTAAACCAAAATCCGTGGTTTAAAAACCGTGTTAAACAAGCGTAAAACGGTTTAAAAACCACGGATTTTGGTTTAAAATGGTTTATTTACAACTTTAAACCAAAATCCGTGGTTTAAAAACCGTTTTAAATATGTTTAACACGAATTTTAAACCACGGATTTTGGTTTATTTACATCTATAATAAGGACTGATGGCCGGCAATGGCAGAAAACAGACGTGACGTGTGTGGAGAAGGGAAAGAAAGGCCTTTGTCCAGCCGTCGGACATTACAAGCTAAATGGATAGAGATAGATTGATAAACAATAAATACTTTAAATCATACAAAATATTTGAACAAAATAAAATGAGATTATTTCTCCCTTTATCTGGACGATAATGGTACTCGTATTCGCACAAGCTATAGGAAAGGCTTAATAATATACTTACCTAAGTGTTAGTGTTAAACAACTGAGATCTGATATGACCTGACTATAGTAGGTACTAAGATTTATTTTATTAAATATTTACAATAAAAAACGGCGAAATACCATTCACTAACTGCGAAAATTAAATAAAAAAGGTAAAAAATATGTTTTTTTTTTATCAATAGTGTAGGTACTCTATGAAGAATTTAACATCCATTTTTTAAAGACAAATAATAAAAACCGTGGCTTGAAAACTTTCTTTTGCCCTTTTATTTAACGCCACTTAGATAAAACGTCAATTAAGTTTTTTATTCGTAAAACACCTCTCTTTAAATTCGAACGCCTAATCCTATAAGATGACAGATAGCCCCATCCTCTAACCTATGGAATGTTAATGGTACATTTATCAAACCCTTAATATGTACCGAAGGACCAGATTTACTTGGCACGCGGCAAAGTTAGGAACTAAGTCAGAAAATGTACTGATTTTGACGTTTTTCTTGGTAAACAGCGCCGTTTTTAAGTGTCAAGATAAATTGGGCTTCCTGTACCAATACAGATCAAAGTCTAGAGGAATTAATTTCAATTTATGAGTTTATTTGGGAACATTAATATTTTGTAAATCACTCAGTGTAACAATTTTATACTTAACTTGGAGGATTTATTGCGGTATCGGGCAATTGATGGCACTTACATTTTAAAGTCTCGTAACTACACATGATACATGATGTCCTATTACTCTTAAAAGGTTTGACTTTATGTTTTTCCATATACTTAGGTATAATGTTACAATTGTTAGATGTTTGTGTCGGCATTACCGTTCCATCAACGCAATAGGTAGATAGAACACGTCTCTAAACTTACAATATTATTTATCTGAATCATGTAATCGCATAATTATTTCCTGATTTGCTACTGACATTTGAGCTTTATAACCTTTAAGATAACCACAATTTCCCAGTCAGATATCAAACATTATGCATAAAACATGCAGATTGATATTACAGAGCAAGAAGTAGTAAAGAGAACAAAACATCAAAAAGCTGTCTTCCGCCGTCTGTCTGTCGTCCTGTTCGCGATAAACTCAAAAACTACTGCACCGATTTTCATGCTGTTTTCACCAATGGATAGAGTGTTCTCGAGGAAGGTTTAAAGATATAATAACCGACATCCACGCGGGCAAAGCCGCGGTCATCAGATAGTACAAAATAAACAAAATTCAATCAAAGACAGATGAATAACGTTAAAGGAAACCTGTAATATGTATAATTATTCCAACAAAAGTGCGCTTCCTAGAGTATATTAGCTGAAAAAAAACATGGTAATTCTTATAGGACTATGAGGAACAGGGAGTAAAGTTCACTCCCACAACTACCCATGGTTTGAGTGACAACGGTGTTTACCCTTACACCCTGTATATATGTCGATCGCGCGATAAGCTCTGTTTGCGCTATGCGGGATTTGTGTGAAGTCAGGGACCAAGTCTACTAATTTAATAACATGTCAGTGGTCTCACAATAATCAGTTTTTGACAGATTTTGTGTGGCATATCTGTCAAAAACTGATCATTGTGAGACCACTGACACGTTTGTAAATTAGTAGACTTGGCCCCCTGGTCTTTTGATGCGAGTTCATGACGATGTAAATGCCGCCACCAACTCTTTATTATCAGCACTTTTGTTCCGAAAGTGTTGTTTAAGTTGTGTTGCGTTTTTAATTTGAAGTTTTTACTTTTGTTCAAAAAGTAAATACTTCAAAATAAAAACACTTAGCAAGGAAATTAATTCTAGCTGTCTACAGTTACATTCAATTTCCTTTTCTCATTTTATTTCACAAAGCTGTCGACCCATCTGAAACGAATTTATTGCTGGCCCCACTAGGCACTCAATGCTTAGACGGAACCGCTTCACAAGTAATACACTACCAGGCTAGAACATTAATCATAAAACCTCGACTACACATTTCATTTCCTAATAAAAAATTTAATAAACGTTCTTCAGAACTTCAATTCATATCTATTTTATTTTATTATGGAAAACAAAAATTGTTCGAGCTTTGAGCTTTTAATATTTTACTCTTACATAAATAACAGTAAAATACTAAAAGCTCATGATAAATTACTGTATGTACAATCCATCATTTAACATCACTCCCGTTTTCATTGAAGAAATAGGGGTAGGCTGAATTTTTGTTGGTTTATTACACCGGCATTTCGCAAGTTAATCTGTTAAAAGAGTTCCATGTAAAAAGGAGCGAGTCTACTACTATTAATTGCACACGTAACGCGAATGCGGTGCACACGCCTGGCATGTACACAAGGCCTGCCAGTATATGCTGACCTCGCATTGTACTGAAATCATATACAATGCGAGATCAGCATAAACTGGAAATGTATAGCTTGATGTGTAGCCGTGTGTATCAGCCGGACGTTACCCCTGTGCACTGTGTGTGTAATTTACGCGCTACGCGTATTTCACTCCTAGACTGCCTGGAACATACATTTGATGTGTTTTATTCGTCGCTAGCGCTACGCTATCGCCAGTTCGGTTTACGCGCTACGCATGTTTCAGTCCAGTTTTCGTCACTATAGTTAAGCTTACATACTTGGTGTGTTTTACTAATATTTTTTGTAGTAGTTTGTTTTCCTGCAGTTCTTTCGTCTGTTTGAATCGGCATGCATCCATCGCATCTGGGCTGCTATAGAGGAATTTCTAATGAAAAACCCAGGAATCCAGTGATCGAATCCAACAACCCACATTCAGCGTGTATAAGTCGTGTAGAATCCAAATGTGTAGGGAGCAAGCGTGATGAGTACAATCTCTGTATGAGAAGAGAACTTTGCGTTGCAGTGAGACATTAATAGGCAGGGGGCTTAAAACAGCCACTTTGGCAGAAAAATATTATGAATCATCGTAAAATGTCACAAACTGACAATTCATAAATGATCTGCGTGCGATTCATATTACGAAATAATTCATCTGTTTGACAGTTTTCTATGGAGCTCCGTAAAATGGTCACACATTATAAATTGCTTTTGTGTCAAATTAGAGAAATTGCTAATGACAGCTGGAAATTCTGGAAATGATTTGCTAGAGGAATTGCTAATGTGGCCGATTTAGGCCCGCACGGTACAAACGTTCTTTAAAGCCGTATTTTGTACAACCTTAGTAAAAGGAACGTGTCATGACACATTATAGTCTCGGTTACAGCTATAACCTCATTACTCGGTAACGGCCATCACCGTGTTATGGCTAAAGCTCGGTAAGTGACGATCATAAGTCATTAATGATGTACCTCGGGATATGCAGACGACTATCAGACATCGATGTGCGACTGGTGCAAAACATAAGAGAAATAATGGAAGCAAAATGAATCGAATAATAGGTCTCTAGTGGTATTTTAATGTAGTTATCGTTTGCATTATTTCAAAATGTCGTTTATCTTTTAGAAACGAAGACAAGTCATCATCTTCCTGCATCATTACATTCTTCACACAATCCATCCATCTTTTCTTTTCATATAAATGTTGATGCATGGAGAGGAACAAGAATTGTACCTCTTGTACCTCGTATAATTTAGAAGCATTTTTTTCAATTTTGTAAATGTGAGTACCATGGAGCCGTTTAATATCATATCATGTTGTATGTTGACTTGAAAGACCATGGCAGATGAGAGTATGTCATACTCACTTAAATGTCTCGCTAATGGTGGCGCGTGTGTTGTATAATTCGGTTCCCTACAAAATGGTTGAGCTAGATGGTGCTGATCCACGTGTCATGTTCGTGAACGCCGTCATCGACTGGTCATCTCTTATCTGCCAGGGCTTATTTTTAATCTTATATTTTGAATTATTTTTGATTATTTTTCGTTTGACATTGTTCTCACATATAGAAGCACGAAGAATACTGTAACCAGGATTTTGTAATATCTATATCGATTTTTTTAAAGAGTGTCCTTGGAGTTTCTTGCCCGTTCGTTAGCTTCAACTTTTTTACTAACTGACCGACTCTTTGACAATTCAAAAGTGCCTGTAAATGGTTTAATTGAAATAAATGGTTTGAGTTCATCCATCAACATTTATATTTATCACAAGTAAATTCCCAAAAACAAAAATTACCTGCGAAGATCAATCCTCAATTATGTAATACTTAATAACTATAGATACTTTTACAGATTACTTAGTACAAAGAGCTTAAATCATTTTAGAAACAATATTATTACGATTGACACACTAATTTCTAATCTCCTAAGCCGCTGAGCCATTAACAGCTCATGACAGTAAGGTTACAATTTCTTCAAAATAAATACATAATCTCTTAATCTCATATGACTTGCGCCAGCGCTCTACGTGGGAGTCTCGTTGGCTCGTCGTATCGTGGTACCACTTACACCGTTAGTAACAATTAGTAACTGTCGCTATTACAGAAATCACCCCTTGACTTAGTGTGGGTGGCGAGTGTTGGCTACTGGGTGTGGTTTGAAGTTTCACTTCTAAACAATAGGTGATAGAGAAACTAATTATAATAATTATGTAACAATCGTCAAACACGTTTGTGTACCCCTGCAAGCAAAACTAGAAATGAACTAGGTATTAATTTCGTTAAGTTGGTAGATACAACGTCAGGGCACGAAGTATTTACAGATGCTAAACCAAAAGGAATTTTCGGTCCACAGGTTTTCATTTTGACCGTACTCTCGTCGACTTTTATCTAACTATATGATAAAAAATCAACGGCCACTACAAATCATCACGACAATGCCCACATAGAAACCGGGTTGCAACCAGAGCGGTGATAATGACCAGCATCGGGTGGATGATACGAGAAATGTGACCAACTTTATGTGCAAAGAGTTAGTATGTCATTTAGTACACGTGTAGGTACCCATTGTATGACCATTTAATGCTACCATCGGAACTGCGAGGTAGGTAGTGTTACAGCAGTAGGAAATTCCTTGCTAAAAACTCTAAAAAGAGTTGTAACTAAGTTCATCATCATCTGCCTAGCCTTTTCCCAACTATGTTGAGGTCGGCTTTCAGTCTAACCGGAAGCAGCTGGAAACCAGTATTTTACAAAGAGCGACTGCACATCTGACCTCCACAACCCAGTAACTGGGTAATACGATACCCCTTGGCAAGACTGGTTGTCAGACTTTCGGGCTTCTGACGACCCGTGTTGACTGTCAAAGAACCACTATTTTTTTAAACTGCAGTTTGTGTCTATGGACCATATTATATGGACGATACGAGAAATATGACCATTCAAGTACACATTTATGTATTTCCTAAATTTTTTTTTTTTTAGTAGGGCCTCTTTCCACTTAGAAAGAATCATCAATGATATCCGCAATTTATCGCCTTTTCGCTGCGTGTTGGCAATTTCTAAGTTCACTCCCACTAAATTGCTTTCAGTTTTAATTCATGCATGTTTTTCATTGTTCATTGGGTAGTGTTTATTCAAAAACTGCCAACAAAGTAAACAAACTATGGCCATTTACCCATAATAAACAGCTTCAGAAGTTTGTCCATGGATGTTAACATGTTTTTCCACTTATTCATTTTCTATTGAAAGTCTATGACAAATAATACTCAAAGCCATGGAGACACTCATCAAGTTATTATATGGGTGGGTACCTACATATTATATACCAACAAGAACAATATTTGTATAATTATGGGATATTGAACTAATAATATAAATGCGAATTTGAGTTTGTTTGTTTGTTACGCTTTCACACTAAAACGGCTGAACGGATTTGGATGGAATTTGGCACATGGGTAGATCTGAAGAAGGGACATACCTCATAACACGATGTTCCCACGGGATCGAGACATATGCGAGTGAAACCGCGGGGCGCAGCTAGTAAAGTTTATAAAGTAAAAGTGCAGCATTAGTTTGTATTTTATTTTAACAATCTATATGCACCCACTAGGTATTTCTTCTGTACCTATCGTGATTGCATTTGCAAATATGAATGTCACATGCGAAATCGGCCGTTCACACGTTACAACAGAATTTAGAGTCCCACGCCGACCACACATTTTGATTACAATTCATAATACTTCCATACCCATACCGCTAACCACAGGGATTTCCTTGTACAATTAACCCGCAATATCTGATAACACGTTAGGCATTACTCGTAATAGTTTTCCCGTCCGAGAAAATGTGGCTCCGCCTCACAGTTCAAAGACCTTTTGACGTAACGCCATGCCAGACTGCTTGGCGTCTCAAGTCCGTAGAAGTATTTCAAGTCTTTACACGACAAGGGGCTTATGTAACAGCGTCGCATGTAATAATAGATTGGCACGAGATAAATTTCGTTGCTGACAGATTGACGCGAATTCTATTTTGGGAAGACGCTTTTAGCGTGAATATTTTGATAGAATATAGGTATTTTGTTTAACATAACGAGTATTTTGTGGTAGGTAGTTAATTCAAGGGGATCCCTTCTTTTCGCATAATGTTCTTTGTCCTAATATACTTCGGCATAACGATTTTGGCACAATTTGTTTTGGCATAATAATACTTCGGCATAATTTTTTTAGGCATACATTTTATGTTGGCATAATCATCTTAAAGACTAATTTGTTTTGGCATAAATTTGATTCGCATAACGTTAGTAGGCCTAATGACTATTAGCATAACGTTAGTAAGCCTAATGGCTATTAGCATAATAATATTTAGGCATACAATTAATATAGTATCCTGCCTTTTCGCCGAAAATTGTTTGGCAGATTATCACTTGCCAACCAACGTTTCGCCGATGTTTCACTTTGACAACTAACGATTAGCAAATTTTTGTATGACAACGTTTCATTTGGTAGAATTATTGTTAAGCTGATTATTATAATGACACAAAACGTTTGGGACATTTATCATTTGTCAAACATTTCAATCTTAGGTAACGATAGGTTAGGTTAGGTTAGAGTATGACAAACAACGCACGAGCCGAGCGAGCGAAGCGAGCGTGCCGCGGCAGCGGCCGGCGAAGTGCTAGAAGCGAATCGCTTTTGTAAAAAGAAACAGTTAAGTTAGGTTAGGTCACATTAAAGACAAAGTAAAAAACACTCACTCACTGAGCACTCTTCAATACATTCACTCATTTTAATTGAACTCTACTTGAAAGTTGGTATTTAAAAAAGTGTCATTATGAAAAGCAGACCAAGCCTACAGTTGGTAAATGTGAGGTTGGGAAATAAAACAAAATTATATGATAATTTGGCAAATGATTATTCGGCAAAATAAAATTCTGCGAAACTTAGTTGCCAAGTGAAAATCTGGCAAACAATTTTCGGCGAAAAGGCAGAGATCCGTTTTAATATCATTATGCGTAAATAAATTTATGTTTTAGGATATTATGCCTAGAAAAGTTATGCTATAGAACTTTATGCTTAATAAACTTATGCTTTAGAATATTATGCTTAATCATTATTATGGTTAGAGAAATTATGCTTAAAAAAATTATGTGTAAGCTGTTATGCGTAATTATATTATGCGAAAATATAATTATGCCAAACAAAATTATGCTAAGTTATATTAGGTCGTAGGTTAGGTAGGTAAATTTTATGCAAATGGATAGGGAACCTAATTCAAGCTTTGATGATTCGGTTGTGTGACTTTTTTTAAGTTGCAAATTTATTTGACTTTCTAAAGAAAAACTTATATTTACTTTGGCTAAATGGCATGGGAGGCACCTCAGTTTTCTAGTTTCTACTTTCCTATTAAAATGCGTAGCACAAAGTTAATTTAAGTTTAATACTTGATCCAAGGTCCATTGAACCCGCACGGGTCCATCGAAGGTGAAGGTTAAGCTACGCTTGCCGCGGTCGGTTCGTTGATGGGTGACCATCCAATACATGTCGAGACCCCTCCGTGTCTCGGAAGCGTTAAGCCGTGGGTCCCGGGTGTCATTCTTAGATCTTTGACAGTCGTTACAGAAGCCCATAGGTCTGACAATTATGGGTAGCCAAAAGCCTAAAAGTCTGACAACCGGCTACCAAAGTACTGTGTTGTGGAGGTCAGATACGCAGTTGCTCGATGTAAGATACTGGTATTTAACTACATCCGATGAGACTAGAAGCCGACTACAACATAGTCGGGAAAAGGCTAGGCAGATCTACATTCACATGATCTATATACATAGTATAAGTACGAGTACCTACGTAACATCTATTTCGTAACAAAAAAATGGTTGCACAAGATCGATCGCAATACAGACAGTCATTACGTTTCGAAATAGATTTCTAGTTAGGTTTCAATTGTGACTTGTGGCCATATTCACTGACGTGACGCCCATATGGCGTTCGAATAAAAGATGTAACCTTTGACTTTTTGAGTTCTTTTATTTGCTTCTGTTACAGTGGTCCATAGCGAAGTCTTTCACGCCTCTTGTAATGTCAAGTTGACAGGGTTTTATGTACGCGAATATTAACAAAGAGTGACTCCTGTCTCGCTCGACTTAGATAATAGGTACCTTTATTGTTTTGAGATTCGTATTGGCAATGTGTCTGAACTCCGAAGCTGAATCTTTTAATTAAACTGAAGATAACATGCTCGAAGACTGCTGCTAATCAGTGGATGTTAACGATTTTTAAACGATGATGATAGCTATATTTTGTAGAAATAATAGGATTGCAAGAGAGTTTCATTTCACCGTCAATGTTCATGGAGGATATATCTACCAGGAGTCGTAGCATGAGCACCGTTTTGTCGATGGAAGAGTAGACAAAAATGACGTTTCCTGTAGACAGTACGACGGCAGCAAAGTAGAAAGAGTCAACTGCACTTTTTACGAAATTCACTCTTTTACATAATTCGACTCAGAATTTTTGTTTTATCATAGGATTTATCGGATGTCAGTGTGATTTTGACAGTAAGGATAGAAAACTTTCTTCCGAAATAGTCTACCTACAAAAAGATCTTTAGAAATGAAAGACAAAATGACAGATTATAGAAGGATTTCTACAGTGCGATGTCAAAAATGAAGAAACGAACTGTCACTTTGTATAGAAAAGGCTATGTCTATTCTTCGTAGAGATAGAAAACGCGCGTTGTAGCTACCTTCGGTGTAATATCAGATAATTAGTCCATCTTCCAAGCATGGTATTAATTGCAATTAAGACATTACATACCCTTTGACGACCCAAATTTAACCAGGAACATAATACTGTGTCCTAAAATATCAGAAAATATTAGACATAAACATAATAATTACGATTTCTTTACGCGATGCAAATCCAAGCTCACTTTACCGTTTCCATATGAAATTGTATACAGTATAAAATGCAGGATGGCGCAAAAAATACTGCTATTATAAATAAATAATATATCACAGTCATTAAGTTACATAGAGTAGCCATTTGTGCACGTGTGTGTGTGTGTAGGTCACTAACCTCGGACATTGTCAACGAACAGTGGACTAGACATAATGATGACGCGGTCCTCTGATAAATTAATAGCACAATACATAAAGTTTACTATGTAATGGCGGAGATGATAATATCTCGTTCCAGAAGATTGTTATAGGTTTACTGCTCTGTGTCGTAGCTACAAACTAACAGCTTCTCGGGTCGATCGAACGTAGCTATGGTTGCTGCGGTCGGTTCGTGGATGGGTGATCATCTATTACGTATCGCCCTCCGTGACTCGAAAACCACGGTAAGCTTATGTCCTGGCTGTAATTCGTAGATTTTTGACAGTTGTTACGGGACACCCAATTTTACCAAGGGGTACAGTGTCACCCAATTTTACCAAGGGGTACAGTGTCACCCAGTAACTGGGTAGGTTGTAGAGGTCAGATAGGCAGTCTCTCCATGTAAAATACTGGTATTCAGCTGACTCGAAGCTGACCCCAAAATAGTTGGGAAAAGGCTAGGCAGATTGATTGCTCTGTGTCGGTCAGCCTACAGCACGAACGGATGGACGTAGGCATTGAAAACAAAGGTCAATAGGTACGTATACCTACTGCTCGAAGACCTGTGCAGACGGAAAAGGTAAGACTGCTGGTAGTGCTGGTGTATCGGCTCTAAGGTACCTATGTGGTAACAGAGTGTACCTCGTATGACGCAATAAATGTAACAAGCGATAATTTCAACGACACGATATTAGAAGTGAGATTACTTCAGTATCACCATGAATTAATATGAGACGATTATTTTACATGACCTTATCTGCAACTGTATTATGTAAGCTGACATAAAGTCAGAATAATAAAAACTTTTTACAAAGAAGGAAGTCGGTGGCAACAAACTAAAATTGAAAAGCAAAGACACCGACTTCCGAAATTAGTTATTTTTCAAATTTTTTTGTTTTTTTTTAATTGGTTGTTTTTTTTTTGGAAAAAGTTTTTATTTTTCACTTTTTAGTTGTGGTACCTACCCCACACAAATTCGAATACCACTAACTGCAACCTGCAATGTAAATAACAGTGACGGAGAAAACTAAGATGTCGTCTACATAGGCAAAGTGGGAAAAATACGTAATTATTGAAGCTAACTCAAAAACTACTCAAGCAAAGTTAATAAAATTGATATGGGACCACCTCTGAAGCATGACGTACCAAACAAAAAAAGAATCATCAAAATCGATTCATAATTGGCGGAGCAATGGAGTAACATACATACAAAAAAAAAAACATACAGACGAATTGAGAACCTCCTCCTTTTTGAAGAAGTCGGTTTAAAAGAAGGTTTTTTTTTTTTGGAATTGAAAAAAATACCTTATCTTTTCACTGCCATTTTGTCGTTGTGTAATTTTATGGGCAGAGAGATAAACTTTTATTTGATTTACTAGTTTTTTTGCTATTTTCCGTTATCACTTCCACTTTAATAGCTTCCGCCCGTAGCTTTGCCCGCGTGGTATGTCGATAAAAAGTAGCCTATGTTCTTTCCCAGGATTGCATCTGTCTCCTTGCCAAATTTTGTCGAAATCCATTCAGTGGTTTAGGAGTGAAAAGGTAACAAACAAACAGACAGACAGAGTTACTTTCGAATTTATAATATTAGTATGGAAACCTACAAGAAATTATTTAAAAAATCCAGCATGCCTAAATAGGCCACCAAAAATATATTTCGAGCTACTTTTTTTTTATGTGGTATTTTTTTAATTATTTTACTATCCGCTTTAAAAACCTTGCATAACAAATAAAATGATTACAATGCACTATCTGTGTGACTCACATAATGCACAATTTGTGTTCCGGACCAGTGCGGATACTAGGTCAAATACCCGATGACCTTTACCGCCAATTATATGACTGTTTCGAGACAAAAAAATTATTTCGTTTTCATTGAACGTTGAAAAGCGCAATACAGGAAACAAAGAGATGTTTCTAGAATCACCATAGCTAACGTACAGTCAGGAAAATTAATTCTTAAAACATCATTCCGTCTCTGTCATCTTCAAACGATTGATAGAAAAATAACAACGTTTCAATTACGTTTAGCGCTAAATGCTTTTAGTAATTTGTGATGCATATGGGATTGATGTAATTAAAATCACGTACTAACCTTCTTTTTCAAGGCATCGTCAAAGGATTCATCGACTCTTCACTTGACCAGAAGGCTGGTCTGTTCTATAGCACGTTAGTTGACAGCGTCGTTACATGTCTTAATTAATAATAATTAAGCTTTCAGAAACTGAAGATAAGTTGGTTGTTTCTTACATAATTTACGTAGGACAACTAAATTTTGATTGAATGAATTAATTAATTTATATTAAATTCAATAACCAAATTATACACTACCTACAACAAAAACACACATTCATTACTTAGTAACATTATGTAGGTATTATTATTATATCTAAATCAGTTGTCTACGCGTTTTTAAAACATAAATTAAATTATAGTTAGACCTATAATAAAATGAGATGTTGTTATGTAAAATTAAATATAGTAATGGCACCTATGTATGAAATAAGGACAAAGGATGGTGATCTCATCATTTCTGTAAACCGTTCAAATATTTGATAACCGCACAAAACAAAGAACCGCATTCCTTTAACGAATAACTCTTTGTTGCATATTTTTTTCCAAATATTTATTAATTGTAAATTAAAACTTTACGCACCAGTAAAAAAATACTGTAGGTACACAGGCGGGCTAGGGTTAATGGTTAGACACCAAAGTAAAGACCGTTTTAAGGATTAAAATAATACGTTTATTATCGTTTTCTTTATCGATTGGAAGGTGTGTTTTAATAGACCGGTAAACAACTTTGTTAAATAACGAATTAGTTAATTGGTTGCGCGCGCGCTCCGGCCAGTTGTTTAGAGGCTTAATATTCTACCCGTCAACCTTAGAGTGATACAGAGACAAAACATGGCAGGTGCAACATACGGGAAGATAGCTCGGAAATAACAATAAAATACTAGAATAAATACTAATACATAGATACATACACATATAAACAAATTTTATTTATAGCTAAGATCTCTCGATCAAGTCACCTTTCAAGCGGTTTGGCAGCTACGATGGCGCAGACAGACACACAGATACACACGCCCCTCTTTTTCCGTCGGGGGTTAAAGAGAAGCTAACAAGCCAAGCTTGCTTTGTCAGGTGAGGAAGAAAGGGGACTTTAAAAAGAGTGACATAAATGGTCATATTTATGTATCTGAGTTAGATGCTTGGATTTTATATTTTTTTTTATATTTTATATAGTTAGATTTGATTTTATATGTATTAATTTCAGCTTGATACCTCAACCCGTTCCTGAGAAAAGGGATCTTTACTGACGAACAGACGGACGACGAAATTATAACGGTTCCGTTATTGACATTTGGCTGCGGAACCCTAAAAACAGACAGTTGAAGAAGCTTAATCAGTTAATTTCAAAAAACTAAAATTAGGAAAAAGGTTTAAAACTTTCAAGCTTTTCGAAGCTGTAAAAGTGCAACGAACTATAGGTACATATGCGCATACGCACCGGATATAACTCACGCGATAATGTTATCCTCTTCCGAACGATATTAATGTTCACTTTCACGGATTACATACTTTTTATTAAGTACATCACTACAGCTGCAGCCATTAAAATGGGTTTATTACTGTAACTAACCCCAATTAAAATTAATTTGGTTTTAGATTTTAATGACATTAGTAGGTAATACAATACATCATCATTTTGACATTTTTACATTCATAATCATCATTTTTACATCAAATCTGTTCTCACAATGATCAGTTTTTGACAGATATGGCATACAAAATCTGTCAAAAACTCATCATTGCGAGACCACTGCCACGTTTGTAAATTAGTAGACTTGGCCCCCTGGGCAATCACTATGTTTTAAGACTTTAAACAGCTATTTAGGTCCGCAGGATATTCCCGTTAAAGTCCTTGACATCCTCCATCATCCATGTTAGTGCTAACACTTGGTGCTGATGGTCTTATAACCTCACCACCATGGTTAAGCAACTGACAAATTTTTCTTCTTTTTATATCAATTACATCATTTTACAGCGGTTCCGTTATCAATATTCTTTGAACTCGTAATAACATAACCATTCAAGATTAAATTGACCCATATCTTTATGACTTCCGCAAGGTTTTAGCTAAGTACCCATGAATCTTTTATGATGACATCATATTAAATCAAACCGCATGAACTTGGCCCTTTTCTTAGGCTCGATACAAACGCTACAGATAATCACCATGCTTGCTAACCAACAGACCTGGGCCCCTACAACCAGCTCTTACAGCAGTATTATTTTAATATTACTTCAGTGTACGAAAGAAATGAAGCTCTACAGGACGTATAACTCCATCTCTTTCCCCCACTGAGTAAGATTAAAATAATACGGCTGTAAGCGGTGGTGGTAGGCCCCCTGACCGGATTTTATCTGATTAGCAGTGTGTTGTATTAGCACAGAAACCAGTCTTGATCAATCTCTTACTTATAAGTACCCATAGGCAAAGAGAGTTGGCCTATTCACCAGAACACGAAAAAAGAGAAAAAGAAAAGAATGAAAATACATTTATTTAGCACAGATAGGGCACACAACACAACGTTACTACAAGTAAAAAAAGAAACAATTAAAAAGATACGAAGTGTAAAGATAAAAAGTGTAGGTCTGTATTTATACTAAGAAATTATGAGGGAAGTGTGCCTCGCGGCTGCGCCAAATAGGCCCAGTCCAGCAAAAATGCCAGACAACTAGTGCCTGACGCTGGTTTTCAACTGAGGTACGAGGTGACGGATGTAAAACACTTTTACTACTACAATATGGCGTGTGTGTATACATAAATAAATAAAATAAATTCGTGTAAGATAATAATAATAAATAAATTATAACGAAAAAAAAATACGTATGGTATAAAATTGCAAAACACAAAAACAAAAAAGATAAAGACAAGCGAATGAAACGGACGCATGTTTTAAGAGGACATAGTGTTAGCCGGAAACCAGACAGAGACTGACCCTACGAAGTCTACTGACCCAAAACACACTAAAACAATTTGTTTATCAACTAGGTTTACAACAAAGACATAACATGCAACATCCATTACAGAATAACGTGTCATATCAGAATCCTTTGCCGTTGAATCATAGCTTATCGCAAACAACTGCTTATTTAGGTCTGCAGATGACGATAATACACAAAGTGGTCCTTTGTTACGTATATTCAATTAGATAAAATGGATATACAACAATTGTTTTCGAAAAAACCATAAACGTTTGGACACAAACATGTGACAATGGCTGACGGGTCTAACCATGCGTTGTCTGAGTTGGGCTGTGAAATAAGCGGTTTTTATGAAAACACAATTTTAATTTATACGAGAAAGTAACGACTTATTATATGACAATGCACAGTTTCATTGTTGTGGCTTACGCGGATGAAACTGTGTATTGGCACATGTGGCTTATTCTTATGCGCATTAGTTTTGGAAAACGTTATATACATTTTAAAGCAAAAAAATAAAATAAGATTAGGCATCTTCTCTTCTCTCATCTTTATTTGCTCAAACATGAGTGCATTGTCAGCATGCAAGAGATGTTAAAAGTAAAGATAAAAACAGATAAAAACCTTTGCCTTAGACAATGGCATGCAAATATTAATAAAACAATATGACTCCGAGTCTAATTATAGTTCAAAATTTCATGATATAGGTACATGTATGCCATACAAAAACTATTATAAATTCTACTATCTTTCCTTCTAGATGTAGATAGACTTACAGAGCCCATACCATCAATTCCAAAAAGACCATCGCGATTTTTTACGACAACAATCCCCTTAATAATTACGTAACCGTGCTTCCAATGAACAACCGCGCTATCTCCCGCTGCCCACATAGCCACAACCCAAAAGATAAACAATAATTTATCTGTCAAAAAGTTTGAGTGTACGACAGGATGCCGCAGACAAAGAGAAGGTTGTAAATGAATAATAAAGGGACGGAAGCGCGTCAACCTTTCTCATTGTTCGATTCAACGCATGACCGGCCATACGGTTTTATGTCTCCATTTTGGTCTATCGCGATCGGAGTAAAGTAGTAGCAATTATTTTATTTTGTATGCATTGCTCAAATTATTCGAGGAAAAAGCTCGAAGTTTTCGTGGTACGACTCGCACTGTTTGTAACAGTGCGATTTTGCCAGTGTCCTTGCCATTGATTTCAGATTTTTCCTTTATTGGCAAGGATAATTTTTCTGCTTTTGGGGTTATGCCAAATGATAAGTAGCAGCCTAGGTAGTTTTATGCGCTAAGAGCATCATAATGCAATCGTTAGTTTAGGTAATTCAATTTCTAAACCATATAATTGTGAATCTATCTTGTAGTTTCGGAGTCCACTTCTTTACATTTTTTCCAACACCAAGCCTCTTCGTATCATACAAAATAAAAGTCAAAGCAGGCAAAGTAAGAATTTAAAAAGGTAACTAAAATGGAAAAGTGTCGACAATAGTAACTCGAATTACTAAAAGTAAGCATGTAAGTGAGCTAAGTGGTACCTAAGCAGTTTTATCAAAGTTTGACGTTTCATTATTTCAAGGTTCATAGATTTTTTTCGTACTGGGGAATTCCCGGACTGGCCTTACATTGCAAATATAGGTACTCTTACAATAAGTTTAAAGTTAAACAATCTAGAAAAAAATTGCTAGTCGGTACCTACTACTTAAACTTTTTGTAGGTATGTTTTGCACATAGGTACATCGCACATTATTTAACACAATATTGTTGAAAGATTACGTACCGCTTACATTAATTTGATATCGTATCTCCGACGCGAGTACCTAATAAATAATAACTCTACTTTGTATTAATGGTAAAGAAACGAAGAGTACCTTTGAATGGCCGCTACAATAAAATTATAGACAACATTATCAGCACATATCGAACGCTTGACTCCTGCCCATCCTCTTCAAGGAATCACTATAATTTAGAATGTGTAGGTACCATTTTTTTATAAGTACCTACATTATTTTTAATTTTGTTTTTTTTTTGGATCATGTTGTCTGAAATAAAGTGTTTTTTTTTAGTTATTATTCATGAGAATATTAAATAACAGAACACCTGAACACTTCATTTCAGTGTCAAAAAAATTATTCACCAGGGATCGCAGGCAGCAAATGCTTAGTTTCAAGTACGTAGGTAACGCATGTCATATTTATAAATGTAAACAGGTGCATTTTATTTATTATTTATTTAAACTTTTCGCACACAAAAAAGCTACTAAGGTGGACTCATTGGCCTAAGGCATTTTCTACCAGTTAATCAAGGGTGGTCAGTTAAGAGATTTTAGATGTCATTGGATGCTCTGTTTGAGAGGAACAATAATAAATAAATAAAATAGAAACATCTTATTTGATTATAAATACAACATCCAATTCTACATATTTTTGACCGATATACTTTATTTACAAAAACATACATCCAACATTTACATAGTATTATAGTGAAGAATGTCGGCACGTAATCCGATCGCCATGTTTCCTTTGAACGGGGAATCGAAACCGGGCCATTCTGTGTACTGACGTAATGCTTTCTCAAAACCAATATTAGTGTGGCATCACGTACAATACCCCATTTAAAAGATACGGTACGATTCAATAAAAGATTACCTGGTACTTTTTAATGTTATATAGGGCTTTGTGGTTTCAGAACATTTTGAAACCGAGCGAGCAGCTGAGAGGAGCATTATCTTTATTAAATACTAGCGACCCGCTCCTACTTCTCGCGGGTTTTTACGACTTGGCAAAAATCGAGATTTCTTAGTTATATGTAACTTTAATATTAACGTATTATACACATAAACCTTCCGGGATAAATTCTCTAAACAATCAATGGTGAAAACCTCATCAAGATGTGTTTGTGCTTTAGAAGAACAACGCGGACATACTTACAGACAAACATGAAAAGCGACTTTAATTTATAATACATATGCATATATTTTATAATGTAGGTTAGTAAAAAATGTTGGTTCTATAAATTCTAACACTTTTTGCTGAAATAGTCGATCTTTGCCCAGCGGAAGACGTCATAGCTTGGAGACGAGTGTGTTGCATCATCAAACTCAAACTCAAACTCAAAGCATTTATTTCAATTAAACCATTTACAGGCACTTTTGAATTGTCAAGGAGTCGGTCAGTCAGAAATATGAAGCTAGTTGCCCATTCCAAAGCGTAGTAGGTACCTTATGGAGAAGAACGGGCAAGAAACTCCACGGACACTCTTTTAAATCAAAATATTGTGTGTCATGTTTTAGCAAGTCGTACCTAACCCTGAGCACTGAGGTATCTCCCTAAGGAAACGATGAATAAGTACGTCTAGTACCGACCATCCATCTGATGTGTATATCACAAATAAGTAATTCTAATAGTAATCAACCTTTTCTTTACCCATAGATATCAAACATTAAACTCTTTTCCCACATCCCGGTGTTCAAACTCAAACTCAAAGCATTTATTTCAAATAAACCAATTACAGGCACTTTTGAATTGTCAAGGGGTCGGTCAGTCAAAAAGGTGAAGCTAGTAGCCCATTCCAAAGCGTGATTCCTATGGAGAAGAACGGACAAGAAACTCGACGGACACTCTTTTAAATCAGAATATTGTTACATAGTCAGTAGTTACATTCAGTAACCCGTCTGCGCCTTTGAATGCAGTCAATCAATTTCACCAAGTCATCGCTCTCGCAGAGTAGTGCCCGGCCGACCACTAGCCAGACAGACAGACAGTCTGATAGGTCAAACAACATTTCAATCCACATCAAAAACTTTATTTATAACATCTCAGAGAACCACTTAACGGATTAATTTGTATGTCATTGTTTTTTCTGTTTTGTTTTAAAAATAAAAGGAAAAGTCGAGATGGTGAAGTTTTGTTTATAATTTGGAGGTAGTTTTTTTAGTTAATTTAGTTTAAGAAGTTTATCCAATGCATATATTTTAACATATTAATAAAAATATGAAGACTTGGAGACTATGACATTTGGAGATTAAAAGTCAAATTTATCGTCATTCGTTTGGTCTATATATCTTAGAAATAAGACTGTGACTGCAGTGAAAATCAGGTTGTAGATCAAATTGATGGTTACCATATAAATAATGACACAATATTTAAGTAGTTACTTCCTCCGGACTCCACAGAAAGTGAAACCTGTTTTTTAACCGGATGCAAATGAATACCAGTATTTTACGTGGAGCGACTGCCTATCTGACTTCCACAACCCAGTTACTGGGTTACGATACCTCTTGGTTCGAAGTCTGACAACCGGAGACTTCATGATCCCCATAGCACAGCATCAAGCTGAGTGGAAGCCTTCTTGTCACAGTCATGACGTGCCAGCAGCTGCCTACTATTACTGTTTTGTACTCATGATATTATTAGATCTATTGTGTTTCATTTAATTGTACTGTTTTACTCGAGTGAGTTATCTTTTACTATCATATGCACGTCGTGTTTCTGTGACAAATAAACTTATTTTTATTTCTTTCTATGATTCCTTGATTTCTTGTTGTTTCTATATCTGCAGTAAAATAAAATAAGTATGAGTAAAATTAAGAGAATTTCTTCAACTACTTAATTTCTCGAAGTCAGTCGTAAACAAACAAAGACACACAAAGCAGCCGGGTGGTCCTCCATTATAATAGCAGGAATGACAGCCACTTTTTATAACCCCACACTAATCTGATTAACAATAAATAATAAAATAAAATTGTGACCACGTTCGGCCACATAAAAATATTCTATGTGCGTGGCTCTGCATTCTATGTCCTAATAAGAAACAAAATGTCTTATACCAGTTTTGTTAAACAAGTTTTAAATTAATCATGTTTGTTGACGTTGAACTGATTGAAAATTAATAAATTAGGAAGGAATCTGATTAGAAATTTTATGGAAACTAATTTTAGGAAGCTTGTATTACCTATGCATAACGTGTGCTTAATTATTATAAATGATGGACATCCAATTGACACTTCTACTAATAATATCAGTTTCGAATAAAATTCAAATAAATATTAAACAATATTTTTTCGGAACATAATCCCTTTAGGAAAGGTAAAATAAATGTTTACAAATAAATAATGTATTGATATCGAACATGAATTAAGTGCTAGGTGGCTTGGGGGCTAATAGGGGCATTAATTAATGTAATAGATCCCATAACTTTACGGATCTAGGTCTAATCGCAGACTAACGGGAGTCCCAAGAAACGACGACATTATTATCGCCACAGATTTTTTAATTAGCGGAAATACTAAAACTTTAGCTAAAAAGTGGTAAGTCCACATTCCAAAAAAATATTTTACTACTAACATAACTACTATATTTTATATTTTACTTTTACTAGAATTGAAGATGCGTTTAGTTAAGTACTTCGTGTTGTTATTCGTCGAACTTCTTCGATAATAATGTAATAGGCACTTGGTAGAATCAAATCAGAGAAAAAGGACCTATAAAAGTACTCATTAGCAAATAAATAAAAAAATCTCATAGGACGTTTATTTTGCACACGTGATATAATGAATAGGTTTGTGGCCAATCAATAAAATAAAAAAAACTGCCTACAGGTGAATCATTCACACCAGTAAACAGCAATTTATTATTGATAGTAATAGATCACTAACATTATTAACTATAGTTAAATGATTACTATGTGACGTAAAAGTTAACTGTAGACCATTCAAAGGGCATCGAACTTCTTAGCAATTTATTTTAACGAAGGAATCAAAGGCATTATACGTACCTTCATAATTCAAGTGTACATAATAATATATTCATGTTATTTATTATACCTAGTCGTCAACGACTTAATTCTGCATTGAATACTTTACCAGGGGGCCGAAAACGGCCACATTAGCAATTCCTATAAAAGCAATTCATTTCCTGAATTACCAGCTGTGATTAGCAATTCCTCTAATAAATAAATGTGTGGACCATTTTACGAATCTCCATAGAAAACTGTCAAACAGATGAATTATTTCGTACTATGAATCGCACGCAGATCATAATATGAATTGCCAGTTTGTGACATTTTACGATGATTCATAATATTTTCCTAATATGATTCTGCCAAAGTGGCTGTTTTAAGCCCCCTGATACAGTTAAGAACAATTGATTAAATTCCAAGATAGGGTACTATATATAAAGCACCAAGGTAAAGGGGAAAACAGGAAGTTCCTTCCATCTTGGCTGCTAGGGTCCTTCTTCGGCGACACTTGTTCAATGCCTGCACGCTTAGCATGACCACAATACAAACCACAGACTAAGTAGCACTTACTATAGAAACTGATTTTGTCGACGGAAGAATAGACAAAATTACAGATAAACAATCACAATCTGTCATTTTGTCTATTCTTCCGTCGACAAAACCAGTAGAAAACCTGTTTCTATGATTGTCATGCTATGCGTGCTGTTTGCTTTTTTGTCAGTAGACAACTGTTATAAAAGTTGGATTGTGCCATGTGTATAATAAATCAGCTGATAAATCCAATTCGTCCATTTATTTTATTATTTATGTACACACAGTAAAATACATATAGATATAGGCATAATTAAAATATGAGTACAAAGGTACTGCTTATTTCTTAAGAAATTTCTTCCAGCAGACCTGCGAAAGGAGAAATGAGAAAGAGATTTAGAAAATAGTGTGTGAGAACAAGAAGAGAAAACATGATTATGCGAAGTCTTAACTAAAAATATTAAATATACCTACACAAACTGTCTACTTACAGTTTACTTCGTTTCTAAGGCAGAAGTCTGTAAGAACCAAGCACGTCGAAAATATGTCTTGTGAAGTTAATTACGCTTATAACAATTTACTTTACGATGCATTGGTAAGTAATTAATCAATGTTACTTCAATTTAGACGGCACTCCTTTCTCTATTAATGGATCATTTTATAATAACTAGTGCAGGTAGCTCCCGGCTACTTTGCGACCACCTACAGTGGACCACAGTGGCTATTGCTGCCCTATATGGTTCCTTTATACGATCATGTTACTTCAACTAGTATATTATGACTTCACGATTAGTATGTTTCCTTGAGACGTCTTTCTGATTATTGTACTTAATCATTCATTGTTGAAAATGTATTGGTCTAACAGCTAGGAGCAGTGGTAGCCCAGTGGTAACGGCCGCAATTTAAGAGTTGTAGGTCGTAGGTTCGAACCCTGCTAGGCGCTTTACTTTGTGTAAATAATTTCATCACCACTGCTCTCAAAACGGTGAAGGAAAACATTGTGAGGAAACCGACATGTCCTAGAACCAAAAATTCGAAGACATGTGACATCTACCAACCCGCACTGGGCCCGCGTGGTGGATTACGGCCCGCTCCCTCTCACAGAGAGGAGTCCTGTGTCCCAACAGTGGGAACATTATAGGCAGATTATGCTTATGCTTATGTTAACAGCCCAAATCTGGGTCTGGGGGCACGGGAGTGCCAACACGAGGCAAGCGAAGCGCAAGGGCACTACCTACCTTTTCTCGAAGCGCTTCGTCGTTTTTTTGAACCCACATAACTTGGGTTTGGGCTACCGTCACATGGGCGTACTGTTCATTACTTTTGTGCTATACCATAGTTAATTATTCATTCATTTAGTTAATTATTTCTCATGTAGATGCGATCGGGTCGGAAACGGCCAAGCCACATATTTTGACTAAGGTGTAGAGTTTGTGAAGTCAGGGCTTGTAGAGTTAGGGCGTCTAGAGTTAGAAGCTTGGCTCTACATGAGATCTGGTAACTTTTTGAAAGTCGAGCCATTTATGGTCTCGTCATGGCAACATTTTATATGAAAATGTTTTTGGTGAGATCTGAAAGTCTCGGAACCACATGAGATTAAATTGTAGATGAGGAGATAAACCTGACCAGGTATAGCTACTCAGCGCGTCTGCGATATCGCATAAATCTGAATAGGACTTAAATCTGTTTTGATGGTGACGCCTTGGTGAAGGGTCTACCTCAGACGGTTACCTCATCTACCATATTTGTCAACAGAGAAGAATGTCACTCTTAGGTACTTACTAGGGATTTGTACTGCCTACTAGGTAGTGCGGTAGCACTCTTCGACTTTGTTGTAGTACGTTTCTAAGCTTACTTACAAATTCATAGCAAAAAGTAAAAGCACATAACTGATAGAAAGTGCAAGATACTTCTCATTGAAGAGCCTGTGAGAACAAGATACAGATATCTTTAGACCGATCACGGTTATTAGATTCATGTAAGACTTTCATAGGAACAGTAATGAGCTTCAAATGCTTCAAGTTATATAAGTGGCCAGGATCCGATAGATTTCGCTTCTTAAGAGCGCGAACTAGTTGTCTAAAATATTGATTATGAAATGCAATAAATAATATCGTAACACCGAATCTTTAGTTTTAAATGTAAAAAAAGGATTTGGGGTGTTTCCAAATGCCTTTTTTACACCTAAAACAGGTTACAACTTAAATTCACTTTTATAATTGCAATTCATTATTAATATTCTAGTCAGTTAGTTAGCGATATTTCATAGTTCCATACAGTAATATTGCCAAAATAACAAAACAGGTAAATATTTGACAGTTATTTGCGACGTTGCCAACTTTCAGAATAAAAGCTCTTAATTTTATTTGAATTAGGAACTTCAATACTTTTTTTTTGTTTTCAAGTTGAATGCTCTTTAGTGCAAAACATGACTACGGACAGATTACATAATCTACAAACAACTTTATTAGTATTTCATTTCTAATAATATGGTACAAGAAGTGTCAATATACGTTAGTATTGTAGATATGTATAATTTATCAAACATTTATTGATGTTAAGATTCGCCTTCGATAATGGGATTTTCCATAAGCAACATTATTTGAAGTCTTCAAGAATGGAAAAGCGGACACAGTGTGAACACACGCTTATGGCTTAAACATAATGAGGAAACCTACATGCCTGAGACTGAGAGGTATTTCTCGACGGCATGTGAAGCCAAGTCAGAGGCCCAAGGGCTGCATAAAAAACTATGACACCAGGGGTAGCTACTAACCACATGGAAAAGAAGATGAATACCAAATCCATACTAAGAAAGCGTGGTTTTATTACAGGTGGAAAGAAGCCTTTGCCCCTTAGTGGGACAGCTAGATACAGGCCGGTATACCTACTATAATTTAACATTTTTGACAAAACCTAACATCGAAGTGTTAGTTAATTGATTCAGGCGTGACTTTGCGGAAATCCATTATAAAATACAATAGACGCTGATATATTTAGTAACCTATTCCGCTTGATTATTCTCTTCGTCCAGCGCTCGGTGTGGTAACACGTCGCGTTCTGGTTTGCAATTGGTCAATCGTCATCCTGAAGATGCCTCGTTGAGAGGTGAAACACGTGTCGATTTGTTACAGGGTTTTTATGACTCTTGAAGAATAGTCAAGCGGAATAGGTTACTAAATATATGGTCCTAGCCAATCAGCGCCGAGCAGCAATCCTATATAAGTGGGGGTGTCGGGCGATTTGATTCACTCTGCGTCCAGCGCTCGGTGTGGTAACACGTCGCGTTCTGGTTTGCAATTGGTCAATCGTCATCCTGAAGATGCCTCGTTGAGAGGTGAAACACGTGTCGATTTCTTACAGGGTTTTTATGACTCTTGAAGAATAGTCAAGCGGAATAGTTTACTAAATATATCAGCGTCTATTGTATTTTATCGAAGTGTTATACAAAATTCGCAGAATCATTTAAACACAGTTATTTTCACACACCTGATCGGTACTACAAAAATCGTTAAGTGCCAGTTATTCTGCAAATCTGCGTGTAAACAAATAGGTAGTAACAGGAACTGTGCAAGCGCATACACGTGTATTCCGCTAGGTGCGAGGGTCACGGAGTTCACTTGATATTTACCAAACATGCAGGATGCGCGCGTGCTTCGCCGTGGAATACGTACAGCGCAGTAGTGAACACATCTAGTATCTTATTTCTTTGTTTTAGCTTAGTTGGATATTGGAACTATATCCTATACCTATGTTATATTCTTTTATGTAAATATACACTACTATTTTCATAGCAAGCAATGTAATGTTTACAAGTTTATGTAACTATGTAGAGTAGGTTTTCAGGAGAAAAATCGTCGTGTATAAGATTAAAGGTATTGAAACGTTGAAAACATGCCAAAATTGCCCGATAAAATCTTTCCTTACATAAAAGTTAGTAGGTACTTCAGGACTAGTGTTAGCCAACTACGACTGTAAAGCACCAAATAAGTGAGTAAAAGTTCTCTAATTTAAAAGTACATAAGTATTTTAAATCATCGTAATAGTAATGGTCTATTTAATTCTATGTATAGCATTTTGTGCTCGCCTGTACCTGCGGCATTCATTGTACTCTGTACTTATCAGCATTCACGGTCTGCCGGCGCAGGCGCACTATTGGCTCTCGATATAAAAACTAATTAAGAACTTAAACACTGTGAACTATTCCATGCACCATTATTACCTTCAATTAACACCTGCTAATTTACAAAACCATCCTGATTCCGGATATTTCACTAACTATTTCGAAAGATGCTCAGAAAACTTATGATTTAAATGATTTAAAAACATATTTAGAAAAACTATATGCAACAGAAACTGACTTTCACGGCTCGCCATTACATAGGACGATTTAAAGCTACTTTCAAACATTCATGTTTCTATATGAAGATAATACCAGGGTACGTATAACAGGTCCATTAAAACATATAAAGGTAAATACTACCCATAAACATAAAACAAAACGTTTATGTGCCTCGGTTTAATGACTAGTATAAAATCTAGTTATAACAGGGCCTCTTAATTGGCCAGGATGAAAGTCAGCCTGTGGTTAGTATACAAGTGAGAGCAAAAACTCCTACGCAGACATAAACAAATAACCTTAAATTATATAGAATAAAAGCATAGACACAAATTAGCTTAGGCATGGATTTAATATGTACAATTACGTTGGAGATGTTTAGACTGTTAGAAATATAAACGAAACGCAATCATCTGCTGTCACTTTCGTTTAATGTTCTCTCTCTCTCTTGCGCTGTCATCGGTTCTGCTGTTATGTGTGTTCTTCTGAGAACTAATAAAAATCCCTTTTGAACTAAATACATCTTGTATAATTTCATCAATTCTATTAGGTTATGGCCCCAGCTTGCTTCGCTGCGGTTAATTCAAGTATTATTTTCAAGTTCAGACAGATTGTCATAGTTTTTACCCAGTTCGATTTTTTTCACAACAAGGCGTCATGGCCGACCCCTAAACGACTATTAAAAAATTACGTGGTGTCGAAAATTACGGAACTTGGAAATTTGTAACAAAGATGTTACTACATGAAGAACTCTGGGATGCTGTGGAAGAAAAGAAGGGAAAAGATGACAAAATACAGAAATACACACATAACTAAATTATGAGCCCTTAATATCCCTCAATGGACGAGCACTTAAAAGGGTCGCTCAATTTAAATACTTGGGACATTATGTCACCGAGGACCTCAAGGATCAGGTAGATATGGATCGTGAACGCAGGGCACTAGCTGCCAGATGCAACATGTTGGCTCACAGATTCGCCCGTTGTAGTAACGAGGTTAAAATAACTCTGTTTAAAGCTTATTGTCAGGCGTTCTACACTGGCGGGGTCCGCTAGGACCGATGCCTGCCAGGGTTGCGGGTTAGTCCGAAAGGGATACCGGGACCTTGGCAACAGGCAACTGAAGGAACACGGGTGGGTTTGAGTCAGTAAAAGTCTGACATGCCCTTCCGCTCCGCCCAGAGCGGGAGAAGACATTGGATGATTTCCCACCCACAAAAAAAAAAAAGGGGTTCTACACGGGCAGTCTGTGGGTCAATGGTACGCGGAGGGCTCTAGATGCTCTGCGTGTACAATATAATAATGGCTTCAGGGTGCTGTTGAGGTTGCCCCGGTTCTGCAGCGCGTCTAGCAGGTTTGCTGTAGCGCGAACTAATGACTTTTATGCCATTATGAGGAAGAAGGCTGCATCCTTAATAAGCAGAATGAGGGTCAGCAGCAACAGCATTTTGAAAACCCTAGCCGAACAGCACGATGCACCAATATTAAGACACTCTGTTCGTTTGCTCGTGTGGCAGGGATGTAAATAATTGTATGTACCTAGTTCTTTAATAACACTAACCCTTAGTTGATAAGTTTGTTGTTGTACTAACCAGTGGACCAATGTTGTCTAGTCAAATAAATAAATAATAATAACAGCAGAACCGTTGACAGCGCAAGAGAGAGAGAGAACATTACAGACCAACCACCATGTTTAAAAGTAGTAACTCCATAGTTGATCTTGATCATGCTCCTTTTAATTTATCGTGAGCAATGTTGTTTTTAATAACACATAGATACAATACGATTACATGTGATTGTCCATTATCCACCCAGCCACTATGTATCACAAAATCACTTTTTGACATCAACTGAAACTTTACTGCTCAGCTTTCATTTCAACCTATACTACACTTTCATTGCATAATTTTAATTCCTTGTACTTTATAAAGGTCACTCGATTAAAAGTTAATATAAAAGCGCTTGCATAAGATTGGCTTTCTCTTGAAAAAAAAAAAAGACACATAGGTAAATCTAGATAGATAAGTAACTACCAACTACAACTAAAACTAAATTACATTTGAGAGTTGTCTCGTTAAAATTATAGCCCCGAGAGTTTGTTTCCTATTACGAATCTCAGATCAGATATGACAGGCAATCGTGGTGATCGCTGTAGGCTACTTGAACAATGTGCGAAATGGGCACTGCTTGAAATTATTAGTCGGTAAAGTTCGTAAACTTTCGTGGATATTCGTGAGTTGCCGCTACAGTTACTTATGACACGTAGAATTTATCAACAAATTCGCAGATCAGAGATATCGCAGACATAATGAATGATCCTTTAAAATTGTGTTCTAAAATTTGGAAATCGGAATTTTTAAATTCCGATTTTCGAATGTCCAACAAAAAAATAGAAGAGAAAGAATCTACAACAAAAAAAGTCAATTGGCAGGAAAATGGTTTCGACGAATAAGAGGCCAATAAATTGAAGAGTCCTTATCACGAACTTGACTCACATAATTACAGGGAACTGTTATCACTGGGATGGTCACAATTGGCAGATGTCTGTGCTTGTTGTATTACATTAGCAACTCGCCAGCTGTGGGTGGGTTGTAATATAGAGCTTATATCGATACCCCAAAATTCCCTGAATTAATGAGTAAGTTAGTGAGAACTGCCTAGTTGTCGATATTAATTCAAGCGAAAAGCTTCCTAACTGAAATGGATTTTCACCAAAATTTGGAATAGGGAATATGCATGTATTTTTTTAATATTTTTATTCGATAGTTTACAACGTCAAATAATAGTAAAAAAAAAATCGACGGTAGAAAAGCAATTTAAAGTTGTTAAAAAAATGTTTAAAAATATCCAACCGATCCGGGCTATTTAAACGCCCTCCATTTGGCGCGCTTGGTGTGGTGACGTCACCGTCTGTGAAAACAGACAAGCAACTGTCAAGTCAACGTCAAACACTCCTTTTTCTATGAGCGTTTGACATTGACTTGACTCTTGTTGATTGACTTGACATTGACATTTTGATTGTTATCCCGGATTGTTACGTCACATCCGCTCTTAGCCTTTTCAAGTATTTGAATTACCCACAGTTATTTGGGACTTTTTAAAAATTAATTTCTCGCTCAAAAATAAATTTTATTCAAAAATATTGATGGAGGCATAATTCTGAAGTAACATAGTTTATAAAAAAAAATATTTGACCCATATTTGAATCACATGCATATTCCCTATTACTCATATTTTCCTGACATAGGAATAATCCAAAATGTTGGTGATATAAATATTTAGCTATTCATTAGTACCTACCCTTTATATTATTAGCACAAACAAAGTTAATGCCCCGAGATACGAAAACTCTAGCTAGCAATCAGATTATTTGCAATACTTAAGAGCTTAAGAGGTTAAGAGTGATCAGCATTTCACTGACAATATCAATTATTGTCAGTGAAATGCTGATCACTGATTCGTCACCATGACCCCAAAATAAGAATCAGGCGGTCCATTCCGATCAGAATACTAGTCAGATGAGATACACAATTACACATATATTTATAATCACTAAATACTTTCGTAATAGCATATTCGTACTTCCTCAAAAGTAACGGTAATAAATATACACCATTATCTAAATGGGTAAAGTGGTGACTATGTAATGGACGTTTTTATTCCCTTGGACAGGTTTAAGGTTAAAAACCCGCACAAATCGAGGCTAATCACCGCTGACCACGGTTGAATCGTAACGACGTCTAAGTAAAATCGTTAAGTTAAATTGTTACATTAAAAACTTGCTTTATTATTAAAAAAATATATGTATCATTTGTTTTTAGCTCTATAACAATCATTTCCTCAAAATGTAGTGTTTCCTTTTGAAGAATATAATGATAATCAAACTTAGCTTTGTTTTTATTTGCACCTAAATTTACCCGAAACCATGCAGGGCTTTGATGACGATAGCCTAGACATAGTTTTGTGGCAGATAAAAGACTGAAATACTACTAAGCACAACATAAATAATTCTTACGCCTCTCAAACTAATGGTAAAAGCCAACATAAATTAATGGAAAACATTTTGAACACCCATTATACATTCAAAAACAATTTGATTAACACTAGCATTTAGAACTAGAACAGAATGCTAACGTATGTTTGAGATAGTTATTTCAATCAATCATTCTACAGTGTAGGTACCCATTAAATCTTAAGACTATTACGGCTGCGTTGCTGAATTTTTAAATCGTTGTGGTTTTTCTGCCTTGCAAAGGCTAAGATATCAAAATACAGTTATCATTTAATATAGTTATCTATTTTTCCGCGTCTCAAGATATATTAGACCTTTTCAAAGACCAAAAATAGTTCTTGGAATCAAACTCGATCGACGCGACGATAGGAAAACCCCTTTTAGTGCAAGAGGGACAAACAGGGGGCAACAGGAGCAAACAATTACAGTATGTTTCTATCTTCAGTGACTGTTTTTTTGGCTGTGCGCTGCCTGTCAGTCAGTCAATCACTCACAGAACTGCCTCATATTACACTGATAAAATAAAATAGTTAGCAAAGTGCAGTTTGCGCTTAATTAAACTGTTCGGCGTACAATATCGTGACAGCTCAGCTATTGCTGGTAAAATAATAAGCGGCAACGATCGTCGGTGAAAGCTCGCGGAGTCGCGGCGAGCTTTGAAGTTGACCACATCGAGCGATGAAACTCAGGAGCGGACAGTAAGCAGCGCAAAAAATACTAGTTGAAATAATGATAGTAACATTTATCAGCTTATACTACTGTAGTAGGTACCAAATTCAAGCTTGTTAATTCACTGAAGTAGTGAAGGAACGTCAGAAAAATATTAAATTCATTCACTGATCGACAACGCATTGCCTAAGCTGGATCTAGAAGCATGACATTTTATATAGGAGTTCCTTATATAATGGAGGTGAGCATAAGCGAGAATTTTTGAAAATTAATCCCGTAAAGGGGTTAATCTCATAGGAATAAGCCTTGTGATATGTGTAGTACCAAATGTGAGCTTGTTAATTCAGTGGCTCCACTGAATGAAGGATCGTTAGAGCTTATAATCGTAATCGCCACGCTTGGTAGAGGGATTGGTTTTCGCGATAATCCATTGTTATTAGAATTGGAAGGAATGTCCTATGGCTATGAGGATAGTTATTATCATAATAACCAATGGCATAATTATGGTTTCGTGATCTGAATTAGTCACAACTTTGTAATCTTGACATAATTTTTTTTTTTTTTATTTCATTTTAAGTTTGATTGTATGTATTTTATTTTAATTTCATTGTAATGGTAACTTTTTAATTTGATTTAATTGTAATTTTGTTTTTGATTTTAATTTAATGTTATTTGTAAATATATGCCCATTCTATGAGTCTAATGCTACTCGAATTAAATGATTGGAATTTGAATTTGAATAATCATTTAATGGCTTTTTATATGCTGGAACCACATGACAAAGAACACAGTTTAGCACACATTTAATGTAGCTTATATAACTTAATCTAACCTTTAGAATCATTACAATTGTTCTCAGTCAAAATTACTTTGTATCCTTTCAAAACCTTGAAGTTGCCACTAATGCAATACATTTTTACGAAACCAGCAATGTCATCCACCTTTCAGGTGACTAACACCTTGTTTAAGCTGTTATTAATTAATTTCGACAACCAGATAAAATGGCGGTGTCAAAAAACTTGCTGCATTACGAGCCACTTGTGTCCAAGTTTAAATAGTTTGACTCTACAAATTGCTTTTAAGTATTTACATATGGTTAGAAAATAGCAAGAGATAAGACGTTTGACTAAGTGGATATTTAACCCACTTGTAACACATTTTGAATTGAACAAATATTAAGCTTTCTACTTTATATTCGTCCTATCTCAAGCCTCTTCTCACACAGAAATGGGCTAAGCATTGATGAGAGACCATGAATGTCAGGTTATCTAACAATGTTTTGTTTCACCAAAAGCCATTGTCAGTGATGTATGAGATTATCATGACATTAAAAGCATATTTTTCGCAGGTATTGAACCAGCAACCTCGAGCTTATGGCGCGGGAATCTACAGACTCTTGAACCTAAAATTCGTCCGTTACACAAAATGAACAGCTATAGATTTCAGTTAAAAAGTACGGAATATTCCAACTCAAAAACTAAATCAATTCCAGTTTTATTCTCCTACAAAAACGAATAATGTTTACCCTCAAGACAATGCCGCTATAATCAAAATTACAATACAATAGCTATCCACACCTAACACAATTCATAACTCTTTGTCGCCGAACAGAAATCTAATATTTTACCCGCGGCCGGAGGAAAGCCCCTCGGTCCCGTGATCTATGGATTCGCTACTTCCCCACCAATTTATTACATCCTAAATGAATAATATAAAGACTACTGAGTATTCGAAAGTGGACACTGATTCTAGACTTGGATTTATCACTGGTAAACGTCCTGCCTGTCGATATGTTCTGAAGTTCCATTAGTAATGCCAGCGAAAGTGGTTCCTTGATGTCAATTATAAAGATAAGTTTGTAGTGCATGGTACGGTTAAGTTATGGCAAAATAATGATATTTAACCAGACCAAGGGGCTTGTAATGTCCCAGTTGAAAGAAGTTTAGAAGAGTTTTGCAATGTTATGTCTTTGATTGCGAAGGATCTATCGTGGAATAGACAACCCAATTCATATATTAAGAGGCTTAAATAAACAGCTTACTAAACTTATAAATGCAGGAGAACAAATTCCCCTCCATTTAAAATTAAAGCTGATAAGCCACTTAAGACGGCTTAGTCTAAATGCTGTATTGGAACATTTAAAATTAGTGCCCATGATTTTACAGATTTTTAACATCTTTAACACAAATCCACTCCGAATAAATATTTGACCGAAATCAACATGATTAAAACATCAGGAAACCCACACCAAAGTTTATTGACAAAGTCGAACGCATCACAAACATTGCACATCAAAAAATCACAACATCACTTTCTATTTGCTAAACATTCAATCAGAAGGCTACTAATCGATTTTGACTTTCACGATCCGACATCGAGCACATTGATAAATCGTTATTACCTCGCTATCGATTAAATGTAGCTTCACACTAGCCGGCATCGGCGACGTAATCAAAGAGATTCCTTTCAAACAGCTTTCTGCCTTTATTTATGTCTATGTGCTTAGTACTGAGTTTTACAGTTTTGTATTAAAGTATGGGAGGTTTTTCGATTAAGGACTTGTTAAAGAGAATTCTAACAGAATTGAGATCATACATAACACACTACGGTTTTAACTCAATTTCTGTACTCATTTGTTTTTTCTGTGTGGTGCTTTTGGCTGATTGTCCCAAAACATAATTATCCTACGTGACTTACAACACGAGCTCTCCGATTATGGGAATATACTTACAGAGTGCAGCGGGCTACGCCATTCGGCGTATTATCTTTTTGTTTAAAAGTTGAGGAAAAGATTTCGAAGCTCACTGGTATTATTAAAATAAAAATAAAAGGATAATTCACAACGTTTCACTGATTTAATTAGGTACTTCTGTATCCTAATCTAGTGCATGTTGAATTCTAACCTCTCTCAAGTGATCGCTCCAAATTCGAACGCATTTGTTTTGGAAGTAAATCTTTGTGAATGGATTTACACCATTCAAGATTCGAATAGATATTTGGAATGTTCGGAAAATAATAAAAGAGCCTACCAAATTAAAAGATACAATGTCAATTAGCGCCATCTACCCATCTTTTGCCGAAGCTCAAACTCTACTAATCACAAGCCAATACATCAAGTCGGTACATTCTCGGTAGTAGAGTTCCAATGATAAAGACCTTCCAATGTTTCGCAAGATGGCAGCACTCCATAAACTTTTCCATAGAAATCACTTTTATGGGTTCTTTGGTTTCGAGTTTCTATGTACTTTAAAAGCCGTTTTCCGTTTCTGGTAGAATTGCCTAAATGGTTTCCTAAGAATACGGTCGAAAAATTATAAAATAATTTTATTTTATTGTAAATCACACTCATTTTCATCGTTTGGCATCGCTGGCACGCCTCGTTTTTATGAAACATTAGAGTCACGCGAACAAAGTTTCATTTTGTTTACAGTTTTAGAACAGGTTACATGTAAAGGTGTACCGTAAACTAAAAATGCGCATATTTAATTTTTTGCATAATTTTTCGAGACAAACGAGCAAATATCAGACTTGACATTGTTCAATTTATTCGACGCACCGGTGTGATGTAGGTTGCTGCACCACAGGTAAAAGACGAGGTTGATAAGAATAGTGCTTTCTCTTTCTGGGCAGAGGTGAATCGCGCGGCGCAGAGGAGGTAGGAGGCCATCTGGGCTCACGTCACTGTTCAAACAAGGCTTGCCTTCCTAGTCTGCGCTCTACTCGACAAACGAACCGGCGGCGCGGCGCCATTGCTCTCGACGTATCCGCACGAACGTGACTGTGCCTGGTTTTCGCTTGTTTTTCCTTCATCGATCGTGATAGAACATCATTACTGCGCAGTGTAAAAGGTAAGGTACTTTTAAGTTGTTTCGGAAGCAGTGCATCTTGTTTCGCGAAGTGAGTGCAATCAAAGCGATAGTTTAGTGGGCTAGCTGGAGCTTTCTCGTTTATTTATGCAAAGAATTTACCGAGGGCGGTGTGTACATACAGGCGAGTCGGAGGCTCGCAGGCGAGGCGCGGCGCGCGGCGCTGCCTCCGCCGCCTGCGCACCCTGCGCACTGCGCTCTTCATACATTAATGTGTCAATTTTGGTAAATCACGTGCCAGTTTCCTATCGTGTTCAGTGTTTCTGTGACTTGTGTATACTGTTTGTGCCCCCTGGTGTTCCGTTTCGAGCTACAACAACGGTTGTTGCCTCTGAAGACAATAAGGTTACAGTTTCTTTGTGTTGTGAAACTTGTGAGCATTCGTCTTCATTTCTTACGCTGACGCATGACATTACTTACAACTTTAGTAATTCTCCTTGAGTATAAGCGCCTTATCATGCTTGGTATTTATTGTGAAGTACTTCTCAGTATATAATTGTGAAATCCATAAATTTTCATCAACATTTCAGTATTTGATTGCCAACGGCGAAGTTTTTGACTGGATATATAAGAGCAAACATAAAGATAATGCTTGATTCATCGTTTCCTTGAAACAAAACAATTTTAATCGGCGAAGATAAGCCAATCTTTAGCAATTAGCCCTAATGTCATCATTCATAACATCATAACATAACATACAAAATAAATTTATATGTAGGTACCTATAATCGAGGCTTGTAAGGTGGCAAGGTGTTCCATGATAAAAGTTAGTACTTATTATTATATGACTCAACGATGAGTTTCAACCTCAACAACTAACGCCATATGTATTGAATATAACAAATGTTTAAAACTAACAATTACTAAGAGACCAGGTGACATTAAACTGGAAATTGCATAATGAGTACTAAGAAACTGCAGCACCGGAGCTTTCACTCACAGTTTTAACCCATTCATTGCACGTCGTGCGTCTGACCATCAAACAGAAAAAAACTTTTCAACGAAGTTACTGTATTCAGCTTCAAGTTGACCTAACGCAACCGAATCAAACAGAAGGACCTCTCACGAAGTTATTATTTAGGGGAACACTGGCAATAAACTTTGTGAAAAAAGAACTATTGCAACAGAATTTGCTCATAATATTAGAAATATGTGAAGTGTCTGTAATCTGACGACATAAAGATAGTTATTACAAGTGTTACCGTAATAAAAGCTGACCTTCGTCGAGACTACGTGTCAGAGCGAGTGTCTACACTCACCATTATCATACCCTCATGATTGATGGAGTTAGACCTTCTTTCAAAGGAACTCCTAATTAAATTTGTATGTTGCCTTTTCTTTTTTACGTTCACGGCTTTCTGACCCAGATGATTCATCGGAGGAAGTCTGAAACCAGTCTGGACGCCTAGTATGTTATGCATTGTAAAAACTTCTACGTCAATCAGTTCCATTTCCAATAAGCAATAAAATGTTCCATTGTTCTCCAGTGGATAAATCAATGGTTCCATTTAATCGATGCCAATATTTCTTAGTCTTAATTCTTTCTCGTGACAAAATGTGCAAACAACAGAAGAAACTTTAATTACGTCGATATAATATAACTTTGCTATATCATGTGCACTTGAGTTTATTTTTAGTACAGTCGCAATAAAAGGCGAAGCTTCATTGAAACTTCTTCAATTGATGCCATGCTATCATGTTTTGAATGGGTCTGTCTGTCTGTATTCACCCGGCGTTGCAATAAAATCCCAATTGTCCGAGCGTTTCCTGTCATTACAGTTGTTGTCATGGCACACATAATTAAAATACCGTATGTCATACTCATACCATACCTGCTACTGGCAATATGGTAAAATTTTAATTTGGTAACGCTGTTTCTGACAATAAACAGCTATCGGGAGTTCATGGTTCGTTGAATTTTGATCTCGTGGAATATCAGATGAGAACTAACGAAGCATGTAATTTGCTAACTGATTGACCTAATTGCGCCCATTAAAGCATGCAGCTCGCAAGAGGGACGTGACATCAGATGGACTAGTATAATTTGTGGATGGTAACAATCAATCGGCTCAATTGATCTAGCGACCGGTTGCGGATAAAGACAAGGCTATGCGCCCGCGCCGGCGCGCGGCGGCGACGCGACGCGACTACGCGAACTAACACGGTCATGTGATCCTTTACGTTTACAGTGAACGAACAACTTCCAACAGTCAACTAAATGATTTTAATAAAAACTATTTGTAAAACGACCGTTATCCGAAATTGGAGTTGATGTTGAGCATTCTACATTTGTAAATTTTACAATAATTCCGTTAAATTTGCGCTTGTTAAGCCATAATTTATGATCTCGTAGAGACGCTGATTTCCATTTAAAGAGAGCTGATCAAGTCATTACTCAAGCAGACCGAAATAAACTACTTATACTTCGAAAATGGAATAATCTAAAGCGACCTCTTTTGTTTGTCTTGACGATTTGAAGAAACCAAAGAATTTGTATTCAGTGTCGTCAGCTTCTGAACAGAATACAATGGCTTTAGTTTCAAGAAAGATTATTTCCAGCATTATGTTATCTTCACTTCAAATCTCAACAATCCATACGCTTCATATTTTTCATAACAATAACATGTTTGGTAACTGCGTAAAATTAATTGAAGGTGTAATGAAACTTGAGCATAACAATTATTGATGTTATATATATACCTGTTTAAATTGCCTTTTCAAAAATATTGCATGAGGTGACTTGAAAGAAATTTTACCATAAATGGCGCGTCCTTATGGAACATTTAATATTACTTAACAATCCTGAAGTTTGATGCTATATTTTTTTATTTTAGGATATCGGAGGTCAATAAACTATACTCTTTCTATGTTTCACACGTGTCTGTTATTGCGAGGCTGTGTTGAAGCTCGGGAGCATCTCGGTATTAACAATATACACAACTTCATCAAAAGTTTGTATCACATTCCCACGGTCATTAATCATCACAAATTTTCTCAACATATATTTTAATAAACAATTGTATTCGCCTATATGAATAGACTTACAACAAAAAATGACGTGATAATAAAATAAACAGTTGAAATATCAACAACTGATGCAGCATCACCCATTATAAAAGTCTCGTTGGCGGTACATCATATAGTTTAATAAAAAGCTAATGGTGCAAAACGCGTCTACCTAAGGGCAGAAATGGAGGGCCAGTCGTGTTCTGAGAAGTGCACGGGCATTCCAGACATTTTGCAAGCTGCACGCACGCCGACAAACCTTTTATTCAGCACGCCGCCGCTTGCTTTGAAATAGTTTTATTTGCATTTTAAGGAAATAATTTGGATGATTACGGCTACGGGTGTTTTACATTTCATGTTTGGATGCGTTTACGCACAAAAATGCGCATAATTCCTCGCGCTATGGCGTCTGACGTGCAAAGATAAGTGTAAGAAATAAGCTGCTAGTAATTTCTTGCAACTAGTTTCGATGTCACACAATACGAATGAAATTAAAACTAAATTGTCGCTCTAGAAACATGTGAAAACTTTGACGACGATCGCTTGAGTTCTGACAACACAATTACCGTCTTTATAAAACTTTTGTTTGGTAAACTATTTTTGTTTCTTATTGTCACGTGGTGTTTATTGTTGTCGTATGTACCATCTATGCTACTCGTACGTCCATTCTATATATTATGTCGATTAAGATCCTCATACGATAACTACTTCAAAAAAGATGGAACTGCCAAATCTCGTTTGAAAATTGCAGTTTTGTAAACCGTTTTAGCTGCAGACAAGTCAAACATGACGTAAGCCTGAACAAGGTTTTATTTGACTTCCCAAAAACATGATTTGAGTGTATGTTGTTATTGTATTTTGCAAGTTCTTTTGATAAAATATTTGTACAATAGTATATTTCACCAATAGTTAAAGGTTTCTTTGGTACATTTGCCGTTTGATATTCAGAATAAACATTGTACCTAATCGAAAAACACTAAAATAAATACCTTATCAGATTCAGTTTAGTTTTTTAATTATTTCAGTTTGCTTCATTTTCTAACTAAGCTACAATTCCTACCACACTGCACGAACAAACTTAACATTATTTAATCAACAGTCAACAGGTCCTGGGATCTTAACATTGTGCTATTCTTAATTGTTGCACGTGCTCAAGAAAGCATTTCTTACTCCTAAAATAGGATATATAGTCGGCTAACACTTAGCTCCTTTAATTACCCGCATGCCAACGTGTGGAGTGTACCTAGTTCATACTTATGTACCTATGTGTAATTCTTTGCTTATATATGGGCTTGTGTCCGTCACACTTTGTGATTCCGGTGACATCACTGAACATACTAGCATTGTTTTACTACATCCTAATTGAATTTTCTTCTATTCCAACAAAATAAAACGCTCATGTTCCACCTCTATTTGCAACGATGACAGCATCACTCGTTTCGATAGTTAGCCACAAAGCGTTGCAATCAAGTTTATAATTCATTACCTTCTCTCATTATTCATGCTCTTTGTTGTCTTAATTGTAATTGTATGACGGATTATTAGAGAATTGCTTAGGTATGATTTAATTCTGTCATTGTTTTCAATGAGAAATTGAAACAATATTGATAAACATATTTTCTGGATGTCTGATGAAATGTTTGAAGTAATGGACAAGTTGAAAAATGATTACGATTCCTTAATAGCTTTAAAATCTAATAACCAGCAGAAATTCGCTAGCAATGGTATAAAATTATATGGAGAACCGTAGGCATACCACTCCACAAGTGAATGTAAGTCGTTACTTCAATGAATAGGTATGTATTATTTTAACGACCATCGAAATCACCTTTATCGCTGACTCAGATAATTTTAAGAAACCATAGCAACGACGGAAGCTGAGCTGCCTGCGAACGAAGTCGATGACGAAGAGAATTTCACTTTTAAAATCCGGTCTGTTTAACTGAGGTTAACATTTTGGCCAATTAGCTTTACTCGTTGGAGTGGAATCGCAAAGGTTCCTTGTTAGCAAAAATTAATACATTAGATAAGAGATATTGAAAGTAATTGTGTAATAAAGAGATCTGACTCATCTGCCTCATTAGATGGTAAGAATAATAGCACACAATATCTATTGTATTAGTCTTTAGATCCATATGTTGTCCAGAATACTGGACTAGATTGTATTGAACATCTGTAATTTACACAAAAGAAAGAAAAATAAACAAATTTTCTGTTCTATACCATTGAATACAAAGCTTCTATATGTCATCATAATGATTACCAACGGTTCCTAGTACACGCCGGACATAACTTTTTCCGAAGCGACAATACCGTGTTTATCTACCAGTATCGATATATGAGGACTACTAAAAGCAACAAATACCAATGGTTAATATGTTTACCGGTTGTAATGTTGCATAACTAATTGCAAGTTGTTAAGCCAATCTTTACACAATAATCACCTTTTGCACGCAGTTAAATTTTATCACCAATATTGGAAGATGAACACATTCGTTTATAACTTTTATTTATATCAAATAAATACTTAAAGACTGTGGAAATGCGTGGGTCTGAAATCCTCGAAATTATTAAAGTATTCTAACTTTACGTTTGAGTCCTCATCAGGGTTGACGTTGTCCAGTACTCGTAATAACTAATTACTGGACACGTACTTACTAGACTTTAATAAATAGACAACATAACAACGCACACTGCAATAAGCAGCTTTGTTAACATGAAATCTAAGTTATGCACTTGATTTCGTCATAAATCTATTTCAGTTATTGTTATTTTCCCCAGTATTAGTATCACCCATTTAAATTCCTTTTGCCTCTATCTACCGCGGTAATTCCGATGTACAAACGTGCTTACGTTCATTATCGTCTCATTTTCCTGATAACCTGAATAGCCGTGGTTATCATGAAAAACATTGACGGTAGATTGTCAGAAACTAGCAATGAAAAGTTAACGTTAAATGGAAACAAACTCTTTAAAATATGCAAAAACATAATGAAGCCATAATATCCTGAGACAGACAGCGGGGTTAGAGTCGCGATCTTTGACTCCATCGTACTATTAAATGCAAGAAACATACTAAAACATAATATAGATAGACAGAACATACGACTGTGAAACAAGTTTGTGAGCTAAAGGTAAAGCTATGCATTTTCTTGATAACAGAGATGAAATGATCACACCGCTTAATAATTTAGACGCTTGACTTCTTATCGCCTTGGAATTTCTAGTTCAAACAATGAAGTATTATTAAAACAAGATGTTTTTATCCGTACAATATTTCTAGAAGATAGAGATAAGAATAATTTAAACAATGGGGTTACAACAACCCCTAACAGAGACTTTTAAAGTGATGAAACGTATTAAAAACGTTACTGAAATGGAGTTGAGTCGGATTACGGGAACAGTTATTGGTGTTCTGGAATTTGTAATGAAAGCATTGATAACAAAAATAATGTGTAATAGAGCTAGAATTTGTTTTACGTCTCTCAAAGCGTGTTATTTAACAAAACAGTTACGTCAGGCTATACATCATTGATCCGCAACGAGCCGTTCCAACGAATCCCTCGACGACAATAAAGCGGTCATGCTTCTTAGATTCCTTGAAACACTGTGAAATCTCTACAGAGCACTTCATTCTATGTAACATTGTTATAGTCGCATCTTATAAACCATTTGCTTTTACAATAGTTTTAACGCTCAACAAATCGTCTCTGATGTCATTATGTTTTATCATTCGGATACTCTTGTTCGTGTACCAGAAGGTCATGTTTCGTTGAAAATTTCCTTCCTCAACAAAGGAATTTATAAATATCTTGACTTTTGTTCAATGTTATTGGAGTGTTCTCAGTGAAATATGTTTAAAAAGCTTCTCTCTTGTCTCAAATTGTTAGTTGAGTGGGAGCAGGACGGAGAGTCCGCCATTCATATACATTACGATTTGTAACCGCACAGCTTGCGTTCCCTCACTAGTTGCATTCGATTTCTCGGTCAAATTGAAAAGCCCCTCGTCAAGTGGGTTCTCATTGAAAACTGTGCGTATCTAATGCAGCCGGTTATTCCGTGGGTGTGTTTTTATTTCTGTAGGTAAGCGTCGGCGGCAATAAGTAATAAGGTAAACATTAAGCAAGTGAGGCCGCGACTCGTCTAAGCAAGATTCTTTGCTCGTTATAATCGACGTCTAAGCCCACATCAATCGTTTGATGTTCTTGAATAATGTGTGTCGTTTCTTTTTGTGTTTTTACATTTTAGTGAAAATTGATTGATTGATCATAATTTGGGGATTTTGATTCTTCTATGTTAGCGGACCATATTTCCTTTTCAACAATAGTTTTATTTGCTATTTGTCTATCTCTAATCTCACGGGGCTCTAATCTTAGGATTTCCACATTCCTACATTACCGTAGTTTCTACAATTTCCACACTATGCTTAGTTAATTACGAGTAGGTGCTAGTTGATAACCAGCGAGGTAGAATGCTTCAGATAAGAGGTCGTACTAACGGGAGGCTACCGACATAAACTTCATCTTCTACCAACGGTAATTCGTTGTTTACCTTTTCGACTCTTATGTCTACTTAAAGTGCTTATTCATTGTACGTGTTTCTGGGAACAATTTTGGTATTATTGTTGTTGTTATTTATATGCTCATAGTTAGAAGAATATTGGATGAATTCTACGAAAGTAAGTGTTAAATTGCTTGTGAAGGTTAACCAGAGAATTGAAGAAAATCGATGTTTGGTTGGCTGTTAAAAGTTTTTTCCATTGTGCCTTCCTGTAGCTAAATCGCCTTAAATGTATATATCTAAGTAGGTAGGTCTAATACTGTTTGAAATGGAGAACGGCCAAATTCTACAGAAACATAATGTGTTATTCAACTAAAAGATGCATCCGAGAAAAAATTCCATGCAAATATTGAATGTCTGTGTATCTTATTCATTCTGTCTACATAGTGGTATTTGGCACACAATAATAAACCAGTGCAAACCAATGTTTGTGTTGCTTCATCTATCACATAAAGAGGAAAACTGTGTTTCTCAGCCTTTACGTAAACGAATAACAAAACTTATATAGATTCGTTTTAGATTCGATTTTAAATCATTCTAATCGGTTACCGATATTACGTACTGTAACCAATGCTGTAGTTGTTTTTGTGCTTTCCCAGTTACCTTGCCGATACTTGAAGAGCAAGCAAAAAAGCTTCGCTGACAAAAAATCTTCTGAGAACGCTTCATCGTCTATCTGAGCCCTTAAGTTAAATCAATAAGGCCTCGGCTCAAAAAAACTGGGCCATATGGTTTTGCAAATTGGTTCATCACTAATCTTATAGTCTTGTGGTAAATTATGGCATGATGTATTGACTGCCAATGCCTTGGAATACAGATCATTATCTGCCTTATTATATGCACGTATGACGTAATATGCTATGTCAATAAACTACCCATCTACCGTCATTGTTGCACATATAGAATAATAATTAAGGCCTACAAAAGAAAACGCGTGATGGCTATTTTTCAGTTTCCAGTTCAGCGTTTTTCTCAATCTCAAATAGGACAGTTTTAGTTTATGGTCTATGCTCACTGATCAATTGATCATATAAAAGGAGTCATAGCCAGATTATTGTTGATAAAAGGAAGCTACAAAACATAGCAGTTTTTAAATAAATTCTAAGGTGCACACTTGACCACGTCGTGACCACTTATACACAATGAACAAATCACGCAGAACAGACAAAGACTGAGTTTCTTGTTAAAATATTAGTTTTAGTACAATAGTCAGGCAGGTACATTATATTCATATACCGTTTCTCGTAATGCGCAGTTACGCCGATCGATTTTGCATGGGTATTGAGATTGGAACGTTGCCCGCTTACAAGCCGCTTGTTTTTGGTACGTAATTATATTTCTGTTCTATCAAAACTATTGGAAGAAGTGTCTTATTATGCGATCTTCCTTTGTTTAGAAGAGTACTTTGTTGTTTATCTTCTTCGTCGTCATTTGTTTCGGCTTTCGTATCAAGATAGCTTGTCATCTTGATCGCACCTTTAGCGATATCGACATTTTGATGTTTCTTTCTTTAGGCTTACCTTATAAGAATGCCTTTCGAAACAAAGATTAAAGTATTGTATTTGTAGTTACCTACATTTCTTTAAAATGCTGTCAATTCTGTCGCTACCTAGTGAGATCTTTAACGGAAACAGCTGTTAAGACAAGATCTGTCTCATAATGAGGATCTTTAAGAACCCATGCAGTACTTACCTAAACATTTTCCCGCCATATTTTTATGCAACAATTATTATTCAAGATCGCGCAATAAACGTGTTGAAGTGTGGAAATTAAGGTTACTAATGCGTCGATGATTGAAACTTCCCCAGCGATGTGACCTCTTTCCATCAGGCTAGTTAACCTCCAGAATCACGATCGACCTTTTAAATTGCAGGACTCTTTAGTGAGACCGCTGCTGTTGTTTATAATTTTTATTTATTTATAACACTCAGATTTGTATTCAGAAGCAGTTAGTAGGTAATAAAATGCTAGTTTTCCGCTGGTTTTTCTATATAGTCGCTACCCCCCATTGTACATTGTACATTGTGCCTTGTAGGCTTTCTCGAGTTTGAAAAATAATAGCGCTTACTTTTTATTTAACTCAAAATAGATAATATTATAGAAATAGACGTTTTCTTGGCAGCTGAATCCTAGCAGCTGGATGTAATATCTATTTTACAATATGCAGGGTATTATCATATATTTTAAATAAACAATAAATGTTTTATAATTTAATCTAACAATATCCATGAAGTGTTCATCGGTACTGGACTTGTGTAGTCATAAAGTACATCTAGGTACTTAGGTATACTACATTATGTAATAAGCAAGCCGTGACTGCAACATGTTCAGTGGTGACTACAAAGTGCCTACTAGAGTACCGGCTATATATAACGAATTAAAATGTTGTTTACCTATTAAATATACCTAAGTATTACTATTTAGTTTATTGGAAACTAGGCAAAAGGCGGGAGGAAACGCCCGGGTGTCCACACTGTGTGGATCGCCCGGAGGACACGGTGGAGGTATTGCTTGGGCGGAGCACCGCCGTGTCCTCGTGGAGGCGATTGGCGGCAATGACCTCTCGCGTCCGGCCCTGGTCCAGGCCATGGTACGGAGCGAGAGGGCATGGGAAGCCGTCACCTCTTTCTGCGAAGCAGTAATGCTCGCGAAGGAGGAGGCGGAACGCGTGAGGGAGAGGCAAGGTATGCGCCCTCACGCCCCTAACCGCAGCCGCAAGAGACGCCCTGCGGGCGGCGAGCAACGGGCAGCTCGCCGTCCGATAAGGACCAGGCCCGGGTCGATGGCGCGTTGTGTTCCACGCGCGCCTCAAAGAGATGTCAGCACAATTGGCGGGGTCCGCTAGGACCGATGCCTGCCAGGGTTGCGAGAAAGTGCGAAAGGAATACCGGGACCTTGGCAATAGGCAACTGAAGGGACGGGTGGGTTTTAGTCAGTAAAAGTCTGACACGCCTTCCGCTCCGCCAAGAGCGGACACTCAAAAAAAAAAAATGTGCAGGCCACGTGGGTATTTGTAAGTATAATAATATGTATGTATTTCGAATTAAATAAGTATATTATCAGGATAAATGCATGGAACTGGCAAGCGGATCCGTGGGAACTATAACGCTAAGTTCTCCTAAGATTCTTATGGCCATGCAATGGCACCATCCCTTTGGGAAACGCAGTAGTAGGTAACAGCAGAACATCCTCTTTAACAAAACATTAAAAGGCCATTCATCAGTAGATGCTCACAGGCTCTCAATACCATGAATATAAACCATAATAATTTTGCATCCTCCACACGTCTATGGTAATTAAAAGGGCTAAACAACTCGTGGCTGACCATAAAGTGTGATCTCATCAGCGTACGAGTCTCAAGTGTTAATGCCTCTTAATAAATCCAATGCCAGTGCGACGACGTCCAATTGATTTATTTTAGTCGATGACGCGTGGCAGTCTAGGAGCTAGGCGCAAACATCTTCAATGGTTCAAGGACAAATAAGGTAGCAACGCGAATTATCACCTGTATGGAAAGGACGAAGCGGGCATTTATTTCGCTAATGTTCTAATTTTTAGGGTTCCGTACCCAAAGGGTAAAACGGGACCTGGTCTGGAGGTCTGTCTGTCTGTCTGTCACCAGGCTGTATCTCATGAACCGTGATAGCTAGACAGTTTAAATTTTCACAGATGATGTATTTCTGTTGCCGCTTTATCAACAAATACAAAAAACAGAATAAAATAAATATTTAAGAGGGCTCCCATAAAACAAACGTGATTTTTTTGCAGTTTTTATAGATAATGGTACGGAACTCTTCTGAAACTGTTTTTTTTTTAAGATATTGTTGTTTAGCCCTTTAAAGCGATGTAAGAAAATGAAGCAAAAAGCTTTATGATTTACAATAGACATAATAAGGAGCTTTAAAAGCGAAAGAACGTAGCAAAAAGGTTAATGATTTTCAGTTGCCTTTTGCCCTTGGAGCTTACAATAGGCTGAAAAGTGCTATATTGTTCGAGAGGAAGTATTTACGTTTCTTTGTACATGCTGTTCTAATCGATAATGTTCACATATTTTATATAGACAACTATTAAAACACCTCTTGGGTATTATCTAGCTACCTGCAAGTACCTCGAACTATTAACACGTGCAGATAACAAGCGTTATCATTTGTTTTATCAGCACGAATACAAATAATACTGCTCAGTGAATGTACTTAGACACGCCTACTAGTGGAGGTTTATTAACGTCGAATACTGAAGTTGTAAACTCAATTAGTAATGGAGTCTAGACAAGGCATTTATGTACAATGGTTACTAATGAATATTCTTACAAAACACTGGATAAAAAGGCAGTTTAAGATTGACACATTCATGTAGTAGAGTCACCTATCAAGCAGTACATACAGTCCGCTACAATTTTAAATGCATAGCATAGTTACGGAGGAGGCGTGGCCAACTTGCGCTGGAGCATAAATCATTGCGAATAATGTATGTAGATTTACAATTCAGCACATGACCTCAGGAAGATATATGATAATACGATTCGTATTCTTTGAGACCAAATTAGCGCATGAATATTTGGCGCCTTTTGATTTAAAGGCGACACACGGACGGACGTGGCAGAGTAATCTATGTATATCCTTGGATATTTTATTTTGTTGTCAATATACAGTATGTACCTACAGTGTACTACCGGCTGAAACTAAGTTCCGTTCCATTGTTAGTTTTATATCGGTCAATAACGTTTTGATTTGATGTACTTTGAGTGGTTTACAGTTTGTTGACATCATACAGTTATTTTTCGTTTGAAATGAATGATAGTATATTAGGTATACTACTATAGTTCTCAATTTGTAGCGTCAACGATAGAAACATGCGATGGTGTTTTAAAAATACTCGTTCATGTAATTTTCAGGCTATTAACTAATCTTTTAGGGAGTAAATAAACCTAAAATGGAATTTGTGATTCACATTTTTGTAGACGAGTTATTGTTAGTGTCGTTCATTCGCCCCGCCTAGATTTAACTTCTAAAACCTTACCACACGCACTTGAACTAGCATGCAAATGATCTATAGGCTCAACTACTGGTATATAAGTTGTTCTAAAATCAGAGAGTTGAGCGTGGGAGCCGACTCCCTGTTAGGATCAAACGCCCATAGGAAATGTATTTAATATCTGTAGAATGAATAGAAATTTTATTACTGTGAATAAATCTGAACCTCTAAAGGGTTTATAAGCCTGAAGTATAGAACCGTAGTTATGACGCGATAAATAAGTGAGTGTAAAGAGCCCAGAAGTGGGACAAACGCAGCTTCCTACATGGAGGTCTCATGATGCGTCATCGAACCCACGTTTTGTAATGAAATAAATTTCATCATTGACAGTTCAACACCATTATGTGGTCGAGAACATCACTTGTTTGGTATTCGACCGTTTTCGTAACGGTCGAAAATGGTTCATAAGATTTTAAAACAATTGACGATCGTATTTCGAACGATCGAAGATTTACTACCGTACATTTTTTCAGGCTTGTAATAGCCTTCAAGTAAAAAATTGCCTAAAACATTTTACTTCAAATCCACTCTATTGTGTATTTAGCTCACAAATAGGTTTGCCAAATACATAAATACAGATTAGCAATTGGTCTGTTCTAGCAACTGTCACGACAATAACAATAGAATCAATAAATTGGGTAGAGTACAAACAATAGAACTTGATCTACAGTCAGTTGTTGTAATAGCTGTCCGTTTAAAAATAATGAGCTTATTTTTATCCTTGAAATCATAGTTATGGAAGAGTGAATTATGTTATTGGTAACGGGAAAAGGGGAGAACCCCAGAATAGAGTCGACTTCCAAGTTTCGAATATTGAATTTAATTAAATTCAATATTCGAAACTCAGAAGTCGACTAAAGTACTAAATTTCTATAGAAACGTTAATGTAAGTAACTACTTACATTAACGTTTCTATAGAAATTTATAGTAAAAAGAAATAGCAATATCCAAGTAATCGAAAAACAATCGATTTCCAATCAATCTAAAACTTCACAAAGCTGAAGTTTCTTCTGATTCAGAGCGGGACAAATGTTAGCAAATTTCATCCATAGCTTGACAAATCTGACATACAAATCCTACAGTTACTCATTGCAACCAGTGTAATACATAAAATAAGCAATGTATCGCATTATGTGTATGTAAAACATACATATATCAAATCTACACAATAATATAAAGAGAAAAGATTTCATACACACATACTTAGTACATAATAAAAAATGCAAAAATATTTAGAATAAATACAACTCACGCCTTCTTCCCATGGGAGTAGGCAGAATGTACAGAACGCCACCTGCTACAATCCCTCTTTTTGCATCGTTTACGTTCATACATCTGGGGGGCTACCACCACCGCTTACAGCAGTATTATTTTAATATTACTTCAGTGTAGGAGAGAGATGAAGCTCTACAGGACGTACAGCTCCATCTCTTTCTCTCACTGAAGTAGGATTAAAATAATACTGTTGTAAGCGGTGGTGGTAGGCCCCCAGGTCATACAAGCACGCCGGTTGCGAGTACTACGCACCTGACCTTTCTGAAGAACATCACTAATAAGGCCACTAAGTATTGTCCTCCTAAAGCGTTCCGTCCCGGCGTTTCCACTCACATATGCCTTGTAAATACCTTTTGTTAGTCACCTTTCATTCATCCTCTCAACGTGACCAAACCATATAAACACCTACTCTTTTCAATTTTTGTCACTACATCTTCTGTTGAACCGTACCGTTGCCTTATCACATCATTCGTCAGCCTATCATTCATAGTTACACCACACATGCTTTGCAAAGAACGCACTTCGACAACATTTAATTATATTCTAAGTACTTATATGCTTCTTTTGCCACACCCAACATTATATGTAATTTGACGTGTAATTCCACATTCGAGGAAAAAACTAGAAATTGACGTAGACGTAATAGTTTCTAATCTAAAGCCGAAAGTACTCAGTTCTAAGTAGTAAGTATTCTATCTCTCTTCATATTCCGACATATCGACTACGTTGTGTGATGTCTTGCTGTCTTGTCTGTATTGTCATTTGCTGTCTGAATGCGTATCAGCTATTTATCTCTTTAATGAAGTGTTGATAGTCTACCTAAACCTTTAAGGCTCTTAAATACTGGCGCGATTCGCCCCAGTATGTAAGTAAGAGCCTTAATGCAGCTTGGAACACAAAACTAGAGTGTTCTGCCCCTTATCTCTATACTAACTTGAGACAATTGAAGGGAATTGGCTAGAATGGAGTTTACGGCTGATGACTAAGCACTATTGTACTGAGAATAGAACACTATCGTTTATTACTTTACCTGGTATTAAGACAATTCTAACTTTGTACGTTTTATTTTGCTTCATGTATATAAAGCTACCACTGAACAGATAAAAGAGGTGTTATCTGTTCTGTGGTAGCTACAATATGTACCTATAGTGCGCTTGTGTAGACTTACGGAAAAGCTATGAACTCTACTTTGGAAGATTCTATTTCGCTCTTTAGTCGTAACCGTTTCCCAGTAGTGTATAAGAAAAAGGAAAATAAAATTAAGTACTTATTATTTGACGGTAATAAAACTCAGTTTCCGGTACTTCCGGTATGTTATATGTATCATCGTTTCGAACAAAGTTTTATTATTTCTGTAGGTACACACGGCTACACATCAAGCTATACATTTTCAGTTTATCCTGATCTCGCATTGTATAGGATTTCCGTACAATGCGAGGTCAGCTTATACCAGAAATATATAGCTTGATGTGTAGCCGTGTGTACGAGACCTAAGTTTGATTACTTTCCGAAGATATCCACGCGATATGTTGGTACAGTGGTCATGAAAAAATATATATTTTACCTATATCAAATAAACAGTGTGTCCGGACATGGACCATAGCGATATTCTAAAAACTATTCCTAGCCAATATTAGAGAAAATTATCGCATTAAAGTACAATATTTTAATGATTAAAATTTTTAAATATTTTTTTAATGATTTCCTGTTTAGGTTTCCGATAATTGCCTTGCAAACAGCACAAAACTTGCGCATTCACTTCGTTGAACTTCTTAGTTGAACGAGTATTAGACATACAGTTGTGAATTTTATGTTTTATTGTAGCTTAGCTTAAAATCTGACGATCTAGTAAAAGAAAAATAGTTGTCAGGGGTGTTTTTGTAGTAGTTAACAATTATTGGTTGATTTGCATAATTTTTCATTAAGTTTTTTCGACTCAACGTCACATATTTTTTCAAAAGTTTGGTATTGTGACAAATTGCTTTGTAATGCAGATGATAGACAATATAAGCCTTTCGAATAAGCCTATTTGTATCTAAGTATGACTAAAACTTTGAAAGATATGTTTTTTTTTGTACTAGCATAGAGAATAGGTATTTAAACAAAAAAACAAAATGGCTGCCACATAGCGGGGAAGTATATTGGACCCAAGCTTAGAGTATAATTGTACTTTAAAATAGTTTATATTTAAGTATTTAGAATATCGCTAGTCCATGTCCGGAACTCCGGACACACTGTATATTACTTCGACTTGTAATACTTTTAAATACCTACTGAATGCATATTTCACTCACGTGACTTTGTTCTTACCGCGAATTTTTCATTACAATCGATTTGTTGTGGTACGAATTTTAATTTCGCTCACATTTCATTATTGTTTGTTGTTTTCCGTATGAATTCATTGAAGACGGCTGTGGAGTGAGGACAAATGTACAAGGACAGGTAAAATGAATGAATGTTTTGTCCTTGACTCCACTTTTAGTATTTAAATGGAACTAATTTAACACTTACGTAGCTATGTGTTATATAAAAATAATTAAGTAGAGTTACCTACATTAGTGACCTACCACTCTAAAAAGGTTCTTAAAACTTCTTGCATTTGCTTTGCGCTTGAATCCCTTAGATTTTATTTGCTTTTCACGTGTTAAACCAAATCCATTTAAATGAAATTCACCAAGTTTACTCAGAAAGTGTGCGTTAACCACACGATCTGAGTTTAGTAACTATTAAGTAAAGTTTCGTATATTGGGACAAGACAATAAAGGCGCCAAAGCAAACACGACGCCATTTTATGATCGCGCACGATGTTAATTTCGCGCCATCACGGGATGTGACCCGGATGACACTAACCAGTGTACAAAAACATGAATTTAGGCCAATTTGGCGATTTGTCTGTCGAGTTGAACATCGCCATCGTTTTACGTCCACAAACTTTTTCGGATTGGCGTAGGTAGATGAGATTTTAACTTTCACCTTTTTATGCAGAACTAGCTGCGCCCCGCGGTTGCATCCGCATAAGTCTCGATTCCGTGAGAATATCGGGATAAAAGTAACCTATGTCTTAAATAGTCTTAATGCAGTTCATGGTCTACCCATGTGCCAAATTTCATCCAAATCCGTTCAGCCGTTTTAGCGTGAAAGCGGAACAAACAAACTCACTTTCGCATTTATAATATTAGTTTGGATTACAATTATTGTTCAATATTTTTTTAGTCGTAACTTCGTAAGACATTGTTTCTTAAGAAATAAATCAATAGTTCCACCGATGTTTTTAAAATATTAAACTTTATGAGCACTGTATTTCAGTTTTACGCTTCGTAGGTGATCAATATAATAAATAAACACAAACCATTGTTTTCAAAAAACATTAGAAACGTTTCATATTGCAAAACAACATTAGAAAAACAATTCATAATCTGAATCATCAGTCAACTAATAATTCTTGAAAACATGCGTAATAAAATGTTTAAGTATCTGAAACTTTTTACTGGGTTACAAAACCGGGTTAAAAAATATTATGTAGGAGCTCATAACCATTTACCCGAACTACGTCGTGTTTGCGTTTTTTTACACGAAACAACATAAAAACCAGACAAGACTAATAAAAGATCATGAACATTCAATCGCCAAGCACATCAAACCTATAATTTAACCTTTTCGATATGGGTCAATGTCCCGTTAGGTTAGCACTTTATACACCTACCGTGATTATACTATAGTAGGTACAATGTCGCTTCATGGGCCACGATTTATGGTGCCATGGCATTTATGGACACAATGAAACGTACAAGCTTTATACAACGCGATGACGGAAATGTATCGGTACTAGCTGTACCTACGTATAGTTGTAGTGAGGCGTCTGTCTGGCTTTAGGGAAACAGTTCCTTGTGCTTATGTTGATTAGTTCGTATGTTATAGATCTATGTTTGCCTAGTACCTCAGAATCTTCCTTCTTGAACATTTCATAATTACCATATTTACCACCGCTCCATAGCGAAATAACTTCGACTTTATTTACAGACACTCAATCAAATCAGAGTGTACGTTTTCGGTACATTTAATTATCAAATTAATACCAATGCATGTACTTATCAAATCTACATCTAAATCCGTACTTCAGAAAGAAAACTTTTCTTAGAGTAAGCAATAAAGTAGAAAAACAAGAATTATGATAACATTAGGTAAATAATTTATTAATACCCTGAAAGTTATATTTTTATAGTTCAAGCGCTGCCTGGCTAGACAAAATATCATAAAATGTCAAATGCAGCCAATTTTTCGACTGAATAGCTGATGGTAGGTATATAGAACTTGAGTATTCGCCGCGTGATCTAAATTACTATAGGTAGTAATTATAAACGGGCTACAAGCTAGCACGGAGGACAAAATAATTGGTACGGAGAATTTGAGCCGACTTAATGTAGACAGGAAATCATAAGGGATTGAATTGCAGCTCATTCGGAATCGCTCTACAAGCCGAACAAGCTCGATTATATTCATCATTTAGTTTATTTGTTTGTTTACTTTGTACTTAGTTTTTACCGGTAATCGTTCATAAGCTACCTGTTTTTCTATAAAAAAAGAAAAAGAAATGACAGGCCTGTCAAACCATTCGATGATTAAATTAAAGTGATTCTATTCAAACAACCAGCATTTGTTCTCTCGTTTCAGTATCCCCGAAAATGCAAAGGTGGAGTGGAGAGGAAAGTCGGGTAAATCTTACACTTCTCTTGGGAATAAAGTTAGAGAGAGAGAGAGAGAGATAGCTTTTATGGTAGAGTGATACCAGCGAATAACTAGTTAGTTAAGGGTATAACAGTCATACTTACCTACTATTATGTTAAAACCTAGGTAACCTTGACGATTAAACAAACATCCCTCTTGTATTTTTAACTTCACAATAAGCTGCTGTGCGTGCTAAACCGGTGTTTTGATGTAAAATGATCCTGTAGGTAGTACCTAAATTTCTAAAGCTTGCCTGCCTGGCCTGTGGTTTGTACACACGAAAGCACGCGTGTGTTCCAAATGTTTTGCATTGCACACCATGTTGCAATGTTTTAGGGAAATGGAGGATTATTTGCGCTGAATACTGAAATGTTGTTTTAAATTATAGAAGGTATTTCTCTTTTTACCCGACTACGGCGAAGAAAAAAGGAGGGTTATGATTTTGACCGGTATGGATGTATGTATGTATGTATGTATGTATGTTTATCTGTTCCCTCCTGTCTTCCAAACCACTTATCACAATTTGACAAATGAGGTATCATTAGAAGCGTCGTGATTGTCCGCTGGTTATAGGCTATGTGAAGTAAAAATGGCGCCCTCTAGAGGACATAAAGTGAGGAACTTAAAAAAAAAAATGGTTTAATCGTACCATGTTGGGTATCAAATTCTTTTAATCAATATATTTTTGAAATGTGCTCATTAAGCCCTTTCGGCTTAATGAGCACATTTCAAAAATATATATGTTATAACCCCAAAAGAATTTTTTTTTAAATCAAGTTATAAAAACTAAAACCCAACTACGACTTAAAAGGTATAAACAAGACACCATAGACAGACAAATTAAAAATCCGGAGTCACACGTAATCTGTTCGATTTATAACACGTGTGACTCCGGATTTTTAATTTGTCTGTCTGTGGTGTCTTGTTTATACCTTTTAAGTCGTAGTTGGGTTTTAGTTTTTATTATTCCTTTGTGTTTTTCCCCAACTTAAAGTTTGAAGTTCTTAGAATCTAGGATAAAACTTTTCTATTTTCCCCTGTGATAAAAAGCCAGTTTATAGCTTCTTCCTCGTAATAATTCCGAAAATAACGAAGAAAAAATAAGCGTTATTAATCTATACATAATTTAGTTTCTCATGGAAAAACAACTTACATCTACGTGCACATAATTGCACCCTAGTGCACTATGCTATGATGTCAATTGAAACAAATAACATCGTAGCGAAAATACCTATATATATTTCTAAGAAACCATCAATTTTCCTATCAGCGGCAATTCTTTTTGATATCGCCGATCAAAGTTGTTCGTTAATTAGAGATTTACTTTTATTTTTATTAGTTTTCTATTATAGGCCTCTTAATTATTTCCATTATAGGTACTTATAGTGAACTTTCGATCAATTTTGTTACCTATTTATTTTAGAAGTATTGTAACCAGTAAATTATATATAAATTTAACATCTATTTGCGTAGGTAACATACTATCGTAAAATTAATTCATTATAAACAAAGCAACAGAGTTCTGACACTAAATACTTAGGAGAAAACAGACATCATAAAAGACAAAATTGTCAAATCTCACTGTGTATTAATTTTATGTTAAAGCTAATTAAGTCATATACCGATATATATCATATTTCTGATTACGTGAAGCCCAGCCTGGCTGTCTCAAAGTTGTGAACCAACTGGTTTGTCTGGTCAAACCTGGTACTTACGTACAGATGTCCCTACCGTCGCGGGCGCAGCCACCTGGCACATTGTGACATTTTTCATACATTTAGCTAACATCTATACCTATTAAGCACAAGGACTGTTCATGTAGGTCGTGTAAACTTCTGCATTGATTATTATCTGAGGCAAATATTTGTGATCAACTTCGGGCAATTCAGACGCTTAGTACAGTCACGTAGCGTGTCGTAGTACCTAACTAACTATGTTAGTAGAGATAGAGACGATGTTTTTTCTTTAGCGTTATCGTAGAAAATATTTTCGCGTCGATCACTCAAGATGCCAAGCTATTTGTACAAACTTAATAACAGCAAAAAATATACTTTTTTGCAGCAAATTAATGGACATCAAGGTTTTATTTTAATACTCATAAAACCAACTGTTAATAATAGTATAAAACACGTATGAAACTCAACAATACTCAAGGAGTAAGACACAGGACCGTGAAAACAAGGTCCTCGTCTGTCGCACAACAAAACGAACGACAAACAAGCCGACGATACGTTCATTTGCATTTATTTAGGTAATAATATATTTACGGCAGCCACCTGGCCAGAAACGTAATGTGATCACGTCGAAATACCACTCTATTATGTTACGTTTAGCAAAAACAAGATTTGGGACACAGGTGGGATCAAAGACAGCCTCTTACGGCCGGCAGTTGGGCGAGAAATGTTCAGTCGAAATTTCAACTTGAGGTCTGATTTTTCCAACGTCAGATAACTTTTATCCGTGGAATAAAATTGACGTCTGACAGTTTTTGTATGGAAAAATCATCAACGTAGCCTTATGTATTTACATATTGTGGACATTGTGGTACAAATTCGAAGAACTACAAACATTTTACTTATTTCGTAAACAGAAGAACGGATATAAATACGATTATTGTATGTAAACAATCTCAATCTGTTTTGTAAGTCTGTTTTGTTATACATAATTGAAACTGAGCCAAAACTTTGGTGAAACACTCTGGATTTCATACCGCAATGCAAATCAATGAACGTCTTGATTTATGAAGCTGAAATTAAACTATTCAGAGCAGAACATTATTATAATGTAGATGCTGGAAAAGTCACAACAGAACGAAAGTGAAGGAAATAAGAACCAAAATGCTTTTTACCAGATTACACTTTTCAATCCGTTCATTGAAAATACCTTATTAATTAATATCTATATCGATTGATATGCGACAATGGTTCCTTTTCAAGGTGCTCCAAGGGCTTTGACTTGGTTATTGAAAATGCCAGTTCAAAAGTTTTACAAGGTTAGTAGCAATGTCCTACAGGTACGTACAGGTGTACCTAATTATAATGGCAGGCGTCAGCTGGTCCCAACACATCTGTCATGTCTTAAAAAATCTTTTAATCATTTAATTTTCCGAAATTATTACAATACTTGGCACGAATTAAAATTATACTTACCTACAGAAAATCATTTTAAGTAGGTACAACGTAGTTAGGCATAACATCAAAAGACCATTTATGTAAAATTGAGAATGTATGTACAATAAACCACAGTGATCGGTGAGTCAACATATTTACTTTTATTCATATTTACCTACTTGATATTTTCAAACTCTGACTTATGTAAAAAGTATGTATTTATCATCGAGATATAAGTACTAACGTACTAGAGAAGACACCGTAAACACCTACTTTGTCTCGTTCAACTGCGGCGATCGCGCCGCAGTTTGTCGAAGAAAACGCGTAAGTGCCGTGATTTACATGGCGCTTAAGACCTTTTTGCCGAGAATAAATACACTTCCGCAGCAAATCTAGCACTGTGGTAAATTAGGTACGGTTTAGACGAATTGTTATTATTTTAGCGCTGCAGCGAACTAAAGATTCAATACGAAGAATAGGACAATTCAGTTATTTGACGTAGCTTCTCTAGTACGTTAGTACTTATATCTCGATGGTATTTATGAAACATTTGTTTTGTGCTCATAAGCCGGAAAAGTACCTAATAATTAAACATTCGAGACCATTCTCAATGCTGAAAACAATAAATTTCTGTAAATCTTGTATTAGTAATGTAGACTTCTAAAAACCACTGAGTCATTGACAAAAACTTTAGCTGAAAACAATTGAAACAGTATGTAGAGTCGCGGTACATTTTACTAATTTGATACAAAAATAACGAATCGTAATGGCTGAAATTCATCCAATTAAATGCAAGAACGACTTCTATGATAAAAACTCTATTTACAAAACACGTAGTTTTTCCGGCTTTGTCACTACAAGCCGTCATTTCCTTAATTTAACTGATAATACGCAGTGTCATGAATAAAAAAACGGTACATTCAAATTAATTAAGTTAAAAAAAGAACCAAGCTGTACCTGTCAATAGGTAGGTTTTCGAACAAAGAGATCTAACTTTCTTTATAAACTGACGTAGGGCAATAAAAACTAGGCAAAGGCGATGCAAGCGGCAGTCTGGACGTATAATAAGCAAAGCCTTTTTAGTCTGTGAGACTAGGCCACATCGCCATATTGGAAACGAATCAAAATAGTACGTCTATGGTTTACCTATGGACGTACTACGGACCATCGTTTTTCATCATTTAATGACATTTGCACTGTAATGTGCATAACTAGAGCTAAAGGGGCAATTTAGAGCGAGTTCTTTCTACCAAAACATAGCTTAATGCTTTGGAACTAAGTTAGAGAACTACATAAATGAAACGTGTTGTTTTGTAAAGACCGCGTTAAAAATCATGTAACATAGTATATTTTTGTAATTTTAAATATGTAGTTCAGCTAGCTATATTTAAATAATACTGCATTTTTAACCTATGCGATGAAAAACAAAGAGAATCAGCGACTAAATAAATGCTCCTGACAGCAATAAATCTATAATTTACTTAATAAACTACGATTGCTTTGACAATTTAACGAGCGCCTAAAGCAGTCGATTATATTATCTGCAGTGGGTATCGTATCGACTAAGCAGATTGGTGACCATTTTGGTAGAATATTAACGGTAGGCAACGGCGTGCATTATAATTCCTGTCGCGACAACATTTAACGACCTTATTCAGCATTCAAGGCGACCACAGTCCGACGCAGGTTTAGCTAATTGTCTGTGGCATGTGATGTCTCGAAGCGACTTGATTTATCGATAATTGACCGTTGTGGTAGGTATTATCTAAATTAATGTTATGATGATCATTGAGCTCGTTCAACATCAGGCTAATTTAATTTTTTATCGATTAAGTTTTAAACTGAACATTTTGGCCCAGATTTAAATAAGTTACTAAGGAAAATACAGATTTTCTTGACTCTTTAACTTTGCTTAAGGTTTTAGGTCACATGGTGACTCGCAGGATGTCATTTACGCAACAACAAAAAATCTAAGGACAAAGCTGCGCTGTAAAGGCTTTATTCAGTAGGGCACAAAGTTCTCAGTATAACCACCACACTGTGGCCTCATAAGCCGTTTACCGAGGAACACTAAACCACAGGATTCACCCGCACTTCCTTTTTACCTGCCTACATTCTTCCGACTTCAACGGCTAAAGTACGCATACAAAATAAAAATGTTGGCACGGCAAATTATACTAAATAAGACTCACATATCCGCATGAATGCATGGTAAACTATAAGCTATAGAGTTGTTTATTTGTAGACAACAAATACCTGAGTTATTTAAAACTACCAGACGATAACTAACTAGCAGAGAGTAGTGACGCAGTTTCCCTTATTTTCCATGCAAGGATATGCACAATTGCACATAGCACTTTATTTTAATACCGAGACCCGCATGAAAATAAACCAAATGAATGTGCAATGAAATTCCGTTTCATATTCCTTCCTTAACTTAGAACACGACGCAGTCAGGCAGGGCTAGAACAAGTCTTAGTACTTGCACTCGGTTAGCCACGCCCATCCTGTGCTCGCGTATCGATGCATCGATATAATTTACGCGTAGGTACTCGATTATCGATATTTGAATCGATATAGTAATCGGAACGCTGCGTTCATCATTTGGCCAGTGACCCGTGCCATGTGTTTCTTTCATTCTGAGTTTGCATTTTGTTTTTGTAACTGGCGACTGGACGTCCCGCAAGCGTGGTAGAGCTTTCTAAATTCAAAATTTCTCTGACGTCATAACTATGAAAGCACAGGCTTGATGTAGTTTTTTTTTTTTAATTTGACGATATCATCAATGATTTCAGTTTGCTTTAATTCATTATGGGAATAGGTACCCACACAATATTTATAAGCTTACGTCGAGAAACAATCTCTGCTCACTTCGGGAACTTTGGCTCTTATAATTTGCTTAACTTTTTTATAAATCGACATAAAACTTATGTTTTTTTTTTGTTACAGATTTTAACTGAAGAGTGCTTGGATAGCTGAACGAGGCCATAGGTAGGTACGTGTTTATTTACTTACAAGGTTATTATTTCATAGCATTTAGGTCTTGCAGATCTTGTTTTTGTCATGCAGAACCGAGAAAATGAAGAAAATAAAGAAAGAAAGTCGGTCAACTTAGGCTGCACCATGATGGTTATTTTTAAAGATTAATAATTCAATCGTTGTAGTACATAAACATCTAATGGGAGAACATCAAATGAACCAAGATCTCAAAGTACTGATTGCTTATGAGTAGGTAACTTGCGCGATGCCCAATAACAGCGAAAAACACAGAAAGATACACATAATTGCTACCAACAAACAATAATAATACTTCATGTGTAGATATGTAAATAATTGTTATAATATAAAATACTTGACACCATAATCTAATAATAAAACAATGAATACCTAAACGATAAATTCAACCAGGAGATATTTAGGTATATAAATATTCACTATATTAAATTAACCAGCAAACATTAATATCTATGTGGTTACCGAGTATATTATATTAATATAACATTTGCATAACATGTTACATAGGTTCTCTGGTCCACATAATCCTCGCCGAGTTTCTTGGAAGAAACTTCATAATTAAGTAGGTATATCTATCGGTAAATCAAGAAAAACATTTGAATTTATATTAACTAAAACAAATCATATTTAGCTACTTCAGAGGCTATAGACAAAATCCCTTTTCTGTAAGCGTTAACGCCAACGGAAAGATCAAATTGTATGGAGTTGACATTAGCTTTAGAGATGTCACGTGACTGCTGCTGTCAACTACATACAATTTGATCTTTCCGTTGGCGTTAACGCTTACAGAAAAGGGATTTTGTCTAGGCCCCCAGCTCTATGATTGCTAGCGGGACAAATTGTTTGAAACATTTTTGGATTTAAATATTATTTTTATGAATCATGAATAAAGATGACCCTAACATTAGGTAGGTACCTCTATGATGACGGATATTGGTTTCGCAAGAATGACGTACGATATGTAGGCCTACATTATCGTACTTAATGAATTTTTTGATTTATTATAACACAAACCAAACTTAGGAACTTTGTCTATCAGAAAAGTTCTTTTGTAGCCCCCACACTGGAAGCCTGACCAAAACTGTACATTTCAGAAGCTTTTTAACCGACGATAAAAAAGGAGGAGGTTCTCAATTCGACCCGTACCTATATTTTTACAGCTTATCTTAGCAATTTTGATTTCTTGCTCCAAATAACATCAAAGTTTACAAAGATATGACTACCTACTGCTCCAATTGAACAGACTTGTGGTATATAGGAGACAAGGGCGGCCAAACCCTATAATTAAGGATACTAGGCTATTTATTTTAAATTTCCTATGATCCTTAAACACTGACCGAAATATCTAGAAATATTACAATGATTGTCATTGCGAGTAGGTAAATAAATTGCGCATGACACTGTAACAGGATAGCATTTGCAGTGCCTATGTAGTACATACCACAGATATGTGCCGAGGGGAAAATTATCTGTCATCTATATTACACATGAATTATTTATATTATGTGTATTAGTTCCGTACTCGTATTATCCTAGGTTTCTTTTGTATTTTCCGTTTATGTATTGTTATGTCTGCGGTATGTTGTATCTTGTATTGCACAAGTAAACCATGTTCATTCCGATGGAAATTTTCGGGAATTCCCGAAAATGACGTCTAGCATAAATGTTAACGTAATTAAAAAACTTTAAAATAAATAAAATTCCTAATAAGGGTTTTATTTAAAAAATCCTAAATTTAGAATTATTATCAAAAACCAGAATACGAGAGATTTACCTTATGCATGATATTTTGGGTTTTTTAAAAGTTCTTTTAAGTTGCGAAACAAAAAAAATAACCCATACAAGAAACACGTTATCAAAATGAGCGACTCGTTCATTAAAACATAATATCCGTATATAAACGGTAATCTTAGCACATTATTTGTGATGAAACCAAGTAAGATCCCAATGCCGTTGTTACTTAATCGTAAACACACCATTACCTTCATCTGTTCGTTAGGCACTAAATCACGTCCGACCAAGCAACAGATGAATTGAAATTACACAGAATAAGCTGCGTATAGTAAGTAGGTACCTAGCTAGACATTTGCGCGAAACTTTCACCACAATCCTAGACTTGAATTCCTAAATAAATTTAAAAAACCCGACACCAAAAACACATAACTGAAAAGAGAAAAACAAGCATTAGGTATAATTTATAGAAGTTTTGTATCGCAGGCAGATATTAGTGTTTAAGTAAATTATAATATAATAAATTAACTAGCAATCTCATTATTCTTAAAACTAATATGAATACATAAATTAAGTAGAGCTTAGCAGAGAGGATTTCCCCGTAACGTAGGAACAAAATTAATCATCTAAGGGCTGATTTTACCAAAGTCAGATATCTTTTATCCGTGGAATAAACATGGCATCTGACGGTTTTTGTATGGAAAAACTGTCAAAAATTCAAAATTAATTCGAAGGATAAGACTTATACTCGGTATAAAAGTATGGTGAAATTCGCCCTAAGAATACAAAATACGTAATTTATCCGGTCAGAAAAACCAAACGTCTTTATGTAGCGCCGATCGGAGAATGGATTTCCCCGATTGGCCCACGCACTAAGCAGAAAACTTGTTACAGTTTAAATTAAATTCTTGATATGTAACGTCACGACACGATTGATTTAGGTCAGTATTATTAAAATATGTCAGTCCGCCAGACACGGGCTTATGCATTTTTGCACGCGCCATCGCGTCACTTCAGCAAGGCGGCCCCCGGCGGCGATTGTATGCAAACTAAATCATTCATCTAACTGCGTATGTTTTATACTCGTATGTTTAATATGCAGTGCCTCGTCCAAGTCGCTTTCGGTATCGTTATTCGACATTGTTCGTAAAGTCAGCTCGGGCCATGCAAATACGCATTAATGATTTATGTTAGGGATGGGCTTATTATGTATCCGTCTTCGTGTTGAGACCGCGAGTCCGCAACCCGTTGAATGGACTTCGCGTGACCTACAGATTATGTATGCTTCAAGGAAAAAGTGAATGACGAAAGAATATGACGTATGTTGCAGGTACTAGTATCGAGATTTGTATGATGTCAGTATTTTTTAAACCGCATAACTCAATACCCGCATAGTAGGAGACTATTATGCTATGACGTAGATTAATCTGTTACCGTTAATCTGGAATCACCATATCACTACCTACCGTGATCGTCACATCGTTTGCAGAGAACTTTATGAACAATGGGGAATTCACATACCTAGTATTTTTTAAGAATTTTAATTTTTTTCTTATAACAATGCCATCAAAACTCACATAATAACAATGTGATCCAGTTGCATAATATGTAGTCCACTAAAATAACATTGAACTTTAATACATTATAGCCTATACCTATCTAGTCTGCCTCTATAAAATCCCTACAAAACCCAGCACGCGTAGCATGACGGTTTGTCGACGGAAGAATAAACAAAATGACAGACAAACAATCACAATCTGTCATTTTGTCTATTCTTCCGTCGACCAAACCCGTTTCTACAGTGATCATGCTACGCGTGCTGTACATTTCTGGGGAGTAATGACAGTGCATTGTTATGTCTAGCTTTGACATAATGAAGAAGGAGACAATTTCGTTTTGTATTACGCGGCTTAATATAGAAGTATGAGTAAGGAATGTAATCTTATCTATCAGAACATATAAATGTTAATCATAGTAGATATCTAATGAAGGATGCGACTTCCTAATATAACGACAGCTTATCGAACTGGTAATCCGATTTTATGATAGGAAGTCTTATATTGCACTTTACTCCTACAAGGATGGTAGCTCATCGACAATTCCCATGGTGGTCTAGGACATCAAGAAAATTTTATTTTATTTGGACTCGAAACTACTCTTCTTTATCATGTCAGTCCATCTTCGGTTTTCCCCTACTTATACATACAGCCATTCATACTCAAAACCTTCCTCAAATGTAGGTATTTAAATCTATCCTGCACATAACTTGGCTGAAATAATTAATTTGAATGAGAAATAGGTAATAACAATCAGTCCATGTTCGTTATCCTTAGTTAAATCAAGCATGTCCATAATAGTAACGCACTATTATGTACATGCTTGATTTAACTAAGGAAGGATGTAGGTAGAGGAAACAATAAATGAAATAGGAGCGTACAACGTAGCGTTCTGTAGTTTCAGCATTTTCAGCGAATTCAAACCAAAGAAAAACAGTTTGAGTCAGTCAGTAAGTAGTACCGAGAACGCTGTCTCGGTGACAATTTCATTAGCACTCAAATCTATATTAATAAAATTATAAACAGGTATTTGTGAGTTTGTATGTAGGAGGTACTGATCCGATTCCGAAAATTCTTTCACTAATGCGAAGCTACTGTTAAAACAAGATATAACACGCCAACCAAGTCGCGGGCAGAAGGTAGTTGATAATAATATGATGTCTCTGCTTACCTCCGATCAAATAAACTTTAGTCAGATCATCAGATGTTTCCCCTTCTTTCTATAATTAGTACTTACAATCAAATCGTTGGATGTGAACGAGTCGTAATTATCTGAAAGACATTATGTCACCATCAAGACGACACACTTGATTGACGACCGTCCATTGTTTTGTATCCCGTGTTTATCACATCACGTTGACTTGACAATAACTGAGCTTACTCAGCCGATATAATTACTAATCTCAACTTGATGAAGAAAGTTTTCAGTCACATAAAATACAATAATGAATTATTTATGTGGTGAGTTGGTACTGTCTATCTCAGAGGGGTTTCGGATCAATCTTTTGGGAAGTAACGGTACCCCCTTCAATGTGCAGATGGTGACCACGGGATGGTTTACTGTTCAGTTCCTATAAACAAAAACGAATCGTTTTCCTTACCAATGGTATCATTTTTTATTGCCAAACTGGGCATATAAATAGATTCGTAAGCTAATTTTACATGTGGTAGCTACTTCCCTATGGGAGGGTTTACTATGCAAAGCTATGAGGTGGATACGAGAGTCTTCATTTTAACCAATAACGGTCCGTAAATTATAGGAATCGAAAGCCCAGGCTCCTTTTGAAGGTTTCCTCCCCAAAAACAAAAAAAAAGGTGCTGTCTATGTATCAAGATTAAACAGTATTTTTTTCAGAGTAATTTCCTATTATTGTTTTATTTTTCCTCCCTTAATAAAACTGTAGCCCAGTAAGCCATTTTAAATGCTTTCTGCCAGATCTCCTTTTCCTTTCCCCCCTCAGTCCTAAAAGATCAAAGTAATAACGTTTCGTGTACATACTTCTAAATTTAAAAAAAGTTCAATAGCCTGTCCTGTTAGAAGTCTTTAACAATAATTTAATGTTTTTGTAATGTTTTTTTTTAAGAATCATTTAAAAGGTTTTTCAGACGTCTTTCAAAACTATGTGATGTTCTTTATATAATTGTATGAAAACAATAGCTTATTATTGCAAAATATTTAAAATATTGTTTATATAATTTTATTTATATTAACCTAACGTAAATTAAACATGAATAATAAGAGATTCTACCTCATACTTGAATCATGAAGCATCTCATACGCATATTATAATAATATAAATTCAAGGCGGACTAGAAAGACAAGATGAAAGCAGGTACCTGCATAGGTACATATAGTACCTACACATCTGTTTTAATGGCGCCTTTGTGTACCGTATACATCGTTCGGTTATCTTATCACTTATCAGGGATATAGAGATGCGGTCGCGTCAATTTGATAGTGCTCAACAGCTAACATTGTGTTCCGTTCACCTCTTCCACAATAAAGGTAAAAATCAATTAACTGCCGTATCAGCGATTTTACGCAATGTTTTTGACAACAACAGAATCAAGTGATAAGATTTTGAATTCCGTAAATTTTTCTCTTAGGACTCTAATGCCATACTATTGACGGGACACAATACGATCGGCGTGACCTCGGCTTGTAAACAAACATCAAACTAATGTTTTAGCACCACGTGAATCATCGTCATCGCTCCGAAAAACCGAATTGTGGTGTCGGAATTAAAATATAAAATGGAGTTAGTCTGTTGGCGATCGGGCGCCGCGTAACACGTCTCCACAAACAGCCGTCAATCGCGTTACCTCTCGTGATCACGTAATTATCTCGCGACAAATATATTCCCTTCGCTGTGACAATCAGACAGTCAACATAATCTCGAACGTTATTGTGCGCCGTGACTTATTGTGTTGTGGATGTGAAAGTGCTACGACTTTCTACAATAAACTAGTGCGAAACTTGTCTAGTTATATGAATTAAGTACCTATTGATATAAGCGAGACTCAATCCACTTGGAGCATTAAATATAATGTAAGTAGTATCTATCTGCTCGTACAGTCGTACACAAAGTTGTAAAGTTATAATAAAGTGAAGCTTTCATACAACGTTGTAGAACATGAACTTTGATTCCGAATAAGTAGACCTGTATCAAGACAGCTAATTGTTAAAAACTCTACTTTTGGGAAAAACTGTTGAAATAATAACTTTACACTCTTTCTGTATGTTTTTCCGAAAAGTAGAGTTTAAAGTTATAAAATAACAATAGCTTGCCTCGCGAACTGTAGAAGGAAAAAGGAAAAACATATTGAATAGGATAATAAAGTCTTGGCTGTGAATCAAGGTGACCATTTTGAATTTTATAAATTATTTTGTTTTAAAGGTTACCAACTAGTAGGTATCCAATTGTTTTTTAATATTTGTGGGGACTCTACCTAACCCGCTCTACTGCTTTACCATTCTACCTTATAGGAACTATTTCTATAGATTATAATATCCTTCAATAAGTCCTGTCACACAAAGTAATCTCACAAAGTAGAACGTTTTATAGCAATGTGTTGAATGAAGTCACGACACAGACCGACAGATGGACAAAGCGCAGATAAGATTTCACGCGAACAAAGCTACACCATCTGCGCACCGTGTGTGTATTAATTGGATACACAATGAAGATACATGTAGGAATATCATATTATATTAGGCAGAGAATACCTACTACACCAACATAAACACATTATGCGTTATCCAAATCCTAACTATAATCCATATCTATATCTATACTAATTTTATAAATTCGAAAGTAACTCTGTCTGTCTGTCTGTCTGTTACCTTTTCACGCATAAACCAATGAACGGATTTCGACAAAATTTGGCAAGGAGATAGATGGCATCCCGGGGAAGGACATAGGGTACTTTTTATCGACATACCACGCGAGCGAAGCCGCGGGCGGAAGCTAGTAATTATTATAAATGCGAAAGTGAGTTTGTTATCAAATTTGGCATATGGACAGACCATGACCTGGAATAGGACATAAGATACTTTTTATCCCGATATGCCCACAAGATCGAGACTTATGCGGGTGAAACCGCGGGACGCAGCTAGTTTATTATAATGTTTTGCGACCTATCCATTCTAGGGAAAAACACGCACACGGCACACGTGTTATCTGTTGGCATAAAATAACGGTCAAAAGCACTATTTTGCAAATGTTGTTTTTCATTGTTCTGGGTGAAACAACGTTATGTTACCATAATTTTAGCTCGCCAAAAACGCTATTACAGAAAGAAACCGTTCAAACCATTGTTTCTTACTACAGTTATTTGTAAACGTGATAACGCATGTTTTTTTGGTGTTTGGAGAAAATTTCTTAATTGATGTAATATTTGATTTGGCCAAGGAAGTAATTTGATGTTTTTGTTGTTTTCAGAGTTCGCTACGAGATGGGGGCGAGGTCCCGGGAGTTGTTTCTGCTCCTGGCAGTGTGTGCGCTGGCACTCAGCGAGTCCGTGAACAAGGTCGCCGACGACAAGAAGAAGGAAGACGTCGACAACTTCCTGTTCCAGTACGACGACTTCGATGCGGCCGATGACCAAGAAGTGCTGTACAATGAGAACAGACCGTGCCCAAGGGACTGCATATGCACTGTATCCCAAGGATACAGAACAGCCAAGTGCGATCGTCTTGAAATCGGCACACAGAAGTTCGGGGATGACATCACTGACCTTGTCATTGAAAACGCCGACTCGCGGTTCCCCATCCAGTTGACAGACTTCATCTTCAAGAAACTCGGTCTCCACCAGATTACAACCGTAAAGATTGTAAACAGCTCGATCGATTTTGTTGGACCTAATGCATTCCACGGCCTTCCTAACCTGTATGCAGTTAATTTGTCGAACGACAGACTGAAGATTTTACACCCAGAAACGTTCGCACATAACAAAAAGTTAGTACTGCTGACACTCGCCAATAATCCACTGAAGTTCCCCGCCGCAGACTCTCAAGATTATTTCTTAAATACCTCGTCAATTCAAGAGCTTGATATTTCTTATTGTAACATGAAATACATCGCTGCGAATACGTTCAACAACATGCCCGGTGTGATGTACCTGAACCTCGCAGGCAACAACCTGTCCAACATGGATCCTAACACATTCAAGAAGTTACTGGACTTGGAGGAGCTCGACCTGAGCGACAATGACATTAAATCGTTGCCCGATGACATCTTCTCAGAGAACAACGAGCTCGCCACTCTTCACATTTCAAGGAACCCTGTGGATACCGTATACGGACTGCAGATCTCAGACTTGCTCACTCTTAACGCTGGACAAACTGACATTCGATTTGTTGGACCCTCCATGTTCAACGGTATGACTTACATTGCCAATCTCAATCTCAGTGGTAACAACATTGAAAAGATCCACAACCAAGCATTCCACAAACTAGTAGAACTAAACTATCTCGACCTTTCTTTCAACGATCTTGACTTCATTTCCAACATTCTAATCAAAGAAAATATTGAACTAGATATCTTCAAAATCTCAAACAATCCCAAGTTGAAACACTTACCCGCTGAAGGGTTCGAATGCTCTGTTGATCAATTTAACATTTACTTGTTCGATGCATCCCACTGCGGCCTTGAGGAGGTGTACGACAACTCTTTGAGGACTTTCTCAGCTTTATCTGTGATTAATTTGTCTAACAACGAAATCAAATCCATTGGAACTAAAGTTTTCACAATGTGCCCCAAACTGGTTGAAATCAACCTTTCGTTTAACCAACTTACAACATTGGACTCGAAAGTTTTTGAGAAAAATAACGAACTCGGCAAATTATACCTCCAAGGCAATCCACTGAAAGTACTTAACGCAGAAGTATTCGTTCATACGCCTATGATTACATACCTGGACATGAGCCACGCTGAGTTGACTTCATTATGGAAAGCAGACAAGAACCGCTCACCAACACTCCTCAGTAATTTGACATTCCTTAACGTTTCTCACAATCGTATCACTGAGATCAAACAGACTGAACTCGATCACTTAAACAAACTTAACGCACTGGATATCAGCAACAACCCACTTGCTTGCAGCCACGACTTTGAGAACCTTATGACTTGGTTGAGCAAACGTAAAGTGTCCCCTAACGGGAGCGGAAGCAACAGCATCGCAAATCTAGCCAAGGACACAAAAGAAGACGACGTGGGCACTTACAGCTGGGAGTTCCTCACCCGCAAGACTTGCGGAAGTGCCGCCGTACATCCCGTGGAGCCTTTGCCGCCCGTATCAGATGAGGAGATTTGGGAGAGAATTGATACCGACACAGAGGGTAACTTTGATCTAAAGAACACATTAGATGACGGTAAGGTAGCTGCTCCAAAAGACATTTCCTTAGATAATGACATGATTGATGATCAAGGCAAAGATGGCGATGATGATGATGATGACGACGCAGCGGACGACGGCGACGACGAGGAGGACGAAGACGATGACGACGCCAGCGAGGACTACGACGAAGAGGAGGACGACGTCAACCTTGTAGTTAAACTTATTGAGAAGAACGCCACCAAGCCAGTCCCACGAGTCAACGATACAACTTCATCACCGATTAACGACGTTCAAATTAATATCAAATTACTTGAAAACGAAATTAGTGATGCAGAATCAACGGGAACTTTATACTTGGAAGCTTCTACTAACATCGAGGAGGAGCATAGCCACTACGGATACTTGTGGCCGATTTCAATCGCCATTTTCGGAGCGCTGCTACTGCTCATTGTCATCGCTAAGGTCGTGATGCTGACTTGCACCAAGCGGACCAAGCAGGTTAGATATAACAGTGCCATAATTGCGGCTATGAGCCAGCCGGGGCGCACGAAGAAGGACTGCGGGCTGGTGTACCAGCAGCTGACAGAGGACCTGGCTAGCCCGGCCACGCCCAAGCTGAGTCGCTACACGCCGCTGCACAGCGTCACGGTGAACGCGTCCAACATGTCGTACGAGAGCAGTCCGTTCCACCACAGCAACATCGTGCCAGAGGCCGTCTGAGCCACGCAGAACAAACACGTACATATGTCAGAGTTAAAACTCTATACTAACAACTGCGTTAACTCTTACATAAGCAGTAAGTGATAGTTGTAAGCGCTAGTCACAGCCGAATACATATCTAACAAACATTTCTTAGTACAGTGCCTTTATGATCACTCTCGAACAATCGCGACAATGTTTTCAATCTAGCGCTTTCTGAATATTAAAGTAACAAATGAAGTCAAATTACAACAAATTAATTTAAGATTATACATATTATATATTATACAAATTAGTTGATAGGTTTATTTTATGTACTTAAAATTATTAAAAATTAAACACTAATAATTGTTGTTTACTTTCAGTGATTCCAACCTTTACCCGTCTTCTACTAAAATATAAAATAGAATAGACTTAAACTATGAATAAAAGTGGGTATTAAAACCAAATACATTTATTCAAAATAACTTTGTAACAACTTGATTTCTTAAGACCCCTTATCAAATATAAAAATAGATTTACAACAATAGAGACTACGTGTTATCACAACAATATACATTTATACACTTAAATATTTACATAAATATCCGAAACCATACAGTAAAATAATTTTCCACGTATTTACATATATAAAGTATATAATTACAGTTTCTACAAGCTGCTAACTATTATTATTGACAACTTGCTTTACCTCAATAGATGGTTAGTGAATCTTCTAGCAGTTTAGACAAATCCTCTTCCGTTTGTGGCAACGGAGTCATACTCAATAGTCGTTTCTGAAACAAAAGAGGTTTAAATGTCAATTTGATTTCAAAAGATACTATCCTCCTTGCTAATATTGGATGCAGGAATTCAGTCGACTGGTAGAAAAAACGCTAACGACAAAATAATTATTGAGGAAACTTTTTAATACACCCAGCTACATCATAATTGTCAAAGACCTTTGGAGAAGCCAGCTAATCTCTAATAATGATAGATGATAGGGTTTACTTCTTAACGTTTTTTTGACGTTTAAACTTATCTTAACTCTAAGAAACGTGTATAAATATAAAACCTAGAATGTCTTCTTGTTTCATTTATAACCTATTTGGTTCTCAGAATATTAACTGCACCCATAACTTGTCATTTAACAAAGAATGACGCTGCTTATCAGATGACAGATAATGTCAACAAGATTCTTGACACAATTCATTAGTCAACTACGTAAATGACCCATCATCTACCACAGCTTTTCTAAATACACGTACACATACACACGCCTTTTTCCCATGCAATATATATGGTAAGCAGAAATAATAGAACGCCACCTGAGACGATCCTTACATACTCCTTTATTTAAAGTCAAAGTCAAAGTCAAATAATTTATTTCAAATAGGCACATACAAGGCACTTTTGAACGTCAAAAAAACAAAGAAATAAAACTGATTCTAGTTGCCCCTTCTAAAAGGTAGTTTTCGTATAGAGAAGAATGGGCAAGAAAGCCCACCGTTTCTCTTTTAAAAAATAAACATTTTTTTAAAGAATATTTTGTATACATCAATTACATATTATATGTAAAGACGATGCACCTAAAATAAGATTACTGTACCACAATAGGTAAAAATAATAAAAAAATGGAGCAATGACAATTTAACAACTTATCCAAAATGAATTAAATAAAGTTACCTGAGGCAATGCTCCTTTGACTAAATCAGGGATATCTCCACTGGTATATCCGAGGGTACTAAGTCCATTTTCAATCTTCATCTTGTCCATATACTTGAGGATGGTGTCTGCTAACACTGAGCCAGCATCAGCTTCCTTGACATTTGAGACATCAGTGCCGAGAATGTTGGCGGCTTCCAAATGTTTGGCTGGATCACTGGGCCCGGTGAAGCGGAACACTGCGGGCGCTGTCATCACGACTGACAGACCGTGCGGGATGATTGGATCTGAACTGGAGTAGGTCATATTTTAATTCACAGTAAGTACCTACAACTTTTTTTATTTTATTTTTTTATTTTAGCCTACACTGTCCCACTGCTGAGCAAAGGCCTCCCCCAAATCCATCCAAACATCTTTTTCCAGGGCCACCTTGATACTACTACGAGGGCTCTTTATTATTTTGCGCATTGCGCTAATTCGAGCAGACGAATTTACTGATATTGGAATCCTTCGCATTGTGATTGAAAGTGTTTTGTGTGTGCAAGCGAAACATCGTATGGAAAGTGGTTACCACGGTCTGTAAAGACCCTGCAACATCAGTGGGTCAAAGTTGAAATGTCTCATGTGTCCATAATTTCTCCGACACCTGTGCCTTTCAAACCGGAATACAGCAATCTTAGGCGGCAGAATTAGATAGTAATCTATTGAAACTGCAAATATTATTCTAATAATTATGATTGTACATCATTTTGGACTACCAGTAATTATAGGGTACGTTTTGTCCACAGTTTCTTATGCATTCCAGCAGGCGTAGCATGAGCACCGTTTTGTCGACGGAAGAGTAGACAAAATTGACGTTTCCTGTAGACAGTAGACAGAACGAGACGGCAGCAAAGTAGAAAGAGTCAACTGCACTTTTTACGAAATTCACTCTTTTACATAATTCGACTCAGAATTCTTTGTTTTATCATAGGATTTATCGGTTGTCAGTGTGATTTTGACAGTAAGGATAGAAAACTTTCTTCCGAAATAATCTACATATAAAAAGACCTAGACAAAGATCGTTAGAAATGAAAGACAAAATGACAGATTTCAACGGTGGATGTCAAAAATGAAGAAACTGAAGGTACTATCGCGATCCTCAAACTCAAAAAGACCGTGTTAAATTCTAGTCTACGAACTGCTTGAGAGAAATACAGGTGGCATAATCAAGTCAATGCCTTATCGTCGATTCATTCAATCTTAGTTCAACAATTTCAATAGTTCGGAAGCAGGTCGACGGGCTATTGTCTCGAAACCGTAAGAACACATTTCTTTCTGCTCACAATTGACGTGAACGGTAAACATCTGATAATATCCATGTTTTTTTTACAAGAATTGGCACTTGTTTTGGTCTGAATAGGTCACCGTTTTCAGGTTACCGTGACCGTAACATTAATTTGCTAGTTAGAAACTACAGTTTAAAGAGAACCTATTAAAATTGAAACAATACAAAAGTGAATAATAGTGGCCGAGGATTGAGGTCAGTGGAGTGCAAATGACGAGGTATGTCCAGCTGTGAACTAAATCTAGATAAGTGTTTTTGTACATGAAGCTCAGACCAACAAAAATTGATAACTGAAGGTAATAAAAAAAAACCTTTTTTTTTAATTTATTCTGTTCTTTATCGAATATGCATTGTAACTTGAATGTGAGGCAGTTCCTAGTGTTTTCTATACTTTACTGTTCAAATTCAAATTCTTGATTGCGAAGTAAGTGTGCAGAATTTGGAGATGATAACAATAGGAACTTAGTTGCCTGTAAAGGCATTGCAAATTGGTTATAAATTAAACATTTCACATACTCAATATTCCAGTTATACAGTCTATCATTATGTTTATGGTACTGTTTATGGTAAATATTTGACTAAGGGCTGATTTTACCAAAGTCAGATACCTTTTGTCCGTGGAATAAAATGGCGTCTGACAGTTTTTGTATGGAAAAACTGTCAAAAATTCAAAATTTATTCGCAGGATAAGACTTATACTCGGTATAAAAGTTTGGTGAAATTCGCCCCAAGGGCCGGTTGGTCAAAGTTATTCCATTAATTCGTGAAACAACGCTTGTTTTTGATTTGACGATAGTTAGCGCCATTTTTGACGTTTACCCGTGCGTAAAGTGGACGTGAAACAACCCGCCCTTAGTATCTACTTAATTAAAAATCTTAAAATCACTGACAGGTAAGTAACGTACAGGCTAAACCTGGGCCTAGAATCATGAAATTTTGCACGAGAGTTTCTTTTATTATGAACGTGAGCACTGAGGAAGGAGTTTTAAAAATTCATCCCCTAAAGGGGTTCAATAGGGGATGAAAGTTTGTATGGAATCGTCGTTATTTTTACCGATGGGAAACCCCATCGGGTACACAGCTTGTTTACAATAAAAGGTAAAACCATGAATAATTATATTATTGTTAAACTAAAGTTCAAAACAATTGTCAAAACCACAGAGAATACCGACATTCCAAAGTAAAAAAGACATATTACTCAAAACTCTAATCAAAAGGTCTGTCATTATTCATCACTTAATTATTATTTGGTCTACCCTCTCGGCACTCACTCGGCTTAATTTCTTGGTTTGTTGTTTTCATTTTCTCTTAATATCGATGGATTGTTTGAAAAAATGAGATGAGCTCGTGGCTAAGTAATAACAGCCATACGGGTAGATCTATCAAGTTAAGCTACGCTTGCCGGGGTTAGTCCGTGGATGGGTGACCATCTTTACAGAGAGCACGTTAAGCCATTGATCCCGGCTGTCATTCGTGGATCTTTGACAGTCGTTACGGGTCGTCAGAAGCCCGAAAGGCTGATAACCAGTCTTACCAAGGGGTATTGTATTACTCGGTTACTAGGTTGTGGAGGTCAGATAAGAAGTCGCTCCATGTAATATACTCGCATTCAGCTGCATCCGGTTAGACTGGAAAAGGACCCCAGCATAGTTGGGAAAAGGCTAGGCAAATAGTTTTTTTTTAAATGTTATTTAGGGCTGATTTTACCAAAGTCAGATATCTTTTATCCGTGGAATAAAATTGTCGCTTGACATTTTTTGTAAGGGCAACCTGTCAAAATTCAAAATTTATTCGCAGTATATGACCTATACTCGATATAAAAGTTTAGTAAAATTCGCCCTTTGCCGGAAAAAGGGTGAGAACTGAGATGTCATACAGTGCCGACCCGATCACCGAGGATGGTGATCCTAGCTAAAAGAAGTCAAAGGCATAGAATATGTTAATTCATCAAATCTTCTCGTATCACTATGTCAAATTATTCACACATTTACCTACCCATAATCTTTAGGTACAAATGACTTCACGCCCCCTGCAATGGGGTACGCGAGTCCGTGGCACAGATGCACCCCTGCGTTGCCGATGCCGACGCCAGCCATTGTCGCCGCCAGGTGCATGCAAGAACGCGCCTCGATGTCATCAGGGTTATACACCGAGCGGGCGAAGTACTTTTGAAGGGTCTGAGAAATAAGCATTTGTTTTATACTAAGGCAGGTAAGGTAGAAATGTAGAAGAGCCGAAGCTTCAAAGCAGAATATCTTTTGGGAGCCGTCACGCCTGGCAGACTTTTTAATGACTGCAGTGCAAAATCATCAGCACGCGTAGCATAAAAACCATAGAAACGGGTTTTGTCAACGAAGGAATAGACAAAATGACAGATTATGATTGTTTATCTGTCATTTTGTCTATTCATCCGCCGACAAAATCCGTTTCTATTGTGGTCATCCTAAGCATGCAGGACCCAGATGAATGTTGTATGCTTTTTAACACGTTGAATTAGGTATTCACAGTGAACTGAATCTAAAAGTGATATTTCTCCACCAACAGGATAGGATTTTCGAGTCATCGATGGCTCTGCTTGATTGATTTTGCAAGTTATAATCAGGAATGTCAAAAGCAATAAATATGCAGATCGTGTGCTCATAAAATTTACTACCTACATGCCAATGCCACTTGACGTTTCCCAGAAAATTTAAGGTGGTAGACTATTCAAATAAGCACTGACATTGAATTAAGTTATAAATAATTTAGTATACTGTCCGACTCCACAAATTAGTAATGAATTACATCCTCCATTTGAGGAGCTCGCGGCTAAGTAATAACAGCCGCTCGGGTCGATCCATCAGGTTAAGCTACGCTTGCCGGGGTTGGTACGTGGATGGGTGACCATTTTCACATATCGAGACTCCTCAGTGCCTCGGAAAGCACGTTAAGCCGTTGCTCCCGGCTGTCATTTGTGGATCTTTGACAGTCGTTACGAGTCGTCAGAAGCACGAAAGTCTGACAACCAGTCTAACCAAGGGGTATCGTATTCCCCAGTTACTGGGTTGTGGAGGTCAGATAGGCAGTCGCTCCATGTAAAATACTGGTATTCAGCTGCATCCGGTTAGACTGGAAGCCGACCCCAACATAGTTGGGAAAAGGCTAGGCATATTGATTTTACATCCTCCATTTGGTGGCATTACTAGAAGATCTATATTATGTTGGTTATTCCACTCAAACCGGTCTCACTAATTACATCGCTGACCGAAATGTTTTTGTCGTGATTCATTTTTTTCCTCTTGATAATACTTAAATCATTCGGCTACTTTACTGACATAGCTTATATGCGTCATGCAATTGAATGCATTTAACTTGAGGAAGGAAAACCTTTGAATAATGTCTCTGTTATGGTCTGAATGAATCGATTCATACATGTACCTATGTTTGTAATTCTTATGTATTTTAACGATTCCTGTATGGTCAGGATATGTTCCGCTAAGGCTAAAAATAGCAGTTACTAAGTTGTCGTCGATATGACACGCTTAGCAATATTAGTAGCGCTGTTTAATTTTTTTCTCAGTCCATATTTTGTAACAGACAGTGATGTAAACCGATGACGGCGGTGAACTACTAGGTATGAATAAATCGATGTTCCCGCATTGTACCTAATGACGAAATATATTTGTGTAATATGATGCAACGAAAATGCAAGTAATTTCATCGTTATTAGTCTGGGTTGCAGTAAAACATCTAGCCAGTGATCAGTAATAGCATATTAAATTAACATTATCAGTAATTAATGTTATTAATATATTATGCAATTACTGATCACGGTAGATTGGAAAACCTGCCTTTAACACTCCTTTTAATTATAATAAAGGGGATTTTTATTTAATAGATCCTGGCGCGGCGATGTCCTTCATCATCATCAGCAGTCCACAGCTGGACATAGGCCTCTGATCTATACTCTCATCCAGCTGTTACCAGCCACACTGCGAAGATCGTCGCTCCACCTAGCCTGAGGGCGTGCTACCTTACGTTTGCCGATTCGCTGTCTCCACTCAAGAACACGTCTACCCCAACGTCGTCGTCGTCGTCCGCCATCTTTACAATCGATGTTTTAATAATAAAAATGGTAAAATTTACTTCTACTATTGCCCGAATTACAGCAGCAGCATTCGATTTTCTTTGCTACCTTCGCTACTGGGCAAAGGCTTCTCCCAAGTTATTCAGGGTATGCTTTTCCTGAACTATTTCAAACCAGCCGGTAGCCGCCGATAGTACGTATCAAGGTTATCTCGCCACATATTTCTTGGCAAGTAGTACACAAACAAGGCCTTGTATTTTGTTTCATTATTTCAACAATATTTCTGGGCGTCGGCGTCGTGTCGGTGATAATTAAATTATAAAAAATAGACAAGGTTTAAGCTTCATGTACAGTGCACATGAAGTTTAAATATCTAATAAATAAAGTTGTCTTACTTGTAAGCAGAATCTGGCCCAGACGTCGGAAATAGGGTTGCTGCCCTGGTACGTCGGTCTCAGCGCCGGGTTGGGTGGCGCCGGCCCTCTCTCACTGTATGGCACTGCGGTGAAACTCTCCAGCGCATGGCAGAATATGTCGAAGCCAGAGTAGTTGGATACCTACAATATATTGAATAATTTAGATGGCACAGTTCACGACTAGTAGTCATCTTCCTGCGTTATCAATGGCAGCTTTAAACGTTCCAAACCATTCCTTTTCAATACAAGTATTCTATGGGATTATAATATTAGGAGGACGAACAAAAATTATTACATTATCATTCTTACTTAAGAGTGTCTTGAACTGAGCGTTTTTTCAAAGTAGGCGTTTACGCAACTCTACACTGCGTGTATTTTCGAAAAACTCCTCTACTGCACCAAAGGCAGATGCAAAAGCACCCTAAGTTTTGGATTTTAAAATACATAGCTGGTTACCAAACTCGTCAAAAAAATATTAAAAACACGAATAATACTTAGATGAAGTTGAAGGTTACTTCACACCCAAGCACTTTACTTTAGAACATTTTAACAATTTTTATTTAGGGCTATTTTACCTTCTCGGGCATCGTAAAAGTGTGTAGAGGATCGATCATAGCGAGAATCGGTCGAAGGGCGCCGTGCGAGATGCCAGTCTTAGCGTGTATTGACTCGTAGTCGAAGATGCTGACCCCGGTCGTCTCGCTGCCTGTACCGCTAGTTGTTGGTACTGGGAAAGAAGTTATCTAAATGAATACATTTTTGTATTTCGTGCTTCTATAACATATTCCCTTTAAATTGAGAGGTCTCTTTTGATACAGGAACTGCAAGTACAAGAGCCAGGGCTACACACACACAGATGTTTGTGACTTTGAAATGTAAATATAGAAGAAAAGATTCATGGCATGACTATTTTATATGGTGTAGGTATATAAATTAATATTGTAGCCGTTAGAGCTTATGTTATCTAGGCACAATTAGTTCATAATATTGTTATGACCTATTTTATTATAATGTTGCAGATTGTTAATTAATTAACTGCAAAACAATCAACTTGGCAACTACTAAGAGGGGAGGGCACAGAACAATGGATTGGTTTTATTACCTACTAATAGATAGTGCTGATATAAATTCACTAAAACAAACGTAGATACAAAGAAGCTAAAATCTTAATATATATAAATCTCGTGTCACAATGTTTGTCCTCAATGGACTCCTAAACCACTTAACCGATTATAATAAAATTCGCACACCATGTGCAGTTCGATCCAACTTGAGAGATAGGATAGTTTAGGTAGGGTAGGTAGGGTAGATAGGGTAGGTAGGGTAGGTAGGGTAGGTAGGGTAGGTAGGGTAGGTAGGGTAGGTAGGGTAGGTAGGGTAGGTAGGGTAGGTAGGGTAGGTAGGGTAGGTAGGGTAGGTAGGGTAGGTAGGGTAGGTAGGGTAGGTAGAGTAGGTAGGGTAGGTAGGGTAGGTAGGGTAGGTAGGGTAGGTAGGGTAGGTAGGGTAGGTAGGGTAGGTAGGGTAGGTAGGGTAGGTAGGGTAGGTAGGGTAGGTAGGGTAGGTAGGGTAGGTAGGGTAGGTAGGGTAGGTAGGGTAGGTAGGGTAGGTAGGGTAGGTAGGGTAGGTAGGGTAGATAGGGTAGGTAGGGTAGGTAGGGTAGGTAGCGTAGGTAGGGTAGGTAGGGTAGGTAGGGTAGGTAGGCCAGGTAGGGTAGGTAGGGTAGGGGTAGGGTAGGTACTTAGTGCTACCCGTGCGAAGCCGGAGCGGGGCAGCTAGTAATAATTATAAAATCTATGTGAGTTAGTTTAATCACCACAGAGTGCAAAAATAGTAAGGCCATGACCTATACCATACCATACCATACCGAAGCGATCGTCATGCCGATAAACTCTATCATTTGTCCGGGTTACGTGCCCTCTGGTGGCGGAACGACGCGTTCGTGTTCGGGGCACAAAATTAACGCGACGATTGCTTAAATTAGGAGATGGGGTAAAATGTATGCAGGCGCGGTCCTGGGGGTCATGACCCCCCCAAAATCAGTCAAGCTGTCGACAGACTGAATGATTTACGTACTTTACTAACTAAAAACTGTAGGTACTTGAGCCAGTTGAGCCACAGTGGCATATACAAAAAAAAAAGTTTTAAGAGTACTTGTCAATTAGGTAACCATTTCCCTAAGAATATTCTTCGGCAACAATGGTGACCCCCCCCAAAATCTTGGGCTGCGACCGCACCTGAATGTATGCTGCATATCTAAAACCCAAGCTAATAGAACTATTACTCACTGGCAATCATAGGTTTCAGCTGGACATTAACAGGCTTCCCTTTGCCCACTGGTGCATTGACATAGTCTAGGAGATCAGCATCAGGGTCGGAAGCGTACAAGTTAGCCGCTTTACAAGTATCCATGACAGAACCGCCACCAACTGCCACGTAACTGTCGAAGTCATGTTCCTTCGCGAATGCTATCGCTTCTTTGAAACTGTTGAAGGTAAGAAAGAAATAAGTTTGTAGAGACAGCAAGAGTAACGGTATCTCACTATTTGAAAGAATTTTGTAACAAGACAATTTTAAATTTTCTGTAATGTGAATGTGGCATGAAAGTCAAGATTGGTAAGGTTCATTTCATCATCATCTGCCGAGCCTTTTCCCAACTAAGTTGGGGTCGGCTTCCAGTCTAACCGGATGCAGCTGAATACCAGTATTTTAGATGGAGCGACTGCCTATCGGACCTCCACAACCCAGTAACTGGGTAATACGATACCCCTTGGTAAGACTGGTTGTCAGACTTTCGGGCTTCTGACAACCCGTAACCACTGTCAAAGATGGTAAGGTTCATTTATCCATTGAAATTATATCCCAAGACCAACTAACAAAACTCTTTGTCCTATTATGACATTGAGTTGTTTATTTTAACAACTCAATATCATTATGTGACTAAGTTCAAATTCCATTCCAACCTTTATTTTAAACATTATTATCACTAAAAATCAACAAAGACAAGATAGATAATGCTAAAGTTGATAATTGAGTAAGTGACAATGACTGTAATGTATCTCTGATTCTGAATTCAAGTATAAACTCTCCAGGTAAGCCGGCAAAGAATAGCCGGATCAGTTGTCATAAGTAGTAAAGGATTACCTACTGCTTTTCCAAATTTATTGTTAGCAATCACTTAACAGATTAATCCTGAATAGAAATAGCTGAAAATGAGTAACTTCTCAAACTTACCTTGTATCAGTAGGCTCTACACGGACTTTATCAAACACTTTATAATTGACTCCGTTTCTTGTGAGCGAATCAAGTGTTGCCTTCACAGGTTTCAGAGCAACAACATTGGGATCGGTCATCACGCATACATGCTTTGAGTTCATGTTGACCAAATCCTGGCCAACTTCCCGTGTCACTCCCAATCCATATCGCACAGTTGAACATTTTATCTACAAATGCAGACAAGTAAAAAACATTACAATTTTGCTTGTTCATTATCGAAATCAAAAACGAAAAAAGAAACACATTTGTTGCATGGGAGCCCCCTTAAATATTTATTTTATTCTGTTTTTTAGTATTTGTTGTTAAAGCGGCAACAGAAATACATCATCTCGACAGTGGAGTCTTAGTAATAGGTCTGTTTTACCCTTTGAGTATGGAACCCTAAAAATTAGCTACATCTTGAAAGTCTGCTTTCAAATTGTAGAAGGCAGTAATGTAGATAAAGTACTAAGAATTTAGGCATGCATAGTTAATACACTGTACTTTTGGGGTAAAAGTCTAATAAAGTTGACAACAAATCGTGTGGTGAGATAACAACTGATTAATATATCATAACCAATCTATATAAAAGACCGATATAGTCCTATATTAATTTGGCAGCATTAAACATTCCGTAAAAAATAGTAGTAAATCTAAGAACTGCAAGTATTTCAAATAATACCTACTTCAAAAGCATAGTCTTTCTGTGGAGTAGCATTTGATACTTGAATGTTTCCCCGGTTGCCATGAGCTGGACACTGACACCTAGAAGAAAACAACAAATATTTACAGCAAAACAAATCCTATGATCAACAAATTAGGTACTTATTAAATCATTTAGAAGCACTTACGACGCAACGTTGATTGTTCTTAGCAAATCAAAAACTCTTTTACGGTTGCCCATCTTTTCTTGTTGTTTGTGACTGGATCACAGTTATCTATATACTAGTCGGAGGACTGGATCAAAATTCAATTGAAAAAATTTATTATAGACTTTTATCTCGGAGCTTATCACATGAAAACACAGTTCACATGACAAGAAAGCCGTATCTCTATTATAAATTTTTATTTTAAACAAATCTGATTGCTGATTGAGTGAACATAGTTTATGGGATCTTGTTGACAACTATCTGTTATGGAAGCTGGGTTATCGATTATTACGACCTTATATTTACTAATATCTTATATTTACATAATTAATTTACGTAATCAAATAAAGATAAAGATTGTAAAAAAATATTTTCATAGTTGTAAACAATAAACATGCATTGATAATTCCCGCACATTGACGCCTGTCACTGTCGTTGTCAAAAATGTGTCAGTGATCACTCGTTTAGAAATCATTTTCTTTTTTAGACGTTCAGAAAATAAGACTGCTTTACGTAGTACGAATAATGGGAACAAAAACTAAAAGCTTGTGATAGAAGCAATTTAGTCTAACATCCAGAAACCGCCATTGTTTTGTATATTTATGTATTTACTGTTGTGTCGATCACAAAATATAAGAAAACTAGATCAATAATAATGTACTTGGAGTGTGGCACTAAAAGACGAGCTAACGAAAAGGGAAGCATCTAAAACTGATTAAAAAAAAAAAAAACTAAAAATGCGAAAGTGAGTTTGTTTGTTTATTACTCTTTCATGCTAAAACGGCTGAACAGATTTGGATGAAATTTGGCTCATGGGTAGACCTTGACCTGGAGAAGGGCATAGGCTAGTTTTCATCCTGGATCGCAGACGAAGTCGCGGGAGATAGCTAGTTTTATAGGTACGACGTGTTCCTTTTGGTAAGCCATAACTCTAGGGCCTAGGGTATTAGACCATGTCAAACGTAACAATATAATGAGTGGCCATGTAGTTTCTTGCCCGTTCTACGTTTGTTCATCAGCTTCATATTTCTGAGTGAACGCCTCCTTGATAATTCAAAAGTGCCTGTAAATGGTTTAGGATTACAATTTAGGTTTAGGAAATTGAAATAATTGCTTTGAGTTTGAGTTTATGCGTATATCCCGTAGCAAAACCGTACAACTGTTGGATTGTTGGTGGTCGCCCGATAGAGCGGCTGTTGACTCTGAGAGCACAACTGAACAATATCAGCACACGTTGAAATGGTTAATGGTAAACAAATTTTATATTAGTAATAGGGTGGCTGGTATCAGCTGATTTAATATCAATGATCGAAATTCGATGGTTAATCAAATGTAAGTTTGGGCGGGAACTGGTTGACGACTTCTACATAAATGAAATAAAATCCAAAGTAGACATCCAAGTGATGTATTAATAAATTCATACAGATTTCGTTCACATAATACACAATAGAAAAAACTATTTCAACTACAACTCCATAAAGAATAAAACATCTTACATGCTATTAGCATCATTTGGTTACATAACTTTCAATAAGTAACGTACTGATAGGCTAAAATGGCATTAAAATATTTCATCACAATTAGATTTCACAATATATTATTAAATAAATACAATTTATACAGAAGACGAAAGAACATAAAACAGGTTTCAGCATTTACTTAAATAATATCTCGAAATAATTATATAACTTATAATTCTTTTACATATTTACGAACTAATAGGTAAAACATCTATTTACACGACTGCAGTGTTACTATAGCTACATGCGAAATTCATTCATGGCAACGATTATAATCATCACAATTTACAAAGATTTCTTCATAGGAAAAAATCTTGATACCTACTTCGTATCATGCGATTGTAATGTGGGACTGTGCACGCAAAGATATGATCACAAATATGATTTAGACTTCTAAAATTATTGCTATATGGGTAATCAAATGTATGTGTAGTACGCTCACTTTAGTTAATACTAGTGTATGGCAACGCGCGCGGTATGTAGGTAACTATATCGTATATAGGTATTAGAAGTATCACTATTACTACCTATGAATATCGATCGTTTAAGAACTTAATATACAGAAAAACTACGATTATAAATATGGGAATGTGAAGTTGTGAGTACATGGTATCTGCTTGAACGTAACGAAAAGGAAATTATGAGAATATAGTTAATTACATATTTGTTTTCTTAACTTATCTTCCGTCGTCTTATAAACGGGAATACCTATTGCTATTATTACGATACTTTCGTCTATTAAAATGTGGAAATTGTTAAAATTTAACATGTAACAACAATTTTCAGTGTTCATCGTCACTTGGGAGACCATAGGCGAACATTATCCTCGTATAGCAACTATAAAGAATTTCTTTGGTCCATATTGAATAACTGGGAGCAGATGAATTAGCTTAAAAATACCGAATGGATCGTTTGATTTTCAAACGACTATACACACATAGTATATATACATTCTCCAGCCTACAGTCTCGCAGTATGAACACGATATCTATAGACAGCATGCACCAACAATCTAAGACACCTCAATATCATCTACTAGAACACACTAGACAACAAACAGTCACTGGTCCTATAGTTTGTCGCTGAAATATACCTATCTCTTTCACTACTCATCACAATTACATATTTGGCAAATCTAACTGAGCTGTAAACACATATGTATCTATTGCTTCGTTTACGCGAGGCGAAATACTGGTGTTACGAAACTATCATTTTTATTAGCTTACAAACGAGCGCTAAATGTTCTCTATAACATAATTATTGTTAATTTATACACCAGCTTGGATAGTATCAACAAGCTTCTGGTTATTTAGCAAACAATTAACGTTGGAAACAGTACTTCAACAAACTAGCTGTTAGTATTGCTGATAATCTTCGTAAACTAATATTTTAATGTACGTGACACCAATGCTAAGACTCCATTAAAATTGTATAAGCTAGGATATCACATTATAACAAACTAAACGACTCCACGGTAATTCCAAACTGCGCACGCGCAGTCATTTGAGTTTCTTATATTGTATTTTAAAAACTAGCTTATTATGCTACAATTCTACACGAACAAGTAGAATTACTCAATATACAACACCAATTTTCATTTTACGTAAGAAATATTTCGGAATTATTAGAAAAGAGCGAGTTAGAATTGAGCTTAGACTCTTCACACACGTCACATATTATCAACCAATGTTCACGAAACTATCAAACTAGAGAAGTAAAATTACTGTGAGTTTTTGAAAAGATTTATGAATTTTATTAAAATATAAGTAAAAAGTCCGCGTCGGGACGGACGGTCTTCTGGCAATACTTACAATATTGGTGTTATAAATTCGTAGCGACGCTAAAGCAGTAACTAACATGTAGTGAAACCACCGTAACATCTCAATATAACGTGTAGACGACTGTCCAAATGTGGAATGGTTAAAATATTTGAGTATGAAAACCGTGTATAATAACAATGACATACATCTATAATAGTGATTTTAACGTCGTAAAAATACGTAACGTTGATCGTTTAGCTGCTTCAACATAACTATTTTTCAACGTGTGTTTATGCCGTGTATTGATCTGTGATTGTATAAAATACTAGAATAAATAAGCTCGTAGCTGTACAAACAAAATTCAAGCCTTAGGCCAGATATCCAAAGTAAAGTATTTATAGCTGAAATTCGTAACTTTTCCAAGATCGCTTCACACGGGTGTTTTTTTATGTAATTTTGAACACATAATCCATTCAGTCAAGACTCATAGCTACATCCTAGCCCTATATAACCAATATTTTTGGTTTCATTATCAATAAAAGACGAATATACAATACGATAAGAATTTAATATGTGTCGTAGACAGACACGGAGCTCAATAGACATTTTGAATACAATCCCCAGACTGAGTGGAACATTTGAACTTGTCAGTTTTATGGCCTTGGGTTCAGCTTGCTAAGCAGGATTACAGTATCAAGCTTGCATTGCTGCGGCTGCTGACGTAATACGTGATTACTATCGATATAGATTTAACACAGGTTTTTACGAACATTGGTGTTGACCTACGTTCCATGGCTGCCAGATGTTCCCTCCCTGTCTCCCTTAGTCGGGTAGCATGTGTACGAACGAGACGGGGAACATGCCCCGCCGGATGGTGCCTTCCACCTGTCCTTCCATCCAGTTGTCGTCTTCAGTGCGTTCGTTTATTACAACAATGACTTCTCCTTCGCGGAATGATAGCTCGTCCTCGTTGTCTGCTGAGCAGTCATACAGTGCGCGACATCGTCGCAGCCCCCCCATCTGGAATAATAAATAGATATCATATAACATGAAGCTATTAGGCAATCATCTATGTATGTAGCTATTAATTTGGAAGACTTTTGGCAAAATAGGACTTCTAAAAAAGATTTACTCGCGTTAGAGTTTGTTTGCCTCAATAACTTACCATAGTGATAGACGCCGAGGGCGATCGTGAGTGTACGCTCGACGTATCCGACACGTCGAGCGAGCGACTATCACTCCTTCGCGATCGTTCACGTGACCGCGAGCTATCGCACGACAACGCCGACTGCAGCCGACTGTCGTCCAAACACGACTCCGTCATGTCGCACAGTTCTAACGACGAGTCTTGACTAGAACATTCCTGGAATCATATACATTGTCTTAGTATAAGGAATGTATTTTCGAGGGAAAAGACTATCAGCTAAGCTTTGTAGAAAGTCCTAAAGATTGTGAATGTTTGATGCTTAATTTCGCTTAAAATTGGGAACACTAGTCTCCAAAAAAAGTACTTGATATAAAAACAAAAGCTCACGGGTATTCCTATTTATGTTCTAATTTGAAAACTAGGTTTTTTTTCTAGAAAATAATAATGAAATGCATTTAAAAATAAATAGATGATGCAATGTCATTCATGCAGAACAAATTCAAAAGTTAATGTTCCACACTTTTATTAGGTAATGTTAATAGGAATAAACAAATAAACTTTATAAACATTACATTAGATGGATGGGTCCTAATAAATTAAATATCTACATAAAATACTTCTATATTCATGAAGGAGGATCTAAAACAAAGGGTCATGTTTAATAAAAATACAAGAAAGCCGAAAGCTGTTAAATAAATACGGCATGCAGTGAGGACGAAATAAAATACCCATAAAATACACATTATTGAAATAAAATGCATAGTTTATGGTGCAGGCATAGGAACCGATTGTCAAGAGTCTTGTTTTGCTAAATGTAATGATCCCTCAGTTGGCCAACAGAGAGGAATCAAAGCCGCGGATTAAAAATCAAGCGATTTTGACAACTTTGCTCGTAGATATAAAAGCTAAAATAGCGTGCACAATTTTGCGGAATACTCCGGTACTGTGTGGGAAGTTATTTGTGGTTTTTAGTACTGCACATTTTCGATTTTGTCAGTGTTCTCTTGACAATAAAATATAATTAAAACAATTATTAATAACAATGTAAGGGCGTAAATCAAACAAGGGTAAGCGAGTAAGTACACTAAGTTCTCTGTCTGTCGTTCGTTACCCTTTTCAGTTTCGCTTTCACAGCCTTTTCCAGGTGCAATCTATTTTTCTTCTGTAGCAAAAACAAATATAACCCTGTACTATTTGAATATCATGTTAGTCGCTATCATTTCATTCGTATTAGTATTTTTTTTACCTTTCCAATAATTTTGTTACATTAGCAACTATTAATTTATGTACATATTTTTTACAAATTCCGAAACAGTTATTTGATAAATTGTTGTGTCATTCTTTTGCAATCAAATTCGTAGAAAATATTAGATACCAAGTTTTTCAATGAAGTTGATTCAAAAGCGTCACAAACTGAAACATTCTGTCCCACTCCCATCCTTTATTATTTATTGACTACGTGGGAGCAAGACAGTATAGCGCACAAGGGCTCCACTGCAAGTTTTGTAGGTAGTCAACATTTAGCCAAGAATACGGGCATTAGAACATACTTCAATGCATCCAACTGTCCCGGCGCCCGGAAAGCCCTGGCCTTGATCTGTGTTTAGTTTAAACCCGTATCTTTAAGAATTACTCTGTAAATATTAAAAACACCGGGTTTCTGGATAATCGATAAGTCAAAATTAAATCGCAAGTCTGCTATTGATAACAGTCAGCATAGCACAGCAGTTCACGCGCACTTGTCAATTCAATCAATCAATCAATCAATCAAGTTTATTCGCATAATATGGGTTTACAAAGGTGTTACACAGGTACGGTTTCACCATATTCAGCTTATGTTAGCATGCAAATTATAATATAGTGTCATAATATTTAAACAATTAGATCATATCTTTAAAAATATAAATTATACATGATAGTCAATCCATTACAAATAGTCGTCATGATGTTAAAATAAAAGGTCAAATTCAATAAGAGTAAAATGATTAGATTAAATTAAGAATTATGCTGGGTAGATTACAATTATTTCAACGAAAAATTTAATTTGGATTACTATTAATTAATTATTAACAATGATTGAGTTATATTTTTTCTTCGAAGTACTCCTTAACTGAATAATAAGCCTTATCTATAAGTAAAGATTGAATTTTCTTTTTAAATTGATTTACATTACTAGAACTGCGTATAATTAAGGGTAGTTTATTATATATTTTAGGACCCATGCAAACAAAGCTTTTAGAAAGGAGTGCGGTTTTCCCTGGTGGAACGCATAGTTTATCTGCATGACGCGCTCTTGTGCGATACTCAAACAGTTCTAGATTGCAGTAAATAAATAGTGCTGTCTCATAGATGTAGATGCTGGGCAGTGTCAATAAATTTGTTAGCTAGTTTTTGAGTTGCTTTTGGTGCCAGAAACTGGGCGTCAGTCTCACTGAAAACCTGGCAATGTAGACTACCTACATAACTTACACCAAATATACAGCCGATCTATTCTGTAAAAATCTCACCATGTGAACTCAAGTGAAGTGAGCTTGGAGCGAGCTGTCATTCCATCTGATGACATTATGATGATTGACAGCTCACTTCACCTCAGTTTTCCCGGTGAGATTTTTACAGCATAGATTGGCAGCCAATCTCCCATCTCCCTTACTGTAGTATGATCATGAAGGTGAGCATAAAGTAAGGTACCTTCCGTGGCGGCGGCGTGGGCTCGTCCCGCGCGTGCGCACCGTTGTGCAGCGCGGGCGGCCCGGGCGGCGCCTGCGCCGGCCGGCCTGCGCCTGCGCCTGCGCACGACAGCATTCATGTTAATTATACTAGTGTTGTACTGATAATGTTGCTTTAGCTACCTCATGAACCCGATTCTGGCAAATAAATGATTTGATTTGCTTTTATTAGAAAATAATGATTTTAGAAATCCATCTAAAATTTTTAAAGTGAAGTTAGACCGCTTATATTTTGATTTATATATAATGTATAAATAAAATGTCTTCTTTTTTTATAGTGATCGCTTTCGCAACGATTACACAGACAGGCACATTTTTGGAAAGTTACAAATTGATGGAAAATTTAGTGTAATACTTCAAAAACTTTCAAATTGCGCAAGAAAATCTGGAAATTCAAATGATACAAAACAGTGAATGAATTTTGAATACAACTTGTTCTTGGAAATAATTCGTTTTTACATTCTTAACATAATACACAGCAACATGCTATCATTTGGATAAGATAATTTTATGATATAAAATAATCCATCACATAGGCATAGGTATGCAAGTTCACGATCACCTTTGATAACAAGATAGGTTATCAGTACAGCTGCACTCTTTATTTTCTTCAATTCTTTGATTAATAAACAAGACAATGCGTATTAGACCTTGGATTGGTTATACTGCAAAATTATATTTTAAGCCATACAAATAATAATGTTGTTATTGGGTTAGGCCTATTATCGTTTGAATGCTCAATGTAGCACTTCGGTTTGTAACGTTACAGGTGTGGCCTACCGTGCGGCGCGCGCGCGGCGTCGGGCGCGGCGCGCGGCGCGGGCGCGGCGGGCGGCAGCGGGGCCGCGCGCTTCTTCAGGCTGCCGATGCTGTCTGCGATATATCAGGTCTTTGTTAATACTTATAGTTATAGTATGACATGAAACTTACGGATATACCACGCAATATGCAGTGAAAACAAAGGCACGGATACTAGCGCTGCCAATCCAAATAAAGCGAGTATTTTACGTTGTGTACAGTGCCGGCGCGTCAAGGAGGGTTTCAAAAGTTTAGTGTATAGGCCTCTCTTACACGAATTTCGTTGTGAAAACGCGTGCAAAGTGGGCGCGGCCTTATAGTTAAACGCATAGAATACTCACAGACGTTAGGTTTCCTGGGCAGCGTGGTGGGCGTGGGCGGCGCGTGGTGCAGCGAGTCGCACGTGGACGAGCGCGAGCGCAGCACGGGCGAGTCGCCGGCCGCGCTCAGCGCCGCGCCGCCCGCGTACGACGGCGGCCGGGACCGGGGACACTTCTTCTCAGGAGTTAAGCTGCCGTTTTGCTGTTAATATTAAAAAAAACTCATGGTAGATAAACATAAGAATATAACGAATGTAAAAAAAAGACGCTTAACGAAGCCGAATCACTTGTACTCCCCGTCACTATGATCACATTCCTGCTGGACCATACCTTCTAGTCACCGAGATATTGAAGTATTTTTACTGATATTCACGTAAGTCCAGTAATAAAATACCCCCACAATTATGTGCAAGCACCCCTAAGCAACTTTTGCGTACGTTAACCCGCCGCCATAAACAGCAATTTTCTACACCTAAAATTAAAGTTGTCTCCCAGCATTAATTTTGCTCAGTGTTACTCAGTTTGATTGAGACAGAAAGCGTAGTTAACGGCTATGTGATGTGTCTTTTAACACCCTGTAATACAAGTCATAATGAGCTTTTATCAGGGATAAAACTGTGAAGACATGCACAGTGAAGAACAAGCATTCATTACTTCTGACTTTAAATTGTACAACTTACTCTTTCGTCTATAACTGTGTCATCGTCAGAGAAATCTGTTGAGCCGTCATCGTGTGATAAATTCCAGTCTATGTTGATATTCTCGAATATACTCTTCTCTCGTTTATCGACGTTTTCCAACTGAAAAACAACACTTCCATTGATACACCATTAACATTCCTAAGCACACAACTCACAGGAATAGGCTATCATTTGTAGGAGGGTTTTGGTATATATATTTTACGAAAAAATTGGGACCCACCCCTGCTTCGCATTTTTGTCACGACTTCACAAGACATTTTTTCTTTCAAATGTAAGTAATAAATAAACATAAACATTCCGGAATAAATTCTCTAAATGATGGTGAAAACCGCATCAAAATTCGTTGCGTCGTTTACATAAATAACGCCGGGGTCACTCAGACACGAAAAGCGACTTTAATTTCAAATATTTTATTTTTTAAACATGTTTCCATTGCCATGACAGATATATGCCATATGTATAGATATAATATGTAGATGTAACATACATACCAACTCTAAACACCCGAGGTGCCCATATTGCCTAGCGATCTGCAAGGCAGTCCTGCCACTCGCATCCTTGATAGTACAGTCGGCACCCGCTTTGAGCAATAACTTCATAGGTTCAGTTCTGTCGGTCGCCGCGCACAAGTGTAAGGCCGTCATGCCCTGAGAGTTGGGCTTGTCTAACAGAGTTGAACCACCGTTTTGGACTAGAAAATCGACTATATGTAGAGAGGAACCGTCGCCTAGTTCCCGCGATATCGCTAAATGGAGTGATGTTTCGGCGAGGTCCTGGAAATTAAGTATTTGTATCAGTTGTGCAATATTCAGAATTTTAGACGCTGCGTTTTTGGTTTCATATTGCCATTTTTTAACGTTCTATGTGGATTCTTCTAATATACGTTCTATAGGACTGTTTGTTTAGTTTAGTTGCAAACTAAACGGAACACTTGTGCATGCGCAACGAGAACCGTGAACCAAGCTGCATCAGAAAACACAATGTTTTACATAGGTCCTTTATTCCTTTTTATAAATTACTCATGTTATATTTAAATTACTTATTAGCTAATACGCTACATTGTAATGTGAATAAAGTATAACCAACTGTGCTATTGTAGAAGAGGAAAGAAAATCCATTTTGTGTCTTTTTTTGTGAAGCGTAAAATAAACTGTGCTAAACAGAAAGCTTCATATTTTTGCGCAACTTGTACTTACAGAGCCGGGCAGTGCAGCAGCCAGGTCAGCTCCCTCAGCATAAGCCTGCAGCAAGTTCTGCAGATGTCCGTTATTGACAGCATGCTCCACTTCCGACAGTCGCTCGGCCGCGTCGCAACACGTCTGCGCCGCAAACGCACGGTATACGTACTTCTCGCGGATAAACCGGAGGCGATCCTCCCTGGAAATTGATTCAATCATGGGGTTCGTGAGTAAATAACAACAGCCTCAAGGGAAGATCAAAGGTTAAGCTACGCTTATAACGGTCTGTTCGTGGATGGGTGACCCTATAGACCCTCCGTCCAAGACGACAACCTCTAGACGAGGATGCTGTTTCAATTAAAGAATCTTATAATGAGGAATTATAAGTAATGGTTGTGAAAAAATATGTGGGCTTTAGAATAGCAAACAAGTTTTACGTGCATTGGTGGTAAGCAACATACTCATAGCATATTTAGTATGCCTTCATCAGTAACTTACATGGAACTCTCAGGCGTGAGCTTATCCCTATCATCAAGCGTGTTCTCCATAATTTCGTTGAACATCTGGTTTCCCATATGCCTTGCGAGCAACAGTTGCGACGTACTCAGTCGGTCGAGCGTCAGTGATTGTATACGAGATATGTGCACGCCCAGTTCTCGGTGACTGCCCGAACACTCTATACAGACAATTACGCCAAAGTTTGTTGATAGCCAGGTGGGGTCTGGAATGCGAAAGATATATATATTACTTATAAGCACACATTATGAGATTTAATTCGAGAAACTCGTCATCATCTTAATCAAGACTAGTTTCTAAAGAAAAAAACAACTGAGTGTGAATCCACAACATTTGCACAATAAGTACACTTATGACATCGGTGTATATTCACGATTAAATCTACATGCTGTTCCATATGGCGGTTTGGTATGAGGAACAGGGTGTAAAGTTCTCTAGGGAGGATCCTCCGACCAGACGGGTGTTGTGTCTGGCGGGCAGCTACCCAACGATTGATGTCGGGTTCTTGTATATAATGATGTCCATTGCACGGTAAACTTTAATTGCGCGATACAGGATTTTATGTGACGTCAGGATTTTTGTGTGACATTTGGATTTTTGTGTGACATTTGGATTTTTGTGTGACGTCAGGATTTTTGTGTGACGTCAGGATTTTTGTGTGACGTCAGGTCTTTGATGCGTAGTTCGCATGTGGCGATATAGATACCGCCACAGCAGCTTCGGTTAACTATAAATGAAGAAAGAAAACTATGATCCAGGACTTAAAATATGATACGAATTTGAAGGTTACGGTACCTATCTATAGGGGAAGGAAGTCCTTTATCCATTAAATGTCATTGGCCAAGGTTAGGTAGTATCAATTTATGATTGTGCTTAAATATTTATATTTTTGCACAGGAATTTTAAGTCGAATGATAAAAATTACGCCGCCAAAATGCGGTAATGCTAAAATTATACTTCTTTGCATAGTGAGTGTTTACTCACTGCATTATATGGCTAAACAAATAATAAAATTATCTCATCATTCGGCGTTCCTACATAATAAGTCATAAGTAAGTGGTATGTTTTATACACACATGTATGTACAATGGTTATACGCAATCTATACAGTCATCTTGAATATCTTCCTTGTCTAATTTTAAACACTTTTTTTAATATTTTTTAATTAGGGGCTAGTCACGTTGGCTCAGGATGGAGTTGAGTGGAAAAAGGAAGGATAGGACTTTGCCCTGCAGTGGGAAAACAGAATGATTACTATTATTCATTGTAACAGAATAAAACCTACCATTAGTAGAGCCGCAGTCGGCACACACTTGGTTGCCAGGCATGGCTCTCACAGCCCGTATGATGGACCGCTGCAGGTCTAACAGCGAGTGGCCGGAGTCATTGCTCTCGCCCGCTTGTTGGTGGAAGGCCCTCATTAAAGCGCCCTCCTTACAGTTCACCAGGACTGATGTCCACGCTCGCTGTTCGTTCTCGTCTTCAGCTTGGAAGTGGTATGTTCGGTTGTCTGTGAATGAGACACCGACAATATTGTACCTGCAAGTCTTTAGGGTTCGTAAATCATGTTGAGGTTGCTTAACGAAAGTTGCGAAGAGAACCCAGTAATTACTACCCATAATTGGATAAGATGTTGCATCATAAATATTAAATGAAAGTTGTCTAACTCGTTAAAGTTTTACCCCGTATGGAATGGAAGCCTCAACTTTTATTAACTGCGCAAGTTTCTATGTAGCTCGACCTAACAACGTTAATCTTGAGAGGAAAACTATCTAAGTGAGAAATGATTAATGATGTAACACTCACATGAGACTAGATCAAATGCCCGTTTATCTTCAGCAGCGACTTTAATTTGGCAAGTAAGGAGGTTGACCCTCGCCGGAGTCTTGTTCTCGTCTGCGTGGAAGATGTCGAGGAAACCTTCCGCAGTGACCCGGCACCGGCGCTTTTGCCACACGCGCCGCACCTTGCCCTCGGACTTCTTGAGCAAGTAGCCACTCCGGCTCACACCGTGCTGCTTGTCGCCCTGCATCTGGTGCAGAGAGTAGCCACCCACCGATGACACCACCTGGATTACGGACATACGCAAGTTAGAAAAACACGGTCAATGTATAAAATAAACAAATCTAGCTATTTTGCAAGCAACAGTACGACTCAAATGCGCCGCGACTACAAATATCTGGCAACTCATCGTGATTCTCACGAGACGCGCGAGTGCAAAATAATAAATTGTAAAATTCATTACCTCTCTGTCCTGAGGCGCAGCTGCTCGCAGCATGTTTCTGAGCTCTAATAACCTCCGTCTTTCGTCGTCTTGCTGCTGCCTGATCTTCTGTAGCTGTACACTTAAGTCTGCGACGTATACACCAAAGTGTTCAATCGTCTTCAGACCGTCTTGAAAATAATTCGTCTGTGCATGATAGTACTCCACCAAATGTTGGAGCAGCTCGATCCCCTTCTTCGTCTTTATCTCGTTGAACTTTATCAGGTACTGCAACAACAACATTGAGTTAACACAGGAGCTAACACTTCAATAGGGCCAGTCACAACAACGTTCAAAAATGGAATGGAGCCAGTTCATTGGGCAGACAGAACGACGCCGAAAACATCGCGTGGGCACGAGCATGCTTATTACTTCATCAGAGACCGTGTCTAATGGGACGCGAGACAGACACGAGCGGCACCCGGGACTGTGGAAACGCACCGATATTACTACGTGCCCTTCCGCGAGTTAAAATTATACTTGATGACGCACGCGCACGCGCATTCGCGATATAGTGGATCCAGATTTGTCTTGCAGAGTTGTGTAAGAATAATAAAGCTCAACGCGCGACCTTGCACAACTTTCTTAGCCTGTCGCCGGCTTAACTTTTATCTTTTCGTTTGTTGTAGTAACAAGTTTATTACATTCCTAGAATGTACGTACCTACACTTCGCGGCTGTTACCTTGTCTGGCCGCAGACGCTGCATGCCGCGCCGTTGTTGTATTGTTAACAACAGGTAAATGCGTGGGTTGTGGGTATGTTGTGGCCGAGGCGGTATTTGCACCGAGTGAGTCGTGGAACAAAGCGAGGGTCAGCGCGTCGTCGGCCCTGCGCGGCGCAAGGCCGGTCGACGACCTGACGCGCGCCTCCGCGGTACCGCACCGACCCTACCACCACAGGGCTTCTAGGTTTCTTTTTTTAGCACCTAACAAAGAGACAGGCTATCCATGACTTTGATTGCGAAAATTCCCTAACTTTTGAAGCTCATCCCTCCATTCAATCTGGCTTCATGTAATGTATGTTTAGAGTAATTATAAATTCTCTGAAACTTTTATGTTAAAACCTCATTAAAGTTGTGAAACATACCGTCCCAATTTTCGCATTTGTCAGACAGTCAGACTTAGAACAAACATTCTAACTAAACCGTTGAAGTTGGCTCGGGAACTCGGAAACGGAAGTTCATACGGCAGAACATACAGACCAATAGGCTTGCTGTGGACCAACAACAAACAAATAAGCGTGCTATTAAATACCAAGGGTTAATTGGGCATTCTCGATAAATGAATTAAACCGAATAACGGACAATGGACTATATTAGAATTGAAAAACAAAAGAACACGCATTTTTTAATTTAGTGCAGCTAGGTAATAAATGAATAAAAATAATTGCATTCTTATTATGTCAATTGATAAGTGTATTGGTAAGTAGAGGCTTTTTCCGTCTATGTATTTTCCTAGAATCGCCAGTGAATTAATTTACAAGAAACCGCAATTCTTGTAAATTAATTCACTGGCGATTCTAGGAAAATATTATAATAAAATTATGAAATGGGTATAAAAATTATCCTACATTTATTTTTATCCACTCTGTGCTCATGCCTACAAATAGGCCAGGAAAAACACTTCATAAAGTTGGAACTCAATATACAGTGGACTCCAAAACATTTGGGTTTCGTTTTACACTATGGTTTTACAGACTCTTTCGGCCTTGTAGTGTCGCAAATCAATGTTATCGAAATGACTCAATGGTATGAAAAATAAACCTCAAGGAGCAAATAATATTTGTTCTTGGATACGTTGTCAATAAAAATATTTTCAGTCCCAAAACATGTAATGGAGTTTAGCTCATCGGAGAGCTCGGAATAACTCAGATTAAATATTTCTAAAGCTTGTGATTTTAATTCCCCCGAGGTGCTGAAAAGATGAATGGACATTAGTCCATTCATCTTTTCAGCACCTAGCGCCCTAGTTTGAAAGCTCTCCATTAGGAGAGCTTTCAAACTAGGGCGCTGTCCAGAAACAGAATTATGTATCCTAATAATATCGTTAGGTCTCCCGTCTCTGACTAGATTATGTGCAGGTCAGCCACTATCTTAATGTGTGTACCTATGTTGGTTATTCATTCCTAACATAGAGTGGCGTAAGGCCTAATCGTGTTACTGAAGTGGGCTATATGTATAATAAGGTTAATTATTATGGCTACGACTGAGCTGTATTTGGGTGCTTCTGCTACAAAAAACAGTATACCTAGTCCTGTAAGAGTTTCCCAAGGGTAGAAATTCAGATGAACGTCATCAAAGTTTCAATCGTTTTATTTATTAAGTATGGGCTTTTATTCTTTAGTTCAAAATGTAGTTTCTAAAACACCAAGATCTTATTTCATCACAGTAACAAAATGCAGCAACGCAATCGATTCCGAACACTTTAAATAACATTATTTCAATGGTTTTAGCGCCTATTCAGTCTAGCCAATCACAGAGCCCGATTAACAGTCGTGATTTAGCAATTCGCCCGTGAACCCTGTCTGGTGCCATTTGGCAAGTTTGTCACAGCTAAAGATATTTACCGAGACATTTGGCATTGCATTCAGCACCGCAGATAAACGCGTATGTTATGCAACACACGATTAGTATTCACTAACAGTAAGCTTGTCTTAAAAGGGACTAAAGTTTGGCTAAAAGATATTTCCCTATTATGGCTATAATGTAAAAGTTCAAACTGATGCCTTTAGTTACAATATAAACTTGTGTACCTAAGTGAGTAATGCACTGTCTGCCTTAATTTGTTCATTCAGTCAGTGCATTCTAGGCAAATGTTTAAAATTTTGCCTAATAAGTTCATGGCCGTACCTTTAGTCATCCGATAATTCATTCACATGAATAATTAAGTTTCCATCTTTATTACAATGCTCTGTAATAAAATCAGAATGCTTATAATTTACGAAAATTGATAACGATTATATGGAAGCGTGTAATATTTGCTAACACCAGCATAATATCTTATCAAAAACATATCGTAAAACTGCAAACATTATGCGTTGCTCACTTGCTAATAAAATTCGATATCCGTTGCTGAACAGAGGAAAGAAAGTGTAAAGTCTACCTAGCAACTGCAATTCAATTTTCAGGTTTTCATTAGAGCAATATTGAAATACTTAACACTTAAATTACCACCTTTACATGCATCCACAAATAATCATGGTGCCGTCCGATAAAAAATGTAGGGTGTTTTGTATATTTGTATGTGTTCTTCAACATCACTTTAACGTCTAAAAGAAAGTAAATAAACCAAAAAACTGAAATGTACCAAAATTGGCACAAAACCTCTCATCATAATGTTGAGATGTACAATAGAGCCAGAATTTTGGCAACGAACGTTTAATGTAACTGTACACCAGTGTCATTGCCAATGGACATACGACCTTTTCCAGCCACAGGTTATGCGCATAACGGCACTAGTGGGGTCTACAATGACTGCTATTGCCACAGCTATTGTATGGACGCTGCTGCGCTGCGTAGGTAAATGGCTGTCACTGACAAACATATTGTTAGTATTGTTACACACGCATTGTTAATTGCATTCTGGAGCACAAGGCTTGCATAGATGTGCGTCTGCGACAGTTATTCTTGACAGTTGTCTTGAGTCTCTGGACTGAAACAGTTGAACTTATCTCGTCAGCGATCCTCACGGTTTAGCTGATAAAGGCAGTATCTACTCAATTTGCAAGCAATTTATATTCTTTTGTGCAAACGACATAATTAATCTTCGAGTCAAGAATGTTTATCAGAAAATATATCTGCAGCAACAGTCTTTCGATTAGGGAAAAGCTTTCGATAAAACTGGCCATATCATTGTATTATTGGAACATTTTCATTAAGTTAAAACATCAAAGGCAATACTGGCAGTACAATAAATATCAGCAATAAGTGCACGCGTGAGTGGCACGCTCATTAACAGCTGTCACGCGATCCGTTTCATTAATTAACGTTGTATTTGTAACTGCGGAGAGGACAAACGAGAGTATATGGGTAAAGAATGGTGGACAATGTGGACATGGGTTATGTCGGTCATTCACACAGTTAACGTGTATCAGTGTCAATGTAGCTTCCTTTGAGTATCAGTGACGATGGGATTCTATTCGATCATGTAGGTATAAGATCCCATAAATCTAAAAACAATAGTTTCCTGAAAGACGTTTACAGGTTTTCCAATATTGATTACCCAAACTTCCAAAGCAAACCCACTGAACTGAGATGAAACATACATACGGTACCTACATAATGTAGAATACATACATATAGTTCGTGCAGTATTTTCGTAATTTTTTTCTAACAAAGTACCACCATTTGTTACGAGCTGTTGGCCCCAGAGCGATAATTTACAAAGCGTAATGAGAAGGTGTTGCTATACAGCGCAGTATACGTGTATAAAATGACTTATTAAAGTGGTTAGCGACCAACAGGTCCTGCCCACAGGGCGTGTGAAATGAAGCCACAAATTGCTCACCACCAATTATTAATTATCCACCTTTTGGCTTAGCTGGGTTACCGGCCAAATGTCAGTCGGTGTCAGACACAGTTCGTGGAACAGTATTTAAAAGGGATAATGTTCTTACAAAATAAAAGCATCAACAAACCTGATATTTGAACCCCAATTTGTATGAAAAATTGTTTGTTCGAAGAATCGGGTAACCAAGTCATTTATAATCCTTATACGTTCATGATAATCATCATAAAGTCCAAAATGGATTAGCATCGGAATGTCTTAAAACTGTGCTAAGACGGACGTATTCGCAAAGATAGTGGTCGTATTTTACAGCAATAAAAGCAGAACTAGGAGAACGGTATCATAAAAGGCATGGCTTATATCTGCTAATGAATAGTTAACGCATTGGCTTTGCATGGCCAAGTATTTTTTCAGACAAGATACGTTTATGTTAGATGCTATCTTTTGTTAGAAAATAACGGAAGATAAATAAATTGGAATCGATACTACATTTTCTTGCGGCACATCCGTAAAAGCACTAAGACGTAATAAAGCTGCCACATAAAACAAATAAGGAGCACGAAGTTATGTAAGCAAACGGTGAGTTTTATTTATATTTGAAGCTCGTTAAGACTAAATACTTGCTTCGAGATTTGTTTGCATCGTGTTTTAAACACTTAACACTAGGAGTTTTTATGGTACTACTCAGTACTTTTAAGATTTATTTCAGACGACGCACCTCACACATTTGCAACTGAAACAGCCTCCTCTCTTTCTCCATCTCATCCGCTATCTCAGCCGGTGTCACCTCACTTCGGATGAGGCCGGCTTCCTTCGCCTGCGATTTCTTTTCCTTCTCAATTTTCAGGTACTTGGACTCGTAGTCTTTGGAGGCTTTGTCGAACGGCCTTTTTAAATCCCCCTTCACTCCCCGCAGGTCACCTTTTAGAAGGCTATCGACTGGAAACATGACGATGTTGTTTATATTTTGCATCTGAAACAAAAATTAAAATAATTATTCATAAAAGTAGATACCCAATAAATAATCCATTCACATCGTTCGTGGTTACATGAAATCCATTTCGTCGACCTGTGACTCTGTGACAACCATCAAAGTGAGGTCTCGTCTAAAACTGTGCACAGCTATTACGTTGCACAACTTGCATTCCTAGAGTCATTTACCCGCGATGTTGCTTCACTAGCGCAGTTTTGACAGACAAAACGCTCCACGAGGTTGCAAATGCATCGCCCGAATAGGCGCCAAACGTCGCGTCGTGTACTGAATAATGATGCCAGGTTGAGAAACCTTAATATGCATTTGGATATGAGTAAGTATCATTGGCAGAAGAATATTGAAGTTAACCTTGACCTCAAAACGAAATGTAATTGCTAGCATTATATCAATATATTTTATTGTAAGTACGTAGTTAAATCATAACAACCGTTTAGTACTGTTACCCGAGAACAGAACATAATGAGGCATGCTTCATCATTAAGAACGTCAGTCACAATAATGAGTGGAGCAGATAAAGTAATTAAACAGATGAGAACAAAAAGTCAGCACGCTATATGGAAACCCCGTTCATGGAGGGACGATTATGGAATCAATGAAGCGAATGCTCTGACAGACGACACTCCGGAGGCAATGAGGGACAAAGGGTTGATGTACACAATGAAACCCTTCCTGAACACTGTTGCTGGTCATTGAATGTTCCGCTAATTATAACGTCACAGGGGAACTGTGGACATGTGTGTGTACGTTAGAAGCAAAACGTAAAGCTTTCTATGTTAACGTTAACATTTTCCAAGTTTCAGAACGTCAACAAATAAATAACGTAAGACGTGTCAAATAAATAACGTTAGACGTGTCATAATGTAACTCTGTTTAGGAAAAAGCAAAGCGAAAATGTGGAGGGCAGTGACTGCTTGTCTTTAAGTCCAACAGGTTACTGATGTATGAGGTTTGAACTAACACTAAGAATACTATACTCACCGATTAAGGGAGAAACCGTAAAGACCGGTAATATTACGATTGATAATTTAATGATGCAATGAAGGTAACACAAATACTTGATAAACTAATAATAGACTCATACGTATATGCAGTATTTAGAACTGTGTGAACTGTGCAAATGATACTGATGCTCTACGACAATGAGTATGATATTACGAAAGGTATATTAAAAATATAACATCGCATGAAAACAAGGATACTCCAACTACTCCAAGCACTTACTTATTCGAGTTTCAATTCAACCACCAATCGCTTTAGTGCCTAAATTGAAATTGCGGGAAAAGACAACCCTGGATAATACAAAATCGATTACCGCGATAAATTCACTTTCGACAAGGTTAATCAATTCAGCGAATGTGTCGCACATCGCTGCGGGCTGGAAGTGCAATCTGGCGCAATCTCGATAACAGCTCGACACTCGTACACAATGTTATCCGCACGCGATACTCCCATCGCGTTCGCGACACGTCACAAACACGCTCGATTAATCGCGAAACGCTTATCTAAACGCAGAATTGAATTACCAACTAGGTTTCGCTTTCCACGTTCTGTGAAGTTACACAAGTGTCACGGGATCAAATTCTAAGGGCAGCGTGAGAAATTTCAATGAATCTCACCGCTAAGACAAAATTGAAGCCAATAAAGGCTGTCCCAATCCTAACATTAGACTAAGAAACGTACATTCATTATGTAATTCAATTCTCTTTTGTCATAATAAATTGATAAAGCGTGACGGTTGATTAATTTCATTGATACACTGAACATTATTTCACACATACTTCTGAGTAAAGGTATCGATTCCGGTATGTCAACAGCATTTAATTTATGCATCACGTATATAAATATTATTTCATGTGATTGTTTTAATGAATGGTACGAAAACATCACTTTATTCAATATAGATTTTCAAGAATTTCACTTGAAACTCGTGTACGTTCAAAACTTGGAATGCAATTGCAATAACTATATCGCAACGATAGCCGTCAAGCAGAGTTTTTAATCTCAAACATCTTCGAAAAATGACGAAGACATATAACCTAAAAGAGGTTACATCATTAATTAAGCTACATAAATACTTTAAAAGTAAAAGTACAAAATGGGTGCAAAACTAACGTTTTTGCTATAGGTTAGGTACATGGATGTAACAATGATCATTGTTCGAATTGAGAGCAACGAGAACACGTGCGATCCGTACGCTTTACTATATTGTATGGTAATTCAAAGTCACACGACTCACACGCTAAAACACCGGTAATGTATGTTACTCATACTAGTAATGTTATAGTAGTTTTTCCCCATTATGACGTAATCCGGGGTTTACCGAGAAAAATGAACTGCTTTTGCCGATCAGTCAGATCTGCTAATAAGGAAATGATCAGTGGTAAAACTATCACGGTTTTCAACCAGAAACTTGTGATCCAATTGTGCAGTTGTATCCATGAATTAATGGTAGTTACTGTTAGTTATCCTAAGTCCTAACAACATTAAAATAACAGCAAAAGAGTGTAGGATAAGTTTAAGTATATGATTTATACCAACACCCAACCTTTCTTTAACTGTCGCAGGCATTTGTTGTTCTTTTATTTCGAACTCATTTTAAATCGATAGGTATTTTTGCCTGCAGCCTACATTTATTCAAAAATTACTAATTCTTACCAACAATTTTTTTTATTATTATTATTTATTTATTTTTATTGATAAGAAAGGTACATTTTAAGTTTTATAACGTACATAATGTCCAACAAAACTATGCACATAGTTTGTCTGTTGGATCAATACCTATTTGTATTACTTACAAACCTTTTGCTAAGCATCGAATTGCTTGGCATTTGAATGTGCAAAATAATATTAACTTGGGAGTTTTGGACCAATGCTTAGTTAATAAGCATTTGGTAATGTTACTTTACATACATGTAATAATAGGTCCATTAGTCCAGTTAGTGGTTTGGTTGGTAGTCCATTTAAAAAATATATAAATATACAAAATTCCTTGTATCACTGTAAGACAAACATAGAGCAGAAAAACAAATAAAAATGTTACCGAAAGAGAGAAGAGTTCCACAAACTAATTTCGTGAAAATTAAAAAATATTTTCAACTAGGTATATGGCGCTCCACTTTAGCAGCTTCCCAGCAGGTTCAACTTCCAAAACGAAAATTAAATGAACTACCAACAATCCCACAGTTCATTTAACTCAACGAATTGGTAGGGAACTCGATGATATTATTTACAATACTTCAATATTGCCACTGGAAAGTATTAACTTGCATTATGTAGAGTGCATCGCCGTAGATGCTTGTGCAAGGTAGATAGAATATGTAATCTAGACAAGACCGTTTTAGTACATAAGTAATAAAGTTAGGAACAAGAGTACCGTAACTTATTTCCGAAAGAGCGAGTGCCGGTGCTCTACATATCTGATCAAACACTTTCGTCAAAAATAATTAATTGCCTAATTCCCAAAAGTATAACGAGGTACAAGGACTTAAAAGCCGTTAATAAGGCCTCGTAAATAAATTAAAAATGAAGAGGACTCCGAACGCGTTTACGTGATCAATTATTTAAACAGAGGGTTACAACAAACGAATAAAACAGTAGAAATGAAGGATTCTCTAATGGGCAACGTTTGTAATTAAACGTATAATCCGAAATACAAGCAACGCCTTTGGGATTGATTTTATACATTTGCAAAATTGCGTTGATCAACTTCAGTATTTAATTGACGACGAACTACGCTTCGTAGAGAAATCCTCTGGAAATTTGAAGGGTTGTAAAATTGTAATCAACCACTCCGCAATTCCGTACATGTTGAGCAATAAGTCACAAGAAAGGAATCCACATCAAATGGTATTTGTGTTAATGTTTGATGAATGGATCATAACATGACATGAATACTGCTCAAAGCACGAAATTGTTGTTATAAAAGTTGATTGTTCAGACAAGTATGCGAATAGACCAGACAAATATCCCAGCTAAGGTGACTTTAGTCATACATTATTATGATTACTGTAACAGACACAATTCGGAGTGGTAAACGGAGCGGAGAGCGGCAATCTCCTCATGCGAAACGCGACAAGTTGTCCAGTCATCGGTGAGTAATTCCGGACAAGTTTTACTTTGGAACGATGCAGTTTCATATAACCCATAAAAAGTATCACATAAAAACAAGTATACGAGAAAAAAGATATCTACACAGGTGTTGGTACACCAAGAAAATCAAATCGACGAGGCTTCATAATAATATACGCATTAATATCGTTTGAAGCCGTATATGAATAACGTTTGTGTGCAGGCATAAATAGTGACAAGTTGTTATCCTATTGTCTTCGGATCGGCACATAAACATGGCTCCTCAATCCATACGCACACTATTTTGTACAGAATTTGTTTTAGGAATATTTGCCATGCCTTGTTATGGTATATACCAACGAAGTAATACAAGGAATCAAAAACCAGCGTAACCACCATCCCGAAATCAATGAATAACTCCGAATACAATCAATAGGAAACGGAGGCCTTTCCAATTCTAATCCTGTTTGCAAGCCTTTGAGAAAAGCTTCCCTTAATAATTCAGAATGAGATTCCAATATTTTTGGGACATTGCTTTCAGATATTTGTCGCAAAGCATAAGATGATAGCATCATCAATGAATTGAAACCAATTACTTGAAACGAAGATTGCTTAAGAGTTTCATACATTTTAATATAAAAATATAAGTTTACACATGATCAGGAAGCTATGAGGAAGGACAAAGGAGCAACATGTCAAGGGCAGGTCGAGGATTCTGCGCAATAGAGTTGGGGGTTCGGCACGTATTACAAGAACTGCAGAAATGGAGCGAGGTTGGACCCTTGTTGAAAATTGTGGTTTACTCTGAAACTATCGAGGCAGTATGGAAAATTCTTACACTTGCATGTATTCCTTTAGAGAATGGAGGAGGTTTTTAACTATGAAGAGTTTTCTTTGAAGAGTCCTTGAATACTTTTCATTTTCTGGATAGTGGATATAATATCTAGAGTACAAACAAAGTATTTTCCCTTTGTTTGTATGTGGATGGTTGATGGAACAAGGTGTGTCTCCTAAATCAACAGTAAATCTCATGAAATATTGGATATTATGGAATACTCTCTTTGCAAGCATTTACAAGGAAAACATACACATACATGTATTTTTTATGAAAATTTGAATCCGTTGCTAACAATTTCCGAGCCCTATTTAGGTTAGTAGTTATAACGAATGTAAATATGGTTATTAGTAAAGTAATTACAACTACGAAGTAAACCGTAAATGTTTCACAAAACAGGATTTGGTTTACGAATTTTACGATGCAACATCAACCGTATTTACTGGCTAGCAACATTAGCCTGGTCGTGTCATCACCCTGACCCATTTACAAGCAAATCTGCTGTGCGCCTACGCACCGGTATCTGCGTCAACCGTCAGTTATTGCACGTTTCAAACTCAGCATTTAATAGCCTCGCCTTCCAAGAAGGACGAATGCTAACATGAAGATCTAATTGCATTATTTATAGTATTAGGTAATAATGTGGTATGTTTTGAAGCGCATGTACATGACACATCCGAAAAATGTGTCCAATACAAGCGAGCGGCATTCAAACTTTTTAACCTGGGTTGATTTGACTTGCGCCAAGATGAACAGTAAGATACAGCCCCTATTAGCACACAAATAGTCTATCGAGAATAGTGATCTTATGTCGATAAAGTTGCCCCAGCTGGCAACGTGTATTTATGTTCACCACTAAATAGACGGGCTATCCAATATATTGAAGGACACAACATCATTTACGGGAGAGGATTGATTAATGTCAGGCTGATAATAGATTGAATACAATGCTCTATTATTGAAACGATAACGATGTACAATTAATTTCATACGTGCAGTAAATTGCTAGGAAGAAACTGATGCGACGGCACAAGTTATGGTACTTGTAATTAAAAACTTATCTTTCAAACTAAATCATTTGGTAGTAAAAATATCCAACCAAGGAAACATCAGAAGAAATATCAATCTGCAAGTTGAAATTGCTTTAGCAAAAGCGTCATCGAGAAGCAATAAATCAGTAATGGAATTGTCACCGTTTTTCAATTAATTACAAGTTATGACGTATTAACGAGCATATTCCGTCTGTAGACTTATATTCGACTCGGCTCACTCCGTCTCCACAACGGCAACGAGATGTTCGCGAGACATCCGCCGCAGGCTCCCTCAATAGTATAATTTCCGCTTGCTGTTGCGACGGATTCTGATTACATTGAGATCGAGGGTTGATGAGGGACTTGATACTCTTGTGTAAATTCGCACTTTGTCAAGTTCAGACGTTTAGTCGATAAACTACCACAAAACAGTACGAAACAAAGCAACCACTTGGTTCAATAGTTAGTCATAATAAGAGGAAATTGCATTTAAAATAATCGTGCTCTCCAATACATTGTGGTGGCTACATGATTTCAACCATTACTACATGAGGGTAATAATGGCTTTTACTTTTAAGAGAAAATAATCTCTATTTTCTTTACAAACAAGAAAGCCATGGAACTTTATGAAACGTGCGACATTTTAACTTTCTACAGGCAACCGCAAGTTCAATGTTCCAAATCACGTAGGTATGTATGTTCACCATCATAGGTTCCGATTTACACCAAGTTGTGGACTTGTGGTTTGTTTTCTTATATCTTGATAACCTGCCTACGGAGCTACGAGAGATTACAAGTGAAAGTTTAAACCTAGTGATCATTACTTTCACTGCCAAGGATATGTTTATCAATAATTATTACTTCGTTTATGTTTAAAATTTATATGATTTAAGGTTATTCGCGTGGCATGTAAAACATTCTAGCTCGTAAATATGTATGATGTCGGTCGATGACCGTATTAGCTACCGTTTCGTGCAAACACATACAAACTGGGACACTGTTTGTGAACTGGAAATTGTTTTAACTTTAAAATCAAATCTGTTTAGTTATTGCGTTCGAATATGGAAATTGATTTCAGCACCAAAATGTTCTATTTACGAAATTGCTGATACAACTTTTTTATTCAAATTGACTTCCCAAAATCCTTTTCATTCAAGTCTATTCAACCTAGCAACGTGTGGAAATGTTAAATGCATTGAAGCAAACTGGGTATAAAACGAATTTCTTTCGTAATATGCAGTATTTTCTCTAAGACTGGTTATTCATTTCTAAAGGAAAGTTAATTTATAAAATCTGCATATATATTTTTTGACCTGGATTAGATTCTCAACAGTTTTTGTTTGTGATATATTGCTATGGAAAGTGGAGCATAGTTTTACGATAACATCTCTTCATCCATGCAGTTGCGATTCTTTAGCAGCTCAATGGTATTCTATTCCAGCCGTCCTGAAAAACGTCCTCTTCAGAAACGGATTATCTATATAATATAGACCACTAAAGTGACAAGCTTTTAATGAATTACCACCATACTTTGCCAGCGAATATATTGGTCTCTCTCCCAGATTCCCCACATTTTGTCGTTAGTCAATACGTAGAAAGATACAAAGGGAGTCGATAGGAGTTCTGTCTGTGTGTATTTGCAACATACCAGTGTCTTCATGAGTGCAGACAGTTCTTTGGTGACGACAGCGAACTTGAAGAATGCGGCGCCGATGTCTGGTTCCGAGTCTTTGCTGAGGGCGTTCCCTCCCAGACGCTCCAGCGCCCGGGAGAGGTACATCTCGTTGTCCACGTGAGCTACATACAAAAATTGAGGATTAGGACATGTTTTTAACGTAATACAATACGCTACCAGAATAATTCAGTATGCCAACCGACACTTTATACTTTATGTTCAATCTAAGCTAACACGTGTACGATTTATATATCTCATATCACAAACATAGTATGTCAATATAATATTGTTATAGGTAAGTAAGTAATTGGATAAAAAAATCACAATGAGTCAAATTAGTCTGACTCAAATCAAACAGAGGGTGAACAAACGATGAGGAGAAAGAATAAAATGTTGCCAGTATAATTAATTAATCGCACAACGCCAGCACAATTGTCTTCCAATGAAAAATTCTGTTTCAAAAAGTTTCTAGGTTGTTCGACAAAGACTCGTTTTATCTTCCTTGAACCGGCAGACATTTAATTAATTTCCCAGTCGGATTTACTCGGTCGCTATAAAGAGAAGCGCCAGTAAAGTTAGCTGCGCTTAACTGCAGCTTATTACTCGTCCACTGCCGTAAGTGCTTAATATTTAATTGCAAGACTTATGCTTGAAAAACAAACCTTAGAAGTAGAACAACATAACTGTATTTAAATATGGTTCGTTCTAAGGTGAATATTTTTCAGAAGCAGCTCAATATAATGCTCCATAAAATAACATTTTTGAATGGGATGTCTGCTAATGAGTTGGGATTTATCTTTAGCCGTTACTGACTTGTAACTTCGAATTTTTGAAATGGATTCTCGGCAATAGATTAACAACAAATCATGGGTCCAGTTAAAAATAAACATAAAAATAAAGGTGGCAAACTGATGAGTCTCGGAGATCCGTGTCGCGGCCCACATTTGCCTAGCTCAATCCCACCGACGCTTTTTGAATATTAAATGGCAAAGCACAGACCTCACGCCATTCAATTTCTCCGTGGAGCTCTTCTTTAACCTTCCACTTAATATGAGGTTTACATAGCCTCGGGCCGGGTTTTCGTCAAACTGGTCCCCCAAATTGCCAATTACAAGGGATTTTAACATAAAACGAAAGTGATGTCGTGACTTGTAACAGTAAAATGTAATTGCGAGTGGGTGAATGTGAACTGATTGAAACTGTAAAGCTAGTATTGGATAGCCAAATAATGGAACAAAGTTCCTACAGACTGTGGAAACTTGGAAAGTAAGCAACAAAATGCTGACCAAAACACTCACGCCTGTGAATAGTTGGATGCGTTCCAAGAACGCGTCCTTCCATCCATTAAGGTTTTGTTACAATAAGTAGGTGCCTACTTGGAACTGTGAACATTGTAGTAGGCATTATAAAAAGACAAATGTACCTGCCTTTTTCGTTGTTCCAAGAAACAAAGTAAACCTTGAGAACCACCATAATTATAAAGAGAGATGATTGATTCATTAACGCAGTCTTACGCGCTCTACGTAGAGTCGCAGAACCTACATAAATATGCCCTAAACCCACTGAAGGTGGGAACATGATTTCGATGATAGATTCCTTTTCTGACGCAGCTACAGCGTATAAATTCTACCTCTAAGGGGTTGTTAAATAGGGGATGAAAGTTTAGTTAGTACATCCGTATTTTTTTAAGTAAACTGAAGAAAATTTGTATTTGTGCTTTTTTTTTTAATCTATGAAGCACGTGTTTCAGGATTTTTGGAATTTCTACCCGTAAGATAGTAAAATAGATACTAAAGGTTTTTATGGGAAGGTCAGGAATATACGCGGACCAAGTCGCTGGCAGTGCTAGTCTTCCCTAAACCTAAACACTGCATCATTGTGTAGGAATGTTAGTGTTTTTGATTGGTTGTTTTAGCGAGCGCGTGCTCGCGGAGCGCACGACCTTGCCAGCTGCGCCAGCGCAAAATCCGAACTCGCACGACCAGTTCCGAGCGTTTGGCTTGACGCGACCCGCGGCACAGGCGCTAAACGCGACCACAATAAACAAACCCTAGCACGCGATGGAATTGCACTCAATAAACCTGTACTTACAACTTAGAAAAAAACTAAAACGTACTACCTATTTATAAAACGCGGCATCGGCTGCGTGCGTACATAAGGAATAGAGGAGTCGAGCACTTAAGTGGATTTAATCTCATTCAGGTTATTTAAACCGAGTCGCATCGAGGAACTGCATAACATTGTAGTTTATAATTTTAAAATTAGACGTCCTAGCTGTGACTTGTGTGTGAGTAAAGAAGATTTATCTTATCATTAAGAGTGCAGTAAATACAGCTTTAAATGGAGGAAATACTGCATCGTTGGAATGGAAATGTTGCTGCAGTCGCGAAATAGCTAGCGCGTGCGCTAACTCCCATATAAATCACCATTCACACTACACTTATTATAACAGGAAGCTAGCGCAGGTTCGGGGTGTTCCCCCATGATATATCTCGAGTTCGAAACAATAACCTAATATGTCCAGTTACACCGTTGCTAGCGAAACCAGACGTTCGACCTACTTTCCTTGACAAGTCGCATACGAAGGGAAATTCACTCGTGACCGGCCACCGCGACTCGAATCGGTTTATATTTCAATTTGTATTTGTTCAAATGCAGAAACCGTACTTTGAGACATAGAAGAAGCATAAAAAATTAAAAAAATGATTTACATTTTAAAGCTAACTCTTTTCATTCAATAGAAAGATTGGTTCTGCTCTTTCATGAATTGTAAGCTTAGTTAAATCGTGAATTACTGTGGTTATTAAATTCTGCTTACCATTTTGCATTCAGTTCTGACATTTCAATATTTTATGCGGCGCGCTTTTTATCGTTTGGTTGCTTGGCAGTACGTAAATAAGAGAAATGCGTCGTAACAGGAAGGAAAGTTATTAAATACTTGCGAACATTATAAATCAATCCGAAATTATATAACAAGTGAATGGAAGTGTTTACAAATAATGCATTAATGTCTGTCTGCAAGCACTATTTGTTGCGATATTTGGGTCATTCTAGTTCAGCGGGTTGAACGGCCTTTCGTCCTAGCAAGCCGGTTCTGTGCTCGGCCTAAGCTATGTATTAGTTGGTAGTTTCTATAGTTTTGAATATTGAGCCCTTTGCACTTTTGTCTCGTGGAACAGTATCAAGATTTTACTAATCGCAAAATAAATTAGCATCCGTACCGGCGTGCCTGTAATCAGCGACACAGTACGGGCTACGGCAACAGAAAATCAATATTAAAATTAAATGTGTGCCACTGACTGTTCGGTTCTTTACGAGTAGGTATACATATATGTAGGTACCTACATCCATTTCACCACCTCAGGCATCGAAGACACCTTATTGGTTTTGCGTTCTCCGACACTCCTGCCTAGAGGCGAGTTTCATTTTCAAGTATCAAAATGGAATTTATTTTTAAAGTTACCAAACATGCATCGCATATCTCGGCTATTCCAGTCTGCTATTCATACCGTATACTTCCTCTATTTCTATTTTTAATCGAGTCTCGTTCTCGTGTCGCCTGTAAAACGCGCCACTAGAGACGGGAATACAAATAAACCCCTCCAGAAAGTATATTGTCCGGTTGCCGTCTGTTCCGCATTAAAAGCGGACTAGAGGAAATTATTGGCTTTTCTATTAGGCTTAAAAAGTTGGAGAGTATTTCTCATTTCGCATGCCCGTGGAGATACTGGGGCTGTTAGTATTCGCATCACTTTTGCAAACCATTAGGTAAACAATTATTTAGTTGCGTCAAGTAAAGTTGAAGCCATAGTACATTACGGTAGTGCAGAAAAACAAAACACGACCGAGTTTCCTTTTGTTTCTTTTGGCAGAGACTTAGGCGAAGTTTGTTTACTTAGGTGTAAAACGGTACTACTCACCATTTCCAGAGTTATGTATTGCCTTTATCGCCTTTTTCAACTTCGTTAGGCCATCTCGGTCGAAATCCAACGTCTGAAACAAGATAGAGAAAACATCAAACATGTTTCGTGACGTCAATATGGCGGTGTTTTTTTTTTAAATCATCATTTTATTGGCAGAACCGTCCACTGCGATTGCGAGTGCGACATTGGATTCGCTCAAAACTTTTTTACGTGGACAAGCTGTCACCGACATAAAGACTCGTTTACAATAGGAGCCACGAGCCTTTCAACTCGGTTTGCGAGCACAGCGAACATCTGCCGCCCCAGCCGGCGATTAATCAATGGCCCCCTGAATTAAGCAATCGGCCCGTACAAAAATAAAACTCGCAACGATTCGGTGCACCTTGACTTCTGTTTGGCTCAAGTGTTCATTTGCAGTCGGCTTGAGCGAACGGGTCATTGATGTTGATACAGTGTCACTATAGGGAAATATTATCGAGTTTTGTGTCGATGACCTTTAAAATAAATATTAATAAAACTAAAATTTAAATAAAAAAATATTTTTACTGAAAAAGACACTGACTTCCAAAAAAAAGCACTACAAAGTGAAAAATAACTTTAATGTCGGAAGTCGGTGTCTTTGCTCTTCAGTTTTCGTTTTTTGCCACCGACTTCCGAAATTAAAGTTATTTTTTATTTTTTTTGGAAGTCGGTTGTTTTTTTTTTTTGTAAAAAGTAACAGTGACGGAGTCAAATAGAATGTCATCTACATAAACTAAGTGGGCAAAATCGTAATATTTATTGAAGCTAACTCAAAAACCACGTAAGCACAGTAAATAAAATTGATATGGGACCACCTCTGAAGCATGACCTACCAAACAAAAAAGAATCATCAAAATCGATTCATATTTGGCGGAGTAACCGCGTAACACACACACATAAAAAAAACATACAGACGAACTGAGAACCTCCTTCTTTTTGAAGAAGTCGGTTAGAAAGAATGCAACTCGAGCGAGACGGTATTATTATTATTGCTTTGCAATTTGTAACAAAGCAATATTTTTCAGTGTGTTTTTCAGTTGATTATACGGACACGGACAATAACTTAATTAGTTCAACACTGGCTATTGGGGAACCATAGTAGAAAATAATTATTATGAAGATAGATTAAATAGTTAAAACGACATTAATTAGAATAATTTAATGAGGTGGTAACTGCTATAGTGTATCGGATCTTACAACCCTTGCAGTTAAGTTATTATAGCCCTAAACGTGGCGTGACGAAGTTAACTAGCCCGCCCGCAAACATTACGCTGGGAATGACGTTGTTAAAAAAATGTTTACTGAAATGACCAACTTTGTGCTAAGCACTGGCATTATTCAATGCGGTTTTATAAATTACTAGCTTTTGCCAGCGGCTCCGCCCGCGTGAAGGTCGGAAATTATCCCACGGGAATGTAGGTACTATCGGGATAAAAAGTAGCCTATGTCCTATTCCAGGTTCTACCCATCCAAATCTCTACCCATGTGCATTTCATCCAAATCTGTTCAGCAGTTTTAGCGTGAAAGCGTAACAAACAAACAAACTCACTTTCGCATTTATAATATTAGTTGGACCGATTTAAGCAAAAATGATCCAACCCACAACCTCGACAATTTCGAGTTTTTGTGACCTATGTACTTCAAATAAGGTATATTTTAACATATCAAAGATACGATCTTTGATATGTTAAAATATACCTTATTTGGAGTACATACAGGTCCAGTTAGGATTAAGATTTCCGTAATATTACTTACTTTCGTTTCAGTACAGTCGAACAAGCTATTTGGTATACAGGCAGATAACTTGCAACTACTCTTAAACTATTTTGTGAGTGTTTTCAAAAATTTAAATTACACAAACAATCAAAACGAATTTTGGCAGTGTAGCGTAAAATGAATTTATTTTGCCTGTATACTAAATAGCTTGTTCGACTGTACTTATACAAGAGGTGAATGTAAATGCCACCTTTGTCATAAAAGCACGAGGTTAAGAGCTATTACAATATCATCGTCCACGATGTCCACTGTTTGAAACGTCCATAACATCACCCAACTTACATAATCCGCATTTTGTCCAAACATAAAGATGATAAGTCCGAGATAACAGAACACAATGAGTATATTCGCTTTCTTGGTCGTGACCACCGACGCATGAAAAGTTGCGTAAACCACGCCATCAGACGCACAAAACAAACGTACGTCTTCGTAATCTCTATTATGATAATAACTAATAATAAATCCTCTAAACTGCATTGTCACAATTATTTACTTAAAGCAATGTTCATATCGATTACCGTCATGTATTGTCTTTTTCGTTTCTTTGCAGTGAAGTTAGTCTTGCGTAGCAACAATATGCGGCACCTGCATTATAATAACGTAAGTATAAGATAGCATCTAAAATGGCAGTGAGGCTTGTATGCTTAACATATCACGACGTAGTATTAAAGTGCAGCTATTTTTGAACTACATGCATTTGTTACCCGCCTACCACCTGCAACCATTTTAGTAACCTACTTCCTTCGCTCAACCCGTAGCAAAGAGAATTATACAGTTTGAACAGTGTTGCAGAAGAAATTGTTTGAAGAAAGAAACGCCAATACCAGGCTAGTACCCGAATCATTTAATAAAGCACAAATCATGTTCCATATAATCCAGTGACCCACGCTAAACGCCTGCTATTGAAGGAAACAAAACGACCTTTACGCAGATATAATCGGCCTTACACATTGGGCCTATTTAAAACGGACCAAGAGAGTTAATCCTATTAACAATTTTACTAAAACGTTAGCATACATGAACAATGTAGCCGCGGGACTAGAGCCAGGCCACGCTCACAATAGTTGTTCTTCAAGCCATAGACAAACGCCCCCTTTGTTCTGTCTTCTAACGGATCGAACTATCACCTCTCTGCACGCTTAACGCTCTGCATAGGATTTCTCAAAATAGGTCACGTCTTTACAGTCACTGCATTGCTGCTCTTTGCCGACTGTTTATTACTAGCTATTCTTTTTGAAATAAATACCAAATTCTATAATAAATAAAATTAGATCCTCCCAGTTGTAAACACCCGCATTTTAGTAACTGAAGGGTTAACAAGGTGTAACATTTACGAAATTAATTGAGCAATAAAATAAACAGCTGTTCAAAATAGGTCGAGTAATTAAAACGTCAGTCGCATCTGTATAGAGTTGTGATAGTAATAGCAGAACAGTGATTGCTTTAACACAAAGCGTAGGTTTCCAGCACAATGATGGTAGAAGTGACTCATCTGTGTTGTTACTTAATTTAATTTGCTTTATAGCCGGTAATCACAGTAGTGCGTCACATTTTATGGATGTTCTTCAAGATAGGTATTTTTTTTTGCATTGACAAGTATTATAAATAACATACCCGGTAGAATACCTGCTTGAATTTGAATGGACGTAGTAATTTAATTTGTAATACAACAGCGGCAATTCTACGGCCAGACAAACTCATGGGGTATTTCGAGGAGAAAAAGACTCGTTAGAATCGTCAGCTGCAAAAGGGTCGCCCATGGTGAGTGGGTTCCTACAGCGAAAGCGGTTGACCTTGCGTATTTATCCTCCGGCTGACACCGAACGATCGAGGAGATTTGCCCAATTTTAAGCAATTTATTGCCGAATTGAGTGTAGAATCTGTGGCAGTCTGTACAATAATATTTCGAGTTTACCAAGGGGTGGGCGCAATACACAACTACATAAATCCCCGAAAGTATAAATAAAAATTCATATAGTTGGAACATAAACATACCTAATAATAATAAGTTACGTTTTCAAATGCATTTAAATAACTTGGATGTTTAAAAACGAAATCATAAAACAATTTAGGAATTTAATAAAACTGTTAAATATAGAATGCAACATTGTACATTGTAAATATGTATAATAGCAACATTCTTAGACATACGTCAAAATGTTTAATGACAGTTGTGTATTTCCCCTCTCTCTGATTTTGCCGCGCTTTACAATAGACAGTGTTTTTACCACTCAGTTGTTTTATTGTATTAAATAATCTCAGCTACACTAAACCACAAAACTCTTCAAAAACAATAAAGGATTTGTTTGAACAGTTATTCTAAACCGAGGAACTCACAATCTATTTTGCGCTAGCACCAGTTGTCCAAAGCTCTCTCCGGATAAAAACTTTCTCTAGTAAAATGTCCCAAGGGGATCAGCTGGGAATCTGACTCCGAGTTTTCAGATTTAGAATAAAACAAGAATTTTATTCTGAACTAGCTGATGCCCGCGGCTTCGCCCGCGTGGATGTCGGTTAATACTAAAACCTTCCTCGAGAACCACTCTATCCATTGGTGAAAACAGCATGAAAATCGTTGCAGTTTATCGCGAACAGGACGACAGACAGTCGCGGCAGAGGACTTTGTTTTATAATATGTAAGGATATAAAAAATGATGGTAAAAAATAGCGTAGCATCTCGACTACATGAACAGCTACAAACTATTGTTTATTATTGTAGGTAAGCATTGTGAGGAAGTTGAGAACATTTTTATCACACCGACTTAGTATTAGGATCCTGTTTACACTATAGGCTATAGGATTACCAAAACATGAACACTGATGTTTAAACGTGTTCGTTTATCCAAGGTTGTTGTTTGTAAACATGTTGAGTTTGATTCCAATCTAATTAACACATTAACATGTTGGGCGCCACTTAACGATCCATTTAGAAAACATTATGTTTTCAGTTAAATGGTAAAGGTGACGCTTCGATTTGATGTAATGATATCAGAGGATTAAATCCCAAAAAATAACAGAGAATAACTTAATTCATAAATTACAAGATTAAATAATAACCAGTATTTATTGTTAAACTTATTCAAATATACAGCAGAAGTTTCGCCAACGGCAACGGTAGCAGGTGTAAGTTCAACTTTGGCACTGGCACAGGCTTTATCTGCACATTTATTGTGAGGCAAGCGAGCTATGGAAAGTATTGCAAGGAAAAGAATAGTATATCATTGACTACATCTAAATTCGACAGGTACATACAAGTGGTAATCTAGATAGAGCCACAGTACGAGTATCAGTGAACCTGTTCGTCAGTAGGTCAAAAAATGGCAAGCCTCAGGCACATCTCATTTTTAATCATTACTTTTTGTACTAGTATTACGTTGCATTGCGGTCTGTTACTCATTCTTGACTGTGACTTTCATGCTAATTTATCTAACCAGTTATACACACATGTAAGTCTTTTATTATTTAAACAAACATAATTCAGTTCGTTATGTAGTGTTTAAATCCTCTTGTGACCTGACAAACTGGCTCATTGTCGGATTTTTTCCTAGCATACAAATCTGATAGTTAGTTTATTTGTGGGTTTTAGGTATATTATTTGATTGGTTAATTTAATGCACTATTGCACTCTGCAAATAATCTTTGAATTCTGTACTGAACTTTATTTTAGCCTTAGCATCGCTGCGGTATTTATTTTTTTAAATATCGCAGCATTATGCTGAGGTAGGAGCCTTTTTGGCCGCGCACAGGTCGCCTAAGTATTTTGTTAGTTTTAATTGTTCTTTTATTTTAATTTAGTACCTTCTTTATATTATTGCTTGTTTTTCCTGTGCGTGTCCCAAATAAAATATTTTTCTTTTCTTTCTAGCGAATTCAATAAATTATTTACATTCAGTCGTACATCTCAGGATCATAAGTATTACAGACATTAAATATTTACATATTGATTACAGCAATCGATCATAAACAAAATTTGAGTGTAATAGCACACCCACACTCATTTAAAGAGAAAGTTCATTACAAAATGTACCAACACGGCGAGTAACCACAAGCAGGTACTTTCGCTTTATCACATCTGATCAAGGAACACCACATGTTATTTTACTGTTCGATAGGCACGAGTATTTTACCTTTTTAGTACGAATGAATGCCCCCGCCTCTGGGCTACTGGATTTTATTTATTATGAAAGTTGATGCTGGTTATGCTAACGAAATAAGAATAAATTGATAAATTAATCCAGATATGATAACCCAGGATGTTTCTCAAATTGGATACGAATATCACGGAAAAAACCTTGTTCTGCACGCTCTACGCATACATTACAATCTTCACGATAGTCATAAAGGAAATGAGAAAGCTGTGTTGACGACATACTTACTCTATTATGTCGCATCTGTTTATCTGCAGCATACAGTCAAGCTGAATAGAGTTCTCGATGTCAAAATTAAAACCTTTATGAAAGGAGAACATAAATTCTGCAGGCCAACTTCCGATTAACTTCGAAGCGAACAAAATGCACAGAAGTTTTATCATCTTCATTGCTTTTGTCTTTTAAATTGCTTCGTTCAAAGAGACGTAGAAAGATGTTAACTTCTTTTATGTCTTGAACAATAACGTACTGCAATTGGTTTCCCCTAATTTGTTTTGCCTGATGTTTTTCTTAAACATTTCTAATTCCATGTCGACGAGTGTGAATAGAAAATGTTTTTGTTTATCGCTTTCTGTTCATCCTTCTTGATGGGCGTTTACGAGCTGTTCGTATGTAACTAATGTGAGGTACACGACCATACTCTTCGATGTTCCATTATCATGACTGTCCTCCACCTTATACCTTATTGTGTATCGTTCACCACCTTATTTTATATCGTTCTGGTTTTATTGATTTTAGCCTCGAGTTCGTTGAAGTCCTAAGCTGAACCTGATATTCCGCGAAATAATATTTAATATCTAGCGAAAGCAGGAATAACATACAGTTACATGAATACGTAAGAAGTAAGCAAGCAAGCAACCGATCAATCATTCATTATGAAGATAGGCTCAGATATATATGTATAACCGATTGAACACAACATATCATAGGCATTCATTGTTTTAAAATACAGGGTGTTAGGGTAAACACCGTTATCCTTGCAACCAGTGGTTTGGTTTCATTTATAGAACGTAAAATCAATGGAAAATTACAACTTTTTTTTTATTATTTTTTTATCTAAATTTTACCACAAGAGACGCAAGTTCGTTGCCCTATGCGCTAGGGCAACGAACTTGCGTCTCAACACGGGCGGGGGGTACGGGATGTGACCTGACCGGCAGCGAGCGCGATCCCTCCCTTAGTCAGTCAGCTGTTTCGCTAGCAAGCACGGTGTCAGATAGAAACTTTTTAAAATCTTTTAATGAAAATAACGTTTCTTTTTTGTTGTGTTCAGTCATTTATTTTTATATTTAAGTCAACTACCCATGCTTTGAATGACAAGAGTGTTTACCCTTACATCCTGTATACTTATTTGCCTGGAATGTCTTGACAACAATATTAACATACATTACGTGTCATAAATGTAGGTAAGCTTGTAAAAATTGAGACAAGCCACAGACGATGCATGTTGCAGTCTTTATTAATTTTCTTTGTGTTTTTAATTACCTATCGTATCTCTGATGGCTTCAGTTTCGCCCTTTAATTTTAATGCTAGTCAGTAAACTATTTCTAATTTTTCTTTTCTGATCAAAGTTTTCTACTCTGTTTTAATCACCAAAATCTTTTGAAAGTTAACAACCTTCCATTAATTTAACGTTTTACCGTTTCAATGCTTGCCAAGGCAGAGCATTTGATATTCAAAACGCCCTATTCAAAATCTGAAATTAGTCCGCTCTTCAATGGCACCCCAGGTTGGACTCTACACTCTCTACTGAGTAGCTTGTTCATAACATATGGATATACTATACTTATTCTACACAGCTCTGGTAGAAGGGTTAAAAGCACTACCTTTTCATAGAAACTTTAAAGTATACGAGTAGTAACCTGCCGTGCTCAAGTGCCCGTAACTCTATCGCAGAGGGCCTGAAGGGGACGAGTCTAATGCATGCCGCTCTACCGGCATGCATAATCGTATCTGCATTGCCGTGGATTAAACTACGCCATTATTGCTAGGAAACGACTACCTTGGGTATTATATCTTCATGAAGAAAATGTTCTCCGAATAGAGATAGGTACAGTGTGACTATGTTCTATGAAGTCACCATGAGTCAAATGAAGGACGTATTCATAAAATACGGAGGTAATAAGCACGCTATGCCTATTACGAGAAAATTTCGGCGAAGAAGTCGCTGAACGTTGACTCTAGCATGGCAAGCCCCAATACAACCATGATTAACATTTATTAAGGTAATTGATTCATTGATTTTCTCATTCATCAAACAAGGAAGGAAAAAATGTCTTGGTCCAACCGCTCAACTCTCAACTCATGTTATAAACAAACACCGTACAGATGAGTCACACATGATTTTTATCGCCTACCGCATCTGAGGTGCTTACTTAGCCGAAGTCTTCGCTATGCACCGCAAGATAGTGGCATTGATGATGACTCATTGGCTGTTGACCTTTTAAGGCCTATTCATACAACGCACTATTATAACGACGAAACCGATAGCACGGCGGTAAATGGGTTAACAATATTCAATCTTGAGTTTATTTAGAAATAAAAATAGAAAAAGTATTTATTCAAAACAAACTGCGTTCGTTAATTTAAGTATTAGAAAAACCAAATGAATTCCATTCCTTTAGGAAAGGAGACATTAGTCGGTTTCGGTTTGGAGTACCTACTTACGTCAGCGGCATATTACCAACCTAAGTAAAAGTATGTATCACATTCATCCCACATCCCACATCCTTCTTGCATGTGAGACCTTCAGTATATTTATGTACGGTATTATTTACACGGACCTATGTATAATCTGCTATGTAGGTAGGTCCTTTTCCATTGTCGGTTTATTTTTTCTCGGAACTCACCGAGTACCCGACAGTGATTAAGTGCTGATTCGTTTATTCAATTTGTACCCAGTTCTTGCTGGCTATAAGCCAAACGTTTTAAACGCACGCAGTGAAATGGTATACGATGCTGAAATTACATAAATTACTTGTTACTTTAACACAAGAGTTTTGGATTTACTTTTAAAACCAAAACGTTTCGTAATGTGTAATTTTAAACTGTTTTTTGCGTTGTCTAGTGAGAAAGTGTAAAATAATTTCGGATCTCCCCGTAATGGGCAGTTGTTAGTGTCCTCGATAGCAGTGGGCTGGCCATACAATCATTTCCCAATCGTCTAAGTATCAAAGCGTCCCTGTCGTCAAAATGTCATCAGCATTCACTGTGCGTCATAAACTCGACACTTCTAAGCAGCAGATAATTCACTTTTGTCGTGTTTGTGGGCTACACTGCAATTTATATCACTGTACGGTCTTAAGCCTACATTAGATTAACTCGTATCTGTATACGACAACAGTGCAGCATATGCCTAAATTGATATGCATAGGACGCTTTTAATATAGTCCTGCATTATATCACCCCCATTCCTCTTCATCTAACGCGTAATAAAGGGTTTAATAATAGGGAAATTATTGGTATTTAAGACTTCTCTTGCTCCGAATTCGACAACTTCTGGCTGCTGTTAGACAAGAATGAGTAATGGCCCAAATAAAAATATTAATTTCCATGTTAATGATTCGACTTTCCAATACATGATGATTTTTAAATTGATAATTTCCATAATAACGCCTAGCGACCCAGTGACCTACGTTCTACGTTCTACCACCTTTCTATCAGAGTTTGTTTTACTTGTTGGCGGAAACGTGTTCCGATATAACGACCAGTGGTCAGTTAGTCCGCTCACGGAGGAAATTGGAAACTGCCACTTGTATTTAGTTTGATAACAGAAAAGAACTTGTATCCAGCTGCAATTTACACTTCTATTTGATAAGGATATCGAGCGCGGAGCGGACTATTGTGTGATATTGTAACGAGTAGTGTAAACAGTGTAGTCACATGGTGTGGTACCTGCTTTAAATAATTATGTGAAAAATCCTGAAAAACTACTGAAGTTTTATTCTATGCAAATGTGAGTTTACATTTATATACCTACACGTTTTTTATTGTAGGAGCTTCCGAGAACAATGCAATACCAATACCATTTGGTACTGATCATGAAATGTGTGTTATTAGAAGAGCATGTTCTAACAATGAAAATAAAATACTAACTTCCGCAGCCTGAAACTTGTTTGTCGATCAGTCGACCAACCGGTCATGGTTTCCTTTTGCAAGTAGTCGGAGAGATATCAATGTCGAACTTTCTCTAAACTTGTAATCCCGGTTCTGGTGTTCATTATGCGGAATATGTTAATTCTTTGTTTCGTCTAGTATTACGACTGAAATAAAAGCTTTGACAGCGACCGGGACTTGCAAATTCAATATGGATCCATCTTGTTTTATGTTTAAGAAGGTAAGCAGGATAAAATCGCAAGGTGAACCACCGAGGCAGTGTGTACTGATAATAAATACTTAACGAGCACAGTTAAGGTTCCACCAGCGATGTGCTAAGATGAATTATTTGAGAGTGCAGACTATTGCAGTCTATCTAATCTTATATTAAGCTCCACTTGATCCTCAAGTAAAAATTGAAGAATCAAAATGTCTTATAATGTCTAGACAGCTATACAATACTTATTGCAGGGGGAAGGGGTCACAGATCGCGAGAAATTCCACGTCTGTGACTCGACATTTCTATGAAACGCTAATCAAGTTCGCTGATGCTGCGATCCCTAGCTGTATATTTTACTATACGTAATCGTAAATTTAGAACACTCTACCACGATTTTAAGGTAGCTAGGTATTATTGGTCTTGTAGGCACCACATAAACCGCAGTTTATCAGGTAGGAATCAAAAAGGCACATGTAAACAGTGCGATCAGATCAGATCTTCCTTCCCCTTTTTTATACTTTTATACAATAATTACGGAAAAGCTGTTTTACTTTTGTCAGTAACCTATTTAAAAAATTGACTGAAACTACATCAAGAAAACCGCAAACCCGGCCGGGTAAGTAGCATGGAAAGAAAAGGTAATTTTTAGGTAGAATATACTAAAATGTAGACGTCCCCACTATTTTAACCATTACGTGACACGTTGGTTGATAACCGTTTGTGTTGTTGCTACCAACTCGAATTTAGGGGCAAGAGAACCATCATAATTGGCTGTCGTGTTCAGAAATACAGCTCTCGGCATCAAACCCTTGACCCGGCCTAACAAGAGCCTCTTATAGCGTTTATCGAGGCTCAAGCCGCTAGGCAGTTGACCGTCATGATTAGTTGACAATGATTGCGTCGCACATCCCACATTTAACACGACAACAATGTCGTATACCAGTCTTCATGACCCTCACACTTTATTGTTATGAGGTATGCGAGATTTTAATGACATGAAACGGAAAGAACGATTTTTATTTAATTGTGTAGCGTCTATTTCATTTCCTACAAGTTATCCTGTATCTTTTAGCACAGATCAGATTCAGAACAAAATCCTGGTCTCTTGAATGGTTTTATACATTCCACGGCTACAACAACGACCAGTGCCCTATCAGGCCCTATCAGAATACCAGCGCTGCGGTATTTATTTATTTTTAAATATCGCAGCATTATGCTGAGGTAGGCCTTTTTGGCCGCGCACAGGTCGCCTAAGTATTTTGTTAGTTTTAATTGTTCTTTTATTTTAATTTAGTACCTTCTTTATATTACTGCTTGTTTTTCCTGTGCGTGTCCCAAATAAAATATTTTTCTTTCTTTCTTTCAGTGAACGCAGCAACTAGGTAAACGATACGAATCGCGCACTTGTTCGCAACGGCCAACTAAACTAGCCGCAGATCGGGCCATGGACCGCATGGACGTCCCAGTCCCACGGACCACGACTGGCCGGAGTCGTGGCTGTCTAGTGCGCGATATCCTACTTTCGGCAAACCCTGGGCAGTTAGCCCCGGTACCATCTTTACGACTGGCACATTCTTACCAAAGCATGATGGCATGAGTTCGCAAGAGCTTTTACTTCGAATCGATACGAGAGTAGAAGAGGATTATGTTTCAAAAAGTATTTGCCTTTAACGCCAAGAAAGTAGCCGGAAGCCAGGACTCACCTGAACATTGGAATGCTCGACAGATGTCAAGCGTGTCGTCCCCTAATAAGTATTTCCGGTGGTTAGTCTGAGTCATGATATAACTTCCTTTGTGGGTATTTGCGGAGACAATACCTTCGGTTCTTCGTAAGATTTTATTGTTATGGTATCCGACTCAGAATATCCGAAATGGCTGAGGTAGAGCAGAGCTAGTATCAGTGCGACCCCAGCTTTTATGTGATCAACTGAAGTATTTGCAGATAAGTGTAACTGGATAAATAAGAAGTTCCATAACAGGAATAATTATTGTACCTCAATTTTAGTCCAAAATTATCTAGAACTCTAGACAAAGGAAATGTTGCTCGTTAGTTTGTTGGCTGACCCACGAATCACAATAAAAGCCCGAAATAAAGGCTTAGACCTATTTTAGCTTTGGTGTTGATAGTAAGTTGGTACACATTGTGGAGACGACGCGTTTAGGAATTCCGCCGATGTGTCCCTGTGGAGAGATTTCCTAAAAATGCGAACGAACACACGTGCACTGTTTTTTTTTTCAATATCCTAAGTAGTTAGGTACCTGTCAGTACATCGGGGTATAGGATAGACATTCGTCGCCACGTTTTTAAATAGGCCCATAACAAGAACTGCATCGGTTTTGTTTTGGTAGCAGTTTCAGATTCCGAGGATTGATTTATTATTATTAATATAGCTTCACCGTACAGAATAAATAATGGCAAAACTAATTATTGTTCATTGATGATGATGAATATGATGATGAATGAATTGAAAGCGAATTAGGTATCCGAGATTCAACCTTGAGTCGCATTGCATCCTTCGTGCGTTTCGTAAAACAAATCGACGACTATGGTCCACTAGTGGTTTTTGAGAAATACCTACCTACAGTAAACGAAAAATCGATGTCTATTTACCTCGTTCATCAAGCAAAGTAGTAATATGTATACTTAGTAGGCGTAGTGATACGTGTTTGCAACAATATCGTATGACGATAGGCGTTCGTAATCAAATTGTAGAAATATGTACGTCGCGTCGGCAATTTATTGTTCTTGCGTGGGCACAATTTTATCAGGGTGTGTGAATTTTTTTGTCCATAATAATTATGGGGGCGTTTCCAAGGTCGAGCCGCGCCTACGCTTCTGGTAATAACTTACTAGCAGGACTAGGTAAGTAGGTACTGAATAACTATATTAAATTTTTATCAAAACAAAAAGTTAACACTAACATAAACACGGTAAATTGTAAATTATAAAATAGGTAAATAGCAACGTCAAACAAAACAGACGCGTTTCAACATGTTTGTCTTTTTTCAAGTTAATTTTCTGCGTATTTCATAATTGCAATAAAAACAAATACTTACCAATCAGAAAGTAAGTGGCAAATGCATCTACCAAATCAAACAATCTACCTACACATCCTACCGATCGTGGTCAAGCTACTGAGGATTTTGTTTATTCCGTTTTCGGTAGGTTTGTGGTCTATCTATTCACACCCTGTTTTTTAACAGGAAGATAATGTTTTCTTATCTTGTCAACTGCTTGGCTCAGATTTGCTGGCAATGTATCGAATTATAATGACTGTAATTACCTCTTCCAAAGCGCTGATTGTCTGACGACATTGTGGCATGCGGGAAACGAACGTAGATGTAGTAGGTGAACTGTAATCCTCTCGAGTTTCCTCAATAAATTCACCGATACCAATAAGACCCGGCATGGTGGCCAAACACGAAGTTCCACTAGTTCAAGTCCAAAATTTCACATTCGTTTATGGTTTAAAAAATCACACAAAACTAACAAACATCAAAATGCAAATTGAACACATTATCACCTGCAAAACACTTCTGCGCAAATAAAAACAATATCGCATCTAAACACGTCAACTCACAAACCGCCCATTCTCAACAAAGATGAATGAAGTTACTAAATTGATTGAAGAACGAGAGGGAGAACAAGGACTGAATGTAAAATTGAAACTAAAGAACGACACTAGCTTTCTTTAGGTTGTATACTCTGTTTCCGGTGTTGTACTTCGTTTTTTAGTTCGGATATTTCTTTCAGGAGTAATTTAATTTGGCTAAGCTACACTTGCCGGGTTTTGTCCCTGGATGGGTTGGCGTGGATGGGTTGGCGTGGATGAGTTGGCGTAGATGAGTGGAGGGGCTGGACCTCTGAAAGCACGTCAGAAGCCTGAAAGTCTGACAACCAGTCTTACCAAGGGCCAGGGGTACCGTATTACCCAGTGTCTGGGTTGTGGGCAGTCGCCCCATTTAAAATACTGGTATTCAGCTGTATCCGGTTAGACGGGAGGCTGACCCCAATATAGTTGGGAAAGGCTAGGTAGACTGAGTAATTTATTTTAATTAATTTTATATCGTTTTTTTCATCTATTTATTTATTTAAATGCCTTCAAAATACTATTACAGGTCTTAGCCTAATGCGATAGCCAATTATATACACAATTAAAATAAGATCATAGTTTTTAATTTACATTATAATTATAACTCACGATTTCATGAAAAATAATTTAGGATTATTGCAATTTTTTCACATCATTTACTTTGATTTTCTAGCGTGACATATCCGAACGTAAGGCGGAAGTCATACGTGTTGATTGAAACCAATGACTGTCAAAACATTGAATGTGAATGAACTGAACGATAAAAATATAATGACGGAGCTGTCACGAGGTATGTGTGTCCTACTTTCGTATTTTATAATTTAAAGATTATTGTTTATACCCGGTTTTTGTAAGTTTTTAACATTTATACAGACAAAATAACACACCATTTTTAGGCCATAAATCGTTTCAAAGAAGTATATATTTTGTTTATGACATAATTATATGTAAAGTATGTACGTTATAAGAAAACAATACTATTTTCAAATACGATATTCATAGTTATCTTCTTAAACATGTATGATTAAAATATGTACTATTAATTTTATTGGGCTGTGGCTGCAATATTAATTCCACTAGAAATGAAATTGTTCATCTGCCATTCTCATTGCTTGCATTGACGATAACTTTACATGGAGCCCACAGCTTTTTATTTGGTCTGAGGGACCCCACGACCTTTTATATTATTATTTATTTCATTACAGAAATTGGAGAAATCTGGTCAAGATTATTCGACCATCGTCCATTTCTAAATGGTGAAATAAAGTTTATGCTGAAAGAGTTTGAGGTATGTGTTCATTCTTCATTGGCATATTCAAACTTAGTCAACACTGACTCAACTCTCTGCAGCACAATATTAATAATATATTTTAAATTGTTAATTTGCAGGAGAAGCGCGGAGATCGGGAAGTTGAAAATTTGTTTGCTATACTTGAAAAATTAACAGATATTAAAGACAGTCAGGCGGAAAAGATTAGAAAGTCTGGTGAAACTGGGCTTCCAGTGTTGAAAGAGAAGTTAGATCAAGCATTGCAACTCAGCGAAGAGGTTGAAACCGATTATCTTGAATCACACAAGGTTTTTATATTTATTTAATAATGCTTGTTCATTTCTGGTGTGTCACTAGTCACTCTAGATAATTATTACTATACAATGATGAAAGTTTGATTATCTTTGTACAATCATCTGAATGTAAAATGTAAAAGTTTAGGAAAACATATTTTTTTTACTTAATCTATGTAAGTAACTGGTTTTTGATTGGTTTTTGACCGACTTCTTTCTCTTTCAGGTGCATGAACAACACCGACAAGAACTAAAAGAAAAAAGGCAAAAAGAATGGGATCAGTTCATTGATGATATGAACTTCAAATGTCAAAGAGTAGACAACACATTTGAAGAAAAAGAAGAAGAACTAAGGGATTTGTATGCTGATCTTAACCATAAATTAAATATTGCTAAATAAACAATGGATTCCATAGGATCACTCGTTGATACCAACCTCAGGATCTTTCCATCAAAGTATTTAATAGATTACCTCAAAAGTATACCTATTGATGATAATGTACCTTTAAATATTGCAAGACTGGTAAAAGGAGAAAGTTATGAAACTAAACGTAAAACACCCAAAGAAGATACAAAGATAATTCCAGTACATCTTAATAGCAATGATATTGAAAATTTAAATAAAATCAAAGCTCTTATGAAGGTAGAAATTGAAGAAGTCTCTGAAGAAGTAGAACAAAAAGATATTGAGGAGACTTCTAAAGAGGAAAATATAGAGAAAGCTGAAAATAATGAAGAATCTGCCCAAGCAGACTCCGATAACAAATCAATAGCTAAAAAGGACCTAAATAAAGATGATCCTGAGGAAGAAGACCAATTGCATTTAGCTACTACTGATATAGACTGGCTTTATACATATTTACAACAACAAAGAAATACAAAAGGAAGTGGAGACAAAAGTGTTCCATACTTACATGTACTATTAGAAGGAGCTTCTATTGAAACACCAGAAAACCAGGTTCTTAAGAGAGATCCTGTTCTTGAGGCCAGATGTGTAAAATTGAGGTCTCAACAGGAGGCTAGAGAATATCGGAAAATGACGAAATCTGTAGACAATGTTAGAATGAGGTTTCCAGAAGATACTATTGCTTATCAATGTAAGTATACAAAATACAATACAGTTTTCATTTTGGTAGTTCACAATATTTTACTAGTCTGTATTAGCATTTCAAACACAAGAATGTTGTGTAATACCACATATATGTTATTGAAAATTATTAATCATATTATTAAACTAGCTGTGCCCCGCGGTTTCACGCGCGTAGGTCTCGATCCCGTGGGAACAAAGGGATAAAACGTATCCTATGTCCTATTCCAGTCTATGGTCTACCCGTGTGCCCATCCTCTCCTCTCTAGAGTAGGGAACGTCGCGCCGGCGCGGCGTCGAACGGTTCGCGTATTGCATTTTTATATTCATGATTACTTCGAAATTAAATATCCGATTCGATTGAATTAAAAAGTATTTTGCTGCTAAGTAAATACCCTTGATGTTAAAACTATTTATTTGAATAAGAATTTATATTATGTTGATAAAACTCCTTCGCAAATAATACATTAGTTTCGAACAAATTTGATTACAATAAACAAAGGTTATAGTGAGTCAATCTTAAAACATAGACATATGCTGTCGCGGACTTTTTTTTAGAATTTTAAAGAGGAACAATTCCATCATACATTATATTTGTGTAACTTAAACCGGTTACGCAGCGCACGCAACAGAAGCTCTCAAAAAGGAATAATTTTTCCCGTTTTTGCAACATTTTTCATTTATGCTCCGCTCCTATTGGTAGTAGCGTGATGTTATATAGCCTATAGCCTTCCTCGATAAATGGACTATCCAACACAAAAAGAATTTTTCAATTCCAACCAGTAGTTCCTGAGATTAGCGCGTTCAAACAAACAAACAAACTCTTCAGCTTTATAATATTAAGTATAGATAAACTTGCTTTTGTTTTTTTCAGTGAAACAAATGAATCGCCAGTTGATTGCAATTGGACAGTTCATCCTTTCGATATTTGCTGGATTCCTATTTGGATTTAGAGGTGTTGAATGGATGGTGGGAAATATAGATTTTGGAGTTAGGCTATTACTAGGCGTAATGTGTGCCTTAGTAATCGCCCTTGCAGAAATATACTTCTTAGCCAAAAAGTTGAATGAAGAATTGAATGTTCCCGACACTGTACAATTAGGTGGTCCTCCTAAGTTTGCAGAAAGCTCACCATATTACGTGCCGCAAATAACCAACAGTTCTAATGATAAAGAACATCAGGACTAGTTTATGATTTGTTTTAAGTACAAGATATTTGTCATTTAGTTTAGTATCCTATAGGATTATGAAAAAAGGTGTTATAAACTTTTTATTTATTACAACCGTCTTTGATTTTATTTGACTGTGTGTACTCAATTTATGCCTAAAAAGTAACATAAAATAGAAAAAAATTGCATTATTTTATAAGTATTCTGGAACTATTTCATCACAATATTAATCATCAAGTTAACATGACCAAGCGTTTTATTTGTCCTATCGAATCCTAAACATGTGTAGTACCTATGCAAATGAACCAAATTAGCCCATGAATCGTAATTATGCTGAATCAGAAACATGTCCACGTCGTTCGAAAGCACCTGGTCAGATTGGGCAAACATCGTTACACACTGGACGACAGCTGTGTCGATATTGACCGCAGTAAAGGTGGTATGACAAAATCTAGTTAGGTGTGCAGGTGAGAAAGGAGAGACTGAACTCTAACTTTGTACTAAGTTGGATGTAGGTACTTGTAAGCTTGTAACCTTCTTTCTTATATCTATAATATGCTTGTAACCTACTGGCTAAGACCTCGTCTCCAACAGACAAAAAATTAGCTATGAGCACCACACTAACATAATTCGCATTGGCGATTCCAGATAAAGTCGCATGCCAGATTCGAACCCGCAACCCAATGAGTAGATTATGTCCGCAACTTCGCGCTTGACATTGACAAGCGGGTGTACGGAGTACCCTCAAAAGTCAAAACTATAATATACCTATCACAGCGGATTTAGACCTTAGGTATCTGACACACTGACGGACAGGGCCGTCATCTACCCCGGTCACCAGGGAGTGTGGAACCGGCGAGAGATGTCGTGCGGTGTCCCGCAGGGATCGGTCCTAGGGCCGCATCTGTGGGACATCGGATACGACTGGGTGCTGCGCGCCGACCTCCCTAGCGGCGTCAGCATAGTTTGCTACGCTGACGACACGCTGGTCCTGGCGCAAGGGAGGTCGCACCAGGCGGCGGCCGAACTCGCGACACGCGGGGTTGCGACAATCGTCGAGAGAATCCGGCAATTGGGACTCGAGGTGGCCTTGCACAAGTCCGAGGTCATGTGTTTTCATGGCCCTCGGAACGCGCCACTGTCGGGTTCCTAAGTAACGGTAGGAGGGGTTCACATCGGCGTCGAGTCAACGATGAAGTATCTAGGACTCGTCCTCGACAGCTGGTGGAACTTCGTGGAGCACTTCCATCGTTTGGCTCCCAGGCTGGACCGGGCCGGGGCCGCCTTGGGGCGGCTCCTGCCCAATCTTGGGGGGCCAAACGCCTCCTGCCGGAGGCTCTACGCGGGGGTCGTGCGGTCCATGGCCCTTTACGGGGCACCGGTGTGGGCGCGTTCCTTTAGGCTGCGGCCAGCCCGCCGGTTGATCGCGTCCCAAAGGGTCATGGCCATTAGGCTGGCCCGGGGATACCGCCCGGTCTCTCGTGAGGCGGCGAGCCTCCTTGCCGGATTACCGCCATGGGATCTGGAGGCGAAGGTCCTCGCGCACATCTGGGAGTGGCGCGAGGAGATGAAGCGCCGGGGCGTAACTCCGCTGCCGCGAGAAATCGCGGCACAGCGGACAGAGCTCCGGCAGGATCTCATGGCGGCATGGAGAGTGCGATTGTCGCAACCCAGTGCTGGGCACGCCACAATTGCGGCGAGAGGCGCCACGGCGTCCTCACCTTCCGCCTGACGCAGGTCCTCACCGGACATGGCAGCTTCGGGGTACCTCCCGAAGCTGCCATGTCCGGTGAGGACCTGTGTAGGATTAGGCGGGAGGAAACGCCCGGGTGTCACCACTGTGCGGATCGTCCGGAGGACACGGTGGAGCATACGGTGGAGATGTGCCCTGCTTGGGCGGAGCACCGCCGTGTCCTCGTGGAGGCGATTGGCGGCACTGATCTCTCGCGTCCGGCCCTGGTCCAGGCCATGGTACGGAGCGAGAGGGCATGGGAGGCAGTCACCTCCTTCTGCGAAGCAGTGATGCTCGCGAAGGAGGAGGCGGAACGCGTGAGGGAGAGGCAAGGCCTGCGCCCTCACGACCCTAACCGCCGCCGCTGGAGACACCCTGGGCGTCGGGAATCCCAGGCGGATTCCCGGTCACCATAGGCGCGGGCTTGCGGACGGCGAACAATGGGTAGCTCGCCGTCCGATAAGGACCAGGCCCGGGTCGATGGCGCGTCGTGTTCCACGCGCGCCTCAAAGAGATGTCAGCACACCTGACGGGGTCTGTTAGGACCGATGCCTACCAGGGTTGCGGAATAGTCCGAAAGGGATACCGGGACCCTGGCAACAGGCAACTGAAGGAACACGGGTAGGTTTTAGTCAGTAAAAGTCTGATACGCCCTTCCGCTCCGCCCAGAGCGAGAGAAGTAATTTTATGACTTCCCACGCAAAAAAAAAAAAAAAGGTATCTGACACACAAAATACGAGTGTTGTTGATAATAGCCCGCTTCGCCGCTCCTTCATCCTCCCGGGCAATCACATTGGCAAGAATAACTATAGGTTTTCTCTTGAATATCAAAGTGTCAAAGACATCATGCTTTGATGTTTGATGAGATTGCATTTCTTGATGATCTTGATAATTACATTACAGGATTTGGTTTGAGTTCGATTCCCAGCATAGGCAAAGTTCAAAGAGGTCTTAGGAAACAGGAAGGAAAGTCATATACAATGCAAACTAAAAGCAAAGCAAAGAGGAAGAATAAAGCCCAACCCAACGGGTTTTCAATATTAGCCAGGCGACAGTATAGCAGTTGAAAAGTTTGGCAACAAATAAGGCTTCGTTAGCATTCCCACTTATTCCTTTTTTTTATTAGAAAAAGCCATGGCAAGCCGTTTTTAAAAACTGAAAATTATTTTTCTTAAATTATTTTACTTTCATGCATTAAAAATACTGCGTGAAAAGAAGTTCTCACGCGCATTCCATACCAACTTTTTTTTATTTCGCATTACTGGTCGTCTATCAAGTCAGCGTAAAGCGTGTTACGATGAGAAAGACAAGGAAAAGAAATATGTTGATGCTACACATGTAAAAAATCAGTCTATGGAATATCGACTATGACTTTTTGTTTTGACAACTATTGCACAACAAAATATTGTTTTTCTCAACTGTTCTATTTGATGATTCATATTATTTTGAAGCCATAAATACCGTATGCGTCGTATAACAACATTCATTCACTTTGAAACTTTATCACAAGTGCGACGTATTATCGTGTCAGTGTTTATTTACTACCAGTAATTTCTTAACTTTACCAAGTTTGAACAACAGGTGAGTAAATATATAAATATAGTTTAGTGCGGTTTCTGCAGCTTTTGCGTAGTAAAGTAAGGCTTGAATAAAGGTTGAGCTTTGTCGCATCATGAACATCCTAAAGTAGGCTATCTGAAGTGGACTGTGGAAGTCAAACAAAATGGCTTCTAGCTAGATAAACAAAATGGTTTTATTGATAAAATATTGTAGGCTTTCTTTGTTAATTTTTGAAATAACACAAGTTCTTAGTAGGTCCAAATAAAAAAAAAGGTAAATGTATTTTGAACATGGTACTTATTGAAATAATTAGGTAAGTACCTACTTTGTTTTCAGTGTTGGTTCTTACCAAGTTTTGTGTATTTTTATTAAAATGAAGTAGGTAATATTTTCTCATCTCATTCTAAACATTTAAATAAAAACCACAATTTATAATTTCACTAAAATGGTAGTATTGCATCATGTAATAGTCAGCAGTCATAATTTCCTGCAATTTCAGCAGCATTTGACTGAAATATTTTTTAATGTAGGTACTTAATTCATAAAAACTATAAGTTCCATGATTTTGATAGCATAATTATATTTTTGTTTTTGAAGACAAAACTTTAAAAACATATTTATTTCAGCCATGGAAGACCAAGTTCCATTCAAAGTTTATACATTCTGGAGGGAGAGTGACAAGCCAGAAGTCAGAAGATTTGGTGTGGAGAAGAGTGTGGTCACCAGTTTCCACTACTTGAATGCTAAGCTTCAGGATGTGTACCCTGGACTCAAGGGGAAGACCTACTCTGTAGCTTGGAAAGGTAATTAGTTTTTTAACCGACTTCAAAAAGGAGGATGTTCTCATTTCGTCTGTATGTTTTTTTTTATGTTGTTTACTTGGGGCTGTTTACCACCTCCAGGTAAACCTATCTGGTTGGTAATTTCACACATTCCATTTTTAATTTAAGAACAATGGGGAGGACCAGATAAATTTGAAATCTCCTCTTTTTGTCGTCCAGTATCACACTTTCCAGGTGTAAAAAAATATGGATTGTGCTGATTTACAAGTTAATTATACCCTCACGTGTCATGAATATGTTGTCTCAAAAAAAATAGAACCATAGATTGATTAAATTTATTTAAATTAAAAAAATGGTGACCTTTGAAACATGAATTAGCATTTATTTACTCATTTAAATTCTTTAATGCTTAATTATGTACTCTTATATTTATAGGACTTTGCTCTCATTAGAGGTTTAACTTTAAACTGTAGAATATAATGTTCATTTTACTTTGTCCTATTCAGATGAGGATGGAGATGATGTTGTGGTATCATCAGATGATGAGGTGATGACTGCCTTGCAGGCATTGAATGGAGATGTCATCAAACTCTTTGTCTACTGCAAGGGAAATGAAGTTAAAGATGATGATTGCGACATTGTCTTTACTGCTGTAGCTGGCAATCCTAATGGTAAGTTTATATTACTAGATGATTTTAGTTTAGGGGCAGGATGACTTGGTGAGGATGGTGAGAAAGACATGGATTAGACAGGCAAGGAACAGGGAGAAGCGGAAGGGGTTGGAGGAAGCCTTTGCTGAAGGGCACACAGAGACTTAGAACTGACATTAAACGTTTTTGTAATACAACTGTAACTCTGAATAAAGGCTATAAATAAATAAATCATTTTAGATTAGGACTGATGATGTATTTGAAAAGGTGGTGCAACAGCAATCTTTAAGGGTGTTATACACTTGTCTCGGTCTGCCTATTCAGCAGTATCTGTTGAACAAGATTTTCCACCTGAAGCAATTGCTACATATTATGATTTCATTCGGCTAGTGTCCATCGGCAAACTCCATTCGACATCTACCCTCGCTGAATCATGTTTTGGTCGGTTTGGTACACCTTTTCGGCACTGTTTTTTTTCAAGAACAAAATCTACATAAAAGCGATTTTGCCGCCCGGCTTTGCCCAATCATGCCAAACCGAACTAGTGTTCGCACCCCTGACAAGGTAATACATAGATGGTGCCTATGAACAGCTCTGGACTGGCATGATGCATTATGATGACAATTTGTTATAGGAAGAAAAGTGTAAGAATTAGATAAGTACTTTGTATGTCGGGAATGATCATTGTAATATTTCCATATTGTTGTCTTCAAGTGTACTTATCAATTCAATAACTTTCAATGTGTTATTTGTGACACTGACTAGAGTGTATGGCGTGCTTATGTATACATGACGCCTTTTATTTATAGGTATTATAATGTAAGGACCTTGAACCTGACCTGACCTTTAATTAGACTTGGAATTAAATTAACATATTTTAATCAAATAATGATTTGTAGAACATGCGAGTACACCGGCGGTGCACTTCGGCGTAATGTGCGATTCTTGCGACGGTTCAATCATCGGGTTCCGATACAAGTGCTCCGTCTGCGATGACTTCGACCTGTGCTCACGATGCGAAGCCGCCGGCTGTCACCCGGAACATTGCATGGTGCGAGTGCCCACGCCTACCATGCCTGTAAGTACCACAGGATGCGCATATCCGCTTCGTATCAACGTGATTAACAATTTTTCATAATTCTTTTGTTAACTGATTATTTACGTTTACAGCGCACAGTTATTAAAGCTGCGATCAAGAGGTCCCGCCATTTCTTGAAGTCCGTCGCCACTGCTATGGGCGATGATTGTCCGTACAAGAAGCATCGCAGCGAGAGGGGTGGTGATAGGAAGCACCGCGGGCCCCCCGGCCACCACGGGCCGCACGGAGCTGAGCACGGTCCCCATGGCCCCCACGGGCCTCACGGTGAGCACCACCGCCGCCGCCAGCGCGTCAGCTGGCTCGATACCTTCACCACTTACATGAACGAGTTCGCCAACCTCGCTGGAGACATCGACCTGACCGGAGATGACGGGAAACCAAAGGTTCCAGAAACCAAAGCACCAGCACCAGGGCAGACTCCCGAAACACAGGCGCAAAACCCACAGGAGACCCAAGAGAAGGCACAGAATGGCGCCGAATCTACTCAAGCTCCCAAACCTGAGGCAAGCACCTCTGCACATGCTCAGACTCAATGTCCTTTCAGTCCCCCAAAGTCAATTAATGTCCTACAAATCCGAAACCTTCTGGAAGAGTTCATCCGCGGGAATTATATTCCTGAGCCATCTCAACCTCAGGCTCCGACTCCAGCAGAGAATGCTGCTGCCCCCACACAGACTTCAACTAACGACGTGGAGATGGGACAAGGAGACAGGAAGTCGCCCGAAGCTGATGACATCACCGCCAAGACCGAAACTTCCTCCGCGTCAAGTGTCAATGACTTTGGCAGAGATGCTTCTCCTGACAAAGCTGATGACTGGACCGTGATTAACAAGGAGAAAGGTATTTATAGTTTGATTCTACTTTGTAACCATAATGATAAAATAATATTTCTTAAGAATTCTTACTAAGTATGTCAAATGTTTTAGACTTGATGGATACAGCCAGTGCTCTTCCTGGAGCTGCCGCTCCGATTGGTTTTAACTTGCCCAAAGAGTTCCAAGAGCGTGTGAATATCTCCTCAGGTGGTCTGTACCCACCCCTGAACACCTCTACTGCAGGTAATTATTAGTCTTAATAACTTTTGTGCTGTTGACAATTTATTTTGTGATGTGAAAGTTCATTGTCTGTCTCATTTTCCATGCTTTTAAGGGTCAAAATAACAAATTCCAGTCTCTCTATTTAGGTTTCCAAGATGAAATTTCAACTGTAACAAATTATTAGTCAGAAATAGAATGTCTTGTATGAATATCCTGTTAGGTCATGATCCATCACTATTGACGCATGCTGACCGTTTAGTGTTGAATCCTAAAGAGCCCGAAGTGCTGAAGCCCGCCCAGGCGACCGCGCCGCCCGCTCCCGTCGCAGGTGCTCCCAAGCCGCAGGAGATCCCGGCTGCTGCCAAACCGCAGCCTCAACCTCAACCTCAACCCAGGCAACGCCACCCAAGTAAATTGTTTTTCAATATTTTCTCGATTAAAAACGGAAAGTAGGGGTTATGTTAATTATCCATGCTATGCCGTACAACGAGAAGGAATGTACAGGAACCACAAAAAAAAATGCTTTAGATTAATTCAACTTACCAGTGCCCCATCCCATATAATAACTGATGTATACAAAATATTGTAAAACATTTTTAAAAGAGTAACGTTGGAGATTCTTACCCATTCTTCACCATACGAAAACTACCATTTGGAAGGGGCAACTAGAATCAGTTCTTCGAAAGTTCCTTTTATGTGCCTAATTGAAATAAATTATTTGACTTTGATCAGTCAAAATATTGCATCATCACTTTGAGGAATTCCATTTAGTGAGATGATACTGGTTAAAAGTCTAGTCAAATATTTCAAAACATACATGGTCGTAAGTTAGTGCAGGTAACTGTCGGCGACCTCACGCCAGTAAAGTTGCATGTATGTATGAATGAGTTGGGCAAGAGACCATTGAACTCAACATTCACAAAACAAACTTATTTATAATATTAGCTCAGTTTCTGTATGTTTCTTATGTCCAATATATAGTTATTAGGCACATAAAGAAGAGTCTCTTATTGTGTGACTCAAGGGTTTTAAAAATGATATTCTTCAATATTGGAATGTAATCATATTATGTTAACACTTTATCACCCAGGATTCAGACATTAAAAATAATTGTAAGTGCACGATTAATTTTTGTATAAAACTAAAAATAATTGTTAGTGCACGATTAATTTTTCGTATAAAACTAGAATAAAATAATGTTATTCCCTTACAAGTAAATATCATAACTCGGTACTAAACCACTTATCTTTCTATCGATATGAAAGTAAAGTAGGTAGATAGGAATATGAATCATTTCTGTATTGTTTTGGTTCAATCGTTTGCAAGGTATCTACTTTTATACTATGCGGAAATTAGTCATCGCCGATTATGTACTCACAAATACTGCGACGTAGGTATAATGATATTAATAAGACGCTCATTACGACCTTGAGACGCTCTTCTAATTTACTGAAAAAAAAAAACATGAATTTCTCTTTGATGGATGCTATCTAAACAGTACATCCATGACCTGTAAGATTATTGTAGATGCAACCAAAACATACGATAAAATGTTTGAATAAGTGAGGGCTACCGAGATTTAAGTGTATGTACAAAGTGGGTCGAAGTAAACGATGCCGAGGGTCACAATCGCTAGACTTTGTAGTTGCACAACGTTACTTACAAATTATGACACATAGTGGACATAGAAACGGGTTTAATAAATGTAGTTACAGTGGAAATTGTATGCAACTAATAATATTTCATAACACCTTTTTTATGTCCACTATGTGTCATAGTTTTGCCACTGCTGGTTTTACTTTAGGTTGGGTCGCGGGTTAGATTTCTACATGGAACAAATATTTATATGTTTCGGAGTGTACAAGTGGTACAAGAAACATAGTCGATGCTACATTTTAAATCTATATCATATAAATATAAATCAAAGTTCTACTTTCCGTGTCTGTCTGTGTGACTGCGTTGTTTTTCTAAACTACGCAACAGATATGAATGCGGTTTACACCATTATTTTGAGAACTTATTCCGAAAGGGTTATGTTTATAAAACAGTAGCTGACCCGACAGACGTTGTCCTGTCTTAATTTTCTAATTTTCCGCGCAATTTTCTTAATTTTATCTTTCAAAAGAACCTTCTCCTGACAATAACAAACACAACAGAAAAAGAATTAGCGAAATCGGTCTAGCCGTTCACACGTGATGGCGTGACCAAGGGAAATAGGGATTTATTTTTATATATATAGATTATTAGTAAACTTAGAGAATGCTGGGAATCGTAACAGGTACCACTTCGATGTTTTTAATTAAGTCTTTTTTTTTTCACAGAACCTCATATCGATGCGGCGATCCAGCACATGCTGGCAATGGGCTTCACCAACGAGGGCGGCTGGTTGACTCAACTGCTGGAGAGTAAGGACGGCAACATCGCTGCTGTGTTGGATCTGCTTACCCCCGTCAACCCCAAGAAGTAGACAACGATTTCACTTGCCACTTAAGGCCTACATATTATTAGTTATTATTATTCTTGATTATTTAGGATTAATATATTAATCCACATTTATTGGCAAATGTCTAACAAATATTATTATGTGATTGGTCTCTAAGGAGGCATACAATAATCAACTATATATGTGATAGGGATATAGATGGAGATGGAATAATAATTTGCTAATTTAGACATGTCATGTAAGCACACATTATTTTATGGGTGCAGGGATTAAGATAATACAATATTATCCATAGATTTAGTAGTTCTATTTTCTCTTCTCTCTATCCATTTAAGTATTTACAGATCTTGCCTTTCCTAGATGTAGCTTATTAATGTGATGGTAAAATTATACAATAAGTCCTGAACATAAATAAGTATTTATGTACTACATTACCTATGATATGATATATATCCACATTCCTGAAAACAATTTATACTAATGCTAATTGTTTTATCAATGTGACATTGTTGTTTTTATTTCCTGCAATGATTTCATTCTGTAATAAAATTCCAAAATAAAAATACTATGTTATAATTCCAGTGTGGATAATTCAAAACGAATGTGATATTTAGTTATGACTGAATTTATAGTAGTATCATATATTTAGTGACATTATTAGGTTTATTAGAATATAGTTCTTTAAATAATGCATAAGAACTGTATGTATTATTGTAATAAATTTAATGGTTATATTAATAAAGGATTTAAAGGGAAAGAGAATTTTAATGCACATATAATTTTATTTTAGGAAACCATATGAATATTTTTTTGTTTTGACATTTTCTTGCCTCTCATTTAGCAAAGCTTTAGCTAATGCTTTGTCGAGTAACTTTGCTGCAACTCTGTAAACAATAAGATGAAAATTAAACTTGAATATCTTAAAACATTCTTAAACTCAAACCATTTATTTCAATTAAACCATTTACAGGCACTTTTGAATTGTCAAAGAGTCGGTCAGTCAAAAATATGAAGCTAGTTGCCAATTCCAAAGCGTTCTAGGCCAGATATCAGTAATTGTTTTACCAATTCTCTTTGCTGGTCATTTTAGGTAACTTTTAACTTTAGTGGTAAATGTTTACGTAAACAAAACCAAATTAGTTGAATAAACTTACATTCCCTGATTGATGGCATCTTTCAAGGTCTTAGGTGCAACACTCCCTGGCCCATTCATATCAATTGTGCTGAATTTGCCCCCTATTTCTGTCAAGATTTCTTGATCACTGTAGCAGCTGGGACTCCCAGTGATCCCCACTATGAGTGATACAACACTGCAGCTTTCCTCTTCAGCTGATGGATCTACTACACATTTATCGCCGATTTTACATAGTGTCACCTGGAAATTTATAGAAAAATTAGAATTTATCAAGTAGATTTCTCAACTAAAGAAGTTGTCATTTTAATTGAAATGCCTGGGTATAAATCATTGGCTAGCCTGTTTCCAATGATATTGGCAAACATTGTATAGAAAATGGCACAAGGAATAAAAAGTGAGGCATGTGATGCACCATACCAATAAAGGAGCAGTTCCTACATCCAACAGCTTACTGTCATAAGGGTCGTCAGACAACTGCAAGTCTACATCCCCTCCATCCATGAGTATTGCCTTCACACAAGGTATCCTTGTGTTGAAAAGTGCAGCCTTCACAGCCAAAGATACAGCATCACACAGATTGCCTCCACATTCCAATATCTGAAAGAATCAACAAATAAGATTATATAGATTACATCAATAACTAATTTACTGACAGGCTTACATCCTATGCAAAAGGGTAAGTTAAGTTGAAATAATAAGTGAGTGAGACCCAAAGATTGTTGCACTGATGATATACAAATGGTAATTGGTAAAAACTGGATGTAGCATGCAGAAAACAGAGACAAATGGTTGGAGGAGGCCTATACTCAAGAGAGGCCATGACTTACACAATAAACTATTAATATTTATTATTTTAAAAATTAAATTTTTAAAAGAAGCTTTATTATTAATAAGTCCTTACCAATATATCAACAAAAAGTTTCCAGCACTGCTTGCCCTCAAATATACACAGTTGTTTCAAATTGAAAGCCTGTGATGATTGGTATGCCCCTTGCATCAAGTTAGCTATACCTATGGCTAACTGCTCACCACCCCTGCCTTCAAACTGTGGGGTAGCATTTGCTGAACTGTGAAAATAAACAGTTTTAGCTTGTATTTTAGGTTTCCAACAAGAAACAAGAAAGATTTACTTACTCTACAGTCTGATACAACGCCAGTTGTAACGTTACAACTTTTATCCGTGTAATAAAATTGATATCTGACAGATTTTGTATAGGAAACTGTCAAAAATTCAAAATTATTCCTCAGATGGAAAAATCGGTCCTAATATGTGGTTTTACCAGACTATCGCAAAGCAAAAAGGAGGATTAAGTATACTTATTTAAAAGATAAAATTATGGAAGCACAGTTATTGCTGCATTAACTCACCAGTCAACGTTAAATTCAATCTTGCCCAAGTCTGGTTTATCTGGACTTGGAGTTTCTATTTCAGTTTTGACGGCTACAAGTAAATCCGTGTTAGCAAGTCGAAGCCTTGCTGATCCCGTAGCAGTGTCAACGAGGTCTGTTTCAAGTTCCATCGGCCGGTAATCAATGTTTGATCGTCCATCGGATCGATAATCATCCTACGCACAAAATAAGATAATGAATGGCTGTCTTTAAAAAAAATATTATATCATATAGTTTTTGAGGCATCATTATTACATTTTATGCAAGCAATTATACAGTTTTATGTTAAAATAATTAATTTTTAAGGTGGTTATTTTAGGTTATGTTTAAACTTACTTGTACACCGTGAACGATGAATAATTTTTCTGATGGACTAAGTAAGAGTTCTGCCATTTAGACTGCAAGGCGAGTCTTTGAGTAATAAATATCAAAGCACAATAAATAATATTATTAAGAAAAAATTGTTTTGATTTCACGCAAAACAAATAACTTTCAGTTTGTTTGACACAATTGACTTGACAAACAGTGGTGACACAGGTTTCCAGGTTTGACAGTGACAGCCGACATTTATTCACGTTTAGTTATGTATTTTGAACAGGTTACGACAGAAAATAAGAATATTTTTTTTTACAAAAACTAGAGTAAAATCTATAAACTTTAGTAAATTATATTTGTATTCTAGTTGTAAGTTATTAAATTATATATTTATTTATATAATTATATTAAATTATTATCGCATGATAACGAAACGTCGCGGTTTCGCGAATAAAACTTCGGGAAAGTGGCGGGAAACTCCGGGAAAGCAAAATCTTTGTTTACTAATTTACTAAACTTGTAACTTGGAAACATTTAAAACTAACAATAAGATTAAACGCTTTACCTATTTGTTGTGTAAATAATTTCAATTAATATGTGACTGAAATAATAATGAAATGAGTAATTAAGTCATTAGAATTTTAGCTTAGAACTTTTTGAAGTACGAAAATGAAAGGGGTCGCGCGTTGATTTTCAACGGTTATGTTTCGATTACGTGGGATAAAAAGATAAAAAGTATCCTATGTCCTAATCCACGTCAAGGTCTACCCATGCGCCAAATTGCAAAAAACAAATCCAAATCCGTCCAGCCGTTTTAGCGTGAAAGCGTAATAAACAAACAAACCCACGTTCGTATTTCTGATATTAGTTAGGATAGTTAGAATGACAGGACAGTCAGTTTGCCACAGGTATGCAGCTAAAACACGTCTCTAACTGGCAGCTCTAACCTTATATACGTACCTAATCTATTCCTACTTTAGATCAGTACAGATTAAGGCCCGCAGTAAAATTTCATTCTTACGGTTCATTTTTATTGGTATAATATAATAGTTCCTTTAATAAATGAGATGCAAATAAATAGCCTCCATCAGTAGTGCTAGGTAGTTACATAAGGCGCACCCTGGATAGAGGCGTGTCAACTAGCAGCTGGCTGGCTAATTTTAATATTTACAGCAGGACATGGGCTACTTTTTGGTAGGTATTATGTTCGTACTACATAGACGAGCTGTCAGCCGAGGAAGCGTTTATGGTGATGTCCAACCTACACGTTTTTAAGTACAAGTAGTCAGTTCCCGATTTGCTCCTAGCTACCGTTGGGGGGCGATCTCGCAACATCCTCTTTTAAATTGCGAGTTATCGTAATTGTTTCATTGTAACAGATTGAGCTTACGTCTCGACGGACTCATGCATTTGAATGTTGGGTGCCTTTAGCGCTACGCATATCGATATGATACGGGCTATCAATTTCAATAATAAAATCCCTTGACTTGAAATCAAAAAAGTTGCGTTGAAAAGAAAGCCGGTCAAGGAATACTAGGAAAGTGCCTCGTTCTAAATTCTATGTGATTTTTTAGCGAAGTTAGAGTTTTCAACCCTTGGCATAATGGGGGAAATGCGTGGGGAAGTTTTGGAACTGACGCATCTAATGCAGAGGTTTTCATGGGTGGATTATGTTGTGTTCGTGTTTATGTTGGCTATTAGTGCTGTTGTGGGGGTGTACTGGGGTTTTATGAAGAAACAGACCACGCAAGCTGATTATCTCCTCGGTGGAAGAAATATGAAAGTGATTCCTGTTTCTATGTCTCTTGTTGCAAGGTAGGTTCTTTGTGAAATTCAATGTGACCTCCAAGAGATATACGAATACGTACCTAAATAGATAGATAGAATAGATAGAATCCTCTTTATTATGTACACCATAAAAATTACAGACATAAATTAGAAATTTTACATAGGGTGACACAATGGGCGGTCTTATCGCTAAAAGTGATCTAAATTGAAGTTTTTCTTTAAAAAAAAATCCTGTATCATCCATGATAAAGAGTCGAATGCTCTGTGTAGAAATAATTAAGTAACGCCTAATAATAGACCTAATATAACACTGACTTTAGAAACAAATTCGCAACTTGCCCTACATAGATCACTGTCAAGTGTAAATCCTTATTAGTTTACGATTTTCTTTCGTACCTTCAATGCCGTCAATTAAGTTATAGTTTCTATAAACAATCGGCCAAAGTCAAAGACGTAAACTAGTACTTTTTGATCTGTTACTGTTACTCTGATAATGTAATAAGTGAATAGGTACTAAGAGAAGAATCGAAATTCTATCTATATGCATCGAATATAGGACGCTTACCAACCAACAATGAATTTATTCTTTATTGTAGTAAACAATAGCTAGATACCTAAATGGTATACCTATACTTTGAAACGTAAGTAAGTAGGTACTTATACCTATTATATTTCCTCATACTTAGGTACATAAACTCACACCTTTTTCCCATGGGGGCAGGCAGAAACTACAGAACGCCACCTGCTACGATCCCTACATACCCTACTCCTTTTGCTTCGTTTTATTAATTCCTGCCTGCCAACATTTGGTATCACATGTTCACACGAGTAGTTACTTAGGCATTTCTGAGTTGGTCGACGACACTTTTCACTTACTGACAAAATGTGGTCTTCAAAGTCATCATTGCACACACACACAAGCAGGTAGCTACTGCATTATATGCACATCAAAAATGGTGCCTCAAAAAAAAATTCACCACGTTCTCTCTTCATCTCAAACGCCTTCACCAAATACCATGCTAGCTCCAGACTTCGGACTTCAGGTATATTGCTATTATGAATGACTACTATATATAGAAAAATGTTCGATAAACGTGCGTCACAAACTACACTAAAGTCTGTTTTTTTATCTCTAGACTAATTTGTTTCAAGTGATTGTTGTTTGTTTTTTAAATTTCGAGTTTGACATTTGCACCAGTCAAATTAGTGTACGAGATCAAAAACACAAACTTTAGAAGGATGGAGTGATCCAAAATCGATTTCCTTTTCCCAGTTTCGTATCGGGTATAACCCTGTTGGGTTCGCCGACAGAGGTGTACATGCACGGGACCCAGTACGCGTATATTATAGGGGCGATTTTCCTGATGTCCTTCATCATGACCCAGATCTACCTACCTGTGTTCCATGACCTCAAGATTACTTCCAATTATGAGGTAAGGTGTTAAGACAAGTTTATCTAGTTAAAGGTATTAATTCACGTACAAAGGAGCTAGCATTACCCACAATAATATCGATTTACTGTTTTCAGTACTTATCAATCAGATTCGACAATAGAGTGCGATTGTTTGGATCGATTTTATTCGCTTTTACGTTGGTAAGTGATCTATCTAACGAAAGCATAATGATTGTTATGCATAAGCAGCCACGATACAGAATTATTTTTCTTTTTCAGATAGGTTGGTTACCCATTGTGATTTATGTTCCAGCACTGGCATTTAACCAAGGTGATGTCATGTTATTTTATTATTTTCAGCTTTACCAAGTTTCAGCTATAATTCATAAGTTGTCAACAGTTTGAAAAAATCACAACATACGATCGTTCTCTCTAAGATTTCGTTTGTTGAATCATTTGTAACTATAGCTTCAGGAGTCCCACAGGGAAGTTTCTAAGGGCCACCGTAGTATCAAATACAGAACCTCTAACTACTCACTTTCTGAACAATTTAAGGGTACTCATAAAGATAAAAAAATATGTTAGTACCTATTTTGTATCCTTGGAACCACATTACTATTTATTTGTAGATAAATCTTTAACTACAAAATAAATCTTATGTCATTATTTTCTTTCAGTAACGGGTGTTAACATACACATAATTACTCCAATAGTGTGTTTGGTCTGCATATTCTACACAAGTGCGGTAAGTTATTTGTATAAATTAATGGTCGTTCTCATGTTTGTGATTCATGTTATTGTTAAATCAAACGAGTGATTCATACACATTCATTGTATCCAGGGTGGATTACAAGCGGTAGTTTGGACGGACGTGATCCAAATTACGGCAATGTTTTTCGCGATGGCCTTGGTCGCAATAAAAGGGACCATTGACGTGGGCGGCATAGGAGTTGTCTGGCAGAGGAACATGGACAGCGGAAGGATAGAACTGCCAAAGTAAGAACTAACGTAACAACAAATTGTACTTTACAATAATCTATATTCTACTGTTCAGTACTGACTACGGTTTGATCATTATTTTATTCGATCTTTAAAATGCGTGAAGTCACACTAAAATTACTGTTGATCTTCCTTACATGCACAGAATTAATTCAATGCAACAACATACAAATCAAAGTACATAGGTACTAGAAGCAGATCTGGAAAAAGATTGTCAAAGGGTTTGTAACTTTGTAATGGTCTCTCAGAATTAGAGAACCTACTTCGTGTAGGTATTGTAATTTTAGCATTTCTATCGTAGGACATGAATTACTAATTATATCTCTACCTACTGTACTCTTCCTAATATCTTTGTAGCATAATTCAATGTGATTGCTTTGTGTACTAGACACCCAGTGAGTGCTAAAGGAAACGTTTATCTTGAAGAATGGTACCTCGCTGATATACGTACCTACTCGTATCAGTCGTAACTGCAATATTTATGGCTGAGAATAAGGACATGGAAAATAACGTTGGCTTGAGAAATGTAAATTGGCTTAAAGTTATACATTTTTCAGCATTCTTGATTGACCAAGCACTCTTTTCGTGATCTAAGCTGTCACTGTAATTTCATTTCTTCTAAACCTTGTCGATGTCGACGCAGCGCCTCCCAAATTTTCTTAGGACAATTTTGAACTAAAAATTACTGTCGCTTTACCTATGTAATCTGATAAATAAATATTTTTCAGTTGGGATCCAAATCCTCTGACGCGGCATACGATATGGAGTCTCGTGATAGGCGGCACGATCTATTGGCTTCAAGCTAACGCCGTCAACCAGACCATGGTGCAAAGATATCTTGCTTTGCCAACACTGCGGGGCGCTCAATGGTAAGTAATATGCACGAAACAAGGAACATTTATTTTCATACGTTAACTTAAAGAACAAACAAAATACTTGCGATCTCGTCAAAAATTCCCAAATGCTAGCTGATACGTCGTTGCTAAAGAAGAAATCACTAAAAGTTACAAATATGTCGTCTATGCAAGAACTGGCTAATTATGTAAGACTTGAATTTTTTGTCCTCAGGGCAGTATTCTTATTCTGCATTGGTATCTCCTTCCTCTATTGCTTCTGCCTCTACTGCGGGTTGTTAATATACGCAAGATTTTACGACTGCGATCCTTTACAAACTAAGGTAAGACCTAGTAACATTTACAAATTCTTTTAGGTCCTAGGCTACATCACAATTGATGATGAATGGGTTGGTAGCCTACTAACACCAATGACTCACATCCCGCAATTGACTCCTCATTGCACGGGATACAGAACAGTGTGGAGCCAATTTTGCAATTTAAAAATGCATCTATTGAGCCACCATATTATATCATGTGTAACAAAGAGTGCGAAAGCTTTGATTGGAAGATTATGCTTCATCATCATCATGTTGGGTTATGGACTGAACATCGTCGATGTATGTAGTGTAGTTATCAAAAAAGTCTTGGTGACAAGAAAAAACTTGTTGCTTTTTCCTCATTAAATCTTCAAATATATCGTCATTCAAGATATCTATATAACTTCTATGTCTTTTATCTTATCGTTTCTACGAGTATCTGTGTGACAGCGTTATTCTTCTAAACTGCGCCATGGATTTTGATGCGCACTCGAGGGCGGTTTTCACCATCACTTACGAGATTTTTGTTCCTGAAGGTTTATGTTAATAATACATTAATATGAAACTTAATTATATGTCTCTATATTTTGTCAAGTTTTAAAAGCCGTGCGAAGCAGGGCGCTATTATTTTGGTATAGGAAATAAATAAATAATAACTTATTATTTCCAGTTAGCGAAGGCAAAGGATCAACTTCTTCCACTACTAGTCATGGACATTCTTGGTGAAATCCCTGGCTTGCCAGGAGTCTTCATTGCTGGCATATTTAGTGCAGCGTTGAGGTGAATCTTTACTTTTAATTTTGAGACACGTATCAACAGCATTATAAACTACGATATAAACTTTAACTTTATTTTGTTCGGTCTGTTCCTACAGACAATCCTGATAACAAGTCTGAGCCCATATCTCATTAGGACACCATGGTGGCACAACCATGGTCACACTGCCAAAAAATGTATGGTTGGTTCCGCAACCGATTGGACGCCTAAGATACAAAAGCTATGTATATTTTGGTGACAGGCGCAACCATTGTTGCGCCACTATGGTGTCTTAGTGAGTCATAAGGCAGCAGCAGTTGAAATTGCTCTAAATGACTATGTTTGGCTTCTTAGAATAGTAACAAATGACAATCATAATTTTCAGTTCATTATCAACAAGTCTGAATTCGATGTCAGCAGTAGTGTTAGAAGACTTCTACAAGCCGTTCTTCAAGAAGACATTAACAGAGAGGCAGGCTAGTTGGCTCATGAAGGGTGTCGTCATTCTCCTGGGCACACTCTGTGTAGGTAAATACTTTGAGCAACATTCATAGCACTACTTTAAAGAAAATCTAGTTGTTGTAAATAAATGGAAGAAGGAAGAATAATGAGAACGACGAGGATGGGTTTGAGAATTAAATATGTATGTTTTGTATACAAATAAAAATAAAAAATTAAGATTTAAGATCGCATCCTGTTACTAGCATAAAAATAGATTTTTGCAGGTCTCCGTGACCGCTGTTTATTTAGGACTTTGCCTCTTATCAAAGTCAAAATAATTTATTTGCCAGAAACAAGGTACTTAGGATGTTCATGTTTAATTTTTTATACATTTACATTTAAGAATAGGTTGGCATGTTTCTCCATTAACTAGTATAAACATATAAGTTATAAGATTTCAAATAATTGATTCAATATCGATAAAATTAGATGGATTAAAATTAATTAAAGTATAAGGTATGGGCACGATTTATATTTTGAGTGGTGACAAGGTAAAAAAATATCAATCGTACCCAGCCATTCCCAACTATCTATGTTGGGGTTGGCTGCCTCCACAACTCTTCTGGGCTTCTGACTACCCGTTACGAGGGGTCTCGATATGTAATGGATGGTCACCCATCCACGAACCGACCGTGACAAGCGTAACTTCGATGGACTCGCGCGGCTGCTATTATTTAGCCACGAGCCCCTTATAGTTAAAAATAACACTTACACCATTAAATTATTGCATTAGCATTATTTTTATGGATACTTATTTAGGTATGTCTTTGGCACTCGTTATCATAAACTATCAACGAAATCGACAAGTTTTATGATACTTACGTTATTATTCATTTAAGTTTCTTTAATTTCAGGGTTAGTATTCATAGTAGAGAAGATGGGAACTATCTTGCAGTTAACTATGACACTGGAATCTATGACTATGGGCCCACAGCTCGGAGTCTTTACTATGGGGATCCTTATGCCATGGGTGGATGCTACGGTGAGTTTAAATATAAAATCAAGGATTTATCTTACGTTATAAGACAGCTCTAAAATATGGGACCTATCAAAACATTTTTTTTCCAAATATTTTTATAAATGACGGATTTCTGAGGTTATACGAGAGTTAACGAGAATATAACTCATGCCGTGGTAGAAAAAGAATCACTCGGTCAGCAAAATAAGTTTGGTAGAGAAGTGTAATGCCCCGAATGCACTGGCTTACAACTGTCCTCACTTGAGGAGGTTCTCTACAATTGTCCTCACTTGAGAAGGGTCTCTACAATTGTTTCCATTTAAGACGGCTTTTAATTTCTTATCCAAAATCTTTGCTGTAACCAGTCTTTTCTGTATTATTTACTAGGGTGCATTAGTTGGAGGTATGAGCGGACTTGCAGTAATGTCGTGGTGGTGTCTGACGTCACAGCTCGCCATAGCCAGAGGTCAAATAGTGCACTCACACAAAGCTCTATCTACTGAAGGATGCACCTACAACTTCACTACAGTTGAGAGTGTTATTGAAGAGTCGGTGTTCACGTAAGTTGATGCTTACTTAAGTTGCCTACCTACATTCATCATCATCATTTCAGCGGAAAGACGTCCACAGCTGGACATAAGCCTCCGCCAACCACCGCCACTTCAAACGGTTCTGTGCTTGTCGCATCCAATCGATTCCTACTGCGGCCTTTACCAGATCGTCGGTCCACGTTGTGGAAAGCCTTCCAACACTACGTCTTCCTGTACGCGGTCGCCACTCCAGAACCTTTCAGCCCCATCGTCTGCGAGCAATGTGCCCTGCCCACAGCCATTTAAGTTTGGCAATTCTTCTGGCTGTGTCGGTTACCTTGGTTCTCCTACGGATCTCTTACCTACGTGCTCCTTCCTCAGCTACCTGAAAACAATAAAAGTCTTGCTTGAAAGTAGGCCGTAGTATGCGCAGAGATAATTCGGTGATATCATAATAAGAGTATCCTTTAGAGCGGAAACACACAAACCTGAAAGTTACGTACGTTAAGTTAGATAAAAAGGGCAGCACAACGTTTGTGGTGCGAAATTTCAAGGCCAACTTTTTCCATACTTAGAAATAGTTGAAAAATGTTTTCAGTAGCAAAATTTTCTAGAAACACAAACTTCAAAAATCAGACTCCTACCGTAAGAACGAACTCTAACTGCACTGTTGACACATTTTATCACTCTAGTGAGGAAATAAACCCAGTCCTCCGAGTGTCCTACATGTGGTACACCCTCGCCGGCATGATGGTCAGCATATGCGTGGGCGCCATCGTGTCGCGCATCAACCGCTCGAGGGGAACCCCGCACATCTCCCCCGCGCCGCGCCTGCTCGCGCCGCAGCTGAGGAGGTTCTACAAGGACCCTCCGCACCCTACTGACGAGCCGTATATTAGTGCGTATGGACAGAAGGTTGGTACTTTGTCGATATTCTTTTAATGTAGATATTTATGGTATTGTTTTAGTATCGACTCGAAACATCAATAGCTCATATATGTATTTGTAAAAATATTAGCCAGTCAGTGAATTGGTAGCAAACCTGATTATTCACTGCAGTTGGGACATGGTTATTACCCTATTTTCACTCGTGGAGGAGACCTAAAGAAGTCGAAATTTAGATAATTCTGAGAAAAAGAAAGAAATTAAGATAGTCACATGTCATAATTATCAACGATTAGTCTTCTGAAAGAAATTTTTCCAGATTCGTATACGATCTAATACTTGAATCTTATCCATATCTGGTCAAATAATTATGATTTTGTTACAGGAAGCCTGCCACATCAACTCTACCTCAATAAATATGAAACCAATCACTGAAACCGAAGAAATTAGCTAATCTTATACTTAGTTAAAAACTTATTGATTTTATATTTGTATAATAAATCATTTGAGCAAAAAATACTTTGTAGTTCCTTTTAAAGAACTGTCTATAATAACAATGTATTTATTCTAATTTAGAATTTATAACTTAAAATCAGTTAACGAAAATTATTACCTACCAAACCCGTCACACTAATGATAATGTTTTTTATGTATTACATGCAACCTCTTTAGCTCGATGCAGGACAATCTTCGGGTAGTTACTGTCCATTTTAAGTCAACATAATAGAAGGATGCCATTACATTTTATTTTTATTTATTTATTTTTCTTCTTCAGTAAATGGTTTCGTATTATTTTTTCAGCCGAAACGGCATGTACGTTTTTAGTGTCTTCATAGTAAAACCTTATTTTTTTGGTATAAAAAATAATTTAATTTTATAAAAATATTATATTCAGGCGCCTTTATTTCCTTTTTTGTCCTAAATGTATAGCAACGAACAACAGTGATGTGTATGATCTGAGCCTAAACGTAACAGTCTGCTTTGAAGATACAAGTCTATTTTAGACAACCACAGGAAATGGTCAATTGGCACAAAAATAGCCCCTGACCATCGAGGAAAATCGCGGGCGACAATTGAAAAATTGCTTTAGCATTCATTCACACTTTGACACTGAGATGTGCCTGAGCTGACTGTGAATAAAGTTATGGATTTGATATGAACAAATAAAGATAAAGTTAGACCTAATAGAATAAAAACATACTGAAAACTGTCAAAATGTCTGAAGAAAAGTTACACGTTTCTGCAGTCAGACAATCTCTGCAACATTTTGCGTGGTTTGATTATGTATTGTTTATTTTTATGTTAACAATATGTGGTGGAATCGGAGTTTATTTCGGATTTGTGAAGAAACAGAGTTCTACTCAAGATTATTTGATGGGAGGACGAAATATGAAGTTACTGCCTGTCTGTTTCTCGTTAGTGGCAAGGTAAATATTATGTTAATGAGGTTTCTAAGTATGGTGTTCTTTGCATATTTAAATAAATGCACTTAGGTGTGATTATTTTCACCTCGGAATTGACATTATTCCATTCGCATAGTTTTCGAAATAAAATTGTGCTTATTATGATTTTTAGAAAATAATAACCTAGGTTGGGTAATCCTGATATCCTTTATTAAATCTAATTAATCTATTCAATTATTTTTCAGTTTTATTTCAGGAATATCCCTTTTAGGCATTCCAACAGAGTTATACATTTATGGGACAGCTTATGTGTTCACTTTGATCGGCACTCTTTTGATGTCAATAATAGTCGCATTTACATTTTTACCAGTACTCCATGAATTACAACTCACTTCAGCCTATGAGGTAAGAAGTTTTCCTACTTATGAGAAACAAAAATCACGAAATTATTTTATTAATTAATTTTAATTAATAAAACTTTTTATCTATATTATTTTAATAATGGCGCTAGTACTTAGACGCCAAAATTTAAAAAAAAAACAACAATGTGTTTTTGAGGGTTCCAAAATCAAATAGGCCAAAAAGGCGCCAAGCAGAAAGAAAAATATAGTGAAAAAGTTTTTTCGTTTGTTTGAAGTAAATAGTTAAAGAATTCATTGATTGTAGGAAAGAAATATGGTTTGTAAAATGAAAGAATTATTTTAGATAGGGATGTGTGAGATTCAGAGTAGCTTCCATGGATTAGCGATACTTTAATTTCCTGTTTTGTTTCAGTACTTAGAACTTCGATACGATAAACGTATGAGACTTTTCGGATCTGTGCTTTTTAGCGTTTATTTGGTACGTAGTTAAACAAACTTTAAATATTGTACAATCTTTTAATTTTACCTAATTTAATGTTAGTAAATTATTTCAATAATAAAATTACTTTTCAGATGGCGTGGCTCCCGATCGTAATTTATGTACCAGCTTTAGCGTTTAATCAAGGTAATTTAATGACAGTGGGTCGGTATACAATGACCAGTACCTGGGGGTACCCGGGGTTAAAAATGTGATACATTTTGTTTTACATGATGTCTTAGAAAAATAGTGGCACACTAGCTATTATGGCCACACCACAGAGGTACTCCGCATCCTTAACAAAAGCGATCGTCGCGCGAATACGCGATCGTCGCGTTCATGTCACAATTTTGTTCGGAAAACCGAAAGGTTCACCAAGCAAAAATTGACAAATAGTGACGTTTGGTTAGGACGCAGCCGTATGGTGATAAAAGCCTGGAGACGATGCTCTACAAAGCCACCGCTAAGTAATCTTATTCTGAAACTCAATGTGCCAATTGCAGGACTTTTCAATTTATTGAACCTTATTTTGCAGTGACTGGGGTGAATATTCATATCACTACCTCGATAGTATGCATTGTTTGCATATTCTATACATCTTTGGTAAGTACTTAATTGAGTTTTAGAATACTAATGGCCTGGTTCACAGTGAACAGAAAGACAGTTGAAGTTTTATCCGGAAACTGTGAAACAGGCCTTAGTATTCCCTTTAATTAAAGTCTGTTTTAATCTCGTAGACTAATTTGACAGGTGCAAATGGAAAAAACCTTTAACGCACACTAAGCCTTTAACGTACATTTACACTATTTTTCTTTTTTTCAGGGTGGCCTGAAAGCCGTAGTATGGACTGATGTAATTCAGACTATAGTAATGATAGGAGCCATGATCATAGTGGTTGTTAAAGGCACCATCATAGCTGGCGGTTTCAAAGAGGTGTTCCGAGAAAATTGGAACACAGGACGACTGGAAATACCACCGTAATTATTTTTTTTAACTAACAATATAATACCTAAAATGGGATTGGGCGGGTCATGTCAGCCGCATGCATGGTGACCGCTGGGCAACAGTCTCCACACGGTGCGATGCCTGAGGGTGGACGGCGCCGCCGAGGCCGGCCCGGGAAGAGGTGGCGAGACGACCTCGACGCATTGGGTCGAGGTGGCCCTGGAAAAGGATGCTTGGAGGGATTTGGGGGGAGGCCTGTGCTCAGCAGTGGGACAGTGTCGGCTAACTTAAAAAAAAATATAATTAGTGAGTCTTCTAGGAATTGAAATGCACTATCGGGGAGGCGAATATGTGCCAGATTGGCAATTTTTTTGCATGTTATTATTCCGACACCCGTGTATATTACTGGTAATAGAAACAACTTACCTGGAAGATAATTTTTAAAAGGATGTCGCGCCGTCAGTGTCTTTGTACGCACTATTGGAAGTAGGAGGCAAAAACAAAGATCCTGATATTTGCTCATACCTATTATTTCATCAACTTTTTCATTTAGTATTTGTAGTTGCTTTGTCGAGAAACTTTTTTTGGAGTCTGTTGTTTCATAGATCAGTCGACTGTTTGTTCAACATACGTACATAATGCTAATTGCAGTGTAAGCCCAGATCTAACCGTGCGACATACGATTTGGTCTGTATCTATTGGCTCTACATTTTACTGGATCGGCAACGTAGCTGTAAATCAATCTATGATGCAAAGGTTCCTGGCGCTGTCCGAGCTGAAATCCTCGAAAAGGTTAGTTAATTATGTTAATTGTAATTTCCTTTCACTTTTTCGTAGGTCTATCAAAAGAGGTCGACTCATATCATTTTATTTAACAGGCTCTTGTCCGATTTGCCTATTGCTAAGATACTCGATATTTCAATTCTATGACAAAATCAAGTTATTCCCTTTTTTTCAGGGCCATCAGTGTTAAGTCTTCTTGGAAAACTCGAATTTCTTTTCATTTATTTTTCACTAGTTTTTAGTCAGTGTAATCAGGCGGTAAAACCTCATTTATTTCATTTTCAGAGCCATCTGGGGTTTTCTAGGCGGGGTCGTATTTATAGTTCTAATATGCGGGTACAGTGGTTTGTTAGCGTACGCTAAATACCACGACTGTGACCCATTAGATTCCCGGCTCGCTTTAGCTAAGGACCAGCTACTGCCTCTACTGGTCATGGATGTGTTAGGAGACTGGCCTGGCATGCCGGGAATATTTGTGGCCGGAGTGTTCAGTGCGTCTCTTAGGTAAGTTTCGTAAGCAAGTTGATCTAAAAATCAATTGCCGTGCATTTGTCTCGTAAAAACTCGAAAATCGTTTGACCGATATGATATTTCTTTTGGCCTCCACAATAAAAAAAAACAACCTGCGAATACTAGGATTATTGGTTGGTTGTTTTTCTATGGTTGATGATTTAGGAAAAACGAAAAGGAAAATCGAATAAATCTAAATTTCGTCTCATGTGGTACGAAGTTCACCGGGTCAACTAGTTTGAAATAATACCAATAATAGAGTACACAACTGCATTAGAGATGTAAATTTGCGTGACGCTAGACGCTTTCATAATAATCATAATCAGCCTATCACGTTCCCACTGCTGGGACACAGGCCTCCTCTCGGTGAGGGGGAGTGGGCCGTAATCCACCACGCGGGCCCAGTGCGGGTTGGTAGATGTCACATGTCTTTGATTTTTTGGCTAGACGCTTGTTGTAATTATTTGATCCTACTTATTATAAGTAGGTACGCATTTACTTAATTTTTACATAGGTTTTATTTAAATAAATACCTATGCTTTTTCACGCATTAGTAAAACTGCATACTTTTTTCAGTTCCCTCTCCACGGGTCTAAATTCAATGGCTGCAGTTGTTTTGGAAGACTTCTGGAAGCCTTTCTTCAAAGAGTTGACTCATAGACAAACGCAAATTATGATTCGATCTGTGGTAGTTGTTCTTGGAGTCATTTGTGTTGGTTCGTATTTGTATTCTATCTACATATCTACGATATTTTTTTGTTGCTAACAACAGCCATAGTTCAACTTACAAAGTTAAACTATTGTTTTTGTTTGTTTGTTTGAACGCCTAATCTCAGGAACTACTGGTTGGAATTAAAAAAATCTTTTTGAAGGAGTTTTATCAACTTAATATTAATTCTTATTCAAATAAATAGTTTTAACATCAAGGGTATTTATGTAGTAGTCAAATTCTTTTTAATTCATTCGAATCGGACATTTAATTTCGAAGTTATCACGAGTAATGCAATACGCGAACCGTTCGACGCCGGCGCCACGCCGCGCCGCCGCGACGTTCCCTACTCTAGAGAGGAGAGGATGGGCACACGGGTAGATCATGACCTGGAATAGGACATAAGATAAGTTTTATCCCTATATATTCCCACGGGATCGAGACCTACGCGGGTGAAACCGCGGGGCACAGCTAATATATTATGTAATAGAACTCCATCTTCTCAATATTATGATGATGGCGTAATAGTCTTTTAAATTGTTTTTGAACTTAAAACGAATTGATGCTCCTTCGAGATATTAAATTAGCATTCTTCGAACCCTGTTTCCTTGGATATCACACTTTTATGAATGAATTATTTCCAGGTTTAGTGTATGTGGTAGAAATGCTAGGATCAGTTCTACAGCTGACAATGAGTCTGTCTTCAGCGTCGATGGGTCCTCTGGCTGGAGTGTTCCTCATGGGAATCTTCTTGCCTTTCATAGATTCTACGGTTAGTAGATTTAATATACACACTTATCTCTACTTTTTGCCTGATTTGATTTCCGTGGATATTTCGTTTTATTTCTGTTAAAACGTTTTCTAATTAAAACTATTTAGTTTTTGCTTGAATTAATATTGTTAGTGGAAGAAAAACAGGTACAACAAAAGCATGAATACCTAAACCTAAACGAAGACTAAAGTAAGTTGCTTACATAACATACCTATTTCATTTGTTTTTTTTATTTCTTGAGTTTACCCTTCATTCTAAAATATTTACATTTGTTCCTAAATATCAAGATTCTGTAATTTTAGAGTGCATTAACCGGAGGCATAATAGGGTTATCATCAGCGTGGTGGATCGCTGCGCAGTCACAACTCGCTCAGGCGAGGGGACTGATGCCGACCAATGAGAAACAGAGGTTCACCCAAAACTGTACTTATGAGTTCGACCCACTTGTTCCTAATGTGGTTGATCCTGAAAGGTTGGTACTGTGACTAGAGTTCGATCTCTCTTAGAAATTAAGGTAATGGAATTGTTAAGGCCAGTTATGTTTGAATACATTAGATACCTATCAATCTGCCTAGCCTTTTCCCAATTATGTTGGGGTCGGCTTCCAGTCTAACCGGATGCAGCTGAATACCAGTATTTTACATGGAGCGACTACCTATCTGACCCCCACAGCCCAGTAACTGGGTAATACGAAACCCCTTGGTAAGACTGGTTGTTAGACTTTCGCGCTTCAGACGACCGTAACGACTGTTAAAGATCCACGAATGACAGCCGGGACCAAGGGCTTAACATGCTTTCCGAGGCACGGAGGAGTCTCGATATGTAAAGATCGTCCACGGACCAACCTCGGCAAGCGTAGCTTAACCTGTTGGATCGACCCGTGCGGATGATATTACTTAGCCACGAGCTCTTCGAATATATTACATATCTACTGTAAATTTTGATTCTATTTCCAGTGTAGTTAGGATTCATAAATAACTGGATTAGTTTTGAAGCTATTAGTTTTACACATTTTTTTTTTAGTTTTATGCATTATTGATTATGTTTAAATTTTTGTTAAAATTGTTTTTTTTTAAGTTACGAGTTTTTATCTCAGATCAAATAAAAAACCAAGACAGAGCGCTGTCAACAGTGATGTGAGGCCGGTTTCGTAAACATGTGTGCTGAGGTGTACTTTGATTGTTGGTTGTAAACGTGTGCGTGTGAGCGTGTATACACAGAGGTGTAGTTTTGGCATGCTTCACTGTATTGTTCGCAGCGCTCTGTCTCGGTTTTTTATTTGGTCTGAGGTTTTCATATTGTGGTGATTTGAGACACCAATGTAAGTCTGTCCTGGTGTTTCAGTAAAGTGCCATACTTGTACCGGATCTCATTTATGTGGTTTACTGCGTTCGGATGTATGGTGACCGTCGGCATCGCCTGTATCGTCAACTTGCGGCGAACCTCTAAAGTGCATCGCGATCATCGCTTGTTCGCGCCTTTCATACGGAAATGGCTGGAGAAGGATGAGGTAAAATTGACACCGATTCTATTTCTTTAACTAGGTACCCAATATTTAGGTTCGGGTCGGCTTTTCAGAACTGTATAAAGATTTTATGTTATATGATAAATTATTCATTATCGAAAAATATGCAGCTGCATAGAATGGATTTTTGACGACAGCGAAATATTTATTTTAGTATTTCTTTTTTAAGTATTTCTCACTTAGTTCTTACTATTATTTTGGTACTTTAATATATTGTTTATAGTTGTATACCTATATCGTTCCTTACTACTTAGGTATGTGATCTTGATAAAAATCGTTAATACTTATCTAAATCACAGTGGCACCACCACTGTGACTTAGATTAAATAATCAATTAGGTCGGACGTCATTCTTGAATTGTTTGTCGCATGATTTTATCTGCTTGATATTTTCCGCTTGTAATGATTACAAATGAAAATTCTCCATTTGGTTGGTGTAAGAAAATATTTTCTTGACGCAGAATAATATTCAACACGGAAAAAGGGTGGAAAACTATCGCATCCCAGCAGTGGGACAATACAGGTTGATTAAAAAATGCCAATATTTTTTAAGTATCTGCGGTGAATCAGTATGTATCCACTATCCAGGCCAAAATATAATTTGAGTATGAGTGGAAGTTCTATGCAAGTGCAAATTCTTTCAGTTTTTGATTGATTATTCCAATATACAGTGTAACTAAGTACCTACTTTTGCAAAATCTGTTTAGCCATGAACGACTTCCCAAGTTCTTTAGTAAGATATTTCAAAAATAACTTTTGTTACAGATAAATCAAACGCAATTAAAAAATATTCAGAAGTGAATGACAATGTATTTATTTATTTATCTTTAATTCAGGCACAATACCCATAGTTTGTTAGTATCACTTAAAACTATGTTAGTATAAATAATTAATTAGGACATACATAAACAATTAAGTAGCAACAATAACAATACTACAACAAAATTATACAACTTAATGAACGCTGAAAACATGAAACAATGAAATAGTAAAGGATTGCGAGATTTCTTTATATTATAATTAAGGACAACTCAAGAATAGAAGGATGAAAAAGGACAGCTGAAGAAGAAGATAAAAATATAATCAAATTAAAAAAACGAGTACGTCATATATTTATGCGTATTGATGTATATAAGGGTTTATGTGATGCTTACGGAATATGGGAAAAATTACGGGTTGCCAAGGCATATCTTAGTCATAAAATGAATAGCGATATTCCAGTGTTTTCATTTATATAACACCAAAATGTTACCCATGATTTATAATGATGACATAGCATCATCTATTATTATACATTGTAACAGCGAATCAATTTTCACGGCTTCCCCTTAAGACCTAGGCCAAATATTTTTTTGATATTCGCGTAGCTCATGACATAAAAAGGTACTATAAAGAATATGAATCTCGACTAATTAAAAAGTTAGGCAAAAATAAACCGAGCAATAATAAACGTGTCAGCGTAATTTCGAAAATAATAATACGAATAAAAAATAATTATAATTTTTAACGTCATGTATTCGTATGGATAAACGTAAATATCGGATATTAATTATCCGATATTTACGCGTACTTTTTTACACAATATTTATTATTCAAAGATCATATTATTCATCATGCGTTTGGTCCACTCAGTATGGGTAGTTCCGTGCTGTGTTGACTCTGAATATACCGGCTCTGTAAAAAAAGAAAAAAAAAAACTGTATAATGTCTTCATAGTTGGCAATTGATTCATCATTGTGCATGTGTAAAAGAATCTACTAAGTATTAATTTTACTGTGCCCTTACCGTGACTTGTTGATATCGCTATTTCCCATAGGATTTAGGGTGCCCGTGCATCTGTCACGAGTAGCATCCCTGAGAGTTGCGCATTCGTTGGCCTGAAGATGGTTGTACTTCACGGTACTAGCCATATACTCGTAGGAGCGGCTGTGGGAACATCCAACTGCCAAGCACCCTGGCATGTTGGAACCTCCATTAGGGTAGAAATCAGCGTCACCGCACAGATCGCTGTATCCAAGAACTGTAGTTTCAGTGTGAATCACTTCTACGTATCGAGCATCAGTTCTTACTATTCGGTTGCGGTCTGAATTCCATAGGGGACCAGCAGGGTCCAAAGCTACAACAGAACATTCATAGTTACGGTAACTTTACTTTATGTTTGTCTAAATAATTACAAAAAAATATTATAAATACCTGTGATTCTGTGGACCCTGGATCCCGTTTCCCTGCCAGCATTTCCAACCAGATGACCACCAAGACTGAAACCTACTAAGTGTACCCTGTTGTATGACACTCCTAATCCAGCGAGCCAGTTCACAAATTGACCAAGTCCTCGACCAACTTCGGCGGTTCCGCCTTTGGCCGTAGTGTAAGATCTGTTGGCTAGAGCACTCCAATCGAGAACAATAACGTTGACGTCTGCATTCTGGAGAAAAGCTGAAACATAAAAAATACCTATCAAATCTACGTTTTTAAAAGGTTGCTGATCATCATCTGCCTAGCCTTTTCCCGACTATGTTGGGGTCGGCTTCCAGTCTAACCGGATGCAGCTGAATACCAGTATTTTACATGGAGCGACTGCCTCTCTGACCTCCACAACCCAGTAACTGGGTAATACGATACCCCTTGGTAAGACTAGATGTCAGACTTTCGAGCTTCTGACGACCCGTAACGACTGTCAAAGATCCACAAATGACAGCCGGGACCAACGGCTTAACGTGCTTTCCGAGGCACGGAGGAGTCTCGGTACGTAAAGATGGTCACCCATCCACGGACCAACCCTGGCAAGCGTAGCGCTGTTATTACTTAGCCACGAGCTCCTCAGGTTTAACTGGTTGCTGATGCATGATGTAAATGTAACAGCTCTTTAACTCTTAAATTAATGTGCATTGCTGACATGTGATTACTGAGCGAAGGATATCTTAAGACAGCTATTCTATTATTATAATTGTAACTGGAATCAGGAGGTTTTGCTTTACAAATAACATAGTAATAAACGTTACCTTCAACGAGCATTCTATTCATGGTGTTTCCGCCGCTACCATTCCAGCCATGAGCGAGGATTACGGTGATTTTTGAGAAACTAAAGTTCGAGTTTGATACGGAACCTGTATTACCTAGCACTAAGACTTGAGCTGAATTGGGATTGGCCCTGAAAAATAAACAAAATATCTTTGTAATAAGGAGTCGCTATGACACTTTAAAAAAAAGTAAAGCTAATAGATAGGTTTTATAAATATTTGTAACTGAAATCCAGTCTATGTTAAGCACATTTGTGTATGTACTAAAAAGATAGGAAACTTCTTAGCAATGTTATACGTATAAACCTATGTACCTGGTATAAAGCCAATATGCATTATTTGCCGGATTTCTGGTATATTCTTCAATAAATGCTAGATCTGCTGGCTCCTCAGCATCAACAAGGTACATGGTATTGTCACCATCTCCCGGGAAATAGAAGTACCTGTCACCTTCCTTGTAACCCTGAACAGGGTCTCTGAGGACGCTTGCAGCACATGCTGTGGATGAGAATCGAATATTTTTTTATCACATTTAGTACCTCGGTATATTCTTCTGGAACCTAGATCTAAGAAAGACATACTGCTCATTATATCGTGTCTATGATTGTGGCATTGCGGTAGACCCAGGCGTAGATGGCGGGACGAACTTGACGCTTTTAGAAGGGATTGGTCCATATTGATTGAGGATTGAGTTGGGTGGAAAAAGGAAAGGGGGTTTTTTTTGTCCTGCAGTGGGACAATACAGGCTGATTATTATTTTTATGATTGTGGGCAGAAAACCGCTTTATGCCTATAAAGTTTGCAACTTTGAGATATATCAGAATCTCAGAAGAAATAACAATATGTAGGTAGTTACATACCTTAACAAAAACTGTACTTACTTATGTAATTAACCACCAGTTTAAAAGAGTAAAAACGAACTGAGCCGTTTTTACTCTTTTCATCTCTTAGGAAAGTTTTTACAGAGCACAATAGATAGCCTAGATTAGTTCTTACCTGCTATAACGACGAATAAAAGTAACAAGCACTTCATGACGCACAGGAGTAGCACTATCTAGTCAAATTAAATATGATTCGATTGTTTTTATATGAGATTTGAATGTAAGATTATTGTCCCTTTATCGTGATAAAGATTTGGGTAGAATGTTGTGCTAAACGAAATGGCACAAAGTTTTTTTAAAGCAGAATACAAATTAATTAATATTTAATGAATCCTAACTATAATTTATATATTTATATATACCTATATATTATATATATCCTAACTATTCATATTATAAATGCGAAAGTGAGTTTTTTGTTATGCTTTCACGCTATAACGGATTTAGATGAAATTTGGCACATGGGTCTACCCATGTGCCAAATTTCATCTAAATCGACATGACCTGGAGAAGGACATAGGCTACAGATCGATTCAAACTTAATGGCGGCTCGGAAGTTAGTTTTTAGCTGCGCAGTACCCCACCCCTCACCCCCGCTGTCACATGAAATTGTTACTGCGCAGCGACTCGCCTCATGTTCCGAGCCGCCATTAAGTTTGAATCGAACTGTACCTCTGGATCGCAGACGAAGTCGCGGGCAACAGCTAGTGATAAATACAAAAAGAGGACATAAATACAATTGAACCTAACCTAAGCAGCGTTGAATGCTGTGTTCCTGTTTAATTGGTGTTATTAGGCATAGGAGACATTTCAGCTATAAATACCAGCCTATTATTGTCCACCTGCAACGCAAAGCCTCTTCCCATACAGAGAAGGCACGAGCATTGATCACCACACTTGCTAAAAATAAGTTGGCAATTTCGGCTATGAGTCCAGGTTTCCTCACGATGTTTTTCCCTACCCGACGATGTCAGTAATGTCCAAGATAAACTCATTGAATTGAAAAAGTAATTGACACTGGTACTTGTTATTTCGTGTCGATTCTATGCTGACTGTTTGTTCGTTATCAATTTTCACTGCGCCTACGCTCAGGATGAATATGAATATCGATTCAAGGAACGCATATTTTATTAAAAGTTTTAGGAGGTAAGGTAATGTTTCATCATTCAGCTCTAGTGTACACTTTGAATGAACCAAAAATGGAAATCTACACTTATCACTTTGGATGGTTCCTCAAAGATGAACATCCAAAGAGATACCTACCTACATGTAAATGGGAATTAAGTAAATATCCGTAAAAATTCCACGCAAAATAAAATAAAATACAGCACTTCATTATAATAAAGTAGTTATGCTGAAATAAAAACTAGAACAATGTGCAGAACATGAATAAAAAATAAAACAATAATAGGTAAGTAACAGTAAAACAATAAGTTTTTTAAAACGACGTGTATCTTATATAAATAATTATAAAATGATAGAAAATTAATAAAATTAAAAAAAAAATAGTATTTTCACTCAATAATGACAAGATAACTAAATGCTATTTATTTTTACGCTTGGAAAATTTTCTTTCCTTCACTTAGAATGGATAGGTCCGTCCTGTGTTGACTCTAAAGATACCAAGTCTGAAAACAAACAATAATTTTAAAATTACTGCATTTGATTCCAGCATCATCGTGCTGCTATTATTATTTAATTTGTGAAAATTATGAATGTCCTTACGGTCCCTTGAAGAGTTCGCTATTGCCCATAAAGTTATAGGTGCCCCTGCATCAGTTATTATTAGCTTCCGACAAACTTGCACTTTGATTGGCCAGAAAATGTTTGTATTTGACGGAGCTAGCCATATACGCGACGGCACGGGCGTGGGAACATCCGAAAGTTGAGCAGCCGGGCATGTTAGCCCCTCCATTAGGGTAAAAGTCAGATGTACCTAACCGGCCGGCAAATCCAAGGACTGTATTGTCTGTGTGGATCACTTCTACGTATCGAGCATCAGTCCTGGATAGGCGGTTGTTGTCAAAACTCCACAGAGGACCAGCAGGGTCCAGACCTAGAACAGAATAATCAATTAAAATTAAAGTAACTTTTTACATATAGGGTAAGTATTTAAAAAAGACTATGTGATGATGTGGGCTTATCACTAATCTTTACCTGTGACTCTACCGACTTGACCGAGTGGAGGGAATAGGCTAGTTGCCCTGCCAGCATTTCCGACTAGATGACCACCAAGACTGAAACCTACTAAATGAAATTTACTGTATGACAATCTAAATGACGTAACGAGCCAGTTCACAAATTGTCCGAGGCCTCTGCCAACTGCAGCAGTTCCGCGTTTCGCAGTAGTGTAAGATCAGCTGGCTAGTCTACTCCAATTGAGAACAATGACGTTGACATCATCATCTTCCAGAAAAGCTAAAAACAAATAAAAATTAAGTAGCTATATAAATACACCTTTACAGTTTTTTGTCTTTTGAGTCGTGTACCGAATGGTCCCCGTCTTTTGCTGAGCATAAGCTACAACCACTTTTAATGGAATAGTAAGAATTTGCTCTCATATTCTGGGTAAAATAAAAGAATGATAAAACCGTTTCGAAAGAAACTGATAACAATACTTTTCTTTGTACTGTGTTATGTACGAATAATCCGCCAAAATCTATTTAAAAAAAAATAGTAATAAATATCGCTTCCTACGCGGGGGATTTACCTAGAAAGCAGGAGTTTCGCATCTACCCAAAATATACAAAATATTATTTCTATACTAATATTTAATATAATACAATCTTAGTAAAAATAATACTTACCATCAATCATCATTCTATTAAAATTGTCTCTGCCGTTTCCACCCCATCCGTGAGCCAGGATGACAGTGGTTCTTGAGGGATTTAAATTCGAGGTTAATATGGAGGTAATATTATTATGCACTAAGACATGAGGTGTAGAAGGATTGAGCATGAAATAGAAAAAACAAATTGACAGTGTCTAATGAAATGAAATTGTTTATTCTGTTAAAAAATACCGTCCAAATGCGTATTGGACCACGCCCAATGACCGTAGTTGGGATGAAGTTATCCCAATAACAAATTTAACTTTGTAGACAATTTTCTTTCCAACTGTACCTTCCATTGTTTACGAAAAGTCGAAGAATTTCGTGCATAGCGAAACTTTTTAGTAGGTATTTTTCGAGTCGAGCATAGCGGGACTACAGCATAGGGGGACTAACCGGAAAAAATATTTTCCCATACATACAGGATGACTTGTAATTTGACTTGGGATTCCACTTGAGATTCGAGAAAACCTAAACTATATGTATTTTTGAAAAAAATCCCAGAATTCGTCATTAAATATCACTTTTCTTTAAAGTCTCTTTAAAAATTGAATAGGCTTCATTCCCTTGCGTCACTAATACTTTAACAAAACTTGTGATGTATCCTTTTCTAAAACATCAAAAAAATCCAGTAATAAAAACTAAAACCCAACTACGACTTAAAAGGTATAAACAAAACACCACAGACAGACAAATTAAAAATCCGGAGTCACACGTGTTAGGGGCATAAATCGAACAGATTACGTGTGACTCCGGATTTTTAATTTGTCTGTCTGTGGTGTCTTGTTTATACCTTTTAAGTCGTAGTTGGGTTTTAGGTTTATTACTGGATTTTTTTTAAATTCTTTTGGGGTTATAATATATATATTTTTGAAATGTGCTCATTAAGCCCTTTCATTTGATACCCAACATGGTACGATTAAACCATATTTTTTTTTAAGTTCCTCACTTTATGTCTGTAATGTAATAATGAAATTGTAATGTGACTTCACATAGCCTATAACCAGCGGACAATCACGACGCTTCTAACGATACCTCATTTGTCAAATTGTGATTAGTGGTTTGGAAGATAGGAGGGAACAGATGAACATACATACATACATACATACATACATACATACCGGTCAAAATCATAACCCTCCTTTTTTCTTCGCCGTAGTCGGGTAAAAATTGATTAACCATTTAAATTATAACGTGTAACGATTTGCACTTTAAGAGGCAGGCGTCAGACGGTCAATTTATTGCTTTTTCAGGTTAGTATTGAAGATTGCGCAATTATTGAACAAACGTTTGAACGAGTTTCAATTTTATTGCACCATATTTTTTAATTGCAACGTGTAGGATTAGTATTGCGCAATATTTTACTGTACCCTAGGCAGGCCTGGCTCACACAAAAACGTTGAATCTTTGGTGTGGGCTATTATTGCGTGAAAAGAATTGATTGTTGGAGTGCAAGGGGTAATTCGAACATAATAAAAAAAACTGGTACGATACAATAAACAATTAAGCTTGTGTGTAAATAGGGAATACTCGTATCTTGATTAAGTTGCATCAAACAATGTATGGAACTTTACCTGGCATAAAGCCAATATGCGTTATTCGCTGGATTTTTGGTATATTCTTCTATAAATTCTAAATCTGCTGGCTCTTCTGCGTCGACAAGATGAGGGGTATCTTCGTCACCCTTCGGGAAGTAGAAGTACTTGTCCCCTTCCTTGTAACCATGCACAGGGTCCCTGAGGACGCTTGCAGCACATGCTGGTTTTTTTTTTTTTTTTTAGTGTGTGTTCTTGCTATCTGTTCCTTGTGAACATTCAGCATAGGGTTAGGATTTGATTAGTTGTCTTGGAGGGCAGTCAGTCCAGTGACGTGCGCCCTTTACGTATCGTGTTCCCTATAAATCTCTAGGGGACTTTCGTTTTAGCCTTTTGAATGTTGAATTACTATTCATTAAGTGCGTAACCAGTAAGTTTGGATGATTGTCTAGTCTGTTCCTGTACGATTTCATTGAGTGTTTAATTTCCTCCTGAACTGTTCTGATTTCAAGATCGTGGTGTAATTGTTGGTTAGTTATGAACCAAGGAGCATTAGTAATTATCCTCAGCATTTTGGACTGGAACCTCTGGAGTATTTCTAGGTTTGAGTTGGAGGCTGTTCCCCAGAGTTGAACTCCACATGCTGGTAATGTACGATAAATAGGACATTAGATTTCATTTTTTTTTTCATTTCTCAAATGTGAAAATATGAAATAAGTTGGAATAACGCAACAGTCCTAGCTAGGGACATTTTTTCTGCTTAAAAACTTTCCAGCAAATTAATAAACCTTATTCAGAATTCACTTTGAAATACATAATATACCTCTCAGACCAAATAAAAAATTTAGTCTGAGATATACCTATGCTAAAAGAAATAACAACAGTCAATGGGATTGACGAGAAAAAAAAACATCACCAAGTTGCGTGTACCCTAAAAAAAATTGATTTTACCACTTTGTCGGCGTAATTTTAATGTATACCCAAAATTACAACTTTCTGGTACTTAGAGTCTCTGAGCTAAGTCGCGGACAGACAGACAGACAGACAGGCGGACATGGCGAAACTATAAGGGTTCCTTGTTGACTACGGAACCCTAAAAAACTGAGTAATAAATCCAAGTTATTGAAACCGTTGCACAGGATATAAAGATTTTTATCGATGTTGAGTATCTTTTTCATAGTTTAAATGATAATAATAACTGTAATTAAGAGATTACAATGATAACTTGTCCCTAATTAAGGTTATTTTTAAGGAAAGAGATTAATTAATGAAATACATTCAGATATGAATTCGGATGCACGACCACAGTATAAAACCTATCATAGAGGGGGCAGCATTTATATCTACACTAATATTTATTATAAAGAGGAAAGATTTGTATTTTTGTGTGTATGTTTGTAATGAATAAACTCAAAAACTACTGCGCCGATTTCAAAAATTATAAAGGCTATATATAAAAATATAGGCTATAATTTATAAAGATTACACGCGGGCGAAGTCGCTGGCGGCAGCTAGTTGTATTATAAAAATAGTATTATAAATATTTACCTACAAGACAAATACAGGCTTTTGGGTACAAAATAAAAGCAGCGTCTACTCATAATAAGCATTTTATTTTGTCATTGTCCTTACAAACGAATTCACTTCATTCTTTAGAAGAAGATAGTTGACATAGTACTGATTATGTGACCAAAAGTATGCCATTTAGTATGGGTATCTTCTGCCTGTGTTCACTCTGAATATACCCGATCTGTAAAAAATACAATCATGTTAAAAAACCTCGTGTGTTCAGTTTTATCGTAACTACTACCCTAGTTGCGTAATACACGTTCAATCAAAATCTAAATTGTTTTGAAACATATTGCTAATCCATTGCTTCATAAGGTCGTAAAAAAATTCTGCTCAGCAACGTAAATAACGCAATTAGATAGCGGATGTTGTTGAATCAGTTCAACTACGTATTCAAGGATATTGTGGATACTTTTAAATTCTTATCTATACTTATTCAAATACCGAAAGGAGTAGATAAGATTTATACAATGTGGAGACGACAATACAACAATAAATAAAAACACTGGCAATACTAATGCATAAGAGTATTTTGGAATTATCAAATAAATCCTAACATCGAAATTAAAAAAGTCATTTTTTTAAACAAACTAAATAGTAGTGATGGGCCGACTATGTGGTTTCCCGATCTTTGACTAGCTATCGTAACTAAACTATTGGATATATTTGATTAATTTTTTGTATGTAGACCGAGAACGTCATTAGATATACGGAGTTTCATTTTTTGTTGTATTGTCGTCTCCACCTTGTATATAGTTCATTACTATTTTATCATCATTCAATCTAAACTTAGGTACTTCGGTATGTAGTAGGAAGTGATCACTGCATCTTACCTTGATTTAGATAGGTCACTGTTACCCATAGGGTTAAGTTCACCAGTGCATCTATCACGAGTAGCGTCCCTAAGAGTTGCGCATTCATTGGCGAGGAGGTGGTTATACTTTACGGAGCTGGCCATGTACTCGTAGGCACGACCATGGGAGCATGAGTTTAACCAACACCCAGGCATTCCTGAGCCTCCGTTGGGGTAGAAATCGGCATCACCGCAAGGGTCAGTATATCCAAGTAAACCTGTATTTGTGTGGATTACTTCTACGTACTGGGCATCAGTAGCCACCACGCGGTTACTGTCGCTGCCCCATAGAGGACCAGCGGGGTCCAATGCTGGAAGCATAATTAATTAATTACTCTAATTGATTGTTATTTCTTTAGATACTGTTATGAATACAACCTATATTTTAAATATAAATGTGTCAGGTGTATGTAGTTTTGGAAATTTAAAGACATTGTTACCTGTAATCCTCTTCACCAAGCCTCCCGTTTCCCTGCCAGCGCTCCCGACTAGATGGCCACCAAGACTGAAACCTACTAGGTGTACTCTTTCATAGGACATTCCTAATGAAACGAGCCAGCTCACAAATTGACCAAGACCTCTGCCAACTGCAGCAGTTCCACCTTTGGCCGTAGTGTAAGATCTGTTGGCGAGAGCTCTCCAATCGAGAACAATAACGTTGACATGGGCATTCTGAAGAAAAGCTGAAACAATATGTGATTATTTGAAATAACGCCAATCACTACTGGATACTATGTTTTTTTTATTATTTATGCGTCTGGGCAGTCAGCCTCGTTACCATCTTGCTGTCTGGCATAATATTTTAAACATGGTCGCAGCATGAACTGTACGTGGTTCGGCCCGACACGAGAGAAGAAGACTCAGTACTACCGCATTGAAGTTCAATTCAGTTGCTTTAAGGTTTTTTTGCAATTAGCAAGTCCGTGTTAGGTTGTATCTTGATCAAAATGTTATGGTCTATTGAATGAATTTTTCACGAAATCATGACATTTATTCAAACTGAGATGTATTAATAATTCTAATTCTGTAAATACATATTTGTTATGGTCGGGAATCATGATACATTCTGACACTGACCTGCAAATTGCAAAAAACATAAGAAAAATTGAGTTTCGCGGGTTACCTTTGCGGACCCACCTAAACAAAAAAAAGTGTCACAAATAAAAGGAAGACCTTATTATTTGCCCTAAAAATTTAGAAAAAATATATGTTTAGGTATCAAATAGGTACTAAATTTTTGTAAAGGCGAATTTAAATTTTGGAGCCCTTACGTGGAGATTCTAAATGTGGGCAGTCATCCTGACATCAGAATGACTGCCCATTTTGTAAATTCATTTTCTCAGTTGTTAATTAGGTACCAATTATTTAAACAAAGGTATCAAATAGTAGCAAATAGGTATTAGATTTTAGTAATATTTTAAAGCTGATCGGTCATTTTGGCCAGTCATTCTGATGTTCACCTTTCCCTCCATGTGGCATATCCGTGGGACGCCCTGTATATTATACATACAGCCCAGCTTGCATCGGGGTAGGTAGTATTTTTGATAATTTCGACTGTACTTTTTTAATTTGGTTTAGTCTAATAAAATTCACGTTACCTTCAGTTAGATCCTTATTCATTGTGTTTCCACCATCACCATTCCATCCATGAGCGAGAAATACGGTATCCTTTGAAAAGTCAATGTTTGAATCTGCTACGGACCGTTCATCACCAAACCCAATGATTTGAGCTGTAGTAGGATTGTCCCTGAACAAATTAGACAATAACAAAATAAAAAAAAATACAAAAACGCATTTTACAGTTTATAGTAGGTACGTAGGTATTGCATTTGTTTCGGTATTATAAATTATAAACGGAATATTTTTTCACATAAATGAAACGTAATTCATGTAAGAAGGTACGTGTTTTTTTACCTAGTAAAGAGCCAATACGCGTTATTCGCTGGATTTCTGGTAAATTGTTCAATCAATTCTAAATCTGCTGGCTCCTCAGCGTCAACAAGGTGCAGGGTATTGTCGCCATCTCCCGGGAAATAGAAGAACCTGTCACCTTCCTTGTAACCCTGAACAGGGTCTTTGAGGACGCTTGCAGCACATGCTGAAAAAAGAAAAAGAAACTTTAAAAAATACAATAGACGCGACGTGTTACCACACGGGGTTCTGGTTTGCAATTGGTCAATAGTCATCATCATTCTTCTCCTTGAGAGGTGAAACACGTTTCTTACAGGGTTTTTATGACTCAATGACAATTTCTTACAGGGTTAATCAATGACAATTTCTTACAGGGTTTTTATGACTCTTGAAGAATAGTCAAGCGGAATAGGTTACTAAATATATCTGCATCTATTGTATTTTATAATGAATTTATGCAAAGTCATGCCTGAATCACTTAACTATCTTAAACTTTAAATTACAATTGCCGGTAAACATTTAAAAATAGTTATATATAATTATGCCGTGTGACTATAACTAGATCATCATCCGCCTTGCCTTTTCCCAACTATATTGGGGTTGGCTTCCAGTCTAACCGGATGCAGCTGAATACCAGTATTTTACATGGAGTGACTGCCTATCTGACCTCCACAACCCAGTAACTGGGTAATACGATACTCCTTTGCAAGATTGGTTGTCAGACTTTGACTATAACTAGTAGATAAAGCGGTTTAATCCACATTAGTAAGGTTTAACTGAAACATCTGTAAATAAGACTTAAGAACATTTAAAAACCTATTACTATCGTTAACATAGTAAACATCATTGGTTATGGTATTAGAAAAAGCTCTTACAACTATCTTAGTAAAACACAACTAAAATAACACAGGCAGACAAAATATGACTCATGAGAGCTGAATTATAATGTTTGTGTTTCATTATACGGGATCTTTTTTAAAATTATTATTAATTTAACCTTATGCAATTCTGCTACCCGATACATTTTTATTTTAATATAATAATTGAATAATTTTTAATTTTTTTTTTAATAAGTTTTTCATGAATAACAACAATATTTAGGCTACAATTACCTGCTATAGCGACGGATAACAGTAACAAGCACTTCATGATACTCAATGAGACACTATCAGCTAGTCCAAATACCTATGAAGTAATTGTATTTATTTGATACAACGTGTTTTATATGTGATTAATTTATCACGCTATGATCATAACAATACTAATGTTTTATCGTGTATCGAACTGCTATCAGTTTTTCTAGTTTTATCTCAGTAGTTCAAATCAAAACTACCTATGATAAATAAATTAGTAAATTTCCATTTTAATCCTATTGATCTATATCGTAAAGGTACAAGACCCTGGAGCCGTATGTTTGTGTAAACGAATGAATATCGCCCATGCGCCGCACCGGCGCGCGATGCGGCGCGGCGCCGCGTATATTCACATTTTCATTCTGAGTTTTCATTTTTTTCATTTGATGTTCTGAATTTTTTTCGAAGAAAAATAAAAAATAAAGCTGATTTAGATTAATTTGGGAGCTTAGTTAGGTACAATAAAATATAAGTATTCTTTTCGCTTTTCAGTTCCGTCGGTTTATTTTCCGTCTCCATTATAAGACCTTCGATGGCAGTTTTATACCCCAGATAGGTCTAAACTTCCCATAAGGATGAATGAAATAAGCCTAAACACAATGTAGCTGCTGTAGACTGTAGTGGAGCTCTCTCGACGGTATTCCATCTCCATCATCAGACCAACTCCAGGTCTCTATTACCTATGTGGTAGTGTCATCAGAACAAAATATTAGGTGGTCCACGATTAAACCGAATCGGCACTAGTGAAAAGTCAGGTCAGAAAATCAATCAACCCCTATTTCCTCTGTATCTCAACACTGAGGGGTGAATTTAATTTTTTACATTTAAATGGGACTAACTTCAAGGTTTAAGTACCTAATAAAATAAAATAAAGAATCGTCAAAATCGGATTGTTCTGTAAAAAGTTAAACGTGGTCATACATAAAAAAAATACTAATGTACGCGTCAACTTGAGACTCCTTTTTTGGTCGGTTAAAATATTATGGCAGCCAAGTTCTACCTCTTACCTAACTATTCCAAACCTATAAACAAATCTACAAAGATGATATTTACGTAACGTTTTAATATCAACTTAAGCAACTTTAAAAATATGCCCCCTTTCAAAACGTCGCGCTAAGTTCTTATGAGATCAGTTACTGCACATAGGTATATACCACGAAGATAGGTAGGTATATACTTAATATACTCTTTACGTATACGTGGTATTTGATTTTCATAGTTTTTTTAAATATGTATATGCCATGTGCACATACAGACTGCGAACTATGTGTTCTGTGTGTGTGATTAAGTCCTAGACTGGTTTTGATTTTTTTAAATGATCCATTGAAACTTATACAATTGAGCTTTTTAAGAGATTTGCTGTTGGGAATCTAACAAAGATAGTAGGTATTTCTATTTCCCTTTGTAGGCTATCGCGAGTTTATTGATTGATAGCGCAAAATGATAGCTCTGATACTATATATTTTATGGCACGATTAATGACGAATTTGATTTTAAGATATAAGTAATCGTATTGGAAAATCCATCACCTGAGTTGAGACATGAAACTTAAAGGCTAGCGCACATTAGAGGCGCATCAGGCCGCAGCGCATCGCATTGCAAAACTGCGTCAAAGCACACGAAGTGCTTTACACCCCCCTTTCAAAGATAAATAGCAATCCGTCCGTATATACGCTGCGGCCAGGGTGTGGTCCGCCTGACAACTCGTATCACGTTTTTAAACTGAGCCTCTGGTGTACGAAGTTTCATACAAAATGTCATCATCATCTTCCTGCCCTTATCCAGTGATACTTGGGGTCGGCGCAACACGTTTTCTTTTTCCACTCTCCCCTGGCAAACGTCACGCTATCATTTACTTCCTTCTCTTTCATATCATTCCTCACACAAACCATCCATCTTTTCTTTGGCCAACATTTAAATTCATTACTCTTTTAGTCACATGCGTTTCTTCCCTCCTCTTCATGTTTCATACAAAATGTGTGGAAGTTAAATGTGGAGAGAGAGAAAGAGGAAAATTGTTGTGTTGCGTTGCGGCAAGGCCTGCCCTAATGTGTGCTAGCTGTTAACACAACGTGGTAATTCATTCATGTTATTGTGTAGAAAAATCCTTTGATTAATTGATTCATATGAAACTTCTATTGATTAGATCGGTTCGTTGATTAGATTACAAATGAACCAGGTGTGGTTGATTGTATCAACTGTATCGCTCGGCAAGGGTTGATATGTAAAACCCGTCGTCTATAACACGCAGAAAATCTTTTACACAGATTAGCTATGTTATTCTATTTCTACAAATTAAATAATCATCGCTGATATCAGCGGAATTAACCAATACTTATTGGTTGTCCTCAAAGTTGTGAATTTAGGTCGAATTCATAGTTCAAGTAGATTCAACTGAATCAACCTAAACCTACCTTACCTACCCTACCTACCTACCTACCTACCTACTTACATACCTACCCATCTACCTACTCTTTATTTTAGACATTTTAACAACGAAATAGCTGTTGTATATATACCAGAGTTTCATAATTTTGACGAACTAAAATTCAACAAGTTTAGAAATCTGGTATGTGTGTATCGTTTTTTATAAAGGTAAGTAATTGGCTGTCTTTCTTGCTATACTAGGTTACTCATAATACTAACATTTCATTTTATTTTTTGATCCTTACTTACTTTGTACACAATTTTATTATAAACAGGTACAGTGGCGGTCAGAAGTCTAGTAGCAATGTCACAAAACCAGCCGCACTTATGAACTTCTTCTTTATAAACATTTCACACACATACCAGCTGTATATCGCACTCTTTCATCATGAGTCAATCAGAAAGAGCGCGGTAAATAATTGTAATATTTAAACTTAGGCCCTGCGCCAAGCACTTAATAGTATATACGCACTTAATAGTATGACAATAAAATTGAAATTTCAATGATTTGATCGCGGCATGCCTAAGGATACCGCGGCAACGTTGCCATCATTATGCGCTTTCATGTAGTGATGCCAAAGGATGTGTGTGTGACGTGCCGTGCCTCCAGTGGGCGCAGTTACACAAAAAATGAGACGAACAGTTTCATACAAGCTAGACATTTTGCAGAACAATTTGATACGTTATTGCTAGGTTTGCATCACCGAAAACCAGCTTGAAAAAAACCCAGGAAAATAACGGAGGTCACAAGAAATATTAATTTCGATATATATGATAAATGTAGCTATAGAATAGAGGAACGTAATTCAAACGGTAGACGGTAGATGGCGCTAAAAACATATCTTCAAGCGTGACGGTGACGATGATAGAGCTCTTCAAGGAGAATTTCTTATTATGATGACTTCTCTCGATTGTTAGTACTTATACCAGCTACGTGAGGAGTTACAAGCTCTAAATGAAGTATTGAAATCTGATATTTCGTTAATTCATTAATTCTGTGCCTTGCATCATCTTTTTAGCCTATAAGTGTCAATTTCAAAACATTGGCCTCCTAGAATATGTTTGAGGAAAGAAATGTTTTATAGAGTTTGTTAGCTGGACGGGATTTCAAGCCTCCCGTACCCTCCAATAGCGTTAAGATATATGCCAAGCAATGGGAAGATCTCATCAAATCCCAATCTTTCGTGCTAAGACGACTTCTCTCAATTGATTATCCGTTTGGAGATACAGACCCCTAAATGTTAGTAATTAAGAATCATGTCATCATCAATCAAGTCATTTAGAATCTGGTATTTCGTCAATTAATTAACTTTCATTATTTTGCCTTTCAAACATCATTTTATGCTACCGAGGTATTTTTTATTATTTTTATCTTTATGTACAAGTACCTATAAAACAAAGTCATTTTTCGTGTCTGTTTGTCTTCACTATCATTTAGAGAATTTATTCCGGAAGGTTAATTGTATTGCATTGACATTTAACTTAGATACAGCTTATAAATCTCGCTTTTGTCCTGTCGCTACATAATACATTGCACCCATGCGAAGCACCCTTACTTCGGTTCGTCCATAGGCCTTTATTAAACCGACTAATGTATTTTCAAACTATTTTCTTGTTGGAGTAGTAGGTATAAGGCGAGATCTTAATTGCCATACCTTCGATAATGACTTGCCTTACCACATAAGGGATAATCATAAGATCGTATTATTCGCAGATGATACATCCCTCATTTTTAAAATCAAACGTCAGTTAGTCAACGTTGAACAAGTTAACGATGCACTCTCTAAAGTTGTGCATTGGTTTAATGTAAATAATCTTCTCTTGAATGAAAAAAAGACTAAACTCATTAAATTTTCAACGCCAAATGTCAGGCAGCTATCTACCAATGTTAAAGTTAATGGAATAGAGTTGGACCCCGTTGAATCGACAGTTTTTCTTGGAATAACCATTGACGGTAGATTACAATGGGGCGCACACATAGAAAAATTGTCAGGTAGGCTTAGTACGGCCGCCTATGCCGTTAAAAAATTAGACAGATAACTGACGTAGACACAGCCAGAATTGCTTATTTTAGTTATTTTCATAGTCTTCTGTCTTATGGGATTCTTCTCTGGGGAGCCTGTGCGGATATTAATGCTATCTTTGCTTTACAGAAAAGGGCTGTTCGAGTCATTTACAACCTAGGTCCAAGAGGAGATTCCCTTCGAGAAAAATTCAAAGAAATAGATATTCTGACTGTAGCTTCACAATATATATTTGAAAACCTATTGTATGTACACAAAAACATATCAAAGTTTAAGAAAATATCCGATATTCATAGTTTAAATACCAGGAATAAACACAATCTTGCTGTACATCATCGCACTCGTCTCCACAGAGTAGGCAACTCGATCATGGGTCAATGTATACGCTTTTATAACAAACTTCCCATTGACATTCGAAACTTACCCATTAAACGATTTAAAAGCTGTATTAAAACCAATCTTTGTAAAAAAGGGTACTATAAAATCACATTATTTAGAAGACAAAAATGCATGGGATTGAGCTGCTCGCTCTGCTAAGCATTGTGACATTTTGAATATTATGGAAAGCCATAAAAATATACCTACCAGTTTTATATACAAATTGACATTATTGAATATTATATACAAAATGACATGATGATTACTTGTAAAGTATTGTTTTATTGTGAATGTGAGGACTATGCGGATATTTATTTTTCGTTCTGTTAGTTTTAGCGAGGGTCTGGCAATTTGAGAACTTTATGCGACCTACCCAAATGTCCTTTCTTTGGTATTTTTCGTCGAGTCGTTGAGCTCCTTAAGTTCTGAGTTGAGCTCCACTATTACTGACAAATGCTTGCACTGACTGGACAGGTCCACTCAAATCTGTGTGGTTCTTTCCTCAAAAGACCATTTCAGACTCTTATCTACATGGTCCTTATGGCCTGACCAAGATTATGTCTGGACTTTAAAGGAGACGGTGACCTTTGAGTTTGTTTCGGCCTTTCTTCTCAGAGCAGTCAGATAGGAAACGCCGACCTCATCTAGCTTATTTTTACAACTTTTTAATATGACGTGTAAAAGTGATTCCAATATCCTATTTACAGAATAAACAATTTCATTTCATTTCAATTTCATTTCATTGCATTTCATTTAATCTCCTGTAAAGCCATTCACTCAAGTCACTTTCTTGTTTAAATAATTATGAAATTATAATAAGTTTTTATCATTAGATAGATATAAGACTATTTCGTGAAAATGTGTAAAAAAATATATATTGATAATGAAGATATTATGATTTTACATAAATTCATCCTTTTCCAACCATAAAATAATGTGGATGCGAATGCGGATACTGGTGTCTAAATAGATGCGGACAGCGGAAGTTTCGCAATTGCGGATGCGGATGCAAATATCCGCAACATCCTTGATACACATGTCAAAATGGTGCACCACTTGACATCATAAAGGTAATTTGGAAACAAAACAATGCAATGTCAATAAATAAAGCTTTAATCCTTATACTACTTCATCGTGATCATCGTGTCCTTTAGAAGGGCCAGTTGGAGCCAGTGGTGAGACCGTAGATACCGTTTCTGTAATCAAAAGAGATTATATATTAGAAAAATATTAGAAAAATCCATAAATATTAGCCTAATCCTAAATTATAATAGAGGCTCATATTTCAGCACAAACAAAATAAGGCTTAGTTTCCTTGCCTCCACAAGATGCAATACAAATTGGACATCTAATGCCCATGAAAAAACTATTGCAGCTATGAAACTTAATGGAAGCTGTTCTCTGTGAAGCGGAGAGTTATTAATGTGCTGGAACAAAGAAACCAATTCAATACCCGAAACCTTGCAGATCAATGTTGCCACTTTAAGAAGAAAAAATATAGCTCAGTTTAAGAGATACCCACTAGTTCTTATTTATACATACTTATAATTATATTATATATTATAAATTAAAGCCGCTTTTCGTGTCTGTCTGCGTGACCGCATTGTTCTTCTAAACTACGCCCCAGATATTCATGCAGTTTTCACTATCATTTATTTAGAGAATTGATTCCAGAAGATTTATGTGTATAAAACATTAAAATGACTAACATGACTATAACAACATCGATGGTTTGTCAAATCGTTAAATTGGTGAGTTAAAATCCATTATATTATATTAACAGATATGTTATACACTCACAAAACAACAGAAAAAAGTGTTCCGTGCAGCAGCGGCTGCACACATACCCACATTTCATTTATTTTACATTTCACTACAAGTAAAAATGATAGAAAAGAGATGGCTTGATAAAAACAACAAGAAAAAAAGAGACAGCTAGTGTTGTCAGTTGCGCGTGAAAGTAACCAAACATTATTCTGGCCACCAATTACCGAATGCCAACATTCATCACAGACTAACAAATTTAACGAGACAGAAGGTAAAAACCGCGCGTACTAAATTTGTGCACGCGGTTTGTACCTACAACGTTTGATCTCTACTGTTTCATTTGGCTCCTACTAAAAATCGGCCACCGATCAGCTGTGGGCTGGCAGCCTAAATGTGGTGATAAAAAATAGAAATAGCTTTACTTTAGTATTCTCCGTGATACATTATGGTAATGGTAAGCTATCTATATTTTCTTTTCCTGCACATGACATGTTTAATTTCTATTTAAGTAAGTATATCAATCATTTCATAAGACAAAATGATTAAATGATACAAGGTTAGAAAAAAGGAAAACAGAACTGTGGGGTAACGATGACTTTACTGCCTACGATATTCGCATCTGTACTTTTATTCTATGTCCGGAGTGAATGCGTCCTTGTCGTCCTCACGACAAACAAATGTATTTCCATTTCTTTCTTTTTTCTAACCTCCAAATATCAGAATATTAGGAAAATAATTGAAATTTAATAATAACTCGAAGTATATTGCGTACCTACCTAGGATACGAGATCCCTTGTGTTTTATTTACTTTGGTATCATAATTGGTACACTTTCTAAATACACACGACGGCATTTTTTGAATTTTTTAGCTGCTTCAACTAAGCTATTACTCGCGCCATGCGTGTCGCAGACTAAACTCAATATGTTACAATTGGGGTGTTTTCGAGTCGGTGTTTTTGCGCGCTCACAAAAAATCTGTTTAATATAATATCATTGGTTAAAATAAAGTAATCGAATTACATACCCTCGTTTTGAAATGATGCCGTTACCCATGTTGAGGGTACTGCCAGTGCACTGATTGTTCTGGGCTTGTTGGGTGTTGGAGCATAATCTGCCGACAAAGTGGTTGGTGCGGACACTGGACGCGAAGAGCTCGGGCGCCCTGCCGTGAGAGCAGGTACTGATCCAGCAACCAGGCTGAGGATTCCTGCCTCCGTTAGGGTAAAAGTCACCGTTAGCAATTCGGTCGAAGATACCGAGGAGACCACCATCAGTGTGTATCGCCTCAACATATTGGCCGGCGTTGACGTTCAAAGCGTTGGAGTTACCGCCCCAGTTGGGTCCAGCTGGGTCCAAACCTGGAAAATACAATTTGTGATTATTCATCTATTGATGCATTTCAATGGAGAATATATTTGTGAAGAACAGTTAAAATAAGTAGTAGTAGCAGTACAGTTTAAATAAGTTACCTGTAACTCGAGCGGGACGACCGCCTGCCTGACGTCCAGCGCTCCCAACGACGTGAGCACCCAAACTGAAGCCGACCAAGTGGACGTTGTTCCAGTTACCACCGGCGGTGTTGATGAGCCACACGAGGAAGTTTCCGAGGAACTGACCAACGCCGGGAACACCGTTGGTAGCAGTTATGTAGTTGGAGTTAGCTAGAGCGCGCCAGTCAACTACGATGACATTTACATCCTGAACTGCGAGGAAAGCAGATGTGATTAAGGGGTTCATCGCGGTGTTTCCATTGCTGTTCCATCCGTGGACGATGACTTTTAAGCCACGATTAGCGCGGTAGTTTGAGTTCCAGATAGAGTTAGCATTGCCATTAACGATAATTTGAGCATTGTTGGGGTTCTGCCTGTAAAAGAAATAATATGTTGAAGTGAGTAATGCATCCAACAATCGCATTGTGTGTTCATAATTAATTTATCGATTACATCGATAACATGTCGATTAATCAAGTTAATATCAGTTTTCTTTAACATTATTAGGACTTTAAAGGCCTATTCAGATATAAGCGATATTGCTGTCGTGCTCGGTAGGTCCGCCTTCTGTTTAGTCACTTTGGATCAGTATCGCTACCGACCGTGACAGCGATATCGCTTATATCTGAATAGGCCTTAGGACCTTACCCAAATAAAAATTAAGCATGAACACTCCTATGTCTTAAGAACTTCTCAGTTTAGGACCTCTTATAATTTTATTTTCACACAGTTTCCAATTATATGCCATACAAACCTAACCATAGCAAGCCATATAGGCTTATACTCTAGCCAAGCAATAAGATTGTAATGGATTTCATTATGAGCCGCTGGTGAATAAAGTTATTTGAATTTGGAACCGAAACTAAAAAAAAATATGAAAATTATAAAACTACATAATAAAACTTTTTTCTATAAAAGTCCACCATAGAGATCTCACTTCATAGGTTCCGTCGACTAACGAAATAAAAAAATTACGCAATTTCCTAGACATATCATAGTGGAATAATGAGTAACAATATTAATTAAATGGATAAAACAAAATTGCAAATTTTGAAATTGCATGACTTTAGATAAAATATTACTTTATGAAACTACGTATAACTACTAGGTATTCCCCGGTTATTCAACAGTTTCATAAGCGACTAATTCCAAATTGGTTTTTAATACCTTACAATAGCTGAGAAAAGTACTTTACTAGGGAATAGAGGTGTCTTCGTCTTGGGCGACTGGAATCTCTTGCTGCACTCAGGATTCTAGTTTTAACTACCTCGCTTCGCTCTGGAGTCAACTCTGAGCTCCCTCGCTCAAATCGGAAGCCCTAGAATCCTTCGTTACGTTTAGGATTCAATATAAGGTCCGTGACAATACACACTGCTTTAGCCCCATAATGAAAAATCTACTATTTAATCATCGGTAAATTGTCCATACTCATAGGTAAGTATATTTATTTATAATTACAGTGTTCAGGAGAATGTTTCCTTTAATTAAAAAATAATCTAGCTTGATGCACGTGCGATGTAGTAATACTACATAATCAAGTACCATAGCCAGTCTTTTTTCAATGCAGACGTCATATTAGGAACGTGAAAATATAACAATGAATAGTAGTTACCTAGTGAAAAGCCAGTACTGGTTGTTGGCGCCGTTTCTGCTCAGAACTGACACATCCGCGGGTTCTTCCAGGTCCACTAAATGAGGAACGCCATCGCCATCAGGCATCCAGAAGTAGCTACTCTCGCCTTCCACATAGTGGCTGTTATCCCCGGGAATAAGAGGGATGGCGCCACCAGCGCACACTGAAAATTATTAATTAATTTTTAAATTCGATATTTCGGCAGCGTGATTGAGTAAAATATTTGAAAAGTGAAGTAAATATTGAATGAGAAGTTGTTTCTTTTGCGAACAGTCTGGTTACTAAATAACAAGTTGTTTGAAAGTGTGTGTCCTGAGTCTGACGCATAAATATTAAGATAGTTATATTATAAGTCACAGATTTTCTAAAATCTGTTGAGAATCATTAATATAACCATACGTTCAATTCCTATTACTAAATAAAATGTCAATTCAAATTAAGGTAAATTAACTTACATGCAACCAAAGCAGCCAACACTACCAGAAACTTCATGGCTTTCAGTAGAATTAAATCAGGTGGAGACGAAATAGTATTTATAAGCGTTTTTATCTTACCTAACCATCAACAGATCTTGTGTAAAATCTTCAAAGAGTACTTATGATAATGGCTAATGACGACTGCGATAGGCTGAGTTGATTGCTATATCTATACTATTTATGACAAAGTGACAAAATTTGTGAGTTTGTTTGTCAGAATATTTTCTAATACAACTGATGATTAAAAAAAAATCAAAATCCAACGTATCAAATGCAAGGTTAGGAAAAGTATAACATAACAATTAGGAACATTTTATGAGAAAATAATTTTGTTTGCCTAATATGGCGTCGGTTTCCGACACCCAACGCCCTGGGCAAAAGCTAAAGGAAATACATATCGAAGTCATTAATCATCTATTGATTTCTGCGATATGTATCTACAAATTAGGAATCCGTAGGTAGAAAAACAAAAACAAAATGGTTCACATGACAGCTGTGATCCAGTGGTAACAGAGACGACTTGTAGGTCTTCTGTTTGAAACCAGGTTGTATGTGCGTACTAAGTCTTGTGTTATGCATTTTATCTCTACTGTTCTAAAAACGGTAGAGGAGAAAATCTTCGTGAGCAAAAAATTACAAGACATTTTTTAATGTATGTACTTATCAACTCCGGTTGACACACAGACAAGACCGTATAGTTTCGGATATGGGAAAATTATGAGTATAAAAGCTGATGATGAGGCTTTTTAAATGTAAACTACTACATTGCAATCATTCTTCATCATTACTTCGCAAAAGCTTCTTTTTATTTAAAGTGCAAAGACCACGTGGTGGATTATGGCCCACACTCTCTCACAGAGACAAGACCTTAATTTAGGTTGTGGGAAAATAATGTGTATAAAGGCTCAAGGTGAGGCTTTTTATTAAATGTATTATGTTAAACTACTACATTGCAAGTAGTTTAACATAATACATTTTCTTTGCAAAAGCGTCTTTTCATCCAAAGATCATTGATTGGCACGCCCGCTCACACTATGTTACCGATTATTTGCAGACACACAGTCCAGGTTTATAACAATGTTTTATGTAACTGATCTCTTAGATTTGGATATAGAAAAACGTATGTACCTAGGACATTGAAAAAATAAGTGTCAAAAAAGTGGTCAAAATTACGTAGAAGCACACTAGGAGCTGCGCCGGTCGCGCTGCAACGACAAAAGATGTTTAATGCTTCACACCCATCACCCCAGATCCGTCAGTAAATACGATGCGGTCCGGGTGTGGCCCACCTGACGCTTCTAGCACGTTTTTAAACTGAACCTCTAGTGTGCCTAAGTTTCATACAAAATGTTTGGAAGTTAAATGTTGAGAGATAACTGTGTACTCATGTTATTACGTAGAAGAATTAAGTTTTCTTGATTGATTGATATTAATACTTCTTGATTGGTTCGGTTCGTTGATAAGATTATAAATGAAGCAGGTGCGTTTACTACCATATTTTCAGGGGTGAGTAGGTATGTAAAAATCCCGTGGTCACACGTAGTAGATCGTATACAGATAAGATGATTATAAATAGATAGATTTTATTCTATCTACAAATGAAATGATCATCACTGCAAGATATCTGCGGAATTAACCAATGTTTACTGGTTGTCGTCAAATTGTGAATTTAGATCGACTTTGAAGTGATTGAGAGCATTGGTGGCCCAGTGGTAACAATGGCCACGACTTGCGATTTGTAGGTCGTAGGTTCGAACCCTGACAGGCGTTTAATTTGTATAAATTATTTCATCGCCACTTCTCTCAAAACGGTGAAGGGAAACATCGCGCGGAAACCGACATGTCCTAGAACCAAAAAATTCGAAGACATGTTAAATCTACCAACTCGCACTGGGCCCGCGTGGTAGATTAAAAAGCCACTCCCTCTCGAAGAGAGGAGGCCTGTTTCCCAGCAGTGGGAATGATTATGCTATGCTTATGCTTGAGTGGTTTAGTTCAAATAGACACCGGAGCGTTATTACAAATATGTTTTCTACAAAGGTTTATAATTCTGTCTTGCTTGCTCGTATCTAGGCACATGTAATTTTATCTTTTGGCCTTAGCTTACTCTATACTCAATTTTATTATTGATAAATGATAAATGATAAATGATAAATGATTTTATTTCTGTAAGTAGGTTTGTACAAACACTTTTACACGTCAATCACATTTTTTTAAACTAGATGAGGTCGGCGTTTCCTATCTGACTACTCTGAGAAGAAAGGCCGAAACAAACTCAGAGGTCACAGTCTCTTTTAAAGTCCAGACATAATCTTGGTCAGATTATGTGAAGACCATGTAGATTGGTGTCTGAAATGGTCTTTTGAGGAAAGAACCACACAGATTGGGTGGACCTGTCCAGTCAGTGCACGCATTTGTCAGTAATCGTGCAGCTCAACTCCGAATTTAAGGAGCTCAACGATTTGACGAACAATACCAAAGAAAGGACATTTGGTTAGGCCTCATAAATTACTCAAACTGCCAGACTATGATTAATTAAAATTAAGAAAATATAAATAATAAAAAAGAAAAGAAAGATCCACATAATCTTCACATTCACAATAATTAAAAATAATATAATACTTTACAAAGTAAATATTCATGTCAATGTAAATATAAATATAAAAATCCGGAAATAATCTTGGTCAGATCATTTGAGGACCATGTAGATTTGTGTCTGAAATGGTCTTTTGAGGAAAGAACCATACAGATTTGAGTGGACCTGTCCAGTCAGTGCACGCATTTCTCAGTAATCGTGTAGCTCAACTCAGAACTTAAGGAGCTCAACGACTCGACGAACAATACCAAAGAAAGGACATTTGGGTAGGCCGCCTATAGTACTCAAACTGCCAGATAAATAAAAAATATGATCCACATAGTCCTCAAATTCACAATAATTAAAATAATAATAATATTATACTTCACAAAGTAAATATTCATGTCACTGTGTAGGTATATAATAAAATAAAAAGTTACCAAAAATAACAAAACTCGTAAGTAATTTAAAACCAAAAATAAAAAAAATAAATGTACAAATTGGAGCAGCTCAATCCCAAGCCTTTTTGTCCTTAATGTAATCTTTAATGGTATAAAACGCTTTTTGGCACAACTTACGTTTAATTAATGTTTTGAATTTATTAAGGCTTAGAATATAATAAATATAATATTATATTAATGTTTTGAATTTATTAAGGCTTATTAAGGCTTAGTATTATGAGTAGACCTACCAACATAGACACACCTTGTTATGATTTTCGAAATTAGTAACTAGGATTATAATTAAATAAATAAATAAATTAATACATACTAATTTATAAATCCAAAATTGCGGTTCGCAAACATACTCACAATTTCAGATTTATGAATTAGTAAATTTGTTTCTGATTTTAACGTTATTTCGCACACAACCGGCAGAATGACATCCGATTTTTAATCAAGCTCTGAAACTAGAGCGTCTAGAGAGAATTTTGTTTAGGTAAGGATCATATTAGGTATAATGAAACGATAACACGTCGCATATTCCTTTAGTTTGATTATTTTTTATGTTTGAATTGTTCGAATATTGGCAGTAATAATAATAATAATACACCTCTATCAAAATAAATCAGTTGATTATTAATACACCTCTATCAAAATAAATCAGTTGATTATTTTTTTAAATTGCAATGTGTCTTCTTATCGTCATTGATCGAATTGATCGATTAAAGAATGCGTGCGTATTTTCAATATTTAACTATCAATAAATTTTTGCACCCCAGTGGTTTTAGAAAAAAGTTAACCAAATAAGATTTTTAGACGCTTTATTCTACAAGTTATCATTTCCGCCAGAAAATAATACTTTCTATAGGTATGATAGCAGAGACGGTCACTTTCTGATTTAGGCGGCATCAATACACCTGGGGCCACGTCTACCTACTAATTTACAAACGTGTCAGTGGTCTCGCAATGATGAGTTTTTTACAGATTTTGTATGGCATATCTGTCAAAAACTGATCATTGTGAGACCACTGACACGTTTGTAAATTAGTAGACTTGGCCCCCTGTGAACGTGTCAGATTGGTCACCTGCCAAGGATCAAGGTATCACGTATCGACTAAATATGCAACTAAGTGTGTAATTATGCTAAATACATTAACGTCCATGCATTTATTAAAAGCATATTTTTTTATATTTACTATTCTCTTAGCTTAGTAGGTAGTAGGAGAAGGACACGCCAAAGGTCAATAGAAGCGTGTTTTTATAATTTAATATAATCTTACGCGTTCACGGACGTGAAAGTCACCAATCGCTTGTTTGTTTGGGCACCAAATAATCATAATCATTAACTAGCTACTTATCATAATTCTTGACACATCAATGGTAAGTTAAGAATTACGTACTTATATTGTGGTACCTACTTACCTACCTGTCGTACCTATTGTGGTGGATTTTAAAGAAAATGCTTCATACCTATATAAGAATAGTGTGAACATCACTCTGTGCACTGTACAAGTGTTCAGAAGAGATTTCTTGCAAAGTCATTCACTTTTAACTTTCTTGTTTAGCTAAATATGAAATCTATCAACATACACATGTCAGAATGGTTCACCAATTGATACCATAAGGGTAAATCGACACAAAACAATGCAATGTCAATAAATAAAGCTTTAATCGTTATAATACTTCATCGTGATCATCGTGTCCTTTAGAAAGGCCAGTTGGAGCCAGTGGTGAGACCGTAGATACCGCTTCTGTAATCAAAAGAGAAAAATATTAGAAAAGTCCATCAATATTTTTAGCCTTATCGTAAATTATAATAGTTAACATAGGCTCGTATTTCAGTATAAACAAAATAAGGTGTTTCCTTGCCTCAAGGTGCAATACAAATTGGACATTTAAATGAAACCAATTCAATACTCGAAACCTTGCAGAACAATGTTGCCACTTTACCAAAACTTAGACGTAGCATCGGCAAAATTCGTAAAACCGATCATCATCCGAACTGAGTACGCCTTCAAAATCGCCGATCTTTATTACTGCTTTAGGTGAAAATGATCTTTATGCAAACGCAATTACTTGTAAAGTCATATAACCAAATACATTTGTAAAATTGAAATGAATGAATGCGAATTTTCAAATCCACGTTACATCTAAGTTGTGTCGTACTGTACCTAATAGTTCTTATAAACTAATAATAGGGAATATGCATGTATGTTTTTAATATTTTTATTCGATAGTTTACATCGTCAAATAATAGTAAAAAAAATCGACGGCAAAAAAGCAATTTAAAGTAGTTAAAAAAATGTTTAAAAATATCCAACCGATCCGGGCTATTTAAACGCCCTCCATTTGGCGCGCTTGGTGTGGTGACGTCACAGTTCGTGAAAACAGACAAGCAACTGTCAAGTCAACGTCAAACACTCCTTTTTCTATGAGCGTTTGACATTGACTTGACACTTGTTGATTGACTTGACATTGACATTTTGATTGTTATCCCGGATTGTTAAGTCACATCCGCTCTTAGCGTTTTCAAGTATTTGAATTACCCACAGTTTTTTGGGACTTTTAAAACATTATTTTTTTGCGCAAAAAGAAATTTTATTAAAAAATATTGCTGGAGGCATAATTCTGAAGTAACATAGTGTATAGAAAAAAATATTTGACCCATATTTGAATCACATGCATAATTATTCCCTTTTGTATATACATATTATAAATTAAAGCCGAATTTCGTGTTTGTCTGAGTGACCGCATTGTTCTTTTAAACTATGCACCAGATATTCATGCAGTTTTCACTATCGTTTATCTAGAGAATATATTCCAAACGGCTTATGTGTATAAAACAGTAAAATTACTACTAAAATGACTATAACAACATCTCGATGGTTTGTCAAGTCGTTAAATTGGTGAGCTAAAATAGAGTAATTTAATTACATACCCTTGTTTTGAAATGATGCCGTTACCCATGTTGAGGGTACTGCCAGTGCACTGATTATTCTCGGCTTGTTGGGTGTCGGAGCATAATCTGCCGACAAAGTGGTTGGTGCGGACACTGGACGCGAAGAGCTCGGGCGCCCTGCCGTGAGAGCAGGTACTGATCCAGCAACCAGGCTGAGGATTCCTGCCTCCGTTAGGGTAGAAGTCGCTGTTAGCAATTTGGTCAAAGATACCGAGGAGACCACCATCAGTGTGTATAGCCTCAACATATTGGCCGGCGTTGACGTTCAACGCGTTAGAGTTACCGCCCCAGGTGGGTCCGGCTGGGTCCAAACCTGGAAAATACAATTTGTGATTATTCATCTACTGACGCATTTCCATGGACAATATATTTGTGAAGATGTACAGTTTAAATAACCTACCTGTAACTCGAGCGGGAAGACCGCCTACCTGACGTCCAGCGCTGCCAACAACGTGAGCACCCAAACTGAAGCCGACCAAGTGGACGTTGTTCCAGTTACCACCGGCGGTGTCGATGAGCCACACGAGGAAGTTTCCGAGGAACTGACCAACGCCGGGAACACCGTAGGAAGCAGATAAGTAGTTGGAGTTAGCTAGAGCGTTCCAGTCAACTACGATGACATTTACATCCTGAACTGCGAGGAAAGCAGATGTGATTAAGGGGTTCATCGCGGTGTTTCCATTGCTGTTCCATCCGTGGACGATGACTTTTAAGCCAAGATTGGCGTTGTAATTGGAGTTCCAGATAGAGTTAGCATTACCATTAACGATAACTTGAGCATTGTTGGGGTTCTGCCTGTAAAATAAATAATATGTTGAAGTGAGTAATGCAGCCAACAATCGCATTGTGTGTTCATAATTAATTTGTTGATTACATCGATAACATGTCGTTAAATCAAGTTAATATCAGTTTTTTTAGGACTTTTAAGGCCTAATAGATATAAGCGATATCGCTGTCGCTCTAGGTAGTCATACTGCCCGCCTTCCGGTTAATCAGTTTGGACCACTTATATGCCATACAAACCTAACTTATAGCAAGCCATTAAAGCCCTATACTCTAGCCGGGCAATAAAATTGTAATGAATTTAATTATGACCTGCTGCTGAATAATGTGATTTTAATTTGGAAACGAAACTAAAAAAAAATATGATAACTTTAACCATAAAAAACTTATTTTTCTATTAAAGTCCACCATAGAGATCTCACTCATAGGTTCCATCGACTAACAAAATAATGAAATTACGCAATTTAATAGAGATATTAATAGGAATAATGAGTAACAATATTAATTAAATGGATAAAACAAAAATAATTACAATTTTGAAATTGCATGAGTTTAGATAAAATAGTGTATGAAACTACATAATTATAACTACTAGGTATTCCCCGGTTATTTAACAGTTTCATGAGCGATTTATTCCAAATTGGTTTTCAATACCTCACAGTAGGTGCGAAAAGTTGAGTATTTTCCTCGCGAATAAAGGAGTCTTCGTCTTGGGCGGGCTTGAATACCTCGCTGCACTCAGGATTCTAGTCTTAACTACTTCGCTTCGCTCCGGAGTTAACTCTGAGTTCCCTCGCTCAACTCGGAAGCCCTAGAATCCAATGCTCAATCAATGAATCCAGTGCCAATAAAGACTGCTTTTTGTTAATAATCTACTATTTAATCATCGGTAAACTCTCCATACTCATACGTATATTAATTTATGATTACAGTGTTCAGGAGAATTTTTCCTTTATTTAAAAATAATCTAGCTTGATGTACCTGGGATGTAGTAATACTACATAATCATAAAGTACCTAGCCAGTCTTTTTTCAATGAAGACGTCATATTAGGAATGTGAAAATATAACAATGAATAGTAGTTACCTAGTGAAAAGCCAGTACTGGTTGTTGGCGCCATTTCTGCTCAGAACTGACACATCTGCAGGTTCTTCCAGGTCCACTAAATGAGGAACGCCGTCGCCATCAGGCATCCAGAAGTAGCGACTCTCGCCTTCCACATAATGGCTGTTATCCCCGGGAATAAGAGGGATGGCGCCACCAGCGCACACTGAAAATTATTAATTAATTTTTAAATTCGATATTTTGGCAGCGTGATTGAGTAAAATATTTGAAAAGTGAAGTAAATATTGAGTGAGTAGTTGTTTCTTTTGCTGACAGTCTGGTAACTAAATAACAAATTGTTTGAAAGTGTGTCCAGAATCCTGACGCATAAATATTAAGATAGATTTTCTAAAATCACAGATTTTCTAAAATCTGTTGAGAATCATTAATACGTTCAATTCCTATAACAACATAAAATGTCAATTCAAATTAAGGTAAATTAACTTACATGCAACCAAAGCAGCCAACACTACCAGAAACTTCATGGCTTTCAGTAGAATTAAATCAGGTGGAGACGAAATAGTATTTATAAGCGTTTTTATCTAACGTAACCATCAACAGATCTTGTGTAAAATCTTCAAAGAGTAGGTACTTATGATAATGGCTAATAACGACTGCGATAGGCTGAGTTGGTTGCTATATCTACACTATTTATGACAAAGTGAAAAAGTCTGTGAGTTTGTTTGTCAGGATATTTTATAAAACCTCAGAGTTATTTATTAAAAAAAAACGAAATCCAACGTATCAAATTCATGGTTAGAAAAAGTATAACATAACAATTAGGAAAATTGTATGAGTTTATGATTTTGTTTGCCTAATATGGAGTCGTTGTCCGACACCCAACGCCCTGGGCAAAAGCCAAAATAAATACATATCGAAGTTATGAATCATCTATTAATTTCTGCGACATGTATCTACAAATTAGGAATCCGTAGGTAGAAAAAAACATATGGAAGAATAATACTGCGGGGTCCACACGACCGTGGTGATCCAGCGGTAACAGGACTTATGACTTTGAAACCAGGTAGTAGGTGCGTACTAAGCTTTGTGTCATGTATTTTATCTCTCGTTTTTGTTCTATAAACGGTAGAGCAGAAATTAATCTTCTTGAGACAAAAATTACAAGACATTTTTTAATGTACCTACCAACTCCGTTTGACACACAGACAAGACCTTATAGTTTCGGATGTGGGAAAATTATGAGTATAAAGGCTGATGATGAGGCTTTTTTAAATGTATTGTGTTAAATTACTGCATTGCAATCATCCTATTGCTTTGCAAAAGCTTTTTTTATTTAAAGTGCAACGATCACGTGGTGGATTATAGCCTACACTCTCTCACAGAGACAAGACCTTAATTTAGGGAAAATGATGTGTATAAAGGCTGAAGGTGAGGCTCTTTATTACATGTATTATGTTAAACTACTAAATTGCAAGTAGTTTAACATAATACATTTGCTTTGCAATGCAGCATAAACTGGAAATGTATAGTTTGATTTGTAGCCGTGTGTACTCATGTTATTACGTAGATTAATTAAGTTTTCTTGATTGATTGATATGAATTATGTATGAACTTCTTGATTGGTTCGGTTCGTTGATAAGATTATAAATGAAGCAGTTGCTACCATATTTCGAGGGGTGAGTAGGTATGTAAAAATCCCGTGGTCACACGTAGTAGATCGTATACAGATAAGATGATTATAAATAGAATGATTTTATTCTATCTACAAATGAAATGATCATCACTGAAAGATATCAGCGGAATTAACCAATGTTTACTGGTTGTCGTCAAATTGTGAATTTAGATCGACTTTGAAGTGATTGATAGCAGTGGCGGCCCAGTGATAATGGCCATGACTTACGTGTTGTAGGTCGTAGGTTCGATCCTTGACAGGCGCTTTACTTTGTGTAAATGATTTCATCGCCACTGCTCTCAAAACGGTGAAGGAAAACATCGCGTGGAAATCGGCATGTCCTAGAACCAAAAAAATCGAAGACATGTGAAATCTATCAACCCGCACTGGGCCTGCGTGGTAATAAATAAATAAATAATTTGATTGTGTCGATTAAAATGATAACTTACTATTCGTACTTCAGCAGATACTTAGGAAGTTTATTAGAACATACTTAATTATAAATCCGAAATTGTGGCTAGCAAACAACCACAATTTCGGATTTATATATTAGTAATTTTTTTCTTGCTGATTTTAACGTTATTTCGCACACAACCGGCAGAAAGATTTTAAATCAAGCTTTGAAACTAGACCGTGTAGAGAGAATTTAGTTGAATGATTATATTAGGTATAAATACTCAATGAAAGGATAACACGCATTGTATTCCTTTAGTTTGACTATTTTATGGGGAAATAATAATGGTTCCGAAAAACAAATTAATCTCCAGCGATCTGTGGCCGACTATTATTCTAATTAACCAGCGTTATAATGAATTACCGACGAAAAACCCAAAACATAAAAGAATAAAAATATCCAATTTAACAACAATTAAGAGTATGTTCATGTACATTTTCTCCTAAAAGAAAATGGATCTTCGAATAACAAAACTAAACTTCCAAATAGAATACTGAACCTCCGACAAAATTATTAAGTTACCGACAACAGAGGTTTTGTCAAAATAATCATATTTTTACAACTTGCATGAACTGTTTTAATTTCTATTGTTGGTTATCAAATTTATTTTTTAACTCGCAATAATGATGAAAATACCTCAACTGTTCGGCCCGTGCTATAGGGTTCGGGTCGCGTTCGGCTGTTTTCGCGTGCGAGTTCGAAAGATCCGAGCGCAGTGCGCTTGCAACGACCGATCCTTGCGTGTTTTGTCTGTTTATGTTACAAAATTAAATAGTTTTTGTTGCTATTGGTTTAATATTATAATTTCAACGAACTAATAAATCTACTAAGGAAACTATTAACTTACTATCTATTAAGGAAACTTAGTATTGTTACGAAATATGGATGAGGTACCCGTGTACCGTTCTGAGTCGGAGGAGGAAGAGGAGGGAGCTGGTTCATCAGTACCGGTGAAGAAGAATCGTCGTAATAAAAGTTGGGTGTTGATCAAACGGTGCTATAATGTGCAAGAAGCAGAGGAGTTTGTCAGTAATGAAAAGACTTGGTCAAGAAACTATACGCGGGACAGTGATGAAGGCCAAAAACGTTTCTATCGTTGTAACAAGGTAAAATCCAAGGGGCCACAGTGTGATTGTGCGTTGTATTTATTGTTTGTGAATGACTGCAATGATATTCTTATTTTTAAGACCACTTCAGAGCACAACCATGACCAGATTGGTACGCGTAGTGAGTACGGAATTCCGGAAAACGTTAAAAGAGAAATAAATAAGATGTTTGATTTACGCCTAAAGCCAAAAGCTATATTAGAGGCTCTGAACAACATGACAGGGATAAAGGTGCCTTCGAAACGGCAACTTAACAACTACTTATATGACAGAAGGCGCGAGAAGTTCGGAAGAGCTGCAATTTACTTAGGTGAACTTGAAAAATGGATTTTCGATCGAACAGCTATTCCCGATGATGAAAACCAAGTTTTCGTGTTCAGCTATTACGTGATAGAAGCGGAAGAACCAAGTTTTCGTCTCGCGTTGTCAACTAAAAAATTACTCAACATAGTTTGTTCCACCGACGTACTGCACATAGACGCCACATATAAACTCATATGGCAAGGGTTCCCCGTTTTAGTTCTTGGTACCACTGATAAGAACCGTAAGTTTCATCCGCTTTGTCTTGGTGTGTCCACTAATGAACGTCAAGAAGATTTTCAAATGATTTTTGACGGCCTTAAAGAAAAGGTTCTGTCTTTATTTGATCACGTTATGCAACCTAAAGTTTTAGTTTGTGACGCTGCTCAGAGTATCAGAAATGCTTTCATCGCAGTTTTTGGTACTACACCGTTGTTCGTATGTGCTGGGCTCACGCGAAGAAAAATATGCAGCAAAAAGTTACGAAACTCGTCAACAATAAAACGAAACAGAAGGAAATTATACACGACATAGACGCACTACATAATGCTACATCATATGAAGTTTTTAATGCTGCATCACAGGCTTTTGTAGAAAAATGGCAGACTCAAACCGAGTTCATTCAATACTTCAAAGAAGAATGGTTAAAGAAACATCCGAATTGGTTTTTAGGCGCAGCGCCGTGTTCGCCTGCCACAAATAATGCAATAGAAGCGTTCAATCGGAACATTAAAGACCACAACACCTTACGTGAACGTCTTCCACTTTCACATTTCTTGGCCATTGCCACTGAGATGGTTGCTCAGTGGTCTTTACAAAGCTGTAAGGAATCGTTACCTGAAACACCTACTATTGAGCTGAAGGACTGGACTGATGGGTATTGCTGGGCCAGGAAAGATTTAAGAATAAAGATTTTATCATCCAACACCGCATACACTGAATACTTGATCCCAAGTAGTAGCCAAGTAGGGGAGGTATCGTACGGCGAGCAGTGGTTAAACTTTGATGATTACAAGATGAAACATTTCGCTTTCTGGAAAGTTACAGTGCCTAAAAACGAAACACAAAATGTAGAATGGAGAAAAGGATCCTGCACTTGCCCGCAGTTCTATAAAAAATACGTTTGTAAACATCTTTTAGGGCTCGCTGTTAGATTGAAGCTCGCGACTCCGCCCATGGAAGCGAAAGCACTACCTATAGGACAAAAAAGGAAACGGGGTCGTCCTACTAAATCCAGACCTGCTCTTATAATACAATGAAGATAATTAAGATACCTACTGACAACTAACGAGCTGCTACTACTACCTCCCTATTTAGTTCATAAGTACAATTATGTATACCTAACATTGTCTACTACCTATTAAAACTACATTTTCATAATAAACTGAGTTGTTTTATTTTTATCTTTATTTTCGCTGACATTATAAAAACTAGGAAATTTGTCGAATAATCATACAGTATAATAGTAAAATATTCTAGGAAACAAAAGTCTACTTGGTTTTAGATTAAAGCATGAATAGGACTATTCTAACTTCTTAACGCCTGAAATAGGTACCGATATCGAAGCATACCCGTGGTAAGTAAAATTCATGATATATGATGCAAGTAAAAGTTATTGTTACAAGTACATTTTTATATTTTTTATAAGTTTCTGTATAACCACTCAGAATAATATTTTCAGTATAATGTTACAGTTAAAATAGCACCACAGTCTATGAAATATGAAAGGTAATTTATGAATTAATAGTAGGCATTTAAAGATAAAAATTACAAAGCATAGTTTTCAGTAGAACGTAATTTATGCTGGTAGAAAAGTATTATCGCAATAAACAGTCATGTTTATTTTTCGAAGATTTCAGCATCTCATTCGGTCGTTTCGTCATTTTTATTCGGACAAAAGTAGTCGGAAAGTTAGTATTTTAGGCAGTAGATTTAATATTTTGAGTAAGGACAATTCTTTTTTATTAATAAATTGTTCGAATATTGGCAGTAATAACACACCTTTATCAAAATAAATCAGTTGATTATTTTTGTATATTACAATGTGTATATTATCCTCATTGATCGAATCGGTCGATTAAAGAATGCGTGCGTATTTTCAATATTTAGCTATCAGTGTTTATAATCAATTTTGGTAGCCTTAGTAGTATTTTGGTTGGTAGTAAAGTTAACAAAATATGACTTTTAGACGCTTTATTCTACAAGTAATCATTTCCGCCAGAAAATGGTAGGTACTTTCTCTAGGTATGATAGCAGAGACAGTCACTATCTGATTTAGGCGGCATCAATACATCTGTGAACATTTCAGATTGGTCACCTGCCAAGGTTCAAGGCAGCACGTATCGACACGTATTTATTATTGACGACACGTTTGGCGCAGTGGCTGAGCGATGGACTGCTGCGCAACGTGTCGCGGGTTCGATCCCCGCACGGAACAAATATTTGTATGATCTGCAAGTAGTTTGTTCCGGGTCTGGGTGTTAGTGTATGTGAGTTTCTATGTTTGTAAACGCAGAATTTCTTCCTGTATCGTGGATACAGGAAGAAATTCTTAGTGTGGGGCAAAGTTTTTAAGAAAAAAAAAAAAAAAAAAATTAAAGCATTTTTTTTAATACTGTTCTCATGGCGTAGTAGCTAGTAGGAGTAGGACACGCCGAAAGTCAACAGAAGCGTGTTTTTGTCATTTTATATAATCTTACGCGTATCACGGACGTGAAAGTCACTAATCGCTTGTTTGTTTGGGCACCAAATAATTTATAATCATTACTAGCTACTTATCATAATTCTTGATACACATCAATGATAAGTTAAGAATTACGTATTTATATCGTGGTAACTATGTACTTACCTACCTGTCGTACCTACCTATTGTCTTAGATTTTAAAGGAATTGCTTCATACTTATAAAAGAATAGTGTGAACATCCACTCTGTGCACTGTACAAGTGTTCGGAAGAGATTTCTTGCAAAGCCATTCACTTTTAACTTTCTTGTTTAGCTAAATATGAAATCTATGGACCTACACAATGTCAGTATAGTTCCACCAATTGGCACCATTGGTAAATCGGCACAAAACAACGCAATATCATTAAATAAAGCTTTAATCGTTATAATACTTCATCGTGATCATCATGTCCTTTAGAAGGGCCAGTTGGAGCCAGTCCTGAGACCGTAGATACCGTTTCTGTAATCAAAAGAGAACAATATTAGAAAATTCCATCAATATTTTAGCCTTATCCCAAATTATAGCTCGTATTTCAGTATTCACCAAGTAAGGCATCGTTTTCTTGCCTCCACAAGATTCAATACAAATTGGACATTTAAATGCCCACGAAAAAACGGTTACAGTTATGACAATTAATGTAATTAATGGAAGCTGTTCTCTGTGGCGCGAAAATGTTATTAATGTTCTAGAACAAAGTAACCAATTTAAGTCTCCTAAGACCATCTTCCTATAGCTACAACAGCTAAGGTACCCTTACTGCCCCCTCTCAAAAATCCACCCTATTTATATTATTCATAAAATGGTGAATTAAAATAAAGTCATTGAATTACTTACCCTCGTTTTGAAATAATGCCGTTACCCATGTTGAGGGTACTGCCAGTGCATTGATTATTCTGGGCCTGTTGGGTGTTGGAGCATAATCTGCCGACAAAGTGGTTGGTGCGCACACTGGACGCGAAGAGCTCGGGCGCCCTGCCGTGAGAGCAGGTACTGATCCAGCAACCAGGCTGAGGATTCCTGCCTCCGTTAGGGTAAAAGTCACCGTTAGCAATTCGGTCGAAGATACCAAGGAGACCACCATCAGTGTGTATAGCTTCAACATATTGGCCGGCGTTGACGTTCAAAGCGTTGGAGTTACCGCCCCAGTTGGGTCCAGCTGGGTCCAAACCTGGAAAATACAATTTGTGATTATTCATCTATTGATGCATTTCAATGGAGAATATATTTGTGAAGAACAGTTAAAATAAGTAGACGTAGCAGTACAGTTTAAATAAGTTACCTGTAACTCGAGCGGGACGACCGCCTGCCTGACGTCCAGCGCTCCCAACGACGTGAGCACCCAAACTGAAGCCGACCAAGTGGACGTTGTTCCAGTTACCACCGGCGGTGTTGATGAGCCACACGAGGAAGTTTCCGAGGAACTGACCAACGCCGGGAACACCGTTGGTAGCAGTTATGTAGTTGGAGTTAGCTAGAGCGCGCCAGTCAACTACGATGACATTTACATCCTGAACTGCGAGGAAAGCAGATGTGATTAAGGGGTTCATCGCGGTGTTTCCATTGCTGTTCCATCCGTGGACGATGACTTTTAAGCCACGATTGGCGTTGTAGTTTGAGTTCCAGATAGAGTTAGCATTACCATTAACGATAATTTGAGCATTGTTGGGGTTCTGCCTGTAAAATAAATAATATGTTGAGGTGAGTAATGCATCCAACAATCGCATTGTGTGTTCATAATTAATTTATCGATTACATCGATAACATGTCGATTAATCAAGTTAATATCAGTTTTCTTTAACATTATTAGGACTTTAAAGGCCTATTCAGATATAAGCGATATTGCTGTCGTGCTCGGTAGTGATACTGGTCCGCCTTCTGTTTAGTCACTTTGGATCAGTATCGCTACCGACCGTGACAGCGATATCACTTATATCTGAATAGGCCTTAGGACCTTACCCAAATAAAAATTAAGCATGAACACTCCTATGTCTTAAGAACTTCTCAGTTTAGGACCTCTTATAATTTTATTTTCACACAGTTGCCAATTATATGCCATACAAACCTAACCATAGCAAGCCATAAAGGCTTATGCTCTAGCCAAGCAATAAGATTGTAATGGATTTCATTATGAGCCGCTGGTGAATAAAGTGATTTGAATTTGGAACCGAAACTAAAAAAAAATATGAAAATTTTAACCATATAAAACTTTTTTCTATAAAAGTCCACCTCTAGAAGTGAGATCTCTATGATCTCACTTCATAGGTTCCGTCGACTAACGAAATAATAAAATTACACAATTTACTAGAGATATCATAGTGGAATAAGGAGTAACAATATTAATTAAATGGATAAAACAAAATGGCTAATTTTGAAATTGCATGACTTTAGATAAAATATTACTTTATGAAACTACGTATAACTACTAGGTATTCCCCGGTTATTCAACAGTTTCATAAGCGACTAATTCCAAATTGGTTTTTACCTTACAATAGCTGAGAAAAGTACTTTACTAGGGAATAGAGGTGTCTTCGTCTTGGGCGACTGGAATCTCTTGCTGCACTCAGGATTCTAGTTTTAACTACCTCGCTTCGCTCTGGAGTCAACTCTGAGCTCCCTCGCTCAACTCGGAAGCCCTAGAATCCTTCGTTACGTTAAGGATTCAATATAAGGTCCGTGACAATACACACTGCTTTAGCCCCATAATGAAAAATCTACTATTTAATCATCGGTAAATTGTTCATACTCATAGGTAAGTATATTTATTTATAATTACAGTGTTCAGGAGAATGTTTCCTTTAATTAAAAATAATCTAGCTTGATGCACGTGCGATGTAGTAATACTACATAATCAAGTACCATAGCCAGTCTTTTTTCAATGAAGACGTCATATTAGGAACGTGAAAATATAACAATGAATAGTAGTTACCTAGTGAAAAGCCAGTACTGGTTGTTGGCGCCATTTCTGCTCAGAACTGACACATCCGCGGGTTCTTCCAGGTCCACTAAATGAGGAACGCCATCGCCATCAGGCATCCAGAAGTAGCGACTCTCGCCTTCCACATAATGGCTGTTGTCCCCGGGAATAAGAGGGATGGCGCCACCAGCGCACACTGAAAATTATTAATTAATTTTTAAATTCGATATTTCGGCAGCGTGATTGAGTAAAATATTTGAAAAGTGAAGTAAATATTGAATGAGAAGTTGTTTCTTTTGCGAACAGTCTGGTTACTAAATAACAAGTTGTTTGAAAGTGTGTGTCCTGAGTCTGACGCATAAATATTAAGATAGTTATATTATAAGTCACAGATTTTCTAAAATCTGTTGAGAATCATTAATATAACCATACGTTCAATTCCTATTACTAAATAAAATGTCAATTCAAATTAAGGTAAATTAACTTACATGCAACCAAAGCAGCCAACACTACCAGAAACTTCATGGCTTTCAGTAGAATTAAATCAGGTGGAGACGAAATAGTATTTATAAGCGTTTTTATCTAACCTAACCATCAACAGATCTTGTGTAAAATCTTCAAAGAGTACTTATGATAATGGCTAATGACGACTGCGATAGGCTGAGTTGATTGCTATATCTATACTATTTATGACAAAGTGACAAAGTTTGTGAGTTTGTTTGTCAGGATATTTTCTAATACAACTGATGATTAAAAAAAATCAAAATCCAACGTATCAAATGCAAGGTTAGGAAAAGTATAATATAACAATTAGGAACATTTTATGAGAAAATAATTTTGTTTGCCTAATATGGCGTCGGTTTCCGACACCCAACGCCCTGGGCAAAAGCTAAAGGAAATACATATCGAAGTCATTAATCATCTATTGATTTCTGCGATATGTATCTACAAATTAGGAATCCGTAGGTAGAAAAACAAAAACAAAATGGTTCACATGACAGCTGTGATCCAGTGGTAACAGAGACTTGTAGGTCTTCTGTTTGAAACCAGGTTGTATGTGCGTACTAAGTCTTGTGTTATGCATTTTATCTCTACTGTTCTAAAAACGGTAGAGGAGAAAATCTTCGTGAGCAAAAAATTACAAGACATTTTTTAATGTACCTACCAACTCCGGTTGACACACAGACAAGACCTTATAGTTTCGGATATGGGAAAATTATGAGTATAAAAGCTGATGATGAGGCTTTTTAAATGTAAACTACTACATTGCAATCATTCTTCATCATTACTTCGCAAAAGCTTTTTTTTATTTAAAGTGGAAAGACCACGTGGTGGATTATGGCCCACAGTCCCTCACAGAGACAAGATCTTAATTTAGGTTGTGGGAAAATGATATATACAAAGGCTAATGGTGAGGCTTTTTATTAAATGTATTATGTTAAACTACTACATTGCAAGTAGTTTAACATAATACATTTTCTTTGCAAAAGCGTCTTTTCATCCAAATATCATTGATTGGCACGCCCGCTCACACTATGTTACCGATTATTTGCAGACACACAGTCCAGGTTTATAACAATGTTGTATGTAACTGATCTCTTAGATTTGGATATAGAGAAACGTACAGTCACGGACTTTAATTGATGAGCCACTTTCAAACTTTTCAATTTTGCAGTTTCATACATTCACGAGATTACACGATTAAACACGAACTCAAATCGCACGCTCGTAAACAAGATGACATAATATAAATTACTTTTAATCGGAAATATCCATAGAGGTTGACTTTATTAGTTAACCTCTATGGATATTTCCGATTAAAAGTAATTTATTTGTCATCTTGTTTACTTTCATACATTCACGAGATTACACGATTAAACACGAACTCAAACAACAAGCTCGTAAACAAGATGACAAATAAATTACTTTTAATCGGAAATATCCATAGAGGTTGACTAATAGTTCTCAATGATAAAAATAAATACAATGTTGCATTAAGTTTATCCAATCTATTTGATACCGACGTCCTTTGAATCATAGCTCATTAACTCGATAATTATGAAAACATAACTGAAGACAGTGACAGTTGAAATATCAAGATGACAAATAAATTACTTTTAATCGGAAATAGTCTTATCCATAGAGGTTGACTAATAAGTTCTTAATGATAAAATAAATACAATATTGCATTAAGTTTATCCAATCTATTTGATACTGACCTCCTTTGAATCATAGCTCAATAATTCTGAAAACTTAACTGAAGACAGTGACAGCTGAAATATCGATGTCAGAGAATTTCTCCGTACGCTAACGTTACTATGCAGCAGTAACCTAGCAACAATTGTTTATCGTTGCTAGGTTACTGTTGCTAGACCTGCAATTGGTTGACTTTGAGTAGTCACTGCTGTCAAGTTTGTAGTTCTGCTCTCAGGTTAGCCAACCGGTAAAGATATGAAATATAATTTTCTTCTTCTAATACGAAGACATATGACTTTGCGTGTCGGGAACCGAATAAACCCGATTTGCATTACACGGCTAAAATGCGAACAGTACCAGCTGGCTCATCAATTAAAGTCCGTGACTGTACCTAGGACATTGAAAAAATAAGTGTCAAAAAAGTGGTCAAAATTACGTAGAAGCACACTAGGAGCTGCGCCGGTCGCGCTGCAACGACAAAAGATGTTTAATGCTTCACACCCATCACCCCAGATCCGTCAGTAAATACGATGCGGTCCGGGTGTGGCCCACCTGACGCTTCTAGCACGTTTTTAAACTGAACCTCTAGTGTGCCTAAGTTTCATACAAAATGTTTGGAAGTTAAATGTTGAGAGATAACTGTGTACTCATGTTATTACGTAGAAGAATTAAGTTTTCTTGATTGATTGATATTAATACTTCTTGATTGGTTCGGTTCGTTGATAAGATTATAAATGAAGCAGGTGCGTTTGCTACCATATTTTCAGGGGTGAGTAGGTATGTAAAAATCCCGTGGTCACACGTAGTAGATCGTATACAGATAAGATGATTATAAATAGAATGATTTTATTCTATCTACAAATGAAATGATCATCACTGCAAGATATCTGCGGAAGTAACCAATGTTTACTGGTTGTCGTCAAATTGTGAATTTAGATCGACTTTGAAGTGATTGAGAGCATTGGTGGCCCAGTGGTAACAACGGCCACGACTTGCGATTTCTAGGTCGTAGGTTCGAACCCTGACAGGCGTTTAATTTGTATAAATTATTTCATCGCCACTTCTCTCAAAACGGTGAAGGGAAACATCGCGCGGAAACCGACATGTCCTAGAACCAAAAAATTCGAAGACAAGTTAAATCTACCAACCCGCACTGGGCCCGCGTGGTAGATTAAAAAGCCACTCCCTCTCGAAGAGAGGAGGCCTGTGTCCCAGCAGTGGGAATGATTATGCTATGCTTATGCTTGAGTGATTTAGTTCAAATAGACACCGGAGCGTTATTACAAATATGTTTTCTACAAAGGTTGATAATTCTGTCTTGCTTGCTCTTATCTAGGCACATGTAATTTTATCTTTTGGCCTTAGCTTACTCTATACTCAATTTTATTATTATGAGTAGACCTACCAACATAGACACACCTTGTTATGATTTTCGAAATAAGTAACTAGGATTTTAATTAAATTAATAAATAAATTAATACATACTAATTTATTAATCCAAAATTGCGGTTCGCAAACATACTCACAATTTCAGATTTATGAATTAGTAAATTTGTTTCTGATTTTAACGTTATTTCGCACACAACCGGCAGAATGACATCCGATTTTTAATCAAGCTCTGAAACTAGAGCGTCTAGAGTGAATTTTGTTTATGTAAGGATCATATTAGGTATAATGAAACGATAACACGTCACATATTCCTTTAGTTTGATAATTTTTTGTGTTTGAGTTGTTCGAATATTGGCAGTAATAATAATAATAATACACCTCTATCAAAATAAATCAGTTGATTATTTTTTTAAATTGCAATGTGTCTACTTATCGTCATTGATCGAATTGATCGATTAAAGAATGCGTGCGTATTTTCAATATTTAACTATCAATAAATTTTTGCACCCCAGTGGTTTTAGAAAAAAGTTAACCAAATAAGATTTTTAGACGCTTTATTCTACAAGTTATCATTTCCGCCAGAAAATAATACTTTCTATAGGTATGATAGCAGAGACGGTGACTTTCTGATTTAGGCGGCATCAATACACCTGGGGCCAAGTCTACCTACTAATTTACAAACGTGTCAGTGGTCTCGCAATGATGAGTTTTTTACAGATTTTGTATGGCATATCTGTCAAAAACTGATCATTGTGAGACCACTGACACGTTTGTAAATTAGTAGACTTGGCCCCCTGTGAACGTGTCAGATTGGTCACCTGCCAAGGATCAAGGTATCACGTATCGACTAAATATGCAACTAAGTGTGTAATTATGCTAAATACATTAACGTCCATGCATTTATTAAAAGCATATTTTTTTATATTTACTATTCTCTTAGATTAGTAGGTAGTAGGAGAAGGACACGCCAAAGGTCAATAGAAGCGTGTTTTTGTCATCTTACGCGTTTCACGGACGTGAAAGTCACCAATCGCTTGTTTGTTTGGGCACCAAATAATCATAATCATTAACTAGCTACTTATCATAATTCTTGACACATCAACGGTAAGTTAAGAATTACGTACTTATATTGTGGTACCTACTTACCTACCTGTCGTACCTATTGTGGTGGATTTTAAAGAAAATGCTTCATACCTATATAAGAATAGTGTGAACATCCACTCTGTGCACTGTACAAGTGTTCAGAAGAGATTTCTTGCAAAGTCATTCACTTTTAACTTTCTTGTTTAGCTAAATATGAAATCTATCAACATACACATGTCAGAATGGTTCACCAATTGATACCATAAGGGTAAATCGACACAAAACAATGCAATGTCAATAAATAAAGCTTTAATCGTTATAATACTTCATCGTGATCATCGTGTCCTTTAGAAAGGCCAGTTGGAGCCAGTGGTGAGACCGTAGATACCGCTTCTGTAATCAAAAGAGAAAAATATTAGAAAAGTCCATCAATATTTTTAGCCTTATCCTAAATTATAATAGTTAACATAGGCTCGTATTTCAGTATAAACAAAATAAGGTGTTTCCTTGCCTCCACAAGATGCAATACAAATTGGACATTTAAATGAAACCAATTCAATACTCGAAACCTTGCAGAACAATGTTGCCACTTTACGAAGAAAAAAAATAGCTCAGTTTAACAGGTACAGTACGCCAAAACTTAGATGTAGCATCGGCAAAATTCGTAAAACCGATCATCATCCGAACTGAGTACGCCTTCAAAATCGCCGATCTTTATTACTGCTTAAGGTGAAAATGATCTTTACGCAAACGCAATTACTTGTAAAGTCATATAACCAAATACATTTGTAAAATTGAAATGAATGAATGCGAATTTCAAATCCACGTTACATCTAAGTGGTGTCGTACTGTACCTAATAGTTCTTATAAACTTATAATTGTATATACATATTATAAATTAAAGCCGCTTTTCGTGTTTGTCTGAGTGACCGCATTGTTCTTTTAAACTATGCACCAGATATTCATGCAGTTTTCACTATCGTTTATCTAGAGAATTTATTCCAAACGGCTTATGTGTATAAAACAGTAAAATTACTACTAACATGACTATAACAACATCTCGATGGTTTGTCAAGTCGTTAAATTGGTGAGCTAAAATAGAGTAATTTAATTACATACCCTTGTTTTGAAATGATGCCGTTACCCATGTTGAGGGTACTGCCAGTGCATTGATTATTCTCGGCTTGTTGGGTGTCGGAGCATAATCTGCCGACAAAGTGGTTGGTGCGGACACTGGACGCGAAGAGCTCGGGCGCCCTGCCGTGAGAGCAGGTACTGATCCAGCAACCAGGCTGAGGATTCCTGCCTCCGTTAGGGTAGAAGTCGCTGTTAGCAATTTGGTCAAAGATACCGAGGAGACCACCATCAGTGTGTATAGCCTCAACATATTGGCCGGCGTTGACGTTCAACGCGTTAGAGTTACCGCCCCAGGTGGGTCCGGCTGGGTCCAAACCTGGAAAATACAATTTGTGATTATTCATCTACTGACGCATTTCCATGGACAATATATTTGTGAAGATGTACAGTTTAAATAACTTACCTGTAACTCGAGCGGGAAGACCGCCTACCTGACGTCCAGCGCTGCCAACAACGTGAGCACCCAAACTGAAGCCGACCAAGTGGACGTTGTTCCAGTTACCACCGGCGGTGTCGATGAGCCACACGAGGAAGTTTCCAAGGAACTGGCCAACGCCGGGCACACCGTAGGAAGCAGATAAGTAGTTGGAGTTAGCTAGAGCGTTCCAGTCAACTACGATGATATTTACATCCTGAACTGCGAGGAAAGCAGATGTGATTAAGGGGTTCATCGCGGTGTTTCCATTGCTGTTCCATCCGTGGACGATGACTTTTAAGCCAAGATTGGCGTTGTAATTGGAGTTCCAGATAGAGTTAGCATTACCATTAACGATAACTTGAGCATTGTTGGGGTTCTGCCTGTAAAAGAAATAATATGTTGAAGTGAGTAATGCAGCCAACAATCGCATTGTGTGTTCATAATTAATTTGTTGATTACATCGATAACATGTCGTTAAATCAAGTTAATATCAGTTTTTTTAGGACTTTTAAGGCCTAATAGATATAAGCGATATCGCTGTCGCTCTCGGTAGTCATACTGCCCGCCTTCCGGTTAATCAGTTTGGACCACTTATATGCCATACAAACCTAACTTATAGCAAGCCATTAAAGCCCTATACTCTAGCCGCGCAATAAAATTGTAATGAATTTAATTATGACCTGCTGCTGAATAATGTGATTTTAATTTGGAAACGAAACTAAAAAAAATTATGATAACTTTAACCATAAAAAACTTATTTTTCTATTAAAGTCCACCATAGAGATCTCACTCATAGGTACCATCGACTAACAAAATAATGAAATTACGCAATTTAATAGCGATATTAATAGGAATAATGAGTAACAATATTAATTAAATGGATAAAACAAAAATAATTACTATTTTGAAATTGCATGAGTTTAGATAAAATAGTGTATGAAACTACATAATTATAACTACTAGGTAGTCCCCGGTTATTTAACAGTTTCATGAGCGATTTATTCCAAATTGGTTTTCAATACCTCACAGTAGGTGCGAAAAGTTGAGTATTTTCCTCGCGAATAAAGGAGTCTTCGTCTTGGGCGGGCTTGAATACCTCGCTGCACTCAGGATTCTAGTCTTAACTACTTCGCTTCGCTCCGGAGTTAACTCTGAGTTCCCTCGCTCAACTCGGAAGCCCTAGAATCCAATGCTCAATCAATGAATCCAGTGCCAATAAAGACTGCTTTTTGTTAATAATCTACTATTTAATCATCGGTAAACTCTCCATACTCATACGTATATTAATTTATGATTACAGTGTTCAGGAGAATTTTTCCTTTATTTAAAAATAATCTAGCTTGATGTACCTGGGATGTAGTAATACTACATAATCATAAAGTACCTAGCCAGTCTTTTTTCAATGAAGACGTCATATTAGGAATGTGAAAATATAACAATGAATAGTAGTTACCTAGTGAAAAGCCAGTACTGGTTGTTGGCGCACATCTGCAGGTTCTTCCAGGTCCACTAAATGAGGAACGCCGTCGCCATCAGGCATCCAGAAGTAGCGACTCTCGCCTTCCACATAATGGCTGTTATCCCCGGGAATAAGAGGGATGGCGCCACCAGCGCACACTGAAAATTATTAATTAATTTTTAAATTCGATATTTTGGCAGCGTGATTGAGTAAAATATTTGAAAAGTGAAGTAAATATTGAGTGAGTAGTTGTTTCTTTTGCTGACAGTCTGGTAACTAAATAACAAATTGTTTGAAAGTGTGTCCAGAATCCTGACGCATAAATATTAAGATAGATTTTCTAAAATCACAGATTTTCTAAAATCTGTTGAGAATCATTAATACGTTCAATTCCTATAACAACATAAAATGTCAATTCAAATTAAGGTAAATTAACTTACATGCAACCAAAGCAGCCAACACTACCAGAAACTTCATGGCTTTCAGTAGAATTAAATCAGGTGGAGACGAAATAGTATTTATAAGCGTTTTTATCTAACGTAACCATCAACAGATCTTGTGTAAAATCTTCAAAGAGTAGGTACTTATGATAATGGCTAATAACGACTGCGATAGGCTGAGTTGGTTGCTATATCTACACTATTTATGACAAAGTGAAAAAGTCTGTGAGTTTGTTTGTCAGGATATTTTATAAAACCTCAGAATTTTTGATTTAAAAACATCGAAATCCAACGTATCAAATTCATGGTTAGAAAAAGTATAACATAACAATTAGGAAAATTGTATGAGTTTATGATTTTGTTTGCCTAATATGGCGTCGTTTTCCGACACCCAACGCCCTGGCCAAAAGCTAAAATAAATACATATCGAAGTTATGAATCATCTATTAATTTCTGCGACATGTATCTACAAATTAGGAATCCATAGGTACAAAAAAACATATGGAAGAATAATACTGCGGGATCCACACGACAGTGGTGATCCAGCGGTAACAGGACTTATGACTTTGAAACCAGGTAGTAGGTGCGTACTAAGCTTTGTGTCATGTATTTTATCTCTCGTTTTTGTTCTATAAACGGTAGAGCAGAAATTAATCTTCTTGAGACAAAAATTACAAGACATTTTTTAATGTACCTACCAACTCCGTTTGACACACAGACAAGACCTTATAGTTTCGGATGTGGGAAAATTATGAGTATAAAAGCTGATGATGAGGCTTTTTTAAATGTATTGTGTTAAATTACTGCATTGCAATCATCCTATTGCTTTGCAAAAGCTTCTTTTTATTTCAAGTGCAACGATCACGTGGTGGATTATAGCCCACACTCTCTCACAGAGACAAGACCTTAATTTAGGGAAAATGATGTGTATAAAGGCTGAAGGTGAGGCTCTTTATTACATGTATAATGTTAAACTACTAAATTGCAAGTAGTTTAACATAATACATTTGCTTTGCAATGCAGCATAAACTGGAAATGTATAGCTTGATTTGTAGCCGTGTGTACTCATGTTATTACGTAGAATAATTAAGTTTTCTTGATTGATTGATATGAATTATGTATGAACTTCTTGATTGGTTCGGTTCGTTGATAAGATTATAAATGAAGCAGTTGCTACCATATTTCGAGGGGTGAGTAGGTATGTAAAAATCCCGTGGTCACACGTAGTAGATCGTATACAGATAAGATGATTATAAATAGAATGATTTTATTCTATCTACAAATGAAATGATCATCACTGAAAGATATCAGCGGAATTAACCAATGTTTACTGGTTGTCGTCAAATTGTGAATTTAGATCGACTTTGAAGTGATTGATAGCAGTGGCGGCCCAGTGATAATGGCCATGACTTACGTGTTGTAGGTCGTAGGTTCGATCCTTGACAGGCGCTTTACTTTGTGTAAATGATTTCATCGCCACTGCTCTCAAAACGGTGAAGGAAAACATCGCGTGGAAATCGGCATGTCCTAGAACCAAAAAATTCGAAGACATGTGAAATCTATCAACCCGCACTGGGCCTGCGTGGTAATAAATAATTAAATAATTTGATTGTGTCGATTAAAATGATAACTTACTATTCGTACTTCAGCAGATACTTAGGATGTTTATTAGTACATACTTAATTATAAATCCGAAATTGTGGCTAGCAAACAACCACAATTTGGGATTTATAAATTAGTAATTTTTTTCTTGCTGATTTTAACGTTATTTTGCACACAACCGGCAGAAAGACATCCGATTTTAAATCAAGCTTTGAAACTAGAGAGAATTTTGTTGCAGGATCATATTAGGTATAAATACTCAATGAAAGGATATTTCGCATCGTATTCCTTTAGTTTGACTATTTTATGTATAAATTGTTCGAATATTGGCAGTAATAACACACTTTTATCAAAATAAATCTGTTGATTATTTTTATATATTGCAATGTGTTTATTATCGTCATTGATCGAATCGGTCGATTAAAGAATGCGTGCGTATTTTCAATATTTAGCTATCAGTGTTTATAATCAATTTTGGTAGCCTTAGTAGCCTTAGTAGTATTTTGGTAGGTAGTAAAGTTAACAAAATATGACTTTTAGACGCTTTATTCTACAAGTAATCATTTCCGCCAGAAAAGGGTAGGTACTTTCTCTAGGTATGATAGCAGAGACAGTCACTATCTGATTTAGGCGGCATCAATACACCTGTGAACATTTCAGATTGGTCACCTGCCAAGGTTCAAGGCAGCACGTATCGACACGTATTTATTATTGACGACACGGTTGGCGCAGTGGCTGAGCGATGGACTGCTGCGCAACGTGTCGCGGGTTCGATCCCCGCACGGAACAAATATTTGTATGATCTGCAAGTAGTTTGTTCCGGGTCTGGGTATTAGTGTATGTGAGTTTCTATGTTTGTAAATGCAGAATTTCTTCCTGTATCGTGGACACAAGAAATTCTTAGTGTGGGGCAACGTTTTTAAGAAAAAAAAAAAAAAAAAATTAAAGCATTTTTTTTAATACTGTTCTCATGGCGTATTAGCTAGTAAGAGTAGGACACGCCGAAGGTCAACAGAAGCGTGTTTTTGTCATTTTATATAATCTTACGCGTATCACGGACGTGAAAGTCACTAATCGCTTGTTTGTTTGGGCACCAAATAATTTATAATCATTACTAGCTACTTATCATAATTCTTGATACACATCAATGATAAGTTAAGAATTACGTATTTATATCGTGGTAACTATGTACTTACCTACCTGTCGTACCTACCTATTGTCTTAGATTTTAAAGGAATTGCTTCATACTTATAAAAGAATAGTGTGAACATCCACTCTGTGCACTGTACAAGTGTTCGGAAGAGATTTCTTGCAAAGCCATTCACTTTTAACTTTCTTGTTTAGCTAAATATGAAATCTATGGACCTACACAATGTCAGTATAGTTCCACCAATTGGCACCATTGGTAAATCGGCACAAAACAACGCAATATCATTAAATAAAGCTTTAATCGTTATAATACTTCATCGTGATCATCATGTCCTTTAGAAGGGCCAGTTGGAGCCAGTCCTGAGACCGTAGATACCGTTTCTGTAATCAAAAGAGAACAATATTAGAAAATTCCATCAATATTTTAGCCTTATCCCAAATTATAGCTCGTATTTCAGTATTCACCAAATAAGGCATCGTTTTCTTGCCTCCACAAGATTCAATACAAATTGGACATTTAAATGCCCACGAAAAAACGGTTACAGTTATGACAATTAATGTAATTAATGGAAGCTGTTCTCTGTGGCGCGAAAATGTTATTAATGTTCTAGAACAAAGTAACCAATTCAAGTCTCCTAAGACCATCTTCCTATAGCTACAACAGCTAAGGTACCCTTACTGCCCCCTCTCAAAAATCCACCCTATTTATATTATTCATAAAATGGTGAATTAAAATAAAGTCATTGAATTACTTACCCTCGTTTTGAAATAATGCCGTTACCCATGTTGAGGGTACTGCCAGTGCATTGATTATTCTGGGCCTGTTGGGTGTTGGAGCATAATCTGCCGACAAAGTGGTTGGTGCGGACACTGGACGCGAAGAGCTCGGGCGCCCTGCCGTGAGAGCAGGTACTGATCCAGCAACCAGGCTGAGGATTCCTGCCTCCGTTAGGGTAAAAGTCACCGTTAGCAATTCGGTCGAAGATACCGAGGAGACCACCATCAGTGTGTATCGCCTCAACATATTGGCCGGCGTTGCCGTTCAAAGCGTTGGAGTTACCGCCCCAGTTGGGTCCGGCTGGGTCCAAACCTAGAAAATACAATTTGTGATTACTCATCTATTGACGAATTTCCATGGACAATATATTTGTGAAGATGTACAGTTTAAATAAGTTACCTGTAACTCGAGCGGGACGACCGCCTGCCTGACGTCCAGCGCTCCCAACGACGTGAGCACCTAAACTGAAGCCGACCAAGTGGACGTTGTTCCAGTTACCACCGGCGGTGTTGATGAGCCACACGAGGAAGTTTCCGAGGAACTGACCAACGCCAGGAACACCGTTGGTAGCAGTTAAGTAGTTGGAGTTAGCTAGAGCGCGCCAGTCAACTACGATGACATTTACATCCTGAACTGCGAGGAAAGCAGATGTGATTAAGGGGTTCATCGCGGTGTTTCCATTGCTGTTCCATCCGTGGACGATGACTTTTAAACCACGATTAGCGCGGTAGTTTGAGTTCCAGATAGAGTTAGCATTGCCATTAACGATAATTTGAGCATTGTTGGGGTTCTGCCTGTAAAATAAATAATTCATATTATGTTAGGAGTAGAATTGCATTTATTCTGTTCATAATTCTTTTCATGCCGTCTAATTAATTAATATTACTTAGTTAAATATAATTCGGTTAGGACTTTAGGACCTCACACTTATATTAGTGATGGAGTAGGATAATAATTATTTCTCCGATATTTTTAATTATTGCTGTATTATTTTCGACGGAGAATATTCTCGGAACAGAGAACTCAAAATTGAAATAATTTAAAATTATAAAGTATAAGTACACCAAGTGTACCTTGGTATCATATAATAATATGTATAAAAGTATATAAATAAGTATAAAAGTTTAAGATAATACCAAGAAGACCAAACACGTGTTAAAGTAGTTACAAAATTAATACCTGTTCCAAAGAAATCGAGAATCTGTAATTTTCTTATATTTCATTATAGCTGATTATTTGTATATCATTAAGTTTGTTTGAATGCAGAAATCGTAATTCCATAATCCTTTGTTTTAAGAGAACTTTACAGTTGAGGACCTCTTATAATACCTATTTTTTAAACAAATGGTAAAAGCTACTTGTACATACTCGTAGGTATAAATGCTGGCTTCACGAGAATTTACCTTTTAATTTAAAATAGTCGAACTTGATGCACGTATGATTTATTATTAGCTAGTTAATATTACGTGAAACCATAACATTATCAAAATCAATCAATCAATCTGCCTAGCCTTTTCCCAACTATGTTGGGGTCGGCTTCCAGTCTAACCGGATGCAGCTGAACACCAGTATTTTACATGGAGCGACCGCCTGACCTCCACAGCCACAACCCAGTAACTGCTTAAGTAATACCATAACATTATCAAAGTATAGAAGAAAATATAACAATAAATAGGTACCTAGAGAAAAACCAGTACTGGTTGTTGGCACCATTTCTGCTCAGAACTGCCTCATCCACGGGTTCTTCCAGGTCCACTAAATGAGGAACGCCGTCGCCATCAGGCATCCAGAAGTAGCGACTCTCGCCTTCCACATAATGGCTGTTATCCCCGGGAATTAGAGGGATGGCGCCACCAGCGCACACTGAAAATCAATAATAAATTAATTTTGATTTTTCGATTTTTCGGCAGAATGATTGAGAAAAGTATTTAAAAAGTGAAGTAAATAAGAATGTCCTGACGCATAAAGATTTAGATGTTTTTTTTTACTCACAGATCTTTCTCTCAAAGTTTTAATATTAAACCAATTGTATTATACATAATTATGTTCAATTTCTATGCTTGCATAATATGCCAATTCAAGGTAAAAAACTCACATGCAACCAAAGCAGCTAAAACTACCAGAAACTTCATGGCTTTCAGTAGAATTAAATCAGGTGAAGACGAAATAGTATTTATATGCGTTTTAATCTTTCTTAACCATCAAAAAATCTTGTGAAAAATGTTCAATGAGTAGATATGATTATGTCTAATGACGACTGCGATAGGGTTGAGTTGATTGATATTGTATAATGACAGAGTGAAAAAGTTTGTGAGTTTGTTTGTCAGGATATTTTCTAAAACCATTGATAGAATGAACAACATCGAAATTCGACGTATCAACGTCAAGGTTAGAAAAGGTATAACATAACAATGAATTACGAAAACTATGCTTTTTCTACAAATGTCTACGATATGGATCTACAGACATTAGGAACTCGCACAAAAAAAAAAACATGGTAGGTATAAAGTATAATAATACTACGGAGTCCACAGGACCAGTGGTGATCCAGTGATAACAGGTTTTACGACTCGTAGGGCTTGTGAAACCAGGAAGTAGTGCGTATTAAGCTTTGCGTCATGTTATCATGTATTTTATGTCTACTGTTCTAAAAACGGTAGAGGAGCAAATCTTCTTGAACCAAAAATTACATGACATTTTTTAAACGTACCAACTCGGTTGGATCCACGTGGTGGATTATGGCCCATACCCTCTCACAGAGACAAGACCTTACAGTTTCGGATGTGGGAAAATTATGAGTATAAAGGCTGATGATGAGGCTTATTTAAATGTATTGTGTTAAACTACTGCATTGCAATCATCCTATTGCTTTGTAATAGCTTCTTTTCATTTGAATGCAACGATCATTGATTGACACGCTCGCTCACGGCACTCACACCATGTTACCGACTATTTGCAGACCCAGTTTTACAACAATGTTTTTCGTATTAATAAGGAACGGAATGATACTTATTTTGATTTAGAAAAACGTAGGACATTGAGCAAATAACAGTGGGTAACAAAAATAAAAGGGGTAAAGTTACATACATCTTATACATTTTTGCAATCAGTTGGGCATGAATGTATATAAATGTTTCTTGTTGCGAATTGCAAAAAGAAATAGGTATCTGATGCACAGCACCTAATTCCAACTTACACTTGACTCAATTTTGATTGATTGACACTGATTGTGTTCGTTTTATTTTCCTTTGGTTATTATACCTACATAATATTGGTACTGGTGTCAAATGATATAACTATATAATATAAATATATTTCCAGATCTAGTTTTTTCATAAAAATGAGTGTTAAAAATTGTGGCGTTTTGTAAGAGTTGGGCGTTTTCTGGCGTTTACGAATGAACAAGTTTAATAGATATTACTTTACTTCCCTGCTATAACTTTGATGTATCTAAATATTTCAGTGACTCTGGCTTCTCTCCTCTGTGATGCGAATATACTGTTAAGGGTTCCGTAGCCCTTTAGCTAAAACGGAAATCTAATGAATTCATCATGTCTTGTGTTTGTATGCTTTTAACTTTTGAACTACATACACACCGAAGTGTGAAACGAAAGCGAACTCATCTGAGTTCACTTTCGAATTGTGTGCAGTCAGTTACAGTTAAGGTTCGAAATGAAATTAGTAATTCTTTTATTTATGTTTTAATGTTGCATAAATGCGAAACTTCATCATATCAATAAATGTGTGGTTAATATAATCTCTTATCATGTTTACGATAGCTGCCCCATCCATTATTGCATTATCTCGTATGATTGAAAAACAAAGCGATAAAGTAATAATTGCACCCGTTTTGAAACGAATGGCAGGAATTCAACTGAATTTGGGTAGTTTGGAGATAGATATGTTAACTTATCTGACTTTTTATAAAAGTAATAATGATTTGGCAAAACCAATTTACACTTAGGATATTCACAACTAATGAAAACAATGAGTCAAGTCGAAAATCAGTAAAAGCATTGACATTCGATTTATAGCCATGAGGCGTGTTTTCTGGAACAGCCGACCTATTCTGTAAAAATCTCACTGTGAAAACTTAGATGAAGTTAGCTGTCATTCCATCTGTAGCTAGGGATTGACACTATTGACAGCTCACTTCAAGCTCACTTCACCTTAGTTTTTTATGCCTCATTTACATTCAGCCGAAGTGAGCAGGGAAGTGGGCAGGACGAGTGTGTAAACACATACTTCTCATGCCACTGCCATTGCCACTCGCGCTGCCCGGCGCTCCCTAAAAAGGCGGTTTTTTGTGCGGAAGTCAAAGGGCCGGCAGCGCGAGCGGCAATGCGTGTTTACTTGGTCGCTCAGTACTTTCCGAGCGGCTGGACGAGAAAGACGTGTGTTCTGTGTTGCTCGTTTTTTAAGATCAGCGAAAATGCCGTCCGAATGGAGTAATTCAAATTCAAATATTTTATTTCAGATATCATCCATATTATGTTAGTAATGACAGAAAAATAAAATTCTTAGAAATTCTTAAAAGTAAGTTGGCATATATTGCAGATAAAAAAAAACCGGCCAAGTTCGAGTCGGACTCGCGCACGAAGGGTTCCGGTACCATCTTCTATAATATAAAAATGAATCGCAAAATGTGTTGGTAAGCGCATAACTCAACAACGCCTGGACCAATTTGGCCAATTCTTTTTTTGTTGTGTTCGTTATCCTCAAGGGAAGGTTTAAACGTAAAGTAGGTGTAGGTAGGGTAGGTAGGGTAGGTAGGGTAGGTAGGGTAGGTAGGGTAGGTAGGGTAGGTAGGGTAGGTAGGGTAGGTAGGGTAGGTAGGGTAGGTAGGGTAGGTAGGGTAGGTAGGGTAGGTAGGGTAGGTAGGGTAGGTAGGGTAGGTAGGGTAGGTAGGGTAGGTAGGGTAGGTAGGGTAGGTAGGGTAGGTAGGGTAGGTAGGGTAGGTAGGGTAGGTAGGGTAGGTAGGGTAGGTAGGGTAGGTAGGGTAGGTAGGGTAGGTAGGGTAGGTAGGGTAGGTAGGGTAGGTAGGGTAGGTAGGGTAGGTAGGGTAGGTAGGGTAGGTAGGGTAGGTAGGGTAGGTAGGGTAGGTAGGGTAGGTAGGGTAGGTAGGGTAGGTAGGGTAGGTAGGGTAGGTAGGGTAGGTAGGGTAGGTAGGGTAGGTAGGGTAGGTAGGGTAGGTAGGGTAGGTAGGGTAGGTAGGGTAGGTAGGGTAGGTAGGGTAGGTAGGGTAGGTAGGGTAGGTAGGGTAGGTAGGGTAGGTAGGGTAGGTAGGGTAGGTAGGGTAGGTAGGGTAGGTAGGGTAGGTAGGGTAGGTAGGGTAGGTAGGGTAGGTAGGGTAGGTAGGGTAGGTAGGGTAGGTAGGGTAGGTAGGGTAGGTAGGGTAGGTAGGGTAGGTAGGGTAGGTAGGGTAGGTAGGGTAGGTAGGGTAGGTAGGGTAGGTAGGGTAGGTAGGGTAGGTAGGGTAGGTAGGGTAGGTAGGGTAGGTAGGGTAGGTAGGGTAGGTAGGGTAGGTAGGGTAGGTAGGGTAGGTAGGGTAGGTAGGGTAGGTAGGGTAGGTAGGGTAGGTAGGGTAGGTAGGGTAGGTAGGGTAGGTAGGGTAGGTAGGGTAGGTAGGGTAGGTAGGGTAGGTAGGGTAGGTAGGGTAGGTAGGGTAGGTAGGGTAGGTAGGGTAGGTAGGGTAGGTAGGGTAGGTAGGGTAGGTAGGGTAGGTAGGGTAGGTAGGGTAGGTAGGGTAGGTAGGGTAGGTAGGGTAGGTAGGGTAGGTAGGGTAGGTAGGGTAGGTAGGGTAGGTAGGGTAGGTAGGGTAGGTAGGGTAGGTAGGGTAGGTAGGGTAGGTAGGGTAGGTAGGGTAGGTAGGGTAGGTAGGGTAGGTAGGGTAGGTAGGGTAGGTAGGGTAGGTAGGGTAGGTAGGGTAGGTAGGGTAGGTAGGGTAGGTAGGGTAGGTAGGGTAGGTAGGGTAGGTAGGGTAGGTAGGGTAGGTAGGGTAGGTAGGGTAGGTAGGGTAGGTAGGGTAGGTAGGGTAGGTAGGGTAGGTAGGGTAGGTAGGGTAGGTAGGGTAGGTAGGGTAGGTAGGGTAGGTAGGGTAGGTAGGGTAGGTAGGGTAGGTAGGGTAGGTAGGGTAGGTAGGGTAGGTAGGGTAGGTAGGGTAGGTAGGGTAGGTAGGGTAGGTAGGGTAGGTAGGGTAGGTAGGGTAGGTAGGGTAGGTAGGGTAGGTAGGGTAGGTAGGGTAGGTAGGGTAGGTAGGGTAGGTAGGGTAGGTAGGGTAGGTAGGGTAGGTAGGGTAGGTAGGGTAGGTAGGGTAGGTAGGGTAGGTAGGGTAGGTAGGGTAGGTAGGGTAGGTAGGGTAGGTAGGGTAGGTAGGGTAGGTAGGGTAGGTAGGGTAGGTAGGGTAGGTAGGGTAGGTAGGGTAGGTAGGGTAGGTAGGGTAGGTAGGGTAGGTAGGGTAGGTAGGGTAGGTAGGGTAGGTAGGGTAGGTAGGGTAGGTAGGGTAGGTAGGGTAGGTAGGGTAGGTAGGGTAGGTAGGGTAGGTAGGGTAGGTAGGGTAGGTAGGGTAGGTAGGGTAGGTAGGGTAGGTAGGGTAGGTAGGGTAGGTAGGGTAGGTAGGGTAGGTAGGGTAGGTAGGGTAGGTAGGGTAGGTAGGGTAGGTAGGGTAGGTAGGGTAGGTAGGGTAGGTAGGGTAGGTAGGGTAGGTAGGGTAGGTAGGGTAGGTAGGGTAGGTAGGGTAGGTAGGGTAGGTAGGGTAGGTAGGGTAGGTAGGGTAGGTAGGGTAGGTAGGGTAGGTAGGGTAGGTAGGGTAGGTAGGGTAGATAGGGTTGGTAGGCCAGGTAGGGTAGGTAGGGTAGGGGTAGGGTAGGTACTTAGTGCTACCCGTGCGAAGCCGGAGCGGGGCAGCTAGTTATTTATAAAAACTGCAAAAATATCACGTTTGTTGTATGGGAGCCCCCCCCCCCCTTAAATCTTTGTTTTATTTTAATTTAATTTTAAGCGTCTACCTGTTGTCGTTTTCAATATCGAGCAAAAACGAGCCAAAAAATCACGTTTGTTGTATGGGAGCCCCTTAAATATTTATTTTATTCTGGTTTTATTGTTATAGCGGCAACAGATATACATCGTCTGTGAAAATTTCAACTGTCTAGCTATCACGGTTCACGAGATACAACCTGGTGACAGACGGACGGACGGTCAGACAGACAGACAGCGGAACCTTAGTAATAGGCTCCCGTTTTACCCTTTGGGTACGGAACCCTAAAAACATAAACAGAAACATCATCATCATCATCATCCACCATCGTCTACGACGAACTTTCTTTTTTTGTATTCGATAAATCTTTATAATTATCGAACATATTTATGTATCGCAAAAAGACAGCACGGCCGCTGTAATTATGTATTTCGACGTCTGCCATTGCCGAAACTTGAAAGCGAAGTGGTAGGGCAGTATGTAAACACACGCTCCTCTCGATCCCGCTGCGGCAGTATTTAGGGAATTATTTCCGGCAGCGCGAGCGGCAGCGGCAGGGGCTGAATGTAAATGAGGCATTACAGAATAGATCGGCAGGTATGCGTACTATAGGTACGCGACAAGCTACGCGATGATGAGAGTTGGGAGCGAGACAAAACAAACACTGAATAAAATTGTTGTGTTTGTACTACGTTTTGGCTACGTACATAAGTATTTCATTATTTATGCATTATGATGCCTACTTAAATACTTATTTTATGGTATTTATTAATTTTATTGGTTGTATGGATTTTGTTATTATTAGGTAAGTATTCTAAATACTGTTTATTTTATTTTGCTTTATGTGTGCTATATGTACTATTAACTAATGCGTTGCAATGCTTTTTTTTTGTTGGAAACCTCCGGCACGCACATAACAATTACACCCCAATTCAAACATAATTGCGGCTCGGAATATGAGGCGAGTCGCAGCGCAGTAACGAATTCATGCATCAGAGTGGGGGTGAGGGGTGGGTTACTGCACAGCGTGAAGCGGCGTGATCGAAAAAGTTCCACCACAATCGTAAAGGTACAGAACTCGGAAGGAAGAACCATACGATGCGTCCCGCCCGCGCCGTACGCGAGTAATTATCTGAATTCGAGCAAATCTTAGAGTACCTATATAATTACAGTAGGAATACTCGGAACGGGTAGTTGGACTAAGTACCTAATTATATTTCGATACCTACCAAATAGATTCTCAATGTAGGTACAGACAGCGTCATTATGTCGCTACCGTCACAGGGCGGAAGGTGAAAAATGTATTTACTGTTCATAGTGTTCATTACTACTACACAATAGTTAATTATTCATTCATTTAGTTAATTATTTCTCATATAGATGCGATCGGGCCGGAAACGGCCAAGCCACATATTTTGACTAAGTTTGTGAAGTTAGGCTTGTGGAGTTAGGGCGTGTAGAGTTAAGCTTGGCTTTACATGACATCTGATAACTTTTTGTCTCGTCTTGGCAACATTTTACATGAAAATGTTTTTGGTTCCTACTATCATCCGTTCTACGTTATTATTCGATCTCTGTTTAATTGATGGTTGTTATAATTTGAGCCATTGAAGCATTCATTTTATTACCCGATTATAAAGTAAACATTAGTCAAGTTATGGACTACAATTGTCATCATGTTATTGTGTTATTATATTAAGGTAGGTATTTAATAATAATAAAATTAAACATAGACTGCTTTGAGGCTCGTGCAGACTAGCGCGACGTGTCGCGCGACGCGATTTTAACAAAACAATTTCTTTTGGTTTACCATTACCTAATTGTATAAATTACCGAGCCTTTAGTCGTTTTATTGTGCACAATGCTTGTCGGACTGTCGGTGTCGATAGATAAGTAAGTATAGGTATCAAGATTGTGTCATTTATTGTAGATTTTTTTGTAGAAATAAGTTAACTGTCGACCGTAGTTTAGTAAGGGAAAATTACACCCCGCAGGCCGTAAATACCGCTTCTGTAAAAAAGTAATAAATTTTTAACAAAAGAAATATGAAAAAAAAATCTTAAACAATTATTTCATCATTACCAGACATTGGTTGTACTTTGAATTTGTGTCCCTGATTCCCCGTTAAATATTAAACGTGTTTACGCGCTGCAAACGCTAAGTGCTGCTTTTTTAAGGCATAAAATATTTAATGGCGCGTATAGAAATCGCCATGTGAAATAAAAATTGCAAAGACTCATAAATTTTCTATTCTTCTTCGTTTCGAGTCCGTGGTAAATAAATGTATTTATGTTAAATGAATTGTGCGGCCCGCAGCGCAGTTGGTGGCCACGCCAATCGCGGCATCAGTGGCGTTTTAAGGGGCCGTACCTTATAAGGACAAAATGGAACCCATAGAGGATCACTTCATTGTCCGTCCGTCCGTCCATCTGTCTGTTAACTTGTTAAGATCCTTTTTCTCAGGAACACATGCCTCCATGTGTTCCTGAGAAGTTATCAAGTTGAAATCAATATCAAATATGTAAGTCTACGTTCCCTCAGAGCAAGCTTCTATTTATGCGACATATTTTGACACTCGCAAGTAAATCAACCTATAACCCGTAGTTCCCGACTCTATGGGATCTATTCCCATTTTTACTTGTTGTTTTAGTGGGATCTATTCTCATTTTACTTGATTGTGCTTGCAGCGGCCTACTTGGGTCCGTAGTAGATTGATTTCTTTCTATTATGGCAACTGCAGGTCTCGTCCGGGTGGTAGATGCTTCTGGGGCTGACTCAAAGTTAAGTTTGCTATTAATATGTCGATTAGTATAGCATTACAACCTATCAAGAATCAAGTCTTGAATAGTGAGACACAATTAATAATCTATTGTTCATGTCTCTCTTCGGGTCTCAAAAATTTTAATATCAAGAACGAATGTAAAACAAAAAGCACAATATGAAGTCGTAGAGATATTGACATTACCCTCTCTTGTTAACATTCCCATTGCCCATAGGGAATTCAGGACCGTTGCATCTTCGTTGCAAAGCCTGCCAAAGATCAACGCACTCTCTTCCGTGCAAGTGGTTGAAACGGACGGTGGCTTCGAACAGTAGGATGGCACGGTTGTGAGAGCACATGTTCATCATGCAACCTGGCTGAGGGTGCCGACCACCGTCTGGGTAGAAGTCAGCGTCACCACTTGGGCCGAGGATACCGAGGCCGAGACCATCGGTGTGAATGGCTTCAACATATTGGCCGCTATTAGGTCTCAACCTGTTGGGGTTAGCATGCCATTTATAACCTGCTGGGTCCAAACCTGCAATTATGAAGAAAAGGTATTTTTATTCACAGTGGTAATACCTATAAACTATTTTGTACTTTTAATTTTGTGCTTGTCTATTTATCTACTTACTATTTTTATATGGTCCTAAATGTAGATCTACACCTAATAAATAACATTACCTCGTCAAATTCAAGGCAATGATTCCGAAGCAATTGAAAAAAAAAAGGATTTTACCTATTGATACCTACCTAATCAATTTAGAAAGGTTCACCGACTGCCTCTGGCAATCAAAATAGAAGTGAAATAAGAAGCTTCTCACATGTAGATTCACAATTTTCCTAAAACCCCTTCGTTTTGCCAGGGTTTTAAGACCATAGTGAAAGAAAGAAATAAACCTAACCTGTTATACGGCCAGGGCGACCCCCAGTTTGACGTCCAGCGATCCCAACAACGTGAGCACCTAAACTGAACCCGATCAAGTGGATCTGGTTCCAGTTGCCACCGTGATTTATGAGCCAGGTGAGGAAGTTTCCGAGATGTTCCCCTACACTAGGAACACCAGCTACAGCAGTGTTGTAGTTGCTGTTGGCGAGGGCGTGCCAGTCAACAACGATGACATTACAGTCCTGAACAGCGAGGAGTGTAGATTTCAGAGGGTCCAACGGAGTGTTTACGTCTGTATTCCAGCCGTGAACGATAACATTCAAAGGTTGGTTGCCATTGTAATTGGAGCCAATGACTGAGTTGGAATTGCCATGGACGATAACTTGAGGGAAGTGTGGGTTTCGACTGAAATAAAAAAGCAGTTATTCGTTAGTAATTTAGGCTTCAGTAATGAAGCGGCAAAAGAAGAAGTAGGTTAATTATTACCGAGTATAAAGCCAGTACTGGTTGTTAGCCCCACTCCTGGTCTTTAGCAAGTCTTCATCGACTGGCTCGTCGAGGTCCATTAGTACGAATGTGCCTTCAGCATCAGGCATCTCTCTCATCGGCTCTCCCCCTCGTTGTCCCTCGGGATAACATGGCCGGAACATACTAAATAATTATAACTTAGTTTTTTTTTACATGCTTTTCCCATCGCCCAAATGATCGATGAATGGACAATGAATTGTCGGCTGATGCACTTCAGACTAAGACATGCTATACCAACTGAAGTATATTATATTCCTGATACGATAAAGCTTGTTATATGACATGGACGATTTGGCATGTAATAAGGCTACAACGTTCATCCAAAAGTAAGCATTGCATTTTACCAGTCATAAACAAATCATATTATAAAAGAAGATACGATTATAAGCTCGAATAAGATATAAATACCTACCTAGTATGTGTTCGTGTAACCGGACTTTAAAGCACTCGAAAATTATCTACTTACAAGCTACGAGGGTCGCTGCTACTGTGAAAGTCTTCATTCTTGTGTTTATTGGAATAGTTAGCTTCCCAGGGGGTTTTTATAAAAAAATGTTAAATTAATCTTTGTATCTATACATTACAAATTAAAATCACTTTTCGTGTCTGTCTGTGTGACCGCGTTGTTCTTATAAACTAGTCAACTAATTTTGATGCGGTTTTCACCATCATTTTGAGAATTTTTCGGTAGGTTTATGTGTATGATGATACATTAATATTAAACTTACAAATAACTAAGAAATCTCGATGTTTTGTAGAGTCGTAAAAACCGTGGGAAGCAGGGGTGGTCGCTAGTTGTAAATAAACGATAAAAATGGTTTCGGTTTATATACCTCCGAAACAAATAGTAGTAATTAATGAAGTCATCCATAAAATTATAAATGAAGTCATTCAAATAATAATAAATTAAATTTTCCTTAAGAGAAGCGAAGAAGTGATGTTAGCTTCTCTTAAGGAAAACTTTTTATGAAAATCTTTTGGCAATTCGGGCAGCGAGCAAACCTTCGTGCGACCGTATTCTTAGAATTTACTTAATTAAAACTAATAGGGGGCGAGCCTATCACACATCACACCACCACACCTAGGCCTATTAAAATGCTTTTGTCAGGATCATATCGTTACGGACGACTGAAAGCCAGGAATTCTTGGTTGATCAATAAAGAAAAATAAATAATGAATTAGAAAAACATTTGCAAGGAAATCAATTTGAAGGAGAAATAATTTATAATGTTTTCTTCCTATACTTTTCTTTCATTAGATAAGGTAAATATAAAAAGAGCTATGCTCTGTTATGTTATGATCTTACTTATACAGCACGTAACAAAAACCCTGTCCGATCTGGAAGGGGCACGTAGGCACTGCAATAACATTATCAAAAAAAAAAAGTTATTGCAATTGAAAATTCACATTTTTAATACTAAAATTACCACAAAATAAATCGGGAAATCTGCAGAGGTCATATGTTATGACTTGTAGTCAAAATTCCCCATTGAAAATAAATGCGGCGATTTTTTTTTTTCTTATTTCCAAAAAAAACCTCGTAGGTCTCAGTATGATTCTTAACAATGCCCTCACGGATCGGACAGGGTTTTTGTTAGACGCTGTATAACACTGAAAATTTTGTTAGTTTAGCGTCCAAGCAACGCTTATATATCAATCAAGATTTCGACAGAACGACTAGAACACTTTAACATCTGGAATACTTTTAATTTGGGTACATGTCATAGTTTCCTCGGATACAATTTGTTGTAACCGCGGCAGCTTATGTCCACAAGACAATCAACCAGTAATACGGGTACGTCGTTGATTTTTCAAAAACCCTTCGTATTATCAAGTTCAAAGAGCATGGTGGGAATTCAATAATAATGGACATTTATCTTACCCTGTAATACGGATGCTCACGTTGTTGGAAATGCTGGACGTTAGACTGGTGGTCGACTTCCACCAGTCTAACGTCCAGCATTTCCCACAACGTGAGCATCTAAAGTAAAACCCACCAAGTGGACCTGGTTCCAGTTACCACCGGCAGTGTTGATATGTCAAGTGAGGAAGTTTCCAGTTTCCGACATGGTCCTGAGAATCCTCGTACCCTGGTAAACCCGTCACCCAATACTGTTGGGCGTGCCCGTTTGCTGGCTGTGGGGGAATGGGAGTCAGGCTTGTGATTTCAGGCGTTCCCGTTATCCCCCATTTTGATGGATGACTCATCGTTTGGGCTCGCTACGTATCTCCGCTTGCGCTCAGTTTGTGTTGCTCCACATTGGTGGCATTGCGGTGAAGCTGTCGACAGTCTTAGGAACCATGGCCTATCCTGCTGCAGGAGCGCAGGTCGCATAGCACGACACGACATCATCACGATACCATGAACGATATTATATTCGTCGAATCCTTGTCACCGCCGGCGTACCAGCGGTATTAGAACCAAACTGCTTAGTAAGTGACGATGGTTAGAGACCAGACGGCATGAGTTGCTTTGGAAGGTGGGTAGGCCTCTGGTGTGGGACGCAACCTGTGTCGACACCCTTGTGCCATCTCATGTTCCAAGCACGGCGGCCTGTGCTGGCGCCGCTGCTGCGGCTGCTGTCATCTATTTATTTAAACGATATTTGTATTATTTCCAACTAGCTGCGCCCCGCGGTTTCACCCGCGTTAAGTCTCGATCCCGTGGGATTATCGGAATAAAAAATCCTGTGTCCTATTCCAGGTCATGGTCAACCCATGTGCCAAATTTCATCCAAATCCGTTCAGCCGTTTTAGCGTGAAAGCGTAACAAACAAACAAACAAACTCACTTTCGCATTTATAATATTATTAGTTAGGATTAAGATAATTATCAAGATTGCCTAGATAATACTTTACTAACAAACAGTATTTTGGCGTCCCTATGATTTATTATTAATACTGAAAAGAGCTGTCTTCTGAGTAACGTTTACAAATATGTATTTGTTTCGTGATAGGTACGAACAAAATTCACCCCTAATAAAAACTTGGTGAAGTAGATAGGTACTGTTCTCCTAGATAGGCACGCGTGGGGCATGCTCCAAAGAAGGCTTTGAAGAATTTTCCTTCAAACATTGCGACTGAAGAGCAACTTTTTTGGCATCTTAGCAGGACCTGGGACAATATCCCGCAGCAAGACTTTGTTAACTTGATTCAAAGCATAAAAACCGTTACAGGACCGCTGTTAACATCATGGGTGGTTTTACTGCCTACTAATTTTTTGCATAATTGCAAAAAACTAAATAATTTCGCATTATTTTTTACTTTTTCTTGAAAACACATTCATCGTTAGTTTTACCATTTTTTCTCTTTTCGTCTTTATTTTATTAAAATTTTATTTATGCAAAAAAATATTTTTGTGTTATCCTGAAGTCTACTCTGATAAATGGGCTTTGTAAAAGTATAAACATTTTGTATGTTATCTATAAAAAATTTTGAGAAATCTGAAATATCCCTAGACTGTGTTGATGTGTGTATTTTTAGGAAAAAAATAATACGTTTTATTAATTTTGAGAGCAATTTAATCGTTTTAACCAGATAATCAAATTCATTATAAACTTGTACAGAATATTTAATATTCAGATGTTAATCACAAAATTTACAGCATTTATTTATCTCATAGTCCGTAGTTTAAAAAGGCCAGCTTGCTCCTGTCCTGAGACCGAAAATACCGTTTCTGTAAAGAAAATAACTCAGTTAATTATATCCATAATTCTCCAATTTATTTGGGTTAGGCGTAAACTTGTCCATTTCTTTCAAACTTCTCTAATACATAATAGTCGTCATTTCGGTAGTCGCCCCCTTTCTAGACATAACATCATCTTTCACACAGTCAATCCCGTCATTTCGGTAGTCGCCCCCCTTTCTAGACATAATATCATCTTTCACACAGTCAATCCATCGTTTCTTTGGGTTTCCCCTACTCATATAAGCGTAATCATCATCATCTGCCCTTTTGCCCTTATCCCAATTTATTTTTCATTAATTGAAATTGTACTTGTTAGTTGATTATTGTGTATAGTATACAGCGCAAACGTAGGTATATTTAAGCATGTATATCTAAAAGAAGTTAGCCCATCATCACATTACATCATTTTAACCTTGAATATTCAGGGGCCCAAGAAGAAACCCAAGTTATGGAAACGCAACACAGAGAAAACAGGTGTTTTAAGGAACTCACCCGCGCTTGTTGACGATGGCATTTCCCATCTGGAGGGAACCTCCGTTGCAAGTTCCCAGCTCAGCTTCCCAAACATTACCGCATTGTCTTCCAACCAAGTGGTTGTGGCGGACGGTGGAGGCGAACAGCTCAGTTGCACGACCGTGAGAGCAGGTACTTATCCAGCAACCAGGCTGAGGATTCTTGCCACCGTTGGGGTAGAAATCAGCGTTAGCAACTGGGTTCATGATACCGAGGAGGTTACCATCGGTGTGGATGGCCTCGACATATTGACCAGCGTTATTGCTCAATGCGTTGCCGTTGTTACCCCAGCCAGGCCCAGCGGGGTCCAGACCTGTAATCAAGAAGGTTTATTAGTTGACTTTTAAGTAATTTATCGTGACCGACAATCAAGCTATATAATGTATGTTATCTGTAATGCAGAAATATCTTCAAAAAATGACAAAAATACTCACCGGTAACACGGGTAGCACGGCCCCCAGTTTGACGTCCAGCACTTCCGACAACGTGAGCACCCAAACTGAAGCCAACAAAGTGGACCTGGTTCCAGTTACCACCGGCGGTGTTGATGAGCCAGTTGATGAAGTTTCCGAGGTGCTGGCCTACACCGGGGACACCAGCGGCAGCAGTGTTGTAGGCAGAGTTAGCGAGAGCACGCCAGTCAACAACAATGACGTTTACATCCTGGACTGCGAGGAATGCAGATGTAATGAGAGGGTTCATGGCAGTATTGCCGTTGTTGTTCCATCCGTGGACGATGACTTTTAAACCACGATTAGCGCGGTAGTTTGAGTTCCAGATAGAGTTAGCATTACCATTAACGATAATTTGAGCATTGTTGGGGTTCTGCCTGTAAAAGAAATAATTCATATTATATTAGGAGTAGAATTGCATTTTCGGCCGCCATTGTAGTTGGATGACCAGATTGTGTTGGCATTGCCGTTAACAATAACATTGGCATTGTTGGGGTTTCGCCTGAAAATATTTTATACAATTTAGTGCTAATAAATTGTTACTGCTGCTGCTGTTCATTTTTAAATTAAAAAGGCAGTTTATAGTCCGCGAGTAAAGGACATGGAGAAAGTGTAAGTAAATATGTAGATGGTTAACTGATCTAAAACCTCATGATGTTTTTATAGATATTAATCGGGATATAAATACATCAAAACCAGCCAAGACTTGAAATCACCTATTACCTGGTGAACAACCAATAGGCGTTGTTAGCTCCGTTTCTAGAGTTCAGCAAGGCTTCATCGACTGGCTCGTGGAGGTCTACGAGGACAGGTGTGCCTTCACCATCAGGCATCCAGATGTACCGGCTTTCCCCCTCCACATAGTGGCTATTGTCTCCCGGGACGGTGGGCAGAGCGTTGCCGGAGCACACTTGAAATGAAATCAAAAACATTATTTTACACTGCCGAAAAACTAAGAATAATCGTAATTAACAATTAATTCATTGCCCGCGATGTAGCGAAATTTCGAAGCGGTGAATACCATTCTAAATCAACTTTATAGAAGAATGTAAGATGAAAGAGGCAAATATAAAAATTCGGGATTAAAAAAAAATGATTGGTTGATTTGGTTGTTTTTTTAAATTATTGTTTTTTTTTTATTGATTAATAAATAAAATTGTTGCGATGTTTTAGATACTTCTAGATATTATTTGTAAAATATAATTTAATAAATGTTGAGTACTAACACGCCACTAAGGCCGCAGCTACTACGAATATTTTCATGTTCACGAGATAATCTGTCACTGCTACAGTAGGCGACTTCGTAGGGGTTTTTATAAATGGTGTTATCGTAGTACACAAGTGCAAAATATTAATACATAATTACGATAATCTGTTGATATAATAAAGAGATCTTTTTGAAGATATGTAGTTTATCTTTCATTTACCATTCGTGTTTTATTTTAATTTTACATATATAATGTATGTAAGGTTAGGCGAAGAGAGTGTGAGTACAAGCGCGTTTGTCCTTATCCGATATTTTGATTGTCAGAACGAGACAAAACAAATTTTAACTTACGGACGCTTACGCTTATACGTTCTCGAAAAAAATTTATTTGAATTCAAACAATTTTCTTTACGATTTTTTTTTACTTTTCAAAAATTGTTTGAATTCAAATTAATATTTTATAGCGATAAACGAATAGCGCTATACAAAATTAATTTGAATTCAAACAATTTTCTTTCCAGCCAGTGGCGGATTAAATGTCGAGAGCGCCTGCCCTAGGCAAGCAATAACTCATTGACGCCAAGGAAAGGTCATATAAAAAAAAATGTTCTGTCTCTCTACCTACATACCAAGTTTCATCACAATCGGTTCAGTAGTTTATTGCATCAAGAAGTAAGATATTAGTAGGGATAATTAGGTAGGTCAGGGAATATGTGATGAAAGTGAAGAATACAAGAGGGACCGAACGAACATGGAAATCTATTATGTCTCTCTGGGAAACAGATCTGACTGTGTGTGTTGACAGATAATCGTTTGTTATCATTCATTTAGTATCTTACCCACTTCTTTTATAAAATCAGGCGATTTAGGAATAGTCAAGAAGGCCAAGCACGCTTCCGAAGCTCTACATCTCTATAGAATTAAATCATCTTTTACATTGTGTAAGTAGGTGCATACTTACACAATTAATTTTATATTAAGTTACATTTTTTTTTGTTAAAAATCTTCCACGCGGCGCCCCTTTAATCCTCGCGCCTAGTTTGCCTTAGGGTTAATACGCCACTGTTTTCAGCTGTACCTTCCATTGTTTATGAAGAATCGAAGAATTTCGAGCAAAGCGAAACTTTTTAGTAGGTATTTTACGAGTCGACCATAGCGGGACTAACCGAATAAAACGGCGGAACAGATTTAAATGAGGCAAATGGGTATAACATGACTGGAATAAGACATAGGATACTTTTTATCCCGATATTACTACCTACGTGGGTGAAACCACGGGGCGCAGCTAGTAGTGGATAATTCTCAGTCTGATTCATATTTGTGAAACTCAACAAAAAATAGAGCTGTTTTCAAAAAATATGAACCCTTCGTTGTTTTTTAGGAATAGTTCGATTCGGCTAGATGGTGCTTGCACAGAATTACATATCATTATCAGTAATCGGTAGGTGCTCCGAAACCTATGAAATCCTAAAAACTTAGGATGCGATTCAAACAGATTTTTATTCACAAATCTACTTTTTTAAATGAGTAAAAAAAAGTTGTGAGTAAAAATACCTTCTTGAATTTTGTTAGAGAAAAAAAAAATCGTTTACAGTTTCGAGTTTTTTAGTCCGAATCAATGCGACAGTTATCCTTCGTTCAAAACAGTATCTGCGTTTTTAAATGTCAACAAATTGTCGATGGATCACAAACACTTTGAAAGTTTGAACACTCTGTAACAAATAAATAAATTGAGACGAATCTGTGATTGGATTCTCAGCATTGAGCTAAGCTGGAAGAAAAAAAGACTTGCCAGGCTTCAAAGGTCTGCATGGAATTGGTAGGTATAGGGTAGCACATTACCTTATTCCAAGAAGCTTAAAAAATAATATTTTATCAATCAGTCACGTCAGTAATGACACTAATGACATTTATCTGTTTAATAAAGTATGACGATAATAGCACTTGCATATCACGGGCGTTATGAATAGTTTGTTTATCTCAAAATAAATTATTTTAAATACCTAACGTTACTGGCGTACTAGGTTGTCACAAGAGACCTCTTAACTTTGGAAAGCAGATGAAGCTGCACACGTCAGGTGCATCGTAATTTAGGAAAATAATCAGATTACCAATTTTTGTATCTTAGACAAGATAGAAAGTAGGACAACAAGTAGTAGTCAAGCATATCATTTTGATATCGTCTGCCTCTCCACAACTTCGTTTAGGTTGAAACTCCTTTTAACACGCCGCATAGTCAACTTGTTTTTAATGCTTAGGGCGGCCATAGAGCGCAGCCTTTTGTTTTATGAAAAAAGATTTACCAAATACATGGCCAATGAGTGCTTATGATTGATGAATATGTGGCGGTATCTACATCGCCACATGCGAACTACGCATCAAAGACCTGACGTCACACAAAAATCCTGACGTCACATAAATCCTGCATCGCGCAATTAAAATTTACCGTGCAGTGGACGTATATACAAGAACCCAACGTCAATCGTTGGGCAGTTGCCCGCCAGACACAACACCCATCTGGTCGGAGGATCCTCCCTTTTCTATGGAGTATGAGTAAACTTTACACCCTGTTCCTCATACCCAAATATAAATAATTTTGACGAATTTGATTCAAGTTTCGAATAACTTTTCGATCGATTGTCTACCTAAAAATTTACATTATTCTTAAGAGAGACTTACAGGGTGAAATTTAATTCATGGGCATCCTCTGGGGTCATTGCTTTTTTTTGCGATTTCACGATTTTCCCCATACTGAAAGTTGTTTATAATGATGAGTGGCCCATGAACTTAATTTCACCCGTATAGATACTCGTTTCATGGTAATCTATAGCAGATATAAATTGGATGAAATAATATCGGATGAGCAATAATAAAATAAATATATTACACGTGTTTCTTTCTTAGTTGATAAGATTACATAAATTACAATAAGCAGGTACTACATCATGTATAATTTTATTAGCATTCGATATTTTGTTTGTAAAATGGGTAGATACGGAAATGTTGAATGTATTTTAATTCGTTATCTTTTCGTTAAATTTGGAAATAAGTATCTAAATAATTTTCACACGAAATCAAAAAGTAATACGGTGCTTTAAAAAATCTTATTTATTAAGGTTGATCGAAATCGCTTAAATACTTCTTAAAATCTTTAGCCTTGAGCGAAGGGTTGCTGCCAGTTCGTCTGGAAGGTGTAGATACCGGATTGACTGTAAAAGATGAAATGTTTAGTTAGTATTTATAGTAGTTAAAGTATACGCATTTCCAGGGTCCAAGTGCGTATTTTGCGTAATGTTTCAGTATTAAGTTACTTATTATAAAATCAACTTATTTTTAAGTTACTCAAGTTTAGTTAATTTGTGTAAAAAATAGTTTTTATGCAACTCTTGTCGTGTTGCATAATAGTTATTTATGCAACTGTTATGTAATAAGGGGTATTAAAACACATTTAATGGGGGTTTATCACACTCGGCTTCACCTCGTGTAATAAAAGTATCACATGAGTGTTTTAATACCTAATTATTTACACCCATGATATGAATCTTCTATAAAAGTTGGGTGACTACGTGCGGTAGGGTGCTTTGTTAGTGAAACGCTCGTGAATGACAATGTTATTTTTTTGAAATGAGTTGCATTATGAAATTCAGTACAACATTATAACACCCGTTTGGATGATATTATGATTACTATAACACTGGTTGTTTTAATGTTGGCAATAAGCTTACTGTTTCAGAAACTTTTATAGAGGATTTATAGCATGGGTCTAGGTAAAAACAATTTTGCATCGACTTGTATTTTTTAGAGATGCATTTTCTTACCCGCTCTTATTGGCGAGACCACCGAAGACAACTCCCTTATCACCAGAGCAACTCTGACTAATGGCTTCGTCATAGCTATCACAAGCTGTACCGACGAATCTGCTGCCACCTTCAGCAGAGACAGACTCAGCGTAAAAGACGTAACCTAAGATGTGGGAGCAGTTCGAGTCGGCACCGCAGCTGGTCTGATAGCGGCCGCCGTTGGGATAAAAGTCAAGGTCTCCCAACGGGTAGTCGTAGCCAAGGATGCCAGCTGTAGTGTGTAGAACCTCAACCACTGCAGCTTGTCCGGGCTTCAGGATTTCAGGGTGATGAGTCCAGCCGACGAAGGAAGGATCAATAGCTGTTTGAGAAAAAATAATTGATTGAATAGTAGCCTATAAAAAAAAAAAAAACACCGACGAAATGAGAACCTCCTCCTTTTTGAAGAAAAACGAACACTTATATAATTATGCTCAAATTGCGATAGCAGAAACTGTATATTGAAACTAGAAAGGTAAGATTTTTTAAAATTACCTATCAAATAATGCCAACATCAGGGTTACAATAGACTGGCAGTGGAAATTATAGAATCCTCATTTAGCCGAAAGAAGTCTCAGCTGCACATACGCATTCCCTAATTATAGAAAAGAGAAAAGCAACTAACCAATAATGTGAGGAACTTCCCCAATGACACGGTCTGCAGTAATGCCAGCAATATGTCCACCCAGGCCGACACCGACGATGCGGATGTTATTGGGTCCGTAATTGAACGATGAGGACAGGAGGTTGATGAACAATGCGATGCGTTCAGCGACAGGGACAGCGTTGCTGAGTCCCTGGGTGTACATGCCTGACACCAAGCTCCAGTCGATAGCGAGCAGGTTCACGTCTTGAGCGCCGAGGTGAGCTGGAATACAGGTATACAAGGTGTAATTGAAATAACTGAAATCCGGGAAAGCGGTCTCTTACTTTCTATCTTTACTATAAGGATACTTTACGTATTCTATAACCACAACAAACTAAATTGAATAAAAAACATTGCTAGGAAGCGCCTTTTATTTTTGTTGTGAAAAGCTGATTTACAGGTGCATACAACGGTACCTACAGGAGTTGTTTGAGTATTTAAAGTTAAATTATAACATTTAAAACTAGTTTTCGTGAAAATAAGTAAAAAGAGGTTGGAACTTTGGCCATCAATATCTCTTTTGGTTCTCACTTATGTTCCAGTACAAAAACCGGCCAAGTGCGTATTGGGCAATGACGGGTTCCGTAGTTGGGATGAATTTATCCCAAGAACCAACTTAACATTGTCGTTGAAAAACATGTTCTCCCATACATTCCAACTACAAATTTAAGTTTGTACGTACAATATTGAGAGATTCACAATATATTTATAATTAAAAACTGTAATCTATAAAAAAAGATCTATTTTTTATTTTATTTTAGGCTGTTTATGTTCGGAGATAAGGGATGGTCAATTTTCACGGTCACGTGTTCAGCCTCGTAGCAGTGTACTACTTCAAATTCAATAGGTATTCTAGATTGTAAATAAAACAATTACCTGGAGTGACGAAGGCATTGAAGTTTCCGGTGACACTGTCACCATTGCTGTGGATGGTCATGACGGTCGGACGGTTGGGAAGGAAATTGGATGCCATGATGGAGCCTGGGGCGGGCACGAGAGGCTGACTCAATGAGGGATTTTGCCTTAAAACGTAAATTTTATACTTAATAAGTACCTACATTAAAACCAAAAAACAAACCTATTTTCAGTTTTTTTTTCTTTTTAAAACACCTATTTTCTTTCTTTCTTTCACGCTATACATCCCTCATCATTAAATTAAATAATGAAAATTTCTAAAGTTACAATTTAGTTTATTACGTATTCATCCAAAAATCCTACTCCATACATCAGTTAAATCATTAAATTATTGTTATTTTGTGTACAAACCTCGTGTATAGGTGAAACACGACATCATAGTCCCCAAGACCGGACACTGTAAAAATAAATATGTAACTTTAATATGTGTTTGTGCGCTTTTCTCATGAGACCAATTTTGCGCTACGGAACTTTTGGAAAGTCTTAACAGAGTATCGGATTTTTACTTACAAATATTACATTATTTCAATGCTCAATACTTTATTTGTATTTCACAATGTGTACTCAGGTGGCAACCTAAGTAAAATTATAATGTGATCATTATGCCCTGTTAAGCACAGCAAAATAGTAAGAGAGAAGCTTAGAAAAACATAGCTTTTAAAAGTCTTCTGAACTAAATCTAATATTAGGGGTTTTTTATACATTATAGTTTACTGTACTAATACTAATACTTATCAGATATTTTAGCGTGTTTAATACACTGAATTACGAAACTAAAAGCGGTTCAATAGAAGATAGATAGATAGAATACTCTTTATTATGTACACCATAAAAATTACAGACATAAATTAGAAATTTTTCATAGGGTGACACAATGGGCGGTCCTATCGCTAAAAGCGATCTTTTACAGACAACCTTTGGATGGATTAAAGTAAGAAGGAGAGACAATACTGCAGGTAGTCAGTGGTGTACCGTTTACATATACAATAAATACATACACACATAAAGCATTATCAAGAGCCACTTTACGAGCAAGTGTGTTGAAAATGTTTGTTGTTGTCTCCACTTATTTCTCATAAGTGCTCATAACTCAGCCTTCTCGTTATACCCGTTATTAATTTCAGGATCAATATCAAAACATTTAAAAAATAATCTGTTCATTGCTTATTTACAAAATAGATAGAGTATATTTTATTTTTCTTGAAATTCGACACAATTTTTTTTTCTACCCGTCAATCCGCTCGTATATCTGTCATAGACGACATGTTTAGGCAATACTTTTTTGTTTTGTAATAGTAAGTAATTGGACGTTCTGAGGCTGATATTGTGACTGATTATGGCCCCCATCTTAATAAGGTATTTTTTATTATTTAACATGATTATCCCTGACTACCTAAAGAATTGAATATCTCATGATGAATGAGGCGACTATCTATTATAAAATCAAAAGGTGTGTAGCACGCTGATACCAATATCAGCTAATATGGTCAATCTATCTACATGAGAATTTGTTCAATCGATCAACTGCTGATATTAAAAAGCTTTTAATTAGAAAGACTGACAGATAAAAATATGTTACGACATTAATGCTATTTATCAATATAAAGGCTAAGCTACTCGTACAATAGACGTAGATATATTTAGTAACCTATTACGCTTAACTATTCCTGAAGAGTCATACAAACCCTGTAAGAAATCGACACGTGTTTCACCTCTCAACGAGGCATCCTCAGGATGATGATTGGCCAGATGCCTCGTTGAGAGGCGAAACACCACAAACACAAACACCGGTATCGTGTTACCCAGTTAGTGGGTTGTGGAGGTCAGATAGGCAGTCGCTCCATGTAAAATACTGGTATTCAGCTGCATCCGGTTAGACTGGTAGCCGACCCCAACATAGTTGGGAAAAGGCTAGGCAGATTGATTGAAGTATTGAATCAGCCTTTAATGTTCCCAGCTGCCAAGTGCTGGGAGTAAAGCCTCTTCTTCGTAAGAGGAACCGGTATTTAATACACCACGTGGATCCCAATTCCGGATGTCACATGTCTCTGATTTTATGGTGGAAATGATGTTTTCCTTCACCATTTTCATGGAAGCATATTGCCATAATCATACGCAGATGGAAGAATGATAAAATGTTAATTCTTAGTAACACGTTGGATCTAGTTAGTTTTTAACGCTATAAGCTATTGATAATAGTATTAACTGAAGTTTGACCGAAATTAAATTGGAAAATGGAACTGCACTTCGACTTCTTCTTTAACAATGTTCGGGTTTGACCGAAATTAGGTATGTCTGAATTTCTACTACTTTGGGATGCCTGGAGCGCCCCAGCACACCTTGACCTAACCGCATGGTTTTCCTAATTTGTGCAACATAGACTAGGCTAACGTTAGATTCGTACCTGCAACAGCAGCGCACAGGATAAAAACACACTTCACGAGCGCGACCATTTTTCACAAACTAACTCTACCAGATTAACCACGGATTTATATTAATAAAATTTATCGTAGATTACAGGACAGTTAATCCCATCTTAGATAATTACTTCTACAATAAAACTACCAAAACCTAGTGATAAGAAGCTACCGTTATTGTTTTTATTCTACATTTACCTTAAACCTGCGGAAATTCTGGAAATTCAAGGAAAACCAGATAGGAAGTTTCATATCAGAGATTTTTGGAAATGTAATTTATTTTTAAATCTTTAATAAGCCAGTCTGTTTCATGTCTTGTCGTGAGGAATAAAAGGATTAAGTGACTTTAATGGATTATTGATTAAATTCAATCATGAGTTAATATCGAACATCGGCTCTAAAACTTTAGCCCTATTAGCGATGTAATCGCTACCCGAATAGGTTGGCATCATAGATATCCATGGTTGGCATACTAAAGATGCATCTCTCCACTGATACCAATCTAAATTAGTGTTTTTATCTTTTTTCTCCTATTCCCTATTTTCAAATCTATTTGACAAACATACGATACGTCCAGTGGGCGTGTCACGAATGATCTCATTTTATATCTGAAATATAAACTAAGTATCTGATTAAAACCTTTGGGAAAACCATTTATTAGAGCGTTATCACACTGACGATTTGCCAGCGTGTTTCCAGCGAAGCGATGCGTGCTCTCCGCGGGGGCAAAGCGCAATTTCCTTTTTCGTCTTGTGCAATCAGGTCAATCGTTCTCGTTCCGTAAACGTGTTGAACTCGTTGCGCGCACATGGCGTGCTCGCTATGCACACTCGGCGAGATCGGTAAACAATCGCCTCCCTGGAAACACGCTCGAAAATCGCCAGTGTGATATGGCCCTTACATCAGCTTATGTACGTTCGTATTTAATGATAATCATTATTTTCCATAATTACATCTTTATCATTTGTTTAAAAAAATATGGGCAGATAAGTATCGAAATCGTGTTATATTCTTCTTATGACGTCACTAAGATATTAAATGGTTATATCCGTAGGAAGTAGATATCTTACGATGTATAGCTAAAATGAGTGAAAGTAGTTGTTGTAGGTACCTATTTAGTAAGTCTCGAGATTTAGGTCTATACCTACTTATAAACAGATTGTAGGGAAATGGGTAGGTAGGTAGACTGTATTAAAAAGCAGTTGATAAAGCGTCTTGGAACTTTCCAAGACGCTGTAAGAACGATGTAAGAATGATAATGGACGTTTTTATTTACGGACGCGTCAACAAAGTGAACTTACTGGCTAGGATCACATTTACAGCTCAACTGAGTAAGATACTCGCATCTACAACCAAGTCAAGTATGTGTGATATTCCCTGGCCACGCCAATTTGAAAGCATTCAAAAAACATGTTTCTAGATAGATATCTAAAGCATAAGATATTTTACACGTGCAGCCTCTGGACAAGTTGTACGCAGAAAGCCATCAATGTTCTTCGAGTTCAATACAACAATGCATTCAGGATGCTGTTGGGGCTGCCACGCTTCTGTGCGCAGTGCGTCAGGAATGTTTGCTGATCCGCACACTGATGGCTTTGCAGCGATCAGACGTAAGCGTGCAGCGTCGCTACTGCGGAGGGTCCGGGGCAGCGCGAACAATTTCTTTAGTGTCATTGCGGGGAAAGATTGCCCGCTCGTCCATTATTTGCCTAAGCTGCATGTAACATAGTTATTTAAGGTAAATTGTTTACTAACAAATTATGGATGTTTGTTCTGAAATAAAATGATTACCTATTATTATATGTATCCTACGGTACGTCTAACGAAAAAACTGTACCTCAACGAATAATTAAATAATAGCCTTGAAATTGTTCTTTTTCGTACGCTCATCATCTGCCTAGCCTTCTCCCACATTGGGGTCGGCTTCCAGTCCAACCGGATGCAGCTGAATACCAGTGTTTTACATGGAGCGACTGCCTGCCCCTACTTACCCAGTAACTGGGTAATACGATACCCCTTGGTAAGACGGGTTGTCAGAGTTTCGGGCTTCTGAAGACCCGTAACGACTGTCAAAGATGTCCACATACGACAGCCGGGACCAACGATTTAACATACTTTCCGAGGCACGGAGGAGTCTCGGTATGTAAAGATGGTCACCCATCCACGGACCAACCCCGGCAAGCGTAGCTTAACCTTATGATCGACCCGTGCGGCTGTTATTACGTAGCCACGAGCTCCTGTTCTTTTTTAGTACCCAAAAGTAACTAAATAATTCTTTAGATAATTAGCCAGGTGTTTATCTTACCGACAATGGTCAAACACTTATATGATTAATTATCAAAATAATTTAGGTAATAATTCGATAATTAATTATGTGTCATATTCATACATTTGTGAAGTGACCATGAACAAACTAACAACTTTTATTTGTTTTTCGATTCTTGGTCTTGGCTATGGTGAGTTTTTTTCTTTATTTGAGGGATTTTAACTCATATTTTATTACGGTAAATTACAGCCTCTATGACCTTATAGACTTCTGAAGATCGGACAGCCAATGCCAATCGAAAAAAATACCGACTGCTACTCAACATTAGGTAATTTCAATGTAGTTCGCTTCGCCTAGCGACCAGCAACAAGAAAAAAGTCGCATAATGATAATCCGCCCATAATCCCAAATTTAATTATCTGTTCATCGCTCGGGGAGATGGTCACAATTCCTTAGCTGTTATTTCAAGAATACCTCAGATATTAGCTATAAAAAATGCATCATAATATTGCTTCATCTTTTTGCCGCGGTTGAACAAGTGTCTTCTTACTCTGTGCACGTTTCATGATCCTACAGCATACATACATGGTGGAACAGATGTAACAAAAACGATTACCATGGATTCAGTACAAATGGTTCTAGACAGTTCAACATTGTGTAGCCATATATTATGCTTAGAATACCTCTATCGTATTTTGAATGCTTTTCTCTCCTTATTCAGGCCTGCCAAATCCTCAGTCTCAAAAGCTTGGCACAAAAACACCTGGACAGGGTGATCTGTTGGAGTCATTGATGGCAGATGGTGACGTCAGTGAAGCTATGAGATATGATCCAGTTCGGACAAATGTCTATCACTTATTTACAAGGTATTATTTGTTTTTTCTACACTGATACCCACTAACGCACATTGTTATGCACCTAACTTATACCTACTATAACCTTACATATATTTTAATTCGTTTATAATCAGAATTAAGTTGGGATACATTGCATGTATTGCATTATGACTGTACTCACCTTTTATTTTCAGGGATAATCCAGTAGTGAGCCAGCCTCTCCTTTTGAACAATCCTACTCTTCTCCAGACAACTAACTACAGAAGCAACAAACGTACAATTGTTCTCGTTCATGGACGGTCGGAATCTGTTATATCTGATTTTAACAGTGTACTAATTCCGGGTGTGTAATTTATACTTCATATTAGGTATCCCATTTTGACAGCCTGATGTTCAGCATTTTCATCATATATCTCACAGACAAGGTTATTTAAAAAAAGCCTCCAGTAACATGAAATACAAAACACGTCACATCATGTCAAAAACTCTTGGACGTCGTGCTAATATTATTCTATAAATAGAGTTATTTTGGTCCTATAAAAATTGTAACTAACAATTTGTATTCGTATCTTATTACCAGTATTCCTCGCCGCTGAAGATGTGAACATCATCGTGGTAGACTGGAGCCTTGGAGCCAGTGCTATTGACCATAGGATCCTCATCCGTAACACCCTTGCTTCTGGTGTAGCGGTGGGCGCGTTCATAAACTGGCTGAACCAGGAATCTGGCTCTACCCCTGTCATGTACCACATTGTTGGACACGGCGCCGGCGGTCACCAAGCTGGTGTTATTGGCAGGAACGTTGATGGAGATATTGAGTATATTACAGGTGAGATTTTGTCGAAAATAAACAGTCAAGGAAATTGACTTGATAAATCTATGTAATGATGATGATAGATCACAAAAACGATTAGATTGGCCTTTAGAGTAGTTGGTGTAAAATAAGTTTTTGAACTTGATTTCAGCCCTGGACCCTGCTTTCATTGGTTGGGTGAGACACCCCGAACGCTTCGACTCTAACGACGGACTGTACACCGAAGTGATTCACACGAATTACGGCATTAACGGCTTCTTAGAAGACCTCGGTGACGTCGATTTTTACCCCAACGGTGGTATATCCATGCCTGGCTGCGTCTCCCATGCTTGTGACCATGCAAGGAGCTACTTTTACTTTGCGGAGTCTATCAGTTCTGGAGGTTTCACTGGAAGGCTTTACCTACTTCGCTGCTATTTTGAACACATGTGACGTTTTGCCTGGTAGACTACAGATGGGAGGACTAAAGCCTAAAATCGGGTTAGTATTTTGGAATCTTTGTTAATTTTAAATTACCCTCGAATCCACATTTTTTTTTAATCTAGAATTTAACTGTATAAATTATACTTTCATTATAAATATGGAAACAATCTCAATGCTAGATTGTTCAAAAGAATGTTTTCTTTTTCAGGAGAACTGGTGTGTTCTGGCTGGAAACAAACGCTTCCCCTCCCTTCTCTCAAGATTGAAGAAAACAACACAGAAACACTCAAAATTATTTATTTAGGTCTACTCACTTGCATCACAAAGTTTAAAGCAATAAATAGGATACTGATTCATTATAAGTATGAGAACTGAAGTTTATCACCTAAGTTAAATGCGTTTTTGTATCTAAAAATGCGCATGAGTAAGTTATCACAATTGATTAGGATGTTTTAAGTTTTTGGGACCCCTTCTTTGCGAAGACCCTGTTGGGTTTTCTTGGGGCAAAGAACTGCTTGATTCAGTGGAACTGACTGGTTTAACTGAAGTACTATTAGTGTTCGGGGCTTCTAAAAGACTGCTGAGTAATGCAATGCTTTGCTGTGCAGTTTTATAGACTCCATCAAAGAATGTGTTTGGATCAAATGCAACATCCTCGCCATCTTCACTGTTGTCATCTGTATTGTCTTCTCCTTCCACGGCTCTGGAATTAAGTAATAAATTCGAATAATCATTTCAAAATACTCTTTTAATTGTGGAATGTATCCTTATTTCCGCGAAAATATATATCGGAATGTTATTATTCCATAAGTTGTGATTATCACGTTAATCCAAGATTTAGATATTTAAAGAATATCTTTACCAATTGATAACGATAATTGATAAACGAGGGCCTTCAAGGCCATAAGTAATTGATTGATATACGAATAAACCTAGCCATGAATTAGTGCATCGGCAAGCAACTTTGAAGATTGGGCTATATCATACTCGTAAGGTCTATATAGATATTTAGGTAACTGAAATTCAGACCCAATCGCTAAGCAGTTATAGCAATTAATCCTACGGTTAAAGATTACATTTTCTATAGTTCCGAATGCTGACAAAATAATCTATTTCAAGAAGTTGATATTTGTTAACTTACGTTTCTTTCGGTGGCTCCGTCATTTCCATTAAACTCTCGTTAGCCTTAAAGCAGCCTAGAGGAATCTTCCTTTGGGACACGAAGATAGTCCCAGGTTCAAGGTTGACGCAACCTCGCAGACCTTCGTCGGTAGTACCCATGTGACTGAAGGTCGCGCACATTTGGAAGAACACGCCCATCACAAGGCATAGAGGATCTGGGTTTGATGCTGTAACAGAAATAGAAAGCGTTTTAGAAGACATGTCTGAGTTAAAATTAAATGAAGAATTAAATAGTGAATTATTTCATATTCTATCATCGACAAATTGTTGTAAGTTAATAAGACTAAGTGCCTAGTCAAAGATTTAAATCGTGTCGAGTAATGAAGCCAAGGGTGGGTTGACCTAAAGAAAAGCAATTTTCCGAAATTAAAAATGATTACAACCGAATAAAACATAACATAACTTCACTAGGAGCCATAGCTTCCGAAGTAAATGAAAGCAGAAAGGAAGTGTAAGCCGCGAGAGTAACAGGCATTGCATTCGACTTTCTCGCGAATTTATCCGAGAAACTTCTCGATGCAAATATAGGTGATTGCAGCTGCTCAGGTGGCGGAACAACTTTCTTTAGAAATGCGGGTGAGCGCCCTTATTGAAAGTTCTATTCGAACAAACCAATAGATGTGGTTACAAATTAGAAAATTATTTAAAGTAAAGAACGTGTCGTTCCCAATAGATTCTACAAAGAAGGTACTACGGTCGGTGAAATGAATTTGAAAACAATAAGAAACCATTAAAAACAATAATTAACGTACCTTGTATTTTTTCATAATCAACTTTCTTTCCATGCGAGATTTGTACAAAGAAGCCTTCATCCTTCGAAAGATACCTCATGTGGATGCATTCTGAAAGTTATAAAGAAAGCATTTGTTAACATAAAATTACCACAGAATTAAAATGATGAACCATAGAAAAAGAAAGCATTTTCTCAAGGCAACGTTTCAAAAAAAATATTTCCATGTAAATAAGTTCAAATATCGCATTTTCTTCCATGTTATATTAAAGAAATACATACTTGCTCCTGATGGGTCATAGGAGGTGATGTTCTGGTCGATGCAGCAGGCGCAGGCCGGACCCTTGCACTTCCACTTGCAGGACGGGTCCTCACGAGGCTCTGCAGCCGCTGATACTGCTGGGTCTAAGAGCTTCTTGGCATCTTCTAGGTTCAGGAAATCTGTGAACGAAATAATGATTTATTTACACTACATCTATTTTAATTACAGCATAATTATTTTATCATGGCTTTTATTGAGGTCTCTATTGATGGTTATTAAATTATAGTTACGTTACTGTTGGCTGGGGATATAATTATTGTAGTAGAGCTGTTGTTTTTTGGCCCTGAAAGATCTTATGAGACACTTTCTGGTGGAGACTCAGATGAAGGTACCAGTGAAAACTTGAACTAGATTCTGATCTAGATTGAAAGCTTTTCTCTTTGTAACATGCAAGCCGTATAATATACGATTGTGTTGGTCGTAATCCTAATTAGATTTTATTATATTGTTAGGATTGCTACGCTTTCTAATCGTAGAATGAAAGTAGATCTCTAATAGGAGTTGTATGCGAAGCGGATGCCTAGGTACCGCATACTGGCTATCAGGAATTATATCTGCATCATTTTCAGAGCCCTAAAACAACTCCTCAAAAAAGGATGCAATAGAAAAATAACGAAATAAAATGTTCGAACAGAAAAACATTTAACTAAAATTTTCTTCCACTCAAGGGCGCGAATGGAACGAATACATGAATAAAATGAAGAATATTTTGCCAGAAAAGCCAGAGTTTTTATAAATAAAACTTTCTTCCTTTGAGTAGCCAACACATTACTGTATATACACTCTTATCTATTCTGACTCTTTTCTGGATAGCGGTACTGTAATGAAGACTATGGCTTCATGAGATCTTTTCGCAACAAATATCCACACGTCAGTTTAATATATAATCATAAAGAATGTACTGTAAGTATTTCGTGTGTAGTTTATGTATGTTTGAGAAAAAAACATTCGTCAAATCCAGTGGTTGACATAACAAGCCAAAAAAAAATTCGCGTCCAAATATCGTTTGGTCACTTTCACGCATGCGTAGTTCTAACTTTCACTAGTTGGGTGCGCTTGCGCCTTTGTTTTGTTCATGGTTCGCTGTTACTGTAGATGATGGAACAATGTCTATTTTGCTTTGTTATGTAAGACATGTGTCACGATAGGTAAGTTTTTCTTTTTTTTTGATCGGAGTAGATTTTGTGTCGCTCTGGGCACAAATATTATAATACTACGTCTCTGGGTATGAAAGCGTGACAAAGGTTTCTGTTGTTTTTATGCTAGCTTAAATTAATCGATTACTGTTTTGAATATCTTAATTAGAAGGTACAGACGCCAGCACATCGAGCTACTACAATCTGTCAAATTTCTTTAATAGATTTTCAACTTTATCGCTAAAGCATTAAGGTTCAACGTTGATTGGGAAAATCTGACAGTTTCGGGTAGCTTGACCTGCTGGCGTCTGTACATTATCACTCTAATTGACTTTTGCTTCGTGATTAATAGAATGAGTGTCTATCCGTTGAGTATAAACGTTTTCAATTTGTTCATAATATTTCAAGAATTTCTTATTTGTACATTTTAAAAACTGCAGGTGCAGTGCAGTACAGTTATTAGCCGATTTTTATCAACACTGAATTATAAGTCGACGAGATAATTTCTACCCATTTCATATTAACGGTTGTGAGCGATTACCATATGCACACAATTATCTCCGCACGCTTTATTTAGCATTTAGCTCAACAAAACCAAAACTGAAAAAGAAGTCTGGCGGTTTGCTTACTTAGCAGTTTATTCTAGCAACTGTTAACGTAAGAAAAGCATGTGCATATATTAAGATATACTAATATACGTAAGTACCTTTACTCATAAAAGTGAGGGTGTAAAATGCATTACTTTTACACCCTCTAAGTTCCTACAACTTTTTTCAAAATTATGTTACTAGAGAAAAAACGGGCTCTTAAAAGAATCATGATTAACATAAATAAGTAACTTATGCATATTTCTAAGGTTCATGTACCGATCTTCAATTAACTAAGCGAGTTCTTCTGGGTGCATTAACTTTCTGGGAAAAAAGTACCGTTCGTGTATTCAAGACTTATCGAATCCATTTGGAATACATATTGGACGTTTTTGAAAACCCTGTCGATAATTCCCACTGTTCTCTTGTTTTGCCTTGCAAACATTTATTATTGTGATGTTTAACATTGATGACGGTTTATTGTAGCAAGCTATGAAGGGAGCTTTCGTGGACAAGGTATTATTCAATGTTAGAATAAAATTATACTTACTACTTAATTAAAAAAAAAAACAACATAGTAAAATACATGTACCACGTTCCTTATGTACAACGGTTCATTAAATTATAACAAATAATACAATATTCATTCACACCATTTCTGTTATTCATTAGACGCAACCTCAATAGCTTCCTGTCGCACACAGCTGTCAATCACGCTTACATTAATCACTGCAAGCCTATTGTTGCCCTAATAGTAATACATACACTTTCTAATGAGGTACTTAGAAGATAAAAAGTACTTACCCAAAATGTTTGCACAGTGCGCAACCGCAAGTACAGCGAAGAGCAAAGAAAGCGTGAGTTTGACCGACATGTCGATCAGCTGTCACTGTCACGGATCTCGGTGTAAAACGAACGAAAAAGTCGATTTATTTTATACCGCGTTTTATAAAGGAGCTAGGCTCGTGTGCTTGGAGAAGGCGACCGTCGCAAGCGTCGGCAATACACTGCTCTTTCCCAGAGATCTCGCTCCGGCCGTTTCACCTCGCTCACAATAGAAGGTGAAATTTAAATAAAGCATAACGCGGTATTATAACGACATGCATCAGTGAGATGCATCGAGAAAGCGGCTGTCATCCATACTCCCCCTATTTAGCTATGTTTATTTTAGTATTGGGGAAAACTACAGTATTTTGTTTATGGACATTTTAGTACGTACTTGGGTATAATGTAGGAGCTCGAAACTTGTTTGTTCGCTTTCTCCCAGTCGTTATTGACGCTTCGATGTGTTTATAAGGTAAACAATAAAAGTGGTGACTAATACATTTCTTATAATAATGATAGTGTGTTTAGAGAAAAAGTGTATGTACTTACCTAGCTACTGCTAAGCACTTGTGCGTAATGTTAGAACTTAATTTGCATTAATTTCATTTCTGGAAGGGTTAATTGTTTATTAGAGAGAGTTTTTATTTTTCTTAGTAAATTGTAACCAGAATATTCAATTTAAAAATATTATTCATAGTAATAATATTATTCATAAGTCGTGACGGCGATCGATATCGGCGTGAATGTAATTTTCATAATTTGTTTTGTTTTTAATTAGGTGATCAAACTGTGTTATAATCAAAGCGAAATCAATTAAAAGTTTGGAGTTAGCTAACATGACGTATATGAAGATGGTGGCACCTAATAGTCTTTAGTTACGTGATACAATATCATGCGAAAGTAACTGTTGGGTTACATATACCATGGGAAAATTGTCTGTGAATTTTCCAGCCAGAATAAAATTAAAAGGTTTAAAAAATGCTGAAAACTCAATAACTCAACTCAACTCAACTGGAATAGAATCAATGACTTAACTTGTATGGCATGTGGTACTGTTCTGCCCTGTATATTCAAGTTCTAACGACTCCCACCTGCTTCGCACAGCTTTTACGATCTGATAAAACAACGAGATCTCGTTGTAATATGCATGTTTAATATGATATTATACACATAAACCTTCCGGAATAAATTCTCTAAATTATGGTGAACACTGCATCAAAATCCCAAGTAGTATTAGAAGAACAACGCGGTCACACAGATAGACACGAAAAGTTACTGATTTTTTATAATATTTATAGATATAGATGAAAATAATAGCATATTTATTTCATACTTATAAATATAATTGAGAGCCAAGAGAAACGAAGAAGATTGACTTAAAACAAGAAATAACCATTTTGTCTTGGATTTTTCCTGAAAAATGTACTTAGCTTAATTTTTTAATTTTTAACAAAAATACTTCACGTCTTGACGTCAAACAAAAAAAGGAGCATGTACATAGAAAGCTAGTGTTATTCTGGTTCGTCTGCATATCTGTCTGACGGTGCACAGTGAGGTGCGCGCGCGCCACTGCCCCACTTGCGGGTCGTTGTCTTGAAGACGTTGTAGACCACGTTACGTGATAGAATTGGCGATGGCAGTTAATTATTACGTGAGTATAAAAAAACAGGTACCTAATACTCGCCCATCTGCATTTAAGAAAACCTACCAATATTAGCCGTCTTAAGGCAGAGGGCAGAATGGTTTACTTAAGGATTATTGTAGTTCAATATATTCACACCACTAGAAGGAATTCTTGATAATTTCATAAGCGATTTAGTAGGTAAGTAAGTCATCAATCAGTAAATTATTTATTTAGCTATTCATAATTTTTTATTGAATATCGTCGTATCGAGTATCTTCACAATATACTCAACCGAGTGCCTTTGCAATAACATTTGATGCACTGTGAGGCACGTACTTATTTCCCAGTTCACGACCGTGCAAGCCGTTGAAGACCAACCTTTATTAGCAATCATATTAACCGCTCGCTTCGTAAAAAAATCGTAAAATTAAATTAAATTAATTCAAAAATGAAATGGGAGTACGTGTAGGTTATTTATTATTTTTTAAATAAAATTATTTATTTTAATACATTGTACAAGCTAACACAACACTAACACAAAATTAAATAAATTATGTACATAAGTATACAAGGAAAAAGCAAAAAAATATGTAAATTGTAAACATGAAATTGAATTCGACAAAAATAAAAATATAGGTAAGCTAATTCAGGTCAAAAATAACTTTTATTATTTTCCGGTAAGATTTTCTTGAAAATCAATCATTGCAGAACCCGATGCTTTCAACAAATGTACCTATTTCGACTAAAACCTACCTCAAACCTATGTACGGAATTTAATGGAACATAGCTTGATTCCGGGCCAGCATACTTAATGTTTTTGTAACATTATTCGAACATGCTTTTCGCCATTTATAGCTTGCTATAAAAAAATTAAGACAGGCAAGCGTAACTGATTAATTGGTAATAAACTTGATACCTCCGTGTAATAAATCGTTAATTGATTTTAGTTTTTAAACGACTTCCAAAAAGGATGAGGTTCTATGTTCGTTTGTATGTATTTTTTTTTTGTGTGTGTTCGTCGATATTTTCGCCAATTGTGAACCGATTTATAAAAATCTTTTTTAGTTCGAAAGGATACCCCTTTCGAACTAAAAAAGATTTTTATAAACCTTGCGTAGTTTTTCTCCTCTGGAGTATACACTCCAGAGGAGAAAAACTACGCAAGCTAAGTAAATAAAATTTATATGGGACAACATATTTATATAAAAATAGATATTACTTTGTAGACCCATTATTTACTTTGCTTGCGTAGTTTTTGAGTTAGGTTCAATATTACGTATTTTTCCCACATACATATATATGTGGACGACATTCTAAGTGACTCCCGTCATTGCTTACATACCAGGCCGTATTCGAATTTGTGTGGGGTAGGTACCAGAACTAAAAAGTGAAAAATAAAAACTGTAGACAAAAAAATAAAAAATAAAAATTTAAAGCTCATTGCACCCTACGTTTATATGTATTTAGTATACGTAGGCCCAGAACTACAATCTGCATTTTAAATATTTCAAAACCTGTGGGCCGGAACGGGCCGCACCTGCCACCTTAGTTCGCCAGTATATCTTACAGATTTTTATAAAAAAGAGAGTTTCACGTGGGAAGTTGATACGACGTAGGAAACAGTGGCCCAATTACAGAAATAAGAAAGAAAAGTTGAATATCGATTATGGAAACCGCTTTCAATGCCTTAGTTGGCTTTCGAGTATTTTTATTGCATTTTAAATTACTTACTATTGACATCAGGGTTAATAAATTATGACCTATAGGTACAGACACACCTTACACGTATCTCGTTAACTTTATTGCGGTATTGTCTTTGGTGTAGATATTTTATGAATAATCTAGTTTAGTTTTGAAATGATTTTGGTTTCTTTTTGTGAATATTGAGAATGTATATAAATATTTAAACACTATGTAAATAACTGACTGACTTGAGTGAAAACTAAAAACGATCGACGATAATTTATCCTTACATATTTTATTATAAAACAGAGTCCTCCGCCGCTTCTGTCTGTCGTCCTGTTCGCGAAAAACTCAAAAACTACTGCACCGATTTTCATGCTGTTTTTACTAATAGATAGAGTGGTTCTCGAGGACGGCTTTAGTATATATTAACCGACATCCACGCGGGCGAAGCCGCGGGCATCAGCTAGTTATAAATCATTTAAAAAACCTATGAAACTCACTTCTAAAAATAAACGCAACAATACATAATGAAACAAAATACATACGCATATTACACACAAACATATAACACAATACAATATATTATGGTGCCGTAAATGTTACACCATAGCCATCAGCATGGACCCGCTAACGATGGCCCACAGTGTAAACACGTGTACACGTATAACAAGAGTGGTCAGAATTCGATCCCGTCCACTTTCTCTGCGGGAAAGTGACCACTCATGGACCAAATGCCAGTGGTGAACGACCCGACTGGTTTACTGTGGACGATGAGAATTGGTCACTGAGTCGGTTGGCTATTTTGAGAATATGGATACGATGTAAATTATTACTAACTAGCTGCGCCCTGCGATTTCACGAGAGTAAGTCTCGATCCCGTGGGAATATCGGGATAAAAAGTACTATGTGTTAATCCAGGTTATAAACTATCTGTCAGCCAAATTTCATCTAAATTCGTTCGCCGTTTTTGCGTTATTGAGTAACAAACATCCAAACACAAACACACAAACTTTCACATTTATAATTAGTAGAATGAGTTGTTATACATACTGTATTTTTTTATTTTAAGGAGATTATTCTAAACTTTTACCTGGTTGAGTTGATTTTCGGTTACTTGTATAACTTTTGTTCTTAATGGCTGTTAAGTGAAAAACAATATACAATATTTTTTAGTCATCAATTTTATATTTTTTTATTTTTATTATCTTCTCTATTAAGCAATAAGATAACTCGATGGATTTATTATCCGGAACGAAAAAGAAGTAAAGCGGATCACACACGCTGAATTTATAACTGTATATTATGTTATTTATTTTATTCGCTTAAACAAGCCATCAATAATTCAGTTTTCTTTTGCATGGAAAACTGATTTGGTTAACGTGCAAATAATTTAATGGTTGGGTTTTTATTCCGTGCTCCCAAGAGCTTTAATATGAATTTGTTTACGCCAATGCGTAGCGTCACTACTATATCCGAGAGCATCGTTCTGTACGAGACGTTTCTGGAAGTTACGGAGAAATGAAACGCATGTCTGAGAAACAATCACGGTTTCTTAATTTCCGCGGAAATGTTGCTACAAGTGTGTTGTTTTGATTTAGTTATGTAAGGTTTTGTAGCGAAAATATTTGAATAAGAAAAAATGCCTTCTAATTTAGGTAGCAAAATGTTTAGCTAATTTAAAATTGTTTTGTTTTCATAAACTACCGTGATATACACCAACTGTTGGTACAATAAAGTAGCACTCGAGACTATAAATTGTATGTTTACACAAATAAATATGTGAAGCAATTATAAAAATTACAAACAAACAAAAACAATTGCATCCGTCAATTAACCTAGCAATTTATAGTTTTCACACCCCAAAAAAGCTCACATTAAGTGCCTAGCATTTCCTTCCCTAGCGGTGTAATCAACACTTCGAATGCCGACTTTACTTGACACTGAATTCTACATACCCGACCAACTGCGTCTCGGCTTTCACCCATCCTTCACCGTTCGTACAAGAGTGAAAGAGAGGTCCGACGGGCAGTTTTCCTTTCTCACCCACTGTTATACGTCACTGCACATTTCTCCCGGAGCGACTCGAGGCTTACAACAAATCAGTGTTGCTGTTACTACGGTGTCGTCTGCGTTTTTAGATCCGTAAAGTGTGAACTCGTAATATTGTAATATATTTATTGTATTTGTAATATATATATTGTATTTATTAGAACGTGGATCGAAGGTGTTGGATATATTTGAGTGTTGAATTATTTGATTGATTATTGAAGATTTGGACTAGAAGGTAAGATTTTATTTTTATTTTTTTGTTGTTTTTCTATCCAATATTTGTACTCGTAATAAGACGACATTTTTCAGGAAAAATATTTTTGGTACCTAGCAATTTTTTAACATAAAAATATATTATGTTTTTTAAATTCCAATATATATTTTTTCATCCAAATTATGTACACATAGGAAGAAAGTTCAATAGCAAAACATATATATTTATGTAAACACGCTTGCTTTATATCTTCTCAGAAGAGTATCAAATGCAATGCGCAGTGGAAAAGACTTCAACGCGCTACAGCGCAGAATTGTAGGAAAATTGTGTTTTCCAACTCAGATGTTTTATTTCATGTGATACTTTAAATATTTACGACTGTTTAACCATACATTTTTGACGTTTAAACCCTTTAGTGAATACAGACTTACAGACAATTAGAGACAATATTATGGATGACATACAAGAAGTTATTTGCAGCGTGTACACACGGCTACACATCAAGCTATACTTTTCCAGTATAAGCTGACCTCGTATTGTACGGAAATCCTATACAATGCGAGATCAGCATAAACTGGAAATGTATAGCTTGATGTGTACCCGTGTGTACATAGCAATAATGACTTTACAAATAATCGACTTTTTTTTTTTGTATAAATACTGTTTATTTTAAGAGAAGAAAAGGTATCTCTTGATATTCTGTACTGTATCTTTTATTATTTGCAGGCAGGGAGCCAGTCTTCAGGATGAAGCTCTCCCTGGTTTTTGAGTTGCTTTTAATATTCATACTCTTGGCTTTTGCCGCGTCGAAGAGTGTCAGTAAGTATCCTGGACTATACATCACTTACTAATCAATAAACATGTTCAAATTAGCCAAGCGTCAGAATTTAATTTTCCAACAAAAAATGTGTACGAGTGATTGATTGCTGTCGTGTCTGCACCTCGAACGCACTAGTTAAGTCAATTAAACGTATGAACAATTTTTATGCCCAATAATACGTAAAGGTGTCCTTTTAAAAAAACTGTGAAAGTCGACGAGCGACCGGTCGTCTTTAAATTTTTTTGTGCCAAATTACTTTTAATAACACATCGCATAGCGTGTAAGCATTGATATTTTTTTTGTTAACGAGATGAACGTATGATATTACTGTGCTGAAAATATCATACATTTTTCATCGATGTGTTATAAAAATGTTTCTTAATTTGTACACGATTATAATTAACACTTTGTATGGAAAGTGTTATAAATATAATATATGTATTGAAAAAAGCAGTTAATTACTCAAAATGCTTTACAACGATGCCGTTAATCTTCTTTTAGTGAATTGCAAAACGCAATGAATGAATCAATCAAAGACTAAGCTTATAATTAGTCAGAATTGCAAGCAAAAATATTCTCTACCTATTTATCTTTAATACATGTAAATCAGACGCAGTAGTGTATGAAAACAATGTGTGCGCTGTGTGAACAAAAACAACAAGCGATTAGTCAATCAATCGAGAAAATTAACGTAATATATGCCTTACTTTTAGGAAAAGAAAATAACAATGCGAAGAAAGGGATCCAGATCAGGAATGATGACGACAAAATTGACGAGAACAACATCAACAAATACTGCAAATGCGTGGAGGCTTACTGCAACTGCTGTCGGGAGTTCAGACTGCCTGTTGTTGAACTACATGGACCAGGTAATTCCTTATTGATAAGAACAATAATGCCCTTAGGTGTCGCCTAGTTTTAGTGAAAACGAGACTAGTATACGAGTATATATAATATCTGAAGGCCTAGACAAGTGACAAACGCTTCGAAAGCGTTTCGTATTTCAACAACGACTTTCAACAGCATTGACATAAGCTTTTCGATAGCTTATGTCATTTCCATACATTTTTGCCTTTTCCATCATCGTTATCGCTGATTTCTAAGCTGGTGACAGGTTTTACATATTATAGTCAGTATAGAAATTGAACTGCTTATCAATTTCGAAGGCGATACTTATGTCTTAAGTGAAATCTGTCGAATAATCTTTTATCTATCGTTACTGTGTCGACTTTAAATTGAGCTATGAATATTCAGTATTGGATATTGTCTTTCCATATGCTCAAATTCAAATAGAAAATCGAACACAACGCGCCAGCGCCGGCGCCGGCGCCGTCTTCACGATAAATATTCATAGACGTAACCAATTTCACATTCACATTTCTGTCCTCTTTCCGTTTAGTTGCTTTAGCTTTAGTTGTTAACGGAGAAAATAGATTTTTATAGAATGTTCTTAAAGCTGAACGCATTGAAAGCTGTTATGTAATTTCATTCATGAGTTCTGAACTACTGGTAAAAGGCATAACTCGTAAAGTAAGACGAGGTCAGTTACAACACTTGCACTGATGGTAAAGCCCGGAATCTTGAACTGAGTCATTTCCAGTATGGAATAAACGTTCCGGATCTTTGACTTGGAAATTACGTTAGAGCTGACGAAATCTATCAAAATATTTAATCTTCCGTAGCATATGATGCAATTTCACCTTTCATTACGAATTAAGAAAGTAGTAATAAACGTTGTAATCCATGCCGGATCCATATTGATTACATACTAATATTATTAAATATATTTTGTATTCTTTCAGGATGCGCCTCCTTGATGTACCTCAACGGTGACAAAATGTCCGTGTCGTTGAGTTTCGGAAAGAAGGTCATAACAAACCGGACCTTGTCGAGTAAGTTTTTATGTTTATTTTCACTTTTGATTTTAAGCTGTTGAGTCTTTTGCCATATAGCTCACGTCTCTAACGTCGGCTAGAATGAGGTTACTATACTTTGACACAGTGATTTATTGCTAATTATAATTTTTGTTTTTTCATAGGCCGCAAGCCCAGCCCTGTCTGCATGCCACTGCCAGGCGGTGTGTCCAAGTTTTGTGGACGAGTATACAACATCGCCAGAGCTGGTGAAGAATTCAGAGCTTGTCTGGGTTTAGAGCTTCAATCGAAGAGTACAGTGGAAGCTGCCGTTCGAGTTTCCTGCTTTAAATTTGGTCCTAGAGGCGTGACCTCTGAACCAGCTGACCCATTGCCTTTAGTCCCTCAAGATGAGAAGGCTGAAGACGATGATGATGACGATTATGAAGATGATGATGCATTCGGACTCGGTGCCGAAGAAGATGATGACGACGACGACGACGATGATGATGATGATGACGGTAGGTGTCCTATCAACAACTTTAAAAACAACACAAAGTCAAAATAAATGAAGTTAAAATAGTTAATTAACACCGGCCTTTTATATTTTCCAGGTACACTCGATGCCGTCAACGACGTAGACAGTACCGATTACACAGGTTTCAGTCTTCTCGGAGAAGATATATTGGGAGACCTGTTTGGATCTACAGGTGTAAAGAAACCGAACAAGAATAAGAAGAAGCAAGCTCCTGCTCCGTCTACAACGACAACCACCAGACGACCTCGACCCTCTCGAAGGCCTTCGAGGAGACCTGCCACCAGGAGTACAACACCACGCCCAAGACGCACTACTACTGCAAGAGTAACTAGACCTTCCGCTGGAAACAGACGACCAACTCGCAGACCTAACAGGAGACCGACTAGGAAACCAACCACGGAAAGTACTTCTACATCAATCCTCACGACAACAACCACTACAGTTAGACCAAGTTCACCAGCAGTATCAACAACAGTTACCGCTGCTATTCAAACAACGGAACGTAGTCCAGTAATGAGCACTATTCAAGAGCAATCACTTGCACCAGTTTCTATGATATCTGAAAATCCCACGTCAATCTTACTGCCCACTGCAACTACTCCTAAAAGTGTAAACGATTTTGAAGATCCTGGTCTAGAAATGTCATTAGCACATATCACTGGTCAATTATCTGCGATGCCTGTTACGCCAATGATTTCAAATCAAGGCAAAGATTCAACCGAGATGAACAAAGAAGAAGAACCGGCCAACTACGAGAAAGTGATAACAATTACCCCAAAGACACCGTCAACCGTTTCTTTCATTCCTGCTTCTGTGGAAGCTGTTAATGATGACATGATTCAAATTGTACAAAGTCTCGACTCCGCCTCCGCAGAAACCATGCCTGAAAGAGAAACGATATCTGGAGACGAAAGTAGAGCTCATCTGTACCAATTTATTGGTCCCGTCCCAGAAAGTTATTATGATGGTCTCACCGTACCTCAGAAGAAGAATAGAAACAAACAATTTAACATGCGTGATTTAGATGTACTTAATCTGGGTCAGATTGGAGAGACCTTGGGCGATGAACTGGGCATATTTGGTAAAAATAAGAGACAACATAGAGACAACAAGGACACGAAAGTTCATGATGGAAAGGATCAAAGCAAAGACTACAACGAGTTTGTTGATGACTTTAGTGAATTGGCGTCGATGATGAGGAAGTCAAATGACAATAAGAACAATAAAAATAAGAAGGATAGGAGAAGACAGAACAAAATGATGCGCGAATGGTCACAAGTATGACGTCATTAGTCAGGCTAGTTCTAAGTAGCTCTAGACATTATTTATTTTTGTACTTTAACTTATTTATTGTGTGTGTTGTAAATAGTAAAATTTTGTATGAGATAATTTATTTTGCATGAATGAGTAAAAACTTTTCAATGAAACGTCTGTTATTAATCCAAATATCATATCGCATGACGATTAAATATTATAAAAATCTTAGTTATTCATAGTTAAGCCGTGTATTTTTTCAGCTGATCCAGCTGATTGTGTTCTGAGTTAAATGAAAAACCAGAGACATAAAATATAATTAAATACAAAACCTTTCAAACGATCAGAAGCAACAGAAGCATTCATTGATTGTTATGATCTATTATTTACTATATTTGTTACATTCACATTTACTAGAGAACGAAGTTATATTGATTAGCAAATATATAAAGCCTATAGGAAGCATCCTGCTACTCAAGTCATTTATTTTACATTAGAAAGATACGTCAGCAATAATAGGAGTGTTGCAATTTACCAATATTGCGATATTTTTTTGAAACTAACAATATTTTTTAAAATTATTAATGAGCTAGTTGCAGAACAATTTCCTTTATAAGATTAAACAGGACCATAGGTATTGCTGAAATATCTATAATAACTTCAGTTACGTTTATTAAAATCGTAAAGTAGTTGATTATATCCTTAAAAACCTTCAGACTACCTAATCATATTATAGTCATCAATTCTTTGATTGTAGTTTCGCTTCATTACATGCTTGCACTCAAATAAATTATGCAAAATCATAGTCATTGATGCATAGTCAAATAACATAAATAATGCGTGATGTAACAAGCTTACGCAAAATTATAATAAATGAAATCGAAAAATTAATATTTATTTTCTCATTTTTGTGTTCAGGTGACGTTTGTAAATATTTTCTCCGGTATTAAAATATATAATTATATATTAGGCAGTATGTGCGGTAAGGTATTGCACAATCACTTCCATTACTCAACTTGCACAAACATTAAATAATAAACGTTAATGTAATTTATCAATACAAATTCTTTTCACGTATCAATATCGAAAGTACCTACGCAACATAATATAGTTTTTTCAACTTTCACTCGTACTGACATTAAAATTTAAAACTTGTTCCTATCACTGACTGTACAGCTTTAAATAAACATTGAATGTTTAGTGGTCGACCGTTAAATACTCCCGGTTACTTGCAACGCTTACAATCCGTAATGAGGAGTCAGGCTTAACTGTTCAACTTTACTTATATTGCTCACAGAAAATGGGCCCTTCAGTGAAACTATATATATTGCTTATGACATCCATCTGCCATTTGGGATTCGGTGAGTCATTTTTTACAAAAAAATATTACATGGGGGAAAATCTGAGATTTATCATTATTATATTTTCTTCCAGGTGACAAAGCATATAAAGTAATAAAATTCAAAGTGCCTCAAACAATATGGAGGCAAGCGTTGCAGCCGACTCCTGTACTAAGATCTCCAGTTACCATTACTGTGCCTATAAACGTACAGGATGAAGATATTGAAGATGATGGCAATGAGATTGAAGATGGGGTTGAAGATGAAATAGAAAACGAAGTTCCACCAGTCACTGACGCTGTTGTTGAGACTGCCAATTCTACTGCAGTCCTACAGGATCCAGTACCAGAAGTCAGTACTGCAGCACCAGTTGCACAGAATCCAGTTCTTCAAGACGAAGTAGGGAGTCAACAACCCGTAGGAGATGTTCCTGGTCAAGTCATAAGATTTCCTTGTGCGTGTCGAAGTAGACAGTGTGGATGTTGCACAGGCGCTCTTATGGACCGATTCAGAATGAAAGCGTGTGGAAACATCACCTTCATACCAGAGGACTTTGTATTCGACGTGAGGATGAGCATCAACAATAACACTGTTGTGCGACGAAGAGTTTCAGGTGAGAATGAACATTAACATCGGTTTAAGAAAGTTTCTAGTCTTTTGTTTTGAAACATAGTTTGGAATACAAATAAGGTTTCTATGCAACGAAGTCTTAAGTAAGCTATTTAAAATCAAAGACAACGGTGCTAATAGAAAGTCATTTCAGCCAGCGACCCGCCGCCGATATGCTTCAATCCTAGAAGAGCTCCATTTGTTCGAATTTGTGCCGAAATATCGAATATACAAATCAGAAACAGAAACGCTCATGCCTGTTTAGACATCAATGCAGATATTGGAGGATTTCCAGTTTACTCAGCGTCCTTCAGATGTTTCAGGTAACATTTACTACCCAACTAACTAATAAGCAGCAAAAGTCATCTATTATATGAATCAATTATTGTTATCTTTACAGACTTGGAGCATCTGGTGTACAGACAGGATTAAAGCCGAGACCAGTTTCATCAGGACCCAAACCAGTTAGTCTGTATGGCAATAGCAACAATGACGACGATGGTGGTGGTGGTGGCTTCTTAGAAAACGCCGCTGGCAACGTTTTTGGTGGAGATGGTTTATTCGGAGGTGGAGGCTCTAGCGACGACGGCCCTTTCGACGGAATCGGTGACGCGTTTGGAGACCTATTCGACGGCGACTCTTAATCAATTGTGATTGTAACTTAACATACCAGTATTTTATTAACGTACAAATAATATATAATTTAGTGTTAAGTTTATTTATTGTTACCAATAAAATACATTAATAAAACTGAGAATTTTAATGAAAATACTAAAGTGAATGAATCTGAACTCAACGTGAAAGTATAAATAATGAGATAAACAGATCTTTCTCTGCCCCTGTTGAACCGGTTTACTGTTGTGCATGTGAATTGGAGTGCTGGGCTTGTTCAGACGACAGGCGCACGCGCAGATTCGCGCCACAAAATCGAGGAAAATGTTTTTAGTGATATATTTATTCGTGGTATTTTGTCTACAAAATATACAAGGAGGTAAGATTATTCAATCACTAATTTATTTAAATTAAATTATTATTTTCATATACAACAATCCGATGATCAAATTCAAATCTAATTTGCATTCGTGAGTTATTAATTTTAACAGTAAAACTATCTTTATTGCAGCAACATTAGAAGATCATGTAAACAAAACAAAAGTTTCACCACAATACATAAATGGAATGGAAGTTCCAGACGATTTCTTGTTGATGATTGATCAGTTACGGAGTAACTCTTCACTGATGACGACTGCGCTGTCTAGACAGAACCAGGAAACTCAAAACGGGACCTCCTCAAACAACAGACGATGTGTCTGTGACAAGGGTATTTGTAAATGCTGTACTGGGTACTTCTTGGATTTGCTGAAGCAGAAGGCTTGCATGCGAGTGATGTACCACCCGGGAGACTTTGCTTTCGATGTGGCCATGTCGCTCAACAACAGGGTGCTCTATGAAAACTCTTTGTCAGGTGAGCTAACATTTATAGCATTTTACTAAGATAATTGTGTCGTTAAAAGTACAATGACTTGTTTAAATCTTTTTATTTTTCTTTTCCGAGAAATAGTTTTCTTGTAGAAATGATAATGACGATGGCAGTTTTTATTCATGCAAATCCTTTTTGTAATACTGAAGTGAATGCAATAAATTATCTGAAAAAAAAGCTGATAATGGCAACGAACCCAATTTTATAGAAACATTAAAATGTTACGGAATATATTTTAACAAATCTTGGGTAAATGACTCATGGAAGAAAACCCAATAACTCCTCTAGAAATTGCAGGGATTGGTACTTATGTCTTTTAACCAGAAAATCAGACTTCTACAAAGTAGAATTTTCTAGAAATTGTGTTATTGTGTAACCTAAGAAAAAAATATTTACATTTTCAGGAAAGAACCCCCGACCAATCTGCATAAGTCCACCAAGAATCAACAATTTAAAAGTCTGCGCAAAGTTCTACAATGTGTTCTTCCCAGGACGTAACTTTCACTTCTGTTTGGCAATGACAGGACAGTGGCGTTCGTTCGAACTCTTCAATTTCGCTTTTGACTGCCTCCGGTGAGTGAGAAGACTATTTATTGACTAAAGACATTAACCATACTTTCTACTTACTATGTAGCTATAAACTTCCGTGCACCGTGATTAAAATTCTGTGGTTATAAATCTTAAAATAACCCTTATGGATTACGAATTCTCTATTTTTAGGAAAACTTTACATTTCAATAGGTCGTATGTTACTTTGTTTCAATCAACCAATCAAATCCCTACCATACATAGTTTGCGATGCGTTGCGTTTTTTACTTACAATAATATTACGCAACTTTATAAGGGTTGGTAGAGGTGTACGTTATTCCCCTGATATCTATAAGTGCTACTTCTGTCTTACCCTTAAAAAAAAAACATTTTTTCACTCGACTCTTTCTCATAAATTGGTTCCAACTTCTCGTTTAAAATGTAAATGTACGGAACGCTGTGACTAACTCACAAATCTTTGATGTTTCTGTAAACGTACTTTCTTAATTTATTGCATGTAATGTACATTAATGATAAATAATACTTTGTCTGCAAATGACCGTTATTTAAAGAAATAATCATTAAGAGGGTCATTTACCTCGGAATCAATACGTGCCTATTAAAAAAAAGTTGAGGGTAGTTTTTGAGAATAAAACTGGCTTTTCCTAATTTACATAATAATATTTCAACTCTCCCCTAAAGCTTATATTGGAAGAAAGCACAAAAGCAGTTTTGATGTACATAATAAATAAGTGTTGAAAACAATGGAGATCATTTCGTAATTTAGGTAATAATATTTCAACCCTCCCCCAAAAGCTTATCTTGGAAGAAAGCACACAAGCAGTTTTGATGCACATATTTAGTGTTGAAAACAAGAAAGATATATCGAATCTTCGTGTGTTGTACTTCCGTCCGGAGTTTCAAAGTCGCCTATCTATTGGGCTGAGCGAAGGTCGCGCGTATACTTTTCCAATTCTCTTTATCTTTTGCCATCTCTGGCCGGCAAGGAAAGAGTCCAAATCGTCATGCCAACGTTTCTTAGGCCAGGCTCAGTGACGACGTCCAATAAAATAAACTATTCTACCCTCAGGATGGGAGCCAATGGGATAGCGATGGTGAAGCCGTACGACGATGTGGGAATCCCGATAGCAAGTCCACAAGGAGGAGTGGACGCGGTGGTGGATGCAGGAGAGGACGACATCGAAGACTATGACGAGAACGTTGTCAGATCGATACTGAGTCTGTTCGACCGGTGATGGGAAAATGGAGAAGATTCTGGTGTGAGTCAATGTGAATAGGAGAAGAGTTATTTATTAAATAATTTATTTTGTATATTTGTTTGCTTTCAACCTGCTGTAACTTGAAACGTATGACAGATTATTACGCGAAGCTACTAACGTTCGACAACTTTAGGTACTAGAGTTAGGTAACAATAAAATAAGACTGACAGTAGGCTGTCAGTCTCACATACAGTTTTATTTTTCTGTTAATTTTAGCTGTAAGTCATCCATAGTAAATAAATAAATAAGTAACTGGATATCGATTTTCAGACTACAGTGAAAATTTTGTAGACGATGATGGAAGCTTAAAGTTATTATTACTAACGCCCGGTTTCTGATTTGAGAAAAGTAGCAAATCTCAACTGATTATTCTCAAATACTTAAGTATGCGTTTTTAAAATCGAATTTCGTTTCTGAATTAAGATTTTTTAAACTCTAATCAAGACTGGAACGTGTTTGCATTGATCAGGAATACTCAAGTAAGTGATCAGTTGATTATGGTTTAACGAAATTCGATTTTAAAAGCGCATACTTAAGTATTTGAGAATAATCAGTTGAGATTTGCTACTTTTCTCAAATCAGAAACCGGGTGTTAGTCATCCTTAGAAGGACTTCGATATTCTAGACAGCAATTCTCTACCTCACGGCGGTGCTACTTTGACTTCATAAACTTCGTTGCTCTAGCTAGGGATATTGCGAAAACCCGAATAAATAGAAAATGGTGAAAAAAAATCTGCGAGCAACTTGGCGGTTGGTCACAGTTCTAACTAACCTATTTCAAACAATTTTTCACCATTTTCTAATTATCCGGGTTTTCGCGAAAATACGAATTATCCCAAAAATTATTAAAATTACGTAAATTACAGTCACGCTTCCGCTGTAGTCAAAACAAACCAAAATGGACGAAGTACCTGCTACGGTGCGACTGTGTGCGTGCGTAGATTTGTAATGTGACCACAATTTTCTTCCACAATTAGTATAACTAATTTATTATATAAACAATGTATTATAGTATAATATAATTGGGGTGTTTGGTGCTGTGCGTTAATTCCGGGACAAGTTGTAGAATCGGAGTAAAAGGTCATTATTTAGAAAAACTGTAGTATAGTTATCACGCAATACAAGGTTCCCTACAAAATGAGTAGATACGACAACTCCATCGCATTTGCTGCATGTGTTAGATAGGTAGGTGCTGAAGGCCACTATGACTACACATGGACTGATTATCATAGAGCACAGTTCGATTTCTGGTATTCAGACTACGTAAGTATATAGTTTGATTACAACTTAAATGTCGCTCGGCGATGTAATAAAATAGAAAATGCGGAACCTAGGCAAAGAATATCAAACGCTAGAGTAAACGAAAACATGAGATAGAAACGTTAGGTACTAATTTACTTCTAGATTTTTAAGTTAGGTACTTATTATGTATAGACTGTCCGATAGAGCAGACGCTTGCCGGAAGACGTGGCGTTGGAAGGCCTCCCACAAGGTGGACCAATGACCTGGTGAAGGCCGCAGGAATCCGCTGGATGCGAGAAGCACAGAACCGGTCCAAGTGGCGGTGCTCGGGGGAGGCCTTTGTCGAGTCTTGGACGTCTTTCGGCTAAAATGATGAGGATGATGATGATGATAGAGTTAAAGCATAATTTTGGTGGCATAAATGTTTAATGTAAAACCCTTAAATACCGTAGGAACAGCTGCTGGTGGCTGAAGTTAGAACAGACAAGTACTTAGTAGCTACGGATGAGAAGTGAGCTACAAGAGGAGCTCTATTTTTAATTTTAAAAATTAGATACCATTCTATTTATTAGCATTATTTATCATTTTTCTACATTTATATCTAAGTATAATTTTATGGTGAATATAATATAGAGTCTATACATAAAACATAACATCACGCCTCTAATCGCCGAAGGGTTAGGCAGGCATGTAGGTACCTATAGTAACACCCACATTTTGCCAGATATGTGTAAGTCCCATGCAATCGGAGGTGAGCGTATTGCAATCACTTTAGTCTCTGGGCTCACAGGCTGCTACTGAGAAATTCCAGATAGAAAAATCCAATAACACTTTGCTCTACCCAGGAATTGAACCCATCTATCTATTCCTGTACGAAAATATACGATGACTATAATATTATGTTAACTATTATATAACTGTATCTGTAGTGTGAATGCAGTCAGGCAATTGAACTATAGACATCTAGCGGTGTGCATATGAAACTTTCTCATGACTTGGTTAGGTGTCCGTGTCATTATCAAAAGAATCAAAGAATGGCAATGACTCTTGGGAAATATCCTTAAACTTATATTTATCATTGAGGAGTTTGTTACTTGGCCGTGTAGGTTAGTCTTGAAGAGACGCAACCTGAAAGACGACCCACTGGCCTTGACTTTTCATGAGAATAACACTATGCTCATATCCAACTTGAATCCAACCATCATTCACTATCGTTCAAGAATAGTAGGTACTTAGGTAAGATCTAGCAATGCAGTATAAACGAGTTGGGGTAACTATAGTTGCCTACCCCTACTCGTTTAGACTCTATTGGTATCTTTCTGTCTACCCCCAAAGAGCAACGACCGTAAAATTATACTCAGGCAGGTACGTTTATAAAAAGATATGATGTCTAGGTAGGTACCTACCTATTATAAAGAAAGTATCTACTCATAGCTTTAGCTTTCAGCAACTGTCTAGCCTGACAGATCGGCATCTGATCAAAGGTCAGCATAGCTTGTATAAGTCGCGGTATTAGACACACTTACAAGAGCATTTGTCATGCGCATCATTACTCATTTTCACATTAATGAACATGCGTGAAAATATATACGTGAAAATACTTAGCCATTATCCGAACAGTGGTGGTATCGCATCGATCCGATGCGCAGGAGTTTCTCTCTAGAAAGTCCCGCAAGTCAGTCGCTCGCGCATCGCATACCTTGCATACAAATACTGAGTTACCTTTGGAAGTATCGACATAGGGTATCGGAAACCGATCATTTGAAATTGGTCCCTAGAGCTGTGGAGTTGAACGAACTTCAGTCAAAATGAAAACGAAAATGTTTGCGCTGTTTGTTGTACTGTGTTTTGTTGAATTTAGCTCAGGTATGTGCACTTTTTTTTCTTAATTTATTCGTTTTCAGGCATGAGTGAATTAAGTTTGAATCTTATGAATGCCTCTGTCGTGCAGTTTCCTATTAGCATTATATTGAGACAGAATTTACATAGCGTTACGGTAGTTAACTCAATTGTGTTACTATGTTAGTGGACGATTTAATCCTACTAAATGATCAATTAGACAAAAATGTTTGCGGCTAGTTTCTAATCACTTTTTTTCTCTTACATTTTTAGGCGATGCATCTAGAGATATTCGGCATTTCAACAATAAAGAGGACAATTCAATGGATGTGACTGACTTTTCTATCTATTATGATATAGACTCGAACACGGTGAGTGGTAACGCTTAACGCATAAGAAGGATCTTATGCGTTTTTTAGGTAGATAAGCCGGCAATCGATTATCACTATGCTTGTGACAAGAACCTACATATCTAGTAATAAAAAATGCCTAGCAATGACATAATAATATATTTATTATAATATATTAGTCATTACTGTATACTTGCCTCCTACCTATGTGCCAGGCAGAAGGTCGAATAATAACGCATAGCAAAGCAAAATCTCATATTCCAAATAATACCTAGGTACCTACAATTTCTTTTGTTTTAACTTTATACTAATACTAGCTTCTGCCCGCGGCTTCGCCCCCTTGGTATGTCGATTCCATCTATCTTGCCAAATTTTATCGAAATCCGTTCAGTGGGGTTAGGCGTGAAAGGGTAACATACAGACAGACAGACAGACCGATAGACAGACAGACTTACTTTCGAATTTATAATATTAGTATGGATAGCATTAGAAAGGTTTTGTTCTCTGTGCTTTACCTACTTAACGATCGTCTTGCTAACTTTACGAAATATCTTCTTATTTTCCAGACAATAAGAAAGATGATGCCCCGTCCCTGGTACCAGCCTGGCTGGAGACTACGGCTGCCGTTCAGAGGCGGGAAGTGCGATTGTGACGGACTCAAGTGTAACTGTTGTTCAGGAATGCGGATCCCAGCGTTTAACTTTGATAGACAAAGTACGTATGAACACTATTCCATTTCCGAGCATACTAATAAAAATAGTGTCTTTGAAAAAGATGCAACGCGCTGCCGCGTCTGCTTTGCGTCGCCTACTAAAAATGTTATGCGTCTAACCTGAACCTACCTAATGACTTCAGATACCTACTTATACGATAGGTACACACCTCTGCCTTCCCAGTTATGATCCAGCCTGTCCCATCTTGCTGTCCTCCCCATAGCGACGCCCTAAGCCGAGGTTCGTACCCCACAGGGGGCGCCTTCAGCGAGCAGTCGCCAAGATTATAATAAAATTTAGTATTATGTCCTGGCTGGAGGTTTTAAGTTAGCATAAGGCAGCCACAGGATAGACTTCCGAGGTCAACTACGAGATGCCATAAAAAACACCTCTGCCTTACGCTTCAAGTGTGTAGTGATAAAGAACCTTACCTTATTAAAAATAACTTTGTTTTTTTACAGCCTGTGCCGAGCTGACTTTTGATCCCACAGAAGGATATTTGAACCTAGATGTAAAAATGAACAACGAGAGCATTTACCACAAATCTTATTCAGGTACCTAAAGATATTGAATTAATTTGTATTACCTACTGAACAAGGAGCCCCAGAAAAAAAACGGTCCCAAATTAAATCACAAAAGTTCTTACAAGGTCCTAAGATCGTCTTATTTATTTTCTCATAACGATTGGCCTCATGAAGAACGAAAAGATAATAGAAACTTGAACAATTTCTTTATTTCTAGCAAGCAACCCTCCGCCATTCTGCATACCCATCCCGATTCCGTACGTGCCCATCACTATTCTGGACATGTGCATCAGACTATTCGACATCACTATCGACTTCACCAAGATGCACGTCTGCATGGATTGGGACACTAGAGTTGACAAAGCTCCAGTTCTGGTAAGCTGAAAATAAACATCATGTTAGGTACATAGGTTTGAAGCGTTCTATAGATGTCTAAATAACTACCGGCAAGTTCGATACATGGGACATAGAATACAACAAGCTCTGTTCATGCCCTGCCAAAAAAATGACAGCGCGATGTTTGTGGTACATAGTAGGGCTTACAAAAAAAATCTGGAACGATTTGGTTTTGTTTTAGTCGATTGTTTCTACTGTTTTATTGCCTGATAGAAAAAAGTTTTCTTATCAATTACATCACTTAATTAGTCTAGTATAATAATAATAATTACAATGACTCCTCATCCCAGGCTTACTTTCATCGTACAAAATTACCTGGTTGGAAAATCAACAATTTATTATTTCAATTTCAGATCCTTCACTTCGACTGCATGAACTTGGGTCTCGGTGGAATAAGTTTGACAAAGCCAAACACAAATCAAATTACAGGAGGAAGTGAACCCAACGAGCCACCACAACTCAATGGAGATGTTTACGATCCGGTTACGGAAAATGCCAGTGTAACCACGCAACATTCTGTATTTAATATTAGTGTTAAATATATTTAATAATTTATTATAAATACTTTTTTATTTCTTCCACAAAAAGAAGGGCCTCCTCTTATCTTTGGCCTCATTCCGTCTTCTTTAGCCCTTTTCTTTTTGGTGAAAAGTAAAATTATGATGGGTTAATGAAATAATAGGTAATCAAGACTGACAATCATGTCTTAGACGCCGTGCCGCAGAACAAATCCATAAATCAAATAATTTATTTGCTTGAATATGAGTAAGTACACATGGCTACTACACATCAAGCTATACATTTCCTGTTTCCAGTTTAATAAACAGCCACTACTTTTTTTGTCAGTAGCTTATTTCAAATCGACTAAACAGTGCGAATTCATTGCAAAAGCGCTACACTATGGTTGACAAGACGTAAAGATGACTTTGACAAGTTTGACATTTGATTGATAGAAAAAAATTGAAGCAAGCAGGGAGGTGTGGAAACCGAAAAGTTGAGGGTTCTAACTTATTTTTATGTATTTCTATTTGTAAATGTAGCAAGTCTTCCCCAAATTTAATGGTAATTTAGTCTTCCTTTACCTTAGATTCTGAAGTGCACTTTAAATGGGCGATAATGATGATTATTATGATGGTGACGGGTTAGTACTGTTCGCATGGTATATAGTGTTATGGTATTAATTTTACTTATCTCCTGTAGATATTATTGATTAATCCTTGTAGTTTGTGTTACGGACTGTTGTCGGCGTAGTTTATTTGGTATTTTCTGCTTGAGTAGTGGCTGAAATGTGATTTTGTACCGGCTTTTATTTGACACTTCTTATCTTCGAGTTGTATGTGCATCGCGAGAGCTCTTTAATCGCTTGTAATGAAAACATGTAATGCTCTTGTATATAAATCGATGGTCATCTTGCTCATCTTTCTGTAGATTTTGTTTGACACAATCTCACAATTTAGACCATGACTGTTTGTAGACTATTTCATTGATGTTTCACTACCTACTTATGTAGTTGACTATTACATTGAGAATAATGTCCAATCAAAGTATCTATCAGTGAAGTAATTGGTCGGTGGGTCGTAATTTGACATAAAACACAATAGCCAGGTTTGTAGTTGTGTTAAAATTCTTTAGAAGCAAAAAAAAGTAAAAAGCAAATAAATTAAGTTCATACAGTATCAACCACTGTTAGTATTTTGTGATAGTATGTATGTTAGCATTTTGGTCTTCATACTAAAAGTCAATAGTATACTTCAACATCTACTTTTATTATGAATATAAAAGTGAGTTTGCTTGTTTTTCTTTTACGGAGAGAAATTATACTTACAGAAATAATTTATTATTCAATGTTTTTACTAAAAAATATTTAAAATTGTAAACAGTATGTATCAACATTTAATAAAGGGAATAATAATCCAATGTAACATGACAGGCAAGCAGGCTACATTTTACATTCAACTAATAAAGTACTACGTAAGCTAATAAAGTAATAAACTTAATAAAAAGTACAGTCATTAACCAACAATTAACATTAATTAAGGCCCAGACTCCACTAAAGCGCAGATGTGCGAAGCGGAGAGGAGAGGATATGCAGATAACAGCTAGAGTGTATCAAACGAAGCTGTGTGGAGATAATACGCACTAGCTAGACCGGAGCAGACATGTGAACTGGCTAGAGCAGACGAGCGGATTGTGGGATGCTGGGGAACTAGAGGTACAGCTCACATCTAGTCTCGTGTTTACTGCGCGCCGTTGCCAGCTTGACAGGGACAGCTCGCATATCTGTTTTATTTGCACTAAGCAAATATGACATTTATTCTCCCCTCTGCCAAACCATATCCACTGATGCTAAGACAAGATTTAAGATAAATAACGAAATCCTATTGGTTGTTTCCAACACATCTCCTCTCTGCTCGTATCTTGTCTCCGCTTGGTGGAGACTAGGCCTAACTGTGTACATTCAACTTAATTCTCAGCAAATGTTACATTAAAAAACATTTTCTATAAGTATATCTACTAAAACATCTTCAATATAGGAGAATGGATTCCTTGGGGGCAACACCCGAGGTCATCTACAACTGGGTTGATATCACATCAGACTTCTTCAGTCATATTCAAGGTAAATATTGGACATACTGTTTATTTTCTACCGCCTCATTGGTCTAGTGGTTGGAAGCGCTACTGCTGAGCATGAGATCCTGGGTTGGATTCCCAGGTGGGGTAATAATTCCATTAGGAATGTCTCAGTAGCATCCCGGAGTCTGGATTTGTGCCTGGTTGATGGCAATAGTCTCGTCTCTTATTAAATGGGACTTAAACATAACTGATGAAATGTGGTTGTGGCTACTACAGTATCCTCTGCCTAACCCTTTGTAGAACTAAGATTGTATGGTTTGTTTCAAAAGTATCTGATGAAAATGTAAACAAATGGATCAGAAAACATACTTGTGGATGCCAATTACAATCACTTTTTGTTGACACGGTATACTTTTCAGTACCTAAGTATAATAAAGTAAGGGCGACCTTTTTAAAAATGTTAAATTGCAATAATCATAACAGAACATCTTTTCAAAAATGTCTTGCGTTGATGCAAAAAACTAGCATAGGTAATATTTTTTTCTTAATTTTAATGAAAACATAAATTATAATTATAGTAGATTCATTTTACTGTTTGTTGAAATCATAGATCACACTTATGTATAAGCACTTGAGTGAGATACCCGAGATACAGGTTTATTCCTAGTTCAGTACCTCTAGTTTAAGGCCCTAATTTGTGAAATATTTATGTAAATCAATTATTTCAATAAACAATTCAAATGATGTAGTGCATAAGAATTTATCCTGAGCAGGTTTATTTACACTTTCATTAAATACTTTTAGAACCATCAGTAGCAAGCTACCTATTTAATAACATTTTGGTGTAATATCAAGATAATTAATTCTGGTAAGGTAATTTCTGTAAAACCCTGAAATATTTTAGATCTTGAACTTGGCGAGTTACTTCACGATGGCCACTTATTTGGTCTCTTTGAGGCCATGTCGGCCATCGAGATGATGGACCCCAAAATGGATGCAGGCATGCTTTGCAACCGAGGGAATCCTAAACCAATGAACTTCCAGCAAGCTGTTGCTGTAAGTATTGTTTATATTTAAGTATTGTTTTTATATGATATTGAGATTTTACCACATTTGGTGCATAGTAATTTGAACAGTGGTCCCCAAACTAGGCAGCGCCTGTCTTTTGGATTAGTTATAATATTCTACATAGAATACAGGCCTAGTCCTCTTTTACGTAAAATATTTTTGTACTTTCACAGACTGGAAATTTAAAAATTGATGATCTTGAGCCAGCAGAGCTAATAGGCATCATTGATGCCACAATGGCTTGCATAGTCTCCTGGCTGGAAGGCCACTCACTAGCTCAGACTGTATTCACAAACCTCTATCTACATCAACCTCATTCTATTGTAAATAAGACTTTGAAGGCATACTGTATTGCTATCTACAAACTGCTGGATTGTATCAGGGATTGTATTAACAAGTAAGTTGATTTTATTGTTCATTTGTGGCCTGAACTGAAACAAGCAAAGTTAAAAGATTAAAAAACCTTCATGTTAGTTCTTTTTCATTAAATTGTTAGATCGACAGTGGACAAGGGAGAGGCAAAAAAATAAAAAAAATCTTGCACTGTAAAATAAAATACCAAGAGTGAATAATTGGTTTAGTTAGGGTATCGCTAACTACTATAACTAAACAACATTACATACCATTCGCTTTACTTATAACTTCTACCCAATACCTTAATTACAGTCTCAGATTGGTTTCATAATAACATCTTACCAAAATATCCCCCACATTCCCAGGGCCCAAGTATTTGAAGAGGAAGACTTCCAACCAATGGGTTACGGTTATCGTCTGGGCTCGAACCCGCAGTCAGGTAACACGTATGACGCACGTCTCGAGGTCAGTGAGCAGAAGTGCGTGTTAATGCTCAGGGAACAAGAGGAGGAACTCAATAAGAAAGCTCGGAGTTGTGATGATGAGGTGATGGTATAAAATTTATATATTTTATAAATATTAAATAGATTGCAGATATTATTATAGTCTGGCAAACGAAAGTTGATCCTGAAAATACGCGCGAAATTTAAAAAAACAAGACTGTTTATCCCTGTACATAGTGCGATATGACGTGTTGATACTTGAATTTTTATTTTATTTAAATGAAATTAAGTTTCAATTATGAACACGTGTTCTTGCACTATGTGCAGGGATAAACAGTCTTGTTTTTTTTTAATTTCGCGCGTGTTTTCAGGTTCAACTTTCGTTTGCCAGACTAAGTAACTATTAGCCTAGCTAAAAGTAGCTTATTGTCTCTAGAACAGATTACCATGTAGCAGAACCATAAAAAAAAATGGCTTAGCAAAATATTATTAAGAAAGCCATTTTAGGGCCCTAATTATGATCTCAGACTGAAGATATTAAGGCTGCCCATTTTATACTTTGATATTTTTGTTGTGTGCAATAAAGTATATACATATAAATAAATATTACTAAACTTATGTACGATGGCTACTAAATTTGTTGATAACTTGGTCATTGGTCTTCTTAGTTCGATTTCTTAGATTGTCTTAGTTTTAAATTATAAGCAACATAACTATTGTCGACTTAATAATTTTTCTATGTTAATTAATTGATGCAATTGGTGTTGTACAGTTTTAATTAACTACATATAAATAAATAAAAACATGAGCATACAAGTGACCCATAAAACTGCAAATATTTTGCGGGTTGCAGTTTTTTTTGCTATAAGGCGACGGAATAATCTTTTGCATCCTCTATCTATAAACAATCTCTTAGTTGCCTTCAATGCAAATGGACCAAAAAAAAATCCATAGGATATAAGCCTACATTATATTATTATGTTTTAATGATTGAAATAACGTGTCTTGTCTTCAGGACAATCTATGGGCCGCCCTGCAAGCCCGCATCAGGTTCACGAGAATGTTCTTCCAAGCGCTCCTCATGATTACCAAGAGGGATTCCCAATCTGGAGCCGATTGCGTCGCTCTGCTCAACGGCTGCACCGAGATGATGAAGGTTATTATCAAGACCGCGGGGAAAGGCACACAGCCTGTCGAGAATTGTGAGTTGTATGATAAAGCTGTTATTTTAACTTCAACGTTAAAAATATTTTAATTTAATTTTGTCTCAAGTCTCAAATATTACGTACGTTATTAATGTTTGCATGACCTATGTAAGGTATATTACACAAAAATAACCCATTTTATTAGCAAATAATCCTTACTAATATTATAAATGCGAAAGTTACTGTCTGTCTGTCTGTCGCGCTTTCACGCTAAAACTACTGAACCGATTTAAGTGAAATTTTTAACCTCCATTGACAACTTAACCAGTCTTACCAAGGGGTATTGTTTTACCCAGTAACTGGGTTGTAGAGGTAAGACAGGCAGTCGCTTCATTTAAAATACTGGTATCCAGCTGCATCTGGTTAGACTGGAAGCTGACCCTAACACAGTTGGGAAGAGCCTAATCATATTGATTTTGACAACAAAAGCAGTCACATCAACAATATTTGAACCAAACACAATCATGTTTATTGAATGAGGGTCTGTATTGTTGATTAATTTAAATAAAATATATTTGTTTTATAAAATGTATGACCATAACAGAGGTTTTATTATCCAAAGCAAGTGACTACCATAATTGTCTACCTTTTTTGATAAATTTTATTGTTTCGTGAAAACTTAACAACAATTGGGAAACTCTTCTATTTTGGCAATGATTTTTTAATAATAATTTTTGGGAAGGAAACCTTTATAAGTTAATTTGCCATTCCAGCCGACTCCCCAAACCCAATGGGGTTCGAGCCGATGATCAACCAGCGCCTGCTCCCGCCCACGTTCCCGCGCTACACTCGCATCAAGCACCGCGCCGAGGCGCTGCATTACTTCGACGAGCTGGTGGGCAGGCTGCGACACGCCTGGAAGATTACCTCCTGCACCAACTTCCACACTGCGCTGGTAATGTATATAACATTGTTCAACGTTCCCGTCCGCGTACTGCATAGAATAAGGGTCAGCTCAGACCGCGACGTGAAGCGACGCGACGCTGCGCGCACTTTTTTAACAATTATCGAACTTATTTTCTTCACGTAAAGGTATAATTTCAGTGCGAGGGTTGACACGTGTCAGAGTACGCTGAGATGCGCGGTGCTGCGCAGCGCGTGTACCGTATTGTGTAGTAAATAAGTTCGATATTGTATCGGATCATAAAAAAATGCGCGTCGCCTTGCGTGTTCGGTGTTCGGTGTGAACTGACCCAAGCCTCTTCTATGTACAATTTTTGTGATTTGTAGCTGGCAACAAATGGAATCTCTTGGTAAATTCTCCAGTATACCTGACATCAATAAGTGTCAGAAAACGTGACTAAAGGATTGTCAAAAATATAGGATGCCGATTGTTTTTCGTGGTCTATTTTGCCAGTTGAAGCAATTTTTCCAACACCTTACATCCATTAATTTTATCATTCCACGAGTTTGTTAATTTTAAGCAGCCATCTGAATGAAAGTCTGATTAGAAAAAAAATCAGCGGGCAGTCTTTGGGCAGTCCCAAAGACTGCCCGCTGATTTTTTTCCGATAGAAGTGAAAACTAAGTGACAATGCGTAACCTCATCGTAATTCAAATGGTAGACGGTAGATGGCGCTAAAAACATTTCTTCCAGCGTGACGGTGACGATGACGCGAGTTCCATGATTTTTGTTCACCCAAAAAGTGCTCAATGCGCCTAAAGAAGTTTTCACTTCAAAAAAAGAACTACTTACACATAATTTAAGTTATAATATTAATAAACTTTTCAGGACTTCTTCATGGAGTTCAGTCGGCAGCGCGCCTGCATCCTGTCGCGCTCGGCGCTGCAGCTGCTGTACCTGAGCCCGTCGCCGGCCGGCGCGGCCAGCGCGGCGGGCCCGCAGCCCTTCGCGGACATCCTGCGCGACTCCGTCAAGAACTTCGTGAACCCGCCCGCGCTCACGCCCAAGTCCCCCATGCTCTCTACGCCGCAAGTAAGTTGGTTTTAGAGTAAGCCGAGCTTTTAGGCTTGTTTAGCGGAACTGCGAAAGCTTCAGGGTAGCCCGCGTAATTCAAATTTTGTTGTACTTAAGTTAATTGTTACCGACACTGTTATTAAATATATTGATTGCCTTGTTATAGGCGCGAGAGTTCGTGGAGAACTTCTTGGCTCGTTGCGTGCGTCCGTTCGCGGTGTTGTTACAAGTGTGCGGACACAACCGCGCGCGGCAGCGGGACAAGCTCGCCTTACTGTTGGACGAGTTCGCCGCCCTACAGGAAGAGGTAATGAGTTGCTCGTAGTTGCGACCAACTAGGCTAATGATCTATGTTGTTGTTGCATGTGTTGCAAGTTCGCGTCCTTATGTTAAAATATGCATAGTATTTTCTCAAATATATTTTAATTGTTGTTCCATTTGCATTCAAATCAATTACTTCTGAAAATCAGTATTTATTTAATACAGGGCGACTGCTTCTTGTCTTCCGAAAATCCAGAACAAAAATTTGCAATATTTTGTCGAGCTATGCGAACAATAGGGAATATGCATGTGATTCAAATATGGGTCAAACATTTTTTTTTATAAACTATATTACTTCAGAATTATGCCTCCATCAATATTTTTTAATAAAATTTCTTTTTGAGCGAGAAATTAATTTTTAAAAAGTCCCAAAAAACCGTGGATAAATACTTGAAAAGCTAAGAGCGGATGTGACGTAACAATCCGGGATAACAATCAAAATGTCAATGTCAAGTCAATCAACAGTGTCAAGTCAATGTCAAACGCTCATACAAAAAGGAGTGTTTGACATTGACTTGACAGTTGCTTGTTTGTTTTCACGGTCTGTGACGTCACCACACCAAGCGCGCCAAATGGAGGGCGTTTAAATAGCCCGGATCGGTTGGATATTTTTAAACTTTTTTTTAAGTACTTTAAATTACTTTTTTGCCGTCGATTTTTTTAAACTATTATTTGACGATGTAAACTATCGAATAAAAATATTAAAAAAATACATGCATATTCCCTATTCGTTATTTCTCGATTTCTCTGTTGGTCCCGTTGTAAAACTGGTTCATATGATGCGTACAATTACCCCTTTTGAGGTTTTTAGTTATTTCAATTATACCTATGTATGTAGGCGGGATTAGGTAGACACCTGCATGAAAGACTGGTTCTTAGTCGACCTGCATCGATTGAAATGGAAAGTGATCTTTGCCCTGCAGTGGAGCAATAATAATCTCTTAATAATAATAATGTATGTAGGCGGAGAGTGTGGACGCGGTAGTGAGCGGTGCGGCCGGCACAGGCCCTCGCGCGTGCTTCGGGACGTGGGTCTTGTACCATGTGTTACGGGTCATGATCGCGTACCTCTTGTCCGGATTGGAGCTTGAGCTGTACAGCGTACACGAATACCATTATATTTTCTGGTGAGTTGGACTTTTATCTGTTCAGAAATACAAGACCACACATCACCACATGTGACACACACATCGTCACTACTATATATTTCTGGCCACCCATTCTGGCATAAAGGTGAGACATAATCAGTCTTATTACAGAATGCCTAACATTAATATCAAGCCTTAATATCGAGACAGTTATTGTACTTTGAACTTTAATCCAATGCTTCATAAATTCGAAAAAAAAATCTGCTCAACAACGTAAACAACGCAATGAATGTTGTTGAACTGTCAAAATGAAACAGATTTTTTATCGAACTTATGAAGCAATGGATTAGCAATCTGTTTCAAAACGAATCAGATTGTGATTGATCGTGTATTACGCAATTAGGATGCTGTTATTTTAGAATATTTCCGTCAAATAACGAACCCCATTTTTTGCCACACTTTCTCTATATCACCAAAATTAACAGCCCTATTATAATTATTCCAGGTATCTCTACGAGTTCCTATACGGCTGGCTAGTATCAGCCTTAGGCCGTGCTGAGAACTTGGCAGGTGACGCAGCGAGGCGAGACAGTCGGGATTCTCGCAAACAACGCAAGAGCAAGAAGAGGGTCCGACCGTATGCAAGAGAGGGACTGCTGTGCAATGTGATGCAGAATATGTGCGGAGGGTATTACAAGGTAGTCTCATTTAACCGGTAAACATTGTTAAATAACTTTGTTAAATAACTAATTAGCAAACTTTGTTAAATAACTAATTAGTTAATTAGTTGCGTGCTCTCCGGCCAGTTGTTTAGAGGCTTAAATAAGACATCTATAGATAGTCTTATTTAAAATTGCGCAAATAAATAAATACATGTTTATTGAATTTAATTAATTTTGCGCCCCTCATCTGCCTTTGCACACACAGGCGTAGTACGTTTAAATTTTTAAATACGCAATAATGTCAAATTTATCGCTGTGGACTTCAGTAGTGGCGCGGACTCTAAAGCCTAGTTTGTAAAAGAAAAAGCTATCCTATTCAAAATTGACACTTTGTCACGATCCACCTAAAGGTTTGTTACAGACCAACAAAGTTTATTTTCAGAGTGACAACAGTTTCGTTTCAGATCCTCAAAACTTTTGTTTCGGCCCAACAACCGTTCAGTTTCGGCCCATCAACAGTTAGTTTGTTTCAGTCCCTCAACGTAAAAATCATTATGTTAAGTTATAATTGGGTAAACATCGTGAGGAAACCGGCATGTCCTAGAACCAAAAATTCGAAGACATGTGACATCTACCAACCCGCACTGGGCCCGTGTTGTGGATTACGGCCCACTCCCTCTCACAGAGAGGAGGCCTGTGTCCCAGCAGTGGGTACACTATAGGCTGATTATGTATAATTGGGTTGTCTGCATAACTTACCGAGTATTAGCTGATGAATATCTTGCGATCAGACTATCTAAAAATCTTTCAGGCCCTCGTCGCCTTCAAGCTACAAGGCAAGATCCGCCAGCCGCAGTCGGAGTTCGACAACGAGGCAGTTCGCTACAAGCACCGGTTCGCGCCTCTCTCGGTGCTGACCCCGCCGCAGGTGCACTACCACGAGTTCTGCGAGATGACGCAGCCGCTTCAGTGAGTAAACTACTGTCTATTCTTAAATTAAGGTCGCTTTTCGTGTCTGTATGTGTGACCGCGTTGTTCTTCTAAAATGCGCAACGGATTTTAAAGCTTCAGCCTTATTTAGAGAATTTGTTCCGGAACGTTTGTGTGCATAAAACATTGTTCAAATTACATGTAATAAAGAAATCTAGATGTTTAGTCAAGTCGATCAGGTTTTGTCAAATACCGTGCGATACAAGGGTGGGTCGCTAGTTAAATTTTTACTACCCTTTATGTGCCTTATTGAGTGCCTTTCAGCTGCATTCGGTTAAACTGGAAGCCGATCCCAACATAGTTGGGAACAGGCTCATACATTTTACGTTTGTTCACAATAGTGAACAAACGTAAAATGTATGGAGATGCGATTTTGTTCGCGTTTTAGGGTTGGTCCCATTGTTAATAAAGATGAGTTCAATGACTCCATAAGAGATTTTCAGCTATTTTATATTTCAGTTACACCTTCAACCTTGTATGTAACCTTCTTTGTACCTTTTGTGTATTAGTGTAGGGTAGCTTTTATCTCTTTTCAAATTTACTTACAGATACGAGAACCCTGTGATACTGTATCTGGGTGGATGCAAACACTTCCAGCAGGCTCGATCTTTACTTGAAACCATCACAACCCCGGATCAGGAGGTCAGCAGTCACAATTTGGATCTTTTAAACAATGATTTATGCATAGAAGTTGTTTCAACGAACTGTTGAATTCTCGGCTATGTAAAGTGTGACAAACACGCCAGCTAGCTAAGGTTTTTGAATGGAGAATAATAGATCAAAAGAGTGCCTAGTACGAATTTTATACCGACTCGATCGTTAACGTAAATTTCAATTTAATTTGCATTGAAACTAAAGATAATTCTAAACAAAGTGAACTTTAATGCGATCGTGTAAGTATAAAAATTCCCTCAGTCCGAAACTCATCCTATGTAATTTTCACGTGAACCTAATCTACTACCAAAATATTATATTATTATTTTAAGTTTAGTTCGAGTGTTGAGCGGGCATACTAATGCATCGCAAAGTCCTTATTTAATTTATCATAAATCGCGCTTTATACCATTCAGTTCCGACAATGTTAGCTTAGGTTTGTATGGGCGGCACACCCACGTCCGCCACAGATAAAAACACTGTAGTTTTGAAGACATTACAGAAGTAATGCCTTGGCCTGATTAAAAGAAGAACCTTTTAATCAGGCCAAGGCGCATCAAAATCTATCGCGGGGTTCCGATAATGTTAAGTTAGGTATAATTAAATAACCGTGTTCTTTTATTTCAGGTTCAAGATCTTCTGAAGGTAGCCAAAACGAACTTCGTAGTGTTAAAATTATTAGCTGGAGGACACAAGAGGGACTCGACAGTCCCCCCGGAATTTGACTTCTCAGTACATAGACATTTTCCTATTATCAAACTAGTGTAGTTTTAGACATGTTTTATAACAGGAGATTTATTTCAAGAGTTGATAATTGTGACCTAGATTATGAACAAAGCAGCTATCAAGTTGACTCGGAGGTAGATGTCTGGCAAGTCCCTTGGTCAGTAATATTACTATTTATATCGATGGTATAGGATATTGTCTACTCATTCTATCACTGGATAAAAATATGAATGGACAGTTTTTTAGGTATGTACGTTTGAAAATTCGTCAATATTTCTTTACAGAATTTACAAAATAATGTATAGTTGAGTGCAATTAGACCGAAAATACTCTAACAGTAGACGGAAGTTTATAGTGGTCGGATTTTTAAGGGACTTGTTTTTAGAGTACCTAGAGGTGAGGAGAACAAAATTAAAAAAAAATACTATTTTTTCCTCATGCTGTTCTGACAGACTTTTATTTCGACAAATCATGAATCAAGGCAGAATAGTGTGACCAACGAAAACGATAGATAGACGATAGACAAGCAGACAGAGGAAATAAATGGTGGATTATTTCCTCTGTCTGCTTGTCTATCGTTTTCGAAGCCTTCTGATTGTTACGTTTTTTTAAACTAGAATTTCATTCATGATAATAATAAAAGCAAATTCGAAAATTTGTAGAAAAAAAAAAACTGGGGGTGTCTTACAAGTGGGAGATGAAAAAGGTCATGGTCAATGTCAAGGTCATCCACTAATTTGTAGATAAACCGTAAACTCTGTTGAGAAACACTGGATTTTTCGAAACAAAATAATTTTATTGAATTGACGCTAACTGAACACGGTTTTGTTGGACATGTACTGTGTACTTGAAAACACTGAAAGGGAAATAAGCTATTACGCGATAACACAAATTACACGTAACTCAAAAACGACGAATTACGGAGAAAAAAGTCATCAACGTCTAATTTTGTTAACTATTTTATTTTTTTCTTTTTAAAAAAGTCCCATAAAAATCCGTCCACTCCAAACTTGTTTTTTTGTTTAAATCAAAAAAGGCAATAGCGCTCGACTAGTATAAAAGTCACGTATCTTCTAGCTTAAACAGTGTATTCTTGAAGTCTATTAAGTTAAAGTAAGGAGATGTTTTTACGCGCTATAGTTTATTTATCAGAATATTTTATTGAAGTACAGATTATGCTATGAACCCCGATAATGCAACGTTATGTAAATTTTTTGTATTTGTTTTATTGTAATTATTATCGTGTGTATAGACGGAAATGTAAAATCAAGATGATTTTTAAATGTGCAATAAAAATCATTAAAATATCAAAGGTTTTTTATTTTTCTCTCTGCGTAATTGTCATACTTCTCAAGCCTTCGCTGTCCGTTTCTACCACTTGCTCGAAAAACACATTTTTAGCGTAATTAGACAAAGGTCACGGTCAAGGTCAATTGAGGTCATCCAAGAATCTTTAAACAAACATCCCAGGGATGTTCCATAAGGGGGAAACGAATTTCATTATTTTTTACCTTGAGACGTCTAGTTTTTCAGATATTTGCGAAAAACTAAAAAATCCAGGATATCCTTGTATGGACGCAAATTACGATTTTCGCAAACTCCAGGTGAACCTCCTTACATTTTTCATGGGTCACTAATCAAATGAAAAGTACTAGGCTGTCATAAAGTCAAGGGGGCCACCAATCTAACAGGACAATCAAAAACAATAAAAAAAATCAGGTACAAACCCGAGACAGTGGTCAAAATAAAACACATTAAATATCAAAGCATTTACTTATATATTTTCAACGCGATTTCACAAATTTAAATGTAGTTTAAAACAGTGTCAGATAATGATGTTTTAATCAATTCATTGAGTATTCATTGCACGACTATTTAAATAATTATTGGTTATCTTCCTCATCGGTATCTGCATCTGAAACGTCTGTGTAGCAGTCGGTCTCCACGGCTTTCACCCTCAGGAAGTCGCTGGATTGTGGACCTGTAATCAAAGTATTGGGGTTGATTGTAATATTCTGTAGCTACAAATGAAGGCGTCTGACGATTTTCAACCAAAAATTGTTCTTCGTTTATTTGGCTTTGTATTGCTGTTTTTATGACAATAAAATGAGTTCTTGGAACGAAGTTCTTTTACGCGGCTTGCGGTAGGAGTAAACTGGAAGAAATCCTCACGTAACGAAAACTTGCACTATGTACCCTTTCTCTCCCTCTATCTCTTTCTCGAGAGCGTGAATATTGAGAAAATGAAAATCTAAGATGGTGGCTGAGAAAATTTTCAATTTCTTCGTCATGGGCTTTGCAACATTTTCGAGGGCGCTAAAGTCAATAGTGGGGACAAAATCTAAATCCAAGATGGATGTGATGAGAGGCTGAAGCGGTTTTTGAAAGCCTAATTATTAGCAAATATAACTAATCAAATAGCTCGAGAAGATAAAATCTGAGAGCAAGTTAATTTGGCTTTAGAAAACCGGGGTAAGCTTTACGTTGTATGGCAGAATTGGCAGAGCTCATAATACAATTAATGCGTTATGACGTAAAACCCAAAGAAAACGGAAAGATTAAGTCCTCAATTCCAAATAACACCTGCTTTTATTGTCATACCTTCGAAATAGGTACTGTAATGACTAATACCAGAGACAGACTGCATAATAGGATTACGGCTAAACCTAGCCTTGTGTAACATTCAAATTCAATTAGGTCCACGTGACCATCGTTTGACCCTGCCGTCACCTTTCTTTGCCCTAGTTTTTAAATGGAAGCCGAGACTGTGACAGGCCCTAATTTTTTTTAATTTGTCTTTTGCAGTTTTGTTTTGATTTCGAAAAAGTAAATAGATTAATGTTTCTCTCTTCTGAAAGGAGTGAGAGGTATCGGCATACTCTGGTAAAGACGCAATGTTGTACTCTTTGGGTATCGGAACAGGGAATTCCGTTTGAAGGAAAATGATTTCTGTATCACCCGGGGGATTACTGATATACGGAAACAGCTTGAGCTTATAATAAAAGGTACAGTTACAGGTTAGGTACCAATATAGTACAGCTGTTGGTTTGGTCTACAGAAGTCGGTAACAATATCATCAGCCTACAGCGCGCGCTACAGCGTCCACTGCAAGCACACGCACGCCATTCTAAATCGATGAAATAGTAATGACGAACTCGTAGGATAAACTCAACCTGTTTCATCGGATGTGCACGTTAACTGCGCTGTTCATTTGTTTGATCCCGCCTAGATGTTCATAAAAAGCGAAGCTGTACACGTGTATACCTTAGCCGAGGGCTGCTGTGGAGCGGCGCCTTATTAGGCGATTGCTAGGCAAAACAACTTACATGATTCAGTATAAACGGTATTGGCACCGAAGTCTTGTATAGGCGTCGGAGTGACGGAACGGTCGTCTTCGACACCCCCTTCAGCGTTGTCCTCCTCATCATCGTCACTCTCTATTATGATTTCTACTTCTTCACACTCTTCCACCTGGAAAAGCAAGGGAAAATAAATAATCTTTGCTTGAATGACTTGGTCAATGAATTTATATGACGGGTTATGACACTGCTTGGGTGTCTTCTGTTGTTTAAAAGTCTGTTGAGCCATGTTTTAACACAATATTCACAAGCAAGTCTAAATTAATAATGGCAAACCTTGGGTGGAAACAAAATATCGTAATAATATAGGATCCTCTGCTGGGCTCTCCAATCGGACGTCACTATGTAACTGGATCCACGGCTAGTCTCATTCTCCTTATACCAGCCACCTTGCGAAGATCTTCGCTCAACCTAGCCCGAGGCTGTAACCTTTTTTTTTTTTTTTTGTCGCTGAGAAATGCGTTACGCATCCCCGCTCGTGGGGGACGAGTCTAGGGTATGTGGGACTCCTGTCGCTAACGACAGCATACCCACTAAAACTCAGCGGTGTTCCCACATCGCCGTAATGGGAGGGCCATGGGAAACCGGCTCAGCCTTTACATCCACAACCCTCCCGGCGCATGCCCGCCTAGCTGGCGGGCCCCGCATGCCCCCCAGGTTGGGGAGCTACAGGAATGGCCGGGAACACCTGGCCATTCCCGTCCGACACTGGTGGAGACCTGTGCAATACAGGCAAGGGTGCCCCCGCACCCATTGCCTGCTGGCCTCCACCTGGGAGGAGTCGGAGATGACTATCGTACTGACGTCTTCTTCGACCCCTCCTCCGCCTTCGGAGCGGCGCCGCGTCAGGATCGTCCTCACGCGCGCGCTCCGCCGCCTCCTTCTGGGACATGACGTGTTCACAGAAGGAGGCGACTGCCGCCCAGGACCTCTCATCCCTCAACATGGCGTTAACCAAGCCGGGGAGCGAGAGGTCCGGTCCGATCACCGCGATGAGACTGCGGCGCGGCTCGGACCACGACGGGCACACCTCAAGGGTGTGCTGCGCCGCGTCCTCCGCCGCACCACAGTCGAGGCACGACGGCGTCGTCTCCCTTCCGATTCGGTGCAGGTACGATCCGAAACAACCGTGTCCGGACAGCACCTGCACCAGACGGAAGGAGAGGAACCCATGCGACCGTTTGAGCCAGTCTCGCAGGACTGGCCCAATTGCGTCGAGGGTTCGGCGGCCGAAGGCTGCGGTGGCGAGGTCCCCCGTCCAATGGACGACGATGGCGTCTCTCGCCTCCCGCCGGACGGCCTCCCGCTCTTCCGGGGCTGAGCGTTGTCCTCTCGCCCTCCGCCCCGCCGTCCATTCATATACTCTGGCGAGCACCCACGCCTCGAGTTCCCAAGGAGGGGTGCCGGCCAGAGCACATGCTGCCCCAAAACTCACCGTGCGGTAAGCCCGCGCCGCTCGCTGGGCTATGGCCCTCTGGGGTGCCCGCAGGGCGGCGGCGTTCTCCCTCCTTTGGAGGGAGTCCTCCCAGATAGGAGCCCCGTAGAAGCCCGAGGCTGTAACCTAACGTAACACATGAGACCTATATTGGTAACTGCACTGACCTGTATATCAAAAGACTGCTGCTTATTCTTATAGTCAAGGAGTGCGGACGACGAAGACTTTTGTTTGTGGTGAGCCAAGCGCTTGATGACGCTAGGAGATGGCGTTCCCTGGTCAGGGTCACCATCGCCGACCAGATACTCCACGTCGAGACTCAGCGGCAGATTAGGATTGCCCGACACCTTTCGTCGACGCAGTTGGCATTCTGGTTCGTCCGCCATTTTGTTACGGTTTTATAACTGGAAAATAATTAGAAAGTATTAGAAGTGATTCCTATGGTAGGTCTGAAGAATCGGTACGTAAACGTGCTTTACTTATGACATTATAAATATCATTCCGCACATCACCTTGACGTCTCCGTCGCCTTTAAGAATAATACCTACGACAAGATAAGCCACTTATCAGGTTGACCAATTTATAAAAAGGACTAACTTGGAATGTTATGGACGTCATAATTAAGTTAGAAAGTTGTGCTATTCTTTCATAGAAAGAAGATACCTTTGATTACCTACTAGGTGTATGTCAGTGCAGTGCCTCATAATCAGCCTATGACGTCCCCACTGCTGGGGCAAAGGCCTCTCCTCTCTGTGAGAGGGAGTGGGCCGTAATCTACCCGCAGGCCATGTGCGGATTGGTAGATATCACAAATGTCTTCGAATTTTTGGTTCTAGAACACGCCGGTTTCCTTACGATTTCCTTTGCCGTTTTGAGAGCAGTGGTGACGAAATAATTTTCTCAAAGTAAAGCGCCTGTTTGGGTGGTGCCTATAGATGCTCTATTATAACCGGGTAGGAAAACAGCAAATACTCAACGTCTTTAGAGTCCATAATATGAATAATGTTAATTATACCTATAAGTAGGTAAATACAAAGGTACCTAATGTAGCGGCGGCTGATTGGAGATTGGAGACACAATAATCATTGAAAAAAATACTTACCAAAATATGGAAATCCTTCCGAAAAACCACACCAGCTGATGTCTCAGTTGATAAAACACGCCTTGATGTTGTAAAATGACGAGGTAACCATGAAAATGGTGGGTGGACACTGGGGCGGGCGGACGCTAAGTAGGATAGCTTGCGGGCTCTAGAACGAAGCCCTATGCCACTAATCTGCACTGTTTTTTTCCAGATGAGCAAAACATTTTGTTGTGTGGGTAGTTGGGTAGCAGAAAAGAATAGGTAGGTACATTTTAAGAAGTGAGTGACTATTCGAAAAAAGAAACAAATGAACTGATAATGATTTTGAACCTAAGATGTTAAAGGTAGCATTGTTTATAGCAGCAACAGGAACTCCCACGATTTTCATTCGCTTTTCGCTTCTGGTTGGTAGGTGTTAACATTTACTGTTTGAGCAAGGTCACATCATTTGATAATCTCATAAGGTAAAAAAAAACAATAAAAAATCAAACTTTGTAGCTCTTATCAACAAAATACAATATACGGCCTTACTAAAATCCTACTTCACTAGGATAAGCAGAAACGCTAATCCATTTTTATGATTGAATTGCAATGTTTTGTCCTGCATGGAAATTCTTATCTTTCTTTCAATAAATTCGCTATTTTACCTTCAATAAATGTGTCACGGACTATTGCACTTAATCCAAATTATCTGGAAAGCATAATTTTTTATCATGAACTTAAAAAATTAGTTTTTCCTCCGAATGTTGGCGATCGCTGTCACTTGTACGGATTCAACACTTCATGATATTTTTGTCGTTAGGTATGCTAATTGAAAGGTATTGAAACACGTCAATTACCTACCTATATTGTATGCCCGAATATCCAATATCATATTTCTTTTGAAAGACAGTATTTATTATGATGAAAAGGATACCTACCTATACGTAGGACTTTAGAAACAATTATATTTTCTGTTTTCATGTTTTTACATAACATAAATCACGCTTATATTTTCCCAAACGGTTAGGCAGAAGAGTACCTAACTGTACACCCACATTTCGATAGATAAGTTAAGGTTTGAGTCAGAACACAGTTTAACCTCCAACTGTCATTAACGAGACACAATAGAATTTTAATTGATATAATATCGGCCATTAGAAGGTCAATCGACAGTGGAGCGGTCGCGTTGAAGTAAAATTTTTGACATTGTGCTCTTTTGACATTCTGAGCTTTTGACTTTATGCGCTTTTGACTATGTGCGCCTTTGAATTTCTACGCTTTGACATTCTGCTCTTTTGACAATTTGCAACCCACTTGTCATTTCGCGCTTTTGACCTTATGCTCACCAACGGTAAGGAGCGAGCCTATTGCCATCTACCGGACACAAATCCAAACTCCAGACTGCTACTGAGAAATTCTAGATGGAGAAACCTGCCTGCCCTGGGAGCCTGTTTACCTACCTCTTTTTATTATTCGTTTTTATTTTTATTTCCCTAATCCGGACTATCAAGCATTGTTGTAACGCTGCTATATTTTTAGATAATAACTGTAAGTACCTACTTAATTACACGTGTGGGTACTTAATTAATCATACATTGACGTCATTGGAGTAGTTTTTCGGTAAATAAAATATAAAGATATTTACAGACAGATGTTTTGTCTTCAGGTAATGACATTTTACGTAATTAACCGATAAGATAAGAAAAGGGTATTGAAATACTTTGTTCAATAATAATACTAAGTTTATTATTTTATTAACTGAGGTAATTTTATGGCGGTCGGTGGTTGCAAAGTTTCTAAATCGTACCTAAAAAAATACATTTTAGGTTTTTCTATAACATACACAAGTTAACAAAATAGATGTGTCAGTCCTTTGAAACAAATTCTTATTCTATCTAGCTACAGTAAGCTTCATACTGTATGACGGATCTGAAGCGGGTTACTCGCTGCTCAGTACCCCACCCCGCCTCCTAATACACCCTCACCCTGAATTTGTTACTGCGGAGCTACTCGCCTCGTGTTCAGAGCCAACATAAAGCTTGAATCGGGCTTTAAGTAAAGTGGCCAGCACATCAAGCTACTACAATCTGTCAAATTTCTTTAGTAGATTTTAAACTTATCGCTAAACCATTAGGTTCAAGGTTGATTGGGAAAGTTTGACAGTTTCGGGTAGCTAGATGTGCTGGCGTCTGTACATTAAGTTTGAATTATGCCTAGAAACATGTCCTGTTTAAATAGTAAATTAACTGAATTTCGTTGACTTAACGAGTTAAAAGAAATACTGAATCAATGTGTTTGGCGTTTGATCATACTATCAGGATTAATATTTACAATAGAACATCTAAACGTAAATATATAATTATCTGCTAGGATATAAGTTAAGCCTAATATACTAATACTTACGTTATACCTAATCTATCGATTATTTGCCTTAAATAAATATTGAAAAAACTAGGGAGAACTTACATTAAATTATAAAATAAGTAAGTATAGGTACCTACGCATAAAATATAAAATTAAAACAAAAATATTCTCTAATCCCGTAAAAAAATTGTATGAGACTGTTTTGCCACCTAACTAACACTAAAGAACCTGTCATGACCATAGGCGATGTTGTGCTTTGTATGCAAACGGAACACTACATACCTATAGGTACACATATTCTATACATTTAATAAAATAATAACGACGGCAAAACTGTTTATTGAATATTCTTAAAAAAAAGTAATTGCTACGAGGTGTTGGAACGAGTCCTATGCCGAAAATAGAATTTTTAGAATTTTTGTCCATTTGTCAATTCGACAGGATACTCGTATAAATGTTCCAGATTGGCGCAAAAACGGCTCAACGGATTTGGATGAAATGTGCACACAGATAGTTACTAACCTAGCTAGATTAACACATATATACTTTTAATCCCGCCGGTAGTACCCGTGGGATATTTTCCGACATCCACGCGGCCGAAGCCGCGGGCAAAAGCTAGTCTACCTTAAAAATCTAAATAAAAATTATTCGTCAGCAACGAGTCTCTTTGACTTCGCTTTCAGTTGATACACTAGTAGCATCTACATCATCCACACTATCTACATCCACTGTATCATCCATTGAATCATCCAAAGGGTCATCCACGGAATCATCTAGCGGGTCATCCACCGGTGTAGCAGTTCTCGCATGTTCAGTATCCAAACTACCATCAGTAGCCTGACTATTGAACGACAACCTCCTTACATCGAAAGTGGAGTACCCATAAACACTAGAACTACTAGAATTATTACTGAATTTGCTGGCCCTCACAGCGAAATACCGACTCCTGTCTTCCATTCTGTAGAAGTCCATGCTGTTCTTCTTCTTGATGAGGTTGAAGTTCTCATCGAGGGGAACGAAGTAGGTTTTGACGTAGCCAGCCCCTTTCACAAAGGTTTCGCCGCGACAGGTCGTGAGGATGTCACATTCGTCCAATATTATTGCTGTGTTTTCTGTCACCTGATTGGAAATACGGTACTGCAGTTATAGACAGAAAGTTCCTGAATGATAATTTTGGAAAATTATATGAGTTCTGATTCTCTCTATGGATACAATACGACGTGTTGCCACACCGAGCACTGGGCAAACTAGGTGCACTCTGCGTCCAGTGCTCGGGCTGGCAACACGTCGTGTTCTGGTCAATCGTCATCCTGAGGATGCCTCGTTGAGAGGCGAAACACGTGTCGATTTCTTACAGGGTTTTTTATGACTCTTGAGGAATAATTAAGCGGAATAGGTTACTAAATATATCTATCTTATTATGGATTTCCGCAGTCACGCCTGAGAATCAATTAACTATTATTTATCTATTGACACATTTAGAACTTATACTGAAGTGGAATTGTAGTTGCTTACCTGTACTTTTCCAGATTCGCCAGTGGAGTCCATTCGTGACGCCATATTCACAGCATGTCCCCAAATGTCGTACAGTGGCTTCTGTGAACCCACCACACCAGCGGCTACTTCACCATTTGATATTCCTAAAAACGTTAATGTTTAGATAAATGTATAATCAGCCATTTAAACAGCCTTATAAATAGGTGCAGTGCACTAGGTAAGCAGTTTTGTCGATTAAGATAAATAATCATCTCAATCGTTATTATCCTACAACTCACCAATACGCAAGTTTAAGCTCTGGAACGAGCCTCGATTGAAGTTCTGAACCTGCATCATCATAGCCGCAGCAAATTCCACCATAGTCAGCACCACCGCCCGATCATATGGACTGTTCTGCCGAAGACTGACGTTGGATATGGAGTCAATAGATTCTCTTCTACTTGGGTCCAAGCCACAAGCAGCCATGTAGGTCCAACCAGCCAGTTTTATTTTCTCCACCTTGTAATCTGAAGTTCCCGCAAGCAACAACTAACAGAAAATATAATTTCATAATGTATAGGTAAATAAAAACACCAAAAATGGTTCTAGATGTTGTTGCAATTAATTACGTACTCTATCAAAATCTGATATGATTTCATCCAGGATGCTCAAGAGGAACTTGTCACTCATATCAGCGTCGCCTTCTACGCCCAGTTTATAATCAGTTAAAGACGCGAACATTACTGCTACGTTCTCATACTTCTCGTTATACAATTCATCTAAAGATCTGTTCAAGTTCAGATAAACTTGGACTGAAAATGAAAGAAAATTTGATTACTTCCAAACAGTGTCAAGAAGAAGTGGTATTAAAGCTCGAGTATTTACGCACCTACATGAGCCGGTAAAATGTTTTCCAGAAGCATGTTATTTACTTTTAACATGGTCTCTGCCTCGGTTTGCTCTGCTTTCAACTGCAATTGCCACAAGTGGTCCAATCTGTTCCTGTACTCTGTAGTCCTATCAATCCAGTACAAAGTTACAGTTATAACAACAACAGCTAAACTGTGAGATAATCTGGGATCCAATCCAACATTCCAAGTCACGTCGTCGATAAAAAGTGATGTTTTGATTTCCCAAACGATCCATAGGTAGAAAAACGTCATGCCGCCAGCGACGATCCATTTAAAGATGAAGAAAACCCTGCTGAACAGAAAGTTCAAGAGCAACGCCAAACCCCAACACTGAGTCACATGCTGGAAAGAAAGTTAGAGTAAAACAGAGAAGTAACAATAACAACGAATAGAAAGAAAATATAGAAATTTGATTACCCACGACGATATGCAGTTAGATAGCACAGTTTCACCCTCGGGCACCTCAACTTCTCTGCAAGCGATGACATTCACCACAGAAGTCGCAGCGAGTCCAATACTTATGATGAGATATATGGCAGTCCTTATGATAGCTGATCTTATAATTTTAGCAGAAATATCGTAGATCCATCGCAGGCATATGTTCCGCGGCTCTTCATAGCCTTTATATTTGGTCCAGAGAAATTGGAACCAAGTGAAGGGCTGTAATATGATTAGTGCAAGTAGGAGCGTACCAAGTAGCGTCCATGCGTACCATTGAAAGCCTTCAAACCTAAAAAGACAAACACATAATTAACTGATTATAAATCCCTGCCCAGGGGAAAATCGTCTTACCAAGGGGTATCGTATTACCCAGTTACTGGGTTGTGGAGGTCAGATAGGCAGTCGCTCCATGTAAAATACTGGTATTCAGCTGCATCCGGTTAGACTGGAAGCCGACCCCAACTTGGTTAGGAAAAGGCTAGGAGATGATGAAATCCCTGGATCAATCATGACATTCCAAACCACTATTTCACCTGTTGGTTAGCGATGATTGATAACCATGTGGTCGATGATAAAAAACGCTTACTTAGAAGTAACCTATTCACGCTCGACTAGAAGATATCTGGGTTATAGCTAGCAGTTATGTGACTTACCACATCGTAGTCAACCCATTAATCAACAGCATCAGTGAGAAGATGATCAGGCAGCATGTGATGTAATACTTGAACAGTGGGTCTGGTAGCAACAGGAATGTCTTCTCCATTTGTAAGTTCTTGTACATCAATGTGAATCTGTTCAGCTTAGATTCATTTCGGAAATGTTCCCTGAAATAATTTAATTTGTTTTTGGTATTTGGTAGACGAGTAAAAGCCTCATATTTATGCAGAATAGAAGTTCGTAGGTCTCACAATTTATTGATAGCTACGACCAACTCTCAGCTGAAATGGATTTGAACTTACTTGCCGTTTGTCATATCTTCAATTTCCTTTGCCATTTGGGCGTCAGCGGCTTTCAACATTTGTTGGTATTCCACCAAATTCTCATCCATAAACGTCGTGGTTCTTCGGAAGTTATTTGTGTTTCTATTTTCCGCTCGCTACTAGAAATACATAAATAATATAGCAAATTATTGAGTGATAATGTCTTTTATAAATAAATGCATGAATCGGACTTACTCTAGTAGAAGTATTGGTTTTTGCTATTACTTTGTTAAAGCCAACTGATGCTCGCCGAAATGGTTTGTATTCGAGAGCCTGGAAAAATATAGTTTTTATCTGTGTTAACACAATGACATGGTCTCCCATATAACTAAAAAAAAATGCACACGTGACAGAAGTGAAACTTCTTAAATAAATAAGAATAAGAGAGATTGAGTGTGAGACAGAGAGTTATATTTTTCTTGTCTCTCATGTAACGAAATGTGCAAACATGATGCGTCCTTGAATGAAATTACACTTTTAATCGCCGCCTAAGAAGTATCAATTTAAAATGTTGTATGTTCGTAGTTTCTCAAATATTTACCCTTGCTGGTCTCGACAGCAGATAAGTTTCCAATTTATTTTGAGCTATAAAAGGATCATTTTGAGATTCAAAGTTTGGTTCAATAATATATTCTCTGGCGTATTCCAGAAGTAATTCGAGAGTTTGTTTAGTCACGTGCACTTTCCTGAAAAAAGGTTTGACGTCATTATTGCAGCAATATCATGTGAATCTTTGATGTTATCTGACGCATTAACGTAATATTTGTTGATTTTGATGTTTAAGATTCTGAAGACGACTTGAACTATTTATTCATGTTCTATTATTTCATTCAGACTTGATCAGGGAATTGACAAAAAACAGAATTTATACCATATGTCAGTAAAACATGAAAAAAGTGGTTTGACATACCCAGATTTACCAGTGGATTCCATTTTGTTAGCTATTGTAACATCTTTCGACCAAATATCGTATTGCCATTTTCTGATACCGATCAAACCACTGAGGATCTTCCCTGAGTGAACGCCTATCCTCATGTCAATGTTCAGCGATCGCTTTTCTCTGTAAAAATAAGTACGTTCATCTACATATCTATACGTCTATCGTCAAATAAAGCACCTGTCTCCCTCTAAGTTTATATTACCTTTGCGACTAACAAACGTTGTGAGTTCCGGAGAATTCGTTCGATGCAAATAAATTGATACAATGTATCTATTTTTAAAGTAATATTATCTTTGACAACTAATTGGAGAAGGTGTGGCTTCCCTGAATGCTGACGTTAAAAGTCACAAACGGCAAAAGTATAAACAGATTTAAGTAAACACAAAATGATTGTTTATCTTATCTGTAAACATATGTAATGAGGCAGTCGGTATTTTGAATTGTTGAACTTATGAGCAATAAAAGCATTTTAAATTCCGATGTACATACATTGATTTTAGAAAGATAAAATCGCAGTGGACTGATCGTTTGTCTCCTCTTGAACGAATAAAATGATCACAAGCGGCGCTCCCTCGCCGGGAGCATTCGCCTGTAATGTAACGTTTACCTGCGACCTAGCCATGTTACTTCTAACTATTTAATTATATCACAGAATAGTCCAGAAGATTCACTCCGCAAAATCATTTAAATAAAAAGCGACTCTTGCTTCGACACAATAAAATGCAATTCACGTCGCATAGCGCTAATTAGCTACAGTTATAATGCCTCTCTTTCTATCGCGAAACTAGATCTTCTGACTATGTTACGCTCACTGAATTGGCCCGACAAGACGAGCCCGCCGCGTAGTTGTAGCTTCATACCTACGGAATGCCCCTGCTAGTTTCAATTATCACTACACTACCTAGCAGTGGCTGGCTTGCGCAGTCTACTTGCAACGCCCTACCCGTTACAGTAGAATCATGGATTGTTGCATTACAGGTGAATGCTTCCGGGAGGTGAGGGAGCGCCTTAAGGTGATGGAAAAAGAAATTGGATCGCTGTATTCGAATCCTAAAGCAAAATGTATTCATACCTGACGTCTTTGATAATGTGGATCATCTCCAGGCCAAGCTCTACGCAATTCTTGGCGTGCTGAGCACTGGGCTTCGGTATACCGCTGACGCAATAGTAACAATCTCCCAAGAATTTTATTCTGAGAACATCATGTTCCTGAAACAAATCTTTATTTTAATCCTTTTTGTCACTAACGAAATGTCTTCAAGATATTCAAAATGGCTGTAGCACTTCATTGCTTTATCTGTGATCTCTTATTTGTATTTTTTTAGAACAGCCCTTATTTACTTCAAGAATATTGGGTTCCTCTCTTAAATCGATAGAGAAAATCGTTCATTCTTCACGTAACTATTTCGTCATATAGCGCTGTGTCCTTCTATTAATCACAACCTTTAAGCCTGAATTCGTCTTACGCTGATGACGGTCGCTTATGTCGTCGGTTGCGCGTGCGTATATACATTGTGTTCTATGTAGCACCATACTGCGACGCTGACGGCGCGTACTACGTTGCTACGCATACGCGACCGCATCAGCGTATGAGGAATTCAAGCCTTAACCTATAATTAATTTCAAACAAAAGACGCACCTCAGAAGCTTCATCAAATCTCCCGAACAGCTCGTTCAGTAGCTCCACCATCCTCATTGGCGACAAAGTAGTTGATATCATCGTGTAGTTCACAACATCCGCGTACAAAATGCTCACATTATCGTGCTCTTCTACGTAAAGCTGGCTGTAAACGACCGATAACTGTTTTAAGGATTATTTATGTAATTACCCCCAAAAATGCAGACTTTCATACGATATTTTATGCCATAAACAGTAACACTGGTTATCAGATCACATCTCTGATTGGGTTTCTGTCTAGACTAGTCGTAAGGGAAGGAACTAAAATTGAGCAGAAGAGCTCGTTTCTACGCACGCTAGAATGAGCCCTTTTTTTCACACAGTTTTGTACCGGGAGAAGGGTGGCCCAGTGATAACAATCCTGACTTACGTGTCGTAGGTTATGAGTTCGAAACCAGACAGGCGCTATACTTGTGTAATTTATTTCTGCTCTCAAAACGGTGAAGGAGTGGAGGCATCGTAAAGAAACGGGCAACCAACATCCACCTATCCCCACTGGGCCAGCCTGGTGGTTTATGGCCCACTCCCTCTCACAGAGAAGAGCGTCTGTGTCCCAGCAGTTGAAACGTTATGCTTACTTGAAAGATCTCAAGTTGCTACTTATGGAGCGTGTTTCGAGTCCCATGAACATATTTCTAATGTCTTGGCGCACTTTGGACACTATGTGCTCTGGCAGTATGCTCATCATCAAACGTTCCTGAAATAATAGTTTTATCAGAAAAATAGGAAATGCATACCTACTCTGCGTTTTCATTTCAAGAGCAAAGTTTTCATTGTATTATCAAGGAAATTAAACGATTACCAAATGTCGTCTATTATAGCGTGTAGTAATTTAATTTAATTGATAGAACTTCATACCTATTTGGTGAACAATTAACGATTCTTAATTAGGCATTTTTTTTCATCGGGAAAATCAAATCCTTAATAAATTAAAGACTTATCGGATAGAAAAGTGGTCAACGGAGATAACTTTAGAAAATCATTAGAAAAAGAAATCAGAAATCATAAAGCTTTATTTGTGAACACAGGTCAAGTTACACATAGTGTGAGGTGTTATAAATAGGTAGATCCTCCATGTTTTGCCCAGAGGCGTACAAATGTAATATAAAATTGTTTAAGTTTAAAAATAACAAATTGGTGAAATTCTGTCAACTTTCACGTCAAACCCGAAGAATCTCCCGATTTAGAGGTAGAAAAACACTATCAATCATTATTGGATAATCATTCCGAATGTAGTTAGTAAGTGTGTCTTATCAGGAGATTAGATTAATTTACCAGTTGTTTTATGTCATTCAGGGAAAAACCTAAACAAATGACAACTCATCATGACATTGTGCATTTAAATCTTGTGAGAATTTTTGACCTTTTTGTTACGCTTTCACGCTAAAACGGCTGAACGAATTTGGATTAAATTTGGCACATGGGTAGACCATGACCTTTTATCCCGATAAAAAAATCAGACAAACAAAATCACTTTCGCATTTATAATAATTATTAGGATTAAGATACTAATAGCATGGATGTAGATAGAATAAAAAGTTGTTAGCAGACAATGACAGCTGTCAAAAAGCTGTCATCGATTTCTTCATAGGTCTGTTATTAGAAGATACTATAATAGTACCTAGTTATTAGTTTAGTAAAGTATGTTGGTTACTTACCTCTTGATCCTTAACAAATTTCAGTCTCAGCGTGCTTTCAACACACGCTCTTCTGTCCAAGAAGGATCTTCTCGTCACTATTTCATTCATCAGTCTAAAGTATACACCCATGAGATTTACACCAATCAGATAAATTATATCCGATGATACCTGAAACAGAGAAGTTTGAGAGATGAGAAAACAACCTCCATGGATAAATGTAAATGTGGATGCTACCTATCCTGCTTTCACAATTTAGTTTCCAAACATGTAAACAAATATGTTCAATTTATGGTTCAGTTTGCGATAAATCTTCAATTTTTATATCTTTTAACAGTTTAGTCATTCTGAAATCAACCTTATACAAAGGTAATAATATAAAGTTGATATTATTTTGTTAACGTGTAAATAACATCAATTGGAAACAAAGATGGAATACGAACGACACACTGTATGGTCAGCTCCTTTACCACCTTGCTCACTGGATGATTAAGGCAAAACAAGGCCAGGCATCAAATAATTTCAAATAATTGCCTGCCTTGTCAGAAGAAGTGTTTTTTTGATACAAAATAGATGCTTAAATTAAACAATAAGCCGGTTTTTAAAAGCATCAAGTTAATTTTATTTGCCAAATCTCATGTAATTTGTGGTCCATGATAACAAAAATCAGTAATATTAATTATAACTTGGGCTTAGCACACTAGCACCAAATATACTTTTCGAAAAACTACCAACAGGATGTTTCAGAATTCTTTGGAAAATCTTGTGTTCTGTATACTTATATAATAAGCCACTTTATCTGACGAGTGGCGTGATTGATAAACCACCGATTAGCAAATTATAATTAAATAAATAGCAGAAATAAATACCAATAAATACCAAAAAACATTGGAAATACCCAAAAAAGAATTAAATATTCCAGCCAATAAGGCGATTATGAGTAAGGCCGCGTCCTAATATTGGTCGTCGCGCGAGTAGGCGAACGTCACGTTGATATGCCACATGCCACCTTTTGTTCGCCGAAACCGTACGGGTGGTCGCGCCGGGGTCTCTCTTGTTTTACCGAAAAGAAATTGCCAAATTATCACTTCCCAAACAAATTTTCGCATAATTTCATTTGCCAAATTATTACTTAGCAAAAAATCTCTTCACAAATAATTGTAACGCAAACCTAATGTTTGGCAAGTGAACGTTTAAACAATAACTTGTTTACCAAATATTACTTTTACCAATTTTTATGTAGTCAAATATTTCAGTTGGCGCAAAATAAAATTTGCCAAATGTTTAGTATCGTCAGTTTCGGGTAGCCTGTTTTTTTTTCTATATAATCTAGTCGTTTCTGGCCGTAGGAGGTCACAGTTTTAACCTAACCTAACCTAAACATTTTTTTTTAATAATTAACCTCATCTAAGTAGTTCGGTTCTCGATAGCCTACTAAAAATAATCTCTTTTTTTCTATATAATCTAGTCGTTTCTGGCACTCGCCGGCCGCTGCCGCGGCACCGCTCGCTTCACTCGCTCGGCTCGTGCGTAGTAGGTCACAGTTTAAACCTAACCTAACCTAACAAACCATTTGACCAAACGTTTATTATCTAAAGATTGTTTGCTGTTATAAATCATTTGATTAAAGACCAAATGCCTAAATGACATTATCCTTGATAATATTCTGCCAAGTAAAAATTTGACCAAATGAAAATGTGCGCATTAAAATCCTTCCAAACATTGCATTGGTATAAAAAAAGGTTGCTAAAATTTGTTTGGGTAGTGAAATTTTGGCAAAATCTTTTCGGCAAAACGGCAGGATCCCGTCGCGCCGACATAGAGCGCCTTCCAGTTTTCCCAACCAAAAAGTGACATTAATAATGTTGATCGCGTATTCGCGTGAACGATCATTTTGGTTAGGACGCGGGATAAAAGTTCATTTTATGACTTTTATTGTTTATCGTTTCGCAGCACAATTTTGACGAAAATTACTGATTAAAAATATATATTTGCTAGCAATATGTTTTTGAGTGATTTCTTTAGAAAATTCTCTGTACTAGGCTAGATGTTGTCTATAGGGTCTGTTTGGCTTTGTCTGTAGCCTTCAAAGGATCAAGAATCGGAAAACTAAATTTCTGCGGGTGTTATAAAGTGACGACACGGTTGGCGCAGTGGCTGAGCGATGGACTGCTGCGCAACGTGTCGCGGGTTCGATCCCCCACGGAACAAATATTTGTATGATCTGCAAGTAGTTGTTCTGGGTCTGGGTGTTAGTGTATGTGAGTTTCTATGTTTGTAAACGCACCCACGATACAGGAAGAAATTCTTAGTGTGGGGCAACGTTTTAAAAAATTAAAATATAATAAATAAATAATAAATGTAAATCATATATATCACTTACCACTATACCGATCTGAGGATCCTGATCATAAGTGAAGAAGGCGAAAATCAGCACGTAGATAGTACTGACGAAGATACCGAGGAATATCACCAAGAAGTTGTTCCTCATTGGAAGGAAGATGTAGTTCGAGAGAAGAGCCATAGTCGCGTAGGCGGGTCGTAAGGATATGCCTTCGAAAGAACTGTAGATGCTTACTGTGATATCTGCGGGGAAAAAGACATCTTTCACTTTAAAAAAAAAAGGTATCTTTTCATACACGAAATCTCTTAAGAGTTGATTGTAGGTAGGTACTCATCATTATGAACAACTTTCACTATGGGACCAGACCTGAAATCGCGAAAAAAAAGTCTGCTGTTCCTTATGACCTATGATCGCAAAGCTCGTATTTTTTTTCCGCGATTTCAGGTCTGAATAGTGAAAGTCATAGTCATGGTCATAGTGAAAGTTGTTCATAATGATGAGTACCTACCTACAATCAACTCTTAAGAGATTTCGTGTATGAAAAGATACGTTTTTTTTTTTTTTTGATTTTGGGAAATCATCCAATGACTTTTCCCGCTCTGGGCGGAGCGGAAGGGCGTGTCAGACTTTTACTGACTAAAACCCATCCGTGTTCTTTCAGTTGCCTGTTGCCAAGGTCCCGGTATCCCTTTCGGACTAACCCGCAACCCTGGCAAGCATCGGTCCTAGCGGATCCCGCCAATTGTGCTGACATCTCGACCCGGGCCTGGTCCTAATCGGACGGCGAGCTACCCATTGCTCGCCGTCTGCAAGCCCCCGCCTACGGTGGCCGGGAATCCGCCTGGGATTCCCGACGCCCAGGGCGTCTCCAACGGCGGCGGTATGAAAAGATACCTACACCTTATTTCCGAAAATTTTAGCACCCCGCCTGGGATTAGTAAAGTTTTCTTTTGACAACTAGTATTGACAACTGGGCACTGGCCCAGAGTGGTTGCAACATACTTGGAAAAGTCTAGGCCGATGATCATGAGGGGCAGGAAACAGCAGATACATGAGACATTCATTCAAAGTGTGTCCCGTGAGTTTACATCGCATTTAGGCAGAGAAAGCTAAAAAAAGAAATTCTTACCAGTAAAAACGAGATCCAAAGTGACAATAAAAGTGACAAGTATTGGCATCAAGAAGCATTTCCTTTTCATGGGATAGTATAAAGGTTTCCAAAGGAATATGAACGGTATAGCTATCCTTAATATGTACATTCCCATCGTTAAATATGTTGAAGCTGATTGAATTTGCTGTAAGAAAACCGCGATTGATGATAATGTCTCGTCTATATTTTCGGGCTCCGTGGCATCCTGTAAAGTAGCTCGAAGAATGAATATTTGGACCTCACATTAGAAATCTAAGCCCAACACAAATGTGATTTACTGTAAGTGAAGTCTGAAATTGCAACATGATTTTTTGTTTTGTTATTTCTTCGTTAAGAAGGTTTGGGCTGCGTAAACACGTTATTATGAAGAAAGTATCTTTATTCGAAACATAAAGTTTATTTAATTATTAGAATTTTAAGAACTAACAAAGACTTATAATATCTATAATAATAATTATGTACAAGGGAAAATTATCAAAGGGCATCAAAAAATTCGTCCGCATCGCTGTCAACAGGAAAAGTGCCCAAAAGGCTGGCAGCATTGCCACGTTGTATGGCAATGCTAATTCTTTGCCCAAAAAATAGGCCAGCCCTCTGGTCACGTGAAGAGTCGACCAAGCGTTTGGCGATGTCTTGAAAAACCAAGTGGGCACTCGGACCCCATGGCCCTAGGGTTTCAACCCCAAGCGGCTCGAACAAATACGTCCCGATAAGATTGGAGTATTTGCGCCGTTTGAGGTTTTCTGCACCTGCAGCAGCAGCTCCAGCACAGCCCGCCGTGCTGGGAAGATGGGATGGCGCAAGGGTGTCGACACACGTTGCATCCCATAAACATAAACATAAATAAACTTACATGATCGAACCTTTCCTATAGTAAGTGCCAAAAATTACATAACATAACATCACGCCTGTAATCCCCGAAGGGTTAGGCAGGGGTGTATCTATAGTATGTACACCCATATTACGACAGTTATGTTTAAGTCTAATAGGAAGCGAGCCTATTGCCGTCAACCGGGCACAAATCCAGAATCCGGGCTACTACTGAGAAATTCCAGATGGAAAAACCCAATAACAATTTACTCGACCCGGGTATCGAACCCAGGAGCAGTAAAGCAGTACCAAAAATAAACACATAAAAAAAAACAGACAAGCACAAAACGATGAATAAAATATAGGACATTTACCTCATTAAATGTGCTAGTGATAACTAAAACTATGTGTGCCGTTGAAAAAAATACTAATAAAGTTAAATAAATATAAATTAGTGTTTCTCTTAGTTTGTCATCATATTTTCTGTACAAGCCTTCTAAATCTTTCTGGTCGAATTGGTCCTAAAAAAAAAAGATCAAGGATTAGCTCAAAATAAAAATTAAAAAAGTTAGCTTGCGAAAAAGCTGAAATAAGTGTCTAGCAAAACATTATGAAGATATACCACATGTTTTAAATGATAAAGTTTAAAAAATCCGATAGGCTGCAAAAAAAAATCATACAAGACCAAAAAAAATATTCCAAAACTTACAATTCAGAATATTATGACAACATAAATAAAATTCCTGATTTCATTTGTTCTGTTCCCCAAGAAAAAATATTATCAAACCAAACAAAAGGAGTAGAAAGAACTCACCCTCAAATACTTCCAGTTCCATTGTTTTCCATGAGCTAGTTCCACTTCTTGCATTCTGAACTCATGTAAAGATGATAGAAGGCTGGTGGCTCTGCCAGAATTCATAGAGTACCGTGCAAGGAGCTCTAGGGCTCCCACTTGGAGCACCACTGACCCCATTGTTCGAGAAGATTGCTCATCCTAAGAAGAATGAAGTGCTCATTAAGTACTTTAGATTTGGGCTTGTAAAACTGGGCTTGTTTGAGCAATAACTCTGGTATAAGCACAGATGAATACAGAAAGTTCACTCCGCATTTTATTAAATATGAAGCTACGTAAGTACGCGGCGGGCCCGTCTTGTAGGGCTAATTCAGTGAGTGGAACGTAGTCAGAGAATCTATGTGTTACGCGATAGAAAGAGAGGCAACTTCTAGGTGAATATAACTGTAGTAAATTAGCGCTATGCGACCTGAATTGCACTTTATTGTGCCGTAGCAAGAGTCGCTTTTTAATATAGAGTAAACGAATTTTCCCAGATTTGAGAAAATTCGTGTAATACCTACTAAACGTTACTGTACACAGTCATGTATTTCCAGTGGTTTTTCAATTCATACTCTTTCACGGCTATATGAGTAAGCTACAACTTTGTATCTAGGTAAGTAGTTATTGTCGGCAGAGTTCTAACAAAGTGCATTCTGAGGATTAGGTATTTAAAAGATAAATATCGAGTGTCTTCTTTAATTAATATTGTATGACACTTACAACAAATTATCTGTTAAATAAACCATTAAACCGCGTGCACATATTATGTTCACTATTATTATACATATGCACAATTATTGCTCATTGGTAATTATTGAATTTGCCAGTACTTTAAATAAATTAATATGTCTAACACGAGTTAGAATAATATTGATATAACAGACAATAATTACAAGCACTAGAAACCTACACATTTGAAAATATAAAGATAGTTGCTAGAAATATAAGGCTGAGAGCAGACTTGAGTCAAGAGTCAAGACATGATACCATGTCTAAAAAGAAAGATCATGCAGCTGCATGAAAGAAAAGATCGCACGAAAGAAAAGATCGCGCGCACAATCGCAACAAACCAGTTAATTCATTAGAATGTACATAGGTAGTATCTAGTTTGATATGCTCTATAACATATTTCATGTTATCGCATTCTTTATTGTAAATACCTGCTTATTAATCTGTGTTATCCGTAAGCATAGATTGGATTTTATTGGAATCGCGTTGAGAACGTACGAAACTCTTGACTTTTTCCTCCTATCTATTTTTTTTTCAGAAACAACAACAAACAATTAAATACAATCTCGAAAGTTTAAAATTACGAATATTATTTTAACGCCTAAATTACGCGGCGCCTTGACTACGTGGAAGGGCTACGTTTCTTAAAAAACAATAATTCAAATGAGTTTTTTGATCCTAATCATATTCATTCGAATCCTACCAAAGCCCAACTATGTTTTTAATGGTCCTTAATTATGATTTCCCCAAACGGAATTGCTTTTCAGGGGATCTAAGGCATCTGTTTCACCGCCGACGAGGATGCGACAGCTATCGACAATTTTCGCGCTGAACAAACGTACAATAGATGTACCTATGTCTCATGTCAGTAAAATAGATGCAATATAAATATAATATTAATAGTTGATCACTTGTTTGCTTGTTCACACTAGTGACAAGAACTCTTTTTACTGTAGATCGCTTCCTCGTCGGCAGCGGAAGAGATGCCTGAGAGTTTTTACACATTTTGTTGGCAGGTATGTATCATAGGTACAACGATACGAAAACACAAGAATGTCGCACGTCAACAAAAACATGCGATATTGCGGTCAAGAAAGTGTTGCAACAATCACACAAAAACATTTGTTAGATTTAATTACTACACGACAATAGAAGCAGATGTATATCAGTCGATACGGTATCACGGCACTACCGGCCTTATCCATCCATATTGAATTATTTCATTGATAACGGTATTACTGGAAACCAAGACATTAGCGTTAGCATACTTCTGCAATGTCATGGGTCTAAGGTCGCGTCCAAATTGGTAATCAACGCGTATGCCACAATTATAGAAACAAAAAAAATCCGTAGTGCCCCGCGGCTGATAAATCTTTAAGGTCTTTACGGATTCTTATACTCGTAATGTTTTTACTGTAAACAAACAGTGTTGTCGCAAACTATCATTGATGTAGACTCGGTTTTTTTATCGTAAGTAAGTACATACAAATAAAAAAAAAAGTTGTTTTATTGTTATGTATTTGTGTTTTACAAGATGGCTTATGTATACAGTTGATTTTCATTATTGATAGCTTTGGTGACATACTGTTCGGGAATCTTCAAGAAGATAAGGTATCTACCTACTAGGTGGCTGTCAAGATGGAGGGAACCTTTGGGTTACACCACAAGAGTCATAAATAGAGCTTCGATGGGCAACACAGGGTTGCATTTAAAAGATAATTGAGACTTGTTACTTGTATGTTTCGCACTTTAGTGAAACTCATAATAAATCAATTTTGAAATTATTAAAACATTGTTAGAATTTAGTTGGCTCCATAAATTTTTTTTTTATGACACTGTAATGATATCATTATTTTCATTCACTCGAAATGTAATAAACTAAATCAAAAACACATTAAAGGTTCCAAGTTAATCAAATAATACATTGACATCCGCGCGTAATTTTCGGGGGAAAACAGTGCACTGTCTTTTATCGCTCACTAAATCCATAGCGCTATCGACGCTTTATTGAACAAGTAGATACAAAATTAAAGGCAGCTAGGCTTTATAGTCATTGTCATTGTCACAGTTAGGCCTACTTAGGGCCGATTTTTCCAACGCTAGATATCTATATCTAAGGAATAAAATAAAAAAAACAAAAACAACACCATTCAACACTCACCATTATTTGTCAACAAAACGGCACTATCACAGAAAATGCACAAAACAAAACACAACGGGGCACGGCACTGTCGGATATCAAACCACTGACTGAATATCACTAACACACCTGACACTGACTGACTAAGGAATATGATTAATTTCGATAAGCGCCACTCAACGGGCAAAGATATTAGTAGATTGCGCCAGAGATTATCGTATTAAATGTGATCCAATCAAGTGATGAATTAGGAACTGAAATATTTCGGTTGATTGTTTTTATTCATAACTGAGACGTGTTTTGGTATTCATAATTTGTTTCTAGGACAATCTTTAGAATAAAATTAAATCTACGGTATTAAATTTAGGCGTCATTTTATTCAATGCATAATTAATTATTATCTAAACTAGATAGTACACTAAAAATTACTTCTAAATAAATCGTTAGCTTTTTCCGTTTTACACGATGACTCAGAAAACTAAAATAGCAAGTGCGTTTTTAAAATAAAACAAAATAAATAAAGCTTTCTTTATTAATGACTAACGTGCAGTAATGAATATTTAAAAAAAAAATATACTTATATAACACAGTCCACTGGAAAATTATTGGACTTAAAAATGTAAGACTAATTTACATTTGCCTTCAAAAATGAATGAATACCACCAACATAGATATATTTTGAAATAAAATAACCTATAACAGTAGATATTATTTATTACCTGTAATGGCTGTAATTGAAACACGATTTGCACCATCTTACTATTTTCTATTTACCTAACACGATTCTAATTTTCCGAGCACACTCATGGTTTACTAGAACACTTAGAAACAAGTGACGGCACCACACGAGTATATTAGTAACACCTTTTAGTTTACACAATAAAACCATTGTAGACTCTAACTAAGTGGGTTGCGTTACTATATTTGCCAATTGCTTATTAGTTTATATGGCATCGACAACTGTTACTTTTGCTGGTTTAATTTGGATGTCGGTTTTTGAAAATGAAAGGCCTGAATATTATTGACAGGGGAAACCAATGGTGATAACCATTGCTTTCCCAATGCAATTTCAAATTACATTTTGCAAATTGCAGTTTGAAATTGGAAGAACAACATTTCAAAGATGTGACACACCGTTCTGTGATTCTAAAAAAAACTGTTGTAGTCGCAGTAAGTATGAGTAGTTAGTTTCTATTTTTCAAAGTATTTAAAATCTTTAAAATCACAAGAATGTTCTGTTTATCTATTGGTATGATACGGATGTGTCCATCTCCTGAAACATAGAAATATAGTATAGTAATTGTTGTTAAATTTACTTTAAATTACAAAGACTGATGGAAAAATTTAAATGTCTCAGAGCGAGGAGTGTAATTTTGTTAATGGTTTCCACAAAAATGCTACGATAATGATGATTTTTTAGAACCGAATCAATTCTGATTACGATTTAAGATAATGATAAGTTTATTTTTAAACCTTATATAGTGCATACCTACCTAACATATTTAAAGACTAGCTGTTCGTGCCCGGCGTCGCCCGGGTGTAATTCCGACTTTTCCGGTGAATTTTTTCATACAAACCTTGTCCAGATACGAATACAACAAAAAAAAGTTAGCCAAATCGGCCGAGCCATTCTCTAGTGATGAACTTTCTTTCATACAGGCGACAATTGATTTTTTTTATTTATAGATAGATAACAGTCATGTACTTAAAATAATCTAAACGTGAATTCATGCAAGCCTAGTACTTCTTGTTAGTTACAACTATTTGAAATCCTATTAGTTAATACTATCGTGAATTCATGCAAGCCTAGTACTTTTTGTTAGGTTACAGCTCGGAAAATGCACAATTCTCATTAAATTATTGTGAACAGAATACCGTCAAGATGCATTTAAAACCTGGATAAAAAAAAAAAATCATTAGTGTTAAATCCATATATCTTTTGATTCTGCAGGTCGATTTTTATGAAATAAAGACTAAATGTTACTCACAATAAAGCTTCTTATTGTTCAGTAATTCAATTTGGAATCCAATGAGTGGCTTTTACGTGATGCGCTCACAAACAAACAAAAAAACAGACAAAAATTTAAAAAAATGTTTTTTTACTTTCTATTACTCATTTCTCGCGGCTTTCAGTACTTTTTTTGCAAAAATCTTTAATGTACAGACACGGACCGTTTACGATTTTATTATATGTATAGATAATTTTATTGTTCGTAATGTAAAAATGATGTTTTGATGGTATGACATGCTTTTTATTTTGTGGGTAGTAAGGAACCAAACTCCTTGTTTAGTCTTGTGCCAAAACTTCAGCTAGGTTGAATTTAAAACGTTAAAGATAAACTACGCTTTCGGCAATAAAGATTTTTTTTCCTGTTGGTTTTAGTACTTTCTTCTCGGTCTTTAAAAAAATCCATATTTACTCTTCTCGTCTTACATCCGTCTTACTCGCTTCATGAATCAACTCAGCCTATCGCAGTCCATTGCAGGACATAGGCCTCTCTCAGGCTGCGCCTCTAAACCCTGTCCTCAGCCTTCCGCATCCAGTCGTCGGTCCATCTAGCTGGGGGGCGTCCCACACTAGGCTTGCCGATCCGCGGTCTCCGCTCCAGGACTCGTCTACTCCACCAGCCTAAGGCGCAGGCCACACAAAAGAGACGTGAGACGGGATGCAGACTTCATCTGGTACAAAACGTAAAGAAAAGACGAGACGCAGGCGCGTCGCCTTTCCATCTGCATACTATTTGCCGCGTCTGCGTCCCCTCCCTCGTCTCACGTCTCTTCTCCGTGGCCAGCTCCTAAAAGTTCGCTGAAGGACCGATGTCCTTCGACTAAGATGGACAGCCACTTCAGCTTGCTTACTTTGCAAGCTAAATCGGTAACTCCGGTTATTTTCCGGATAACACTCGCTTCATATAAAATACGAATATTTCGCAGTCCCGCAGCATAACGAAACAGTTGTGAGCAGGCTAGGGTGAGGGTCTGGAGAAAGTGACATTCTGTCAGCGATAACGATGATGGAAAAGGCAAAAATGTATAGGACTGACATAAGCTATCGAAAAGCTTATGTCAATCCTGTTGAAAGTCAAGTTGTAGAAATACGAAACGCTTCTTAAGCGATTGTCACTTGTCTAGGCCTCAGGTGACTCAAAACACTCTGCCAGTCATGGAACAACTTCATTATGAAAAAGAGAGCGTAAAATAGAAACTGATAGGTTTCCTTAATACGGTACACCCGTGAGAACAGTTGATCGCAAACAAACGATGAACACATGCCTCTAATTGACTGCGAAGTTCGTTTACTTCGTTACCGTCTTGTATAAGTTGTACTTGTGTGGTTGCGTGTACCCACTAGTAGATTTACTCTCTGTATGCTAATTGGAAATATAAGTAAATATAATGTTTTATTGTTTAAGTTTTTTTTTTGCTATTGTAGTTTACCAGTCACTAGCAAAGAGAAACCAACACCTTGATTAATTTAGATAATTGAGATTTATTTATTTATTTATTACTTGCTCTCATATCGATAACCAGTTTACCGCCCTTCCGGGTGAGGTACATCTGAATGATCGCCAATTTAGACCAGCTTGGCGAGCACTGGCTTCCCTCGAGGCGACTGACCGGACATCATGGACAGTCCGGGGAGGAGACAGTTCAATTGATAAATCATGGTTTTTGGATTATTAGGGATACCGAGTGTGTTAAGCAGATTCACGACTAATCTGCAGGTAATTCTCATGTTTGCAGGTGCATAAGTGAACATAATGTTTGACTACAGGCTAATGTTTTCAGCTTTTCAAGCAATAATTACAAGCTTCGGCCTTACTTTTCAGCTTTACAGAATCTACAGAATCTAATGAGGGTTTTCATGAAAATTCACGCCACCTTGACAAGAGGTCTTCCATTTCGACGATGAATATAAAATATGTGATGACGTTCATCATTCGTTCGTCGTTCAGTCACGACTAGAGAAAATATAAGCGCTTTGACAGCTTTGGCAGATCCCGGACCTGATGTCTCAGTGCTGCCACCTGGTGAATTTGGAGTCATGGTCAGCAGCTGTAGGTAGAGGTACCTATACCTGCTGACTTGTGACCCCTTGATCAATTGCACAGTTAAAGTAAAAAGAAAACTAACATAAAAACACAATTTACAAAACTGCTTGTCTTTCTAAGAAAATGGCTTCTTCAACCTAAAAAAAAAAAGTCTTCGCAAAAGTAGGATGGTTACACTCGCGACAATCTAAGAAGTCCGTTTTGACGTTTCGTTCTCGTACTTGTAATAAAAGTTTATGCCGTAAGAATCAGTATATAAGAAACCATTTTTTTTTTCAAAGGATTTTTGTAGCTGTCAAAACGGACTTCTTAGATTGTCGGGAGTCTAGTCAGAATCACGGGCTGAAACTGCCATCTTACGAGTTTCATAGGTACCGTTGTCTAGTGCATCAGTTACCGATGGTAAAGCGTTACGAGAAACCGCCTCTAGATGGCGCTCTAGGTTGTATGTACAACATGACAGTGAAGAAAACGAACTGGCGCGCAACCTCTACCAATAATATTACAATCAAAGGCCGTTTGTCCACCGGCACCGTCAACGGGACGTCAATGAGAACGAGATGACAGCGCCGAAGTAGCGATACATACATTTACTATGGCCGCGTGTCCACCGCACACCACCGTCACCGAAATCGGGGTCTGTTTTAATAATCTCGTTTCTCGTTGACGTCTGCGGTGGTGGCGGTGGACAAACCGTGTAAGTGTGTAATATTTCGCCAAAATAGATAATTTAATTTATCTATAGATCATAAATGCGTGACGCGTTTTGCTTGGGTCGCAACTTACAAGTCCTTGGGTAGAATTTTGGGATTTATATTAATTGCATTTGGCATATTAAAAAAAAGCATAATTATATTATTAAAAAAAAAATATTTTAGACAATTTTATTTTTCTACTTTGCTCTCCATGAGAGTTTTTTTTTGTATTGCAGATGCGTTTACAGACAAAGATCTTGCTTGCAGAAACTGCCGGGGCAACAGACGGTCTACCGTTTAGACACGTAGTTGTTACGTGCGGGAATCGAATCCGCATCACGTAGCGCTGAAAGTCAAGGCAACCACTGCGCCAATGCAGCCGTCTTGCAATTTAGACACTTTTAGGTTCTGCAAAAGACTAATTTTATTTTCATTTGTACCAGACATTGCAGTAAACTGTCCAAGTATTTTGTAAGGAAAAGAATTCTTATTTCCTAGCATTGTCACTAACTAAATAATATTCTTTATGAAAGTTGTAACAAGTTCGTTTCCAATCTAACTTTTCGTTTATCGTGCAATCCATTATTTTTGTTTAAGAATGCGAAGATTTTGTAAATTACGTACAGCTACGGGCGGAATAATTGCCAAAGTTGTTTCGCTTCATTTGGATGTAAATAATGGAAATAATACTCAGGTAGGTACCTAGCCGGCTTTGAACAGCCTTGAGTGCAAAAAGGTAAGTAGGTAGATAATATATATTAACATCCAGATTAAAATAGTCCTCCAAACTTCTGATCATCTTTAGGTTAAGGCGCTGACAACGGCAAACGGTAAAAGTAGGTTTGACTTAAACAAAAAAATTGCCAAATCTATACAGTTTGTGGTAGCGGAAAAAATATATGTTAATCTTGAACATATTTCTCAGAACTTGGTTGTTACCAAAACACGTTTTGAACAAAACATCTCGATACAAATTGACGGTAAACTAACCTTTTACCTTGAGTTCTAATCCAAAATAACTGTATTAAATATCAACGTACGTTGGTATTTTTATTTATAACAAGAACGTCTTATTTTAATGCAGAACTTGGTTGTTTTTAATTTTCGAATATTCAACTCATTTTTAAATAAATCGATAATTGCCTCATATTTTGCAATAAATTACAAGCGTTATGTCATCGCGCTTCTCTTTCTTTTCTATGCAATCCGACAGTGACCGCGGTTTATCTGTTGTCAGCGTCTTAAGTACCATTATTTAGCTAAGCGTGGCAATTGAGGTATAATATTTATTAATCATTCCTTATGTTCAGATAAACATATATTTTATTCGTTTATCTCTCCAATTCTACTTCTAGAATTCTACTTTTAGGAATGTTTATTAAATTACTATGCGGAGTTCCTGTTTGTCCGTCGCAGACGATTCTATTTTTTTTGTAAAATACATAGAATAGTGAAATAGAGAACTATGTATTTTTGAATTGGCTTGAATTAGAAGTTTATTTATCAGGCACTCGGGTGGTACTTTATTTTTATTTAATTTATTGATTTAGGATCTCCAACAAAAGTTGTACACAATACATGACACATAAATAAAGGGAAACATCAGGTATTAGGTAGGTGTACTCCTTAACTTATAGGACACCACAGCATGCACAATAAAGTTAAAAACTAAGCTAAAAAGTTAAAACATACATACATAATAGGTAAATCTAAACTAGCTGCGTCCCGCGGTTTCACCCGCATAAGTCTCCATCTCGTGGGAATATCGGGATAAAACGTGTCCTATGTCCTATTCCAGGTCATGGTCTACCCATTAGGGCAACGAACTTGCGTCTCAACACGGGCGGTGGGTACGGGATGTGACCTGACCGGCAGCGACTAAACATTTAAATCCTTCAGCCGTTTTAGCGTGAAAACTCACTATAGAATTTATAATAACTAGAATTTGTATAGATAGCATTGAAATTAAATTAAACACAAAGACGTTAAAAAGATTTGTCTACAATGTGATTGGTGAGAATCAAGATTACCAAGAATAAAATACATCTGCCTTCTTGTGACCGTGCGAGTCTGGCTCATATTATGTATTAGAATTATACACCTGTCCTGTCTGCAGATGTAATCTCACTGCGGTCAGTTTCTACCTGTTGAGTCGTTACGGTAAAAAAAGTGGTCCCAAAATATTTCTCAATGGAGATAATAGAGATATTTATGTAGCTGGAAGGCGTTTATAGCTAGGTACAATTATAATAGGCTACTACTATAGACTCGCCTACTATTACATGGGACTGAAACGTTACTGGCGAAATTTAGGTGTACACACGGCTACACATCAAGCTATACATTTCCAGTTTATGCTGGTCTCGCATTGTATACGATTTCCGTATAATGCGAGGTCAGCTTATACTGGAAATGTATAGCTTGATGTGTAGCCGTGTGTACACCTCTGCCTAACCCTAATTAATAATAATAATTACAGGCGTGATGTTATGTTATGTTACGTTTACGATTACTGCCTAGTGTGTTTGCATTTTTAGTACCTACTGAATCTAATTTTGCGAATATAATTTATTTTATATCTAGATCTACTCTAGGTAGGACGCCCATGCACGCTAGGTGGAGCGACGATCTTCGCTGGGTGGCTAGTATCGGCTAGATGAGAGTTACCGAGAATGGAGCTGAATGGCGTGCAATTGGAGAGGCCAATATTTAGCAGTGGACTGATAAAGGCTGATGATGATGAATTACTAAGTCGACTATACTATAATAGGTAAGTTACAGAAAATCTAGTTAACACTTTGAGGGACACTAAACGCTCATATGCGTAATAACAGGTCACCTTCTATTGTGTGTCGTTCAGTGTCCTTCAATCGATTACGCGTCTATTATATAAACATATTATAAATTAAAGTCACTTTTCGTGTTTGTCGGTATGTCCGCGTTGTTCTTCTAAACCACGCAACATATTTTGATGAAGTTTTCACCATCGTTTAGGGAATTTATTCTGAAAGGTTTATGTGTATAATACGGTACTATTAAAGTTACATATAACAAAGAAATCTCGACATAAAAACCGTGCGAAACAGGAGCGGGTCGCTAGTTTTGTAATAAATTATTTAGCAGTTCAATTTATACGATTACGAAGTAACAAATCCAACAATAATTAATTTCACAAGCCGAGCATACACAGCGAATAATTTTTTCTAACCTGTTTGATTTGTGTTTGTAAATGGCTCTGCATGATTTGCAGAATGAAAACTTTTGTGCTTTGAAACGAGATCGTATTAGATAGGCTGTGATTTGAGGCTTCTATTTTTTGCCGACGTCGGTCTTATTTTTATAAGAACCTTAAAGAGGCCAATAGTCATAATGCTATTTAATTTTCTTAGCATTGTAAATCAAAATTGATAAATTATAGGCTCTAATATAACTCACAACCAGGCCCCTGCTTTGCACGGGTTTTACAAGTCCATACTATAATATTATAAATTCAAAAGTAACTCTGTCAGTCTGTCTGTCTGTCTGTCGGTCTGTCTGTCTGTCTGTCTGTCTGTCTGTCTGTCTGTATGTTTGTTACCTTTCCACGCCTAAACCACTGAACGGATTTCGATCAAATTTGGCAAGGAGATATATGGCATCCCGGGGAAGGAAGCCGCGGGCGGAAGCTAGTTTATTATAAACTAGTTGTTGCCCGCGACTTCGTTTGCGATCCTAGATGAAAAGTTGTTCTTATCCAGGTCAAGGTCTACCCCTGTTTCAAATTTCATCCAAATCCCTTCAGCCGTTTTAACGTGAAAGCGTAACAAATTTATAAACAAAGTCACATTTATAACATTATAGTTAGGTTATTTGAGTTTATTATGCCGATGTCGATGCTTTTATACTGATGCCACTTTCAGTATTCCTTTTCAGCAGCGGAGAACTACATACTGATAATAATATGATGATGATGATAATTGAACAGTACCTACTTTAAGTTTAGCTCCCTTTTGTTCCATATTTATTTTGTTTATAATGTTTGTTTTTAAACATTAACTTCCTCCAGATGTAATATAGCTATAACATTCTCAAAAACTGTACACACACACATACGCACACACACACACACACGCACTCACACTCACTCACAGTGTACCCCTTACTCACCTTTATTTCCTTCTTTTTTAATGTTATTTTGTATGTTTATTTACTTACCGTGTATAATCTGCTTATTTATTTATTTATTTATTTATATATACTTTATTGTACACCACAAAAATATATAACGAAAGGGAAAAAAAAAACAAACACTACACAATATACAATGGGCGGCCTTATCGCTTTCCGCGATCTCTTCCAGGCAACCTTGGAATGGACAGTGATTTGCCTGGACATAATATGGGGCTGTCGTTGGTGCAAATAATTACTGCTTATTTAGCGTTTGAACTGTTTACTTGATAAGGGTTAAGATAAAGTCCAAGCGACAGTAGAACACTGACTCCTAAGACACAGGGTATCCTAGTTTAGGAGGCAGGGTTTAATAAATTTGTACGCCTTCAACAAATTGTGTAACACGAGCTAGATATTAAGCAAATTGTAAGGTTTTTGGTTCAATAAATAAATAAATAAAAATAAATTGTGTGCTTGTTGTGTTTATTCAAATGATACCAAAGACCGTGTGTATAAACAGCGTAAACCTTGTATTGCTTTTCATTATGTTCTTGTTTCCACAATCTACCGATCTGTGATTTTTTCTTTAGGAAAAAAAATGTCTTCTAAACTTTTATCTGATTATTGAACTTAATTAGTAACATGATAATATATTATCTGTAACTTTATATTCCAAGTTTATTGTGTTACCCGTCGTATTGGTCGGAAGCTCGTAAATAAGTATAAACGAACGAGTCTCACGATCAAAACAGTTTTATTCAGTGTTCATTTAATTGCAATAAAATATACACGGCGATCGAGCAGCAACTTATTATGTGAGAAATAGCTGTTATTTAAAATATATCGGACTTATTTTGTCGAATGCTCTTGTTGGTAGTGATCGCGAGCGTAATCGCTCAGCATGAAGTCTTAGGTTTGATTCCTAGGCTGGGCAAGGTATTTTTCCATTAGAACGTTTTCAGTAGCAGTCCGGAATTCGTGTCAAAGTCAAAGTCAAATCATTTATTTCAATTAGGCACAAACAAATAGAAACAAAGAAATATAACTAACTCTAGTTGCCCCTTTCAAAAGGTAGTTTTCGTATGGAGAAGAATGGGCAACTCCACCGTTACTCTTTTAAAAATGTTTTACAATATTTTGTATACATCAATTATATAATTACATGTGAAGACGATCATCATTATCTGCCTAGCCTTTTCCCAACAATGTTGGGGTCGGTTTACATGTGAAGACGATGCACCTAGAATATGATTACTGTACCACACTGTGTCCGGTTGTAGCACTATGCTCGCCCCCCATAACATGTGACTTAAATATAACTGGCAAAATGTGGGTTTACTACATCTCTGCAAACCCCAAGTATACAGGAGTGATGTCATTTCGTTTTAGATTTGTTTAGGGCAGAAGGGGGGTGAGCCAATCAGCAGAAGTAAGTAGCGCTAGTCGTTATGGTATCTTAAACTTTATAATATTCTATAACATTGAAACATTAGAAAAGTAATTTCTGTTGATTTATTTGCATTTCAATTTACAGATAAATTCGTAAAGAAAATGTTCCAAACAAAGCAAACTTTATCTCAATACTTCAACCGAGTAGGTATGTTGTTCAATTAAAACTTTGAAACGATGTTTTATTTACAGAAATCTCGTTCTATCTCGAACAAAAGATACTGATCTTTGACGATTTCCATTTCATTCTAAGGGTTACAGTTAACATCTTCTCTCTAACGACTTTTGGGAGTTCGCGAAAAAATGCTACGCCGCCGTGCCTACGAAAAAGCGTAGCGCTACGGGCCATGATATTAGGTGGAATAATGTAGCAATTTGCTCGTAGCAAATTAACGATCATTACTATAATTCAAAAGCTTAGAGTAATTTGTCATACCAAACCCTTTACTTTAAACTATTTCGGTAGGTAGCGATTAAATAAAACAAAATGACTAAAACAAGTTTCAGCTCAATAGGATGCCAGGAAGTGCTTGAAAAATAGATGTCAATTGGAACAACTGGAAACACATACGAACGAAACAAGCTAATAAAATGCGTGTAAAAACCAGAAATCTTCACAACATCTAAACAAAATTCGTTAAACAGCACAGGTTAGTTTTACGTGTGCTTATTTTCAATTTACTTTTCAAAACCCCGCATTACACTTAATTCAATTAAAACGTGCACACAGCGTTTGGGGGCGAGCTTCAGTAAAAACAGCTTTTGACAGCGCGGCTTCGGAGCTTATGCGAAAATTTATAGAAAATTGCATGGTACACGCGTTGCGCCCATAGGGTGCGCGGGAAACGTTCGGGGGGTGTATATTTAGAAATGCTTCTAGCCGCCAGCCGGCAGTCCACGCTTGGCGCGCCAACTGAGCGCACGCGTCCCCGTCTTCCCCTTTCGCTATCGCAACGGACCCGATTCCGTAATTAACATAAATTGAAATTAATTAATAGAGCATTACTGGTGTGTTGTGTGCCCCGAACTGGATTTGATCGTGCCCTGTGCTACCTTGTGGACTATTAGAATATTTTGCCGGTTTTCAGTGACTGTATGATTATTTAATAAATGCTCGCATCTTCAACGTGAATGGACTTTTATTGAAAAATTAACTTCATTTCTTCGATAAAAGGTATGGGAAATAATTGCTATTCATTTTTTTAATTGTTCGAACAACCCCTTTCTGGGTATTGCAGGCTATAATTAAGTAATACGATGTTAATTTACCGGGTCGTCGACACTAACAACTATGTTTTAAATCCAAAATTACATTATTTTTTTTGTTTTTAACTACTTTATTGTTATTGTATACAGAATTGTTTTAGTGTCTAATTGGAGGTTTAAAGTGTCTGATAATATTTGAATGAAATCAAATGACTCTACATATCATTATTCACATAAGAAATATTGTTTACGAAGGTAGTGATAGCAATGAAACTTATCCATTGACTAAAGCTTCTGTGTTAAATGTGTTCTGAAAAATTAAACAAACACCATAAAAGTTAAGGTTCTTTTAATAAGCAATTTTAATCCAAAACTTAATTGAAATCTGTTTTCAAATGCAACGCTTTTAGCATTTCCCATTACATAAAAATTAAATATCTAATTAAAAATAATTTACTTCTAATAACAACTATAGTGAGTGTCACATAAATATGACACATTTGTAAACACGGAAATATTACAAAAAGAAATACGACAGCGGCTTTGAATGGGTTAATAAACGCCGCTATGATAGTTTTCATGATGATAAAATAAGTCATTTTTATTCAAAAATCAACCTAGTTTCATATAAATTCATATAACTTTGATATTTTATCGTATAAATAACGGTTTGGTAGTATTCAGTACGATAACAAACGATACAGATGCACATTTTATGTCTCAATAAGTAGTCCAGACATCAAATATTAATGAGTTATTGTCAATGATAAGAGGTATCTTTGTACGCTATATATTTCCTTTTATCATGACATCTTATTCCAGTTGCTTTTGATTTATGATAGTTTCTATTATTATAATTTTGTTTGTGTTATTGGAACTAAGTTTTTGGAATTAAGTGTCCTATTGTGTTTAGAAAACTTACTGAAACTGAGTTTGAACTTGGTCTGAATTTAGAATTGAGCTTTTATCATTTGGGAAGCACACGCTGCTTCAGAAAAGTTTTATTTGCAAGAAAATAATGATTCTGTTATTTTGACAGTCTTATAGACTAACTTATTTTTTTACTATACATATTTGATCAGAAAATACACATACAAATAATGTTCAGCTTTAAAGTTCAAACGTGATTTATCTTCGCGTTACTTATAGCGAGAATTTGCTTCATCCGTGTAATACCTTCTCAAAGGCTATTTGTTTAATAGTGAATCTTTAACATGTTAAAACGGCTCCTCGGTCAGTGAGCTGTTCAGGTGGTCCACGTGAGGAATTTCCACTTTGCAAACGTTAGGAGCCGGAAATATTCGAAATACAGAGCTTTGACTACGAGCTTAGAGTTTAGATATCTAGCAGATTATGGGGTGTAGTGGTGTTTACGTTTTTAGAAGGTATTTTAGCGATGTTCGATCATGCTGAAGTTTTTTCTTGATAGCTTTTTTTAATATGAGTTTTGGGAAGGTTTATGTAATCATTTTATTCTTTTTCAGTCTGATATTTTTTTTCAGTTTCGTTCAATATTACTGTACAAGTTTTTATTTTACTTTAAGTCAGTAAACACCAGTTATTTTGTTCAAACACATTACGTATTTATTTATTTTAAAGAAATAAATAATTCATTTCCTTACTTATTCGGAAATAAATCAATAAACAAAACTCCAAATAAAATTGAAGGATAGCCTCAAAAGAACATAATATATATAATAACTGATTATAGATATGCGGTCCCTCTGTATTGAGTGTAGCCTTTTGGCAGAATTTTTGGAGCAAAAAATCCTTGGGTGCGTAGCATTTCACTCGACGATTTGTTATTTCTTCAAGTAGCTCTCATGTTTGCCACAGCCCCAGAAAATATACAATAAAATATTATTTGCAATAAAAAAGGAGAAAAATCCAGTTTTGGATTCATTTTTGGAAGGGTCACTGAAATAAATAAGGGATTATTCTAAACACTTCCTACATGAAAATTCTTTCGATGACTCGAAATTGGAATATGAATATTTTATTTAAAATAAGTTGCTTTATGATGAAGTATTTTTTGACACATTATAAGGGTCAGTTCACACTGTAGTGTCAATATTTTCCATATTCATACCATTCAAATTAAGTTCCAAAAATATGATGTAGCAATAAAAGCCTACATAATTTATGTAGAACGAAGTGATATTAGCATTCGACTGTAAATTACGATGCAACTTTAAAATTCATTAAAAAATGTTGTAAAAATAAATATCTATGTATTTAAGTTTGGTTTTCAAATATAAAAGAATGGAGTTTTAAGTAATAGTTAAAAAAAAAGATTTGGTCTTGAACAATATTGAAAAGTTTCCAAGTTAATGGCTCTTTTACCAGATTTCTGTACAAATGGTTTCAAAATCAGTCATTGGTTACCTACCCAAACAAGTTTGCCAACAGCTTAATTCCATTGTACACTCAGTGGAAAAATAAAGTGCGTTGCACTATTGTATGTACCTAAGTAATGCGTTTGAGGAAAATGTCCGATGTCGATATCGACAAACTTTTACCAGCATTCATTACTAATCGAAAATTTAATTGTTAAACTCGTTATAGTTGACTCAACGGTGCGATCAAACAGGAACTTACGAAGTAAAAATATTTAATGATTATTTAGTATTAAATTGCATTGTGTGCGAGCGGTTAAGTAATATTTGATTAACAGGTTTCCATTCAAGAATGCATCGACGTGAGATTTGAACGCAATGGATTTACACTGTTGATTTTACGCTATGCATATTGGATTTATTGCAATTTACGCATGTTGTCCGACATCATACCTATTTACTATTCAGAAAATAAAAACCAGAAATTTGAAAATCAACAACGAAAAAGGTTCAAACTGTTTTCCTTACAGGTTGTCATTTTCTAAGCGGTAGGTATGACAATTGGCAACCCTATCGCCAACGACCATTTAGGAACATTTCATTTCCCTTTACCATTAAGAATCCTCCCAAGATGGCAAACGACTATACTTGCTTATGCATATTCCCTATTTTTTTCGTTCCAAGACCATTACAGACAATAACAGCTATATTTAAAAACAGTCATATTTTTTTCTAAAGTAGTACTTGCACGTTCATTTATAGCCTAGTAGTATAATAACTGCAATTTTAAGTAGGTCATAATAATGCATCGACATCGCTCACTGCCGTGGTTTTAAAAATGCATATGTCATTATCGGTAAATACCGTAAAGTTTTTACTCCACACACTTTACAACACTAGAAAAGAACTTTTACAGCGGAGGCCATAAATTATTCGAGCGAACTGTACACGTCGGAACATCAATATAAAAAAAAAAACAAGTTCCTAATTTAAATACTTATGAAAGGAACCTTCATCGTCCTAATTAAATCTAATACTTGCATGTAAAAACTTGTGCGTCCACTATGTTGGGTTGTAAATCGAACTAAGTTAGTTTATATGTGTACTATTACGGTCAATTAGTACAGCAGTCGGGTTTCTTTGATGGTATTGGGTTGTAAACAGAAAATTGATCCGGACCGCCCTGGAGATGATGTGTAGTTTTATTTGAATGCACAAAGTATTTTGAGAGTGGATCAATGGCCATCAATCGTGTTCAATTTGGTTTGCTTCAATCGGCTTGTTTGTTGGTCAGTTTAGAGTTTGGAGGAATAGTTTTTGTTTTATTTATATTGCATCTATCAGTGTGCATTTTATTAACGTCTGATGCAATTTCAATTTTAAAGACAAAACAGACACTTTTAAAGGAAAAACTCGTGCTAGAGGAGAGCAAAATTCTTGTAAAACGCATCGAGTGCACATAGACCAAAGTTGGTATAATAATATCAGTTATTGAATAAAAACTCTTTAAGTTTTTAGCGGTTAGCTAAAAACTTACATAAACCAATCAAAATAAAATCACTTTAATATCGCGGCGTACTATTTCCAAAAGGATTTTAAAAATGTAGGTACCAGAAACACACGCTACGTATTAAACTTTAAACCGAGCGAACAATATCCGTTCATTATTTACCAGAAGAATGGCAGTTCTGAACAACAGCCTGAGTTCAGCCCGCAGGCAATGAACACCAGGTGTGGCTCAAATAAATAGCCCCACATAGCCCAATACATAGCCACGTTCACTACCAATTATTACGATTAATTGGAAACTAGTCAGAGTCTTTATTTTTGTTTCTGATCGTTACTTATAACTGTAGGAAATAGTCTAATATATGAGACGTCGCCCCGGGCAATCTTCGGCCCACGGATTATTTTTGTATGTACGTAATTTTTGTGGAGAAAATTACATGGTGTGTACGGCTAATAGCGTGGTTTTAAACAGAAGTGCCTTAACGGTGGCACGGAAGTATCAGAATACGATGTAGAAATTATAATCTATCAAGTATTTGTATATTATTAGAGGCATTAAATCAAAACTGTGTAAGAAATTTACGAAGATGTACTTAATTGATTGTTATGGCTGTCTAATTGCAATATGTCTAAGACAAATCGCATTCCTATATTATTTATATTTCGTTTTTTATCCAAAAATCTGCCGCCAGCGGCTTCGCCTGCGTGTAGTCTTTGAAATCGGCGCAGTAGTTTTTGAGTTTATTCATTACAAACATACACACAAAAATGCAAATCTTTCCTCTTTATAATAATAGTGTAGATTATGTTTATCAAAACATTTTAGGCGAGCCGTCAGTCAACACCCAAAAATTTCTAAAAGTTTATTTGAAAAGCCGATAAAACGTGTAACTTTAAACCCCTCGCGAAACTACAGTAATAACTATGTATATGAGTGACATAACAAGGTCTCATATCTCACCAAAACTAAGTAAGGTCGAAGTGTATTGACTCGCTGCTATCCTCACAGCGTAGAGAATTAATGCGGCATGAAAGTTCACAATTTTATTCCATTATCGGACGTTGAGAGAGAGCCTGGTAACGCAGTTCTCATGTAATCCCGGCTCTACGGAAAGCGCTAAAAGTTCGTCCAACGAAGTTTCTTCGTACATTCATAAACATTTTACTTTTGCAAGTTCCGTGTCGAGGTCTGTTACTCCGTATCACTTGATATTTTACATTTAAAGCACGTGTTTTCCAGTAATATTGTTCTTAGTGAATTGTTGCCGTTTTGAGTGTTTGAATCTTAATAATTTATGGTTGTTGAAAGTTTTTGGCTGGGTATTAAGAGTTTTCGGAAGTGTCTATGGGCGTTTCGAGTTCATGCCCTATCAGTATGGCGGATCTTTTATGAGCCCTTGCATTTTGGGGGGTCTTCACTCTATAGATATATTAGGATAGCGGTTCTTTACTTATATGGAGAGATTAGGTTGGTAACGTTACTCAAATAATCCCCCTGAATATCAGAGGCTATCTGAAATTGAAATTCAAAACCCGTAAAAATTGTCTTCATACAGAAATTTAAAGAAAAGAAAGAGTCAGTTACGAAAAATAAAGAAAGCTAGGTGTCTTAGATTCCTAGCATTCGCTGTCTCACATCACTCAATTAACCCGAAATTGCTGTCGACTTTTAACCCTTCAAAGACATAACATAAAACACGACGTCTTACTTTTACGCCCCTTACCCTCAAATAAAGTATTTATTGCACAAAAAACAACGAAATTCAGGGGTAGGGTAACAAGAAAGTACGAAAAGTTGTCGTATATTATATAATTTGCACACAACTCACGTTCATACGGGGGCATACATGAACGATATGAATAAGTTATTCGCCAGGCCTGGTCCAGGCCACTGTGGCCTGTACTTACGGCCTGCTGGATTTTAATAGTTTATTCCGCTTGTCAGACCAAAACTATGTGCAACACGTTTGTGGCTCGTTTAGACATTTATATTCAGGATTTGGCTCTTTGCTTGTTTTATAGTAAAGATGAGAGGAAAAGATAGACTTTTAAGTAGATTAGGAAATTGGAATGCACTTGTATTTGTGATGGTCTTATAAATTGCATTATGTCATGGGATATGTTATTATTTTTTTCTTTAATTGGCTATATTCAGTGGGATTAATTTATAAAAAAAATCAAGTAATAAAAACTAAAACCCAACTACGACTTAAAAGGTATAAACAAGACACCACAGACAGACAAATTAAAAATCCGGAGTCACACGTAATCTGTTCGATTTATGCCCTAACACGTGTGTGATTCCTGTCTGTCTGTGGTGTCTTGTTTATACCTTTTAAGTCGTAGTTGGGTTTTAGTTTTTATTACTTGATTTTTTTTTAATTCTTTTGGGGTTATAATTTATATATATTTGAAATGTGCTCATTAAGCCCTTTCATTTAATACCCAACATGGTACGATTAAACCATTTTTTTTTTAAGTTCCTCACTTTATGTCCTCTAGAGGGCGCCATTTAGCGGACAATCACGACGCTTCTAACGATACCTCATTTGTCAAATTGTGATTAGTGGTTTGGAAGATAGGAGGGAACAGATGAACATACATACATACATACATACTTATATACATACATACATACCGGTCAAAATCATAACCCTCCTTTTTTCTTCACCGTAGTCGGGTAAAAACTAGCTGATGCCCGCTCCCGCGGGGATGTCGGTTATTATATACTAAAACCTTCCTCGAGAACCACTCTATCCATTGGTGAAAACAGCATGAAAATCGGTGCAGTAATTTTTGAGTTTAATCGCAGGACGACAGACAGACGCGGTGGAGGACTTTGTTTTATAATATGTAAGGATATCTACTCGAAACACAACATTTTTGCTTTATAAAAACTTAAGGGGCTTTCTTTTGCCTCTTTAATTTAATTTTGAATTTAATCACTTTTTGAGTTCGAGTCGGATTTCGACGACGCCGACGTCGTTAATCATAGCATGATTCAATAATTCCATAATAATATTATGTAGGTCAAGTAAATTTCTCCAGTCGTTAAAATATTCATAAATCAAACACAGGATGACCTATTAGCTTCAAGTTACATCGTAAAAATATTAACGATAACATCTCTCGACGTAAACGTCGGATATTTTGCATAGTTGATGGTCATTGGACACCGTTTTGTTAACTTTGATCATAAAAATTGACCCGAAATGTGGACTATCGGCTCCTGTCATCGGGTCGTAGGAGGGAACAGAAGTTATGGACTAATTTGGTATGTTATGGTGATGTGGGAGTTGGTCTAATAGAGAGATGGTTAACATTATTAGAACATACTGTTATGCTGGAGGAGCTCGTGGCTACTTAATAACAGCCGCACGGGTCGATCCATCAGGTTAAGCTACGCTTGCCAGGGTTGGTCCGTGGATAGGTGACCATGTTTATATACCGAGACTTCTACGTGCATCGGAAAGCACGTTAAGCCGTTGGTCCCGGCTGTCCTTCGTGGATCTTTGACATTCGATACGAAAGTCTGACAAGTCTTACCAAGGGGTAAAAAAATATATTATTAAGTATAATTTATTTCCTCTTTAGCCGTTTGAAAGAGCTGGGGCCCATTTGTTAACAACAAAACGACATAATTATTATAACATGTCAAAAAATGAAACATTTTCACGACAGGTGCTGTTTTAATAAGCACGAAAACTATGTTTTTTTTTTTTTGAATTGTCGAATTGTCGGCTTGTCGCCTATCTCCTGTCACCTGTTGGTTGTATTAAATAGGCCCCTGGAAGGTGTAAAGGGAGGTCTTTCCGCAGAAGTAAGATGATGCAGCTGACAGTTATTTCTTCGGTAATCTACTAAATTAGCACATAGATAGTTACCTACTTAATTGATTCAGGCGTGACTTTGCGGAAATCCATTATAAAATACAATAGACGTAGATATATTTAGATATAGTTATTACTTAGCCACGAGGAGCTCGTGGCTAAGTAATAACAGCCGCTCGGGTTGATCAGGTTAAGCTACGCTTGCCGGGGTTGGTCCGTGGATGGGTGACCATTCTCACATATCGAGACTCCTCCGTGCCTCGGAAAGCACGTTAAGCCGTTGGTCCCGGCTGTCATTTGTGGATCTTTGGCAGTCGTTACGAGTCGTCAGAAGCACGAAAGTCTGACAACCAGTCTAACCAAAGGGTATCGTATTACCCAGTTACTGGGTTGTGGAGGTCAGACAGGCAGTCGCTCCATGTAAAATACTGGTATTCAGCTGCATCCGGTTAAACTGGAAGCCGACCCCAACATAGTTGGGAAAAGGCTAGGCAGAAGAAGACGTAGATATATTTAGTAACCTATTCCACGTAACTATTCCTCAAGAGTCTTACAGGGTTTTTTATGACTCTTGAAGAATGGTTAAGCGGAATAGGTTACTAAATATTATATCTACATCTATTGTATTCCAGCACATAGCTTTATTTCTAGAACCTGACTGATCAAGTAGTAATGAAACCCTGCCCAGCCTTGAATATGATGCTTCTGTTGTATGGGTATTTATAATTATAGATTAGAAGGGAAGAGGCCTATAGGAACCTACCAACCTATGTAGGTTAGTAAATGAATATGTAGAGGTGTAATTATAGACTCTGATGGGCTGCTCGGAATCCGTAGGGGTTAAGCCTATAAATATATTGACTACCTGCACGCTTAGCATGACCACAATAGAAACGGGTTTTGTCGACGGAAGAATAGAGAAAATGACAGATAAACAATCACAATCTGTCATTTTGTCTATTCTTCCGTCGACAAAACCAGTAGAAAACCCGTTTCTATGGTTGTCATGCTACGCGTGCTGGATTTCCTTGTAAAAATGATCGATTATAAGGTTTATCTTAGCTTTTTCGTATAATTTTAGTATGTACTTAAGTACGTGGGTACGTGTCTTAGCATATTAAGTAGGTCGCTATACCAAATAACTTGTAGTGCACAAGTTATGCAACTCTCATATAACGTCGTCGTTCAGAAAACACCAGGAAACCAATCCAAATAGGATTAACAAAATATACGTTACAACACAAAGCTAATTCGATATACGAAAACGATCAAAGAAGTCGTAACAAGCAACCAATGGCTTTATTATTAACCACTCGGTTTTCTATTATTGTATTTTTTACCGGGCACAATTGAATAATCGCCGAATATCCTTTTATCGTCCCGGAGGGCCAGTAACGACCCGATACGTCAGGGTTAAGGGTGTACGATCAATATTCAATATCCGGCTAGAATTCGCCTCTTCCGATCGCCGGATATATCGGATATACTAACTAGTTACATGACCGGATTTATCTGTGCCGCACTCGTTAAAATTAAGTGAAAATATTATTGTATTTTCGTGTGTGAAAACCAAAATGACCAGCGAATTTTCCGGCTATCGCATTTGTGCTTTTGACTATCACTCAAAAGTAAACGTCTATTAAAACGTGTGAGGATTTTGTCATAACCACCACGCCTAGCAAAGTAATTGCTGATTGTATTTATACAAGGTTAGGTAGAACGCATATAAATGTTTAACCGAATATCCGTCGGGCAAAATGCACAACTCAAAAGCAAATTGAAAGCATAAGTACAAAGCAACAACGTAGCAATAATAAATGAAGCTAAAGCTATGCAGCTGCAACTGTAAGTGGCCGGCATGATAATAGAGGTAGTTGACCAACAACGCCATTAAGTAATCAATTCCCTTCGCTTACTCACGATAAGCAGTCGACACTTTCTTTTAAATTCTTTCCCAGATTAACTCGGTGACAAATAACTGGAAGGAAAGATTATGCAAACTTTCTACGAAGGTTTGAATACGTAATATCCTATTTTTAGAACACCAACTAGGGTATGCGGTAATCGTGTGCTTAGGGCTTTGTTGCTATGGGATTTAAGTATTCGATCGGCGATTTAGAGGTCGGATATTCAGGGTCAAATATAAGCCTCTGAATTGATGATGCAGATCTTGGGAAAGTTCTATGAACTGTGATAAGCTGAGTTATGATGAGTTAATAATATGATAATGTGAAACGATTCATGCGGTGCAATCAACTGCCTGAACGAAGAAGACGGATTGATGTTGTTAATCAACCAATGCAATCTTTTGACATAAGAAAGAAACGGCTTAGTCTAGGTTCGCATTTCGTGGAAAGGTTGTACAAAAGTAGTTACAACCGACGATGTAGAGAGATTAAAATGTAATGCGACCATTAGCCACAGGTTGCCAGTACATCACCAGCGAGCATCGTAACCTACATTTCCTTCACTATAACTTTTGTTGGAGATGCGACTAAGATATAAAAGATAGTTCGTATTAGAATAAAACCACAACGTGAAAATTTTATGAAGCATTTTGTGATATGTAAAGTGGAATTGCAAATCTATGGTCGCAACACCTACGCCATTAATAAACATGGTAGGTATCGGGAATCGTGATATTTAGTCCGCAATCTAGAATCGTGATCAGCTTTGTGCGTTGTTGTATTATAATTATCTTCAAACGACCAGCATGACTTCGACTGCCTCGTTGGTGAAGTGGTAGAAAGCGTGACTGCGAAGCGATGTTCTAGGATCGATCCCGGGATCAAGAAAAGGGTTTTTGGGTTTTTCAATAAGGCACTTGTTGCTGCAGGGCTATAGGAGCGTTTATGGAACTTAGATAATAGAACTGGTGAAATGTGACCTATTTCTATACAACCTTATTTTTTGTTTATGCTTAACCCGAAAAGGGGTCATTGTACTCATCATTTTGAACTAACTTTGGGAACTATGGGACCAAATTAGAAATCGTGAAAAAAAAATCAGCTGTTCCCTACATTTGTTGTATGGAACAGCTGTTTTTTTTTTCGCGATTTCAAGTTTGGTCCCATAGAAAAAGTTGTTCAAAATGATGAGTACAATGACCCCTTTTCGCGTTTAGCATAAACAAAAATAATGTTGTATATCCCTTCGGAAAATAGCTTGGTGATGTTACCATCCAAATTCTGCCTTCGTATTTTGTTATTTTTAAATTCATTAACTCGTCCGCCAGAGGCAATCTAGTCCCAGTTAGGAACTGTAACGGAGAGGGATTATCCATCTGACCCATTTTTGCCCGATGCAGGAATCTGTTACAAAAAATTCCCCTCTGCTAACTCAAACTGACCTCGCTCAGCCTCCTGAGTGACGCATGCTCATAATATATCAATCTAAAACACTGTAATAATGTAGCCATTTTAAGGCCATTTAGGTTTTTGTTTGGAACATTATTGGAGGACCGGTCGTTCCCATAAATTATATACTGTGGGTTTAGTATGGGATTTTGGCGAGGTTTATTACTGCCTATTACTATATTATCGAATCTTTTATTACAAATTGTCTTTACATTATTTGCGATTTTAAGAAGGTAAAAATAGTTGGTCATTTAAAAAAGTTGCGTCGAATTTAGAACCTTGTTCTGTTTGATCGTTTCTAGAAATCTGTTTAATAAAAATATAATATACGGGAAGATCCTTTATTATCCTCTAAATACCAAATGTCTCAGTGACGGCCATCTATATTCGTATTAAGGTTTTTACCTGAAGCCTTCAAAATTGTGTACTCATACGTATTATTTTTACATCGGTATCGTCAAGAGCCACGTCCAGCTATAACCAGTAAGGTTTATAGGTGTACCTAGCACAAGTGGCATGTTGCTAGCCCATCGTCTAACGACAAAACCATAACCCGTTTCCCTTCAGCTGACTTTTATAACTTGCGCTTGATAAGCTGCTCCTACGCGGCTTTTGCCCGCCGTTTTGATCGCGATATTATAGGCAAAGGGAAACTATGTATGTAACATAATTTATAACTTGACTAGCTGCGCCCCGCGGTTTCACCCGTGTAAGTCTCGATCCCGTGGAAATATCGGGATAAAGTAGCCTATGTCCTATTCCCATGTGCCAAATTTCATCAAAATCCGTTCAGCTGTTTTAGCATGAAAGCGTAACAAACAAACTCACTGTCGCATTTATAATACTAGTTAGGAAGTTGGCATCGATTTAAAGATTCTTGAGATATAATCTTTAATTTGATGCCATAATTATGTCTAGTCCCATATTTAAACTTTACTTGAAATCGGAGTAAGAAATTATTTCAGAAAATTTTGAAAAATAATAATTAAGCTTCCTGAAACTGAAACTAAACTTAGTGAAAGTCACATAACATTTAAAATCCGTCATGTTGTTTTGTGTGTGGCGAGTACAAACAAGACAGGACCTCGTGGCTAAGTAATAAGAGCCGCACGCGTCGTTCCATCAAGTTAAGCTACGATTGCCGGGGTTGGTCCGTGGATAGGAGACCATCTTTACATCAATACCGAGACTCCTACATGCCTCGGAAAGCACGTTAAGCCGTTGGTCCCGGCTGCCATTCGTGGATCTTTGACAGTCGTTACGGGTCGTCAGAAGCCCGAAAGTCTGACAACCAGTCTTACCAAGGGGTATCGTATTACCGAGTTACTGGGTTGTGGAGGTCAGATAGGCAGTCGCTCCATGTAAAATACTGGTGTTCAGCTGCATCCGGTTAGACTGGAAGCCGACCCCAAAAGCGAAAAGGCTAGGCAGATTGATTGAGTACATACAGACAGACAGGGTTCTCCCCTTTCTATAACATGACTAAGGATTTCGTAGCATGCAATACTTTTAGCTTTAATTATGAAATACTGACACAACGCCTGTGGCTGCGTACGTGATATAACCTTTAGCGAATTCCCAGGAAAATGTTCCTTAAATAGTTATCTCGAGTAAAAGAGAATGTACCCAGACTGACAGACGTTTTCGAAGCGAGTTTGCTATGTTATAGGTTTGATTATTTCTTACTTATTTGAATAATAGGTTTATAGTAGTAGGTACCTATAGTGTTTTTTTTTTTTTAATACGTCATCGGCGGTATGCCAAAAAAGTTTTTAACATCAATCGGACTGGTTGCAAATAATGTGTCTTATGAATTATAAATTGTTTGTGTCTTTTATACATTGGAAACAAGTAAATAAAAGTTTCTTTTTGGGCTTTTTCAGGTAAGCTGCATTAATTATGAAAAAAACTGAAAAGAAAATATTGGTAAGCGAGCTGAAATTTACATTAACCTCATAAAAATAATACAGATTGTAAGGGACATCTACGCGCAAATTGATTTTTAATTCAGTACTTACATGAAATTAGACCCGAAATTCATCGGTTATAAAAAAAAATGGCTGTGTAGGTTTTGCACTTTGGTATGAAATCAGTTTTTTAATAATAATCGACGAAAAAGTTCAACGCTTGAAAGTCTAGAAACACGTTTAATCAGTTTGCGTCTTATTAGTCGATTCGCACGAATTATTTAGCCCGAAACGGGCGAATCGACCCCGAGTTGCTCGTCGATGTCCTTTATACCGTGTATAACTACTCGTACAAATACTATTTACGTGCAAGTACCTATACAAATATGTATCATTCATTGTACTACTAAACTAATGTTTGATGTAATTAGTGACAACACGATCACATCAAATTTTTATATTAATTACTTACCTAATATGTAATTAATTATTAATAGACCGTCAAAATAAATAATTATTCAATTGGTAAAGTTATTAGGGGCAATTACTATTGACAAATTGTAATTAAGTTTAACACCTGAACTTATCAAAACTTGTGACTGAAAAATATTATTGTAGAATCTTTTTTTTAATAATATACGAGTATATCATATTCATAAATATATGACATATTATATTATTATAGATTATATCTTTTTTTTTTCTCACAGAAGTAGATACCTGCTTACAATAAATTCTCCTATAGATTTAACAATATTTGTGATATGTAAGCATTCGCAAATTATGTCATTACAAACTTCGCAGACATCCCTTTTAATACGAGAACTAATTTGGTAATATTATTTATTATATATCTAATAGTTACTAAAGTTCAAGTGCGAATACAAATAAAAATGTAAATTTTATCTCTCAAAACATAATAAGGAATTGTTCAGAAGTCAGAGGCATGGACAACGCTTCTAAAATATTCGTACCTAATTCATATTTTATTTGAATGTTCATTCTGAAAGTATATATTTCAGTCTTCATTAATTATAACTTATTACTAATGTTTTATTATCTTTATTTCATTTTTAATACTTATAAATTATATTTTTAAATATTAGACTAAAAAATTATATAAAACATTTAAAAATATAAAAAATAGTAGCCCACCGGTATCGGGAACAGGGTCCAAGCTACCGGCGGTCAGGGCTCCAGAGAGAGGAACCTCCTAACGATGCGAGCCGTGTCCAGGAGTACAGCTTTCTGAATCAAGCCCTTAATCCAGCTGCCCAACGAGAGCCTCCTTAGGTGTTGGTCGAGGCTCTTGGCAATTAAGCCATTGGCTGATACGACTATCGGCACAATGATCGCAGAGTCCACATCCCACATGTCGACAACCTCGTGAGCCAAGTCAAGATACTTGATTTGTTTATCTTTCTCGGCCTTCACGAGGTTCCCGTCATGCGGGACTGTTATGTCAATGATCATTGCGCGCCGCTCTGTTCGATCCACCACCACTATATCAGGCTTATTGGCAACAATAGTCCTGTCAGTGATGATGGATCGATCCCAGTACAATGTGATATTTCCATTTTCGAGAACTGGGTCGGGCACGTACCTGTAGTACGGCACTTCCGATTCCACTAGGCTGTATTTCAGAGCAAGTTGCTGATGGATAATCCTGGCTACAAGGTTGTGTCTATGCAAGTACTCTCCGTTAGCTAGATGAGAACATCCGGAGATAATGTGACGGATTGATTCTCCCGGTCGGTGGCATGCCCGACAGATGTCAACCGTGCCGTCCTTCACAATAAATCTCCGGTAATTGTTCGTCATGATAACTTCGTCCATAATTGCACAGACAAAACCTTCGGTTTCCCCAAAGAGGTCACCGAAACGCAGCCAAAATGTTAATGTTACTAATGTTATTATTAACTTCTATTAAAATTAAAACGCTTAAGCGTAATAACGTAGTACTATTATTTTAATAATGGTTACTGATATTATGTAAAATTTAATTTTCCGAGTAGGCTTTGGTTTTCCTTTGCCTACATTTGATATCTCATTAGTACCTAAAGTTATGTTCATAAATATTACGGTATGTTTTAACTTTTTTAATTCAGCTACCCCTTAGTTCGATAAACCTGTCTGAATACATTGAAGCTTATTTTCTCTTTAATTGTCCTTTTCTCACGAGTCCACCTTGTGAAAGGATGTTATTCTGTTTTTTTTTTAATCCGAAACATCGGAGCAGGTGCTTTCTCATGTCTACTCTGACCTTTTTTTTAAACTTTCTGCTCAATAATTACGGCACTGACCTAACCACAAATGCAAAGATTCCAGTTTCTATCCAACTTGGTTATATCTCAGTGTATTGGCAAGTGAATTAATCTCGCAATTGCCTTCCTCGGCCTCACCGCGAATCAACATGGTATCAGTAGATATTTGCTGACAGATACGATTTTGCATCAGTACGCAGCCGCCGCGAGGAGCATTATCTCAACCGCAGATCTAGCGCTGGAAACGTTCTTATCCCACTCTGGTTTCTTCACCACGTATCATTAGTTAATTTATGTTGCTTTCTGTTCAGAATTATGTGGCCAGCGTTATCTATGTTGAGATACTCGTCCGAGTAGCTACGGGTCGACGTCCTTGCGATCGCATCTCGCTCGACCGCGCCGCAGGTGCACCGCGTACACCTGCCGGCCCGCCAACTTACCATAAAATGCGATTCGAACCAACCCCGTTGAAACAAAGCTTCATCTCACTCACACTCGTATAGATAAAAGGGACGGCCGCACAATCACGACCGATATTAACTCAATATACGACCGACGGAACGCGGCCGAACGGAATATCAGTTTTTACCGGCGCAAAAACTATCGGAATTTGAAGTCTGGGTTAGCTGCCGGCCGTAATCACCCGCCCGGGACTTACTTTTAAAACAATATCTCCGCTTTATATTTCATCGAGGCAGGTGTAATTTATGGGATGTTCTCATCCTTTTTTTCTGTGAGTTTTGATTTTTCACTTGCCTTCGCCCCTCGGTAGCATTGATCGTGTTCTCTGAGTTTTGTTTTTCTTCTGTCTACGGTTCGTCTCGGCCGTCTTTCGCGGTGTTTACTTCGGAGTTTAGATTGGATTTCGCCGTCTCTTTTTAACATTCTTTCGTGATGTGCTCGTAGCTAATCGTACAATCAGTTCGACAAATAAAAAATCAATTATAAACAACAATATAGAGTGCGAGATGGAAAACATGGCGCTGCTTGGGGCTTAGTCATTGTTGTGTAGAATTAATAGGCATCCCAACGGGTCGCAATATCACAACATCGAATCAATAAAGAAGCGTGTCTGTACTGTGTGCCTCATTCGGAGAATAACGGTACACTATATTATTTTTAATCTAAGAGATTTATTATTGCGCTCTCAGGCGCTTCACTTGCGGTAACTTAGTTTAAGTTAATAGTAAAAGTTAATGTTATGATGCTTCTTGAATAAAGCAACTATAAAGATATCCAAGTCAGTCATTCTAATTACTTAGTTTCGCATAAAATCTACCTTAGAGGTTAATTATCTCCGGCTAACTAAACAGCTTCGGAAAATTAAACAGCGGGGGCGATATAAATATACGAAATGTACGAGCGTATAGAATAATATTCTTGACGAGGCTTACAAAACTTATTACAAAAGTTACATTATCTAAATAACGGAAGGCCGTACCTTTACCTACGCATGTTTAATGGAGTGATGTGAAACGCGGCGAGGAGTTTTTAAAAGCAAAGTCACGCCTCGGCTCGATGAACAATACATCTTAATTAAATCGTAACTACGGCGTCAGAACTTACGGCCGTACCTAGCATGTAATTATTTAATTATAAACGTTCTCGCGAGACAATCAATAATTTAAAGCCGAGTACGTTTGCTTTGTGAAGGAAATAGTGGAAATCAAAGTTGAGCACGTGCACTACTGTTAATAAGTAATGAATCGGAGCTTACGTGCGATACAGAACATTCGGGTTTAAATACATATATGCTGCTAAAAGGACATTCGTAGTTTTCGGCATATGTCGTGCCGGCGAATAGAAAAAATAATTCACGTGCGTCACGAACATGCGTGCGAACGTGATGCTTGCAATTTTGATGTTGATAAAGTCGTATAATTGGCGCTAAAGTTATTAACAATTAATTTATTTCAGCGAGCTTTATGTCTACTTTAACGATGTTGGAAGTTATTAAAAACGTGAAACCTATCAAAATATTCATACCCTGTGTAATATTTTAGCATTATCTTCATCTTTATGTTCGGTGTTCGTAAGCGATGGCGTCAGGCGGTCACCTATGCACTTCTGCGATCTCTAAGTCCCACGCGTTAAACGGTTCGATGAACGTCTTTCTCAGGCTTTTATTTCTCACAACTAGGACCTTAGAAATACTTAAACAATTCTCCAAGTTAGAACATGATAGAGTATCTCAAAACAAATTCACCATTTTTTATACAATGGCCAATTTAGATGCCGTTCCCAAAGCCACAAATTAGGATAAATGTACATCTTTAATTTGTTCGCGAAAGCCAGAATTATTTATGGCATAATTATATTAAGTAATTATAGTGCAGTGAGATTCGCCAGCGGCGGTGGTTAGGGATTTACAGCGCCACATCACGCTAACAATAGGCCGGACTGAGCTGCATAGTTCGTCCTCGCATTCGTTTTGCTTTCCTTACGTTCCAGCAGTCTAGACGTAATATTTCTAAGCAATATGCAGACATATCGTATAATTTGAAACGGACCATTATCGACCAGTCCGTCTTCCAGCTTAAAGTCCTTTTTGGAATGTTAATGCAGGCTCAAATACTGTTTGATGTCATCTGATATTTTTTGGGCATACGAGAAAGTATTATGAACTTGACTGCAGTATTAGTTTGTATTAATGAATGCTAACAGACCAAGTCCATGCGTCGAGTTCCAACAAATTGATTTTTTTGTGTGACGAAGTTAATGCGAGCCCTAATAGTCATAACTGGAACTCGTTCGGTGCGGGAGAACAAATCAAATAAAAAGCTCTCACTTTGAAGGGAAGTATGTGAGTTTATTAAAACAAAACATGAAGCGCACTCATTTCTAATTCCAGCGAGTGCGGCGCCGCTCCTTAACATTCACAGGGCGGCCGCGCGCGGTAGGTGTATTTAATCTGAATTATTCCAAACTGACTGACAGAATGTCTAAGCGACACCCACACAAAAAAACAATAAGTTGGCTACCTAAAGGGGAAAAGTTTCGAATAAAGAGAACTCTTTGTTTGGCGAAGAATATTAAAATGGCAGGATGTCTCCGAGTCGTGCCAAGTCGCTACCGGATCGCGATATTAACCGCTCGACTCGCTTCTGATTAAAGAGAAGCGTTTTTGGACAGGATGACTGATGCGCACGTGATTTCGGGGAATAATGTTGTTTATTAAAATATGGACGGAAATTTTAACTTCGTGATAGGAAGGGCCCGCTTATTTCGTGCATACAAATTAGGGTGCGCTCTTAAAATCGAATAAAGTGAGTGTTTAGCCGAGATTTTATAGCCGGCCACTGATTTATGGAATCTTACATGAATGTAAACTGCCTACACTTATTCGGTTTGAGTAAGAGGAACATGGAAGTTCTGTCGACTAGTCTCGATAAATTTCCGTGGCCCACGTTTGCGTTTGCTGGAAGCGTAATTATCTCGAATTAAGCGAGTCATTACAGGAGCAGCTAACGAAGTCGCTCGTCCCGCGCTTCGCCACCGCCTCATAACCGGAAGGTTCAGTTTCGCCCCCGAATACGGCGACGACTCGCAATCATTAACGCGGTACCGTCGAGCACACAACATTCGGTGCCTATATTTAATTCCTTTCTTGTCGTAATGACCGTCATTGTACATTTCAGATTATGTACTTACTAATTAAGTTGCGTGTTCGGTCCCTACGTCTTTTCTTCGAAGACGTTCGTGATACATTGTAATTTTGTTGCTTCCAGTAAGCGTAATAATGTAATATGTGTCGCGTGTGCTGTGAGACTGGGGACAGACACCTTGCACCGTGTCTGATCCAGTCTTGAGCGATCATCTAAATATAGAACTCGTGTCGAGATGATTGTACTTTCGCGAACGAGCCTGCGGTTTGTTCGACTTTTCTGCGGTTGCGAGTTTTTGTTCACACCTGCGGTCAACTCCAGTTATGAGATCTCGGCGCGAAAGCTCCCGCCTCGCACTCAAAATAATTATGTTTGTTGTTGAACTTTTGGGGCAGCCATATTTGAGTGGAGGACATCTAAATGGTTCGTCACCTACCCATTGTGACTTAATAATGAAAACATTTATTTTTCACAGCTCCACAAAGACTAAACATTTATCTTTCTCGGCATTAACGCGCTAAAATCGTGTCGTTCTACTGTCGCCATAAATCATTATCATCAAACAGTATGCCGGGCCGGCGACGACGTCGGCTTTCATCGGACGCTTTCAATCTGGCCCTCCTTTATTTCATTACAATAAGTAATTCACTCGCCTACCATTCAGTCACTTTTCGGTAAACATTTTCTGAAATTGGCAATAAATTCCCCTCTAAAATATCGTCCCGTCGACTGGAACTCAACCTTTCGTAACAAAAGACTAAGATGTCGTCTTATGAAGATGTTCACTTGGTTTTGTTTGGCGCAACAATAGTTTTATTTAGCTTCGAGCCCACTGCCCACACGCCTCGGCTAATGGTCAGGATTGTATGAAGATGTAAAAATGAATGGCCTATCTTATAAAGGGCTAATAATAAGTTCTCATGCGTCTGCGATCGACGCTATTGTTGTTATTTTTTGTGTGTGTGAGGATCGTGGCGTATAATGGGGTAGGTGTCAATCGCGGCCGAGGTAGGCAGGTGAAGTCCGAGGCGCGCCGGGAAATAAAAATGCTCATAATTTCATTCTGCAGCTGCCCGTCAAGCGAGCATCGATTCGAACCGGCCGACCGTCCTTTTGTAACACCGAATTCCACAAAAATGTTACAGAAATACAGACGATCATTATTTTTAATTTGTACATATTCGGTTACGGTTATCGTACATAATGTTAAGTAATTAAATGGTTTTAGCGTGCCCTCCCTAAACTGATATATCTAGGCTGGTGTTACAAACCGCAGCTATTTTACGTTAGTGAAACTGTTCAGTATTTTCGATAATATTCGCTTCAACAATGTAAAATTAACCCTGATTTAGATTATGTTCATACTTGGCTTTGCATATTAGATTTGCTTTTTCTTTTATGCAGTGGTTTCAAGTAATGTAGATTAATGAATTACTTACTTAATTTTTATTTAATTAATTAATTAAGAATAATGTTGATACAAATTGAATTCCGGATATAGGCTATTTAGATTAAATTTAACTTAATTATTATTTATTTTATTCGATAATAAACATTGATACTGTTTTTAATTGACCATAAAAGCCTGAATCAGAACTATCAGTTTACATTTAACTCGCTGTCTATATATTCGCTGTCTGTATATATATTTCATTTACCTACAATTTTATTAAACCCCGTCGAGCAATTTGGTAACTTTATCAAATTACCTAAAATATTATCACGAACAATATTTTATTTAGTTAGTGTGCCCATTACACACAAAATCACAAATAAATTGAAGTTACTAGAGGTGAGCCGAGCAAGGGCACCCGAAATCAATTCCACGATTAATTAATCAACATCAGACACTTTAATAATTTTGTTTCTACAGTGGCGGCTGGCATCCCGCTGTGCTCAATTCCAGCCGATTTTCATATTGAAATACATACTGTGTAGGATATTAACATTAAGAAAAATCCTAGCAGGCACGCGCGGCCCGGCGCACCCGCCACTAATCTCTACTGAATAAAACATAAGATGCTCGATAACCTACTATTAGAGTTAAGGCATATTTAATACGGCATTCTATTATCGTGCAATATGGAGCGAGTTAGTGTAAATATCGCGGGATTGTACTTAATCGCACGCACGAGCGAATAACGCACCCGTTACAGAATGTTAATTAAATCTTAATAAAAAGACGCGTGCGCTGTGTGTACTCTCGAGTGAAGGGGAATACTTAATGTTTAGATAAAGGGAAATATGGGTTCGCGTCCTTATATTATGTTTTATGAGTATAGCGAAGTTGCGGGAAGCGCCCTGGGCTGCGTCGTGATAGGACTAATGTAGAGGTAAAACCGACGGAATTACCTACAGACTCAGTTAGTTAAACATAACTACAATATTGATTTTGGTGCTTTACGTTTCTCTAACATGTTCAAGACAATATTGGATATTTGATATTGTTGACTTACGCTTTGTGGTATGTCGTAACTCCACACATTAATACCTACATATAGAGCGTGTGCACATAGTCAATTCAAATTAGTCGTTATTATGTATAACTTTTCATTGTGACCGACGCGCTCGAGAGCTTATCTGTGTAATTATGCATTAGGCCGCTAAACAGGGACGTTAAATATTAATTTATGTGTGGCGTCGTGTGCACAATCTCATAGTATCAATTAAACCCGCCCACTTATCTCGTAAACTCTCCAAAACTCTAGTGTCTATTCCCCGATCAATTTGCTTTATCTATGGATAGCTCTTATCGTCGAATAAAATATTTACAGCACAATAAAGGCGTCCTCGCCGCAATAATAAAGCTAATAACCACGATAATGAAATTTATGAACGCCAACGCAAAGTCCATAGTTATTTTTGTTGGTGAAGTTATCTATTGGATACCGTAAATTAATTAGGTATAGGAACAAAAATAGGAAAAAAAAAGAACAGGGAAATAGGAATATTTCAAAGTACGATATAATAGTTAGTATGAATATTCGAGGGGCTTATATATTTATCCTATATAATATAAGGCCCTCGAATATTTATATTGAGTTTCGTATGAACAAGAGAGCAACCAAACCGTATAATGCAGTATCAGATATTGATAGAGGCAATTTCTTAAAACAACATGGAAACCAAACAATTCGCTTTATGCGGTATTTCATTTATAGTTTGCGCTTCTTATTGATATTCCTTGCACATCGGACGAGATATCAGCGGGTGGGTATAAAACTTTACGTGAGCGCGAGTCGAGTCCCGAGTGACAGCGATTCGCGAATCGCGAACCGTGAAACCGCCTCGGGCAACACCTATACACAGGGCGCTACAGGGAGTTGATTGCTAACATGTGAGCCACAGAGTCGGCAAATGTTTGCCGACGTTAATATTAATTTACAATCCCTTAACCTACATAATACGCATAACATATTCCCATATAACATTAGAATTTACGAAATACGCACCTCTTTTATTACCTACTTAATTTTTTATTGAAAACCACTAAGTTTAAACTTGATCTCTGATAAGAACATGATCTAATGTGAGATAAACATTAAAGAGTATAAAATTGGTTATTGGGATTTTATTACCGATCAATGCTTAGTTTTAAAGTCGTCACGGTTCTGTAAATAAAAACAAATGATTTACATAATTATTGAGCTTCATTTTTATTGGTCAAGTGAAAGTTTGTACCTACTAACAATTTTTTTAATTTTTTTTTCTTCAACATTTTCAATTTTGGGTGTTTTTTTTAATTTACTAATTTTTAATACGGATAAAATAATATAATATCACGCCTGTATTCTATTTCTTGAAATGTTAAGTAGAGGTGTAAGTACTTATATTACGTCCACATTTCGTCAGATGACATGTAAGTTAAAATACTACTTTAATAAATAACTCTTTCTTGATATCTAATATTATGTAATTTCAATAATATTATCATTCATAAAAGTACAATGCCCCGAGTGCGGTCTCGGTTGAAGCGATGTCTAAGTACCTTTGGTAATTGTTTAGTATGAAGTAATTACTTTCAATTTGTTCTAACGTACCTCAACTTTACTTTGAACTTAATTTGACTAATATAATAAAGATAAAGTGTTTGACGTTGATTAGTCAGCTATCAAGATTGCCTTGTTCAGTAAATGTTGAAACATCGTGTAGAGGCGGTCATCAGTTTAAAAATTTGAACTTACGAAGCAAAGCCGGAAAGAAAAGCTCAAAAAAGACCTGAAAATAATTGTCTTAAATCCCATCTTTTATTTCTCTTCTGTAGCTTTCTATGAAGCTCTATGAAGTTAAAGAACATTAAAGCACCTTTATATCAACTACCTTAGTTCCAGTTTAATTTGTGAGCTTGTGAAACTATTTCTAATAAAATCTGCCTAGCCCTTTCTATGTTGGGGTCGGCTTTCAATCTAACCAGATGCAACTGAATACCAGATGTGACCTCCACTACTTACTACAGGTTACTGTGTAACACGATACCCCTTGGTCATACCTGTGGTAATACTGAATTTTGGTCGGAAAAGACTGAAACTGAAGAAAAATTATTTCGAATATAATTTGTATAAACTTCGCTTTAACACTTATAATGGGCAAACCAGAATTTCCCTCTTTCATCTTCAGAAAATTCGGTTCAAACTTTTTTTTTTGTTTTTCTTTTTTACCTCTACGGGGAAGCTTTTGGCATTCATCTTACCTGATGGTAAGTGATGATCAGGCCGAAGGTGGAACCGAGCTTCACCCGGAATCCACAACCACAGAGGAACTGGGTATCTGACCTCTAACTGCCGAAACACAACAATTCTGTTGGCGACAGAATTAGACCCCGCTACCCGCTAGCACTAACACCACACCCCAAACCCCGATGCAGTAGGCAGTTACCGTCACGATCGCTCGCGGGCGGCATCGTCTGAGGGTGGCCCACAATTCATTGTGCTTTGTTTGTATAGCGTTTCCTGCATCGTTCACTTCACCGATTAGTGATGTTCATGCAAATTGTCGAACTTGTAGTGAAATGTAGTGCTTTCGTGAAGAGTTGAAGAGGCGATTTGTTTTAGAGTATGATGGGTTGGGTTAATAATGATGTAAGTTAAATAAGTGTGTTTGAAAGTAGAGGTAGAGTATACAGCTTTTGCTAAATTGTCATAGTTAGTATTGTGTCTTGAATTATCTATCTATGCTATTCTATAATGTTTGAAAGCAAAGATAAAAAAAGTAAAAGTTTTTATACTGGGTTTTGGTTTTTGTGCTTAAAGTTTTTATACTGGGATTGGTTCTGTCTTTATTGATTTTTTCAACAGCACATAATTTATACATATAAGATCCATAGTTCATTGGCTTTGTTTGTCTAGCGTTTCCTGCATCGTTCACTTCACCGATTAGTGATGTTCATGCAAATTGTCGAACTTGTAGTGAAATGTAGTGCTTTCGTGAGAGACAAGAAAAAAGAAAGTGAAAGTAGAGCTTGAAGCTTTTGCTGTGTGATTGGTTTTGTATCATCAGTAACCTAGAGTACCTATAAAACGTGTAACATTAAATGCGCAAAACCTGAAAATAATTTGATCAGAGTAACGAGCAGAATCAATTTAACTACTTTTAAGCTCAATCCAAGTCGTTTCGAACGTATGGCTGATGTAGCTCCAAGAAATAGGCGTGACAACAGTAGGTTATGTCAATTGAGGTGTCAAACCGCTTTGATGCGCAAGAGTGTTTATTGCATGGGCCCAATTATTTATAAAAAAATACCAAGAGATTGGAAAGATTTAAATGCTATGCTGTTTAAGAATAGGCTACGTAAATTTTTGACGGATAAAACGTACTACAGTGTGAGTTCCTATCTGAAAAAAAGATTAGTTGACTTTTGTAGTACTCGTTTTATGTATATAAGGAACTCTAATTTTAATTGAATAATGATTAATTTAATAGTATATAATTTAATAATAATTGATCTAATGATATATAATAATTTGATGGAAATAACATAATGATAATAAGTTGATGTAAATAATATAACTAAGACAATAATTTGATGTAAATAACATAATGATAATAATTTAACGTAAATATTTGCATGCTGAATGGCAAAATATGGCCGATCTTTGTACTGTATTAACACATATTGATGTATCATCTACCCATATTATTTTGGAAAAATAAATTATTCTTATTCTTATTCTTAAAAGCAGTTGCAGTGTCTATTTATTTGCAGTGTCTATTTATTAATAGGTCAAGCCATCACATGCGTAAACCCGCCAAAATAGGTACCTAAACAAACACAAATTATTATCGACCAATTTAAATTTTCTCATACGCGGGATAATAATAGCTTTTATTTCAATGCAAATACGAATCTTCCAAAACTAAAACAGCACATAAAAGCATGAATTTTTTTTTTTTTTTTCTTCTCTGAGATAGTTCAATTAAGGAGGAGCTTGTGGCTATGTAATAACAGCCGCTCGGGTCGATCCATCAGGTTAAGCTACGCTTGCCGGGGTTGGTCCGTGGATGGGTGACCATTTTCACATATCGAGACTCCTCCGTGCCTCGGAAAGCACGTTAAGCCGTTGGTCCCGGCTGTCATTTGTGGATCTTTGACAGTCGTTACGAGTCGTCAGAAGCACGAAAGTCTGACAACCAGTCTAACCAAGGGGTATCGTATTACCCCGTTACTGGGTTGTGGAGGTCAGATAGGCAGTCGCTCCATGTAAAATACTGGTATTCAGCTGCATCCGGTTGGACTGGAAGCCGACCCCAACATAGTTGGGAAAAGGCTAGGCAGATGATGAGATAGGTCAATTAAATTAAAAATCTGTTGGGGTGTCTGAGGTTTTGCTCATTTAACGTTACACGTTGTATATGTAACCCCAGTGCTTAAAAATACTTTCCAGTTAATCTTTTCCTCGTTTAAAATAGTCGCCGTACTTATGCCTTATCACCACACAGAAGAATAAGCCATCTTTTGTAAATCGTCTTCAAGTAAATAGGTAACTCATATTTTTAGCCTGCTTTATCTTTCAAATACAGTTTCGGAGCGAAATAAAACATCTTCCGAGTTCTATGCGTGTATTTGAATAGGAGGCACGGAATATAAAATGAAGGTTTTAGATTTTTCGCAAAGTAGTCTTAAAATATGTACGTTAATGTGCTTGAATACGAATGTCGTCTCCATCTAGACTATTTATTTTAACTACTCGCTTTTGTCTGCCCTTTAAACAAGGTTTTATGGTAATGCTTTGTCAACGTGTAGAACTTTTCTTGTATTTTTTATTTTCGTCTTTTGTAGTATTTGATTGATCTACTTTTACCGAGGTTTAGTTAGGTTACTTAACGGTATCAATAAAATTAAAATCCATCATTGTTGTTTTCTAAAATATGAATACAGGCTGTTGTTATAATCTATTCTGCAGCATGCGTGGCCAGAAAATCATGCAAATACCTCCATTCTGTGCGGTAAACTGGTCTTCGTAATGCACGGTCACATTACCCACAGGTTTACAGTCATTATAATACGACAAAGGCCTGCAACCGATCGCACCGGATCTAATGCTAAATACCAACTTATCGTGTGTGTGCCTTCGTAAATTGTATGTAAATACGTGAACACCTGCTGAATATATTTGTATAAGCGTTAGTCCGCAAGGCGTGTTTGAGAATGCTCAATAGGGTGCATTTGACTGTGTAAACCTATTAATATGGGCAGTCCAGTATGATGCGGTGAGGTGTTATGTAAATTGCCTGGGGATAAACGTGTGACAACTCATGAGAACTACTCAGGACTTGTTATTATAATGATAGTTTGTTTATTTCGAACGTGGCCCTTGATTGGTATGACAGGAGGCGAGTGGCGAGCCCTTGACATTTTTGAAGTACTTTTGTTTCTATAAACAAACAAAAATTGGTTTCTAAGTTTCTAAATTGTTTTAGAAACTTAACAATACACCCTGTATAATAAAACATGTTTAAGAATACTCGCAAAATTGATCAATGTCATTGATTAGTGCTTTAAAAAAAAAAAAAAACATTTTTTTTAAATTATGGTTTTTGTATGTAGAATGCCCTGAAGGCACTGTGCTTAAAAATATAAGTTTAGTTTATCATTTTTTTTAAACAAAACTCACCAAAAAGAAACTATTCCAATTTCACTCCTAGTTTACGAAGGATTAATCATTAGTTATAGTTGCGAAATAAACCGCCTCCATTTTGGCAAAATTTTAAAGTTCTATTATTGTTTTTGAAAACCCCTAAAAGTTTAGTTTAGTTTACAATAGAGAGTAATGACTGGACATATTAGCAAACAATGGTCCTTTTTTGCGCACCATTAGAAGTTTGGTCCTTCTGACGTTGTGCGAATAGGGGATCCTGCAGTTGGATGTCATTATTACTCCCAGTACGGCAGTTTGTATTTAATAGTATTTTTAAACAACATGAATAGGGAATTCTCAGTATTGAGATGTAGGGGTGATAACGTACCCTCATAGTTTTTTATGACATTAACTGCACAAATATTGTAATGGGACGTCCTAATTTATTGTGGACAATTCAAACGGTATACATTTTAATTTTTTTCATTTAATGTCTAAAAATGTGTCCCGCGGCTCCAGCCATGTATTAAGTTTCAGCTTTTCCGGGGTAAAAATATGGCTGTATTAATTTTCAACTTTTCTGGGCAAAAATATTCTTGTCTGCTTCAAATGCCGTGCTGCCTCTCTGACAGGCCGCATCAAAATTTATTTAGTAAATTATTAGTAGCCGTGTAAACATAATAAAAAGACTCACAGAAATTAAAGAAATAAACAAAAATAACGTCTATTTGGAAACAAAATAAAAAGTGAAAAATAATGTTTTAACAGTAATAGTGTGCGCCTCACGGCGGCGCCAAAAAGGTTCATTTCAGCATAAATGCCAGATAGATACTGTCTGAAGCTAGTTCTCTAATTACTATAACCACGGATAGGAGAGAAAAGTAGAAAGTAAACAATAGAGAAAGTCTCCCAACCGATGTATTACAAGATTACACAATAAATCCAACAGATTCTGATGACGCTATTAAGCAGAACAAGTATCCACGCATCTAATCAATAAGAGACACGAGATACTCATGTAAGACATATAGAACTAATAAAACAAAACCATTATCGTATACGAACGTACAATCTTGTTAGGTAAGCCTTGGTGCACGTATAATGATATTGACAAGATTTCTTTTTATCTAACGCTCCCATCAAGACGGTACTCGCGATAATAGTAATACAAGAAAAAAGTTTTTAAGTTATCGTCACTGTCAGTAACACTAATCTTACATCTCACGGAATGTCCGGATAGTGACGTTTCGAAATCGTCACTAGACGAATTATTAGCCGTTAATGCACCGTCGTAACATTTTACTGGTTTACAACCGCGCCACTTAGGACCAAAGCTCAAATTACCTTACGCTTATTAAACCGCTTTTTTGTTATCAAAAAGTACCTACACCTGGCTACTTTATCTTTTTTTTTTATAAAAAAGTTTTATGCTTAATAGGTTTTATAGCTATTTTATTGATAAATTATTAATAGATTACATTGTCCCGTGACTGTGTTACGCGGTATTAAAATTGAAGATGTTAATTCTTGGAATATTTGAGTGCCAGGTCAAAAGAGCTTTGACATTAAGATAATCTTTATTAAGAGTAAATTGACGAACGTATAATAAAATTATAATAATACAAATGCCTAAAGATTAGAGACGTGGTATAAAACTATATAGCTTTTATATATCACTGATTTAATTTTAGAAACGCAGTATTTTCAATTTCGTTTTCCACTTAAGTACTTCGAAAAGTTAGATAGTCGGTAGAATGTCAATATTTTTGTTTGCCGACAACATTGATCGCTCCACATACGACTATCAAATTGAAGCAATAACTAAGAGCAATAATTTGTTACCGATAGCAGTAGACTGACAAAATGACCGGGATTACCGTTACCAGATTCAGTTGATGACGAGATAGAAATCTATTAATAACATTCGGACAGTGCCGACGGACAGATCCATAAATGATGAGTTTCATTTCAGATAAGATCATATCGGATATCTCGGATGATTGATGGAACTCCGCCTGATATTACTTAGGAATTCTATTAAGTGTGCTCGAGTATTGTTTTCTAGCCCATTATACACGCATTAGCATAGTTCGTTACTTAACTTGATACCATCTATAATACATTGTATATTACTCCGCCCTATGTGGTAACTTTCTAACTCGTGTTAGTAATGTATTCTAATTAATTTTCAATTAGAAAAGGTATTTTGAATACAGAGGAAAATGGAAACGCTCGTGAAGTTCTCTTTGTGTACAAATCCTTTGGAGGATCCAGATAAGTATAACTTTGAAGAAAGTTTCCTCCGCTTCATAATTCCTTTGAAAAAAGACTTCTGAAGTAAAACACTGAAGACCTCATTAGTCTAAAATAAAGATTTCTCATTACGAGATTATTACTACCTTCCTGTAAGCGCTTTTGGTGGGTAGGAGAAAGGCATTCTTGTACTCCAGGTGTACAATGAAGAAAAAACAAACAAAAGTTATTCTAATCGTGTAAGAGATCCATTTGATTGTGCCGAGTCATCGCCTTACGATGTACTAAGCTTTATTGTTAACATGCTTCAAAGAAAAACAAATGAATTTAAATCACCAGACAACATTGAGACGAGCGGAAACGCGGAGGCGTTGTTACGAACAAAACTTCGAGACATTGAGTGTATTTCGTATTACTATCTCTTTTACACACCACCATTAGCCTGGAAAAGAAAGAGATGGAAGGAAGAGAACAAGAAAATTCATGAAAGCTTGATGTAGCTAGTAATTTTTGCTAATTTCCCGACGTTGAAACAGTTCGTAGGATGAATACCGGTTTTATTACTCTTTATTTTTCTTTTGCATAATCTATTACGGTTCGAGATGCTTTTGCTAAATATACCCGTTCTAATTAGATATTCAAATGAATTGAATGTAGAGTAGAAAGTATAGCCAGTGCTAAAATGACAAGTTATATTTTCATACAAAGTAATTACCCCGATCTAAACACACTACCAGATAAACAAAGATAAATGGTATAATCCAAAGTGGATGACGAAACTAATAACTTTGTGGGTTTTAATCGAAATGGTCGTACCTATTATAACACCATTGGGTTAGGAACGATTGTCCTTCAACAATCTGGATAATAACTATCATTTGGATAATAGCTATTAATTAATTAAAGGCACTGTACCGAATTTGAAGCCTTCTGCTAACGACCCTAATGACTTAAATGCTCGACACACGTTGAATCTTATAGCCCATTGATTTAATAGGAATAAAATGTTTTCGATTGAAAAAGGGAGGAGTGTATGTGGAATACTTTAGCGGGACCACACGCCGCCGTATCTCTTGTTGCTCTAATGATATGCACATTTATTTTAAAGTTAATGTAATACACTTTATACATGGGTGTTGATTTTATACAAGCTGTTGGTTTAATTGAAAGGAATGAAGAGCGTTTGTAAATTATATCAGGACAATGAGTTGTTCAAAGAAACTGTTCTCAGCGTTTTCTGGCCCATTGTCTGCAATGTTTATGGGAATCAGCAGTCTACCACCAGTTTCTATGAGAGGATTTATTTCTTTCATTTTACGAGTATTATTGGCTTTTATACTAAGGGTCAAATATTTATTTACATTCAATATAGGCACATTGTTCACTTATTCAGTACTGTGGTCTTTAACCTGAAGCGAATCTGAACGTACAGTTATTTGATTGCGAGACAAAGATTCAGCTGTTTGGTTTTTGTCACTTCACATATTTATGTCAAACACTACAATGCTAAATAAAACACACTTCAAGCTCTCTATAAAAAGCCTCTCATATTAGCATAAACCACTTGTTTGTATGGACCCACACATTTATTTGGCACTCACTGTTTAGAGTTAAAAATTTCATTTGAATCTGGCACTTTGCCCGCGATAAGAATCTTGTTCAACTTGTTTATACAGTCAAGTTTATTATGCCTACTTAACATAAGCGTACTTACTTAGCATTATTGTGTACTAGCTGGGCCCCGCGGTTTCACCCGCGTCTCGATCCCGTGGAATATCGGGATAAAAATGTGCTAAATTTCATCTGAATCCGTTCTGCCGTTTTGGCGTGAAAGCGTAACAAACAAACTCATATTCGCATTTATAATATTACTAGCTTCCGCCTGCCGTCGATAAAAAGTATCCTATGTCCTTCCCCAGGATGCCATCTATCTCCTTGGCAAATGTTGAAATCCGTTCAGTGGTTTAGGCGTCAGAAGGTAACATATAGAGTTACTTCCGAGTTTATAATATCAATATATTAGTATATAATATTATATATTAGTTGATATTCTTGTCGACTTATGACTGTCTAGTGCACTTTTCTTGGTAGCAAAAGTTGGGTTAAGATCGTCCTTTTTTTACTTTTCTTCGAATTAACAGATTCGCTTTGGCTATATTGTTAGTTTAATGACCTTTTTTCTATAACCTACTTAAGGTATTCTATCGCCGAAGGCTCTTTATGCCTTCTGTAGCCAATCTTTTGTCATACTTTTAAGTAGTTCTATTATGAGTTTTTGGAGCTAGTTTGCGAAAGAGTAAGAGTTTGATTAGATCCTTTCAAACTTCGTTAAGTTTTCGAGTATGATGACTGGGGAATACGTATTGTTTTAGTGTACCTCTAAAAGTTTCAAATCCAATTGGAAGAATGCACTGTATAAAGTTAGTAGCAGCAGTTATTTGTTTTGCGCCCAAGAGAAATAAAACAACTCATTACAACTAGTGCCAGAGACTGGCAAAGTTCACAAAATGAAAAAAAGTACTTACAAAGTTCATAACTATTATGAACGAATTGTAACAAATAAAAAGTCAACGAAAGTCACGTTTCTGTATAATGTCGATTTACGATAAATAAAATGTCACGGATTAATTCCAACATCATTTTGAACACTATAAACGATATTTAAATTGATAAATTTACTGCATGTACTCTTAAATTTATGCGATGTAAATCTTTATGTTAATAAAGTAAATGTTAGCGTCGGTTTATCCCTTGTACATTGATCTCGGCGAGTGTACAAGCTAAACAATGATAATTTCAAAGGGCCCACGTGTGTTCCGTGAATCGAAACGTGGCGCGCTGGGCGGCGCGGACAACTATCCCTCCACTAATCTGCATATTGGACTTCCAAACATTATATGCACACGTCTACATCATAACATCCAATTACCAACCTTATGCCTATATACTATAAAGTTCAACGATTTTCATTTCCAAAACGCAGAGTGAAAATTCCGCTGTCGTGTGCTTTGTTCCTGATTTTGAAGCCGTGATGAGTTCATACATTTTATGACAGTGTAAAAAGTATTTTATTCATGGTCACGTGAACACGAGTAGGAAGTTACCTTCATAAATTTTTAATAAATATATCACACGACATGTCAGCTTATTTATGTGTCCAAATTATAAAAAACCTGACAAGTCAATTCCATTAATTTAGCCTTACACAATGTTTGCAAATAAAGAGTCGAGCCTCCGTTTCGCAGCAAGATGTATCTTCCTGGAAGGATAATAAAACTGACAATATTTCTCGTTATATTGCGTGATGGATGGTCTAAGCAGTCAGGTAGACGTGGTGATTATTAAACTTTTTTTTTCGGCCAAATTTCTACCCAAACATAAACACTTCTATTATTCGGAGTACAATGGCGGACCAAAACCGGCGCGCCGAATTCCGATCGGTTACGCTAGTTTAACACAGTTAATCGTTATTTTTTACTTTATGTCCGTAGTCGTTATTAACAATTTCATCTCATTAATAAGCAGTGGAGCGAAAGAGAACACATTTGAGCGGCAGGCTCGCGTTACACTCGATGGTACCGCTCGCATTAATAATGTTAAATGTTTTATTCAGATCATATGCCGCTATTGCATCAGTACAATATAAAACTTCTAATTGATATGATGCTTTTCATTATAACGGTGATTAACCTCGCCCGCCTTTGTCTAATGCTTCTTTCCCAATTTCTCTTATTGCTATCATTAAAACGAATAGTCGTTTTCACGGTAGAAAGCTCAATTTGGCTGATTTATATTTAAAGCATTCGGCTATTAGCAAATGTTTGCCCGAATAATAATACCACCCTGTGTTCAGCAACCGCATAACCACTCAAATCCAATTCACAGCATCGCTTCCTTTATAGCATATAACAATGGATAACGCTAATTTATTTCGACATCGAGTATCGTTGGGCACAGACCCAATATAGAAAAATTAAGTAATTCATTCGGGTTGAAAGGGTAGAATGTTTGTATCTGACGTAGAAAAAAGCGGTACTCTTCAATACAGGCAGCAGTCGGAATGGGCGCGCTTGGCTGGCTCCCCACGGGCGGGCACCGCTCACTCTCCCGTCGGACGCATTCTTATTCTGATGTTTAGATAAACATTAATAAGTCCCTAGGGCATTCCCTATTCTATATGTATCTAAAATGGAGGTTGGCAAGTTAAATTATTTCCGGAAAACGAGTTATGCACCATACAACCGAACTCGAACGATGTGAAAGAATGTTATTTTCACTATGCGTGTGTTTTGTTAAGATACACATCAAATTAGTACGCATATGTATGCGTAATGCGCTGTTTATGTAATTTAATGGTGATAAGGTAATTTATTCACGTGGAGAGCCATCAATTGTATGGTGTCATCAAAATTCGAGTGGCGTTTAGAAATGAAAGAATCGTAATGAGAGTTCCCAGGTAGAAGTCGGTCGGGCGGACGAGTGTTGAGCAAGCAGGCGCGCGGAGTTACAGCAGCTAATGAAGATATGCAAGTACACTCGACCATGTAAACAAGCGAACCCGGAGGCGCTTTTTCTGTTTGCCCCCGCGGGATTAGTAATTTAAAAGTCAATGCGGACACTCGAAAGGGTCAATCGCATCGCTCGGCCAGTGTATTGAAAACAGATACCCTTTTCTGTATTCCGGTGGTGGCCCATGAAAGTTATAAGGGCTGAGTTGTTGAACTATGTAATTGACTTGGTTCTGCGGTCGCAGGCTTTGTTCTCCGGAGGGCGGATAATCGAAAACGCCTCTGGTTAGCCCGAATGATGGGAGAGAAACAATGCGAAGTTGATATGTGGATTCGCCAGACGGTCCCTTGTTTGATTTGCAAAGAGCTATTTGCTCGTCGAAGACTGCGGCTGGAGCAGGAAATTGGACCTCGCCGCCGGTTTCGACTACGCTAACACTTGTCCAATTACTTCCTTTTCCACAGTTTAACTGTTAAGTACGAAAACTCGTTTTAATAAAGGGCGACACTCGTTTCATCGAAAGCATGTGCGACAGAACAATATCCGTTAGACACGAAATAGTCGTCGGAAAAACTAATAGGGACGTTTCACGAAAATAAAAGGAAAACAGAGAGATGCGACGCCGGTCATAAAATAGACAAAAGCGTTTAGCTAAAGCACGAATAGTGATCTATTTAGGTCTGCGCGCCATCATTTTTATTTTCTCGCACAAAACATGTCGGCTGTCACTCCGCATTATGCCGCCGAGCGCCACACGTAACATTCGACGGTGTTTTATTTTGGGTAAATGTGGACGTTCCAATGATTGACTTATCCGGGAGTAACTTGAGAGGCTCTCGCGACGTGCGACCGGTGCGGCCCGGCGCGGCCCGCTCGCCGGCCGCCACCGACTCCACGGTTGTAACACTATCCCAGCTCTCCGACGACAAACACAACTCAAACACTGACAGCTATCTTAAAGTGAAAGGTCGTTTAAATATCTCTGATACATATATCACGGATTTCATAATTCAGTCGGATGTGCGTCGACCAGGCGTAAAATTTCTTAAAGAGATTTGATTCCCAAAGCGCATCTCTGTAGCCGTATCTGTAAGATCATGGTTGCTTAATTTATTCAATGTGTTTTTAGAAAATATAATATTCTACGAGCTTGAATCAACTTAAGTTGACTTTAATAGTTGAAGGCAAGTAAACAGAATAAATCTCCGACATGGTCCAAGTCGGTCGTGTTGTGTCGCGTCGTCTACAGCGACTAACACTAATCTATCTTAGTTTAGAACGGACCGCTCAGACAAAATACCTTTGTTTTACTAAGGGAAGGAAATATCGACGGTCTCATGTGATTTAAATGTCTTCTGTTTTAAGAGAAAGCTAATACGGATGTAGGTACCATCTGTGTGTTGTCTTTTTCAAATGGTCCCGACTCGGGAGTAGTAACTTGATTCGGGACTCCGCACAGGATGAGTGAGTGTGTAGCAAAATAAACTTATTGAATTGGCTGAACAAAGAAGAGACTTCGAAGAATATGAATGTAATGACACGACTGCAGCGAGCGGGGCTTAGCGCCAAATGTAAAGGAAATAAAAATGTGGAATTCCAGCCGAGTTTGCTGGCTTAACGCATCACCATAATTCAATCGTGGCCCGTTCCTTTGCTACCAAAAAGAGCATCGAATTTATTACAAAGCTCTTTGGTTCGGGAACCCCTACCTATTATTTATGGCACTCGGTTGGTCTGTCACAAAAAACGGACGGGTGCTTCGAATATCTCAGCGGGCGACTTCGAAACATAAGCTGCAATAACACGCACTTCCTACGGGCTGAAAGCACGGTACCCGGCCACGGTTGCACATTTGTTACCGCCATTTAATGTATTATAAACCTTGTGACAACGTGATATAAAACATTTTTAAAGTCCATTAGGCGGTGTTCGTGGCTGGGTATGCTTAAATAAATGATAATCCGGATTTATTGAAAGTAGGCTGCAGTGTAGGAGATATGTTTCAATGCGAGCCATGTGGTGGCAAATGTGGGAACCCCGCCAAGATGTTGTCCTACTAACGACTTTGTTACTTCATTGTTGTGTTGGTATAAATGTGTTTGTTTCAGAAATAAACTCTTTTATACGCTTGTTTATTTTTTATTCAGTAGCTCATACTTTTTCATGAACCATGACGTTAATATTGTTTGGCATTTCGGATTTCAAGTGAGACACGTGTTTCCGGTCGGATAGAGATTTAATTTGAAATGAATGCTCCGATCGAGTGCACTTACGTTTTCTGTTCAAAATACACGTGCAGTTTCTTTACTTTTTTGCCTTTAAATCTTTTAAAAAGCTTCTAAGTAGCACCGGATACGATTTTAAAAAACATTACCTTCCACAAACGCAGTACCGTTCAAGATGTCATTGAACCGCCTTCAGAATTAGGCAGAGATCCCTTCTTTACAGGCTGTTATAAGTCCTCTTTTGTCATTGGAGGACACTCGAACAGCAAAGCCATTTAGAACCGGCTCTAATTATACGAGATGTTCGTACGAAAGACGCGCGTAAACCAACCCCCGATGTTTATTGTAAAGACGATTGAACAAACAGAAGGCGGTGCCGTTCAACAGCGATCACATTTAATCCCCGAAATGAGACAAATATCACGAACCGGGTCAACGGCTATCTTCTCACGTTTGTTGACGACTTAAAGTGTGATAATATTTATTAAACGGTTCACTCGAAACGACCGACGACGATAAATAAACTCCATAAGACCATTACGCGTCACGCAAGATTTACAGTGTATGTGTAACGACTGCTTTTTTACCGATGCCGCATTATAATGTTAAATATTTCGGTCGCGATGTTATCGTTTGTTATTTTACTAGTAATTAGTATTTATTACCGAGTGGCTTCGTGCGTCTGATGTCGGGGCGAGCGATCTTCTAGTGTGAAAGCGGTTTAATGTGAATTATGTGATTACGGGACGGATGAGTTAAGCAATTAAAGCTGTTTTTATGTGAACTACGTGGACTTATAGATGTGGCATGTGATAATCACAGAATTTATGTTGTCATAGGTGTTGAAGATTGGTATCACACTGTTCAAGTAACCTCGGAGACGTAACAATTCGAAGACATTATTCTCATTTCGGAAGACGGCTATTAGTCTAAATATTTCGCATCTTCCGAATACCTTCGCGTTGGTCCGCGCCCACACAAATAGTTGGCGTGTTAACGAATTTGTATAGCGAAAAAAAATCGGCTACCGTCTTGATTTTGCTACCATTTACCATCTGTTCCAGGAATGCGATCCTTGGAAATTAATGCGATAGTTAACGCTTAAATAAATCGACGCGACGGCGAACCTGCCGCATCGCGAGTCGCGACCCTTCGCTCCGAATAAATCATATGATAATTGAATCATATGCTGCGTGTCAAAAGTAATTAACAGACGCTGCGATACGCATCTCGGGCCACATGTGCTTTTTTAATAACGTCGCCTCTCGTTTCCTCTCGCACACGCGACTCGCGCTCGAGATAACATCGACATAGCATTTCTTTATAATACTCACATGAAAATTATTACTCTCCATTCATTGCGCCGAGATGACTTCATATTAAGGTCATTGTGAGAGTAAATTGATCTGTGAGCCTCCGCCGAGCGGGCGCGGTCGCAATTATACAAATCTAATTGAACCACGGGCATTTTTCTGCTGGTACGATAATAGCTCCAATGATTAATAGTTATAAATATTAGTTTATCTTATGGCCAATTAAAATAACGCGAATACCATTAAAGATACGTGACAAAAGGTTGTAAATTACCGGCTTTTAATTTAAATACACACGTTCGACAGTTTGTTGTTCTATAAATCTTGAGAAGCAATTTATCTGGCTGATACTTACATTCGTTCCATTAGCATTGTATCCGTATTAAATTCGGCCGGCGGCAAAGATTGACAATGATTGGCCTAGCGCAGCCCCAAACGACCGATGCGATGGGCTATAAAAATGTTTCGCAGCCGTACACCAATTACTTTAATGTAACTACCATCAAAACAACCTTTTTAGCGAATCGTTCCTCCGTTTTTTCCCACGAAACGTTTGCTCCTAATGAAATTAAGAGCAAATGTACGAAAAGGAACACATTCAACAAGAGCATTTTATGAAAATGAGAAAACTCTCAAATATATTCGAATATCGTTTTGGAAAAAGCTGTTTCGTCGAGTAGCGTCGTCGTCGCGGCCCCTGCTAAGGATGAAATATTAGAGGTGTCGGCCCCGCCCCAGCCTGTAATGAGACCCGCAGGAATACCAAGCAATATCTTAATACCTTCGCCCGGGGTGACAAATACACGGCGTTCGCGTGGAAACTGTTCATAATTTATAACCGCCCTGTTTTACGATGTTTCCAACACCGCGATGACAGGACCAGGCCAGGCCAAAGGTATTGCCCAAAATACATCGCCGCTAAGTGGAATTATTGCTGACGACGTACTGAAACCTTCCCATTTCCCGGGCTCAGTAATTCCGCTATCGTTTCCACAGGAGCACATCAAAGCTATTTTCGCATTAGGCGAGTAATAATACCGCCTAAACAAACTTACGCGTGACTCGACAAATGTGGAAATGATTTATGAAATATCTGACTTGAAGCTTTATTAGATAGTCAACACTATCGAGAACATCAAAGGTATCGAGCGATGGAGCTCTCGCCTGACTTCAAAGAACAATAACCGAGGATATCGCGAGCCGGGGCAGAAAATAAACACGTTTACGAGTCGCCCGCATTAATTTATTTTGTCGTAGAAACAATCGCACTTCGTCCTCACTTAAGAACGTTGCGAGTTGCGACTGAAAGTTGAATATGAAAGGGCTCATAAAACGGTCGTAAACTCTATGAAGAGTGACGATCGTGCTTTTGGAGTGTTCGGGTGTAGGCACTTTGATTTGTGTGAGGCAGCTGGCAGCGTTAATAACTTAATTCGTCAGAGTCTACGCGACGGGAAGAGGGCTTTAAAGGATGACTACATGTGCAGGCGCCGAGGAAGCGTTTATGTGTTGCGCGGGAGCAGGGATGACGCCGTGACGTCGACGGAACGCTTTGAAAGTGCGGCTGTTGAACGATTTGTGTACATCGGCAACTACTTGAGTTGAGAGCGCGTCTAATTGACTGCTAACCGCGATAAACATTAATCAAGCAGCCCAAATGATCATCAAGATAGCCGTCAACGAAATGACGCTTAGAAACGTCCCTGTAGATATAAATAAATATATACCTACTTTTATTTTTAGTAATTATTACACGTGAATAAAGTATTAAGTCATTGTAACTTTAGCATCGCAATAAACTACTCCAATAAAGCTTTTCACACTTAAAATGAAAATTTCCCTTCGTGCTGATGAGGCGCGGTAATCAAGAACACATTAATAAACTTATATAAATTCTTATAGTTGCGTCTCATTATGAACTCAATAAATTCCTGAGGTACTCGACAGGTGCTTCAAGCGCCATTCCTATGAGAACTGTCATAATTATTTGTACACACTCGTTGGTAGGGCGACGAGATGTGCTTCGGAACACTACTTGAAGTTCAGATAGTCGCCTCCTCATAATAATTCATGTCCCGTCGTGTCGCTTCGATGGAAGCCACTTCACTACTTGTTAAGAGTCACGGGGACTCACCTTTTACATTATTTTTATAAGACTCCCTACGGTTCGACGGCTTCGAAGTTATTTCTGTTAAATAATATCTTTGCGCGAAAATTGGACTACTGTTCATACATTTTTTATTTGACAGTTTTTGTATGGAAGGTTCGAATTAGTTATTGATATCGTTACTTCGATACATTCACGTGTTCACGAAAAAAGGGTAACATTGATATTAACAATACTTTCTGATGCGTAAAAATCGAGTATAGGCCAATAAGGAATAAGTAGAGCAATTTCAGGAAACGATGAAAAAGCTTATTCCGCCTCTGATAAATTGATCATTACCGAATTCGGATCATAAATACGAGAATAACTGTTCGTATGTAATTCGAGAAAAAATCGTAACGATACATCACTAGAGTTCCGGAAAAACCGCTACGATACAAAAAATCGTCACCGAGTTGACTGTAACGATCTTGTGTATTCCTTTGCTATGTATAATTGGCGACACGGTTACAGTTTTAGCTCTGAAATCGATAAGTTGTGTTTGATTGCACGCTCGGGGAATATTCAACGAGTCTGCTATTTTGTACCACATGTACACCGCAATATACTTAGGTTACATTGCATTAATTAATGGAATTTGCATTGTGTGTAATCCTACGTAGTTTGGACGTCGGCGTCGCGCTCGAAGCTGTGAGGACGATAATTATGTTCTGATAGGTGTACTAACTGCCTGCTCGCTAGTAATTAGATTTATGATATTCAACGAGATATACATAAATGAAGATTATGGATCTAGATTATTTGTTGGCTAGTTAAAAGTTTGGTTCGTAAAATATTTTCGTAGTTTTTGACAGTCAAACTTTCAGTTTCAACAACTAATGAATAAACGAAAAGGTGATGGCCGTCAAAGCAGTGTAACAAGTCGGAACTTACTTCCAGAAACGGTGTTTGAGGGTCAACGAATTGTAACTCCATTAAAAGTTTCCTTGTTTTCGAAGTAAACACGGCGCCACTCAAAGGAAGTCCTTAAAAATTAATGGAGACATCCTGATTACTCTAAAGATCCAAGGTATGAGTTGTATTTAGACTACCGAGTCTATTTCTGTTGACACAAACATCTTTACGATTTAATCTTCCTTATAACTTTGCATTTCCTTTCAGTGGTTAAGTCGAATTCCTGTTGATATTTTCTTAATCCAACAGCACATAAATATCCACGCCAGAGGGCGTGACAGCCACTAAAGAATCGGATAAAGAACCTGCATGCGGGTAATATTGTGACTGTCGCCGGCATAGTGCAGTTAATATCTGAATCCCACAAAGGAAATAAAGTCCGATACGAAAAACGAACACGAGTTGAACAGAGTGCACCGCGCGTCAGATTATAGGCATAAATTATTAGGCACTTTTGTTCAAGTCAAAGAGCTACTCGCGGCCCATTCAATTACGGATCAACCGTACAAGGAGTGCCGAGTCTTTTTCAGATGTTTGTGTAAGGGATTAGTCGGGATATCTGTGCCGGTATCTCCGTGAGATAAGTACGAATATACGTCAACGTCGGACGGCTAAGCCGATTATTTTAAATGTATTCACTTCCTTAATGGACGTCGTTTTTCACGTCGCGCACTGTGAGCCCTCTCTCTCACTGACTTACTGAAGATTTTCGGTTATGATCCGGTCATTGACTGTTGGATATTAATGCTCACTTATCCGACATTTATTAAATTGTCGGAATAAGGGAGCGAAGGCAAGTGGATGAAAATATCAACTTTTATAATTGATACGTCCACTTGTCTCATCTCTCGAGTCTCGACCCTTTTGAATTCTTAATGAGAATGAAATATGGCTTTTAAATTATTTAAAGTACCTAGTAGATAGGCCTGTAATATTAGAACATTATATATTTTGTAGACGTCCTTTAAATAAATAATTATTATGCGTAGGTTCCCCGAGGGCCAAACTGAGACCACACACGAGTCTATAAAATCGAATGCCTGCACGATCGTGAGCATCTATAAGAAGCTGCGTAGGTTATTGAAATGAACCAAAAAATAAAGTAATAACAGGATCACGGGCGGCCCACCTGGGCGGCATTGACAAATGCTGCTGTTAGGCCGCGCTCCCCCGGCGCCCGCGCTGAGGCCCAAATAATATACATATCATTATTTCGCCTCGTGCCCTCATAAATATAACTTACAAATTCGCCCATCCAGCGAGTAGCGAGAACGCCAGCGGCAATTTTTCAAGGAAATATCGCTCGGGAGCCGCCAACCGCCCGGGAATAGGCGACAACATGCAATGATGCATTGTTTTATTTGTATACCAGGGCTGCTACTTGAGTGAATTGGAACTCAATACCTACTCTTTATTACCCTTGTTGCTTGTAAGCTGTTCTTAAGTTTCAGAAACATTTTAGCGTTCAAGTTCTCTTGAATTACAATTCGTCTTTGATGCAAAACTGTTTGGCATATTTTACATTCACAAGCGAATGTCTGTCAGATAGAATAATCCAATTAATTCTGAATGTTCAGCTAAATTCAAATGTATTTCAAATAACACGTGTTTAAAGTTTATTTCACACAAACGGCTATTAATCCAATAACGGTTGGCATTCATAGACATTTATTTAAACACGAACTCACCACAATGCAGGGTGCTTTACGGCAGGTGGGCATCTAATTAATTAGTAGGTGGCCCCCTAGCCACGAGGGTCGAAATTAAATGTAGGTATACTTTGCATTTTTTCACCCGCCATAACGCCGCATGCCGTCAGTCTCCGTGTAATTAATAATAAAATGTACTAGCAGAGTAATGGTAGGCACATATTTATTTGTGCAACGTTTTAATATTTTTTATGCAAAATAGCGGTCGGATTACTTATGGTAAAAGTGTTGTTCTTTTCGTAAAAAAAGGTTTTGCTTTTGATTATACTTCCACCAGAAAACCTTTTTTCAGGTAAATGAAAACAGTTTTCAGGTAGAAATATGATTAAATAATTGTTTATTAGAGTCTCTGATTTTTTATTTTGCAATATTTTAGTAATCAGTTCCACGTGTGGGATACGTTGACAGCTGTCAATCTGGATATTTAATAATCTAAAGCTGCACTTCCTGTGAGCACTTCCACCTAAAAAATAAATTATATCCAGCCGTGGAATACATCAATGGAATGTATAAAAATAACTTGTGGACTTACGAGTACCCCAGTACTGTCGCCCTCGCTCGTGTGTAGACTGGCCGAAGTGGGGGAGCAAGTATAACGCTTGTCTACATAATATTACCGCGTTATTACAAGTCACCGCGGCTGCATGTCAACTCACCGCTTCGGGGTGACTAACGCTGATAAGCGTCACGACGTCTGCACACGGTCTTGTATGCAATTTTTTCTTCTCGTTTATAACATACACCATACGTCACGAATGTCAACGGGACTGTTGTACAATAGCTTAGCTGCGGGCATTCTGTCATAACTCGTTGATTAGATTGTTTGTACACAACTGTCAATTTATCCTAACAAGCAACCAGTTTTCATTACATAACAGTTCAAAAACAAACACATTTCTAACTAGAAAAGCCTCAGGCAATTCCTAAAATGACAAATGGAACAGAAATAATTTGAATAACCAACCACGTAATATAAGCGAGTGCAACAATAAACGTTGTATATGAAAGCGTAAGTAGTACAAAATTATAAATTGTTTGCAGTTTGCCGTCAGACTGTACGGTAATAAAATTAAATGACGGCGAGTATGTCTGTCTCAATCATTTGTGATTGTTTTAATGCTCGAATTTGTTGCGAGTGCTCGAATCTTGTGCGTTGAATTAGACATAAGACTGACGTATATTATGTCGGCGGGAAAGATATATTGTTGATTAAAATAGTTTGTAGACGTTAATTTATTATTAATAGAAATATTTCATCAATCTGCCTAGCGTTTTCCCAACTATGTTGGGGTCGGCTTCCAGTCTAACCGGATGCAGCTGAATACCTGTATTTTACATGGACCAACTGCCTACCTGACCTCCACAACCCAGTAACTGGGTAATACGATACCCCTGGGTAAGACTGGATGTCAGACTATCGGGCTTCTAACAACCCGTAACGACTAACGACTGTCAAAGATCCACGAGTGACAGCCGGGACCAACGGCTTAACGAGCTTTCCGAGGCACAGAGGATTCTCGGTGTGTAAAGATGGTCACCCATCCACCGACCAACCCCGGAAAGCGTAGCTTACCTTGATGGATCGACCCGGTGCGGCTGTTATTACTTAGCCACGAGCTCCTCCACGGAAATGTTTAATAACAGGTTGTCAATAGCACTGTGCCTGCTCGTATTAAAACTTAAAAGCATTGTATTGTAAGGTTATTTCGTTTGAATTCATTGAAATTGAAACTCTTGACGACACCTAGAGTCACCATTTTCTTCGTTAACGTTAAGGTATTTTGTAATACCTGTCTCCAATTGAATAAACACGAACAATAATTAAATTCTTTGTACACGAATTCAAACTACGCTAGTTCTTGAAAATAACACTCGTCCTTCAATATAGACAGATGTTCATGTTCATGATTAAAGTCTAGGAACTCAATAAACATTAGATAATTAACAATAATATCACATAAGACATTCGTATAAAAAGTATGGTCGGTACACCTGTCAAATAGTTTAAACAAGTTATGTTAGACGCAATCACATTGCTTGAGGCAAGGTGCAGCTGTCCGCATTACATCTTTGATACAGGTTTTAAAAAGAGTTGCTCAACGTCTATGGTGAATACAGGTGCATAATTGCGGCAGATTCATAAGTGTTAATAAGATAAGACTATTCATAGAACTCAGCTTGTCTCATAGGTTCTTAGAAGACCTGATGTTACTTTTTTAATGAGCTATTAATGGGGTTGAGTCATTGCGAATATAAGACAATTTTTTGTCGTCGTTACAAATACAATGCTTACTGATGACGCAACTGTTAGAATATCACTACATATTATAAAACAAAGTCCTCGCGATAAACTCAAAAACTCCTGCACCGATTTTCATGCTGTTTTCACCACTGATAGAGTGGTTCTCGAGGAAGGTTTTAGTATATGTATAATAACCGACATACACGCGGGCGATGCCGCGAGCATCAGCTAGTTACCTACTAATAAATGTAATTTACATTTGTATGGATACAGATTCTGAATCAGACAATAAACTAGCAACATAACATAGTAAGAAAGATAACACAAAAGAGCTATCATTTCCTCCTACCAAACCATATTCACATAAAGACACACTTTACAATATGAACAGCAATATCAAACCAATGGATATTTATATTAACATTACGGAAAGGAATGTAAGCCAGACGCTACAAACGGCCTGTATCAACGATATAATCAATGAAAAACTACCTGTTATACATAGAAAAGTGTACGCAGGGACCACAAAGGCTGTACACAAAAGCATGTGAATAAATAAACTGCCCACGCTAACTTAACAGCCTCCCACGCTATACAAAACACTTAATACAGTCGGGATAAATCTATAAAAATATATCCTAATAAAAATGTTTACCTACAATCAATGGACAATGCGATAACTGTCCATAAACATGCTGTAAAATTTAAGCACGATATTAAGGCTTAAGAACTTCTTTTGCGTATGAGAATGTAGAGGGTTCGATAAGCTTCGTCTAATATTCAACGTTTATGCTCTATAATCAGATTATTTCGAACATCGGGTATCTTGGTTATGGAACTTAGGTAACTGTACTTGCTAGTGTGTGGTTATTGTTAGACTAAAGTCCAGTGTTTATCTTGATTTTAGGTTCATTGAGAGAATATTGTACAATGTTGCTAAGGTTCCAGGAAATTGCATTAATATTTTATTAGCTTTTAATGTCGTTATCCCTGGAACACACGAATTAATGGCAGTTTTTAAAGCAATGCTAATCTGTACCTTAACATATAAAAGTAAAAGAGAAATATATAGCAAAAGTTCAAAGACGCAAAAAGCGTGATCCATAATTTAAACTCTGCCTGCATATAGAAAAAAATAATTAAAAACATCATTAATAAATTCATCTGGTGAGATGTCAGGACCATCGACATAGTTTCTCGCGAGACTCAAGTCGCGAATCTTAAAAGCAATGTAAAATTTAAAAAGTTTCGGAAGAAAATTAAGGATCGCGACGACGGAGGTTTTGAAAGCGCTGAAGACTTGCATCATATAACTTTGTTAAGCACGGTGAGTTACCTCGTTAACGGGCGCGACGAAATATTACAGAAGTAAAACTCAAATTAATCTAGGATGCTTTTTTCCTAAAAGGATATTTCTCTGCTAATGAGCTAGATTGTTAGCCTTCGCTCGACGATGCCTTTGTGGCAACTGCCTCTGTTTAGCTTTCTGCAAACTTCATTAATGTGAATAACGTTGTTTGGTATTTTTAAAATTTGTTATTTTGATTTATATAGCAGTCATGTTTTCGTTCCGGCAAAAATATAAGGTAAGATTACCTTAATTTCTTATTACAACTCAGACTTGTAGTCTGAGACAAATCCAAACGATCATAATTCTGAATATTCTAGACTCAATGATTTAAGTTATTTTCTGTCAACCGTGGTTTCAACTGTGTATAACGTTACCAATAAATCCTTTTACTCACGTCGGACTTTAATAACTTCAAATGATGAGCAGCTGCTCGTCGTTTGTTAATTTCTACAAGCTGAATTGAAAAATCACCTTATTTATGAGAATGATATTTCAATTTCAGCCTACGTCTATCAGTCAAAGTAACCCCGCAGTGCGATTTATACCGTTGTTATTGGGTAATAAAGACATAAAGGCTCGTATCTGGTCCCCTAAACAAGGTGTGCTTATCTTACTATCGATTGGAGCAGCTGTAACGGGCGGGACATATTACCCTGATTCTATTAACCGCATGAATACGGGTGGTCTCGGAAAAATTACGACCTTTCTGTCCAATTCGACCACTTTTTTTTCCAAACGTACTATATTATTCATCCATTCCAATGTCTGTATAAACAAGCCAAAGTGACTTTATCTACTAAACTTCACGCTTGTAATAATAAACGACAAAATAACATAATTTATGCATCTACAACTTTGCTACAGCGTTCTGCATAACAATGGCGTCGCAGAACAAAGTCAGCTGGGAAATGTATCCGATCGCGTTCGAGAGACGAAATTGAAACGTTTCCTTTTTGGTTTTAGAACTTTCTTAAAAATTCTTTCTTCAAAGAGGTTGTATGCAGGCGCCATTTTATTATTAAAATAATTTCTATATAAAACAGGTCGCTATAATGAGATGGTCCCCGGTGTCTGTCCATTATTTTTTATCTTTAGAGTTAATGAGGTGAATTCCTGTAGCAGATAATAAGTTGTAGTGTTATAATTAACGCCAAGTTTATGGTATTAGACTATTATTTATGTAATTTTTATCTTTTCATTGAGGAAAATACATAAACAACGAAGCAGAAAATATTTTGATGGTAATAACATTCAACAACGATTCTAACGTAAATATCCCATCGTATATAAAAGTCATTGAGGGATGGTAAAACCACTCGAAACCGCAAACAGCACCAAATCTATTTGTGACCATTCGCCCACCAATTTAGCGGTCTTATTTATTTACTCAATTGCGTTTGATAGATTTACAGTGACTAAACTGGGTTACTATTTTTTAAGGTACTCGTGTTAAAAACAGATACCCTCCGGCCATTCTACACGTGCCAGATATATTCCCACCATTTCTCTCATCTCGCTTCCGTAACCGTACAAACGTTGTAGTGCCTTTTTGTTACCAACCGATGGAATTACAGCATTAATCAGCCGAAATGAACCTTTTAGCGAAATGTCAAAAGGTTTACGAAGATCTTGGTAACGACCCACGGTTAGAAGAAACAAAAGAATGTTCCGTCTGCACGGCCAGCGAGACGGGGAAATGAAATAGCTGCGGTAAGCGCTCGATATAAAATCAGAGGTCAATTTAATAGACTATAGATTTCTTGCGTATTTTAAATTGACTTTGTCGAACTCCAATCTGTGCTAAAAATAAATTATAATCTCAGAAAATGAAAGATGGACGTTCAAAAGGTTTTTTTGGTAAAATATTTAATGTCGGAAACTCGATACTTTAAGTACCTACATCCGTGAAGATTGATGCATGATGCAGTCGGACGCACCGATAGCCGACAACCGGCTTTCTCCCCGATAAGCGGCAAGTCCGCTCTTTGTCTGACCACATTAATTTAAGGCTATGATATAAACCCGTTTGGAATTGTTAAATTGATTGTGCTCACTGTGTTATCGTAAACCTTTTCTATGGCCGCGCTGGGCTTCACCGCTGCTGTAAGTAACAAAAGTAAAGATAAAAAGCATTTGTAGAGCGCCTCAAGCGAATAAACAGAAAGATGGCTCAAAACGGAATCTAAATTTCCTGTTAGAATTGACCGAATGTAAACTCGATTCAAATTCCGGCGGGCGCCGGATTGTAGCGTTCAGGTGTAGCGTGGTGGGTACTGGGCGCGACCGGTCAGGCGGCCACCGTCGGCCCGGTCCGGTCGTCCGGCTGCCGGCCGTCCAAGCACACATTTCCGCTTGATTAGAGGACGTGCGAGTCGCCGAGGACACCTGCGCCATCTGTGTGCCGACTTTTCAGTGCGCTTTGTTTTGGAATTCTGAACGTTACCCCGACGAAGTTTTATCGCTGAGGACCGACGCGATGCGGGCATCGTTTGACTTTTGCCCGACAGAAACGAAATTTCACTGCGATATATATTTCGTTTTATTTCATCAGCGATTTCCTCTTGAAATTCGGCGTACGTGGGCTAATATTCGTAATGCTTTTACGTCCCTTTCTGTCTAGCCCTTTGCTTCCCAATTAAGTTTATGAAAAGTAAATAATAAATAATATTTTAGGCATAATTTACTTGACCTTTTCTTTCATATTCAAAGAAATGGGAAAGAAAACGAATTATAGAGGTGTATAAAAGTTATTGCTTGTTTATGAAGGTCTGTTTTTATAGGGCCCTAAGGGAGGAACTTCTTTATCGATGCTTTATAATGTAACGGTTATCCGGAAAGATAATAAAGTTTGTGGGTTAAGTGCATTACAGATGTAAATGAACGCTTTTATTTATAACATTGTTTCTTTTGTTTCAGGATTTTCCGTGTTTACTTTGAGCTCATGATCTCAAGTATCGCCGCGTTATAACATCAAGCCCTGCACACCATTAGGTAAGCACATTTGGATTAAAACATTATATATGAGTTAATCTGTAAATAATAAAAAAAAACAACTTTTATAACAATAACTGCAGCAAAACAAATCGTCAAAGCGAAAGAAAATCTCATTGCTAACAAGCTTTTTCAGTAAAAAACAAAATGTTTATTTATGCAAGCAATCCCAAAGACTTTGAACAGAAAAAGTGAAAAAGACAAAACGAGAAACAATCTGCGGACCGTTTACCAACTTCTGCTTGTGAAGGCATCAATCCGCCATCAAATTGCGTAGAAAGGGGTAATTTGTATCTTTTTTTCAATAAAGCAACACCTGTGCCGCGGCCATTTGTGTTCCCTCTAAGCTTAAAGCTTTGTAAATGTTTCACCATTTGTAGCGGAATTGAAAAACTGTTTCGTTTCTCAGTCGCAACAGTTTGTCGTGTGGTGTGGAGTTAGCCTTATTTGTCACGATGCTCTTTTATTTACTTTTTTGTTGAGTACATACCACGTGTCGTGCTAGTGTTGTCGTTTAATAATAAGTTTTAGACTTCGTAATTGCTGGAATAATACTGGGTTTGTGCGAGTTTGCGGGCCATTAGATATATTCTTAATGCTTTTCTTTAGATTTTTTGTTATTGCGCCCCTATACCGACCAACCTATTATTTTGTTTTAAACTCTTTTTAAAGCTTTGTAAAATAAGCTATGTTTAAGTAATTCGTGTCAGAAAAACGTTACCTCTTACTTTGTGAAATAAAATGATACGGAAACTCTAAGAAAAGTTTGAATAAGAAGAGGGAGGAAGGAGTCTCATAACTTTCTTCAGATCTCACATGAATTCAAATTCTGAACACATACTGCCGTCATAAAAAATAAATAAAAAAGAAAACTTTTATGTCCCTGTCAAAAATTAAAGCTCTCAATAGAATACCTCGTTCAACAATACAACGCATCACTAAGCAACGACAAACCCAGTCAATTGGCCTTAATAAATTACTATTAGTAAAATAACTATTATAATAAAGATACAGCGTATATTTTTCCCTTTTATTTCTTTATGGGCATTCAACGGGCCATGTTTGTTCCGTACACTGCCGTTCAAAATATATGACCAATCATTTTTCAACGACACTCGCTTTCAGACAGATTTAAAGCGTGGTTTGAATGACGCGTATTTCCAATGTGTCAATCACACGTATGGTCGCTCCCAAAATGTACAGTGGCGTGGTACGTCGGGGATTCGTCTAAAATTGTCGGCCGCCAGTGTACTGATTAGAGAGAGTTTAGCTTGGCGTGTAAGGACATAATTAGGTTAGGTTTTCCGTAATCAGGCATCTATGCCTGATTACTAAAACTAAACCTAACAGGCATCTATGTCGAAGTGGACACTTCCACATAGATGCCTGTTGATGTCTGTTTGGTTCGAGGAAGAAACTGATTAGTTAGAGAAAAATAATCACCATGGTTGTTAATCAAATGGTTACCAAACATTATAAAGTCACAGCGGAAGCTACGCAGTCCCCCGTCGCGTTTCATTATCATACTTTAGTTGATCCCGATTACTCAGCAATCTCGCTGATTAAGGGCGTGTACATACAACGGCGACAGCGACAGACCGGCAAATAGGACTATCGGGTACTCCACAATGAATATTTATGTGCACAGCAATGTCGTTTGGATGAGGTATGTTCGTTTAAATTGAACATAGTCTTTGGTAGGTTTCTTGATCAATTCTAAAATATTCCATTTGTCATTTAATTTTTTTAATTTTATTACTGTAACCTTTTGTCTTTTGACATTTTGTTTATTATTGTATCCTTATTGACAATTCAAACGATTTGACGTTAATTTGTATTATTTTATTATCCTACTTGTTATTTAAAAATTATCATATCAATTTGTGTTTTGATAATAATTATGATTTTGATATTAATAATAATTATGATGCCCATGTAAATTGTAACGGATGAACAATGGAGGACTATTACATTATAAAATCCATGTACTAATTGACCATTTTTGCAAATCAATAAAATATAAATGATTTGATTTGATTCGAATAGATTCATCGTGTTGGCAAGATATAAGTTAATGGACAAATTCTCTCTCATACAATTACCAAGAAGTAGATGAAATGAAAACTACTTTTACAGATTAGTCCGCGATTTATTTAACTTGACCGCAAGCTTTTCCGCCCGGTGCTTGAGTCCTTGGACAACGTAATTACTTAATTAAATCTTTAAGCCATGAAAGTAATTTAAATCTCATTGTTCTCTTTGAGAAAATTAGGTGCAAATATCATTAACATCTGGTAAGATGTGTTCATCATTCTAAGGCCATCATTGTGATGAGACAAGATTATTTCCCTTCGTTTTATTTTCCTTAGTCTTGTTTATTTTTCGAGATGACGTTGCGGAATTTTAATTAAAGCTGAGTAGGTCAAGGTGTTTGTTTGCAGTGCTTTTGCATAAAAGGTTCCCTGTACATTTTACAGTATTTAAGTTGCACGGGAGCTGAGATATTTTAAATACTAGTTAGGTAAATTAGGTGACGGTACCGGCTACTTCAATTCCGCATTGTGTTTTAAGCTTAAAACGCGTAGGTAGCAATCTTTATTTTCTTTTTTTTTCGTGTGGTTAGGGACTAACCTGGTGTCCGAGTTTAAAAGCCGTCTAAGGGCCTCTGACTTGGCTTCACATGCCGTCGAGAAAATATCTCTCAGGCATTCACGATGTTTTCCTTCACCGTTTTTGAAGCAAGTGATAATTATACAATACGCACATGACTCCGAAAAGTCAGAGGTGCGTGGCTTGGGTTCGAACTCGAGACCTATGACTTGGCAGTCTGACGGACACACCACTAGGCTATCACAGCTATCAAAATCAGATACCTTTGAAGAACTCAATTAATATTATAACATAAAAATAATATACTAAATTAAATTAAACGGGGTTAATTTAATTACAAGATGTCTAGAGAAACAGTGTGACTCACAAAGTAATCTTAACTTTAAAACAAATCTTAATCTCAAGTTACATTGAACTTCTCCAAAGATTATTGTATCTCAAAGAGGCAAATTATCTATCTCCAATTTCTCGCAATTTAGTAACTTGTAGTAACAAAGGTTAATAGCAGCCACCTATTTCGAATCAGAACGTTGAGATAAAATTTTATGGTTCGTTTCCACTATAGTTTGCAGTAATAGCTTCAACATTTACCTCGTAGTTGATACCGTGATACTTGATTCGATAGCTGCTACCTTTAGTATGTAGATTTCAGGGCTTGCTTCGTCGTTCTACGTGATCTCTAGATAGGTCCATGCGGGCTCTAAATTGAGGCTCGACGGCCGCTCGGACATAATGTTCTTGCAGCGACATGCTTTTGTCAGGCCGATTCAAAGGTGGTTGTCCGTAAGTGGGTCAGCTGGGATTTGCGTTCGATGTATTCAGTTATATGTGCCTTGCAGCTATTGTGGCCTGCTCTTTGTTAGACCTTTTAGCTTTGCGACAGCTATTTAGTGTACGTGCCATGGTCTCTTGTTTACATTTAATTCCTCTGCAGCTATGTATAAACCTAAAAGCCCATACAAACTCACGTCCTCGGTTTTATAACGGACTTTTTTTACTAGCGACGCGGAATATTTTTGTGCAAATACTACCACTTTTCGCAACAATACGTTCACATGGACGGGTTTTTTATCATTGTTATACGCAAATACAATGCGACTTCAATGTTTGGGCGTTGGAAACGATTGTTTTACGTATATCCGATTGGTCAGGGTAGGTAAGAATAAAAACGGTCGTGAAAAATCAAGAGTGCCTGCGGTGGCCGTCGTAAAGTATTTTTAGGGTTTCAAAACCTTCATGTTTTAGAAATGGGCCGTCAAAACAAATGGCGGGTGAAAAATACAAGGGAATATAAACAAAGGCTTGTTTGGTCGTAGGTTGTTCGGCGTGGGGTGGAAAGCGGCTCATTTCGACAGGCGGATAAGTGCGGCCGTAATCTGTGCCGGAGCTCGTGTAAATGCAAATTGTCCCATAAAGCCATCGCTCGCCCCGTCCCGCCCCGCCCCTCTCTCTTAATGAAGAGGAGCATCTCGGACGGAAGCCCACGTCCGTCATCTCCACAGCGGTTTATGTGGCCTGTAGATACATGACGAAATTAGATTCGCCCCGAAATTGGTTTGCATACATGTTGCAATTAGGAGCGAGATTCCAGACTAACACGTTTTTTGTCTCGCTTTGAAGACGGTAATTCGTTTAGGTTTACAGTGAAACTGGACTAACCCTTTTAAAAATAGTAATTGTTTCTCACATAAGCTCCATATTAAAGGCGCAATACTTCAACAAAGGTTCTAAGAGGAAAAACGCGAACTATTTGTACAAAAAAAATAAACCCAAATGAATAAACTTTGATTAAGTTCATCAGCAGGCGAAAGCTGCGCATTTTTATGACAATGATAACATAACGTTTATGAGTATTGTAGTTTCAGCCGCTGCACGCTGTAGTAAAGGAAAAGTGGGTTATTTATCTCGACTTGGACCGAATTTTCTTTTGGCCACTGTGGAAGTGGGCTAGGGGCCTAGGGCCTATTATTGACAAGCTTTTGTTGGAGACATGTGGATTTTGATACAAAATAAACTCACTAACTTAAACTTCTGCACTTCTATCATGTGAAATAGACCGTCTGAGTATCCAAGTCTGTTGATAATAATTTTATTAATTTTACACTTTTTTTAATATAGCTTTAAATATTTTTTTTTTATGTTTAACTGTTTTTACGAGATGTCTATATAGATATTTCTTCTTCTTCTTCTGCCAAGCCTTTTCCCAACTATGTTGGGGTCGGCTTCCAGTCTAACCGGATGCAGCTGAATACCAGTATTTTACATGGAGTGACTGCCTATCTGACCTCCACAACCCAGTAACTGGGTAATGCGATACCCCTTGGTTAGACTGGTTGTCAGACTTTCGTGCTTCTGACGATTCGTAACGACTGCCAAAGATCCACAAATGACAGCCGGGACCAACGGCTTAACGTCTATATAGATATTTCTCAGCATGAAAAGTTGATAACTCTTCTATCGCTACTTTGTCGGCACATCCTTATGTTTCGATTTTATAGCCGCCTAGTTAAGTCTAGGGCTGTCCAAAACCATCCAATTTATGTTATACCAAATTAACAGTTCTATACTGTTATTGGAAACCGACGTTGTCTGTACTCTGTAATCAGTTTCACTGACTTACTGCGGCTCGGCCTATTACCGGCCATTATCCTAACGATTACGTTTATTTTAATTACTCTGATTGGATCCGATAACGAACGATGTGAATCGGTTATAATTCTTTTATATTATTGTTTTTATGTTGTCTGTATTTGTGTGTTGTGACTTTTGATATAAATAATATACTTTGGAGTTTTCTGTCATCGCGAGAATATTAGGCTTTTTTGAAAAGTTGAGCTTTTGCTAATCTTTCTAGGTTTTATTAATAGTTGCATCAGGAAACCAGAGCAGTGGTATACGAGTTATTGATTGCTCGAACCTAGACAGGCGATTTACTTTGCGTAAATTATTTCATCACCACTGCTCTTAGAACGGTGATGGAAAACATCGTGAGGAAACCGGCATCTCCTAGAACCAAAAATTCGAAGACATGTGACATCTACCAACCTGCACTAGACCCGCGTGGTAGTTTACGGCCTACTCCCCCTCCTCGTGGTGAGGTCAGAGTCCCAGTAGCATTATAAGCTAATTAATTATGCTCAGGGCAACTTCGGGCAATTTCGATGTGTATTTATTTTATGTTTCTTATTTAGTTTTAAAAGTATTTATTTACCAACCGCCTTACTAATAAACGTTATTCTTTCAAAAGTCAAATTACTTTTGAAAGAAGAAGACAAAGCGTTGTGTAACTATACAGGCGCTATACAACGTTTATTAGTAAGGCGGTAACAACTTATTTATTTACATTGTGGAGAGATGCTTGCTTGTTGCTGGAAATTATGACTATAATATGCTTACAAACAGAACACGAACCAAGCTAAATAACAGTTTACCAAGTTGAAGACAATATCGAGTAGGCCTGTACCTATAATTTAATACCTCGTATTTTGAATATCGCACCAAAATAACTCGCACCACTACGATTCCATTCAATAAACACAGCGTAATACCCACAAATTAATTCGTAACTACCGACCGCTCAGTCTGAATGCCTATTCTGATTATCAATAAACGTTCTGAACTGAACAACTGAATGTCGCCTTAAGTAGCACTGGGAGAAACAATACGTACTGCCGGGACCCCGCCTTGAATTACAAATACAAACGACTTGACGTGAATTCGAATAGGGACGCGACTGAAGGAACGATATGTTTTATGTTATACTGGGTGACTGCTTAAACGAAGGATATTTTGAAGGAATTCGGTATTCGGTTCTCGTTCCAAAAAATAGGTATGGATGGTAGGTATGGTGACAACCGCATCAAAATCCGTTGCATAGTTTAGAAGAACAAAGCGGGCACACAGACAGACATGAAAAGCGACTTTAATCCTAATCCTAACTATCCTAACTAATATTATAAATGCGAAAGTGAGTTTGTTTGTTTGTTACGCTTTCACTCTAAAACGGCAGAACGGATTTGGATGAAATTTGGCACAGGGGTAGACCATGACCTGGAATAGGACATAAAATACTTTTTATCTCTAAATTCCCACGGGATAGAGACTTACGCGTGTGAAATCGCGGGGCGTAGCTAGTTTATAATACTATAGATTCGTCACACGTGGCCATAAGCCATGTCCTTGTCTACGTTCCTGGTTTAACCAGTCATACATATAGCATTAGTTGATGCCTTATAAAGTGAATCTACCGTTGTATTTTCCGAGCACGTAATTGCTCCGCTATCGTGTTTACACCTAAACAAGTGTTCTGTCCGATAAGGGAATCTTTTATCTTTTTTGCTATAGTTTGAGTTAAGTGGAAGCGTAGTTTTAGTTTTAAAGTTTATGTTCTGTAGCAAGAGATAGGTAGGTTTTCACCGTTTCTAGCTAGTGATTACTTCTTGCGGTATTGTTGAACTACTTATAGTATTCGTTTTTGTCTGTGGTTCCGCCTGTGCGGAGGTTAGTTATCCGCGTAACGGTACTCTTTTATGCAAAAATAAATAAGTATCTTGGTACCGAATAATCGTTTTGTTGTTTGCGGTACGATATCTTACAGAATAGATCCCGTTTGAAAAATCTGTGAAAAACATTAAGTGAAAAATACTTCTAAAAGAAAAAAAAAGCGTTTTTTATCTATTGGGACTCGCACAGGACGATCAAAAGCTAAACTTTACATTAAGAAACTAAATAGGTAATATATATTTTTTTATGAAAAAAAAAGTCAAAATTCCAAGATCTTTAATGACTGTCAAAAACAATATAAAATGCACACAGCTAATCTATCATGCAATATACCTACCTACCTGACCCACATGCTTTCCTTAAGCGTAATTAGGTCAAAGCAGTCACACAAACTTTTTTAATACCAATCGTCTATCACTGCCCAGTTAACAGCCCCATTAAAATTAATACTTCAAATAGCCTGCACTTCACAAGTGCACATAATAATTAACAGCGGCCATAATTAAACGCAAATTGACGACCATGTATCAGTTTCCATAAACATTTTTGTTTTCACTTCACGCCGATTGATTCGAGCTATTAAACCATTTTTAACAATTATAAAGAATTTGTAATAGTTTTTACTGCTCGTAATATATAGGATCAAATCACAGAGAACGTGTCGAATTGTGTAATTGTTGTATTGGTTCACTGGAAAAATAATTATGGAAGTTTTGAAGATGTTATATTGATGGGCATTGGAGCGCAACGGTGAGAACTTTTTGAATTTTGTTAATCTACATTTGATACTGGACGGAATACGCTCGTGGTTTTTTACCGCAAGTTTGGGTTGGTTTACTTGTCTATGAATGTTTTATTTGGGTGACAATGGTCTACTTGGATCTCCCATGATAAATGATTTGATGCTCTTGAATTTGGAACTTCTTAAATAATATCCTATCTAGTACTGTAATGACATTCTTAGACGATGATTTATGTATGCAAAGAGTTTGGTTACACGGTAAGATATTCTGAACTTGCAGTTTCTTTTTAATCAAGAATTTCTCGTGTAAAACATGAATAGTTAAAGGAAACTACCGATTCATTCCCTGCATTAAAGTTTTTAATTAACGGTATTTAAACATTCTTAACTCGAACACTTTGATTTAAAAATGAGGTCAATAAGTTTTATAGAGTAGAGAATACTTTAAAAATTAATTAGTTTACCGAGTCTTTCATATTTCCTGTTCAATTAAAAGTTGCATGAAGTTCTTTTGAAAAGCTGACATTTAAACTAAACGTACCTAGTTCGTGGTAAACGTTGTGTTTATAGTTGGTAGTTTTTTGTTTTTATATTGTCTATTTTCGGGTATCTTCACACGGTCCGAAAAACCGCGGTTTCACGGTCCATAAGCCCACGTCAATCTACATTTTTGAGTACATGAGTCGGTCACAGCGATATTCGATACGCTATATTGTGTAACAGAGCATAGATATCCTCGAATAACGGCCAACTCCGCCACTGAGGTAGGCCATAACGTTTCGTGGGAGACCGTTCAGAATCGCCTATATATGCATGTAGTTTTGACGTTTAATATCGTATCATGGGAACCAAGTTCCGATTTCACACGTGAACCGACACTGGTTTAAAACTTTTACTGCATATAGTCACGTAACCTTGTTAGTGCGACAACAGTAAAGTTCGAATTATCTAAATATAAACATAATCAAGTTTGTTTATTAATGTTGTTAGCGGAGATCGCGAGGTGACTCTCATTTTATACTGCTTTAAAATTCTGATATCTCAATCTGATCATTAGTGTCCTTCACCTTTACTTTATTAATACCCGAGCGATATCTATCTCATGCATTCAAATTCGAATAATATTGTGATTGTGGCCATTATAATAAGATGTTTTGTATGGTCGATGAATATCGTTCCCGGAATTCTTTTTGTATCGTCGGATACGCTATGGACTTTAATTTATTTTGTTGTGACTTTCAAATTTCAAAGGTAGTTCAACAATTTAATCTGCCTTCCGATTTCTATGAAATCATGAGATGATTCAACGCTGTTAACTACGAAATTTTAGTGCATCGTTATGATTCTTATATGGGCTGTAATCTTAATTGCTACCATCATCTGAAGTTTATGTTTCTGGCTCTTGAACTTGTGATTACCACCGAATATTAAGTTTTTTATAACATTCTGCGAAGAATGAGACATAGGCAGCTCGCTATTTTTATGTCGCGGTCTGTTTTATGATTTAAACGTTTAAGCTCCTTTAAGCCTGCCCATCACTATTGACCACACATAACTCCTTTAATGTCCTTAATATCTTAAGATGAAAGCTCAAGTTTTTGAGCCTATCAGACACAAGGCCAATTGCATAATGTAACTACTAAGTATTTTAATATTCCACGGAATTTTCTTAACATTATTTTTGTTCGCACGTAACCGTTTGTTACATTTCGATCGTCTATCACAAGTAAATGGAAAGGAAGCAGCTGTCACCGAGACAGGTTGTAAAACGGCCTATAGACGAGTTACCGTAGGGCTGCCGGCTTTCAATCGTGAGTTATCGCCACTCATAGTAAAATATTATGTCCGCTGTAATCTAGTCCTGGGTTTTTAAACACTGTTAGTGTTTTGTTTTATGTTTCCGTGTTCTGTGAGCTGTAGCACCTATGTACAGTCACGGACTTTAATTGATGAGCCACCTTCAAACTTTTCAATTTTACAGTTTCATACATTCACGAGATTACACGATTATACACGAACTCAAATCGCAAGCTCGTAAACAAGATGACAAATAAATTACTTTTAATCGGAAATATTCATAGAGGTTGACTAATAAGTTCTCAATGATAAAAATAAATACAATGTTGCATTAAGTTTATCCAATCTATTTGATACCGACCTCCTTTGAATCATAGCTCATTAACTCGATAATTATGAAAACATAACTGAAGACAGTGACAGTTGAAGTATCAAGATGACAAATAAATTACTTTTAATCGGAAATAGTCTCATCCATAGAGGTTGACTAATAAGTTCTTAGTGATAAAAATAAAGACAATGTTGCATTAAGTTTATCCATTCTATTTGATACTGACCTCCTTTGAATCATAGCTCATTAACTCAATAATTCTGAAAACTTAACTGAAGACAGTGACAGTTGAAATATCGATGTCAGAGAATTTCTCCGTACGCTAACGTTACTATGCAACAATTGTTTTACGTTGCTAGGTTACTGTTGCTAGACCTGCAATTGGTTGACTTTGAGTAGTCACTGCTGTCAAGCTTGTAGTTCTGCTCTCAGGTTAGCCAACCGGTAAAGATATGAAATATAATTTTCTTCTTTTATTACGAAGACGTATGACTTTGCGTGTCGGGAACCGAATAAACTCGATTTGCATTACACGGCTAAAATGCGAACAGTGCCAGGTGGCTCATCAATTAAAGTCCGTGACTGTACCTTGTATTTCCATCTTATTGTGTGTAGGTACTTTTAGGGTGGAGCTAGTGTTGCTTTTTCGTTGCCATTATTTAAAATTACGGTTCCTAAAAATATTCTCCGAATATACATACTATTTGGACTATGACGGTTCGTGATAAAAATTGACTTGTAAACAACTTTTGTATCTGACTGCCATTGAAGACAGACGCCCATCATTCACCTACCTAAATATAATTTCTTATAAAAGGCTTTGAAGGCCCCTAAAGCTTTGGAAATCCAACTATTTTATAAAAGCTCCCTTAAAATTCCATTCTCGTTCAAAGAATCGAGAATGACACATAATATTTTATAATGTGATAACCCTATCTACTTAGTAACGGTGTATGTGCTTGCGCAGGCGATGTTTTTATAATCGCCACTTGCAGGACGCATGAGCAACTCAGGAATTTAGATGTGTTGTTAGAAGTTTTCATAGAAAATAGAAACAAGTCCAGTTTTTTTCCGTGAAATTGCTAAGGCTACATTCTTATGCAAATATTATGTGCAGTTTCGATGAAGTTAGTGTAACCGAAGAAAATGTGGAACTATTATGATTTTAGAGGATTTTTAAAATTGTTATAATTGTTTTTTTTATTGCGAAATTGGTCAGCTCTTTACCTCGATCTCGCCTGGTGGAAAGCGATGGATAAGGTTTCTGATGAAGCGAGCAAGCCCAGAAGATGCCTGTTCACTCTTGCTTTGAAAGTTGACGGTTATACGTGGAACCACACAGACGCTGGCAGAGAGTTCCAGTTGCGGGAAAGTCCGAATGGGATACCGGGGCCCTTGGCAACAGGCAACTGAAGGAACACGGGTGGGTTTTAGTCTGTAAAAGTCTGACACGCCCTCCCGGTCCGCCCAGAGCGGGAGAAGTAATTTGAGAATATCCCAACAAAAAAAAAAAAAGTTAGAGAGTTCCACACTTAGGCCGTGCGCAATTGCGTATACTAAATGTGGATGAGAAGCGCTGAGTAGGTATGACTAGTCGGTACCTATATCGTTTGTTCTTAGATTTACCGTTAATCCATTAGTATTTGAGAAAAATGAATACGATTAGGTAAACTCATTGTCTAAGCTACGAATAATATTTATCAACTAAGAAATCAGTAGGGAATGAACATTAGCCGAGGAAGCAAAAACTCAACGCTCAGTCAATTTCAGCTAAAACCTTATCCGATTTGCATGAAAAAGTCGTCAATGAAATCACAAGCTTTCTTTCCTTTAAAAGTTATTACTTAAAAAGCCTTTGAAGTTGATGTTACGGCTGAATATTTACTACCATTATAATATATTTAAGGCTCAAATTCTCCGACAGTTAGTCAGGCAATAACAATAAGACATTGTTCTTTACTACATAATATATGCAGAAAGCCGTGCCTTACTACGTGAAGGGCATTTTATGAACATGTTATAAAACTTTAAGTACAAATGTGTCGTGTGTACCGGTCCTAATGGTACTTACGCGGTTATAAATTGCTTAATATTATCACACCTCATTTTGGTACCATTTGGAGATTGGTACATGCCATTATCTTCTGAGTACTTGGGTGTAGCAAAACATTGAGTGCTGTGGAAAATTATGTTTCAGGGACAATGACAATGTTAAGTTTGAAAATTAATTATTGTCTACTTAATTGTGAAAAACGGATGATAATATTAATTTAAAATATTCATTAAGTTTTAGGTATTTCAAATAAACGAAAGTCCTTAAATACTATATAATTTTTTTTTTGACGTGTTTATGTGTTTTAAATTATGTTTTGAAAAAAAAAATGAAAAAAAAAACGTAATTCGACATCTAGGTATTCGATAAAAGATAAAAGATAAAAGATAAAAGATAATTTATTTGTTAAACATGCGGTTACATAAACTGACTGATCAGACATGCAAGGTATCGAATTCATAGATGTGTGTGCGTCCATGTTTTGCCAATAACGGCGTACAAATTTTGTAAGTATAGAATATTACATTCAATTGCACTTTACATATTAATATAGTCATTCTAAATTCATCTAATTGATTACAAAATACAAAACAAATAAATAATAATTGATGTCAAGATAATATAAATGATGTATAGTATATAGTCAAAATAGATTAAATTATGTCCAGAATATTCATTAATAAGCAGTCAAATAGAATCATTCAAAATTGATTTAAGATTCGATTTTTACGATTTTCCCGATTCCCAGAAATCTTTACTAAAAGATCGAAACGTAAAATATAAACGGGTCTACCCTTTATAGCAGAACTTTTTATGTCATAATATTATTTTGCATAACAGCGCATAGCATAAACTTCATTTCGCAGAAAATCGTTTGGCATACACTCATTTATAATACATTAAAAACGCATAATTTTGTAATTCAGAATCATCTTTAGGCATAAATTTCATATCCATAATAATTAAAAAGTAGAACCATCATATTGCAGAAAGTTTACTGTCAGAATCATCTTTTGGCATACATTTCATATCGATAATCATTAAAAGGTAGAACTATCATATCTCAGAAAGTTTACAGTTAGAATCATCTTTTGGCATACTTTTCATATCATTTCTGCGAGCAACTTGAAAGTAGCGCTCGCCGGCCGCTGCCGCGGCACCGCTCGCTACGCTCGCTCGGCTCGCGCGCGGTTGGTCACAGTTTTAACCTAACCTAACCTAACCTATTTCACTCAGTTCAAAATGAGTGGAGTCGGTTTTGCAGCGATAAGTTCTGCCATCTTCTTAATATGCCAAGTGAAATTATTCCAAATAATCGTCGCTCTAAATAAACGTTATGTGAAACGAAATTATGCGAAATTAAGCTTTGCCAAAAGTAATTATGCCAAATAAAATTCGGTCATCTTATAAGTATGCCTTTGTAAATTCGGACATATAAACATTCGGCCAAACAATAATTATATTAAATGATTTTTATTCCATATATATATTCGTTTAAAGAAGATTATGCCAAGTGTGTTATGCCAAATAAATTTCGGAGCATCAAAATTCTGCCAGATAGAGGGAACCCAATATAAACATTACGTTGCATCCGAACGGAATATGGTCGCGTAGTCGCACGATACAAAATAGTAAAACGCACATCTCATTCCCACTACTGTCACTGACACTTATTGCTTTTTTCTAAGGCCAACGACACACAATCAAAGTGGGTTGATAGAAAACAGTTTCGGTCTTGTTGCTTTCGCAATCAAAGCGTCCAGTCGGAAAATTGAATTAATCGAATCATCTGTCCTTTGAGTGTCGCCGACCGTTTGCAGGCGCATTCATTAATAAATACCTAGCCTGGCCAGGGTGCGCCCCACTGGGTAGGTCGATTTCACACTTCTTTGAAGCAATTATAGTAATGCACTATAAAACTATACTGCTGTGTTTACTTTGTGAAAAGTTGAGTTAGGAATAGATTCGTTAAAGGTTATCTATTTCAAAAAGATCGACAATGTTGAATGACGTTGGAGTATTTATATTTTAATATACAGAACTGAAAAGATTCTATGTCAATTTGACATAACATGGCGCCTAGTTTCCCCGAAGGGCTAGGCAGATGTACCCATGTACATTCGCCAGTTATATTTAAGTCCCATGTAATAGGGAGCGAGCCTATTGCCATCATCGGGCACAAATTCCAGATTCCGGGGAGCTACAGAGAAATTCCAAGTGGAAAAGTCCAATAACACTACTAACTGCCAAATTGCCTAAAAAGTCAAAATAACGGTTTTTGTTTATTTTTGACGTTACTTTGGCTGTTTCTTTTGATGAAGAAACTGGCCGTAAGTCAATTTATTGCCAAAAAAAGAATCTGCCGAAACACCGAGGTAGTTATGGCAGGCGAGGTACACACCTACGTTTATTGAAGGTGACTATTCCCTATATCGTAGTCACATACCTTATGTGTAGTCAAGTGTGCCCTTTGTCTCTAGATCAAGTAAGCGACAACATTGAAGCGTCCATTGTGCGAAAGGGTTTTATTACAAGAGTCAATTTTGAGTGACGTGTAATAGTAGAGGGTTAAGCAAAATTTATGCGCGCTAGTCATTTAATCCAAGAATGCCGTCCTCGAGACATGCTCACTAAATCACCTCGTCCTCTTTATGCTGTCACAAGTCAAGTGTCGTATACTCTCGTTTCAAACTTTATGCAACGTAATAAACTGCAACGGTACTCTCTGCGACATGTCGACTATGAAATTGAGCCAATATTTGTGTTACAACGATTTTCCAGGCGACGACATTACAGCAAAACTATTCAAAATTTATCGTTTCAAACCAAACGCGGAAGCTCTAGTCAAAGCCGTAAAAATCTTACCGGTGCGTCGGCTGCGCTTTTGCTCAAACCAACGGTTAGTTGGAAGTGAAATCCTCCCATTCATTCGTTCATTCATTCATAAAACGCATTACCGTCACCGCGTGCCCTAACCCCGCCGTCTCGGCTGCAACGCGGAATACGTTAAAGGGGATCCTCGGTACACTGCAATACGAGATGGAAACGTGAACGCGGGATTTTGTTGCAAGTTACGCTTGCGGAGTCCCGGGTAAGCTTAGCTCCTGGGTGTGCATCGGGCTTTGTGCCCGCTCGGGCGAGGCCGCCGCATTTTGTATTCGCCTTTAATAAAACCGGGGAAAGGAATGAATATGTCAGTTTGCGAAGATTGGGAGATAATATTCGGTGTACGGCCTGAATTTTTGTTTGAAGACTTTTTTCCTAGCTTTTTAATTATTCTCTGTCGGGCCTAGATTTCAAAGTAAACAAAGTAGTCAAAAGATTTATTAAAAATGTGTTATTGTTTGTCAAAGAACTCGCATTCATAATCATGTTCATTAAAAATATGAAAATCAAAGTTAACAGAATTCTGAATGTCCTGCTACTACATCAAATAGATTTTCATTAGTACGAAGTATTTTAGGCGCAATTAACGTTCGAGCATTATGAACTCAGAATATTATTTGCTATGTACCTAGGTAACTCAAAGCCCTTGTTTGTTTGAAGCCATTTGCAATGTTATTACTTGTCATCGTACATGACGTAAATTAAAGTCATTGCCGAAACAAAAAAATTGAAAAATTTTGAATGATGAAATGCTTTCTAATAAACGCCATGTTTGAACAAATCCGTACCTAAAGTATAACAACACAAAATCTGCTATATAAAGTTATTTATTAATTAAAAATTGATCCACGATCAGGAAGATTACAAGTTTAAAACAATTCCCGGTAGCGACGTCCGCCGGCCGGTGTGCACCGCGCTCTATCTCAGCACGTTGCTTCATTGTATCAGAAATCAAATTTTTATTTACAATCACAATATTATCATTCGACTTCCTTTCGTATAAACGAAAAACAACGGTTTTATCAACGATAACTGTTCCACTCCCATTCGCCTTATTGGCAATCGAGCCGTACGAGCGCGGATTTTTATCTGTCAGGGATGCTTTCCAACGCCCGAGCCCCGATGAAGACAATATATGAGCCTGTCTAATTTATTTCATGGGCATTCCTTATTTACGGAGAACACAGATTTTCCCATTCCAAGAGAGAGTAGATTTATTCGCCGGCTCATTTCCCTAAAACCCACTTCACTTAATAACCCTAAAAGAGGAGCGAGATATCTCACACGGAATCCGTGGGATTTTCGCTTATGCTCGGCCGCGCGATCGCGTTCCAATGGGCCACAGTGTCGATACCGACGATCCGCCGTCTCAACGAGCTATTTCATTATTCAGCCTCACCGACTCCGTTAAAGATGGCTGCGATAGGATTGACTAATTTCGCAGTATGCTTTAGATGAGCGTCGCGTCGCGACTTCATTTAGGCCGAGACCGTTTTGCGGGCTTAGTAAGAGATCGCTCGATATCTCTCACGTAAGCACGTCGTTTGCAACTCCCTCTCAGAGCCAAGAACCTCCTCGTCTATCTAAATTTAACTTTTAATGCAAACGGTAACTTTAATTTTATTATAGAGAACATTTTCTCAAAGGAAAAGTTTTAATAACAGTCAAACAATTCATGACTGTTGTTTTTTATTCCTGTCTACGAAACTCGAAGTTGTAGTTTCTAAACGTGTACCGCGATCCGTAGACTTGCGGCGAACACCGCGGAAATCCCGTACCCACAGATGCAAACTTCTATTCTTGAAAGCTCTCGGGAATAAAGGCAAGCTTTATTGCTACACACTGAATGAAAGCAGTGAAAACATGTTGAGTTCACTGGAATAAACGCTTTATTGAACAACGCGGCAACGGTTCAATTTAGGTAGTCCAGTTTACGATACGAGTCACGATGCATTCATTTTTCCAAGCACGAATCAGTGCAGACACTTTTTTTGAAATGGAGTTAAATGTAAACAAGTACGCTTTTAATTTGCGCCGCCGTTGCTTGGCCTAAATTCATTGACTATTCATCCGTGGGCCGCATCCAATCGCGCCGGGGCACGCCTAATCCTCGCTCAGCGATGAAAGTCAAAGCGAAAGCAAGTTGGTGCTCGCTAAAAGCCCTTTGGCGAGGCGTCGAGTCGGTGCCGAGGCGGTGGCGAGGCGGTGGCGAGGCGGCGGCGGAGCGCGTGCGGTGGCAGACCCCGCTCGCCATTACCGCCCCAAGTGGCAAGTTTTGTGCTCGGCTCATGGGCGATTCATCGGCACCTCTCGTTAGGGTGTACGCCTGAATACCGCCTTAGCACTCCTCATTATTGCGTTTATAAAGGCGCCCATACAGGAGCCTGATTCACTAAGACTCGCTCTGTTGGTGAAAGAGAAAATGGAATTGTGTAGACGTTTTGTTCGCTAAAGTTCCTTTTTCATTCTTTACCGTAAGCCGTCGTCGCGAGGGCGTATCTGAAGGAGAGATATTTTGTGGCAACATTCTGCATTGTGAACATAACGACGTGACGTTTCTCCTGTTCTTTAGTTAACGTTAGACATTAAAGTAATAGGAAGACATAAGATAGACTCGTCGTTTTCCACATAGGTGACTTTATTTTGTGCTTTAATGAACTAGCTTACTTTTTATTCGCACTGGACGGAGTTGCGGTGGTCTCGTTTTTATAGGACAGGAAATCCTAGTTAGGAGTCTGTTAGAAACTTGAGCCACATAAAATGTGGTAGGGATGTAGCGATGTGGGAATGTTTGTTTAAAAAATATTTATTTCCTATGTCTGGAATTGTTCTGAAAAGTGTTACCGGTAATATATTAATAAATCTGGTTAAGTATAATCGCGGGGAAGTAGCGTGGTTCTCTAACGGGGCTTTGATTGCAAAATCAATATCGCGGGGCGTGCAACTATCGGCAGGTACCTATACTGCCCGGTGATATTAAAATTTGTTAGCTAGCTCCGCGAGCATTAGGGCGCGAGCACGGCGAGCACGCTGCTAATCGGCGATGGCCGGCGTTTATCTGCTTTAAATCGATGGCCTTTTGATTAAATTGATTTGCAGCTTCGATTACCGGCACCCCTCTTTTGATTGGTGAGGGTCAATTGGGTATTAATCATAATTATGAAACGTTGACGTCATTGAGGTGTTTAATTACTTAATGCTATCATCAATAAAAGCTGCCGCAGTATTTCTTCCTACCTTTTTTATAAATATGTATATCGTCAGCACCTCAATACAAAGTTGTTAACATTTTGCGATAAACATATTATGCAAGTTAGAATAGTGTAAAAGCAACATAAAGTTGATAAAGAGCGGTGTTAATGGTGTTTATTATTGCATGTGCTGGATAAGCTCAGGGATAATGCTTTGCTATCATGATTTTTTTGTTGTATTGTTTAGTGACGAGTCCCGATAGACTTATAAACTACTGTAGTTCCACTGATGTTGAGCGCCATTACGATTTTCCGAGAGATCTTATTTGCATTTAAAGTGATAGTGGTCATTACCGATTTACGCGAACTTTAAACTGTTTCGCTTTTAAAGAAGTAACATTTCTTGTTACTAGCTCCAGTTTACAGCTTTTGCAGCTGCTTACAGGTAGTAGATTGTCAAGGCGAGTACTCTAGACAGGAGTGTACCAAAGCGTGCTAACTTAGGCACTCCCCAGTCAAGGACATTTGAATTCCCGAGATCAAATTAAAAGTTTCTTTCAGCAGTTCAACACTTTACCGTACTCTGGCGAGATTTCCATTTAAATAGCCATTAATGAGAATATATTTGTAAACTTTTTTGTTTACTTTCAAGTTAGTTTAATTAGTAGTTCTGATGAGACTGCAATTTGAGTAATTATGTTCGAGTTTGTTTTAACTGCGAACTTAGTTGTATATTCTTTGCTAGAGAACTGCCAATTTGCTAGACTGTGTTTGAGAACTGAAGTTTAAAAGTACTTAAATATTGAAGCATCTTGGCTGTAGAGTTCTTAATGTATGTAGGCGCAGGCATTCATTCTAATAGAACTCATTGTGAGAAGTGAACGTGCGCTCGCCGCTCCGCCAGACTCGCCCGCTGCGAGAACTAACCGGCTGCATTCTCCTGAGCCGGCCAAGTTTTCTCATTATGGCCGTTAGTGCCGCCCGCCACTCACACTATTACTTACGAGCGTCAAACACGACACGTACGCACCAGCCCCGAATGCAACAAAACACATTTATTGCAGAAAATATCCCCTAGGAAAACTACCCATACGCTCAAAGTAAAACAACTTCTATTTCAATATGTTGAGCACCAAAGTTTTCGGCTTAACTCCGGGAGACTATTTTAAAAACGGCAGAGCACGACTTAAGCAACTCATAAAAGTGGAGAGGGCTAAGATATTTTCCCGGGGAGGGCGAGAGGAGCGGTTAGCCGACTTTTACACTGGTTTTATTGTCTCAGCCCCTCGTAAAGCGTCCTTTGTGTTAGTAACGTCTCAAGTTGTATTAACACCGTGATAACTTTAGTGGGGACCATTTGCTTCGACAAGTCCGATTGGCTCGTCGACGCAATTAGGCCGAGAGGACGAGAGACCGAGGTAAGCCGATAGTTTTGATAATAATTTAAATGGTGCCGATGACGTTCAGTCCTATAAATACTCAGGGGAGATTCAGACCCTTGATATTGAATTTCGTAAGCGAAACTGTATAATAAATTACGGGCATCCCTTAGCGTCGCGGCCTAAACGGTGTTTAGATGTTATGGTGTAATTAGGAAGGTCGCCAGTTCTGCCGGGTCGAGTACCCTAAACCGCTTTACAAAAGCGGTTGCCGGGTTAATATTCTCTAAATGTGAAACTAATACTAAGCACGCGTTACGGAATTGGGACAGGAAACGATAGAGTACAATGAATATTAACTTAAAATAATGAGTTCATTAAAACGTGGCGACACACGAATAGTAAAACGACCGATAGTAAGCGCTGATACGTGACGTAAATTAACAATCCACGACTCAGTTGTTGAGGAAAACATCAATTGGACGAACTTTTTCAAGTTTGTAATCCGGTTTAAAAAAAGAAAATAACTGAATAAACTTTAATCAAAGTCCTTATTTGCAGTCAGTCGGAGCGAAAGAAAGTCTCTTACAATTATTAAAATTCGCATCTAAATGTTATAACGTTCAAACTTTTCAATAAGGAAATATTTAATTTCCATTTCAAGAGCTTCGACGGAGCGAAAACAAAACAAAAACTTGAAAACATACTCGATTTATAAAAGAAAAACGGGAATCGAGTCGTTGTTCATATTGTTTTTGGAGGGAGGCGTCGATATCTGCGACGAGAATTTTCCAACGAATTTAGCGGTTTCAATCGATGACGTCGGTAATGGAAAAGTTCAATAGGCAACAACAAAGGCCGATATAAGTTAACGAAGCTCACGAAAGCAAAATTCACGATGGGAGCGCACTCTGGCGGACAGGAAATTAAAAGACAAAAGAGTGGCGGCCAGGGCAGTTTAGGTTCGGAAATGGAGGGCGTGCCCTACCCTCTGTGTTTTTTCATCGGCGCCAAACCGCAACCACCTCTGTATGAATATTAAAAAAGCGGTGCCGACGTATATTGTGTTGTGATTATTCGGTTATACCGTTTTACTCACGACAGCGAAAACAATAACGACTACACACACAGCCCAGTAGAGGTTAGGTATTCTGAATTTTTAGTAAAGGAAACAATATCAATTCCAAAGACCAAACCGAAAGGAATGCATGTGAATATAAGCCGTAATCAGAACACATATAAAAGTTAACACCCAAACCCTCGAGAAAACCTTCTACTTTCAAAGACCCTTATCTACTAAAAGTAATCATCCTCCACGCTACGAGTATCAAAATGATTAAACATGCAATCTTTCACGTTGACGCGATGCCGAATACATTTGGAATGTAACAGAATTAATCCTTCCTAATACGGGATCCTCAATGTATCAAGACTACGTATGGTTTCTGTAATTCAGGCGGGCCGGTGTAATCCATTCGCGTCGAGCGATATCGAGTTTCTGGGGGAGGCTAGATGCCGTTTTCTCGCATCTTTATATGGACTCGCTCGTGCTACCTATCACATGGAACAATGTGGTTCGAGACGCGGGATTCCGTGGAGATGCTGCTTGTTTATCATCCCCTTTGTGTGGATCTGAATATGTTTGGTTTGCAAAGTGTCGTCCATAATGATAGGATCCAATGCATTCAAACTGCAAATGGATTGCCTGGTGTGGCTGGCTGTTGTTTGCTCACCAAGCGTGAGGTTCGCTGGGTAAAGAGTTAAAATATTCTGAATTCAAGATTACTTAAAGTTGGTATGATTTTCATGTTAATTACTCAAAATGGATGTTAATCGCGATACAGCCGATGATGACAAAGCGAAAGTTGAACACTCACAACTTTGTTTCCTAATTCAATTTGCATTTGGAATCGAAAACTTTCCGTGACACTGTTTTGCATTATTAATACTTCAGCATGGCGTGATCTCCCGGGAGGCGCACTAGAAACCATAAATTGAATTCCAACCTTCGCAATTAGTTATTCCCGCGCGTGAAAACTTTCTAGATCGTTCGCCTTCGTTAACAGATGTTACGGTGCTATTCATTATACATTCCGTCGAATTGTAAAGCCGAACATTTAATTTAAAGTACCTACTGAAGGCTCCTTTGTTAAATAGCCGAGCATTTTGGGCGGTATTGTTGAGGAAGCGCTGGAGCGGCGGAGGATTAGCGGCAGAGTGCTGCCCGCTAGTTTCCCGTTTACGAGAACATTCGTCTTGCGGGGAAATGCGGGACGATAAATAAAGGTGCGCAATATGGGTTGCGAGCTCGCCGGCTGTGCGCTAGTGGGCGCGCGCCGCGGAACGCATTAACCCTCCGGCACGTGCCACGCGACGCCGCCGCTCGCCGCCCGCGGACAAACGACAAGTCGTTCTCATAATGCTATATTGAATAACAAATCAACGACGTAAACAGCGTTTGTGCAATATGCTCCGATGAAACATCCTTCTGTCTACGTCGGCTACGATGCCGTAGCAGGATAATAAAAAAGTTTTTGTGGCGAGCCTACCATTCCGCCGGCGCGGCACGTCTCTTATCGGCCTAATTTGGATCAAACAATTCCACTCCCCCATACAAATTGCGGAGAGGCACATTTGTTATCTGCAGTTTTCGGGAGAAATTATATTAAGATTTTGTGTTACGATAATGTTGTATATTTTTACTCTCCTCGTGGTAGAGGGCAATGCATCCTGAGGGAGCCGGATTTTATGATAACAATAAATTACGCGAAAAATAAACTAGATACTATCTGTGGGAATGAGATTTTCTTTTTTTTGTGTAGATAAATAATTAATTTTCTTTTTAGAGATTAGACTTAATAATGCCCCAAGAGTAGTTTAAGTACTACGATGCACTTATCATTTCTTTGTTATTTTTACAAATCTTTTAATCTAAATAAAGAAGATTACGCTCTTAGTCTTAATTAGGCTGATGACAAATAAATAAAGAAGAAACTTCAAATCTACGCAGCTACGAGTTGGTACCTTTGCTATTTACAAAACCGTTACATAATTCTTTATTTTATTGTTGCAGGTCCCCTGTGGCGTATACATGAGATGTTATGGGCTCCTGCGTAGCGAAGTGGCGCTGGTGGGTGGTGGTGGTGGCGTGGGCGTGGGGCGCGGCCGCGCGCACGCTCTGCCCCGCACGCTGCGCCTGCGACGACGCACTGCGCGCCGCCTCCTGCGCCAACGCCAGCCTAGAGATCGTCCCCATACAACTCAACCCAGAAGCAACCCACATCAACCTCACACACAATGCCATCGACAACCTTCTCTACACCTTCGGCTTCTACACGCAGCTCACTGTCCTCGACATCTCCTACAACAGAATCCTAGACTTAGGTAGTAGAAACTTCGAAAACAACAACGAGATGACTCATCTCAATTTGAGCCATAATTTTCTAAAACGCCTAGATAAGGACACATTTATTGGACTGAAAAGTCTTTTAGATTTAAATCTAGCAAACAATGAAATAACGAACATTCACGTGCAGACGTTCAAAGACTTGTCTGCGCTAGAGACGCTAGATCTGTCCAACAATAAGTTAGTGAAGTTTGAGCCGGATACTTTTAAGCCTTTGACATCACTGAAGTTAATATCACTCAAAAACAATTCCATATTAGACATACCGTCAGCAAATTTCGCTTTCATATTGCATCTTGAAGTTTTAGACCTATCAGAAAACCTAATAGAGCAAGTACCAAAGCATGGTATTCCATATTTACAGGAATTGAGGCACTTAGACTTGAACAATAATTTAATTGAAAGTGTGGATCAATTAGGATTCCACAATCTGCCGACGCTGCGACACCTGGATCTAAGTGATAACAATATGACATCTATCCCGACCTCGGCTCTGTCTAAACTATCCAACTTGTCCCATTTGTACCTAAGTGGAAACTTTTTTCAAAACGTTACGGCGCTTTCCTTCCAAAGTCTCTTTCATTTAAAACATTTACACTTGAGCAGACTCTACGAATTGGAGAGAATTGACTCAAGAGCTTTTGTGGACAATATAAACTTGCAAAAAATATGGATGAACGAGAATGTGAAAGTAGGCGATGTTCCTCCCAGACTGTTCCATGGTAATCCGAAGCTGACTCACATTTATATGAGGAACAATGCACTAGTGGCTCTGGAAGCGTCACACTTTCCAATAGACAGACTGCAGGAACTTGAAATTGCTGGGAACCCGTTCGCTTGCAATTGTTCTTTACTGTGGCTGTGGAAACTTGGGAGAGAAAGTGAAATCAGCAGCAGGAAGGCTGGGAACTCGAGTTCCATTCTTAAAATAGACTATGAGGACGTGAAGTGTGCTGCTCCGGCGCACCTGAAGGGTGTCTTGTTCGTACAGATTCCGGAGTCGGAATTTGGGTGCTCGAGTGGATGGGTGATAGTAGCGGTTGTGGTGCTGACTTTGAGTATCGTTATAAGCGTGGTGGGTGGTGTTTTATACTTCATGGGACCTTTGAAGAAGTGTAAGGGTGATAAGTCTAAACAAGTTATGACGAGTGTCATGATGAACGGTGACGTGTCCAAATTGGGGAACGGGTTAGGGTATTCAACTCGGAGTAGGGAGCAGGACGCCAAGAGAGATGTAGACCGGTATCTAATGATCGGTTCTTCAGTGAGTAATAACTTTCATTCGTTGAATCCTCCTTGGCATAGTGTGGATAAGAATCCCTACTACCAGGAGGATAGTGAGGAACACATCTACCAGCAGTTTGCCTATGAGACGATCCCTCATCACAGGACGCCAGAGAAACCACACATAGTGTACGTCTAACATAAGTTGTGCGCAAAGGACAATATCGCGGGTATATTTTCTTTGCTAAGTTATACGAACGAAGTTGTGTACTGTCGTCAAAACGACGAAGGACATTGAATTTGCAATAATGTATATAGTGATATGAATAAAATGTAATATGTGATAGCTTTGTATATAGACGTGTAAATATATTACTCAGTGCAGATAAAGACATTACTTTATAGACATTTTCGATTTTGTACTTACTCATTTAGTCATGTTTATACCTAATATTGATTGTCACATTCACCTGTATGTAGTGTCGACGTTCAGTTGTTTAATTTACTAGTTCCTCAATTATATGGGTACTCAATTATTGTTAAGTGCTTTGTAAAATTCTCTAAGATGTTCAATACTAAATGAATATTATATTCATATGTAATAATATAGTATACATTATATATTTTTCAGAATTGAAAACACCAATACTTGATGAAAACTTTGTACAAATATGAGCAATATAGAATAATTTGAAATGTTATCATGTCGTTAATTTAATTCGGTACATTGTTATAGCATACTTATTAGTTGTATTTAGAGATGAACTTTTTGACAGTAAATGCTAAGAATATTCATTACCTATTACTACATAAATAAATAGATTATACAATAAACCAGTTTGCTCTGATGGTAAGGAGTACAAAATACAGTTCTATTGGCTTGACAAAATGATTTCAATGAAAATTATTTTAATATTCTGTTAATAGATATTCTGAAATTAATATTTTTGTACTTAGTGAATACGTGAATGTTGGGTCTAAAAGTTTTCGGTTTAAAGTTTGATGAGAGAACTGAATGCCTTGGGTTTCGACGCAGCTTTTTCGCGTACAAATTAGAAAATGCTGCGACAACATTTGAAAGAACTGTTCAAATTATTAAAAAAAACAATTGTGAACTTTTTTATTTTCAAATGGAACTCGTTTTTAATTTTAACCAGTGTGACTGTTTGTATTTTTTTTTGCTAAATTTAAATAGGATAGAATATGATTGTTATTGTTCAATTTATGAAGATGGAAAAGAAAAACAGAATAAAAATTGTATTAATTTTTTATGTGTCAAAGCGGTATCGGAAAATCTTGTGTAAATATCGCTTAGGCAGAAAACGCACTGGCTAGCTAGACTGAAGACAGCTAAATCTTATCCTAACTAAGTTGAATTGTTTAAGTAACCGAAAACACGAGGGTCATTGAACTGGTTGTCTAGTGCGTTATGTGCTTAACCTTAACGGTACTTCAGACTTCAGATTGTGTCATTATGTTCTAAGAAAAGTGATACGTGTTCAAAGTAATGTTACATTACAAGGAACATAAAAACACAAGCTAAAATCACCAGTAAGGTACAGAATTTAAAGTTCAGATTACTTCACAAAGGAGAGATGTGACTGTTAGTATTGTTCTTGATTCAACACCAAAAACTTTTAGAGCCCACAGTTTAAATTGTTCTAGCTGAAGTAATCACTGCAATTATAATAATTTTTATACATACATATAAAGAATATCTAATACGAATTACATAAAGATATATCTGCTTCATAACCAAACCTATTCAGTCGATACCTACAGTCGTAACGATAGTGTAAGGCTATTTATACATAATACTTAAAGAAAAACCTTTTGTTATGGAACTTATTTAAATATATAATGCATTAAAACAAACGACAAATAAACAATTAAAAATATTAATTGCATTTTAATTGAAGTAAGCACTCTGAACGCTCATTCCAATTAATTATTGTGGGGCAATTCATAATTGGAGTGAGAAATAAAATTTCAATACGTAGCTACATGTCTGCCTGCCCACTCAAATTACATCCAATTATTATGGGGCGGTCGTTATGGTTTGCATAGTCAGTACGTATCATAAATATCTATGTACTTTACATTTTGCAGTCTTTATGCTGACATTATGTTTTATTCCCGTTGTAAACTAGGCTTTACTTAGCCTGGCATTTTTTATTAAATTTATGTAACAAACAAGATGGCAAGATATTTAACTAAAGAAGAATTAAAACTGAGTATATCTACAAAAAATGTCAGGTGAAAAATAATCCCAAGCTTTACCCACCCATACCCTTCGTCTAAATATTCAAAACAGACATTATGTCGTATATTCTCAATTTCCCATAGTCATATATACCTAAGTGTGTACTTGAAACAAACATTACCTGATCCTGATGCTGAACACTACTCGACACAAATATTAGAAGAGAAGGCAGAACGGTGTAATATCTGAAACCAAAGGAATAAATATGTAAGTATAGTAAGTAAAGTATAGCACTTTTAAGTAAGTAAAATATAAACAAAAAGGGAATACTGCCTAGTATAAATAAGTACTGATTACCGAGACATATAGATGGCAACTACATGCGAAAAATACATATTATAAGACGAATAAGAGAATATTTTCATTCACCCTAGCAATGAAAACCTCAAAAATAATCACCATATTATCGTCTTAACACATGTCAACCAAAACAATTTCTATACCTACTGCTGGATGTATTAATAGTGCAATCGATGTACGATTTAAAAGGCTCTTACATACTGGGGCGATACGTCGCGCGACGCGAATTTTAACAAAACAATTTCTGAGAAAACTTCACGGCGAACAATTCGGCGGCGTCGCATCGCGCGGCGAATCGCCCCAGTATCACAGGGAAGTAAAATTTATGAAAACATATGAAGACGCTTAATAACCACGATAACGTTAAAACGTGCACGTATTCCTATACATTTTATGGACGTTGACGTGCACGATAATAACGTCACGTTAGAAATTATAAAAGTGCACATTATGTATAAACATCACAGCACAAATTCTTTTACAAAGCTGAAAAAAGGATCTACCTAATTATTCTCAACGGAATCAAGATCATTCGAGACTATTCGAGAGTACTCTGGAAGCTTGCAAATTAGCTGGGACATGAAAGTGCTCTCAAATTAGACGAGACTGTATCAACATACAACATAGCAGGTTTATATAACCATAATAAACCATTGATATTTGCACATCTTTCGTTTCTTTAGATAGCAAGATGTTTAGGCTTAAACATACATACATACAAGAGTGGATAAAGGATTTCTTTCTGGGAAGGGGCCCATGGGTCAGAGAGAAAGTGTCTCCGATATTTTGTATTGCACTATGCTGTTTTTGGGATTCATTCTTTTTCAATGAAGATATAGTAGCCTACTTCTTCTGCGTTCATCATTAAAGTAGGTAATGTTATAGATACCTAATAATACCTATGCATTCAGGCCAGTCCATTCAGACGATTCGATTTTTTTTTTGTTAAACCTTTGAGGGTGGGGGGCGTCCCCTGTAGTTCCCGAAGCGTTATGCAGAGGTGTACCTATATACACCCACATTTCGCCAGTTATGCTAAGTCCCATGTAAACAAATACAGAAGGGCTTCTACTGAGAAATTCCAGATGGAAAAACCCGATAACACTTTGCCCGACCCGGGATTCGAACCCAGGACCTAATGCTCAGCATTAGCACTTGCGACCACTAGATCAACGAGGCAGTCTGATCATATATGATTAACTATACCGTAATTTCACAACTATTTTGTTTTCCACCTTTGCCTATCAACATCATTAATACGGAAACCAGAAACCGCTACATTGATCACTAAAACCACTCCATTGGGAACAAAATCTGAACATTAACGGGTGCATAACTATGTAAATAGCTCAGTTTTATTGCAGTATTAATTAGGCGATTTAAATACGTAAATAAAAGCTAATTTATGTACATCGATACCATAAAACATTAGAAATAAAAGTCTTTCTAATAGCAAATACGGGAATCATAAAATTAATCGAATTTCTGGAGTAAAAAGTTTTAGAAAACAAGTTGAAAACGACTTGTGTCTTTAATTAAGTCTATTAGTATGTGGTGTTATAATTATATATAATTAAAAGTGAGTTTAAGTGTTCATTGTTTACGTCAGATTAACCCGAAGACCCGAAGAAAATGTCGAAGATAGAGCTAAGTGGAAGAGTAAGACCAGGGCTGACTTCACACAACCATGTGGGATAGCCATGAAGACGGAGAGATTTCCTAATATTAACATGGACTTACACAATTTAATTTTTTCCGATTTATTTACTAATATTGCCATTGCATTACTGATTGTTTTTATTTTTGTCACCAAACGCAAAATAGACGTCCCAAAACTTGCCTGAGTACAGTAATATGATAATAAAATGAGGTAAAGTTTGTAAGATTAGATGTAGGAGGTAAGCTGTGGTCCGGGTTTCGACAATTCTTTCACTGGCATAAAGCTACATTATTGCCGAAGGCCATATACCTGAAATTAATGCTGAAATGAACCTTTTTGGCGCAGCCGTGAGGCACACATTATTGTTAAAACATTATTTACTCTGTTTTTTATTTTTTTGTATATTGTGTTTCACGAACTGTGTCCGAATAAATATTATTCTTTCTTTGTTTGTTTCATATAAGTTTTTCAATAAATTATGTAGTTGACAACCACACGAGCGAAGTCGCGGGCACAAAATCAAAAGCAAAAATGGATCTTTTCTCGATATTCATAATCACACTGCCGAAAACCTATACAGAGAGACGTTGCCTTTTATTAAAGATGATTCATAACTACTTTAAAAAAAATTGGAAAAGCCTACCTATTACTTACAAAAATTGTGAGAAAAAGTTATTTTTCTTTTACGATGCCAAGGCAGGGCAAGCCCGAAGGGGTGAAAACTCATTGTCCGGTGAAGCAATAAAAGCCATGCGCCTATCGTCAATCCAAATTGAGGGGTGAGTGAGGTTATTTTATATCTTTAAAATAAACAATGTGATGACTCAATATGAGAAATACGAGCATCTGTAGAGTTTCACTAGGGTGTAAATACTTTCATTCTGAAGATACTAATACCTTAGAATATATTTAATATTGGGTCCCCACCTATGAAATTGGTGTTTATATCTCACAAATAGAGAAACTCGTCTATGATTTTAAACATTCATCAATCGCTTGGTATTATATCGAATAATGACCATCATAGACAACTACCAATAGTAAAAAAAACCTTATTACTTATAGTTTTCTAAACATAAAAAATACCTTAAAAATGACTCCTCATTTTGTTAGCTGAATTGACCACTATTTTTTTTTTAACTTAGCCACATCTTATTTTTGTCGCTTAATCTAAGTGGCATATGTTATCTTAGTTTTTAAACATTAGTGCATAAAAGTTTTAAAACATTAGTGTTAATGGTTGTTATATAAATTAAGAAAATGTTAGTATGAAAAATGCAACTTCTTTAAAATTCCCCATAAAAAAACACAAATTTCATAGGTGGGGACCTAATATATTTCTCTTCTCAAATGTACAGTAGTAGTTAATTCTTAAAACTGGCTTAGGGATAAGTTTAAATTTATTGTGAGAGACTGGTGCCTGAAATAGGCATTGCAAGCAACAGCAACGCCTGTGGTAGGTACAAGTCACTAGAGCCCCACGACGTATGTACAAGCTTACATTGGGTGCTTTTATAAGACTGAAGAGAATTAACAATATACCTTGATCACACGTACCGAGTAGATGCACGAGACAGTAAAATGATACTAGGCCAAGAGACTTGGGTGGACGAGTGTTTACACGTATTTTTTTACTTGGCACCGAGTCAGTGAGTCAATTCAGTTTCGACGCTGCAGACTAGCGAGACGATGGATCGCAAAAAGATAATTAAAATTTGTACGGTAGCGTGCTGCGAGCGACGAGTGTGCCGGGTGGCGAGTATGCACCAAGTGCATGTTTATACCTGCCGAGTGGGCAAGCAAGTCAGTGCGTGGGCGCGGGGGTAAACATTGTCTAGTAACTAGAAAAGGGTCCAAGTGACTCGGTGGTGTGTTTATACATGCCGAGCACACGGCCGAGAGCACTGTCTTGCCCATCTACAGACTCGATATGTGTAATCAAGGCATTGATAATAGAATCTTGCCGTTAAAACGTCAAGTTTTTTTACAGTCAATTCATAACTTGACTTTACTGGGATAATTTATTTGAAACGGAATTTTTCACGATTCGGTTAAAACACATTAAACGGTTAATATTGTTAGTACCAAACTGCTAGCTCATACTATTAAATAAATAAATCCATTCCAAAAATAGAAACCACACAACATTCGCTCAACTAAAAGCAAATAAATATCAATTAAAACTCCACAATTAAACTTTACGGCTAAAACCCATAGTAAATGTGTGGCTGCTAATGAATTCCTGTCCGTTGGCAACAAGTTGATTATAATAAAGTCATTTTACCCGGTCAGTATCGACGGATGACAGTCATTTGACGGCTAACAAGGGGTGCGTGAAAAATGCCACCGGCTGGCTTTTTATCATGCACAATTACCTATCAGTTGGACGTTAAATGGCTCAATGTGTGGAATTTTCATGTAAATTATCAGGAAATGTGAACATTTTTGTGATATAAAGGGTGAAGTGAATATTTTGTTGGGGAAGTAACCATTTGCAGGTTTTCAAAAGAGCATCATTATCTATTAATTTGAATCATTAGTATCAACAGGTCTAAATAGAAAGATAAACGTTTCTAAAAATAAACGTCTTATCTATCTATCTATCAGGTCTAAAAATAAGCGTTTTATCTATCTATCTATCTAAATATGCGAAAATATTGAACAACACGTTTTCTTAACTCATAATTGGGTCATTGGTAAAGCTTTAAAATGAATGTATTCGTTACAACTAAGTATGTCTATCCCAGGGAAGATTTTATCGCCGAGGTAGCTAAAGTAAAATAGATGACACTATCTTGTGTTAACGAAAATAACTGGCAGCACACACCAAACATGTTAAATCTAGGGACGTCAGTAGATACCGTAAATAAATATGCATATTACAATATGTATCTCAAAAATATGTTCTACCGAAATATAAGCACAGATCTCTCTAAAACGAAAAGTAAGATTATCGCGGCTAAAAACCTAATTTAAAAGAGATAGGTTGGACTATATACTCGTAGAAGGAAATTCACGCGACATTTCAGGTAGGTAAAATTTACCACCTACCCAACCAACAGCAAACATTATACTAAGACCGTCGTCCAAGCTACCTAATCCAGGCTAGTGACGGTACTACACACCAGGGACCCGTTACCCTGCCGGTTACCTCCACAGATCTAAAATGGAGATAAATGAATGTCAAAGCACTCAAATTGTCGACCAGCTCGCCCTCAAAAGTAAAATAGCGGGTTACTCTCATAATGGAGGAAGCGTGTAGGACATTTGTTTCTCAATTAGTCCACGTACAAATTTACCCCGTTCGGGCTTTATATTAAATGACTCGGCACTGAAAAGTGTACATTTTTGTGGCCCCTAATTAGTTTGAGCACAGATATGACAACATTAATTGGGCGTCATATGTGCATTGTTTAGAGTTCTCTTTCTAAAAGGGTTTTAGAATTTGGGTCAGAGATATCGTTTGATGCTAGTGTGTACATACGAAAATAGACGGAGAATGGGGGCCATTTGATACTACGGGTACTAGTCTCGATATATTTTTATTTCTAATTAAATGCACGGGCACTTTTCAACTAAAAACCTATATAAAAAGAGGCTAACAAGCCAGCCAAAAGTCTGAAAATAAAACCTAAAATTTACCGGATAAAATCATTAAAAAAGAGCTGAAATAAATGGCAGCGATTTATTTAGATACTCTCCAGTGTATAATTTTACTAAGTGAGAGCTCGATAGACTAAATTTTTAGAACAATAGGTACTAACGTCAACTAATTAGCAACCGTTTAAGTTAGGGCTGACAACTTGACACTTGCTCTCTGGGGAGCAGAATACTAAAACGGACCTAACCTAATTTTATTTCAGAAATACAGCTATTATCGCTAAAATGGTAGAAAATTAAACATTATGTAACATTTTAGCGGAGCGAGGTTCCCATTAAAGAGTTTTGTAAATATTGTATGTCAAGGTATAAAATGGATTACTGTTGCTAAGCAATGGGTGAACGAAATGTGTTTTTCATCTAAACGTTTTCGTGGAATATTGCCAGATTTTTCCTAAAAGGCTTCGCGCTCGATCATCATCAAGTACTTGACTATTTCCGTCAACCTGATGTAACGATTTTCTGTGTCTGAGTAGTATGATTGGCTTTTTTGAGGACATGGAGGGCTGATGTTTGTGAAATAAGTTAGTAACGACATCGACAGTTTAAACATTCTCGTCTATCTAATGGCCTAAGCATTTTTTTGCGCACCGTCGCCGTCCACGCAACCGCTGCAACCGCTGCGTCCGCAACTAGTTCTGCTATAACAAAGCAGAAATTCGCCATCGATACGCAGACGACGTGCGTTACATGGGACGACTTATGACAATATAATATGTATATTTCCTTCAAAGATTTGTCTTGAACTAACTATGGTTACTTTATTATTAAAGTAAATTAGTATTATTACTATGGTTACGTTATTATTTTACGTAGTGCAATCCTTCGGACCAGTCTACGCTTAGAGTAAAGCCCAAACATTCGAAATTCTAATACACAAATACCAACAGGAGTTCTGCTCATTCCCTACTTAAAATCAAGCGTGTTTGCGGCACACTGCGGCGTGGATAGTAATTAAGAGATTGTGTGTCCGCGTCCTGTCGTGTCGTATCGTGTCGCTGTCGTAAGGCACGTCACGTACGAAATTTGACTGCGTTCCCCGAGATGCAGCTGTTGATTAGGATTAGAAATTATTTTGCTGCAGCTGGGTTGGAATTAAACTAAGGAGAGGAAACTACCATTTGGAGATGTTTCTATTGTTTTTTGAGTTACCATTTGCAGATTTTTCTATTGTTTTTTGAGTTACCATTTGCAGATTTTTCTATTGTTTTTGAGTTACCATTTGCAGATTTTTCTATTGTTTTTTGAGTTACCATTTGCAGATGTTTCTATTGTTTTTTGAGTTACCATTTGCAGATTTTTCTATTGTTTTTGAGTTACCATTTGCAGATTTTTCTATTGTTTTTTGAGTTACCATTTGCAGATTTTTCTATTGTTTTTTGAGTTACCATTTGCAGATTTTTCTATTGTTTTTGAGTTACCATTTGCAGATTTTTCTATTGTTTTTTGAGTTACCATTTGCAGATGTTTCGATAGTTTTTTAAAGTTACCGGTATTGGCTTCGGTTTGTAACAAATCGTTCGTTTTAAGCTTTGCAATGATTCCAAAGATATTCATCAAAATGACACTGCATGTTTAGTTGTTTGATTTCCCTGTACGAATTCAATCCACTTAAACCATGTGTGATTTCATACCATGAACTTGCATTTTCAGTAGCATTAGTCACCATAAAACAACACGAGGACTCACTGAATCATACCAAATTAACATGTATTGTGTAACTGATTCGTGACTCGTGAAAAACCAACCTAAATATTAACTTGATATCTACACCGACAACACAAATACTTATCCAACGAAGCGTAGTATCTATTAAAGCATAAATTCTTATCCGCATTACAGTACTGTGAGCCATAAAGTTGGCTCGTTCAGGGTTGCTCGACAACATTCAATGAAAAATACACAGACTGCACGCTCCTTGCCCACGCCACGGCCAGGCGGAAAATCGAGAGTGATAAATGTTTTTTAGATTCGTGACACCCGAACGTTTGGTTTAAATCTGCGAACGGATGGACTGACAGTTTTAATGGGCTCGGTAAGGGACTGTGGGTAGAGAATAAATTTTTGGACCCTGATACCGTCTGCTTTGCGTTAGGCAATTCGATTTTTGGAAATGTTTCCCGAACAGCGCAGTCTATTGGGTTTAAATTTATTTGTCTGTTTGTATTGTGTACGCTCTGCTTGTTGTTTAATTAATATGAATTCGTTAATAGGGTGGCTGGGTAATTTGACGCAGAAATTGGTATCTCTGGATGATTTGTTTTCTACCACATATGTTTTTTGCTGTATTTGTTTTTGTCGTGCGTTATTTATGTTTAATGATTTTTTATTATTGGATTGCTTATTAGCACCCATAAGAATTGAACTGATAATTATGTCGCTCTTTTTATTACCGAATAAAAAAAATCATTATAATAATAACGACGTTGTGAAAGACCTTGTAACAAATTCCATTTCCCTGTACGTGACAATCATATCTTTGTTCGGGATCAACAATTAAAATCCTGAAACTTAACCAATATTATTTCCCATACTCGTAAATCACAGCTCCCGAATCGGACAATAAATCGGAAGTAACAAGTACCTAAATTAGAGGTTTAATAGAAGTATTATTTACGAGAGGAAAAACGCCTTTTCCTCGTAAAAATAGAACCAATCAAAACATGTCACATAAAGGGGCATCAATGAGAAAAAATAAAGACCTTTTATCCCTGTCCTGAAAGGCGGCTGAAACGGCACGTTACAGCTGGGGTGGCAAGATTTATTTCACAACAGTACTCGTTATGGTACCAAAGGGACAATGTTCGAGAATGCAGCCTGCAACATAGGAGCCCGGGCCAGGGCCGGGCTCCTTTAGATAATGTTCGTGACAATGTCCTGATTATGTTGTTATGACGACCAAACCTGGACTTTTATTACAGCTACTGTGCCCGTGGATTTGTTTTAACAACAGTTCGACGTTGATTGTAGGTGTAATGTGATGAGGGTGAATTTGTAATTGTACCTTCTGGCACTGAATTATTGTAGGGCTAGAAAATCGGATTTTTCTTTCAATTCAATCTAGAAGTATTTCCCACAACCGCTTTACAGCTACAAGTTAACTAACTACTTCAACGACAAGGAATAATATTAATACATTTAAAGTTCGCTTCAAACTTAATGGTGGCTCGGAAGTTAGCTACTTGTTGTTGCAGACCCCTCAACCCCGCTGACACATATAATTGTAACTGCACAGCAACTCGCCTCATGTTCCGAGCCGCTATTAAGTTTGAATCGAACTGTACCAAGCGTAGTGAATATAGCTATAGGTCAAGCCCTATAACCGTTCTTTGTGATCGTTCATCACGGATCCAGTTTGTATTTCCGCGGGACGGAAAGGAATGTATCTACATGACTGCTTAAACAAAGCTTTAACAGAAACAGAACTCAATTTAAAATTGGAATTTTTCCCAAACCACACAAGTTCGCCCCTGAGAAGGGGACATACCATCCCTGTATATATGACCACAGAATCGGGAGATCAGAGGCGTATTCCGTGGGAATTGGGACGATCGAGTTTTGTTCTCTTCTTGTTAATTAAATTTCGAACAGTAAAGTTGTGAAGCAACTGTTGTTCGTATGCGAAATCGATTGTTCCCGTATTGTCACGTTTAACAAATACCTGTACGATGGATTGATTGTCTCGTGGATATGAATGGTTACCAATTAGTAGGAACGTGTATTGTCTGTTGTTTTGTTTGGCACATAATACGTTTTGATTGTATTCGGGTATGTCTCTTTGATACATACGATTGAAGTAACAATTTGACAATTTATGGATAGGTATTTTACAAAATACTTTAAAAATACTTAGAATACAATCGAATTATCTTTACTCAAGTATCATGACTCAAAAATGGTTAGTAAGAATTAAAACTATGTGTGAACTGAAATTTCACAAAAACAAACAAATAGTATTGGATCACCGTTGAAGCAACCCATGTGAGATAGCATAAGAGCGACCCACGAAAACACAGTCTAGGCGACTTAATATAGTTTCTGTTTAAATTTAATTTCTTAGAGCGAAGTGTCAAATTCAAAGTCGAAACATTTATTTCAATGTATTCCGGGGCCTACTCAAAGCATTTAAAACATCAATAGCATCAAGGATTTGTACGGTCGAAAATAGCAGTCTCGATTCCCAACCCTATACATAATTACATTTTCCATGATAAATAACAGTTTTCAGCACATTAAAGGCTCGATACAGCCGTGGATGTGTAAATAAATTTTATAGTTCAAGATAAAACCCATTGCGCGTGGTTTACGAGAGGCACTCCCCTAATGATGCAACGTTATGCAGGGGTCGTTTATAACTTACTGTAGGAACAGGGTGTTCCGAAGGTAAGGTCGAGTTTTAAAGCAAAGATATCGAGTCTTTCCAGAGTTCTCGAGTCGAGAATATAAACAGAAACCAGGCTGACTCAGTTTGTAATTTATGGACCAGTATTTTGAATGTTTTTCCCAAAAAGAAGAATAGGAATTTGTTTTGTTAAAATTCGCGTCGTGCTGCGAATCGCGCCAGTATGTAAGAGCCTTTATATTGTAGACGTGTCTTATGAGAGCAAGGTATTTAAATATGAATGGGTATTATTTATTTATTAAACACTTTATTACACACACGCCGCCGAGGTCGGCCCAGAAAGCGGTGGCGAGATGACCTGGCCGTGTAACGTGAGGGTTGGTTTGAGGTGGCGCGGGAAAAGGGTTCCTGACAGGACTTGAGGGAGGCCTTTGTCGAGCAGTGAAAGACAAGCTGCGTAAAAAAAAATACTCTACTACATAACACAAAAAGGACAATCATAATAAACATATAATTGTAGTTAAAAACTTCTTAAAAAAATTGTACATTACAACAATAGTCAATCTGCCTAGCCTTTTCCCAACTATGTTGGGGCCGGCTTCCATTCTAACCGGATGCAGCTGAATACCAGTATTTTACATGGAGCGACTGCCTATCTGACCTCCACAACCCAGTAACTGGGTAATACGATACCCCTTGGTTAGACTGGTTGTCAGACTTTCGTGCTTCTGACGACTCGTAACGACTGTCAAAGATCTAAAAATGACAGCCGGGACCAACGGCTTAACGTGCTTTCCGAGGCACGGAGGAGTCTCGGTATGTGAAAATGGTCACCCATCCACGGACGGTTGGTCCGTGGATGGGTGACCATTGACCGGCAAGCGTAGCTTAACCTGATGGATCGACCCGAGCGGCTGTTATTACTTAGCCACGAGCTCCTCCACATTACAACAATAGTACAAACAAAAAAAAAAAGTTATATAACACAATTTTTAAACTTGGATTTTCAAATAGAGCGTCGACAGCTAATCTGAATGGTTTTTTGTACACCCTATATAACCTATAGACGGAAAATAAACAGGATTGGGGTAGCGGTATTTAAAATAATAATGCTTTAGTCATTTGCTGTATGTAATGTTATTACGCCTGCTACAATTTTGGTGGGAGGCAGCTTATGCTAAAACCACAGAATAATAAGGAAATGGATAGCCAAGACAAACATTAATTGTCTGTCGAATATTGCGTACAGAATTATTCTGTTACTAGCGACCCGCTACTTAGCGCAGTTTTTCTTTATTATATGCAAGTTTAATATTTATGTATTGTACACATTAACCATCGGAATAAATTTCTCTGTATGATGGGAAACCACATCAAAATCCGTTGTGTAGTTTGGAAAAACAACGCAAACACAAAGACTGACACGAAAAGCGACTTTTAATTTATAATATGTAATAGTTATGGGAATATTATTAAACATCTTGAAAGACAGTTTTTTCTATTGTCCATTTATTTATAACCCCTTTACTTGCTTTTATGTTACTTTACTTTTATCTTCATTTATTTACTTGTTTTCATCGGCTTTTCTTTACGTAGCTGGTAAATCAGCTAACCTAGACAAGTGGTCATCGCTTTCATTGCATTTCCTGTTACTACAAGGACTTTTAATTGGGTTGACATACGCTTTTCGTTAGCTTACGTCATTCCAGTACCTTTTGACTTTTGCATCATCGTTTTCGCTGGTAAATTTTCACTTCGTCTTGTCCCCCAAGCACCACCACTTCAACCGGTTCCATACGTCTCGCATCCAGCGGTTTCCTGCGGCCTTTACCAGGTCATCGGTCCACTTTGTGTGAGGTCTTCCAATTAGACCAACCTTTCGGCCCCCATCGGCCATCTGTTCTGCGAGGAATGTGCCCTGCCTTCTGCCACTTAAGTTTTAAGTCGGTAACCTAGGTACTCCTACGGATCTATTCCCCTCTAAGCCCCCAGCTAGCCGATTCATCTTCTTGGGTCCTCCACTCAGTTTCTTCTAATATTTCCCGGTGCTACTTATTTAATACTGGTGGTACTTATCTGTTTCTGCTACAGTAATTATGCAAGGTAGGTATCATCATAAATATATTGTATCTTATCAAAACCTGTGCTTTCCTAACCGTTTCAAACCTCTATATCAATCCCTCGTGTACAATATTTTACGCCATACAACATTTGTGTAGGAGGCTGTGCTGCCATCCAGGACGTCAAAATTTAGTTTTGATATTATGGTTCGCTTTGAGCACAGTATGATGTATTTCTAAGAATAATTCTATACAGAGTTAGCTTTTACAGTGTCTACATATAAAGACGTCAGAAATTTTTGGGTTTTCATTATTGAATATTAAGTGAAAAATTGGCAATATAAAAATATGCCCTTATTATACCTAATAAGGGCATATTCTTATATTGCCAATTTTAAAACCTTCCTGCGCTAACCTGTGCTAACCTTCCTTTACGACCTATATTTAGAAATATTTATTATGTTACCTAATTGTTATATGATAAAACTAGCGACTCGCTCCTGCTTCGCAGGGTTTTTAAGACTTGACGAAACATCCATATTTCTTAGTTATATGTAACTTTAATAGTAACATACCATACACTTAAACCTTCCGGAATAAATTCTCTAAACAATGGTGAAAACCCTGTCAAAATCTGTTGCGTGGTTTAGAAGTTACAACGTGAACATAAAAACACGAAAATCGACTTTAATATATAATATGTATAGATTTAAATTACAAAAGCATGTATTTAGTTATGATATATTGCACTTATAGAATTAAACCGTCTAAGAAGAAGAAGAAGAAGCAATAAGTGGATGAAAATGTAGTAAAACGAAAGGGACCACCAATCCTCTGTCAAGCGAGGATAAATGGTAGTTACCTAATAGTAACCCTAGGAGGAGGAGGAGGAGCTCGTGGCTAAGTAATAACAGTCGCACGGGTCGATCCATCAGGTTAAGCTACGCTTGCCGGGGTTGGTCCGTGGATGGGTGACCATCTTTACATACCGAGACTCCTCCGTGCCTCGGAAAGCACGTTAAGCAGTTGGTCCCGGCTGTCATTTGTGGATCTTTGACAGTCGTTACGGGTAGTCAGAAGCTCGAAAGTCTGACAACCAGTCTTACCAAGGGGTATCGTATTACCAAGTTACTGGGTTGTGGAGGTCAGATAGGCAGTCGCTCCATATAAAATACTGGTATTCAGCTGTATCCGGTTAGACTGAAAGCTGACCCCAACATAGTTGGGAAAAGGCTAGGCAGATGATGATGACCTAATAGTAACCCTAATAACCGCTAACAGACTAAAAAGATGAATCGATACTCGGATAAAATCAGATATCACAGAATGAATGTAATATTTATAAAAAAATGTTATTGACTCTGGTAGGACTTTATTCAATGTCATTTGAAATGTAGGTACTCAGTATTCCAAGAGTATTTATTATAAATGGAATCTTGGGGGAAGCCTGTCAAATCCATAAACAGCGTTAAATACCCACTTATTGACATACAAATCTATTTTTAGGAAAATCTTTATTCGCTGGAGATTCGGCTAAGGGGTCACGCAGACAATTTATTTTTAGTTTGGCTTACAAACTTTTGGTGACAAAAGTAAAAATTGACAATTCAATGTTGCAAATCGGTACCTACATAGCTTATATTATTCTTTTCACGGTCTTTTTAGTTCTTTGACTCAGTTAAGTTAACTATTAGATTCTGATACTCTGAACTTGTATTATAAAACAAAGTCCTCCGCCGCGTTTGTCTGTCTATTCTAGATAAACTCACAAACTACTGCACCGATTTTCATGCTATTTTCACCAATGGATAGAGTGGTTCTTGAGGAAGGTTTGAGTATATAATAACCGACAACCACGCGGTCAAAGCCGCGGGCATCAGCTAGTAAGTAATTATTAAATTAAGTTATTTTTAATTAGTCATAGGCTACAAAAATTAAAACAATTTGACATTTTCAGATTACCATGTCAAATGACCTTTTTTTCCATGTATTTTCCGTTGAGTTTTCTTACTCTAACATTCATGGCATTCTAATACTATCTTTGCTATCATACCCATAATTATTTGCCACCAACATTTCCATACATTTGAACCCCATCAGCGAGTAGGAACAAAGATAAAGTATTCATAGGACCCCATACATAGTCTTATATAACTTGAGGGGTTCATATTTGGTCAGCACCGGTAAACGAACGAGAAAGTCTATGTAATTTTATGGTTTATGAATAAATTTGCTCCCCAGGGCGCGTAGTAATTGAGCCTCGGACAGCAAGTTAAACGGTCGGCTTGACTGTTTATGTGAGATGTGGACCAATATGGTGCTGCGAGGGATTATTCTTTGAGTGTCTATGTCTATGGGGATGTGAAACTTAGAGGTAAATGCGGTGTAGAACTGTAGGGTGTTGTTAAGTGTGAAATTGTGTATGTAAGCTTATGCTATGGGTTGCAATAAATGTTGAAGATTCCTGTTTTGTAAGATGGTTGTCAAGGTATCTGGAAGTAACACAAAATGTTGACCATGGGTATAGACCCAAAAATTACCAAATTTATCAACTTATTATTTCCTATTATTATTTCCTTTATTCCAAATAGACACTTAGGTATAAACATTTTTAAATATTAGAATATAAAAACATTAAAAAATATAAAAAATTGTAGCCCACCGGTATCGTGAACAGGGTCCAAGCTACCGGCGGCGGTCAGGACTCGAGAGAGAGGAACCTCCTAACAATACGGGCCGTGTCCAGGACCGCTTTCTGAATCAGTCCCTTAACCCAGCTGCCCAACGAGAGGCTCCATAGGTGTTGGTCGAGGCTCTTGACAATCATTAGTACAAATATTACAATAGTGTAATATTTTTAATGAATCCTCACTCGAGGATTTGAATGAATACGTATTACTTATCTAAGCGTTAATATATGTTACTACGAATTTTGATCCAACAAAATCTTACGACATTGATGGGTAAATAAAGAGAGACTTTACGCTATACTGCTTCGCCAAACTTCGAAAACTCAATATAAGATAAAATTAAAAAAAGATCGCTTCAATATAAACATGATTTTAAAGTTAAGGGAGCGAAACAAAGGATATTTTCAAGCTTCCCGTTGTTTTAAAAGCATAAAGAAAAATGCGGGCGTGTTTTAAAGTTTCAGCGTCGGATCTAAAGGTTTCAGACAGCCTTAGCTTTGAATGATAGAGCTTGCGAAAGCTATAGGATTTCACCATAAGCGCTACACTTTATAGATAAAACCTATTTGCTTTGGCCAGCTTCTGTCTGCCGCTTCTACTGAAGGAACCTTGTTGAAAAGTGGGATTTTAGTTTATTGCTCGCGTTTAAAGTTACGCATCTACGTAAAAGTATCATCGTTGCTTATGTTTTCAATATAAGGATGATAATAAACACAACACTAACACAATATTATAATGCTAAGTTTTCCATTTTATTTTTACTAAAATTATTATAAAAAACCACCGGTTTTGTGCTTCACCTAGCGGATTCCTTGGTCTACCTTGTGGGAGTTCCAACGCTACGTCTTCCGGTACGCGGTCGCCACTCCAGAACCTTACGGCCCCATCGACCATCTGTTCTCCGAGCAATGTGCCCTGCCCACTGCCACTTAAGTTTAGCAATTCTTCTAGCTATGTTAGTGACCTTGGTTCTCCTGCGGATCTTTTCTTTTCTGATTCGAGCACGTAGGGAAATCCCAAGCTTAGCCCTCTCCATTGCTCTTTAGGTGACTTTCAACCTTCTAATAAGGCCCATTGTGAGCGACCACGTTTTAGTGCCATCGGTGATTGTGGTAGCCGTAAACACAACAAAGCAGCGTAACCAAACACTAAATCTGCTAGTTGCAGTTTAAAAATCTAGCAATTTTCATGGAGTAATTCTCAACACGCAGCATGATTCTATCTATCAAGCTTTGTTCCTTCCAAAAGGCGTGTTTTGCCCACTGTAAAATTTATTATTAAAAAAAAATTCAATGGTGCCTCTTATATCAAAGTGAACAGACTGAAATATACCACTCTTATCATTACGGACCCCATTTTTGCACCCTATTTAAAACCAAAAGCGTATGAGATTTTATGGTAAGATAAATTCACTAACCTAATTAAAATTTTGATAATTAGCTCAACTTATCTTTTATGTTGGTTTAGGATCTTAAAAATACTTAAATCAGTTTATAATAGAATGAGTTAGCAGATAATAATTCGCGGTATTGTAATTTCTTTATATAATGTAAGTAAAAAATAATTTGAAAACTGTATTATTTTAAATGATGGTGGTTTGTTCTCTAAAGTAATATAACGGTTTACTTACCTAGAAAATACGAACAGGTACCATCGCAAAATGCTGAAAACCGGTGAAAACTGAGAATGTTTGAAGTATTGAATCCTAATTGGTTAATTAATTTGTTTAGACTCTCGTAAATCTTATGACACTTTTACTATATTTTCAACTAGTGGTACTTTTCTTTCTTTATATTTACTACTATGTCTATTTCTTTATATTTATTCCTAAAAACATTCACGCAATTTAAGTATGGTTAAGTTTAATTTAGTTTAAAAAAATATACATAGCTGTACAAGTTTAAAAAATTGAATAACACTAACATTTATATTTTAATAACAACACGTATATAGGCTAGGAGCACCTTTATAAGTTCCTACATAAAAATAATGGTTACAAACATTATTACGAAACCAGGCATTTATTCTTTAAACTTTTCCATATATGCATATACATAGTTTATATGAAAGATTGATACTAACTTTTTGAGTCTTGTTACTTGTTAATTAAATATAAATAAATAAAATATACCATCATCTTTGTTTCAGCCGAAAGACGTCCACTGCTGGACCTAGGCTTAGGTTGTCTGTAAAAGATCGCTTTTAGCGATAAGACCGCCCATTGTGTCGCTCTATGTAAAATTTCTACATTTGTATCTGTATTTTTTATGGTGTACATAATAAAGAGTATTTTATCTATTCTATCTATAGGCCGCCACTTCGACCGGTTCTGTACTTCTCGCATTCAGGGGACTCCTGCGGCCTTCACCAAGTCATCGTTCCACCTTATAGGAGACTTTCCGCCGCGATTAAACCTTTAACGTTGACTTATTTATTAAATTATTGTAAAATGAGGGAATAGAAAGTGGAATGGTTAAGTAGTTTCTTTCCAAACATTGAGGAAAAAAGATTTTTCGATAAATTACGTTTTTTCGGTAGGTAATTTAGTCTTCCTTTTGTATAGTGACTGCTACAATAATTTGTTTGCTTGGCTTGTTCCTACTAAAGCAAAATTCCCATTCATCCATTTTCCCAACCTAAAATAGATAAGGCTGAGTAAAAATGGATAAATGAACAGGAAAACTAGAGAGTTCGGTCTACAAAAACATCTCAGACCATGCATAATAACTAAATACCCTCCCTATCTTCGCACTACACCAGACAAGGGTAACTCACGTAAAAATATATTTACAGAACAGCACTTCTCCCTACAAAATCGCATAAATTAAATGTTCCGCCAACAAATTTATCTTTTTCCACCATCGGCATACTAATATTGGGGTCCACAGGACTCCCAGTCTATCCTTCGCGTTCGCATCAATAAAATTAACATTGTAATCCACTTAAAGTTACGAAAAAAATTACAAGTAAATGCGTCGCTTCATTTTTGTGGATTTTGCGGGTACATAATCATTATTGCTATCACTTTGAGGGTCGGACAAAGTGTAGCTATTTTTGTATTCTTGATTGTTGAGGAAGGTCATGTATCGCATTTTTGTCTGGGACCAAATTTTCTTTCGGTACCCCTGGATTCTGGAAGGTTTATTAATCCTCTGATAGTATACAAGAAAAACGGTAGGCAATTCTCATTTTTTAGCTGTTGTGATTTGTTTACCAAAATACTCTAATGTCATCCAACCATGTCACTCGACATCAGTATGTTAACTAACAACGGGCGTTTCCGTTAACCTGCAATAGTATAGCGCCCATACATGCTAAAAAAATTTACGAATAAATAAAAAATATTTTTTTTAATGAAAGTAGTGAAATTTTCACAAATGTTAAATTGATACGTAAAAGAAACACTTTGTACATGCACATTTGTATTTCAACATAGAACAACAAGTGTGCGTACAGAGTCTTTCTTTTCCGTATCAATTTAATATTTTGTTGTGAATATTTTACTTTAAAAATGTAAAAAACCTTTTTTTTTTGCAATGGCAATATTTTTTTAGCATGTATAGACGCTATACTATTGCAGGTTAACGGAAACGCCTTTAGTTAGATAACATACTGTATTATCTGACAACTGACTAATTAATAGCCTTTACGTAACTCCCCTGTTTCTGAAAGACTGCGTAGAAATACTAATTGGTTATTATCACGGGGATAGGTAACCTTTTAAATAATTCAGAACTAGTTTGTTAGATCAAAATACAAAATACGTAACTTCTTGATTCACAAAACACTTGTCCCGTATATTGATTGTCAGCTACTTTCCAATAAGTTGCTTGTGAGCTGTGGGTATAAAAAGACAGCCACAAACTCCACCTGATAAAATCCCTAAGTCGAATTTTATGACACCTACGAAGTAATGCAGTGACATATTGCAGGTGATATTGCGGTGTGGTGAGATGAAAATATCGAACAGATTTAGGTTTTACTGGACTTAAAAAGTACGGTAGAATTTTAGAAACCCACCTGCTATATTGACGACTGTACTAGTATTTGAAAAAGCTCAGGGAAAATAATAAAAGAAAACTACTGGCTACTGAACAAGATCGGTTTGCTAAAGATCTATCAAATAACTATAAGCAAGTAGGTCACCAACGAACGATAAAGAGTAAATAGAGTTCAAAACCAACGCCCCGTCAAGCTTATAAATTATGATGTCACGGTATTTTTCACTCAGGTAAGTAAGTAGGTACTCACCTAAGTAAAAATACTTTGACACCTAATTTGAATGTAAATTCATCCGCATTTCAATATATATACCGTTTTTTTTTGCGGCTGGGAAATCATCCAATGACTTCTCCCGCTCTGGGTAGAGCGGAAGGGCGTGTCAGACTTTTACTGACTAAAACCCACCCGTGTTCCTTCAGTTGCCTGTTGCCAAGGTCCTGGTATCCCTTTCGGACTTTCCCGCAACCCTGCCAGGCATCGGTCTTAGCGGTTCTAAACATGGGCCTAACAATGAGAAATCAATCTGCCTAGTCTTTTCCCAACTATCTTGGGGTCGGCTTTCAGTCTAACCAGATGCAGCTGAATACCAGTATTTTACATGGAGCAATCTGGAGCAACTGCCTATTTGACCTCCACAAGTCCACAACCCATTTACTGGGTAAAACGGTCCCCTTGGTGAGACCGAGTGTCATACTTTTCCCCAACTATGTTGGGGTCGGCTTCCCGTCTAATCGGATGCAACAGACTGCCATACAGGCAGTCTCTTCTATGCGTATATTTTGGGCTTTACCATTGACCAGTAATGTTCTAATTAATAAGAATAAAACTCGCATAATTATAACGACAAAATTGATACAGTAAACAAATTGTGACCTATTTCTCCCGGAAACACAAAGCCCTACTACTATACAATACAATGTAATTAATTAATTAAACATTAGTTCAGTTTATTGTTTATTATATTTAGTAAATTGTGAAAGCTATTACACACCTGCGCTTTGGTGGGAGCTCTGAAACGTATTAATTATGTACTGAGATTAAAATTTGACGAGAGGAGCACGTACATTGTAATATTGTAGCATTAGGTCGCTGTGTGTGCTAGAAATGTAGGTTAATAGTTGAATTTAGTTAATATTTAAAGGGTTAACTTGATGTCAAAATGGTTACATGACATTATGTTAACATTCCAAATAAATGCAGGTTGGCGTTCCAGGGTTTTGCAGTTGAAACATGACGGCATCATAGAAGAATGTAGATACCTACCTGTTACTTAAACACAAAGTACATATAACTGCAATAATCACCACAATTGTCAGGCATATGGTATAGGCACTGAGGCACTATATTATGTGCATTTACCAAACCGTTTTTCAAATGATTTTCAATAAATGTGCATGTTCAACCAACTTGTGATAAACTGTTGGCATCAATATACAAGAGGAAGCAGGACTTCGCTGTTCACAATGATTGGGAAATGAGTTGTCCTGGTTTTCGTGAAATGCTTCCTTTAGGGATATTAGAACTGACAAAAATGGCCTATTGATGGTAGGATTTTGGTTTTCCATGGTTCACCCAATATCTGGTATGGGAGTAACTGTGGTGAATTATATTATAACTCAATCTGGAGGTTCTGATTAGAATATACTGACAGAAGGCTTTTTGGTTTAAGGCGTGTTAAGTATTTATTCGAAGAGAAATCCTAATCCTAACTAATATTATAGATGCGAAAGTGACTTCGTTTGTTTGTTACGCTTTCACGCTAAAACGGCAGAACGGATTTAGATGAAATTTGGAACAGGGGTAGACCATGACCTGGAATAGGACATAGGATAGTTTTTATCCCGATATTCTCACGGGATTGAGACTTACGCGGGTGAAAACGTTGGGCGCAGTTAGTAATATAATAAAAATACCTACTAAAGTAATATCGGTACCTCAAGGTTAATAACAAATTTAATACGAAGATAAAGGTTCATTACATTACTTTTACTAAACCTACTTACAGAAGACAGGTGTAAAATATGTAAATAATATTTGATACATGTGTGAACTTACTTATGTAAATCGTAAGTATTTATGTAAAGTTGTACCGGGTCATGGGACTCATTGGGATTATAATTTTTGGACAAATTATAAAGTTCTCGTAAAAATGCTCTGGGAATATAAAAGATTTCCGTTGGACTGTCTTTTCGCTTTCAAAATAAAGTATGAATAATTTATGTAGGGGAAGGTGGGGGGAAACCGGACAGGGGGTGAAACCAGATGGTTGCTATTTCATTACTCCGCGTACAGGTGTCTCGCTCTAGCTAGCGGTGAAATACGCGCGAACGCTTACTCATTGCAGTTGCAAATGGCGGTGACGGTAACATCTCAGCGCGTGCGTCTATAAACGAAAATTGTAAACAAAGGTAAGTTATCTAATATTTTGAATTTTTTTAAGTGTTGTCATTAAGTTTAGGTATGTGCTATCATATACAGTTGTATTTTTTATGAAGTAATACATATTTAACCTTTTAAAATGGCATTTGTTGTTGCTATGAGGTTACATAATCTCTGTTAGTTTTACAATTTCTAAAATGGCACCTGTGGGGTACAAGCGGACGGGGTGATTTCGACTATCCGGTGTCACCCTGATTGATTTTATATATAGGTATTGCGGGCGTTTGTTTTATTCCTCTGTTTAATTACTATTTTTTTTTTTTTACAGGTTGCGAGCAGATTCGGGGCAGATTCGGAGTGTTTGGTTTGTGGCGAAAAGTAAAGTCAAACTAAGTCCACTGATGAATGGTACCAATGCACTGCTTGTCTTAAATCGGCTCACGAAAGTTGCATCAGTTGTTAGAGCAACTTACCATGCAAGAATTATTATTTTTTGTATGCAAAAACTGCGAATAATTTGATTATTTAGTTTTATTGTTAGTATCTGTATTCACCCCTTGAATAAAAAATGGCTATCCGGTTTGACCCATAGGTATGGGGTGAATTCGGATTTATAATTTTTTATTAAAAAACATATATTTTGTAGTTACTAAGATTGATCTCAAACATTTTTATGCCAAAGTTATGCCTAAGGTATACTTAAACATTTATGACATTGATTATCTCAATAAATAACATAGTGGTTTATTTATTGTGTCTTTTTCTTAACTATCCGGTGTCCCCCCACCTTCCCCTATGTCGGGATGGCACGAGGTTAAAATCCGGTCAAGTACTAATGTGACTTTTTCAGTTTAATATGTACTTTCTGAGTTTTTCTTGGAAATTACTGACATCGGTGAAGGAAAATATCGTGAGGAAACCTGGACTAATTAATATTATAAATGCGAAAATGAGTTTGAGTGCGAAAGTGAGTTTGTTTGTTTCGCTTTCACGCGTAAACGGCTGAACGGATTTAGATGGGTAGACCATGACCTGGAAAAGGACATAGGCTACTTTTTATCCTGGATCGCAGAAGAAGTCGCGGACAACAGCTAGTAGTTTATAAACGTCTGAAATCGCCTACATGTCTTGAACAAGCATGGTGATCAATGCTCATGCCTTCTGTGTACAAGAAGAGGCCGTTGCCCTGCAGTTGGACAGTAATAGGTTGGTATTATTATGCTCAAATAAATATGTTCTTCGTAACTTTCTAACAGTTTATGTTTACGTTATTTCAGCCCTAGAAATATCCAGGGCGTACCGACGAACCGTCACAAATTATTACAATCGTAAACTCTTTATGAACCCGTTAACAACTGCTGCGGAACGTGGGTCCTAGAATTTATATTTTCCTAATACTGTGAGGCAAATGGATTCAACATTTTGAATTAACATTTGCCATTTTGTTAAAAGTTTCTATACATCGGCAGCGGCGTCTAGATTTATTACGAAGCAACTGGAATCACCGAAGAGATTTACTGACTAAAACCCACCCGTGTTCCTTCAGTTGCCTATTGCCAAGGCCCCGGTATCCCTTTCGGACTTTCCCGCAACCCTGGTAAGGCTGTAGTAACTCTTTTTTTTTTTTTTGTGGGTGGGAAATCATCTAATGACTTCTCGCGCTCTGGGCGGAGCGGAAGGGCGTGTCAGACTTTTACTGACTAAAACCCACCCGTGTTCCTTCAGTTGCCTGTTGCCAAGGTCCCGGTATCCCTTTCGGACTAACCCGCAACCCTGGCAGGCATCGGTCCTAGCGGACCCCGCCAATTGTGCTGACATCTCTTTGAGGCGCGCGTGGAACACGACGCGCCATCGACCCGGGCCTGGTCCTAATCGGACGGCGAGCTACCCATTGCTCGCCGTCCGCAAGCCCGCGCCTATGGTGGCCGGGATTCCGCGTGGGATTCCCGACGCCCAGGGCGTCTCCAACGGCGGCGGTTAGGGGCGTCAGGGCGCAAACTTTGCCTCTCCCTCACGCGTTCCGCCTCCTCCTTCGCGAGCATTACTGCTTCGCAGAAGGAGGTGACTGCTTCCCATGCCCTCTCGCTCCGTACCATGGCCTGGACCAGAGTCGGACGCGAGAGGTCACCGCCGCCAATCGCCTCCAAGAGGACACGGCGGGGCTCCGCCCAAGCAGGGCAGACCTCCACCGTATGCTCCACCGTGTCCTCCGGACGATCCACACAGTGGTGACACCCGGGCGTTTCCTCCCGCCTTATCCGAAACAAGGCTATCGTAACCCTGAGGTCGTACCACGTCTACGAACTACTATATTCCTAAACAATCCTGATGGCATTGAAGCTACTGAACTATTAATACGATGACCACTTCTGGTAGGTACAAGCTATACCTGCACCGTTATAGAGTACCTTAACCTACGATTGTTCAAATATAACACTGCAACTGAGTTCCTCTAATTTTCCAGGAACACAGCCAATTCGATTACAAAAAAGTGTAATAAGGAAAAATTTGAGCAACTTAATTTTATATTCTAGCCGACCTAGCGCGAGACTTAAGTTACCGTAAAAAGGCTGCCTCAGAAAATTTAACCGTAATTCGCTCCGTTCAGAGTGCGAGCCATTATAACCGAAAGACCTGAGAATTTTTTATACAGCTTTACGCAAACTTTTAGGAAAAATTAGGTAAAGCTCCCGTAGTTTTGTTATTGTACCGCCATCTTCTTCATACATATTCAACGTTTATTTTTTACTTGAAATTTTCAATTGCAAAACTTAATTCAATTTAGGTCTGACAGTAATAGGAAACAGGAAATCTTATTAGCCATCCCCAAGAGATTCTGAGCTGTTTAAGTGATGGGTGATATAAAATGCATTTGAGAGACAGAAATTAGATGTTCCGTAGATCTAACGTTAGATGCAATAATGCAAGGACTTCGTTAATGAGTTTCACCTCGCTCCGTACCGCAAATTGGATTATAATGTTAATATCATGATTTGGGGTGCTCTCTCTACGGGGAACAATTTGAGTACTTCTTAGGGCGGCTGGGCGTCTATTATCCTCATTTCAATAAGAAATAAATTACGACTTCTTATTACATTTTCCATTATAGAGGGATATTTATCAAGTTCATTCAACGGCGCGTGTCGTGAGTTTTATTGAATGTTTTTGTGTATTTTCTAGACTTTTGTGATGGGTTACCGTATTAGTTTTATTCTAAGCAGTACAAAATCTCCATCCTGTCTACCTAGTCTACTTTACTATGCCTAATGTGAAAAATGATTCTTTTGGAAGGATATTACATTTCACGCTATGAAATATTGTTTCTTGTAATAAAAACGGTCTCAGGATATTAAAAAGGTCTTCTTTGAGAAACGCTGCAAAGAAAAACACAAACTACACAAAATCTTCTTTCATGAAGTAAACTATAATAAGCAACAAAATATTTGTAAAGCTAATATATAAAAGAGCATCGGAAAATCCACTTACGATAACATTGTTTTCCCGAATAATTTTGATTTATCTCCAAAACAAACTAAAAATAGAACATTGTGAAAATTCGCAAACGAATTCACAGACATATCGCCCACATCGCCACATGCACGCCGCACCGTGTCCCGTCGAAACCGGCAGCGTAGGACACCGTGAGATTTACAATCTGTACTTAATGTCCCCCAACAATGAGATACAATTTAACTTCTCCGCAACCAAGCGATATTTACAAAGCAACACTACAGTCCCGACAGTATATTTCGCTAATGTTTTTTGGCCAGCGTTTACAAACTTCTGTGCAGCTATAAACTCGTTTTTTCTGTCGACTACAGCTCCACTTAATAACTTTATTGCTTGTAGTTGCAGTTCGTGTTTTTAATTTATAAATGGACTACGTCGGCCCAATTTTAAGAGTAATATCGGAACGGAATTCTAGACGGGAAAGTACGGTCTAGATTTTTTCATCGGGATTACAATATTAATTAAATTGACTTAACCGAGGACTCGTCTGTCTCTTGAGACAACGTTTTATTCAGTTATTTTTTTCAAGCCTTTTCGAAAATGTTATCTGAAAGTTCGGTATTGACAATGACGAGTCACAAAATGTGCGATATTTTGCACGTTGAAGCGGCTATTCTTTTATCTGTGTACAAAATCGCGCCATTAAAAAAAACAACTGTCAGATAAGCTGTCAAATGTATTGCAAAATAAAAAGCGCGGCGTTCCACGCTGATATTTCACATCGACAGACATTTTTACAGGTAAAATAGAATGAAAAATTTCTTGCTACGATTTTTAGCAAATAAAAACTAAATACCTATGTACCGAGCTTTTTCTTTCTCAAGTTGAAAATGAACAATTTTACAATAAGTATAATATTAACAAATGAAAAATAGGGCAATGGGTTTATTGGCAATGGGTCAGTGACACTTGTATATGAAGGTAGTAATAGTAAACTGTTACGATATTATCAAAACATAATATTTTATATCGTCGTTATTTATGACTCTATTAATTTGCAGAATTTTACTGCCATTCTCGTTACTAAAACGTAGATTTGCACATCGAGGATTTAAATCTGTACACTATTTTGTGGAAATACCATAGGTTATGTATTTTTTTACCTCTGAGGGCGGATACACTTTTGCAGGATGTCAGATTTAAATACAAAGCAAACTGATCACAAAAAGATTGGGACGCGTTCGGAAACTTAATACATCATTATTTTTATTTTTTTACTTCTGTGGGTCTTGTGTCTAACATATTTAATTAATTATATTTGTAGTACACACGGCTAGTAATACATTTTCAGTATAAACTGATCTCGCATTGTACGGAAATCTTATACAATACGAGATCAGCATAAACTGGAATTGTATAGCTTGATGTGTAGCCGTGTGTACCTACATCATTATATTTTTTATTACTAAAACTAAATACTGTGTCAGATCAGTAGATATATTATGTAGCTGTGTCCATGCCAAACTACAGATTGCAAACAATAAAAAAATTAAAACGGTATACAACATGAATACTTATAACTTCTTATCTTTCGTGTCGACGCAACTGGCGGTGTCTTTTCGTCTGAAAAAGCTGGCATCTGGAATTTCGGGATATCTGGATCTCCATAATTGTGAACCTAAAGGTACAGAGCAGCTACATATTAACCGCTCACAAGCTGTAAAATTAAAAAGCAAACCTCACAAACAATGATAAATTTCCCTCATTACTCAACTATGCCAAACACAGACATATTAGCCCACAATTAATTTATCACCGAAACTCGCAACTTATTTCGCCAGGTACGGCCAAAGTGGACAAAGGTCCATGACAACGAAATTCCATCAGCATTATGCTTTAATAAGCTACGCTAAAATTCGCCACATTGCCTTCAGCCTTCAGAGGCTATTTCATTATGTGAGAATAACCTTTACAGGCGCCTAATAGCGGCTGTATGAAAACTGGCTGCTATAAAAGTTTATAACAGAATTGATGCCAGTGTTGGAGTATAGTTTTGATTTTTATAGAGTTTTAGATGAAAATCGACAAAATAAGTAGGTACAGATAATCCAGGTAAAATAAGTAGGTAGGTATAAATTTTAACTTCAAATATTATTTTAGCATAGGTAGGTAGTACGTATATTTGATTGCCTAGTAAATGGTAGGATTAACATGCTACATTCAATATTGCAGGCCCTGGTTTATGTACAATAATAAAATAATTATTAATTTCGAAAAGGACACTAAAGTTCACACAAATAATTTTACTGATACTAAGTAGCTATGTATTCACATGCGTAACACTTTTAACAAATTTGGAATAACATACCTATTTAGTTCTACTTACGAAAATAATGAAATGGATTTAGAAATGAATAAAACTAAAGTTTCATAATGAATTTTGAGCATGCTACTTTTTTGTTACACAAACAAAATCAAATTCACAACTAGGGAAAACATTTTATTTATCAGTTTGTTAACTGAAGTTGGTATATTATATTCATAATAGTTAAGTTTGTGCGAGATTGAGCAAGGTTGAGCCAAGATAGTTGTCTCAGTAGTTTAATAGAAACAATTCCAAGACTTGCTACAACTATGTATTTCTGTTCCATACACATAACTAAAATATTATGAACGCTTTTGTTAAAGGGATCTCTGTTAAATTGCACATCAATAGTGGGAGTTAAGTAAGATTCTGATAGGTAATTTTTTTTAGTGGAAATAGGTACGGAGTACGTCGTCGTCGTCGTAACAGCCGCTCGGGTTGATCCATCAGGTTAAGCTACGCTTGCCCGTCCGTTGGTCCGTGGATGGGTGACCATTTTCACATATCGAGACTCCTCCGTGCCTCGGAAAGCACGTTAAGCCGTTGGTCCCGGCTGTCATTTGTGGATCTTTGACAGTCGTTACGAGTCGTCAGAAGCACGAAAGTCTGACAACCAGTCTGACCAAGGGGTATCGTATTACCCAGTTACTGGGTTGTGGAGGTCAGATAGGCAGTCGCTCCATGTAAAATACTGATATTCAGCTGCATCCGGTTAGACTGGAAGCCGACCCCAACATAGTTGGGAAAAGGCTAGGCAGATGATGATGAGGTACGGAGTACGTCCTACAAGATGAACCGATGAGCGATGCTAGAAGTACAAGATCGGTCGGTGTGGCGACTCTTGGTCCATGTCCAGCAATAGACGTCTTGATAATAATGATGATGACGTACGGCCAAAAATATTTTGGTAATTAACTTAAAAAAAAATTGAATAGGAAGATAAAGGAGTCTGAAAATAATTATATAATTTACTAGCTGCACCCTTACTAGCGGTTTCACCCGCAAAAGTCTCGATGGAATATCTGGATAAAAATATATATCCTAAGTCCTAACCCAGGTCATGGTCTATCATGCGCCAAATTTCAGCCGTATTAGCGTCAAAGCGTTAAAAACAAACAAACAGGCAAACTTTCGCATTTATAATATACTAGCTGATGCCCGCGGCTTCGCCCGCGTAGATGTCGGTTATTTTATACTAAAACCTTCCTCAAAAACCACTCTATCTATTGGTGAAAACAGCATGAAAATCGGTGCAGTAGTTTTTGAGTTTATCGCGAACAGGACGACAGACAGACGCGGCAGAGGAGACAGACTTTGTTTTATAATATGTAAGGATAAGGATGATGGGATAATTTTGACTGTACTGAACGGAATCCTAAAAATATCACGAAAAAAAAAAAAAACAATCATCCGAACGTAGTACCTCCTCCTTTTTTGAAGTCGGTAAATAAGAGAGACCTCAAAGAATGAAGACAGTGCCATAAATAATTCGCTGCCAAATAAATATAGCTACATCTACGAGTATAGATAATACATATTATAAATATATATACATATTATAAAAAAAAAGTCGCTGTTCGTGTTAGTCTGTATATTCGCGTTGTTCTTCTAAACCGCGCAACAGATTTTGATGAGGTTTTCACCATCGTTTAGAGAATTTATTCCTGAAGGTTTATGTGTGTAAAACTTTATTAATATTAAAGTTACGTATAACTAATAAATCTCGATGATTTGTCAAGTCGTAAAAAGCAGGAGCGGGTCGCTAGTATTATTATAAAACAAAAGTTCTCGTTATAATAAACATGAGCCTGTCACCGGGATTTCATAATAAAATCTAATACTATTGACTTCAAGGAAATTAACTCTTTGTAAATTCTATTTGTTCTACGAAGTTTGCGCAAAGAATATTATATTTCTTAATGTCAGTACTTCGCAGAAGGCGTCAAACAGAATAGGTCTTTAAAACAGAGATTTTGACACCGAAATTATCTAAGTTGAAGTTTTTAGCCGAGTTTTCTGTGATAGTAGAAGTTTCATCATTGAATATAATTTATGTACCGAAGGAAGAACGTCAGAAACGGTTCAAAAATGTGTGTGAAAATTATATTACAATTTCATTCTTATTCTCTCGAAAAGCACGTTAAGCCGTGGGTTTTTTCTAAAACCCACCGGTGTTCATTCAGTTGCCTGTTGCCAAGGGCCCCGGTATCCCTTTCGGACTTTCCCGCAGCCCTGGCAGGCATCGGCCCTAGCGGAACCGTTGGTCTCAGCAGTGATTTGTAGATCTTTGACAGTCGTTACGGGTAGACAGAAGCCCGAAAGTCTGATAACTAGTCTTACCAAGGGGTAACTGATAACCAGTCTTACCCAGTAACTGGGTTGTGGACGTCAGATGGGCAGTCGGTTCTTGTAAAATACCGTTATTCAGCTGCATCCGGTTAGATTGGAAGCCGACCCCAACATAGTTGGGAAGAAGGCTAGGCAGATGATTCTTCTTCTCATTAATTTATGATTGACGACGTGGTAAAAAGTACCTTTATCAATGACGTCATACATACATTAATATTACTCGTTGTCCTGTAGATGTTCTAAATAAGTAGGTACATTATGTTAAAAACTTTAGTGTCTGAACTATAGCGAAAAAACGAAAATAAATAGGAATATTTAAATAGATTTTAGACCAATCCATTACTCACTATTCGACTTTGTACCTAGATGTCTAGTGGGACGCCTTTATTCAGCAATGGAAAAAAAATACCTGAAACTGACTACTACTGTTCTAGATATATTTCGGTCCAATCAATAATTAAAATGCCAGGAATCTTTGTTGTTGTTATTCTTTCTCCTCACTAAAACAATTATGTTGGGGTCAGCTTCCAGTCTAAAAGGATGCAGCTTTCGAGTAGTTTTTTTACATACGACTGCCTATCTAACTTGCACAACCCAGCTCCTGGGTTAGACGGTACCCCTGGGCAAGACAGGTAGGTATACTTTTGGGCTTCTGACAATCTGTAACGACTGACAAATCTACAGCCGTGACTAAACGGTTTATAGTGCTTTCACGGCACGGAAGAGTCTCGGTATGTAATGGATGGTCACCCACCCATCCACTAATTGACGTGGTCAAGCTTTGCTTAACCTTGAAGAATGACCCGTGTGGCTGTTATTATTTAGCCACGAGCCACGAGCTCCTCAGTAAAACAATTTCACTCAAAATATCAGTCTGTCCAAACGGCTGCGCTTTATAATTTCCCTAACAAATTCAGTGTAGTGGGTAAGTTTATACAGAGGTCGCAGCACTCGACTTTGTCGCGTTGCCAGAGAGATATCAATTTGCATGCACTCCAATGGAGGGCGTTTCGAGGGTTGTCCCTTTGGAACAATAGTTTTTGCCTCTTGCCTTCATTTTGTGTATTTGAGTAAGATTTAATGGAATGTCCGTCTGACTGTCGGGCTCAAAATGAATGAATTTTTAATTGTAGAAATAAAAAAGGTTATGATGGCGCTGGGTGGGCGGACGATGGATATGAAGGACAGAGCTTTTTTCCTTGTATAATTTTTGGAACATTCATAATATTGTTAAAAATAAAAAATAAAACTAAACAATTTGTAATTGCAACCGTGAGCTAAATAATACAATGGCAGCTCAATTTCAAATCTCATTAACAAAACCACGTAAATCCTTAATGAAGTCAAATGTTTTGTACTAGCATAGGGCTGTGCTTCCAAAGAATGTTCCAAATTAATTCACAAGTTCATGCTCAGTGCTGTGAACCGTATTCACGAATAACAGCTCGCATCAAAATATTTAGGGTAGCGCATGGAATTAGTATGTACTATATTTGGGGTAGCGCCATAATGACAGCGTCTAGCGGACCCCTAGGTAAGCAATTATTATTTTAATCAAGTCTCATGTAAACCCAAATACCTGAGTTAAGTATGTGAGGTTCAACATTGTGTGATATTAGTATTACAGAAATTCTCTAACTTCATTATTTTAGTTGAAAAACTTGCTCATGTGGAACGGTCGTTGTGCTGAATTTTAGGAATGTGAGGAGCTAATGGACTGGATGGGGTTAGTGTTGGGGGAGTCGTTACAAAAACATACGGAAAGATCAGAAGCTAGAATAACTGGGTGGGAACGAAGGGCCCTGAAAGTATTAAATGAAGGGACCGTACTTTTGCGAGACTAGTTTTTTTTTACATATCCATTAGGATATGTAAAAATAGATGGTTGAACAATTTATAAAATTTAATTATTCCATTAAATTTTGTAAATTGTTCAACCATTTACAAACGCAGTAATTGTATTTGAAAATACTTTTTAATAAAAATGAGTTAATATTTTAAAATATGAAACAGCTAGCTGTGCCCCGCTGTTTCACCTGCATAACTCTCGATCCCGTAGGAATATCGGGATAATAAGTATCCTATGTCCTAATCCACGTCATGGTCTACCCATGAGCCAAACGTCCAAATCAAACAAACCAACTCACTTTCGCTTTTATAATATAAAAGTTAGGATGTCAATTTTTTATTTCCCCCTTTATCAGTATTTTTTCGCTACCTAACCCTAAACTTGGAATATAGGCTACATTTCATCCCTTCATCATGAATCGGAAACGAAGTCGTTGGCGTATGTTAGCAAAAATGCTATAGAAGGGTTATAGATAATTATGTACCATCTACACATATTATAAATTAAAGTCGCTTTTCGTGTTTGTCTGAATGCCCACGTTGTTCTTATAAACCACGCAACAGATTTTGATGAGGTTTTCACCATCGTTTAGAGAATTTATTCTGAAACATTTATGTGTATAATACGTTAACATTTAAGTTACATTGAAGTAAGAAATCTCGGTGTTTTGTCAAGTCGTAAAACCCGGGTGAAGCAGAGCGGGTCGCTAGTTCTGAATATGTTACTGCTAGCATTCAGTGATAGCACATCTTATGAACTAAATCTTTAAAGTTTATTATACTTAAGATAAGATCCAAAGTCAAATGGTGTTGTAAAAGTCAGGTGCTAAAGCTTTCTAATAATCGTAAGGCCATAATATTTATGCTGAGAAGTAATACGTTAAGCCTCATATTTAACGATTGCTATTAAACTTAAACATAAAAGCCGATAAAAACATTGTAATCGTCAATTACTGTAGGCACAGAATAGTGGTAGTAAAATGAACAGGATATACTTTTCTATGTGAAAGTTTCCCTCTCATTTATTGTAACTAGCGATGATGATACCCGCGGCTTCGCCCGCGTGGATGTCGAGTATTATATACTAAAACCTTCCTCGAGAACCACTCTATCCATTGGTGAAAACAACATGAAAATTGGTGCATTAGAGATTTTTGAGTTTATCGCGAACAGGACGACAGACAGACGTGGCGGAGGACTTTGTTTTATAATATGGAGGATAAGGATAATGGTATGTATAGTCATAGTCATCCCTATAGTTTTCATGGAGATATTCCATTTTTCCCACAAACTGACTTATAAAAAGGTGAGAACCAATAGAAAAGGAGAGGAGGCGGCAGAATCAATTCTATTTTCTGGTAAATTTTGACGTTAAAAGTGCATTCTATGTGCCTACTTGAAATAAATGATTTGAATTTGTATTTTATTTCTGGAGTAAAACGTACTAGGAGTTGTGGTGACGATTCTTGGGAATATTTATTTATTTATGTAATGCACACAGGTAGGTACAGAGGCGAACATGACAGCGGAGGAGATCTTAGACAGTTCAGCAGGAGTAGTGCATGTCTAACAGATAGATAGATCGATATTACCTTGAAAAGATGAGTAAAAGGACACAACGTAAGAACATTAAAATATATAAGATGGTACAATCGGCGGTCATGCTAAAAGCAATTTCAGTAGTGGACGCCTCTTACAATAAATATAGGTGCGGATGATTACATTCATTAGCTCAGTACTTTTCTGGAAACCACAGATTAAAAATAACTATTCGTTAATCATAATCATAATCATTATAGTCATAATCATTTATTTGCAATAAGTATTGGTACAGTGTTGGTCTTAATGTCAGTAATAAGTTCCTAATACTCGTACATAGAGACTTCATGCAAAACATTAGAATGTATTTAATGCTAGAGTATAATTTTTATGTGCAATGGCATGCTTTTTAAATGATTCTATTATTAATTTATTTTACAATACATTCATTATTAATAATTATAATCTTCACATTAATTTTAAACTGATTATTTAATATTAATAATTCATTTTTCACTAAAAATTAATTTCTCATTATGTTATTTCCTAACATCCAGCTATTACTAGAGCCTCACTCAGAAAATGTCCGTCCGTATTCATACAGCGTAGTGTGAACAATCGTCGAGAATGTGACACGCGGATGTCACATTTGTTCAGCTAATTTTGTGACATTATAGTGACACAAATGCTATGAGCAGAATTTTACTGATGAGGTTTGTGATTGCTTTTGTATCTGCGTGGGGATGAAAGAAAATGTGGAGCTTGCATAGTGATTGTTAGCGCTGGTTCTTACTTGGGAACGCTCATGATTTTGATGATGAGAGTCGAAGTAATGATTTAAATAACTAATTATATAATACTAGCTGCGCCCCGCGGTTTCACTCGCGTAAGTCTCGATCCCGTGGGAATATCGGGATAAAAAGTATCCTATGTTAATCCAGGTTATAAACTATCTGCTTGCCAAATTTCATCCACTACCATTCAGCCGTTTTTGCGTGATTGAGTAACAAACATCCAAACACACAAATACACAAACTTTCACATTTATAATATTAGAAGGATTTTTCAAACACAATATTTATGTAATACTTGTAGGTACTTTTCGGTGCATGGTCAAGAAGTGTCATTTATTCTTAAAAAAATATCCTACATTTTTCTTTAGTTAGGTATTTGTTTTCTTCGTCTTCTCTCAGTCGCCTAGAAACAGGTTATTTATGACAAAAATATACAGCTTAGTTAAACTACAGGTTAACTAAGACAAAAACGCATAAAAATTAATATGATGAAACAGATTTCAAAAAAATAACAACATCTCTCTATGAACACTTAAACTTTCATCAGGGGAATCAGGGGTCGCCAAGTGCGAGCGGTGCCACAGCCGGCAAAGGAATGCAATCTGCGGCGGAATGCTTCCCACTAGAATTAAATTTTACCTACCCCTGCTCGGTAGTGCATCAGTCAAGTTCTTTTACGTTCCAGAGGTATTCGCAAATATGACTTTTATGGTAATTGAATTTTTACTATGAACTCTCTTTTAATATTCGTGTGGTAAGATGACTTAATTTTGACAAAGGCACACTAAACCAAAAATACCTAGTAAAGTTTTTTTTTGCTTTTTGGCATTAATAGTCCCATTAGTTGCTTCTAATTAAGTAAATTGCGAGATTACTGAAAATATTCTTAATTAAGTTTGTTTATTTCTTGTTTCGGTTACACAAACTATTTGAAAAAAACTAAGAAAGTTATCTCAATCAAGAAAATATATTGCTTATATATTATTTAAATTGTTGAATGAACTTTGCTCAATGACTACAAGGTAATTTTTTGGTAAGATTTAATAACCGGCGAGACTCGTCTGCCGAGTCATGTTTACAATTAAACCTGCCTATTTATAATTTCTGTCCCGTGTGTTTAGACACAGTTAAATGGTCTTATAAATCGTTTATTTTGTGTTTTGTCGCTAAAAGCTCCATGCTTTGACTACAAACAGACCGACTGAAAGTAAATTGGCATTCCAACGCAGAATTGCTAACATTAACTTTAATTAGATTAGTACACCAGACGATTCGACAGCGCACAAAAAATGTCTAGGTTTGAATAATTCATTCTGTTTAAAATAAAGCAACAAACTTTGCTCTCAACTAATTCAGTCGGTCTATTTTGGTTAACAAATGCATAAGCAACATAAACAGAAAATGGGGATTAAGTAATCCCTTAACCCTATAGAAACGTGTGAGTTAAACTTTTCTCGAATTAGCTTCTTACTTTGATCACTACATAAATTCATTAAAATACTCCACTGTTATTAACGATGATTATAACGCCGGAAGAGGTCTGAGGGTGGCGGGCTGGCGGGCTGGCGGGCTCGCGGCGCAGTCCACCAAGGCGGCGGTGGTTTCATTTCCCCCATTTGCAATTCAAAAATTCACTCTGCCTTCCAGCTCATTCGTCTGTCTTTAGCAGACCCCTCTCTTTCACACTCCCATTAAAATGTGTATCGATCCTTGTCTCGCACCACCGCTTTTTAGCAATGCCACTAGACACTTTCTTGCAACGACCATGCGTACAACTCAAACGGACAACGGTTCGTGCAGTTTGTTTCGAAAGGATTAGCCATAAATAGTTCTTCCTCATTACATTTTCATGAAGGCTCCCTCTAGTTGGGGAATTTATGCTGAGAAAAGTTTGAGCTTTACTGAATAAAAGATATCTATATGGTAGTAATACTGGCGGGGTTCCAGGAGACACTTCACGGTCGAGTTAAACTTATTAGATGGAAGATGGGTCCACTGAAATCTACCGCAATACTTACGAGGAAGTCGGCGAACTCAAATATTAGGTTGATATGAAATCGGCGTTTTGTACGGGGAATTTTAAAGAAGTTGCATTTTTCATACTAACATTTTCTTAATTTATATAACAACCATGAACACTAATGTTTTAAAACTTTTATGCACTAATATTTAAACACTAAGATAACGTATGCCAGTTAGATTAAGCGACAAAAATAAGTTTTGGCTAAGTTAAAACAAAAATCACTATTTTTGTTTTAACTTAGCCAAAACTTATTTTTGCAAAACTTATGTTTACAAAACTATAAGTAATAAGGTTTTTTTTACTATTGGTAGTTGTCTATGATAGTCATTATTCAATATAATACCAAGCAATTGATGAATATTTTAAATCATAGAAGTGACGAGGTTCTCTTTGTGAGAAAAAAAAAACAATTTCATAGGTGGGGACCCAATATTAACTACTAGCTTCTGCCCGTGGCTTCGTCCGCATGAAATTTCTTGTTTTAAGATAAATTTATCCTGTGAAAGTCGGCAATACTGTAGCTTGCCATTACTAAAAGTATTTCTGGAATCTGATCAGCAGTTCCGAAGATTACCCCTACATATAAACCTGCTATATTTACCTCTTTATAATATTATAGTATAGATGAAAATAATTTAAAATTCACAATTGCGTTCTTGTGTGGAAATGGTTTCGTGGTAGAGGTTTTTGTTATTATTAGCCTACGTTGGCCACCTCGCCATCAATTAATCACTGCTAGCTGAAGGAAAACAGCGCGAGGAAAACCACACGTCTAACAAATGAATAATGTGTTAAATTTTCTGGAAATGGCTGTCACTTTGCGTAGTACTCTTTATATATTTTTTTCTTTACACTTTCAGGGTTCTTGAACTGATTACAGTATAGGAAACTCACAATCCATTGGTTGTCAATGAACAACTTTTTGTTTACTTTTTAGCAATGCTCTATGGACACTGAACGAGACATAGTATACGTTTTATTGTTATTAACATTTTTTATTATTTTATTGTTGTGTTGGGGGTGTTCCGTAAACTGATTATGAATATCGCAGGTCTGCCGTGAAAGACATTTGTTCCATCGTAATCATCAGTAGCGGCCATGACCCATTTACGACATTACTTCTTTATGAGAAGGAATATTTTTTTAGATAGAGCTTTTTTTGCGTGTTCATACACGACCAGATGTATGAACATAACCGATGCAAAAGGAGTATGTATGGATCGTAGTAGGTGGCGTTCTGAGGTCTTAGACAAAGTGACATTCTATCAGTGATAACGATGATGGAAAACGCAAAAATGTATAGGACTGACATACATATCTAAAAGCTTATGTCAATCCTGTTGAAAGTCGTTGTAGAAATACGAAACGCTTTCGAAGCAATTGTCTTTTGTCTAGGCCCTCTGTAGTTTCTGCCTAATCCCATGGGAAGAAGGCGTGAGTTTATTTATGTATGGAGCTTTCTTTAAACTATGTACCAATAGGAGGAATACGGTTAATAACATCAATCGCTATCATAGAAAAAATTGCTGTTGAACTCTTCACGTTGATTTTATTTTGCGCTTACATCACAGTCAACAATATTGGAATGTCATGTCATTACAATATTGTGGACTGTTGTATATTTGTGTTGTTGGTATATTTATTGTAATCCAGGCATATAGGGAAGCCAGGATTAACGAGACTTTTCGTGGCAGGATTTATTGAAACGTTGAAACATGACAGTGTAAATGTAGGTCACGTATCGCAATATTTTTTGTATGGATCCGTAGATATTTTTTTGAACTGCTGTGTTTTTAAATGTCATACCTATTATTCTTAACTTTATCATTTTTATGTTCAATTAGTGAACTGATTCGCAACGTTTTCCAGACGACGAAACATAGAGATTTATTAATTATATGGAATATTAATAATGTATTATTACAAAATAAACCTTCCAGAATTAATTCTCAATATATAAATTGCATCAACACAGACAGAAACGAAAAGCGACTTTAATTTATAATTTAATTATTATATAATTAATTATTATAATAATTATAATTAATATTATAATTTAATTAATTTATAATTTGTTATGTTAAATTGACTACCTTCTTCTTAAATAAATAATATCCCACTATCATGCTAGAAATAATCTTAAACACTTATCAGTAACCGAGGGTTTACTAATGTGGATTTTAACCCTTTATGATCCCTTTGGGGAATACAGACAGACATGAGAGGGACGATACTTGTGTATCTAAATACCTAATAATTTATAAAAGCCAAGATAATTATGTAGGCACAGAAAAATAAATGGTGTGCCTTTTAAAATTTCCAGCTTTATATAAAAGTTATGATAAACCAAGATGGATTACGAACATAAATCCTTCATATACATCATGAGATACATATACAAAATGATATACATATCATATGGGATATATCGCTCGGACCGTGCCTCAGGCCTTTACCCGACTCTGGTTTTTGACATCAGTTTAGGTAGGTTCTACTCCATAAATACGAGAGCTTATCTTATTTACGATATTATTGTTGGTAACATGGCCTTTTGGGAGGAGTTCAGCCATTTGTTGTGAGCACAGCAAGGATACAATTTTAGATTTATGACCTTCGTCTACGGTATTGGCCTGATAAGAATAACTATGTGTAATTGGAAGGTAGCTTAAACATGTTTATTCTTTCATGAGTATTAGTTAATGTTCCTAGAAACTAGAGAAATTATTACAAATATCCTGCAAAGCTAGTACAACATATAACATCACTCCTGTATTTCCGAAAGGGTTAAGCAGAGGTGTAACAGTCAAAAGTTTTAGAAGAGTTGAATAAAAAGCGGCTAATTATTACGTGTTTGTTACAACCTGTTGTGTTTACTGAAGAGTAGAGAATACCTAAAAGACTACCACTAATATCCTATATTATTAAATTAGCAATATTTATATATGTATAGGGTGAAATTGAATTCATGGGCATCCTTTTAAGGAGCCATTGTGCTCATCATTATGAACAACTTTCACTATAGGACCAACCCAGAAATCGCGAAAAAAAAATCAGCTGTCCCCATTTTATGTTCCCATAACTCGTCAAAATGTAAGAAACAGCGGTTCTTTTTAATAACGTTCCCGAAAACGGCTTTAACCATTTCGATGAAAGTTACAATATAGGGCGCGAAAAATCGATCTAGCTAGGTATCATAAATAATGGAAAAATTCGAAAAAAAAAACATCTGAGCAGAGCGGTCGATACGTGTAATATTCAAAATGATAATAAGTAAATTGTTAGAACTACGACATTGAATACTCAAAATTCCGAAATGATCGTCGACTTATGTCGCTGTACTGAAATATTTATTTATTCACCTGTACATATATACAAATTGTAATCGTTGGAAGAAATTGTTTTATAGAGGAATAATATTTATCATAGCAGTTACCCTTGAATAAGAATCTCCACAACCATACGCCAACTCGTCCATACGCCAATTCGTCAACTCGTCCCATTTAGGACTTTTTTTGATTTTCTGCAAGTCGTCTTAGATGGGCCGTAGGCGTGTAGGCCGAGTTGCCAAATTACCCCATACGCCGTGTTAATCGGTTTTCTAACTTCTCCTTTCAGAGCATCCAGCTTATAGCAGTCACCGACTTTTTCATGCCAACATTTTGTCTGAGTTTTTACATACGTTGTATAATACCGAATCATATTTTTACCTTTATCCACCTACTCATTTGTTGTTCAAAGTGAGAAGCGTAAAGTGCAGTGCGGGTATGTAAATTGAGTGTAATGTGTAATAACATGTAAATCTATACACGTTTTGATGGATATGGCTATAAGGGGCGCGTACACCCTAGGGACTCGTCCCCACACCACAATACAGCGGGTACTGTGCCTATAGTTATGTCGTGTGCACCGTGGCTATCGTTTTTCGCTATGGAATCTATATTTTTGTTTTGAGGTAGTGTTGTTTTGTTATAAACGTATTTGCTTGTAAAAGTTTTTAGCTTTATAGCCGATAAGTTAGAAAACTTAGCTGGTAGATGGCTGAATGTTCTGTTCTTTAAATTATGATTTACACGGGCTTTGATTATACATTACTACTACTTACATATTATCTAGTATAAGCTGTCCTCTCAATGTATGGAAATCCCATAAAATGCGAAATCAGCTTAAACTGGATATAGCTTGATAAGTAGCCGTAGTTATTTTTATTTTTTTTCAGAAAATTGACATCCTGCTTCAATTTGACGTTTGATATCCATTTTATACAACTGTCAAAGAATGACAGTTGTGATTTGAATAAACGGACAATTTTAGTGGGTACCTATACCCGAATCGCTTAAGCGTGGCAATAACGGTCATCGCCCTTTTCCTAATATCTCTTTGTTATACAAACCCAAACAATAAACTATGTATGGTTTTTCATTAATAAAATATGTTGACGATCACGATAGATAAATTCAGGAAGTCAACGGAAAGTTCGTTAACATCCTGAATCAGTATCTCTATTTCAGTTTTTTTTTATATAAAGAATGCTAGAAAATGTAGGTGGGTCAATGACCGCTATTTCCACGCTAAATTGACTTCGGTATAGTCAATTTGCTTAACAATAAATTTTCTGAATTTACCTGATACAAATTGACTGAGTTCTCTCTCGCTGGTCTAATAGTTCAAGTATAATCTAGATTATTATCCCAGGTGTTATCTTTTTTTAGTCGCAAAGGGAAGTGTATCTCTCTTATTCATGACTACAAAGTAACGGGGATATGTCCAAAAATAAGTTATTTTGTCGAATAAAAAGCATATTGTGACGCATGTGTGTGTAAGGGCATGTACGTGACAAGCCAGGAGAAAGGGTCGTGACATACACATGAATTTGAAATGGTCAATTTATGAGAAATGTTTCAATGTTCAAGCCAAAAATATTTCCTTTAGGTATAATTCAGGTTGGATGAACTGACGACCTTAAAAATGGGGCTGGGAGAGATTGGATGGGGAAGGCAGAGAACAGGGTCAGGGTGTTGTGGCGCAGTCTGGGAGAGACCTATGTCCAGAAGTGATGGACGGCAATAGGCTGATTTGATTGATGATGCAGATTCTTTGCGGAAGGTCGTAGGTAAGGCGTCTTTGATTTGATTTGTACCTAAGATATTATTTTATAAATATAATCTTCTTTCTGAATTCTTTTAAAAGTAATCTGCACCCTAATTAAGTAATACACAATCGGTCAGAATTGGAATTTGTTTGAAACAAAAGTCTAATCCATTGCTTTATAAGTTCGAAAAAAATCTGCTCAGCAACGTAACTTACGAACTTCTGAAGCAATGGATTAGACATTTGTTTCGAACCGATTCCAATTCTGATTGATCGTGTATTACGCAATTAGTGCTGGACAAACAACTGATTTGTGTTTGCTTCTCGATATTTTTTTACTGACCGCAGCTAAGAAACCGCGGGGGCATGAAACTTTACAAATGCTGGAAACAAGAATAAACTTTGATTCAGTTAAAGCCACTTAGCTAACTTATTTCCTAGAAATTATTTGTAACGATCCTTCCCAGGTTTTTATTATGCTGATTCAAGTTCTTTGTTTTAGAGAATTTAGAGAACTCGCATAGGTTAGTTGTTGAATCTATTTGATCCGAATTTACAAGCAAAGGAGGCTATGTGTCAATCACAATTTAAAATTGTCTCCTACAACTGGTTTAAAATATCTAACGTCTAACTTTTAAATAACGAAAGTAACATTTTAATTGTTCGGAGCGAGGTTTCGTCTTATCCCCATAGCGTTGGCGACAGAATAAAAGAAAAGATAGCAAACTTAATACAGTCTTAATTTAATTAATTGTCCCCCCTCCCCTCTTTCCTGTATCTATCGACATCCATCTTTTATTTATGTACCCGCTGTGGGCGCCGTCTGTTAAATTATACAGTCAGCTTGCACTGTATGCGTTTGGATTTGGAATCTTTGCAAATGGATTTAGTTTTTTGTTTTCTATTGTAGTGCTGGCTGGTTTTTGTTAGAGGATTTTGTTTAAAAAAAAAAGAAAGTTCAGTTTGAAAATCCGAGAAAACCTTTTTAATTTAATAATAATTACGAAAAAATATAGGTAGGTACATGCTGTCGCATCGGTACATGCATTTCCGTAATTGGCAATGTATACAAAAGAAACAGTTATAAAACTGTCAAGAGCAGCAAGAGCTGCTTTTTAAAGCGCAAAAACAACTCACAGTAATAGCTCATACAATCTCGAACACCCCACTTCACTCCTTTATGAAAACGGTTTTCCAGACACCGAAGAAAAATACGAAAATATTTTTTATTTTGAAAATCGTCGTTTGATTAGCTTAATTCCGTGGTTGCTTTTCACCAAACTCGCTAAACAATTGTCAAATCTTTTTCCGCCTGCGAAAATAACAGGTGCAAATGTTATTATTTCTTTTCCGAGCGGTTTCTTAAAAACACGCCGTGATATGAAAATGAAAGTAATTTATTTCTAAATGACGGCATTAATAAAAAAACCCTTCAATTTTATAATTTTAATAAGACTCGAGGGATGTTATTGAAAGGCCTTTATTGAATAAAGTACGGTGAAAATCGGGGAAAACGCTTTACGAAAGAAAAATATCAAGCTACCAGCATATTCATAATATCTTTTTTCATGTTCCTTACCTTTAGGTAATCGGTTTATATTGAGAAAACCTTTCACGTTTAAATAATGCATGCTTTATAATTGGCCAAGTGGAAGCCTGTGTTTAAGGATTTTTTTGATGTAGGTAAGGTTGGTAAACCTACGTTTAAACAGGAATTTAAATTTAATTTGATACTTATTTATTTTATCAAAAATTAATACAGGATGGATAGACATGACTATGAAATGGATGTCGGAATATTTTAACGGTTAGTTAGCCAGCATGTTCTAGAACCAAAACTTCGAAGACATACCAACCCGCAATGGGCCCAATTACGGCCCACTCTCTATCACCGAGAGGAGGCCTGTGTCCCATCAGTTCGAACGTTATAGGCTGATTATGTATGCTAATTAAAATATTCCAACATCCTTTTCATGAGTTAAATCACTACAGCTTTAGATCACTTGAAATACCGAATTACAAAATTGTAACCAGCCTGAATTAACATTAAAAACCAGGGCGGGACTCTTTCTCAATATGATTTTTTTATTGTACCTACCAAAAATACGATAATGAATATGGAATCTTCGGGTGGCGGATACCAGGCAACGACTTAGAAAATATGTAGCGCGACATAAGGAGAATAATCTTTTTATTAATTCGAGAAAAAGTACATTCTGAATACAGATTGAAATCAATAACTATTTATTCAGATTAGGCTCACAATCAGCACTTTTTGAACGTCATAATTACATAAGACAGTCCCCAGAAACCCTTCACCGCGCCTAACACAGTGGCTACTCAATATCCACCTGTATTTGTCGTAACAAGTGACCAAAGGTCTCGGAGGTCTTGGTAGGCTATTATAAAGGCAATTTAGCTTTTGAACGTTCATTATACAGGTCCACGTTTGCACCCTATATACCAATGGGCATTGACAGGGTAACATGTTATACCTACTAGCTGCTGCCCGCGGCTTCGCTGCGTGTAATACCCTAATTATTTTTCTAAAATAAAAGTTGGTCCAGTCGTTTCGGAGTTTAGGTAGAACAAACAGACAGACAAAAAAAATGTACCTACGGTGCTGTATACTTTCATAAGCATTTAGTAAATAGTTGTTAGGTATTTTGATCTTACAAATTATTACTTACTTCAATTTTTTCTATTTATATTGGATATATAGATTGTCGAATAAAATAAATAAATATAGTAGTTAAGTACATAACAGTCACTAACAAAAGTCAATCAACATGTTGGTTTCTAAAATATTAACTATTTACCAAAATATTTAATGAAAATCACAACAGAAGTAAGATTTAAAGAATCACTCAGCTACTTACCATACTTCCTACCGCCCATTGTGTCACCCTATGTAAAATTTCTAATTTATGTCTGTAATTTTTATGGTGTACATAATAAAGAGTATTCTATCTATCTATCTATCTACTTTATGAAAATCTAAAAGGCAGCTTATCTAGTCAATTATGTCCATTTTGATGATAATGATGTAAAAGAGGATGTTAAACTAATAGATTTTGTTACTGACCGTACCAACCTTACCTATATTCGATGAGATGGCAATATACGTTTTCCTTTCATCCTAGGTCAATAAAAATACACTACCACGTAATATCTCCACATTTATCCAACGACGGACCGCGACCAAGTTTAACTTACCGATAGAGGTCACCAATATCATCCGCAAATATCCTCATAAAATATTGACTGGACCTTTACGTATTTATCTAAGATCCCGTGGATATAAAGTAAACAGGTACAGTGGCCAATAACAACAGGACCGCGAATCCGCATATAAACAATCAACCCGTCGCCGCCTGAGTAATGCGCACATTAGCGGGGTACTACACGGGGACTGGGATACATCAAGCCCCCGTGAATTAACGCCATCTTAAGTACGAACGCACACCAGTGTTTTATACGTCGCTTTTAATTAAATTACATTGCGTGCTTCGAAAGCCGCAAGCGCCCGTATACGTGTAACGTGCGCTGTTCATGTTTTTATGAGTAGTAAAATTTATTAAAATATAGCGGATTATGTCCTTAATGCCGTGTGGAAATTAAAATTATTTATTTTGATGGCGTTTTTTACAACCTGTATTTTTCGTTTTCAAAGCTTGAGCGTAGACGCGTACGTTTGAGTATGATTAAACGGATTTGCAATTTTTTATTTTTAGAAAAAGTTTAAAAGTGTTTACCTACCTACTTTTCAGGTGAAACCGGTAGAAATCTATTTCGGATTTGCAATCGAAAGACTTATAAAACAAAAGTTTATTATTTAGTCTCCAGTATAAATAAAAACAGCAGTTATCTACGACAGGAAAATTGCAATGCGCCTTATAAATGATAGTCTAAATTGAGCTGTCCTTGCCCCGTAACATGCCTCCCCTTTCAACTTTTCGTATAAAAAGACGAAACTGTAAAGACGGAATGTAACAAGACCGTTTAGTGCGGTGACCGAGCAGAATCGACCCCTACCATAGAGGCTCCCCTCGACCCAAATCGTGAAATAATGGACACCACAGCAAGCGATCACGTCGCAAATAGCTCACGCACAATCGAATTAATTAATCATGAGAAGCGAGTTCTACTGAAGTTAAAAAACTTATCGAAGGCGCCGCCGAAGTTTTAAGGAGAAGCTAACGAGGAATAGAACCGTAGCTGAGAGATGAAAGTTCAGCCCGAGCTCGGAGGGAGAGGAACGAGAGCGCCACACAAGAATAGCTGCAATTTAAAACTCGATTAGAATTCGAACATTGAGCGGGCGGTTATTAAAAACGGTGTCGTGGTACCGCGTCGAGGACTTCGATTTCATGAAACCCCAGTAAAAGTTCTGCTGCACTCGTTTATTTTTTATGTAACCAAACTTTACAAAATCTAATTATTGGCGAAAACAAGGTGGAGTTCGTAGCGATTACGAACGCTATGTTATTGGCTTTGAACAAAAACACCGCAAAAGATTACATCGGGGCTATTGCACGCTGTGGAATGGCAGGATTCGCAGAAATCAACATTTATATTGTCTGTAGAGCAATTGTAGTTCAAGTACAATGCTCTTTATGGTTACTGTCATTTGCATGTAGAGAGAAAATGCTATAGAAAAGGGAGGTATTGGAAGTTCGCGTTACCGTAAAATCTTATTTACCATAAAGTGTCAAACGAGAGTGGCAGAAGTTGGCAGCTTTGTTTACGAGCTATAAAATAAATCGAATGAGACTGTGCCTTGCTGGCGCAGGCTGGTGGCCCTGTACTTAAATACTCGTACGTGCTTGCTGCTCTGAATTGTTTATGATTTATCGATGTAATCACTGCAGACCACGTTATGGAAAAATAAGCGGTTTATTCTGTACTAGCTTTTGCATGTAGTTTAGTGGCTGCGATTTTATTTTAGCTTCTTTACTTAACAACTTTGTATAATTTGTAGTTTCACACAGCTTTCTTGATTTCTATGAAAGCACCATGATTCTAGAAAATATCTATATCGTTAGATGAATAGACAATTTATTTGCCTACCAGATGTAATAGACCATTTATTTGATTATGTAAGTTTAGAAACTTGTATCTACAGACTTAGTTATGATTCTGTTTTCATAAAAAGGCCTTTGAATAAAGTAGAGATCTCGTACATACTTCCATAACGTGATTTGTCTGCTTACACGTGATTGAATTTATTCTTATCGTACATTTTTATTAGGATTATTTGTTTTCTTACATTAACGTCTATAATTCTTCCATAATAAAACTTCACTGTCTCAGGGGGCTGAAGCCAGTGCTTTGAAGCATAAGTTATTAATAATTCCAATTATAAATTAACCTAATTTTAATTTTAAATTACTCCAAACATTAACTTAACCCTTTTTACCCCCACGGGAATCGGTAGCGTGTACGAAACAAATTCCTATCACAAACACTGACATAATAATTTAACAAACATTTTTACTTTCCCAGAGGCAAAGTCGCGGGCACAAGTAAAGTTAAACAAACACGAACGTAGCTATTCCACCGCGGACGCTAATTACTTTATCGGACAAACCGTGTCAATGAAATGCAGTGTTTTCATTGAAATACACGTCGATTAAATTATAATTTGCCAATCAGCTCTAACAGTTGGACGAAATACTGGTAGCGTTGTAGAGCCAATCAAAATTGCAAATTTCAGCGTTGCTTCGTTAACTATGCGAACGGGCATTAACAAGATTGTCTTTACATTGCATTCGTAAAAATGTAAACGGGTGTTTCGATATTCTGTGAGGGTTCAGTGAGGCGGTAAATGGCTGCTGTGTGGACAATAGTACGGCTTTCAGTAGATAAAATGAGAGAAATCATTTTCCGATGCTCGATATGGAAAGTATGCTTTTAAGTACTTGTGCATAACAAGTACACAAACACCACTACAACTACTACTACTTTATAAATATCTTGCAGATATAGTATCTCCGTATTAGGTGGTAAAAAGTGAGGTTTTATAGTCAAGGCACTAATTCCGACTTTCAAGTGTCAGCTTTGTCAAAAAAGTAAACTATTATATCTTTATTTATTTTTCTCAAAAAGTCGCAAATACGTTATACAATTTGATCATGTGTGCATTTCTACAGAGTAATCATAATTATTTGTACCTGTTTGCGGAGCCTATAGTAAAATGTAAGCCTTTTTTAATTCATGTACCCTGAATAATTAAGTCACCCCTGGAGAAAATAAAGGAAACATAAAACCATGTTTCGAAGAATGTAAGATTTTCGTTTAGATATTCCAAACGTCTAAATAAACCTAGATTTTGTACTTTATCGCTCGTAATAACGCCTACAAAAATATTTATTTATATAGCTCTGAAGATATTTGAAGGCATTTATTATACTGAGTTACTTTAAAGTGGGTTTCACTGTATTTGGCGTTTTTGTTGTGATTTCTAAACTTTTTTAAGAATTTGTGTTTTTTTTTTTCATTTTGTGACCTCACTACCCTGAATTTTTTTTTAAGTACTTCGTAGCTTTCATAATGATTATTTCATGTCATAGGCTGGCATGTCCTGCTTCAGCCATTACATTTACTATAGGTAGGTACAGCGTAAATTATTTTTTCAAGCCATAAACCCTTTTAACAACTTAATACAACACGCAGCGGCCAGTTACGTCGGCGTTTATAATGAATAATGATCAATAAAATCCTACCAAAGGCGGCCGCGCGTAATCCCAAAGAGCTTTTATAGCGCGCCTCCAAAACATATGAAATAATTTCATTTTGCCTTCTTCGTTAAAACATCACTCAAAGTCAAAGTCAAAGTCAAATAATTTATTTCAAATAGGCACATATATGGCACTTTTGAACGTCAAACAAAGAAATAGAATTGATTCTAGTTGCCCCTTCCAAAAGGTAGTTTTCGTATGGAGAAGAATGGGCAAGAAACTCCACCGTTACTCTTTTAAAAATGTTTTACAATATTTTGTATACATTAATTATATAATTATATGTGAAGACGATGCACCTACCATAAGATTACTGTACCACAAAAGTTAAAAAGAATTATAAATGGAGTAATAATGAATAAATTAATTACCAGATACATGGTGCTCACATATTTACAAAGATTGTAAAAGTATACGATATTACAATAGTCCTAACATTGTTACAAGTAGTACTAATAAGTCAGTGCGTGAGTTTAAGTAATGACAGAGTGTAAAAGTCTATGACATACAAATAATAAATAAAAAACTAAATTAGCTATCAGTTTGATTTTGTCCAGACACTAAATCGTCCTATGGAGCAAGACCAGCATGTTTCCAAGCATTCTTATCTTGGATATAATCCTCTAATTTGTAATAAGCTTGTTTACAAAGTGTACTTTTTATATGAGTTTTAAATTTTCTTTCATTTAATTGCAATATATCACAAGGTATTTTGTTATAGCATTTAACGCAGTACCCCATAAAAGATGTTTGTACTTTAGCTAATCTGAAAAATGGTTGATCTATTTTATCTTTATTTCTAGTATTAAAATTATGTCTATCACTTATTTTATTAAAAAGATTTAAGTTTTTTCTTACATACATAATATTCTCGTAAATGAATTGGCAAGGTACCGTCATGATATTAATCTTTTTAAATAGTTCCCTGAGAGATTCGCGGTGACATAGATTATAAATGGCTCTGACAGCTCTTTTTTGCAAAATAAAAATGGATTCAATATCAGCAGCCCGACCCCACAGTAAAATGCCATACGACATAATGCTGTGGAAGTAACTGAAATAGACCAAACGCGCGGTTTCTACATCTGTTAACTGTCTTATCTTTCTAACAGCATAAGCGGCCGAGCTTAACCGCCCCGCAAGAGATTTTATATGAGGTCCCCATTGTAATTTCTCGTCTAGCGTGATTCCCAAGAAAACTGTTTGATTAATAAACCCCAGTTTTTCTCCATTCAATATGATGTCACATTCGCTACTTCTAACATTAGGTAATTTAAATCGAATGCATTTGGTTTTTTTTTCATTTAGTACCAAATTATTTACCGTAAACCAATCTTGTACCTGAAGAATAGAGCTATTCACGTCGTCAAGATTTTGTGAACGTCGATTTATTTTAAAAATCAATGATGTGTCATCTGCAAATAACACCATCTTCGGTTGATTTAGAAGTAATTGGGGTAAATCATTAATATAAACTAAAAAGAGGAATGGACCTAATATCGAGCCTTGAGGAACGCCCATTGCCATTTCAGACCCCAATGAGTTTACGCCGTTTACTTGAACTTTAACTTTTCTTTCTTTCAGATATGATCTTAGTAAATCAAGAGCTGTATTCCTAACCCCATAGTGCTCTAGTTTCAACAGAAGTGTATCATGGTCGACGCAATCGAACGCCTTCGAGAGGTCGCAAAAGATTCCAATGGCATCTTGTGCTTCCTCCCAGGCGTTAAAAATGTTCTTTATGAGGGTGACACCGGCGTCAGTAGTACAACGCCCTTTGGTGACGCACTAACGTGAGTTATGTCCGTGCGTTCGTTTGATCTTAGTTATTTAGTCCGCTTAACTTGAAAATAATACTTAGCGAAATGGAGTCCGATGTGAGGGTAGGTAATTAATTAAATTAAGTTCGGAATACGTTAGGAACAAAGTTGGATGTGGCTACCGGCGACTTGTTAATAGCTAAGGGGATGATCCGTCGGTCCGAGCGGCCGTATGCGGTCCCCCGGTCCCCGGAGGCCCAGAGTGCCACGAGGCCTCAACACCCCACATGCTAATAGCCAATCATATTCTGTTTACATTCCATCACCGAGTATGAATAATTTGTTATTGTCTGCGCAAACATGGCGCGCGCCGCGTCACGAGTCCATTGTCTACTGGATTAATTTGCTGTCCAGTGTCGACGCAATCGAGCCGCCGATTCAATGCCAACGATATCAAAGAACAATTGGGCTCACTCCGATTGTAGCCGATTAATAGAAATCGAAAATTGGATTTTATTATCTGAATGCGTGCTGATAACTTTTCGAGATTCTTTTGTTTCAAATGTTCTGAAAAATTAAACTTTGGAGCTTTTTTATTGATTTCATAATTAAATGGCTTTAGGGTTAAAAGCTTTATGCATTTACTTTAGAGTACATCAATAAGTCTTTTCCATTGTCTACTAGGGTCGGATCTAACACATAGTTTTGAATCCGGGCAATACTGACTAACCTGTCAAAGAATTACTCACTACCTACTTTTGCCCTACCCACATACCTATCAGAAACCAGATTTCAGAACTAGCACCAGGCACCAGTATTAACGCTTGTTACCACTAAATCCGATAGCCCTGTCTCACAATTATTACAAACCTTACTCCCTTACCTATCAATAAAACAGAATACAGTACGGTACATCAAATAAATCCCGTTCAATACACATGCTTAAGTATCTCGCATGCTGTGAGCTGAATTCACATTGTAAGTAAGCCTTGAGGGCTCCCCTGTAAACCATGTTACGTCGTAAATCTAGCAAGGTGCCCTGTTTCGTGCCCGGGCGCTTGCAAATTGCCGGCTATCGATGGATGGGAGTTGGTCAACTTTTCTTGTATGGAAATTGAGTGGTGTGGTCAGTCTTTTGAGGTTAGCAGGGTTGAAGATATTTTAGCTTCATTTTAATTTATTTTATTAAAATATACAAGTACGTTTTACGGCAGCTTGTGAGAATATCAATAAGATAGATTCTCTCTCGCCTTGAGTGTTTAAAAAGTTATCAGTCAAAAACACGAGCGAATTTCTGTGAAGTAATAAGTCCTCCTGAAAACTGTTTCAACGTTCCATTTATCAAACTGTTTTCATTTTATCAAACTAAACAACCAAAACTTAATTTAAAATCCACTTAATATCCCGTAAAAATATAACAAAATAAAAAGCGATAAATTCTTCGGAGCGAGCGCCATAAAATCTCGATAAAATTGGGACATTATTTAAAATATTTGCAGTTCATAATTTCGTTCCTCCACCTTGTTACTTCACAATAAACGGTAGATTAAGCTGGTGTACTATCGAGCGTGGTTTCTGGCAATCAAATTTGGTTAGACAATATTGGATTTTAATTACGAGTATCGCTGGTCGCACTCGCTTCGGCTAATCGATGAACTATGCGAATCGTTGTCATCGGTTATTGTGGTAACCGCCATTAGATTTATTATTATCGTCTCCGTTAGCGATGATAGGTAGTTACTTTGTTATTAAATTACGCAGTGTTTAGGGATTTTTTCGGGCTTGCCAATTTTCGTGATAGCGGTTTATTAGGGGAGCGGTTGGTAGTTGATCTTAATGGGATATTGGGATTTTTTAATGGGATTAGGTCAACTATAATCATATTTTAGAACTTTGCACAAATTTCGCTTTTTTGGGCCAACGTTATAACGAAGAAAATGTTGCAGTCGTTTTAGTTTTTTTTTTCAGGTGGATTTCTGTGCGTCTTATCTTGCGTATCTGTATTGTAAAAAACAATTTGGAAATCAGCTTATAAAACGTAGTTGTTATGTGTTAGGTATTTTTTTAAGTTTTACTTATTGTTTTTTTTAAAACTTCACCATTCCACATTCAAACTACAATTTTAAAAAAAACTCGCAACACCTCTAAATAATTTAAGGCCAAGCCTGCTGCAATCCTAAGTATAAGTTGCAGCGTCAGAGCTACTGGACTTTATTATTCCATAAATGAAAACGTGCATGAATATATGCAAGGACGCAGTCTCTAGCGGCCTTGTACATCAACATGCACTTAAAGCACTAAGCACATAAGTGTTATGGTAATGACAGAGGCATGCGACATTTCTTTTTTCTAGTATAAGGTGGTAAAATAGGGCCTGGGGGAGGTGCAGTTGAGCTTATAGAACACGGTAAATAGTTTATAGAAATACTTAAAACAATGAAATTTCATAAATTATAATGCCTTATTTTTTTTTTATCCGCTGTACCTACAGGATGGTTTTTTTATTCTGGGCAGTAAGGGTAACCTTAACCGTTATACCTACACGAAAACGATCTGAGGAGAGTAGGAGACTATCCGTAAAAGATTTTAGAAAAAAGAAACTTTCTTTGTACTGTTGTGTGTAAAAACAGAAATCAGAAGAAGATGAATTCATAGCCCACGAGCTCATCTTTGGAGAATACTACATTGAACTTGTCCAGAAGAATTGGATGGAAGTTGGCTGACACAGTATATGAGAAAGAACCTGATAACGAAGTGGATAACCGCAGCTTTTTATTTTGTACTAGCTTCTGCCAGCGGCTTCGCCCGCGTGATATCTTTATAAATTATAACCTATGTTACTCGATATTTTTTAGCATTCACATGATAATTTATAGCATTCTACAGATGAAAGAATTTTTTAAATGGATCCAATAGTTTTTGAGTTAAATCATTACAATAAAAAAAAACACGTATAAATGGTAGTGTAGATAGGTATTATTAAGTCCCTCATTTTGTGACTCGTCCCAAACGTCCCTCAACAATATTGGTACGCATAACGAAACATCGCACCGTATGGGAAATAAAACGATAACAGTCGATCGTGCTTCGACAATAAAATAAAAATGGCTTGTTCGTATGACGGCCAGCTGAAATATTGTTAAACTTGCAAAACGGACGAGTGGTTAGCAGTGCCCGTTGTCCTGCAGCTGATACAACTATCGATTTTGTATGCCAGATAACTGAGGGAGGACGCATCAATGGCCCATCAACACTGCAGGAGTGGGCCGTGGACTATGTGCAATGGCGACAGGTCAGAACATAGAGGTTTTTATGGTATATTGTCTTAGTTATTAATGTACATATTATAGGTATAAACCTTCCGGAATAAATGATCTAAACGATGGTGAAAACCGTATCAAAATAAGCGGTTACACAGACAGACACGAAAAACAACAATGTTTTGTGGATTAATTACGTTTATGGGGCATGCAGTGCTAACCTATAAGAAATTGTTACTCTCACTTTAGAATCCTTAGATTATAGTAAAACTTGTTGCGTCCCACGGTTTCACCCGCGTAAGTCTCGATCTCGTAGGAATATCGGGATAAAAAGTATCCTATGTCCTATTCCAGGTCATGGTCTACCCCTGTGCCAAATTTCATCCAAATCCGTTCAGCCGTTTTAGCGTGAAAGCGTAACAAGTAAACAAACAAACTCACTTTCGCATTTAAAATATTAGTTAGGATAGCTTATAACATTTAGATTTGACTTAGATGTAGCACAGTAATTTCGATGTTTTGACATATCGTCACAATAAGACATTGCACCCGTGCGAAGCAGGAGCCCATTAGCGCACCTAGATATAATCGCTTCGTACTCGTAAATATGGCTTATGTTGATATTCTATCCATTTGGAGAGGGTGAATAGCAACAATACGATTAGAGTGGGTGTCATCGCTCTTATTACGTACCTACATGTAAGTGGATAACCATGCATTTTCCCCTGTGACTGAATTAGTCTCAGACTGTCTAGGTGTGGCAACACTGCCCACGTATTTACAGTTACAAGTGCAGGGCTGGGTCCCAATGCTGCTGGGTAATTTACAATGTACTACACTTACTTAATAAGATAGGTGCATAGCAAGATTACACAGCTGAACTTAGCCCGAAGACCAAACATCGTGACTATTTTTGTATGAAAAATGTTTTGATGTCTAGAATTGAAAAGATTGAATGTTTGAGTCGGTTACAGCTTTAAATTCGAACTGTATTTTTTTTATTTATAAGTGTGTTCGTCGTTGGTAACTTCTCGTTATTTTATCATAAAGAAAATGGTCTACTGGCTTCCTTGAAATATTCGATTGAGATTCATAAAAATCGTTTTATGGGTGTCTACATCTTTTTAACCCAATTCTCGGAATAGCGTGGCACACCTCGATGCGATTTTACATTCAAATCGTAAAGACAACATTGTGACAAAAATCCTATGGGAGCTGACATGTTTCAGATCACATAAAAATGATTTTACGATTCTATCAGAGCAACCCACTCCACTCTCCGGTTTATGAATAAAAAGTAGATAAAAACTGTTTGTAAAGTGGTCGTAGTGCATTTCGTTGATTTATAAAACATAGACAGAATGTAGTTTTCGATTTTATGTATCAGTAGTGAGGTTACATTGTAATCTATTTTGTGAAATAGTTGTTTGAACATGTATGGTCGCAGTTTAAATCTCTCCTCTCAATCTACCAGATTTTCGATGGATGCCAGGTAAAATTTTAATGACGGACTTTCCTTCACCCAAATAGTCTTGGCCTATCTAACCAAAATGACCAAGTATACTGGTATTCAGCTGCATCCGGTTAGACTGGAAGCCGACCCCAAAATAGTTGGGAAAAGGCTATTAGGCAGATGATGATGGCAGATGATGCCTAAGTATATTCTATTACTTTATGATCTTTTTTAACAATTATACTAGGTATCTACTGAAGGGATCGGCTTTAACATCTACTGACATACATTGAAGATTATCGTACGAAAATCCCTGAAAAAATATTTGGTAAAATTACCCGCATTGTGTAAAGTACAAAACCAAATCATAAGAAAATATTCTTTGCTCCAATTAGCCAGGTTGTAAGCTTTTCCTTAGCCCCATTTTACAGTACAATAAAAGTTCGCGACACATGCAAATCGTCGCTTTTATCCAATTACATAATTCAACAGGCTTTGAAAAATTACTGCGGCTGTGTTTGCCTTTCCTGAGTCACACGTTCAGAACCTTAGTAGGGCACGCAAACACTGGAACAGGAATCACTTTTGCAGTGTTTTTGTTGGTAACAGTTGAAAGTTTTTTAAAGAAAAAAATGTTTAAGAAATATGTAAGATTTATTCAAAAACGTATGAGAATCATGCGAATTGTTATAATTTGTGTAGCAAACATCACTCGATAAGCAACGAGTCTAGTGCATTTTTTATTTGGGTAATCCTCATGGATCCTTAACCAACCCGCACTGGGCCCGAATGGTGCATTATGGCTAAACTTCTCACAGAGAGGAGGCCTGTGTCCCAGCAGTGGGTAAATTTATGCTAATCCTCATGGATGCATCTCCTCTTGAATCACAAAGATGAATTCAGTGTTCAGATTCTTACTTCCTTTAAATCAAGGTTTCTCTCCGGATCATGACCCAGACCTGTATTGCAGATACTGCGATCTTGTTTCCTTTGAATTTTTCCGCAGCACACACGCAGGGTTGCCAGGTACATGCAAACAGTAGCAATCGAAATTGCAAATTTGTGCAGGGGGCCCGTTCGGTTCGTTAGCGAGTTGTGTTTACGCGCCACCAACAACTAGGGTTGTCCACCGCTAATTGGTCCTAGTTTGCATTTAGTTTGATTTAATAAACTGTACGTAATGTATTCGATTCGATTTAACGCTTCCGTGGGTACCGTTTTTGGCGGGAACAGGTTTGGTCGGCAGTTGTTAAAAAAATATGATGTTTTTGTCCGCGAGTAAAAAAATATTAATGGACGTAAATTGTAACTGAGGGAAGTTAGAAACTTGGGATCATCAAAATAACTTAGGCTATTAAATAAACATTTAAATGAAGTACCTTACCTACCTTGTACTTGCAATAAATCTAGGAAATGCCATCTTACTTTACCTACTTTACCCAACCCTGTGAACGAAAACACTATGGAATAATGATCTTTCTTTTGCGGAACGTTTTAATAATAGCAAAATTGTACAATTTGCATATTTGTGCACCAATCCATTACCTGTGCTAGCCACATTTGTGCCGTATGCCCGACGTTCGCGCATTTCTGCCGTATTCCCTACGATTGCTCATTTGCATAAAACTTTAAAATTATGTTTTTCTTTTCATAATAGCTTTATGTTCAAGAAGGTATATAGTGAAAATGGTATATGATATAAATAATTACAAAACATATTTTTCACGGAACCAGCATTTAATTATTTTCTCATAATAAGAAGAGTTTTTTTTTTATATTTTAAAACTACGTTGTCATATATTTTAAACGCAGAGCAAATAAATAAAGACAAAATGGTTTTGGACTCAGCATGTAGTTGGCAACGCGAAACATACTTACTGGTTGTACACCGGCCAAGCCAGTGGAGCATAGAACACAAAGTAATATAATTTATATAATACTAGCTTCCACCCGCGCCTTCGCCCACGGGGTATGTCGATAAAAAGTAGCCTATGTCCTTCCCCGCGATGCCATCTATCTCCTTGCCAAGTTTTATCGAAATCCGTTCAGTGGTTTAGGCGTGAAATTGTAACATACACAGACAGACAGACAGAGTTACTTTCGAATTTATAATAATAGAGTATAGTATGGACTAGCTACCCACCCCTGATTCGCACGGTTTTTACGACTTGACCAAACACAGATTTCTTTATTTGTAAGTTGAATTTTAATACATTATAAACATAAACCTTCCCGAATAAATCCTCTAAATGATTGTGAAAACCGCATGATAATCTGTTGAGTAGTTTAGAAGAACAACGCGGTCACACAGACAGACACGAAAAGCGACTGCAGTTTATATTATGTATAGATGTCATCTAAAAAATAAGGATAAAGGAACAAAGTCAAAGTCAAAGTCAAAGTCATTTTTAATATTACATTTCAAGATTCATTACATCTAAGTATCGTTTTACGAGGACTTGAAAGAAACTTTAACTATCTACAGAACAGTTCTTAATTATAACATAATTGATGATGCTTGAAATACTTGAAATAGAAGTTCAATAATTCGAATATTACAAATACCTTTTAAAAGTCCTATTTATGTCTAACTTATTATTAACGCTGAGACGATTTCACATTTTAGTCTTGTATTTTTTAAATAAAAGAAAGATGTATTTTCAGAAAAAAAAATACATTTTGTCTATATTGGGTAGGCAAAAAGTAATGACAAATGGATTTCGAATTTTACTCTAAAAGTCATGAAAAATTATTTAATTTTTTTTTTTTTTGATCTCGCACAAATCCTAAGTTTTTAGCCTGATTGCACTAAGAATTGACTTTAAGAAATACTTTTTGTTTCTAAGCACGCATTAAAAACACTATATAAAAAAAAATCTTATTCATAATAATTTGGTATCTTATTAGTTTTTGCTCTGAATGATCTTCGAAAGTCTGACAACCAGTCTAACCAAGGGATATCGTATTACCCAGTTACTGGGTTGTGGAGGTCAGATAGGCAGTCGCTCCATGTAAAATATTGGTATTCAGCTGCATCCGGTTAGACTGGAAGCCGACCCCAACATAGTTGGGAAAAGGCTAGGCAGATTGATTGATTAGTCTTTGCTCTCACATTTTTATTATCTCCTCCGCTCAACTGTCGATTGGCCTTCTAATGGCCGATAACAATTAAAATTCTATTGTGTCTCGTTAATGACATTTGGAGGTTTATATAATTAATATTAATTACATATTATATTTTTCCCAATTGGATCCAAGGCACGCCGGTCAGGGCTCCAGAAAGAGAAGAGCCTCCAAACGAGGCGAGCCATGTCCAAAAGTAGGTCCCGCCTTCTGAATCAAGCCAAGATCCAGCTGCCCAACGATAGCCTCCTCAGGTGTTGGTCGATCTTAATATTCTTTGCTCTATCATTTTTATATTAAAATCTCTTTAGTTAATCCTTAGTTTCAATAGGATTATTCCCAATATTATTATATTAGGGCTAATTAATTTCTTCTCTCCCTTTTGTCACTGGGTAAGACATTCCGAATTGTGAAAGCCGCAGGAATCCGCTGGATGCGGGAAGCTCAGAACCAGTCCAAGTGGCGGTGCTTGGCCTATATCCAGCAGTGGACGTCTTTCGGCTGAAATGATGAAGACATTGCCCACGTAGAAGTTCCAGTAACAATACGATTAGTTAACATAACTTCTATTTAAGCAAGTAACAAAATTGCAAAGAAAAATATGTTCATGCTTCGAGTAGGTTTAAGTACTACACGATTATTTTTCCCAACAGTTGACAGTCAGCTGAAATTTATATTTTTTTCGCAAAAAAAGAAAAACTTAAACAATTGCACCATAGTGATAATTTATAACACTCAACTATTTGAGTTACACGTTAAATGCCTTGTGAAAGTTTTTTCATTTATTCGTGCTTGAAACATTTGTCTGAGCCCTCAACTAATAAATAAAGTTAGTGAAGATATTTATCAAAGAAACAATTGAGTTGTATATCATTTTGTTTTGACTTAAATAAATGAAACCGTTTAATGTATCGTTAAAGAATTTGATATCGTAACATGTACTGGATAGCTGCTATACCTTATAATCATGTTATTATAATTATGATACTTACGGTGATTAAAAAACATGTCCTGGAATTAATGCACACCACCATACACCCTAATTAAAAAGAATATTATGAAATCATAAAACATACACTGAATTTTTATCATTAGATAAGTATTAAATATGTATATATTTAATACTTATCTAATATTAATAATAATAAAAAAAAAAACATTGTTTATTTATTAAATTAGTTAAACTGATTGTGGGAGAAAATTGGGGTCACATTACAAACGCACATAGTCGCACACGTATAGGTCTAGCGTAGTAGATACTCCGTCCATTTTGGTTTATTTGGACTGTACAGCGGAATTCTGACTGTAATTTACGTAGTTTTTTTTTTTAGGATAAAAAATAACTATATTAAAAATGTCTGAAATCGATTCTAAACAAGCTACTTTCATGTGCATTAATTCAGTTACACGTTGTATATAGGAAAAATATAAATTGTAATATTATACAAAAAAAAAACACATACAAAAAGTTAGGATAAATCTGAATAAAATGAATCCGTAGTTTATGACAATCATAATCTCTGGGCCTGTATTTTTCCATTTAAAAAATCTTGCTGGACGTTCCCATACGTCAAGGTAACCACCACACTATTTGCAATCAAATCACGCTTTGTGGTAATTGGCTATGTCAAACAATCACTTAACTCTGTAATTAATTGTCTATGAGCGTATAATCAGCATTATTACAATGGATGGCAGCATCACCTACGTAATTATAGCCTGAACTGATCTGAAATCGGCTAATCTTGTAGGAGAAAACAATTAACGCCAAGTTTGAAATAAACTAAAACTCGAAAAATCATCCGCATGGCTGGTAATGTAACCAAGAGACTGGCGGCATTGCCACATTGTATGGCAATGCTTAGCCTTTGGCCAAGGTACAAAGCCTGCCCTTGGGACACGGCAAGAGCAACCAGCCGTTTGGAGATTTCATTAAAAAGACCATGAAAACCCATGGCCCCAAACGGCTCGAAAATAATCTTACAACTACTACTAAACTAGCGACCCACTCCTGCTTCGCATGGTTTTTACGACTTGACAAAACATCAAGATTCTTAATTAAACCTTCCAGTAAACAACTTTGTTAAATAACTAATTAATTAATTGGTAGTGGTTGACCGGTTACTCTAATCTTAATTAAATGTAACTTTAATTGTAACGTATTATACACATAAACCTTACGGAATAAATTCTCTAAACGATGGTGAAAACCTCATCAAAATCTGTTGCGTGGTTTAAAAGAACAACGCGGACATACAGACAAACACGAAAATCGACTTAATTTATAATATGTATAGATATAGATTACCAATTAGTAGTAGTAGTAAGTCAACGCCGGCTGTCGCTGAAAACTAGTGCTGGGGTCTCGCAGCATTATGTTGAGCGATGCCCGTTTTGCGTGGATCCACGAAATGATTTTTCTGCCTATCTGCCCAATTTCAGCCATCCGTTCCATCGGCTTGAATTCCTCTAACGCTGATGTCGGTCGAATACGCGTAGCAACGTACGCGCCGCGGATGTCAGGGTCGCAGTTACGCAAGCGCGACCGACATCAGCGTAAGAGGAGTTCAGGCTTAAGTTTAGTGTGAACGAGTAACAAACTTCTTGACGTTTTACATTATGGGTTTATTATCGGGATTACAATCGGTTTAAGGGCAATATTCATTGTCCATTTCTTAGTTTCTTTGCGTCCAGCGCTTGGTGTGGCAACACGTCGTGTTCTGGTTTGCGAATGGTCAATCGTTATCCTAAGGATGCCTCGTTGCGAAGTGAAACACGTGTCGAATAGTAATATAGAACAATGAATATTGCCCAGAAAAATATCAAAAACATATTCGGAAAAATTCACACCACAAAAATACTGCGCTTTGTTCTTTGCCGTATAGCACTCGTCTAAGAATAGCCTGTCCCTATATTATCTTCCGGTAGATGTCGTAACAAGAGATAAAGGATTATGTCAGCCGAATGGACAGGGGCATGAATTTGAATGAAAATATAAAACAGGGAATTCAGAAGGCACTCGCATTGCAAAGAAGATTAATTTGGTATCAAAGGTAAGGAATAGTCTCGAAAATAACTTCAGCCAGTTTTAAGCTCCAAGATTCCAAAAATATTTGGATATACAAGAATTATTATCGACAAATATACAACTTAGTTCTTCATCATGTGGAAATTGCAATATTTGCATCCAAAAGTTTGTAGTTTCTACAAAATCGCAAAAAACAATGCGCCAAAAATTTTAATATAAAGAGCATTTTCTTGATTATGGAAAGGGTTATGGCACGACTACTATATCATTAATTTGTATAATTATCTTACTTTTTTCGTATAAATACCAAAACGTTAGTATTATTTGCACGAAAGTATAATAAGTACGTAACTTGTTAATATTACCCACAGCGCGCAGCGGCCCTTGATCCAAGCCGTTGAAAATGCCAGTCAGTTTTGTCTGTAGTAGTCTATAGTAAGTTAGGCTGCGGACTAACTTTGACACAAAGCGAACGGTCTATACTTACGTTGAATAAATTTAACACTGCATGTGTGACTCGAATGCGTTTATACAGACTGTTTCGCACTGCCCATTTCACAGAGTCACTAACAAATGGAGCGGTAGCGGTGCTTTTTTTCATTTTTTGTTTTGGTGAACATAGACTAAACATGGGAAGCAATACTAGTAGCCATTGCACATATGCTTACATGATTATACTTTTTATGAATGAACCTGCCGCCATCTGTCTAGGTGCTTTCAAAAACCCAACTCAACTTTTCAAAAAGAATAACTCTATTTTACAAAAATAGATTATTTATGGTCTCTTAGTTACTCTATACTAACTCTTGTTTACGAGTATTGCAACCAGTCAAATCGTCATCCTACGAAGGAATGAAAAAAACAAAATACTTAATAAAGGCAAATTTATCATAAATTTATCGTTGATATTTTGCTGAGAGCTAGCTGGATCTCTGCCTTTTCGCCGAAAATTATTTGCCAGATTTTCACTTGGCAACTAACGTTTCGCAGAATTTTATTTGGCCGAATAATCATCAATAATCAATAATAGTCATAATATCATATAATTTTGTTTTATTTCCCAACCTCACAGTTACCAACTGTACGTTTGGTCTGCTTTTCATAAGACACTTTTTAAAATGCCAACTTTCAAGTAGAGTTCAATTAAAATGAGTGAGTATATTAAAGAGTGCTCAGTGAGTGAGTGTTTTTTACTTTATCTTTAATGTGACCTAACCTAACTTAACTGTTTTTTTTTACAAAAGCAATTCGCTTCTGGCACTTTGCCGGCCGCTGCCGCGCCACCCTCGCTTCGCTCGCTCGGCTCGTGCGTTGTTTGTCATACTCTAACCTAACCTATCGTAACCTAAGATTGAAATGTTTGGCAAATGATAAATGTCCCAAACGTTTTGTGTCATTATAATAATAAGCTTAATAATAATTCTACCAAATGAAACGTTGTCATACAAAAATTTGCTAATCGTTAGTTGTCAAAGTGAAACATCGGCGAAACGTTGGTTGGCAAGTGATAATCTGCCAAACAATTTTCGGCGAAAAGGCAGGATACCGAGCTAGCGAACATGCTTTAATGGAATGCGTATAATGTTCCTGAGCGTTGTTCTTTACATTAGCATTCCATGTGCTAATTATTCCGTGGTTTATCCCAACTGCTTTGTACTGCCCACATGATACTGATAGTAAACTTATTGTTCGCCAACAGTTTTCTTGTTTATAGCTTTGAGGTTTCGCTATAAACTGCACAGTTGTCATGTCTGGACGCCTATTTTGTTGCACTGCGCTGTTTTGGTTAGCATCGCTAATAATTTTGATGTTAATCTTTGTGTCTATTGTGAACAGATGTAAAATTGGACTAAATTATTATTTTGATGTAAGGGGTTGATTTTCCGAATTACATTTACTTACTTTTATACACAAAATAGCTTCCGCCCGCAGCTTTGCCCGCGCGGTATGTCGATAAAAAGTACCCTATGTCCTTCCCCAGGGTGCCATGAAATCCGTTCAGTGGTTAAGGCGTTAAAAAGGTAACATACCTACAGACAGACAGACAGAGTTACTTTCGAATTTATAATTTATTAGTATGGAAATAATATTAGTATAAAACGTCAAGATAAATGTTAACTTCTGATAGGTGAAAAGGAGCACGGCGTTTGCTGCACCTAATCTGTTACAGATTGTATGGGTACATGCAAATTAATTGTGATGCCGTACCAATTGACTTTTTCATAAGCTAGTTACTAAAATAAACATTAAACACAGAACATTACAAAATTTCACAAAATCTGTAACACATTTAAACCAATTCCATATTTAATGTTAAAATTAAATACGTTCAAAGCTAAAATAAGGGTTCATAACATGACACACGGTTCATTAAAATATTCCCACTTACATATTGAAATTGCCATACAACAGCATTAATATATTTTAAATAGTACACTGTACAGTACAGTAATAAAACTGGGTATTACCGATACCGTACATATGTATTGTCGACCTCGTAATTGCGTTACCAGTTTCGCCAACGATGACTAGTAATTCACTAAGGGCGAATTTCAACAACGCAATATTCCATAGCAATTTTGACAGTGACAGCTCTTGAACGTGGATTAGAAGTGCTGTAGAACGCGTACAGCACTTCTAATCCACGTTCAAGAGAGTTTCATTGCGAAATTCGTAATTAGGCACCTGTACCACCACCGGCGATTAATGAGAAGAGCTAGCAACTAAAAAACGAGTCAGCGTGCAATGAGCAGCAAGTGCGCGCGCGACGGTGACAAGCGATTCGCTGGTATGCGTACTTATACCAAGAGTGAATTTCTCAGCGAGTGTTCTGCCCGCCAAGCGAGGGTCGCTGAGCAATCACTCTCTTCGATAGCTCTTATTGCTGCGAAAAACGAGTAAGTACTCGCCGGCCGTGTGAACAGTCAGCGATCAACTACATATTAATTGATGTATCTCTTTTACTTACACGGGGGTCATCTTTTTTTCGTTTCACTAGCGAGAAAATTTTTGATAGCCGTTTCCTCGTCAGCGGCGGTGGGGCACGTGCTTTAGCTTGAAAACCTTTTCAGTTTATGACTTGCGAGTGTCATTGAACCTTACAGTGGTAAAGGTAATACAAGGTCAACTATACTTCGTAATACGCGATACGGAACCATCGGTCACCTACTTTCTGTTTAACGCTGTACATTACTATTCAACGGCTTGTTAGCTTTATCATTACTCCAGGGACTCAAACATAAATTACTGTATTGTTCCGCCAACCAGATGCCAGGTAGATGTTAAGCTGGAACTACACGAGACTACAAGAATACAGAGAAATTGGATGAAATATTAGCCCCTTTTCTCGCCTAATAACTGGATGAGTCACAGGGGAGATACAAGCAAAAATGTGAGAACTATTTTCTCTTACTATGTTTACTTTATTAAAGAGTTTTAGTGTGTTTCTATTAAGCTATAAAATGAACGAATATATATTTTAGAGCGATGAAGTGCAAAGTATATCTATGTAATTTACGAGCATGGCGTAAAAAAAGATCGAAAAGCAAGAATGTACTTAAAGTTACTTAGCCGCTGAAATTTTTGTTTCAAGCATTTTATTATTATTTTTATATTTTATCACACGCCATTAATCAGTCTCTAAAAATTATCTTAAAATATGAGCCAGTATTTCAAAAAAAACAAGGCAACATGTTTATTTAAAGTAGGTATACCTCTCTTTTGCAATTCAAAACGTCTCAGTTCAGAATACATGTTTAAACGATTAACCAATTCAGGGCCTACAATTCAGACTGGTACGGGCAGTCAGTTGTCTTGCATCACAATCAATGAGCACTCACCCTAACAAACTAGTTCAATTTGCACAATAGAAAGGGCGGGTGCAAGACAAGACTGCAGAAGGCGCCCGGAGGCCCTGATCTCATAACAAACACAAATAAGCCGACGTGATCCGCTTACCACCATAGATTAACAACGTAGAAAATATTTCTACACTTCAACGGAATAATTCATGATTTTCTACGAACAATATTATCTTATCGGCATGAGAAATTGTTTACATGCAGACTCGGTGGACGTCGTTCGATGTATTTCGCTGATTCTATGTAAAGTTACTCGCTCAGTAAACTGGAACGTTGTCTCGGCTCCTCGTGTTGAGTTTTGTAGCTTTATTTGCAAGTCCAATAGTTATTTCAGGTTGGAATTGTCGCCTATTTGATGTATTGTCTCGCTCAAGGGAACAGGATATTCCGAGTTTAAATGTTTTGTAAGCTTGCGTATTTTAAAGGCCTGTCTCAGGTAAGAAATACAATAAATATTAGATAAACTTAGTGACGTCCAATTTTTAAGAGATAAAAACGTTTAAATATTATTAATTTTAAAATAATATTTCCATAAAGATTAGAGCACAAAGCCTTCTTTGAGATTGCAGTTGAGCTAAACCAAATAACAACCTCTGAAAATGCCTCTTTAACAATACAGAACATAATACTGACTTTATTTTCCGACGATTAGCATACGAAAACATTGGAATGTCGGCCACGGCTTAGATCCCAAACGATTGTTGGCTTAAGCCCACTTAAACCCTTGGATAGATACTTGACAATGCCATTTGCATTTAGTTCATTTGTTTCTGGTTCCAGCCAGCTAGTTCCTTTGACATGTTGATTACAATGTAAATTAATAGTGCCAACTAGCTGAAGTACACAATGTGTAAGGAGTGTGTTGGTAACTTGGTACTCTAGTTTAGGAGTAGAATTTTGAATAGGTCCTTAGTACTCTATCTAATATTTAGAATCATTCCTCATCAACGGACAGACTTCTACTTCTAGACAATGTTTTTGTTACGGAATCATAATCATACTCGGTTATTTGCAGTAGGTATTGGTTCAGCGTTGGTCTTAAAGTCAGTATTAAGGTTTCATAGTCAGACATTTAGACGTGGAGGAGCTCGTGGCTAAGTAATAACAGCCGCTCGGGTCGATCTATCAGGTTAAGCTACGCTTGCCGGGGTTGGTCCGTGGATGGGTGACCATTTTCAAATATCGACCCTCCTCCGTGCCTCGGAAAGCACGTTAAGCCATTGGTCCCGGCTGTCATTTGTGGATCTTTGACAGTCGTTACGAGTCGTCAGAAGCACGAAAGTCTGACAACCAGTCTAACCAAGGGGTATCGTATTACCCAGTTACTGGGTTGTGGAGGTCAGATAGGTAGTCGCTCCATGTAAAATACTGGTATTCAGCTGCATCCGGTTAGACTGGAAGCCGACCCCAACATAGTTGGGAAAAGGCTAGGCAGATGATGATGAGTCAGACATTTAGACATGCAAAACTTTACAATGTTTCTAATGCTAGAGTATATTTATGTCTAATGGCATGCTTTAAATTCTACTTTCTATCATTCATTACTACCTCGTCAGTCTAGCGGTTGCAAGCGCTACTGCTGGGCATGAGGTTCTGGGTCCGATTACCAGATCGGGCAAAGTGTTTTTCCACCGGAAATTTCTCAGTAGCAGCCCGGAGTCTGATTTTGTGCCCGGCCTATGGCAATAGGCTCGCCCCCTATTACATGGGACTTTAAACTTATCTGGCGAAATGTGGGTACACCTCTGCCCAACCCTTCGTGGAAACAAGGCGTGATGATGTCATGTTATCATTTTAAAATAAATTCAATATTATCGTCAAATTCATTAAAACCGATTTTTATTAACTTTTGGTGTCCATCGCCCCAACCGAAAACGTGGCTAAGCCAAGGCACCAAAAAAAAAAAAAATGAACTCAATAAGCACAATCTAAAAGTGAGAACATAATTATAATGTATGATACACAAGCTACATAATAAATAATACCCACCCTTAACGATCACTCACACATCATTTACATATTGTAAAAGCACAATACATCGCTCGGAAGTTCAATTTTACAGCAAGCCTTATTCAAAAGGGTCAGAATTTACAGCTTCCGACGATCAACAATAAAAATGATTGGTTTTTATCTATGAATAACTGCGTATCTCCTGGCCAATAGCCGTCATTGAAATTCAGTTTGCCGGTTGAAAATAACAGATTATCGAAATGTAATAAATTTTGTAAAATGAATTCGTTGACCGCAGACTGGTGCGGCTACCCGGTTGTTTTTCATTTGGTTACGTTATAGGTACAGTTTTATAGGGCTTTGTAGTGTGTCCCGTCACTTGAATGTTGGATTATTTTTTAGGTTTATGATTTCGTTTTGTATAGGACTGGAGGAGGAATGATTTTTCTTTAATGTCTGAAAATACTGGGCTTGATTAATTTTGATGTTAAAATAATAAAATTAAGATTAAATATTTAGATACATAAAGGTTTTATAGTACACTAGATGATGCCCGCGGCTTCGCCGGCGGATGTGGGACCCGACAAATACATCGGACACCGTCCGAGCCGCCGGCACAATCTGTTCGCGCAACCACCATCCAAAACTGTCGCTAGAGCTGAATCTCCAGTATGTCGTACTTTGAAGATGCTCAACGCCCTTCTGATTGCCAACCCTGAATGTGATGTGTTTGCGGATGAATGGTATAAAATTATGCGTATTTGTCTGGTGTTCTGTGAGAGAAAGTATGCAAGGAAGTCCACTGTTCCATGTTAGTTTAAATTATACATATCAATGTAATGCAATTCTATGTTAATTAATGTAATTGGTGTTGTGCCGTTTTAATTAACTATAAATAAATAAATAATATTATATATTAAAACCTTCCTCGAGAACCACTCTATCCATTGGTGAAAACAGCATGAAAATCAGTGTTTTTGAGTTTATCGCGAACACACAGACAGACATACGCGGTGGAGGACTTTGTTTTATAATAAGTAGTGATGAGGGTCCCAAAGTATGCATTATTAATTACATGGTGTACAACGAATTGTCGGATGAAGGGCTGCTCTCCTAGCTAGGAGACATCTAGCATCAGTCATCTAGCTAGATGACTGAGTAATCTGTATTCAAGAGAATATTAAATTATCTAATCATCTCACAAGCTAAGATAGCTCACTTCATAAATCTTTAGAAATAGATAGGTATTTATTTTAAAATAAATAAAAGAACCCAAGCGCCTTTAAAATCTTACAAACAGATCAATCATAAGTTTTTTGTGAAATCGAAAATGCTTTTAAGTCTCCTGGTATATTTTTTTTCATAAAACCTTTGACAAGCGAGGTGTTGTTTGATTTGATTAAAATGTGAAAATTAAGTAAGTGAAAAAAATAAAAGGCACAATAAAAGGATTGCGGAATTTTTCTCCATTCAGATTTTTATTGCCATAAAACCCTGATAAAAAAAACATGTTTTGCATAAATAAACCATACTATTTAATTATCCTGATGTGACTATGACAGAAAGACAGAACTGTCTTTTTAGTCCGAAACCAAACATGACGAACAATAAAGCCTAGTTCAACACCGCAGTTTAACTGATTACAAACGAAAACTTCCCCAGTAATTTGAAATTGCGAATCTGAATTCGAACCGATGTGACAGACGAGGGACGGGCCTGATTTCCCAACACCAATCACGTTACTGTTCCAACGTGATAGAGTTCAAAATCGTTTAGCATAATTTGTAGTCTACATAGTCGAGGAAACCTAGTTAGTACGCGCACCGCATACAGTAAAAAGGTAACGTTTAGACAACACAACGGTTTTGTTAGCACTTTAGTTTACTTATTCTATCGATAGGGGCCTGTTTACCATAACTTCGTTTGCGTGACACGTGAGATTCGGATGTGTGTCGAAGAATCTGATAGTGTCAACTAAGCCTAATATAACGTTTCAGGGAAATGTGATTACGTACGCGCGAAAATGTGAAGGATATTTGAATTTTTGGAAATTGAATTCAAGAATGTTCTGTTGTTTTCAATGTGGCAGTGTGTGAAATGTCTAAATAGTATTAAGAGCGTTTACGCTGACAGTGGGCAACGTCGCAAATAGATGTCATATACCTATTCATAAAATGATCGTTTAATTATCAATATTTTAAACAGTTAGCTAGCCATATATCATATTTCCATACAGTAATATTGCCAAATTAATCAAAACAGCGAAATATTTGACATATATTTGCGACGTTGCCCACTTTCAGCGTAAACGCACATAATGATTTGTCAAGTCTGGTGTATCATATCATACCAGAGGCAAATTAATAGCAGGAGGTTCTTTCTATTTCATGTGGTTAGTGACTAAACTGATTTCAGAGTTTTTATGCCACCCATGGGCTCTGACTTGGCTTCCCATGCCATCGAGAAATATCCCTCGGGCATGGCAGGCTGGTTTTTCTCACGATGTTTTTCTTCACCGTTTTTTAAGCAAGTGATAGTTATACAAGCCGCAGATAATTATACATTTTATATTTTTATAGTACATTTTAAAATACGGCGGGCGGTTCGTCATGTTTGTCAGTGTAAAATAATTTCCAGTAAAAAAATACCTTCATACACAAAATAAGACTTACGATTTTGATTGGCGCCGCACATCGGCATTCCCGCCGGATTTGCGGTGACCCATCGTGGTCACAGTTTTCCTTATGGCAGTCGGTTTGTTTGTCTAAAAAATATGATAATGAGAAACACGTTTCATATAAAAAATTAAAATGGCGTAGACGGGTAAAACAATTCTTAGCAAGTACTTAGGCGTTACAAGATTAGTTACTTAGTTTTCTAGAACAATAGGGTCATATTTACTTGTAAAATAATGTTCTGAGATACTACATTTTCATTACATACCTACAGAAGAACATGGTTTTACTTTTACTTGTTAGGTAGATAATTACCAGAATTTGCATAAACAAAGAATAGGCTCGATTTTGAAAAACCAATTAAAAATTAAGTTGATTTTTGATATTTTTAGCTGACATTCATCATCTGCCTAGCATTTTTCCAACTATGTTGGGGTCGGCTTCCAGTCTAACCGGATGCAGTTGAATACCAGTATTTTACATGGAGCGACTGCCTATCTGACCTCCACAACCCAGTAACTGGGTAATAGGATACCCCTTGGTAAGACTGGTTGTCAGACTTTCGGGCTTCTGACGACCCGTAACGACTGTCAGAGATCCAAAAATGACAGCTGGGACCAATGGCTTAACGTGCTTTCCGAGGCACGGAGGAGTCTCGGTATGTAATGATGGTCACCCATCCACAGACCAACCCCGGCAAGCGTAGCTTACTGTTATTACGTAGCCACGAGCTCTTCTATATTTTTAGCTGACAACCATTCTAAAATGAAAAATTCATAAGGTAGTTTTCCTACCTGACGGCCTATAATCCTGCACTACGTAAAATATAAAAGGTTGCTTTTATTTTATGTTATAAACGTCCTCTCAAAAATACCAAATAGAAAGTCTATCGCGCAAGAGTACCAGATTCACTTAGAAACTTGATAATAAACATTTATTTTTTGCAAGCGTTACATTTGTAATTTACACCCTAAATATCTAGTACATGTGTAAATTATCAAAATAACGTGTAAACCAACCCTGAATAAATCATGAATTTCAAGTCTCTTAGATCATTTTGTATTCTCCAAGACCTTGAAAGTAATTATTTACGTAACACACGTGTAGTCTGTTCTGTAGGTATATATTAACCGCCTTACTAATAAACGTTGTATAGCGCCTGTATAGTTACACAACGCTTTGTCTTCTTCTTTCAAAAGTAATTTGACTTTTGAAAAAAGAAGACAAAGCATTGCATACAAGCGCTATACAACGTTTATTAGTAAGGCGGTAACAGTGTCGGAACAAAAATAAATTGTTGGTATTCAAACATAAGATCGAAGTAATGAAATACATAGAGAGTTAAAGGTTTTTAATACAGGGTGTTAGGGACATCAACGCGCAAACTGTTACCATGAATTGAGTATACGATTCTAGACCCAGAGAGGAAATTATCGTCGGGCATTAAAAAAAAAATTGCTCTTTCATAATTATAAAAGTGCATATCTACAGGGTGAAAATATATCTTTTTTTACTTACCGACGAAAAATTTCTTCGCTGGGGTTTAGAATAATGTACTGAATCCATGCTAACAAGTTGCGGGTCGATGTGCCTGACACCCTGTATAATATAATCTACCTATGCTTAGGTAGACTTTTATTGACCTTCTGAAAACATTGTCCCTGTCATAAAAAAGCGGGACAGTTCTAAATCCTCTCTCATATCAATAATATTCGTGTATATTTCGATTTCAACGTCTCGACACGGATTCCTAATATAGATGGCAGGTCGCATCGCCTCAGGCTACGAGTAAAATCAATTTCAGCACAATTCTCTGTACCTTCATACCTTTGCCGCAGATAATATCGTAAGAAACATCAGGGCTTTCCACACAATTTGATTTGCATGTGTATGTGTTCTAACCGTAATAAAATTGCGTAAAAAATATTTTATGTAGGTGCAGTCGGGTAATTCGTCAACTTGTCCTACATGCCTACGGCCCATCTAAGACGACTTGCAGAAAATCAAAAGAACGTCCTAAATGGGCCGTAGGCATGTAGGACGAGTTGACGATATACTCGTGCAGTCAGCCTCAAAAAGACAAGACAATACAATACATAGACAAGAATTTATTTAAGTTATTGAGTTTTTGTTGTTATGTGTTTGTTTAATTATGTGTTGTGTTGTGTTTTTGTTGTTGTTGATGTGTTGTTTATTTTGTTGTTATCTTTGTTTCTATGTATCAATGTGTAGCCACAAAACATTATTGCATATCATCATCTGCCTTTTCCCAACTATTACTACATTATTATTACCTAATGGGCACTTATTTAGAGCTGGAATTATGGAACATAAAATGTAGACAATCAAATTAATTACTGTCGATGTTTACATGTTTTTGAGGCTAGCTGTACCTAAACAGATGCAAGTTAACTAAATTAATTAGAACAACTTTTGTTTGTTCGTTTTTCAATTAGTTTGACTAGTGCGAGTTAGTTATCTGATGATAATTCGTTCATTTAAATTCAGTGTGGACCTTTCATGCAGCCAATTTGGAATGAATACCAGCCTATTATTATCCAACTGCAGGGCAAAGACCGCTTCTTATACAGAGAAGGCACGAGCATTGATCACTACGCTTGCTCAACCCGCTTTTGCTGCACCCCGCGGTTTCACCCGCGTAAGTCTCGATCCCGTGGGTATATCGGGATAGAAAGTATCCTATGTCCTATTCGAGGTCATGGCCTACCCATGTACCAAATTTCATCTAAATCCGATCAACCGTTTTAGCGTGAAAGCGTAACAAAGAAACTTGCTGCTTGCTGACTGCTCGACACTTCACGTGACCAGAGGGCTGGCTCGTTTTTTGGCTAAAGAATTAGCATTGCCATTCAACGTGGCAATGCTGCCAGTCTTCTGGGTATTCCGGATGACAGCGATGCGGACGAGTATGTACTTCGACGCCTAATTGTCCTTTTGGTTTGGTAATTAATTGTTTAGTTAGTTGTGTTGTGAATATAGCATTTTAATGTATCCATACTAATCCATAGACTAATAGTATAAATTCGAATGCTGTCAGTCTATCTGTCTGTCTGTATGTTACCTTTTCACGCCTACACCACTGAACGGATTTCGACAAAATTTGGCAAGGAGATAGATGGCACCCTGGGGAAGGACATTATGCTACCTAATTTTGATCGACATACCGCGCGGGCGAAACCGCGGGTGGAAGCTAGCTCCTACTAAGTACAAACTTTTTAAACAATCATCAATTCTTTTCAGAGCTGAGTACAGTGAGTACACAGAATTGACTGAACCCTCTTCCCGCGGCAAAAAGTATTCATCCACTTTGTCGGACCGACTGACCCGAACGATATTTTCATTTTTAAAAGTACACCGTCACTTAATTGCTTTTAAATCTAATTTTCTGCTTCCATATTTCGTGCTTTATCACTCCACAATTTGTTTTTCGAGCAAAATGGTCTCTCTGCAGCCATTACAATGATTATCAGTGACTTGTAAAAATGTTACCTAAATTCAGCTTATTACCTATTGTTTTTTTAAAGAAAGAAGAAAAAGATGGATAATTTGCGTTTTGTTTGTGTAGAAAACAAAATGCAAATTACAAAAAAAATATAATATTAAATACACTTACTATACAAAGTAATATTTAAATAGCTACCGAAACACCTGTTTAAAACAGCCAAAAGCCTCGTATTCAACACATAAAAATTACAGTTTAGTTTTTATTATTTAGGGTGAATTTCACCAATGCAATTCGCGTTCAGTTACATTGGTGAAATCTTAACCACGTTCAAGATCTGTCAACAGAAAATAATAACACAGACAGCCCTTAAACATAGTTTATGTGCTGATAGCTTTCACGTTTCTTTGGTAAAATTCGCCCTTAGACTCGAAAAATATGTAAAGGAAAATAGCGAGGGAAATGTGCGTAGGCGTATCACAAAAACTAGAAAAAACAATTGAACATTTTATCGTTTAACGTTTTTAAATAATCCCGACTGTTTATTTAAAATCCTAGAGCATGATGAGAAACTTACAAAAAGTATGTTATTGTACATTTTATAAAAGTCTCATATAAACTAGAAACGTAATTTATTTCTTAATAGATTCCTTTGCAAAAGCCTAACCACGTGCAGATCCTGGCTGAGAAAATAATGTACCTATAAATAAACCATTAAGGTACCGAGACACGTACCCATATACATGTTATTTACACTCATTGTCACGGAAATGAACAAAGATGTTCCGATAGGCAGTACAGTCGATTTAACAGCTCATTATGCTCCAATGCATAGGTGAATCGCGTGAGAATGGGCCCTAAGTCACCAACTATCGTTCCTGAACTTGCACAATAGGGCCCTTAGGCCCAAGGGAAGACAAGAACGCAATACAGTAGTGACGGTAAATAAAATTGACCGTGAAAGTCTAATTAGCGAGTGCATTAGCTGATTGGTAGGGCGATTTTTGTTAGAGTCGTCAAAGGTGAGAATACAGTGAATTGAAAATAAGAAAAAAATAAGAAAAAAACAAAAAACTAAAACCTCATTAAGACAAAAACGCCAACTAAAAGTTATAACAAGACATCATAGACAGACAAATTAAAAATCCGGAACCACACACGGTGATAGGGTATAAATCGAACAGATTACGTGTAACGCTGGATTTTTAATTTGTCTGTTTGTGAGTTAATACCTTTTTACTTGGCGTTTTTGTCGTAGTTGGGTTTTAGTAGTTTAGAAATTGAAATGACATACCGGTCAAAATCATAACCCTCCTTTTTACTTCGACGTAGTCGGGTAAACAAGCTTACATGTTAAACTACTGATTTCATAAAATCCGCAAATCAAAACGCCAGAAAGCAACGCAACAAATTAGCAATCAGCGCACCCTTTCAAAAAACACATTGATACGAAAACAAAACCGTGTGATACAAACGCAGTGATAACAGGAAAATGTAAAATGTGACTCGTGATAAAAATGTAATTTCCTCGTATAGGTACAGAAAGCACCGGTTTTATTCGGTAAAAATATTATGCTTCAGGCCAACCTCCCCATTGTATAAGTGTCACAGAATCCGACAATCGTCTGAGGGCACATTCAAATGATAATCTTGCCATACGCTTTGCGAATTAAGCTGCGAACACGTTTAGTATACGCTACGTAAGTAATGACGTCACTATGTCAGTGATGTCAACTGCATTAGTTTTAATGCGTTTATATGACAGTGTTGAGACGTACTCTAAGTTATACGTGCTATAAGTTTAGTTTAATGCAGTTGGTATGTGTTTAGCAGATGTTGGAAAAGTTTTGTGATACTGTTACTTGTCAGTGTTATAATGCGGCACACATTTGATACGGTAATTTAATATGTCTTACTGGGTTTATACTCGTACTGTTTTTATTCTTTGTACAGCCACAATGGTAATGTGACAATCATAATAAATTAGAGTGTTAATTATTTGAAGGATAATCCTTGTCAGGTCTATCATCACACAGCCATATGGTAAACATCTTGCCCCGCTTAAGAAACAAGTAATTTTTGGTGAATGTCTGATGTCACTTTTGTTAGTACCTATTAACTGCCTCCAATTCATAGTATTTTTAAATGACATACTAAGCAATAAGTACCTTAATCATTCATTTTCCACTGCTTCAATTCAACAACTGAGCTTTTCTTATGTCAAACTTAACACCGGTACGATATACACAGTTTTTTTCAGTGTTAAATCTTCAGGTAATTTAGGGGTATGAGAAACAGGGTATCAAGTTCACTCACCCACCATAGAAAAGGGAGGATCCTCCGACCAGACGTGACGTCAGAGGGCCTAGACAAGTGACAATCGCTTCGAAAGCGTTTCGTATTTCTACAACGACTTTCAACAGGATTGACATAAGCTTTTCGATAGCTTATGTCAGTCCTATACATTTTTGTCGTTTCCATCATCGTTATCGCTGATAGAATGTCACTTTGTCTAGGGCCCCAGGTCTTTGATGCGTAATTCGCATGTGGCGATGTAGATACCGCTACAGTAACAAACAACCACTGGTCCACATTAGCCCTGGATCTTAAGCACTGAAGATCATGGGGAGAGGCAATTACCTAGCATGGTACAGGCTAACAGTAGGTAATCTTCAGGTAACGTAACCTCAACATGTTTTCAGTTTCATTCGTAATACGTGGCGGGCTCGGCCGATGCCAGAAATGTCACATTAGTCTGATTTACACGTGCTACCTGACGTCGCGTTATGTAGGTGAATGTGCACATTTAATCGCAACGTCTGAACACTTCCTTATGTCTCACACCACAGCTGTCACATCGACGGAGAAAATTATGATATGTTTGTTTGTGGGCTGTGGATTACAGATTCACCACCTCTGGATAAGATTCAGTAAAGTTATTTTGCAAATTCTATGTGTATCTAATAAATTGGTTATCTTTTATTTATATCCTTCCTTATTTATTATAAGTTAGTGTACTAATTATTACTTAGTTCATGTAAATTAGGAGCTCGTGGCTACGTAATTACAGCCGCACGGGTCGATCCATCAGGTTAAGCTACGCTTGCCAGGGTTGGCCATCTTTACATACCGAGACTCCTCGTGCCTCGGAAAGCACGTTAAGCCATTGGTCCCGGCTGTCATTTGTGGATCTTTGAGAGTCGTTACGGGTCGTCAGAAGCCTGAAAGTCGGACAACTAGTCTAACCAAGGAGTATCGTATTTCCCAGTTACTGGGTTGTGGAGGTCAGATAAGCAGTCGCTCCATGTAAAATACTGGTATTCAGCTGCATCCGGTTAGACTGGAAGCCGACCCCAACATGCTTGGGAAAAGGCTAGGCAGATGATGATTTCTTGTAAATTACAGTACCTACAGTTTAGTTTAATTTTTATTATACTCATACTATTGTACACTCTAGAGGTATGCTGTAGAGATACTTTTTTTAAATGTTTACCAATTTTAACAACCTGAAGCTTTTGGTTAGTTTTGTTCCATTTTTTGATTTACCTGTTACCTTTCCATTCTCTCTGCAAGACATTATTTTACTTTAAGTAAGAAAAGAATTGTTGCAAAATATTGAGATGTCCTGGAACTACCTCGCTGTCTTTTCTATCAGTCGTTGAAAGCAGCGTTTTTTTTATTAAATAAATCTTCTATAATTTCTTTAAAGCATTCAATATACTTACTTCTATTGAATTTCAAACAAAACAGATCACTATTGCTGGTGAAAACAAATAGATACTGTTACAAGAAGGAATCATGTTTTATGTCATTGGCAATAAGTTTTCAATAATTTCCATGTTAAGTAACAGCTATCGAGTTTTCAATTTTTAAGGTATGTTGGTATATTCATGCCTTCAGACCTTTTAATGCTATAAAATCAGCCAACCTAACTTATCAGTACCAACCGAACACTTCGTACCAGCCTTCCAAATCCATTCCACGCTACATATTCACATCATATTTTGAAAACAAACAAACATCCAAATTGTTCTCCCCTTATCTCATTTTTGTTGCACACAAGAATCACAACACATTGGAAAATAATTTTCGTCGCGTTGCGGCTTCAGATACGCGAGTACGAATCCACCATAAGGGATTCAAAACAAAAGATATGGCTACAGAAGGCCAGCTTCCTACAACGACCGAAAACGCACATAAAGACATGTAGTTATACGTACAGAGACTTCAAACAAATGCCAGTCGCGACCGAGTTTGCTCTCGCTGTACGTAGATAAGTGTCTATGTGTGCGTGCGTTCGCTCGTTGTCGAACCGATCTTCTGTATCTGTCTATTCTGTGGTATCAAGTACGAATCCCCATTAGAGGCGTCTATGGGGTACGCCATTAAATAAACATCTCTGGCAGGTTCGCTGCTAGTTATTAGCGCCACCCCATCCTCTTGAAACGCCGTGATACGGCACGGAGACGGAAGCGGAGGCAAAATCAATTTCATTTTTCGACACAAGCATTACGTTTATGGCTATTGAAACCGCACTTTTCTTGGCGTCAATACCTATTTAATGGTGTTTATTTATGTGTATAGGTGTTCAGATTGTCTATTGATGCGGTGATAATGATTTTGTAGGGGTGAATATTTATTGCACCGAAAAGTGCATTAGTAGCATTATTGGTTACTTTGCGTAGGTAATTTTCAATATCGTGAATTGCAAATATTCGGTTTACCTAATTGCTGATATAATCAAGGCTATCCAGTAATTTACGCCTAAAGATATAAATCTTAAACTGCATTCCATGCACGCACTGCAGTCTGCAATCAGACTGTTTAATCAGTTGAATAGTTTCATAATGCGTTAATAGCAATCGATTAAGACAATCTTAATTTTTTACCCTATGATATTATAATAGGTACCTACTTATCCAATATTCGATCTTCGGATACGGCCAAAGATGAATAAAGATGGTTAATTCCCCAAAATCATTTAAATAAAAAGCGACTTTTGCTACGACACAAAAAAGTGCAATTCAGGACAGTGCTAATTACCTACTACTAGTTATATTCACCAAGAAGTTGCCTCTATCGCGTAACTCTTGTCTTCTGACTACGTTACGCCCACTGAATTCGACAAGTCGAGCCTGCCGTGTACTTACTTGTAGCTTCATGCCTAAAATGCGGAGTGAACCATCTGTATTCATCTGTGACACGACCCAATGTCACGCTATTAGATGACACGTGGAAGTAGGATGGCATGTCGTAATTATTGGGAGCGATAAAGAGGCAAGACGATAATTTATGTAGCTTGGCTAACTAGCCAAGTTCTGACGTGTCACTTGCGGAGCGCTTATAACCTAACCGCCTTTTGTCACACAACGCAACGTCAACACAACGTTTTGTCTTCTTCTTTCAAAAGTAATTTGACTTTTGAAAGAAGAAGACAAAGCGTTGTTTAACTATACAGGCGCTACACAACGTTTATTAGTAAGGCGGTAAGTACTTTACTTTCACCTAGTAAGATAATCAAGAAGATTAAGAAAGACTCTGTCAGTGTCGATTTTCCTTTAATGCTAAAACATGAAGATTGTTCCATTTCACCCGAAAAAGCATCGTTTAAAATTTCAACGAAAACGTCGCACTTCAAAGCGTCTAGTGCATTTTTCGTCCCGCCGATTCACAGGGAGATTTCTGTAATCCATTCTGATATCCCCGTTTCGTTCAAAGTCCACTCGTTTCGTGTCATTACAGAAAAGCGGACTGATATACACATCGACAAAATTATTTTACGCTGTTCGAATTTAGAATACGTGCTCTTAAATACTGGTGGTAAGGTTTAGAATGGAACGCGTTTTGTTATTTAAACGGTAGCGTGTTTGGTTCCCCTATACCATGTTTTACTGCGATTGATTCCGTCCGCAAGACGGACCGGACGGGATCGGGGCTATCCTGTACTTATCTAATTTTATTGTCACTCGCCGACGTCCGTCGAACCCTCTGCCACTGAGAACGTTTCGAAGAAAGCTAGAAAATTCCTTCCCCCATCGGATATTTTTATCTAAGAAGGACATCTTTATTCGCAAGCAGTTAAACTTAATTCAACGTCTTGGTAGAAAGATAAACGTTCTGCCTGGATTCAGGCCTTGGAAAGATCCAAAAAATCGAGGTTTTGTGAGATTGGATCTTCATGTTTATAATCTACATGTATTTGGAACTTGTAGAATAAAGACGTCGAAGCTTCATACATTATGTATTACAAATTACAATATTCCTGAAAAAAAAAGTAAGTACATAGTTTCTAGTAACTCTTCATAGAATACTTTTACAACTGTTTCTACTTTACATGTCAGAAATGAAAAACCTGGTACACGACTATTTTTATCGTCTTTTGAGTAAACTCACAAGAAAATGCAACACATTTAGATAAAATAAAACTTTAAGATATCTGTCGAACATAATGCCTCGGTGATGTGATAAATATTTCATGCTACATTCCAAAATGGCATGTCCCGCACGTATTAAACTTTCGCAAAGTGAATATGAATTGAAATAAAAAAGATATTATTGAGAGTGCTTTTAGTGTACAAATTGTGTGTGACATGAAACTAATTTATCATGTACCATTCCATTTCGTAGCGTGCATGATAGTCTCTAATCTGATCTGAGGTGAAACTCGAGAAGGAATCCAGTGTTTTTATTTAAGGTTGATCCGTAAAGGTAGCCCGCGGGATTCGTGATCGTAACAATGTATTTCCAGAATTCTAATCATTAGAATCATTAAAACATCTCTCGACGTGGCAATGCTGCCAGTCTTCTGGGCACGTTTCCGCATGACAGCGATCTATTATAATGCTTATGCTAAGTTCATCTTCACGCCAATATAGTCCAACAAGTGGAGATTGAACTCAAGATTTCGAACGTCGCCATTTAGCATTATAGCATTGTCGCTTTAAAATAACCAAATCCAGCCCCCGTACTCAAGTAACAAATTCAACTTTCCTAATTGTTACCATTCTAACCTCATTCCATACGTAATTCTGTCACAAAACAGAGCAGAACGTATCAACAAAAACCGCTGGGAATATGTTAAAGACGTCTGTTTCCTCACGGCCTGTTCACCATCTCTTCGGCACATTAGCTATGATAATTGGAACATTTGGTTTGCGAATAGGATGACGTCACAGGATAATGTTATTACACAGAATAGTACAGAAGGTCGCCTCCATACAATGAACGAAAACTGGCACACGCACTCATACAACCGGTTTTTTAATTGAGAGTTTGAAGTTGTCAAACGAGCTCTCAATCTCAACTTTAGCATTACATAAGGTCGCGAAAATCTATTATTTTTTAAAGAACCTTAGAAATATAGAATTTTGCAAGCTGCGTTGAAAGAATCACCTTGTAATGTAAGAGTTGGACAAGGTGCTTAACTTCAAATTCTCAAATAAAAAACCAGCACATAGACGCGAACATATTTTATGACGATCTCAGATTTCTCGGCCGAACGGCAGCCGCAAAAGCGCTGCATTTGTTATAAATACGTGTGAGCACACGTGCGTGCGTCTTCGTTCCGTGTAAGCAGACTTTCTGTACCTACTATTCTGTGTCACTGTAATAATGCGAATACAGAGAGGTTTACGCCACCACGTGTTTATGTACTGAATGTAATTTGGCGCAAGTTAAAATGTGGAATGGTATGATTTTCTGGTTTATTGTTATGTTAATGTGCTGACAGGTTAATGTGCTTGGTGTAGGGTGACGGTATTTTTTATATGGGGTGAATGACTGCTGAAGTTTGCTTCATAAATCTAATATTTTTTCTAGGGCTTTAAGGAAGCCTCTTTGTTGCCTTTTTTATTTCCTAATTCAATAATTTAATTGATTAATGATTGAATGATTAATTGATTGATTAATGCATCTGTTTTACACCATTTATCACCAGGAGGTGTGAAACAGGTGCAGGTGGTGTAAATAAATTCGTAATTTAAATAACAGGAATTAAATGAAAGTGTTACAAATTGGTTTCAAATTATAAAAGTAAAATCTGGACTACATAAAATTCCGTTTCTATCCACAAAAACAAACTCCAAAAAGAAACTTCCTGCATCTTTTCCTTTTCTACAACGAAACGATCTAACCCCAGTCTTAAACTATCATTCCGCACTATTAAACCATAATAAACTGAAGAACAACTTCAAATGAAACAGTGTAGTGCAATAAAGAACGTCATATCTCACGGAAGCTCGCGGGACTGCACTGAAATGAATTTCACCATCTCTTTGTCAAGGCGATGGAGCGTGGCCACTTGTCGTGACTGATGACGTCAGTTCTTACGAGCTTTCTACTGTCTTAGTACTTCGCGAGTTGAATTTTATTTAGGTCCGTCAGGTCTTATGAGCTCTAGACGTGGCCGAAATTCTAGTGTTGGTTGGTTCGTTTGGAGGATAAGGAATTTCAAGAGGAAAGGTGTTTCAAAACTGAAATCATGGTATCTCATGTCGTTCACATAAAGTAATGACAACGACGGGACATATGTGTGAGTAAATAAGTTTATATTTTATGAAAAAGGACAACACCTATTACCGGGCATTTTCGTTTTAAGGACAGTTTGACTTTTGGATTTAATCAGATTATCATAACAATTAACAAACTTACTTTTTTGGTAAATTGGTTAAAAAATCTGACATTAACCCGATTTTTGGCTCACAAAGCGCCAACAAGATCGATCAAATATTAAAGTACCTAATTCTTATTGACGGCTCGTCAATAGACTTAGTTAATAAAGCCTAAAGGCTGATGGCCAAACCTAAAGATATTGACTGACTTAAATAAGTATGAAGTTTCGTAAAAAGTAATAAAATTTAGTTGACACAAAGCTGTGTAGAAATAATTTCACAAACCTAAATTGGCTTTAAACTAATCCTTTCGGTTGTCGAATTTATATAGACGTTTGGATTAACTTGGTTTCAAAGCAGTTTTCAAATAAGTACGAGTGTTTTAGCTAAAATGCGTTGGGTACCTTCCTTTGTCTGTTGTAGCAAGTACGTACTTAAGTACTAATTATTAGAATGATTATTAGTTCAACTGTCATTAACGAGACACAATAGAATTTTAATTGTTATATATCTAAAAAGACTTTTCGACAGTCGGAAGGATAAATATTGTAAGAAATCAAGTTTGCAAATACCCTAGCTAAGCGAATTATGTTGACAGCAAATAATCTCACAACACTGAATCAACTCGCAGAATTTAAATAATTCCAAATTCGTTTTGACAACGCAACATGACAAACGACGGTGTTAGCGAATAGTGGCGGACTATAAATTCATAAAGTAAAAGTGCATAGAGGGCCACAATCCTCTTGTCTGTGCAGTCTAGTGGCCACTTCGTGTGACTGATGACTGGTGGACCGCCGAGGAACGCGATTGTTCTCGCACGACAAAATAAAAAGTTCACCTTACATTGCTATTCACGAGAGTTGGGACTTTTTGCAAGATTTTTAAAACGACATGATTGTGTTTGAAAGTCGAATGCTTCATTTTTATTGGAAAAAGTGTCGGCTTCGGGATTAGTTTTCGTTAATCGCATTTTGAAGTGGTTTAAGAAATTGTGTCTCGGAATTGGAGCTTCATCGTAACGCGTGTCTTGGGAAATCTGGGAAATTAACTAAAATGAGTTTAACGTAAGAGAAAATGCGACAAGGCGAGAGGCCTTCCTTCCTTGTTACTCATACTTCCTTTTAAACTTAAAAATGAAGACACAGCAATTTATTTGTATAATTTTGAAGGACAGAGAGTTTCAAGTATTTAAGGCATTAAATTAAAACATAACTTCATATTTTTCGGTTTTATGAAAAGCAAAGGTAAGTAGTTTAAGCATACACTGAAATTATATAATATACAACAATGTTTATAATGTACATAGCGAGGAGAAAGCAACAGCAGTCATAAAAGTAAACGATTATGCGACAATATTGTTCTTGGAATTTCGCTAGACGTTAGAAGTAATATTCTACATTATAGTAATTATTACCTATTAGAACCTACATAATGGGCGACAATCTTATAGGTAAGGAGTAAATAGCCTTGGCGAAATAGAATAATCTCAGAAATTTTCCACCTTTACGGACTCTGTTTATGAATTAATTTAAGATTTTTAGTAGAACTTATCATTATGAACAAGTTTTACAATGGGACCAAACCGGAAATCGCGAAAAAAAATTGCTGATCCCAACATTTTGACGAGTTACGCGAACATAAATTTAGGGAACAGTTGATTTTTTTGTCACGTAGTAGCATTTAGATCTGAGTCGTATACGGCTGTACTTTAAGTACCTTTACACTATTACACAAAAGATTATCCCATAAACTAATCTTCTAATAAGCCAGCTTACGAGGTATAGCGTTATATTATGATGTTTGTTTGCATTTTGTGTTCAAAAACAAAACAGACATTCAATCATCCTGCACCTACACATACACCTACATCTTGTGAGTCGCTCGTCAGTCTTACACTGCATATTTATTTATTTACCAAGAATATGTTATTTACTAAAGAAAACAAAATAATAACGTAACATCACGCCGGTAATAGCAAGGGTAGGCAGAGGTCACCACGCTAATCTTTAACCAGTTTTTTTCAGTCCTTCGTCCGTATTTGTCCGAACATGTCCATCGTTTTGGTCTCCCGTCCAGACTTTATCGGGGCTTATCATTTGTCACGGGGGATTTTTTTGAAAATATTTACTGAATTATTACTGAAAAAAGAAAGATAAAAAACTATAAGTCAGGTTTCAGTTCAGTTTTTTGCCAGGACTTTTCAAATTTCAAAATGGTAACTAAGTAGAGACTTGTAACGTGGGACCTCATCTAGTTTAAAAAAATATGATTGACGTGTGAAAGTGTTTGTACAAACCTAGGTACTTATAGAAATAAAATCAGTAATAATTAGTCAATAAACGGGCAAAAAAATATATATTCTAAGTATGTTATTTAACACTTGCCGGTAAATATTGCGTACATCGAACTTTCAAACTGTCCCTTTTCAGTTGAAAAACTTCAGAACACAATAGAAAAATACTTTTTTATTATACTTCTTCGGAACTTCATTCACGCGAAAAATGCGTGAATAAAGTAAACAACAATAAAAGTCAGTACTTACCTACATTCTTTATCGCTTCGACACTTACTCGGTGGAAACTTTAGTTCGCGACACAAACTCGAAGATTCAAGAAGAAAGTTGGTGTACATTTCAGTGGTGGAAGTCTCCGTTGCCGATGCAAATGTTGTGAGGACTTATTAAGAAGTTGCCACACACAGTCTGTAATCATTCCTGTCAACTAAGCGAAGACGGGAGTTATGGCAACTGGCGACCCAACTCGAAAGGACGAGTTTGAGTGAACCTAGTTTGTAGTTACGACGTTCTTGTTCCGAGGTGGGGCGGTAAGGTTGTGAGTTACCATCATTCACGTATAGGACTTTTTGGTAGTGATGTGGGGCTCTGACGCAGTCGGAACCGCAACATGCTAATAATTTGATCAGGCACCGCGCAACTTTATACCAATTGAAAAGTTTCGCTGCACTGAAATATGTTGTTACAACAGGTTGAGTGACATGCTCGCTGTACTTTTTAGAAACGTTTTAATTGATATTTGCTTTTGAATGCTTTTCCGGAATACGTTTTGTGCATTAGTTGATTAAGTTTGTTTTGCTGTTGGAGTTGTTTCTCTCGAACAACGTACTAATAGTACCTAGTAGGTAGTGTACATAAATAATGAAATTACAATTTATGTTTCCCAGTAAAGAAGGTATTCTGCGAAGTCCTATTATGAGCCGCTCACCAGAAAAATATATCAAATGGAAAACCAATTTAGTAATAACATTCTCAGAAACTAAAAAACCAGTTAAATGCGAGTCGGTCTCGCGCACGAAGGGTTCCGTACCATTATCTATAAAAACGGCAAAAAAACAAGTTTGTTGCATGGGAGCCCTCTTAAATATTTATTTTATTCTGTTTTTTAGTATTTGTTGTTATAGCAGCAACATAAATACATCATCTGTGAAAATTTCAACTATCACGGTTCATGAGATACAGACAGACAAACAGCCGGCCAGCCCGCCAGCCAGACAGACAGATAGACAGCGGAGCCTTAGTAATAGGGTCCCGTTTTATCCTTTGGGTACGGAACCCTAAAAACTAACATTGTATTAGGTAGATCAAACTAATCCCAGCCACGATAATGTAGAAGTATTCGGTAATAAAACAGAAAAAAAATATATTTTAATAATAAGTATGTCAAATGGCAACAGCCTGTGGGGTTCAAAGACCAGCAGTTGGCAACGATCTCAGGTCCATAAAATGTGAGCTGAATTTTTAACTAAACTATTGCTTTATCGCTGGCAGGGTTAGCGGAAGCCCAGATGTTTCTTACTATCTTTTGAGTTAAAATTCCAAATAGTAGGCAGTATTTGCCGAATTGCCGTAACTACCTAGACTTTCCGAAAAAACAACGAAGAAGTTGGGGTTTATGATTTTTTTTAGCTGTATTCTGTAAATACGGAGAAAATAAATAAAAATTTTATAAAACAAAGTCCGCCGCGTCTGTCCGATAAACTCAAAAACTACTGCACCCATTTTCATGCTGTTTTCACCCATGGATAGAGTGATTCTCGAGGAAGGTTTTAGTACATAATAACCGACATCCATGTGTGCATCAGCTGGTGAAATATAAATAAGAATACATATTATATCTGCTACATTCACATGACCTTTAAATATTTTTCACCTTACCACAAACCCACACGCTCAAAGAAAAATTACGGCGAATTTTCTTTTTATCTCAGATATACATGCAAAATGCTCGCCCCGTGTTCATTTTTCCACAATATAAACAGTTCCACGCAGCAGGTAGCTAAGTAAGTCCAACATTGTTCCAAGCACTGACGATATTTTACTTGGTACCTACATCATAAAAAGGTTTTAATAAAGTTCTCCTTGTACCAACATACTTAGTATAGGAGTATATTATGAAAACATTCGTTGTATTCAAATGAAGTGGGTAGGAGACTGCCCTAGGCTGAATGAGGAGTGCCTACTGTCTCGTCGTCACCCCTCAGGCACTTGTCTGCCTACATTATTACGAAATCTACCATTGTGTCTAGAGATACGGCTTTATATCAAAATGGTGGAACATATTTTTGTATTTTAGGACCAGGCATTACGTGGAAAATGAAAACCTTCCGATATAAGAATCAAATGTTTTTATAGGTATTATCGTATCTACGATTGAATATTTATTAATCATGGAACATCCTAGTTTTGTTTTTTTTTAAACCACTTGTAAAATTTTGAATTTAAGACAGGTATTTCATACTTTTGCAGCTTCCACATGAAATTTTTAACCAGCATATAATTTCATTACCTACCTAAGTAGGTGTTTTCCAATTAGGTTTATAATTGATAATCATGATGATCATGATGAATCATGCGTATTCCCAAAGGAGCTAAACATAAGTACCTATAATTTAACATATCTACATATTTAAATAAATGAAAACAAGTGACTACAAATAGGTAGTTGTAGTCACTTGTTTTCTGCGATTACCGAAAAAAATATAAACAAGGATTGTTCGAACAAGATAATTTCAAAAGCGAGTTTTTAAAAATATTTCTGTATAAAAACAGCTTAATATTCTGAATGCATTTACGGTTCGACTAATGGAGAAAAACTTGCTCTCCTAGTTTGGGCCACTGGACTATTGCCAGGTTTCTTTTGACACCTGCACATTGAAGCAAACCGAGTTATCTCCGATCTAAGCCGAGTTTTCAAAGAATGCAATCTGGCTATGTAGTTTTATAGAAACAAGTTTTGATGCAGGATTAATATTGTTAAAACATGTTACGCTGAAAATAATAATGAACTGACTTTGAACATTTACGCATTCTATTCCGTCTAACTAAGCTACAAACATGATGCCGTACAAAAATTTTACAGCACGCAGTTTTTTCTTCCTCTTGAGTTAAGGCTCTTACATATTGGCGCGATTCGCCGCGCGACGCGATTTTTAACAAAACAATTTCTGAGAAAACTTCACGGCGAACAATGCGGCGGCGTCGCGTCGTGCGACGAATCGCCCTAGTATGTAAGAGCCTTTACTTCTTTTAGACTTACGAGGTTTTCACTCTAAGGCGTCGTTATGTCTGAAATTATTTCTTTAACTGTCTCTAACTTTGGCTATGTTACACTGGGCTTTGCCTGCGGCTTCGCCCCCGTGGAGTTTGGAAATTATACCCAGGCAATTGTATATGCGCATGCCTTTCATCCAAATCTGTTCAGCCATTCTTAAGTCGTGAACAGGTTACAGACATACTGACAGAGTTACTAGCGCATTTATAATATTACGAACTTCTGCCCGCGTCATCGTTCGCGTAGAATTCGTAAGATACACAATATACTAAAATTACGGCCACATTTTGATAAAACTTCTGGGCCTCCGACCCACCGCATCGCATCGCCCGCCCGCGCTGAGTTTTTGACTTTTTGCTCGTTTCCTAAGGATTGTAGCGTGATGTTAAATAGCATAACCTTCCTCATAAATCACTCCGCCCATTTGTGAAAACGTCCAGGTATGAAAATCTGTCCGGCAATTTTTGAGTTTATCGCATTCAAACAGACGGACGTGGCGAGATGACCGCGCCCCGCGGTTTCACCCGCGCAAGTCTCGATCCCGTGAGAATATCGGGATAAAAAGTATCCTATGTTCTATTCCAGGTCATGGTCTACCCATGTGCCAAATTCCATACAAATCCGTTCAGCCGTTTCAGCGTGAAAGCGTAACAAACAAATAAACTCACTTTCGCATTTATAAAATTAGTTAGGATTATTGTATTGATTATGAATCAGGCTGTCTAAGGCCGAAGTAAATACTAATTGAAACCCTTGTGAACACTAAATTCACCTACAAGTCTATAACTTTATTATCTAACACAACCATTTTAAACCCAGCCTCAGTATTTTAGAGTATCAAACCTTTGATTCCACACATCCTTCGAATACAGGTACCTACATATGTAGCTAAACGTAACTTGCTTTGTAAGCGAAGGGAATTGCCTTAACTTCGCCACGAGAGCCCTTACAGAGCTAGCGTTGTTAGATAACAAGATTACATCTCTACTAGTCTTGTTTAAACTATTAACTGGATGTATAGGTACAATCGGATGGCACTCCATTGTAGTCTTGTCTTGATCCATTTTATTAAAAGTTTTCAGCTGTTTTTAGCCAACTACGGCGAAGAAAAAAGGAGGGTTATGATTTTGACCGGTATTTATGTAGGTATTCATGTGTTCCCTACACATGAATTTTTTATTTCTCATCAGAATTTGACAATTGAGGTATCGTTGGAAACGTCTTGAACCTCCGCTGGCTATGTGACGTCACATTAAATTGAATATGGCACCCGATGGGGGACATAAAGGTTTTTAAAAAACATTTTTTTTTTATGGTGCCCTGTTGTGTCTCAAATGAAAGGCTTAATTAGTACATTTCAAAAATATATTATTATAGCCACAAAAAAAAAAACAAAAAGAAGTTATAAAACTAAAACCCAACTACCTACCTACGTAAAACGGAATCCGACGATCGGCAATATTGCAGACCAACACGCACGGCAGACGACCACAGACCGCCACACACCGCGCACCGAGGAACTTCCGATGTCTGCGATACCCCGCACGTACACCTTCTAACGGTCCGTCGTCCGGGCTCGTCGCTGTCCGTCTGCAAATCGCGGGTCGTGGGATTTCGGTATGACACGTATCGTGGGCCTTGCACTTCGTTTTGTAGTGTATTGCTCTTATTATTACATAAATTACAATTCAACAGCATAAATGCTTTTCCTCGCAACTAAAATATTCGTTTGAAATAAGTAGTTTTCGGAAAAAAAGGCAAATTAAATTCCAAATGTAAGTTGAACATGTCATTAGCGCTTTTGCACTTCCTAACCTACTTAACCTAAGTTTAAACGGCTTTAACTGTAGTTTACGTAACATTTACAACTTGTTGAACGAGTTCTGTATTAATATCCCTCTGGTAAATATTTACTTCCCTTACTATCTCTTAAACCCCTTAAACTAATTCAACAGGGCTTACTTCATTAACTTTAGGGGTTTTAGCCAATAGCTTAGTCATCAATTATTTAAATTGAAAGTAAGCTTTTAACTGGTAATTGTTGTTTAAATTAACTCTCGTTTAAGGAAATGAGAATTTATTCCAGGAAAACGTGTTTGACCTTTTTCAGTTTTCCATTTTCATCAAAAATAAATTTCTTTTTAAGGTAAAACATCAAATAAGTATGCTTTTAGATTCTATATTTGCTAGAGTTTCTGATGTCATAAGATATGACGTCACTGTATCCTCCTTCTTACGAACAGTTAGTTCGAATTTCACCAACGTAACATCAAACAAGGCTGTATAACTGTAAACAAGGAACTGCGTACTAATGATCAAAATTCTGATGAAGTAAGCGAAACATCTGTATACAGAGTATTAATTTGATCAGAGCAATGCCATCAAACTTCGCACTGACTAGAAACGGGACATGAGACAAAATTATTGATAGAAATCCAACTGTAAATCAAAAGTCATTTGTTCAACTTAGTCTGAGAAACAGCACTTTTTGAATGTCAAAATTACACAGTCCCCTAAAATACAAACAACAAAACGCCAGCCCTTCACCACTTCCTAGTGCTTTAGCTGGATAAAAGAAGTGGCGCAACAAACTCCAATCCCAGTCTGTCCTCTCAACTCAAAGCCCAGCTGTCTATAAAGTTAAGCGAAAAAGAAAGGAAAATTAAAACTTGTATTTCTGCTAGTAATTTTCTGATTTCTCAATGGTCATTTAACTTTTCCCTGCGATATAAATAAATTATCGTGATTTGACAGCTTTTGTATGGAAAACTATTATGTCAAACTGAAAATTTATCTACCGATAAAAGTTATCCGATTATATTGATTAATTGACCCGAACATTGGATACACACACTTTAAACCATGTTGATCGTTAAAATACTAAAAAAAAGCTGGAGTAAGTACTTAAGGTTGGTCAGTTCAACAAAAAAATTCAAGAAATTATATTTTTTAATAGTTATTTACTACTAAACGTTTTTGTAATAATGAGGTTATTACAGGCCACCCTGTAATAACCTCATTATTAGGACAGTCATTTCTAGGACAAAAAACTATTGGTTTTGAAGCGCCTTTATATTATTTTTTCATCATCGATATCTACGGGACATAGTTTTTCAAAAGGCATTGCATTGTCAAACGATAAGGGGACAAACTGTGGCAGTCATTACATTTGACAGCTGAATAAAATTGATGATCGTATATAGTTATATACACACAGCATCTATTTTAATAGTACGAAGAGAAAACCGTTCAATGTTTTTCTATCACTCCAAAAGTACGTCGAAACGCGTATCCTGAAAATATACAAGTCGCAAAAAAAAGCTAACATGGGCGACATTGACTCAATTTGGCTGTGATATATTCGGGAAATGGAATATTCGGAGGCCTCAGTTAGATTTATTGGTAGTTATGGAAGCCTGTTATTTACTACCTGCAATATGAGTACATTGTGTTTGACTATCATTTGATATAGATCAGTGTTTTGGTGTGATTCTCGACTGTTATTGCAATTGGAAGTTATAATAATGTACCTACATTTATCTAATGTTTTCAGAATTTTGGGTCGGATTTCAATAGCATAGTTTATGTAGCAGTCAGTCCCCCGTACCAACTAGCTGACTGGTAATAATATCTTTATCACGGCATGTTTTCTTCTTAAACAGTTTCTAGCGATACAAGCAAGCTAGCTTGCTTGCCAGAGATTGTCAGAGGGATCTATAAAAATTGTGGATGTTCAAGTATTCACACTCTCAGCCATCTTATAAAAAGCATAATTCTTATGTCTTTTTGTGTCTTATGTCAAGTTGTTAATAATTTTCGAAATATACCTAGTTGGATATAAAATCAAAAGTAATATTTATTCAAAATTGGCTGAGAATCATCAGTTTTCGAACGTTTGAAAATTACATAAGACAGTCTCCCAAAACGACCGCTCGTCACCACTTCCTAGTTCCATAGTGAAAATTGTTCATAATGGTACTTACCATACAGCTACAATGAGAAAGATGTTAAGATATTTCGTGTATGAAAAGATACACCTTATAAATACCATACACCATACATATTACAGATAAAATATAGTTTTACTTAGGGTGACACAATGGGTAGTCATAGCTCTGATTAAACTTCTGTTCCATATCTGCACTGTGTCCCGTCGTACTCAGCCAATACGGCCGAGTTATCAAGAAGCGATGCTGTCAAACATTTGCTAACAAGCTGCTATAAAGTTCGATAACTAAAAACATTTTAATGGAACTGAAGCCTTTAATTCTGATAAAACAATGGATACAACAATATTGTCTGTTGGTAATTGTTTATTTGTAGATGTTGCGTAAGTCAGATAGCGTAGTAATGTTAATTTAGACACCCTTAAATAGTGTTTATTAATTAGATACATTGAGTTCAAGGACTTGATATGAAGGCCGAAAAACTATACATATACAATTTAGATAGATTGCTGTGGATAAACCAGTGATCGCATACCAATAATTACTAAAACTAACAACAAAAAAAACTGCTGAATGTCAATACATAGACAGTTTGCATCCAAATTAGAGAAATAAATGAACAAATAAAATATATGAAAAAATCTTTTTAAAAACAAGTTTTTAATGAACTAAAAAGTACTAAATAAGTAAACATAGAACTTTAATATGTTCTTAAAACCTTGAGGCTTATCTTCAAGTTTAGTGTAAGTAAGACATTTACGCCTCAAGCTTTTAAGAACATATTAAAGTTCTATGTTTTCGTAAGTTTTATTTAGTACTTTTTAGTTTATTAAAAGCTTGTCTTTAAAAAGATTTTTACATATATTTTATTTTCTATTTTTTAACATTAGGATTTGTTTAAATATCTGTTCTATCACCTTCACAAATCCAACGAATTAGGTTTTCCCATGGCCACCTTCCGGCTCCATCATCAGGCCCTGAACACCACCTAGTGTCAAAGCGCTTGTTAATACATGACCAATGAGTCCAAACACGATGGTGCTGTCTTGTTTGATTGAGGAATTCCCATGGCCACTTTTCGGCTCCATCATCAGACCCGGAACACCACCTAGTGTCGAAGAATTTCTTAATACTTGACCAATGAGTCCAAAAACGATGGTGCTGTCTTGTTTGATTGAGGAGTTCCCATGGCCACCTTCCGACTCCATAATCAGGCCCTGAACATCACCTAGTGTCAAAGCACTTTTTAATACATGACCAACCAGCCCAAACACGATGGTGCTATCTTGTTTGGTTGAGGAGTTCCCATGTCCACCTTCCGGCTCCATCATCAGACCCTGAACACTACCTAGTGTCAAAGCACTTTTCAATACATAACCAATGAGTCCAAACACGATGGTGCTGTCTTGTTTGATTGAGGAGTTCCCATGGCCACCTTCCAGCTTCATCATCAGACCCTGAACACCACCTAGTGTAAAAACTCTTGTGTTAATACATGACCAATGAGTCCAAACACGATGGTGTTATCTTGTTTGATTGAGGTTTTCCCATAGGCACCTTCCGGCTCCATCATCAGACCCTGAACACCACCTAGTGTCAAAGCACTTGTTAATACATGCCCAATGAGTCCAAACACGATGGTGTTATCTTGTTTGATTGAGGAGTTCCAATGCCTTACTTCCGGCTCCATCATCAGACCAGCTCCATGGTATCATTTTTTCAAAATGTCTCGGTAGTTGGATGAGTATGCCAAGTTTCAGCTCAATCGGATGCCAGGAAGTGCTTGAAAAATTGATGACAAAAGGAGTAACCGGAAACACATACGAACAGAGCAAGCTAATACGAGTATATAATGCCTGTTAAAATTTGTAAAAAGTACTAAAATAAGAAAAGAAAACGGCAACAAATGAGAAACAAGAAGGTTGGGGTCGGGAGGATCTGTCTATAACGACAAAGGAGTATTTAGGAATAGTTAAGTAATGCTCGTTCTATACTTGTAAGTTTATTCGACAAAAAATATAATTATGTAAAACATACATTATATTATGTTATCAGTATAACAATAAAATATGTTACAATGATAAAAACACAGAAATAAGACTATCTGTGCGTGAAATTCTAACTACAAACGGTAAAAGAATAAAGGTTCTATTTATAAACTAGGAATAACCTTTAATAATCATTTAAAATTGTCTAAGGGGCCTCTGCAAGTTGGCTTCGGCGCCTAGCACGCCTTCCAAAGGTCCGGGACCCCAAGGTCCCAAGATAATAATTATGTTCAAGACATTTTTTAAAAAATAATAACATTATAATGAACAGATCAAGTTGTAAATAAGAACCGCAGAAATTCTATGTCTTGGTTCAGTGAACTTTTCTTAAACACATGTAACATTTAAATTATTTCAATTACATACTCGTATTCTCTTCATTATTCTTTCTTTCTCCAAAGAAAATGGTTAATTTTTTTAAGGAAAAATCTTTTTTGTTATTTTTTAATACAATTAGACACTGTATTTTTGGTATTGATATTGAAAAAGAAAATCCTATGAGTGCTAATGTGTTTTCTACCAAAGAATATCTAGAGATACAAAGCAGGCTCTGCTTTGACTTTTATTAACATAACATAACATTCACTAGATATTTTAAGTCCTATGTCACATGGGGCGAGCCTATTAGAGTCTGAGTTTTTCCACAAATTCAGACTTCGGGCTGCCACTGAGAAATTTCACATGGAAAAACCTAATAACACTGCCCGGCCCGGGAATCTGACCCAGGACCTCATGCTCAGTAGAGCTTACGACTCGAGCTCCAACGAGGCAGGCGACGTAGAATTTTATTAGACTAAACCAGAGAACATATGTATATGGATGTACTAATATTATTAGGTATAACAAACTCGTAAATCGGATAAGCGTTTCCAAGATATAAGCCCACAGCACAGCACAGCACAGCAGCCAGACAACCAGGTAAACGTTGCAGTTTAAAATACATTATAAAAGGCTAAGAGTGTGAGTACACACGGCTATACATTTCCAGTATAAGCTGACCTCGCATTGTACAGAAATCCTATACAGTGCGAGATCAGCATAAACTGGAAATGTATAGCTCGATATGTAGCCGTGTGTACAATCCTAAATTTTTTAAAGAATTTTGGCTTATTTCTATAAATAACTTCGAGACAATATTAGACGTTCTTGTTTTGAATTTAGTTATCCGTAATCAAAATTAATAGTAACACTTTATCAAGCTTTCAAAAATAAGTGCTTGCATGTAGCATAAGGCTGTGCACAGATCTGAGTCAAGATTATCTAGTGCGTGTGCTAGCTGACATACGCCAAATAATTTAATTTAATGTTTTGTGTTGCGTAATGTGAATTATTTTGCATACTATTGTACAGATTTTTCTTACTGAACCTGGTAGTTGTGCTGCTGGGGATTTTGTTGCACCACTTCTTTCCAGCTAAAGCACTAGGAAGTAGTGGGCGGGCGTTTTGGGAGACTGTCTTATGTAATGTAATAATTTTGACGTTCGAAAAGCGCTGATTGTCAGCCTTATTTGAATAAGTGACTTTTCATTTGGTCTATATAGTCAGACAATCGCTTTAAATACCGAAATCTAGTACTTATTTTCGTCGATAATATAATATATTATAGTCATTGTAATTTAAAACCTACTGAAAAAAAAACCAGACAAACCCAAGACAAAACTGCTCTGTCTTCCACAGACAAAAGAGTTTTGCCTCTAGTGTGCCCACCGTCTTAAGGCACTAAACCTCCTTACTTTAATAATAGCCCACTTTAAGTTGAGCCTACACAAACAAAGCCTAAGTAAATTTCATATCTGCACCTTATTTTGTTGTTCTAGGATTTACGGCTCATGTGATGTGTATTACTAGTTTCTGTTTGCGACTTTGTCTGCGTGAAATTTCTTGTTCCTGCAAAGCACCCCGTCGCATCGCATCGCCGCTCGCGCACTTACTTCGTTTTCGCTTAGCATTTTTCTTTTTATTTTTGCACGGCTCCCTAGCGTCCTTGTGTAGTCTAAATAGTCTAAAGCCTTCCTCAAGAATTGGGCTATCAAATGCAAAAATATTTTTTCAAATCCGACACGTACCTAGTTCCAGAGAGCAGCGCGTTTAAACAAAAAAAACAGTTTTATTATTAGTAGTATACAGGCTGTAAGGGTAAACACTCTTGTCATTCAATCCATGGGTAGTTGACTTAAATATAAATGACCGAACACAACAAAAAAAAACGTAATTTTCATTAAAATATTTTAAAAAGTTTCTATCCGGCACCGTGCTCTCTAGCGAAACAGCTGACTGACTGTGGGAGAGGTCGCGGTCGCGGCCGGTCAGGTCACATCCCGCACTTCCCGCCCGTGATGAGACGCAAGTTCGTTGCCCTAGTGCATAGGGCAACGAACTTGCGTCTCTTGTGGTAAAATGTAGATTTAAAAAAAAGAAAAAAAAAGTTGTAATTTTCCATTGATTTTACGTTCTATAAATGAAACCAAACCACTGGTTGCAAGGATAACGGTGTTCACCCTAACACCCTGTATTATCATAGAGTGGTATAGATTAAGTTTATTTATACCCTCAACATGTCCCCGGCCATAAGTTACTTAGTTGCTGTATACAACATTACGCTTATAAAATCTACGATGAGGCAAACAGCGTTACAAAGTAAACACCAACATAAGTGCTAGTGGCTGCTTCTAGCGTGGTTCGTAACACAGAACAGGGGGCTTAAGAACGGCCACTTTGGCAGAATCCTAATAGGAAAATATTATGAATCATCGTAAAATGTCAGAAACTGACAATTCATATTACGAACTAATTCATCTGTTTGGCAGTTTTCTATGGAGATTCGTAAAATGGTCCACAAATTATGAATTGGTTTTGTGTCAAATTAGAGGAATTGCTAATGACAGCTGGAAACCCCTGATATTATTGTGTTGTTGAATTGTGATAACAGACTGTTTGCATTTCAAAAAGCTCTGTGGCGGTTGGATGATGTTTTAATTATGTAAGTTATTCTATTTTTCAGCTGTTTGACCATCGACCATATATCCAATTTATCTATAATATAACTTACCTGGAACTGCTGGACACTCCTGGAACTGCTTGACTGCTTGACTGTGGGTGTAACTATAGGCCTGGGTGAGTGCCTTAACCGTAGGGGATTTACAGGCGTATTGTTATGTTACGTTGAGTTAAGATCAAGGTAAGTTTTTTTAATTTTTTAGTTACTGCCCCACTGCTGGGTAATGACCTCTCTACTCGCATTCCACCTCTCTCTGTCCAGGGCTGTCAAGGACGAAGACCAGTTTTATTAGAGCTTGAATAATATATCTCCTTTTTAGCGATCTTCTGTTCCACCTTATTACTACAAAACCGTGTTTATTTATTTATTTAGTCTAAAAACCTTTAAAACATTACATTTCTGTATGGAGTTTGACATTAAACTGACTTTAAACACGCCTTTAACAAGTGTCTAAGTTTTTGTGGTAAGGCCCTAGATATCTAGCTGTTCCCTTCTTAGTATAGTGTCATATTGTATAGGTACAGTCACGAACTTTAATTGATGAGCCACCTGGCACTGTTCGTATTTTAGCCGTGTAATGCAAATCGGGTTTATTCGGTTCCCTACGCTTTCGGACATGCAAAGTCATATGTCTTCATATTAGAAGAAGAAAATTATATTTCTTATCTTTACCGGTTGGCTAACCTGAGAGCCAGAACTACAAACTTAACAGCAGAGTGACTACCCAAAGTCAACCAATTGCAGGTCTAGCAACAGTAACCTAGCAACGATAAACAATCGTTGCTAGGTTACTGTTGCGGTAGTAAGTTGCGACAGTATTTCTCCGTACGCTAAGTATGGAGAAATAATAATAGTCATTTCGACAAGTTCGAAAGTAACGTCTCTGACATCGATATTTCAACTGTCACTATCTTCAGTTATGTTTTCAGAATTATTGGGTTAATGAGCTATGATTCAAAAGAGGTTGGTATCAAATAGATTGTTTCTATTTTTATCATTGTGAACTTATTAGTCAACCTCTATTAATAATACTATTTCCGATTAAAAGTAATTTATTTGTCATCTTGTTTACGAGCGTGCGTTTTGAGTTCGTGTTTAATCGTGTAATCTCGTGAATGTATGAAACTGCAAAATTGAAAAGTTTGAAGGTGGCTCATCAATTAAAGTCCGTGACTGTACCTACGTACCCACTGCAAGTTTAACACCACATAAATGTCGTAAGTCATATAAATCGATTTCAAAGCCCTTTTAATTAGCAATATTTCAAAATAACGTGACGGATTAAGCTATTATTTGGCCGTCTAGAAGTCAAAGTAACTATATAATTTTGTGTGCCACTTAAATTAAACTCAAAGTTTTTGATAGGATTTTAATATCTCAATACGACGCGTGACGGCTGCTTTTACAAGCAGTTTGGAAGTTCTATTAAGTAACAATATAGTTTTATAAACGGATTAATAGGTCTGTAATAATAAAACTTGCCAATTTCAAGAGATAATTTTGACTTGAATCCATTGTAAAAGTGTTTTTCTTCTTAAACTGAAACAAATTGAAAAGTTTTAAATGAAAAAGTTTTACCACATTTTTATACGAAGGCTTTATTTCTCTTCATTTTATGTAACGTCATCCACTGCCTTTTGTATATCTTTTTATGTATATTCTTCTGTACGAATGTACATCACTGAACTCCTCCTAAACGGCTGGAACGATTTTGATGTTTTTTTTTGTGTATTTGTGTGGCCCTGGATGGCTTTGATTCATTTTTATATTATTACATTATTGGATCCGGTAGGTTGCGTTTTTCGGGCAGGACAACATCTATCAGGCCCGCTAGTATATTCTAATCCTAACTAATATTATAAATGCGAAAGTGAGCTTGTTTATTTGTTTTTTTGTTACGCTTTCACGCTAAAACTGCTGAACGGATTTGGATGAAATTTGCTACATGGGTAGACCTAGAAAAAGACATAGGTGAAACCGCGTTGCACAGCTACTGATAAAATAAAATTGATATTGGCAAAAAACAACCTTTTTCAAACTTTCATTAATGGTTTAAATTCGACGCACACTGGCCATGTATCTTAACGACTGGCTTTATCACAAAAATGTCATTAGTTAATTGCAAGTACGAAAGAATTGAATACTCAGTCGTAAATATTCATTGCACTGCGCTGGTGGTCTCCTATACCTACATATCTATAAATAAATGTACGAGTAGATAGGTGCAATGTAATACAAGCTCTATCAATGCTTGCACTGTTTTGCACTTCAATCTACATAACTATCATGACAGGCGTAACTCCTAAGTAGGTGCTGGATATATTTACGTGTTCTTGTTTGCCGCTATTGAAAGGCACAACGACAATTAAATTAGCAATACCAAAATTAATTTTATCTACACTCATAGTTCATATTTTTTAATCAAAACAGTGACTTAATGACAGACTTTATCCACTTGAAATTAACTTTTTACTAAACCACACTTTGACTAGAAAAATAATGCATTAAAAATAACTTTTTTTTCTGTTAAAGTATAGTTTTAAATTATTTTAATTTTATCAGTTGTGCAATGTTAGATTTGGGTGCCTTAATTACAATACCTACTAAATAATGTGTTTGATTAAACACTCGGGTGATTATGAAATCACATCCGTGTTTTAATAACCCCATTACGTAACAGTTTCATAAACTACTCCCTACCACACCAACCTAACTACCTACTACAATAAAACAATCCTATAATAAAACAGTAACCAAGTCATAGCTCTCGAGTTCAAACCCAAGACACGCACCTCTGACTTTTAGGATTTATGTGCATATTGTATAATTATCACTTGCTTTAAAAACGGTGAAGGAAAACATCGTGAGGAAACAGGCATGCCAGAGAGATGTTTCGTCAGAGGCCCTTGGTCGGCTTTAAAACTCTGACACCTGGTTAATCACTAACCACACGAAAATAAAAGACAGTAAGCAGGTACTAAAACGTCAAAATAGGCAGAGAGCAGGAGACGTCTTGTTACTGTCCAGAATTCCAGATAGATATCAACTACAGTAATCAATGCAACAAAAAAAAATCACCGACAGATAAAACACGTTTCGCACACCCACATTAATTAATAAAGGGGCTTGTTCACTTGTCAATCGGCATCAGTGTGGAGCTGGGAAGCAGAAAACTCAATTTGCACGCGTCGGGAACCACGGCTCGGTACTGTATCGCTAAATGTCACAAACACTTGCAGAGCACGCTTCGAAGCAGGCATGATCTTTTGACAGTTGACACGCAGCAAGATGTTGGTCTGATAACGTATAAGTAGATACGGCTTTAATTATTTTTGTATGGCTTGCATTTCGTATAAACGAGAACATTTTATTTTGTCTTTATAACGTACTAAGAAGATGTATTACGAACCTTAAATTTTTCAGTGTGACTGCCTGTGAAAGTACGAGATTTATGTATTTCATGTGTCATAAAGAGATGAGAACAGTGCGCTAAAATCATACTTTTATTAACTTGTTTAATAACCATTCAAAATAACGATGCAAATTAAATAATGATGTCGTTAATAAGTAAATAAAATTAAAACCCACATCAAAATTTTGCGTTAATGAGAATGCAATTGACGATCGAATTATAAATAAGGGAACACTTTCACCGCAGTTGACCTGCGATAGTAAGTGTATTTTATACGTATCAATATAATTCAGCCATAATAATCTATATCAATAAAAATTGTACGCCACCAAAGCTGACGATAACCAGAACGCGTGGACGTGGACCCAATATAATAATATGTCCCTATAAATAGTGGATGTCCCCACACATGGCAATAATATGAATAATCGCATAAGCCGGCCCCTCACAATCCATTAGCCGCGTAAGGAAATTGTCCGTCCCCGCCAAATATCAGATTTCACGTTGATCTGTCTAACGCTGATCCGTTCTGACCGGCGACAATTGAATTAATGTCGTCTGGTCTCAACGCGATTTTTGTCATATTTTTGCCTCATTCTGTTTCACCCACCCCACTGTGGAGACAAATTATAGCCAGATAAACGCTTAATTGGTTTGGCGTTGCGGTAGCGTGACATTTTCGGTGCATTGCCTTTGTCATCGGTTTAAAATTTGGGTTGAACCATTTTTGCGAATTAAATAACGAATAAATAAAAATGGCAACGAGTTAACGTTCTCGTACGGTAAATATGAATTGCAAACAGGAAGAATTAAATGACATGTTTGTTTGAAGCAGTGAATCGGGGAAAGTCAAGAGGTTGTGACTGGAAAAGTCACGTTGTTGTTCCACAATGAATATTAACAGAGGAATAACGCGGCGCGTCGCAATAGTCCTCGGGAAGATAAATTTATCCTCGCGTCGGGAAATGGACCATTTTTCACGGCACCTAACGCTAGGTGTCACATGCTCGGTGCGAAGACGCCGTTACTTACGTACTACGTGAGAAGAATTCAACACGTCCCTGTATTAACCCCGGCGTGTATTCTTTTAGTGGGCTGTTGTTTGCACTTTCATTACATTAGCGCTATATCGAATCAACGCGCATTTCGGTACAGGTGTAAATGGGTTAGTGGGAGAAATGAGGACGCTTTGTCAACCTGTTGGTGTTTAGGTAAAGTGTTAGGAAAATACTCGGAGATTTGGAGAAGTGGTAAATAGTACTCAATTGTGTTTACTTTACTGGAGTGAGATTAAAATGTTTCAGTTGAAAATAAACCTACCAATGGATAGAAAATCTGATTTTTTATTAAAATACATGTTGCTAAAACGCACTATTTTCCTTTTAAATTATTTTAATTGCTTTACGTGTTACTCCACAAAATATTTAATATCAGAAAACTTAACACACAAAAAATATTGAGCACCACAAACCTTCAAAACTCCCTCTCATAGAGCGGAGGCCTGTGTCCCAGCAGTGGGAACATTATAGGCCGATAATGATGAACCTTCAAAATAAAAATTTCCACTCTACATTTTTCGACAACTTGCCATAAAGAATAACACAACACATAATTGCACTAAAACCCACATCATCTCTGCACCTGCACAGCAGAGCACACATCCAATATTTCCCACTTGTGTTATAACAGTACAGGACAAAGGTAACAAAACGCGTGGTACCGCCAGATACCGCTAAACTGTTGTTTCAGGTACCTCTTGAAATAATATTATGTATTATACCGCAATGACACATGAGCCGTGTATTCGTTCCGCGACGGATTTTACGGCTGTTAAGCGTTCGAATTATAGACCTGTTGTGGACGATGATATCATTTATTATTGCAGGTTACAGATAATAAATTTTTGTTTGAAGTAGAATATGTTCGTTCGGTTCTACTTTTGAATAGAGAAACAGCAGTTTTTATCATAAAACATTCATAATGAGTTGTCTTCTAGATTTGGAGTAAAAAAAGAGTTTTAAAAGTTCGCTTTTGGCGATAAGACCGCCCATTGTCAGTATGTAAAATTTCTACATATAAATTATATCTTCAACTAGCTGTGCCCCACGGTTTCACCCGCGTAAGTCTCGATCCCGTGGGAATATCGAGTTAAAAAAGTATCCTATGTCCTTTTTTCCTTTCAGGTCATAGTCTACCCATGTGCCAAATTTCATCCAAATGCGTTTAGCCGTTTTAGCGTGAAAGCGTAACAAACAAGAAAACTCACTTTCGCACTTATTAGTTACGATTCATTCTTAGGGTGTACATAATAAAGAGTAATTATATTTTACCACGGTGCGCTGTGGAAACAGATGTGACTTTGATAGTCAGTTTTTACGGATTAGTCTGCCAGGCTATGTACGAATTATTTTATGGTGATTTATCTTCTCGTCTGCCGTTTGGTATGAGGGACTAAACGATTTTACTATCTAAAAGATTTTACTTCCTGATTAGTGTTATTTACAGGGGAAACCTTACTTATTTTACCTACCTACATCGATTTTAATAAATGTTAATAAATCATTTGCGTTTTTAATCAAACTGCCAGTCTTTTGGGCACTTTTCCTGTTTACGCGATGTGGACATTTTTTTTGATGCCCTATGATTCTTTCTCCTCCTTTTTTATATACATGTACCTAGGTATTTTATTATTATTATTTTTAGTTTATGTTATCTTTTAAAAAAATTAAAAATTATCATTTCTTTGCATAGTAACTGCTGTCACCATTTTCAAAAATTTTAAATTGATTTATCAGTGCTCGATATGAGTTTTCATATCGAGCAACGAAAAATAGGACACAAGTTTCAAGAAACAATAACCTAATATCACAATTGGTACGAAACGTATCTAGCTAAGTATAAAGATATAGGAAATACCTCTAGAAAATTCGCCGAAGCTCCTTGCGGTGCACCGTCGATTTGACTATTCCTTCAACGTGAAGGAATTTAATTTATCCGAAACGTTCCCTGCAAACGTCTGTAAAGTTTTATCTCACGACAAACTGATAACACCGTGAGCTAACGTGATTCGTTCTTGAACAAAATTTATGTGTTAAAAATGGCTGTACTTAGGTAGGTACTGTTTCTGTTTTTTTACAACTTGACTAAACATCGAGATTTCTTAGTTAAATGTAACTTTAATATTAACTAATAAGTGAAGCTAGCCTCGAAGCAAGCGGAATTTTTAAATCGCGTTTCTTAAACCGTGCTTGCTTACTCTTTTCGTGCACATTATGAATTTATCATTTCCACAGAAACTTTCTAGCTTTTTCATAGCAAAAATATTTTATTTATCTATCTTTATCTTTATATAATTAAACAATAAATTCGCTTTTCGTGTTTGTCCATGTGACCACGGTGTTCTTCTAAACTACGCAACGGATTATGATGCGTCTTTCACCATAATTTAGAAAAAATCCGGAATTTTTATGTGTATATGAATGAATGAATGAATGAATATAATGAATGAAATTCCGGAATGTTTATGTGTATAATACATTAATTTTGAACCTACAATAATGAAGAAATGTCAAGTCGTACGAACCGTGCAATAATAGACAGTTAGTGTCAGTTGACACCATTCACACAACATTTTAAGCAGTTCTCAACGCTCTATTGCAAGAGACAACCACGTAAAACTCGTTTAATTCCAATAGAAACAAGCACCAGAAATAAGTGTAACCCCAACCTGAATTATGCTCAGATAAATGTCGCAATAACAATTACATAACACCATCAGTGTCGCAACAAATCACGCTTCCACGTAGTAGGGTTTCAACAAACAAGTCTGCAAACAAGTAAGCTTTGTGTGGTGTTTGCACTGTGCAAGTAAAGTGCTTGTAAGCTGTAAAATATAAGAAGCTCTCATAAATCAAAGAAGTACGTTTCAAACATCAAAATTAAAAATCATTTATTCTTAGGCTCAAATTCAGATAGTATCAAAAATACCCATCCTTTGCCACCCTAGTGTTTTAACTGAGAAGAAGAACTGGCATAACAAACTCCCCAGCAACACATCTGCCTGTTAAGTTAATAGAGCTTGATTTATTTAATTTACTTATTACTTACAATACATAACAAAGACAAATCCTAACTATAATATTATAAATGTGAAAGTGAGTTTGTTTGTTTGTTACGCTTTCACGCTAAACGGATTTGCATGAAAGGACCATGGGGGATTTTGTATGGACTCCGTCCCCACCCTCCAACAGTCATAGGATACGTGTCAATATGTTTTTAGGGATCCCGAGAAAGACTTACTGTCTTGCTCCATTGCAAAATCAATGGGGTTTTTTTGTAATAACAAAAAACTTTTCTGTTAGCTTACCTAACCTAAGCTATAATTGCCTATCCTTGCCAAACATAACCTAACCTCACCTAACCTAACAGTGATAATTTGATCTTGGATTTTGAAGGTCAAATGGAACTCCTCAATGATGAACAGCATTTGTGTATTCTTGTGATTGGATAATTGTAAAAAAACTTAAAATAAAAACGGCTAACCTTACCTATTTTTTTTTAAATCCACATGGATGACCTCTGCCCTGGGGCGGGCGGAGGGGTCTGTCAGACTCTTACTGACTAAAAACCACCCGTGTTCCAGCTCACACCTTCGCCGGGGGTCACGGGAACGTAGAAATCTTCCACAACCCCAGACTGGCCCGCCATTGCGGGACTCCTCGGGTCAGGGGCCCCCCCGTGACCCGAGGAGTGAGGTGTTTGACTCCCCCCGTGACGTCTAAGAGGGGCGCGCGTGGAACACTACGCACCGCCACCTCGGGTCTTGATGTGTCGGGGGCGACAGACGTCCCCGAGTCCGTCGTCCCTGGACCCATTTAGGGGGGCTGGAAGAGGGCGTTTACCGCCCTCCGCCGACGCCCAGTGGGCCTGCTGCGGGCTGGGTGAGTGGAAGAGATCTCCCTCTCCCTTTCCGCAGCCACCTTCTGCGAAACGACTGTCTCACGGAAGGAAACCACCGCGTCCCAGGACTCCTCGCTGCCGACCATCGACTCGACTACGGCCGGCAGCGACAAGTCACTGCCTTCTTCTGAGATGAGGGCACGGCGCGGCCCCTCCTAAGCGGGACACTCTGCCAGCGTAGGCCGCGCCGTGTCCTCCTGGCATTCAACGTAGTGGTGACACCGGGCGTCCGGCTCCCTGTTTATGCGACACAGGTACTTCCCGAAGCAACCATGCCCCGAGAGCACCTGCGTCACCCGAAACGACAGGGAGCCGTGCCTCCTCCCGAGCCAGCGCTCGAGCACCGGACCGCCTCGATGATGTCGAGGCCGGCGGTAGGGCGTGAAAGCCTGTCCCGCCATTCCGCCATCAAGACCTCGCGAAGCTGAGACCGATTCAGCTCTATTGTGTCGCTGCATCGGTTGCTCACCCCGCACTCTCGCTTCCTCGCGCCGCCGATACGATGACGCGAGTACTTTCGCCTCGAGGATCCGGCCAGTGCACAAGCCGCCTCGTAGGAGATCGTGCGATTCCGCCTGATGACTCTGACGGCTATCGCTCTCTGCGGCTTGCGCAGGACTGCGATACTACCGGCCGTCAGGTCAGCCGCCCAGATCGGGGCCCCGTAAAGGGCCATCGATCGCACGATTCCCACTTAGAGCCGCGTTGACAGCGCACAGAAGCTAACCTAACCTAACCTAAACTTTTCGGTTAGCTAACCTAACCTAACCTAAACTTTTCGGTTAGCTAACCTAACCTAAGCTATAATTACCTATCCTTACCAAACATAACCTAACCGAACCTAACTTTAAAAAAAGGTATCAGAGAAAAAAAAAATGGTCCCTGATAAAAAGAAAGGTTGTCATGAATGAGAACCATATTTAGTTCGCTATATTCTATGCCTCTTAAGTGCAAACTAAGAAAATATATAAATGTAAAATAATGCTAATATTGAATAAAAAAAGTAATATTCCAGGAAAACCCCACATTTTTGAAAAATGTCGCCATAGTAAAAAAGTATCGAACCCACCAGACGCTTCGAATGACACTAGTCTCAAGCGTGTTGGTGGGTGGGGACGTTTCTTCCCATGGTCCTTTGGCACATGGATAGACCTTGACCTGTAAACTAATTTGCACCCTAGATCGCAGACGAAGTCGCGGGCAACAGCTGGTATCCTATCTAATATTATAAATGCGAAAGTGAGTTTGTTTGTTTGTTACGCTTTCACGCTAAAACGGCTGAACGGATTTGGATGAAATTTGGCACATGGGGAGACCATGACCTACATTAGGACATAGCAAACACCACTAAAGCCATTATAAAATACGTTAAAAAAACTGCTGTAAAAATGTGCTACAAAACTGTACGGGACAGCTGTTTTTTTTCGCGATTTCAAGATCGTTCCCATAGTAAAATTTATATTATTAAATCTTTATTTTATTTATTGTGTATTCAGTTTGATGGTCTAAAGCACGTTTTAAAGTTTGTAAAGTTATTTGTTAACACATTTCGTAATTAATACTAGTCCTTAAAATAATTTTGCCTTGTTTCACTGTAATGTAATTTCAAAGTACGTAATCCACCTCGGATTAGCTACAATAATAACAACATTACCGCCAACTTATCTAAACCGGTCTTGTCACGTCACGGTGTCACGGCAAATCGCATTTACACAATGTTAATTCTCATTCCGACAGGTTTGCAAACAAGGAAGCCTCAAGCCTATACTTACTGCTTCATTTCAGCGCACTGATAAGAACTTGGCGTTTGTAAAGTTGAGACCGCATGACATTTGTCACGCTCTTTCGCGGGGGTTTGAAATTACGGTATCTTGAACTGACGTGATCTGATGTTCTGACTTTGGGAGAAGTTAAATAATTGGATATTGATCTGCTAATGATTTATCGGCTTTGTTTGCTGAATTTCTGTTCTAAAACTATTTGTGTTTGTCTAGATATCACTTTGTCAATTTAAGTTATGTGTAATCAAACCAGCACTTCATGAGGCCATACATAAACTAAATCTTGTTTCGAAGGAAAGATGGGCTCTTCTTAGAATAACAAAGTTGGATTAACGCAACCCTAAACCCTTAGCTTTTGTTACGTGTTTTATCTTTTTATGTTATACAACAAAAGCCTAAAAGACTGAAGAACGTGTGAAAATATCGTCATTTTTAGAGTTTTCGGAGCCACAAAATTGTATGCGTGTTTTTCTTTAATCATAGCATATTCACTAACGCGGCGAAGCTCCGCAGCTGCGGCGCGCCGATAACACGCCGCGTGACACCTGCCGTCATTTGTCACGTCACACTCCTTGTTATTCCTTCTCTCCTAATTGATCCCAAAACCAAAGTTTCCCAATTTAACCCGTCTCTCTCTTTTAACACGCTTCAGACTATAGGCGTCTACTAGTCCACGGGGTTTAATCATAGCGTATTCACAATCACGGCGTCTCGCGGCTGCGGCGTGCCGATAACACGGGCGTGACACCTGCACGTCATTTGTCACGTCAAATTCCCTATTGTTCTTTCGCTACGCTATTGAACTTGTTTGCTTCTGTCCCGTTGACAGTCGACTCCTTCCCTCTGTTTTCACGCTAAATTGGTTTGCGATTTCGTGAAGGGTATGCAAAGGGCCTGAACGGTGCACTTTTCAATGCTTCAAGATTAATGTTCTGAGTAATCTATTGTGCGACGTTGAAAGCTGCTTCAAGTGTAATTATAGTACAGCCGATGAATCCAATTCAGTGTAACAATAGAAGAGATTGTTGAAGGGGTTAATAATCGCACGTCTATTATATCGGCTAAGGATTTATTTCTTTTATTCCTTTTCAATGAAACCTCTCTTTTATTTAAATATTGTTGGGAGGTTTTACTGCAGAATAAAAGTAATAAGTCTAGGACTAATACCTCATCGATACTGCACAGTTGACTGCCTGTCAGTAGGTCCCTAATTAAAAAAAAAAACATAGGTAAGAGTTTTTAAATAGTAAGTACCTACAAATTATCTTAACTTAATATCCTAGCTAATGTTTATGTGTTTATTTGTTTGTTTGTTACACTTTCACACTAAAACGGCTGAATGGATTTAGATGAAATTTGGCACATGGACCTGCAATAGGACATATTTTTTACCAGATATTTCCACGGAATCGAGACTTACGCCTGTGAAACCGCAGGGCGCAGCTAGTTTACTTTACAAAATAAAATAACCCTAATCCAGAACTTTCTTTGAACCCGTAAACTTCAGAAAGCTCGAAAGAAAAAATAAGTAAATACAAAACTCCCAAAATAAAATCCATCAGACACATCGCGTTGATTCTCACTCTTCCAAACAAAAGAAAGTCAACACGATCACGTTACCAAGTTATTGTGATTGTGCGATAACAAATGAATTGCTATATACAGAATTGACTGGGATGCTACTGACGTACCCCTCGTCACGCCACTATACGCCGTCCGTCCGTCTGTCCCCGACGGACGATATGTTATGCCCGCCTGAACTCTGACAGTACTCTCCGCTTAAATTGATTGAAGGTTGCATGGAATGGTCACGTGTTTTGTTTTTGATATCGATGTCTCGATTTATGAAATAACTTTTCGTATTTGTACAAATAATATATCCCTTCAACTGGTGTTGCTTAATTCTGATATAAAATCGATTTTATTATCAATAGGGTTTTATGTTCGTATTCAAGTTTTAATAAATAATAACGTTTTTTAAATTTTAAACAAAAAATCTTTTCATAAAATCAACCGTAGGCTGTGAAAGGGTTCGGTTAGGGTTTCAATTATTAGTAAAACTCAAAAAAAAAACAACAACATGACTTTGTAGTATTTATGCCGTTTAAATATCAATAAATATTACTTTCAATTAAATACAGCTCAGAACATTAGAATTTAGTACCCATTCATTATTCAATCCTTTACAAATTTATATTTTACTACAAATTTTTCATCGAAAAATAAACAAAAACATTCCAAAAGTATGATAGCCATAATTAATTTGTTTTCCCAAATGCGCTCAAAACAATAAACAAGCGAACAATGCGTTTGGCAGTTCCAATACTCCGAATATATTATCTTTGACTCTCAATTGGAAGACATTAGGTTGGGTACGACACATATTCTCAAAACTTTACCCCGGAAGTTCGCCGAGAACTAGGCTATCGACAGAGCACCCGATCCAACTATCTACAAAGGAACGCCTAGAACTTCTCTAATGAGATGAATAATTAAACAGGCCGGTATATAGGAGCTAAATTAACGTATGTGAATACTGTTATATTCTTTTACTGGGACATTTTCTTTGTCCGAGCTGGCTGTTGGACCGACTTGATTAAAAGATATTGTAGTGTGTTCATTAGCAAGTGTGCAATCGGTTTCTTTACCAGTTTTGTGGCTTATTTCTAGTTTTACAGAGACCGCATGTGGAACGTCTTCCAACTTGATTATTCCTTTTTTTGCTTGTAAACTAACTTTATTAATTATTTTTTCGAGTTTGATTCACAATCTTGCCACTTGGTGAGCTCATTATTTAGAGTTCCGTTCGAATTCATAACTAGACATACATTACATTAAAACTACTTAGCTGCAATTAAAACTTAGGTATAGTAGGCCGGACGTCTGTAGTAAAGGAACCAGTATTAGCTAGCCCATTATTCGATTGAAACTCCGTACTTTTCAAAACCACCTCAAGGTCAAAGTCACTGACGTGTGGTTGACTGTACGTGAGCAAAACTGTAAACATGAATAATAGAGCATTTTAAAGAAATGTTAACCTGTTTTATTAATTCCTAGCCATTCAACATTTATTATATAGATAATATAATAATTATATAATTATATCAGGCTGTAAGCACAACATCCCTATCCCAGTTTCCAACCACACCAAAAAAAATATAATTCGATGAAATCTAAACAGAAAAGCGGTCAGTGTAACGAGGGCTTATGAAGAAAAATCACAAGAGTTTTGTACATAAAAATGTTTACCATTCATTTTCCTGAGCATCAGTGGTTAATTACCACGGTTGTTTTTGCCACAAACACAGGTAATTCCAGTTTTTATTCGTACACTGTTAAATTGTTCCGCGGTAACGTTATTATGCGATCACAAAACGGCTTTGGAGTGTTTTAAACTTGACAAAACGTTCAAATTATCTCTAGTATGTATATACGGTTGAGACGCAAATCCATAATATCCATATACTAATATCACAAATGTGAAAGTACCTCATCTGTCTGTGTCTGTCCGTCTATGCTCTGTCTGTCTTGCGGGAACTGAACAGTTAGTACGACAGTAAAGTAATTTACGTGCCTATATCTAACTAATGACGTTCCCAGTCTATAAACACTAAAGTAATTAATTGAATTTCAATTAAATACTTCATTTCTAAATAGTGACAAATTCTTAGTATCATAAAGTAATAGAATTTGCACACACAGGACACTCTCTACTTCTCAATGGATTTCAAATCCTCTAAGTTCTATTTTCTAAACTCCCAACTGTCTATTTCCTTTAAACATGAAATTTTATATTCAGATATCAAATTTTCCGTTGTTCCTACCAAGAATAACAGAAAATAGAATTTCGACAATACCCAAGGCAACTCCCAATATGTTTGACTGTTCAGAAATAAGTAGCTATATACGATCTGACCTATCTATATTTGAACAGCTTCCTTATACAAATCTGCTGAACATGGTATGTATTCTCACACTGCTACTAACAGTATTTGCATGCGAATGAAAATCCAATATAGTTAACCTACTTATTAGGAACATGCTCAAGAAACCGAGACAAAGACAGCTTTATGCAGATATGTCTCTGTATCAAGATTTTCTCTCGTACAATTAGATATCGAAAAAGTACAAAAATAAGGCTCAATATCGTTTGAATAGATAACTGTTTCAATTGAGCCTGCAGTTCAAAATATTTCCTTTAAATTATTCACAGTTTTCCTTTCATACTCAAAGAGGTTTATTTGATTTTGTTCTGTAGGTATCCCATATCCTCATATCCAGGAAATGAAACGTACATTACGTTATTTGAAAAAACTCTGCGATATTATCTGAGAGCATATTCACCACTTTACGTATCGTAAGCACGTCACTAAAATATTCATGAGTAGTGCAAGCGGAGGGTCCAAGAATTTCACCTTTGTGTGTGAGACACCTTTTTAGGGGTGGGACATCTAATGCATTCACTTTTTTTCCATTGCCGCAAATAAACATCACAGAGATTTCAAATTCGTATAGTAATTCAATTTTTCTCTTTTCATCTTTTCTTTTTTGAGAGAATAATTTCTAAATTTTTGAGAGGTCAAAGAAATTCCATGTTTTCTTTAGAAGGTTCTTTTAACATCTTTGTTACACATTTTTTCACTATTTCACAGACAAACGAACATTTTTATGGAAAAATATGACGAGGATAAAACTGAGAAATATGACAGCTGAGAATAATGAAATGATTCGAAATTTGAATGCCTATTGTTATTATCTGAGTAACATTTAATTTGTCACACTGACAAAAGCTGGGGAAATTAACATCTGGGTTCTTTAAAATTTTTCATAACAATATAATTTTACTTAGGTTTTTAAATTAGGAATAAAAGACAGATCGTTAGGTTAACCATTTTTTTACAAAAAATTTCATCACCACATATTTTAGTTTTGAATCAGCAATTATTTTATTGAAAAAATCCACTTGTTTTTATTCCAAATTGAAGTAGAACATTGAAAAATGTAACCTGTTAATAAGACTGGAAAAAAAACACGTAGATACACTTACATACAAACCTGTGTGGAGTACAGCTACAAGACTACGTAAGGAGATAATTCATGCGGCAAGGAATAATCCACCACAAAATTTAGTATGCAATCGACGTCTTATAGGAACCTGTATCTACATTATTTGTGGCGAGGTGTTCATACCTCCGCTATGCTCCTTCATTTTAATCCCAGGACAGACTCAGGTGTTGGATTACTGCATCTCTAGCCAATATCGGGAATAAGGGAGTGGGATCGCAGATGCACCGTACAAACACTATGTCGGGATTTTAATAAAGGTAAAAAACTGAAGCACATAAATACTGGAGTTTTTAAATTGAAATGACTGGTAGTTTAAAAAATATATGGGTTTCAATATTTTATCTTGCTTGAAACTTTTACCTTTGGTTATATACGGAACTGGCTGTTACTCGCGACTTTGTCTGCGATCCAGGATGAAATGTAGCTTATGCCCTTCTTCAGGTTATGGTCTACCCATGTGCCAAATGTCATCCAAATCCGTTTAGCCGTTTTAGCGTGAAAGCGCAACAAACACTTGGTTGACTGGTAGAGAATGCTTCAGGCATTAAGTCCGCCTTTGTACCTTTTTTTTGTGCGGAAAGTTTAAATAAATAAATAAACACTTTCGCATTTTATAATATTAGTTAGGATTAGGATGTTAGGAATAAAATAAGTTTTTGAAAGTGGTCATTAATTTTAAATATGTCTGTAAATGTTCTTTCATCATCTTTCCATACTTACTTTGCCTTCATGATTAGCGAAAGCAATAGTTGGACAAGAACCCAATAGAACTTTTGTACACAAAAACCCATATTTACATTTTTTTTCAATCCACTACCTTAAGCCATTGGCTGAAGAGTTGCTATGCCAGTCAATAATCCTGACAGATTCCTTTGAGTGACATCTAGCTACCCCTCGACAGTTGATTCTATCTAGCGCTACATCGCTTTTAGTGTTTGTCTGTATGTCCACTTTGTTCTTCTAAACCACGCAACAGATTTTGATGAGGTTTTCACCATCGTTTAGAGAATTTATTCCGGAAGGTTTATGTGTTTAATACGTTAATATTAAAGTTATATATAACTAAGACTGTTGATGTTTTGTCAAGTCGTAAAAACCGCGCGAAGAAGGAACGGGTCGCTAGTGTAGTATAAAACTAAGTCACTATGTCGTGTCTGCCTATGTGACCGCTTTGTGCTTCTAAACTACACAATGGATTTTAATGCGGTTTTCACGATCATTTAGAGAATTTATTGCGGAAGGTTACTGTTAGTAATGTCATACATTAGTATTATATTATATGTAGGGGTCGGTGTAATTTAAAAGCAAACAAACTTATTTAACTTCTTATATTTTTTAAATCGTCTATGTTATTCGCGCACACACGTTCGTCTGTTATAACCGTCGTACATCTTTCCCTCGCTCGCAGTGTTTTCATACCCATCTTCTAACATCCCTCATGTTGCCACTAGTTATAATCATTCCCACAAACACATTAGTAATAATGTAGTGTATTAAATTTATATTACACTAAGAACTAGCACAGAGATCTTTATGTTTTGACATTGTCGCATTAGTAGATTGTACCCGTGCGCAGCAAGAACGGGTCACTAGTTTAGTAGGTATAGTTTAGATATATACAGGATATCAATTTTGGTGTTGGAAATTTTAGTAGCACAGAATCTATATATATGTTCTAGGCAAGGCTTTCTCGTTACAAGACATTACAAAAGTAAGTGCGTAAATCATTCTCAGCGTAGCGTAGGTTGAGATTTATGGCTAAATATTCCTGAACCTGTTTCAATATTGACGTCATTATTGCCACATAGATCCGTGAATACGTCGTTATGTAATATTGTATCTTCGGCTAGTAGTTGAACTTGAAAGTTATGGCCTTGTTTTGTATTGAAATGAATGCTTCATTAGAATAAGATCCTTTTTGATGTAGCTCGAAATTAAAATAATTATTGTAAAAAGATAGTTAAATCGAATATAAATAAAAGATCGAAATAAAAGTGGATATAAGTATGTGTTTGAATAAAACAAGGTATGTCTAGACAGAAACGATTTCATAGAAAAAACTAACTGTTTCATAACCTGAATTCTATAGGGCATTGTTAGTAGGTATTCTATATTCTATGAATCGGTCCGCGGACCCCTTATTGTCTCCCAGTACGAAACAGAATCGCAACACGAAACAATTGTATTTAAAACGGACGATAATTCAACCGGCCTGATTACATGAACAGCGTGAACTAAGTCCCGGCTTACCGCGGATTTGCAGGCACATCTGTGTCAGGCCCGATGCAGGTGATTAAAATCCCACTTGCCACACTTATTGTACGTTGGGAACTGGTAAACGTGACGTTACAAGTGTTCAGCTGTTTATTGTTACTTAGCAACCTTAATCCACGTTTTGAGGCGTCTTAGCGGATTTTGGATCTTGTTTCTGCTGAAATCTTGGGTTACCCTAGTTTCCCTAATGTGTTTTCCTAGCGTTAGGTGGAGAACTTTATTTTTTGTAAGTGTCGAAGAGTGTAGTCATTGAGAATATTATAAGTACTTTGTGTTAGAAAACGCTAGTAATTTTCTTAACTATGTAAAGCGAACACGTAACGTGTGGAGGATGTGATTGAAAATTCAAAGCGTTATAGATGAAGGTTACGTCAACAATGATTGAGCAAAATGTTTTCGGAAACAGCAGATTTAACAAAGCATTTTCAATGAAAATTTCTGTTCACAAAGTTTTATCCAGATTTTTCTATACCAACTGTCATCGAATGGAAATCACGCAATGGACTTTTCCTATCAATATTTCAAATAAAATGTTCCAATATTTGTTTTGAACTAGCCATTCTGGGTTCTTTTTTCAGCCCTGTTATTAGCAATTGTCGAAGACAAAAACTTTCATTGAATTTTGCCACTACACACATGGAAAATTTTTCATGTATTCACGTTCGGGTCGCAATTTAGTGCTATTCCAAATATTTTCGCAACTTGCACTACATTCTATGGGCAGATTTTAACCGCTTTTCAATACGGTATCGGTGCGAATTCGCTCACATTCATTTCGTCCGTGGCATTCGTCGGATTGCATTGCAACGGCAAATGGTTGCAAACAGATAATAAATTCGGGATTACCGCGGATTTCGGAGCGCCATCTGGCGGCCGCAGCCGTAGCCCCGTTGAAAAGTGATTGGGACGCTACACTGACATCGCTCGTGTAAATTATGTAATTCATGTGCCTATTCCAATCGTGCATTCAAAACGTTTCCTTTTTTTGTCATTTTTGGGATGAGCTTTAGATTGGGTAGCCCTCCATTTTATATTCTCGATTGTGATGATACAATTTTTAAATTGGGTGAAACGTTCTGTATCAGTGTAGATTGTTTTTCGCCAGTGGCTAGGTAACACTGCGTATTTGTGAAAAGCAGTGAAGCGCATAGGCGCTAACAGTTTTATTTAAAAATTTAGAGATACTTCTAACAAAACAATGTATGGCTTTTGTTTTTGTTAACTTTACTCAGCCCAATAACGAGAAATTTTAAGCAGATATTATGCCAGACTATTAGTGAGCTATTATTATTATCGACCATTATTACAAAAATGCCTAGTTTTAAAAACGATTTCCACAACTTTGTAAGAAATTCCTCTCATTCCATTTTCATGACAATATCCAACAAAGAATTTACTTAATGACAACTCACAAACTCATATTGTAGAAAGTGCAATCGTAAAAGTTCCTTTGTGGGGCTAAATGGGACGTTTTAAGTGAGTGCCGCTTTAAGAACTATTGTCTCTATGCAGAGTCGGTTCAGTTTGGATGGCAATAGGCTATCGAGCGAGCGATCCATTTGCTGGGAGCACGAGGTCGTTATACGTCGGTACTTTTGTTAATGCACGAGAATCGTGCTCGTTTGAAAATTATACTTGTATAAAGGTACAGTAGAGCAAAAATATTATGTACACTTACCGATTTTCTCGCTCGTTGCTCGTTGAGTATTGGTTTAATGATTAACACGAAATGTGCTAATATGATAAATACTTTCATAACACCTCATAATTTCGATGAACTTTTTAGGAGAAATTGTTGAATTTCAAAAAGTGTACCTATACATATTTTTACCTTTGACTGTATGTGTAGGTGGTACAGTTTTGTGAAGTATCATTGCATGTTTTCAAACAAAGTTTGTCAATTCGTGTTTTTTGTTACCGTGTTCTATTTGGTTGTAAATGTTGAAAACTACTGCGTTTACGAGTAGTTGAATTCGGGTTTCGAAAAATACTGTTGCGGAATACGTTTTTTATTAGTCCAATAAATCTTTTTTAGCGAAGGTTATAGTTTCGGTAGATATAACATAACCACAGTATAAATAAGTACAGTATTCTATCTTCATAGAAAACGGCGACACGCTTCGAAATCTCAGTGTAGCAGTTACTCACGGACGCGGCAGTCACCGCCGAGATATTATACTGCTACTTTTTATGCTGTGCCATAACATAATATCTCGCCTGTATTACTTGAAAGGGTAGGCAGAGGTGTACCCGCATATTTCTTCAGTTATATCTAAGTCCCATGTAATAAAAAAAATCTCACTTATAAAAAAAAGTAACAATAAGTCAGAATGCATAATGACTCCCTAAGAAAAACAAAAACATGCGATTATAAATTCCTACTGGCACGCAAATGTGAGGTCGCATAATTCAGTAGTGAATTCTAGCACCCAAGGTTTATCACGTCTGGTCGTCCCCTAGTGTCATCATGCCGTCCGCTGACGCGCATATCAAATAAAGTTGTTTTACTTACTTATCTGACTGTGAGGGTACATCGGAGGGTGCATTAATGACCTTGCTTCTTTCACCCGGTGCGAACACTCCGATGTACTTAGACAGATAGAATAGACAGTGTTTTTAGGGTTGTGGAATGGTAGAAATGAAACCCTCTCTGTGTTGCTACGGTTGTGTTAAATACTACAGTCACAGGTACACACGGCAACATATCGAGCTGACCCCTCATTGTACGGAAATCCTATAAAATGTGAGATCATCTTATACTGGAAATGTATAGCTTGGTATGTAGCCATGTGTACTCAACCTTTCATTGCGGCGGTTCATTGAAATTGTTTTAATTATATCCACGCAGGAAATAGTCTAAGACTAACTTTTAATCATAATAATTATATTAATGCAGTGAAGTTTAAAAAATACTGTTTAAAAAATATACGGATCCTTCAAAGTATTTCTCAAACACGCTTTACCAAGTTTCTTACCTTTTTGCACCCTTAACAAGGTTTGTACCTAATGTGTTTGTTATGAAAGAGAATTTTCTTTAGAGATGATATATTTCGCGTGAAATGTATGGATAACAGTAATCTTGTTTGGGTGCAAGAAACTGTTCTGATAAAATAAATAGCTTAGCTTTTTATGCTTGTATGAGCACTTCAAAATACATTTTGTTAACGTATTTACTTTTATGTTTCTCACGTCACCTCAAAATGCTCTATTATTCTTCGTAGAAGCGCTTATTATGATGCTTCCATTATTTCAAATGTAGCGAAAAACAACATTTACGAGTATATACCACGATTTAGAAAAAAATCAGAACGTATCAGTCTTGAACAGCCACAGAACTAACAGACAGTACAATTACTTCTCCCGTACCCATTGATCTTGAATTTCTAAGCTGTAATCGTCCATAATAACGGTGTATCTCAAGGATTATTAATTATACGATGTGTACAATACAGTGTTCTGAGTATAACACCGTAACAACCACTTGTAAAATGGCTGCGGGCTTGGGGCTGACCGCAACCCGCCCTGTGCCAACAATCTCGACGATGCGAATGGCATGGCTTAACTACCAGAGCTATCTATATAGCTTGATATTATATTCGTGTGGGATCTTATGGCCTTTGACATGGAGCTGGCTTCTTGTGCAGTTTCTAGAAAGAGGGTGTTTTTGATTTTGTGAGGTTTGTGTTTTAAGGAGTTTCTTCTGAGAAGTTCGTGCAGAAGAGTGGTGTCTTCCATCCAGAATTATTTCCTCCCATGTTACTCTTTCAGAAAACGTCCTAGAAGTTGCTGACGCTGGAAGGGACCAGCATAGCTGTAAAGAGTTTGGGAGACAGCGGGTATCTATATTCTATTTTAGGTTTGGTTTCCGCACTTAGTCCCTAAAGTGGACCATTGTGCGTGTTCAGACAGCGGGTATCATTATAATACCGTTTAATTCCCTTGTTTGTTAACACAAAATGTCCGTTTTATGCAGTTAAAATCCTGTATTATCGTTGTCATAATATCCCAGATTTTGGCCCATGACTCACCCACGCCATGCATTAATTGTACAATGAATAAGTAAAGTAATGTTGGTATAGTGTTCGTCATAATGAGACAGTAACACATTATCAATAAGATTCATTATCAAGTCATGATAGTAAGCTGCTGTAACTCCTGTCGCATAAAGGAATTCCGAACTGGACTATACATTAAACTATGTCTTACGAAGTTGATGAAATTGGGGTCAATTCTAAAAAATATTTTTCAAAGATCAACAGCCAAGGTGTGGAAAATGCTAAAAGACAGACGGAATCAATGATATTAAATATCATTGGACGGAATTCAATGAGTCATTTTTTTGAAATCGGGTATACCTAAATAGAACTTGATGAACTTGAGGTCAATTCGAAAAATTCTTTTACAAAGATCAACCGCCAAGGTGTGAAAATGGTAAAAGACAGACGGAATTCAATGAGTCTTCTTTTTGATATTGGATATAAACTTTTTATATTATCCATCGAAATTCCAGTATAAACTACCTGAAAGCCATAACAACCACATCACAAACCCAGCTAAGCTTAGGTATTGGGAGCAACTCAAACATGCAACTTTACTTACCTAAAAGAATAATGGTTTACAATAAAAATAGGCCATTTTTCCATATTTTTTTACTTGAAGAAGAAAATAAACTTTTGTTTTTAAATTAAAAAGTTGTTTGATATAAAAAATATGTTCCGAAATTACAAAATAGTAAAACTAACATTTGTTATTGCCAAGGCTAGCAGATTTTTCGCCAATAAATTGTTGTTCTCAAGATTTCATTAATGATTGATTGAATAATAAATCATCCATTTCAAAAGTTGCTAGTCATTACTACTCATTAATCTACGTTATTTAGGCAAAGAGGTCTTTAGGAGTACTATTTACGGACTTATTTATAAAAAGTTTTCCTATAAGACATTAATAATCTTTAATAAGAGGTAAATAGTTTTAGGTTTGTTAAGCTGAAAAAATAAAATAATGTTCTTTGTGTCACATAGGCAAAAAACGGCTGAATGGATTTGAATGAAATTTGGCACATGGATAGACCGTGATCTGGAGAAGGACATTTTTCGTCCTGGATCGCAGACGAGTCGTGGGCAAGAGCTAGTCATCCATAAAGTAAATACGCATAAAGATCCCGGTAAGGTAAGGTAACATCAATGCCATCAACGTAGGCTGTTAATGATGCAGGAGATGTCATTTAGAAAACCTGTACCGAACTAAATTTGGGTAAATCACGTTTCCATAAATAAAAAAACGTTCATTTGAATAAAAAGGCCTAATGACGTCACTCTTCATTTACACTCAAACATGAACGGTCTGGAGTCCGAATGGCGCTAGGCGCTAGGTGCCTAGGTGCTAGTCAAACGATGCAGGCGTCTGTCGCACGGCAAAGTTCTATCACCCCCAATACCGCAACTGTTTTCATTGCTCGCGGGTTGTTTACTCTCAGTTGCAGGCTTGCAGGAGGCCATTAGGTGTACGTACAAATTTATAATGCAAATACGATTACATGCCCGCGTCGGGTTGCGGGAGCTAATGCACTCGACGCGCCCGCTATGAATTGCAAACTCCGATGGAATTTCTTTCAATAGATAGAAATAAGTAATGAATTTTGCTTGCCTAAATTTTGGTTTAGCCTCAAACTCAAACTCAAAGCATTTATTTCAAATAAACCAATTACAGGCACTTTTGAATTGTCTAGGATTTGAATTTCGAATTTTCGAATGTTTCTGACGGGATTTGGAAGTGAAATTGCTGGGAAACGGTTTTGTTTTGTTTTCCAACATAGTGTTGCATTTCCTGCCAGCGGATTTTGGGAATAGTTTTCTTCTGAGCTTTTAGTTTTTTCTCGGAAATCTGGCTTTGCTTTTGTTTTTTTTTAAAGGACTCCGTTTTACTTTGTAACATAATTATTATATAATTATGTTAAAAAGTAAAACGGATACAGTAAATATTGTTTTATTTACAATAGAATTCATAAATTCGTTATGCGAAAATAATGACTTACATTGAAGGAAATACGTTTAGGTCAAAAGCGAAACCATTTATCATAGTTATGCACGATATATCAAATAAAAGAACACAGACCCAGACATCGGGCAAAAATAATGACCAACCGAAAACGAACCTTAAACCTAATTCATGACATTGACCTTTATCAACTTCGACCGTATTATTCGTTGATGGCAAGAAAAATAAATCACAATAGACTAATTTGAATGTTTTCAAGCTTTTCCGTTTACCCGGGAGGCATGAATAGACCCTGATCGCGCTAACAATGCCCGGCTACCCGGTAACCGGCTGAATGCGGCCAACCGGGTACCTAAAGTTTTTTTTATCTTTTTGTGGGAAACATAAACAGAAATGTTTGGGGTATCGCTCTTCCATTGTTTTTGTTAACGCATGTAGAAAATGTTTGTTTTTCGGCGTTGCGAGCTTTGGTGCGGAAATATTAAATTGGTTTACTCTTCTAACATAATTTCTGTAAATTAAAAAGAGAAGGAAAGGCTTTACTTGAAATAACAAAGTTTTATTCGTTTAAAGTTAGCGGTGCTTCAACATTTAACTCGAGCTCTGAAGGTGAATAAAACCTTTTTTTCTCTCAAGTTTCTTTGCGCAATTACGCCGTAATCATTAAAGGGTAATCCCTTTTTACATCTGCGAACGTTTATACCGCCCTGTAATTATTCTGTAGAACGGTAGTCGTAAATAAAGCGGGATGAGCGTGGCTTGTATAAATCATTCAGCGACTCGCGGATCCCAGCTTAAATCGCGGATAGAAGAACAAAGCCCACGGAAATAAATACACGGAGCTACAATGTTGGGAATTAGATGGTTCACCGCCGAAACAGTTATTTTCTATTTGTGGCTATAAATTATCGAATTCTTGGAAAGTAGGCTGGCAAGTCTATTTTGCTGGCGAAAGATTGGTTCCTTTGAAAATTGATTGTGCTTTCCGAAGGCTGTATTTTGTTTATTAGAACGTTTTTTAACTGGTTTGTTCATAATTTTTTGTAACGACCTCTTTTTTGGGAAATTAGGTAGGTACATACAGGACATAATTATATATCAAATAACACAGTCATCATATATACTCTATGTATAAGATAAAACGTTAATATATGATGAGAACCTTTTCCAACTGCCCATACCGTTTAAAAAACTCCATGTTAAGAATGGTCAAACAAATTGGTCCAAGTATTTTCATACTTATTTAAAAAAAATATATATTCGGATGAATTTTGAATAACGAACAAACCTTACAATGTTTCAATATTGGCCCATCGCGAGAATATAAACTACACATAAATGGGCAGTAAAATATAGTCCATCTCAAACAAAAATCTCCTCTATCACATATACAAAACAAAGAGATGACACAGCCAGTAATTGCCGGACTTAATTTCCCATTCCCTCGCCATTGTGTTAAGGTGTTCAGTACGCCATAAAAGCCAATTAAGACGCTTGCTGATATCTGCCAAGACAAGGCTTAACTTGCTCTCCAAGATGGGGTGAGCAAGCCGCCATGTGTAATTATACCTTTTACAATACAGTGGGATCAGGAGTGGATTTTTGTTCGATTGGTGATTGATTTATTACATACATCTTTAGGTTATTGTCTATTAACACAACATAACATAACATGACGCCTGTATTCCCCGAAGGGTTAGACAGAGGTTTACCTATATCACCTACATTTATCAACAACAATATCATCATCATCATCATTATTCTTCCTTACTAATATTATAAACGCGAAAGTTTGTAAGTATGGATGGATGGATGGATGGATGTTTGTTTGTTACTCTTTCACGTAAAAACTACTGAATGGATTTGGATGAAATTTGGCAAACGGATAGTTTATAACCTGGATTAACACATAAGATACTTTTTATCCCGATATTCCCACGGGATCGAGACCTACGCGGGTGAAACCGTGGGGCGCAGGTAGTTTTCTTTATTAACTTTAAATAAGAAGCCCTCTCACAGAGAGGAAGCCTATGTCCCAGCAATGGAAACATTATTAGCTAATTATGCTAAGTCGCTTTTCTTTAATGATAAAAATGGAAACGATTTTAACATTTTATTTTTGGTCGAAGTTAAAACTTTTTTGCTCCACTTGTTTCAAGTGTAACACTAAAGCAACCTAAGAATATTCCAACTCAACATCAGAATAAAATAAAAAAGGTTTAACAGTACATTTGTTGCAAATGACAGAGCTAAGCGAATTCAAAATATCTCTAAGTGCCTCTCAAGAGCATCGTTACGTAAAATTCAAAAATAACACATGTATCACACATTCTGCTTCTCAAAGTGGCTGTTACCCTGTAATATTGTTCAGTGAATTTTGTCAAAATCAATGGTTTTTCAACAAAAAAAGAGGCTCAATCAGCGCACCGTCTGGGCACCCCGTTTGATATTCTCCAATCGTAGGCATTCGCACAAAAGAAAATTGGTCAAGCGTTATTGTCCACTAGGCTGAACCGTCCCATTGTTCAATTGAAGAGGGGGTTTTATTCAAAGATATGTACAGTTGGCTACGCACGAAGATTTCTTAGCTGAGCACAAAGTTGGAATTGCCAGCCTTGATTGAATTACGCCCTTATCTTTTGTTTGGTTAATATCGCCGATCTTAATTTATTGATTTCTAAAAGAACAACAAAATTAATGAAAATGTAGACATTGGTCGCTTCCCCACCTCCCTACAAAATTCTCCTATGTCTTATAACTATAGCGTACTGCTCAAGGTGTCAAGGTGTTGATACAATATTTTCCTTGATCCCCTAATCAGCATGCCCCTAATATTCCCTAAATAAATGATATTGTTAATGGATATTTATGAAATAAGGAAGATTAGTGTCTTCGTGTCCGGAATAAACGCCCCAAAAATAGACGCCAAACGTAACACCACTGAAAATGCTCAGTGTCCACGTGGTGCTGCTGATAGAGGGACGAAGTGTGTTGATACTTTTGATATTATTTAATAAGAGTCTTCTCTAGTTAAGTTAATAATTATCATTTGAGATCAAGAACGTTACAATATTAAATGGATATTATTTTAATGAATTTTGGAATTTCAAAAATACCTCACACAAATTGAAATGTGCAATTTTATCATATTGCATTTTCTCGTTGCTTACAGAGCTCTAGATTTACAATTGCAATCCAGTTTGATATTAGTAGTAGTCGTTATCATCATTATATTGCGGTTGTACGTTTTATTTCTGTTTAAGCAAAGCCAAAAATATTTCAAGTTCGTATTTGTAAAATAAAAGTCTTATAAATAAAATTCAAAGTACAATTCAATGAATACAATTTAACCTTTTCGAATCAACGCTTGAATTTCCATTTCTAAAGGGCCTATTTAGGCCTAGTACTCGTAGTTGCTACAACTTCAAATAAGCGAACACAATTTTTTCAACAAAATCCTAACTAATATTAAAATGCGAAAGTGAGTTTGTTTGTGTGTTACGCTTTGACGCTAAAACGTCTGAACGGATTTGGTTGAAATTTGGCACATGGGTAGACCATGACCCGGAGAAGGACATAGGCTACTTTTAATCCAAGATTGCAGACGAAGTCGCGGGCAACAGCTAGTAATAATATAAAAAGTATCAAGACTACACGATCGAATTAAGATATGGTGCAAGGATATCCTGACAGGGGATTTCATTAGATGCAGCTTAACCACCAAGAGCAAACACTGGGGATGGAATCTTGGATATTTTCTCACTCAGAGATTTTTTCGCGATGTGCACTGAATTTTTATCACGTACCTTGTATATAGCACCTGTGTAGCTATGTAGAGAACGATATTAGGTTTCATATACGATTTTATTATGCATAATATAAATGCTGTTTATTCATGAATAGTAGTAGTGGTGTTGGGTTTTCATTTTAGATTTTGATGTCAGTAATAATAGCTGTTACGGAGTTCACACTTTTTCTGTAGTTGACGTTGACGCTGAATGACATTATTGTGTAATAGAATGTTTATTTACGACCCTTTGTTGAGTTGAGATACAGAAATATATAGACATTCGTATTTACTGAAAATATATTTGATTTATTATGTGCTTCACGTTAAAATGCAATTTGATATAGCTGTGACTCGAAAATCAGCAAATATAAAACAAATGTCTCAACTCTTTCCAAACAATCTCTAAAACAAAAGAGGATCGATTTAGAACGGAAAACACTTTCGGTCCCCTCGAAGTGCTAGCATTTGAGTTATATGACGTTGAATAATGACGTGTGGCCCTAGAACAATAACTTTAGGTGCAAAAGAGTAAAACCAATCTCTCTAAAGCTAGAGGGGGGTCTAACAAAGGAGTCGGGAGTGACAAAGTGCCTGAATCATGCGAAAGCAACTTTGTTCCATGTGTCAGATTCTGAAGGGACGGAGATAGTGGGTTAGTTTCTTCAGAAAATAAAAGTTTAATGGCGTAATAATTCTTGAATTTGCTGTCTGCTCTCGATAAAGGAGCTATTCTATTATCTTTTGTGGGTTTCCAAAGATTTATATGATGAATCTTGTCATATATTGATCAATCTTCATTGGTTAATCCATAAAAGTCAGGAAATTGACTACTAATTTAAATTATCCGTATAATCAAATCACAACTGTCATTCTTTGGCAGTTGTATAAAATGGTTATAGCACGGCAAATTGACGTAGGTGTCAATTTGCTTTACAATTAATTTATCTGAATCTACAAGGCGTGGTGATTGTTGCAACAAGGGAATATTTGTACGGTTTTTGTGATAGCCAACTTTGTCATATTTTTCAAAGCGGATTCGTAAGAAGGAAAGAGCGTTACTCAAAGTTATAGGACGATAATTAAGTATAGTTCAGGTATTATTATTTTTTATTACTTTATTATTTTATATAGATTATTTTATATTTTGTGAATGTGAGAACGTTGCAGGCTTATCAGACTGTAGATTTGGTACCTGTTGACAGGCCTACACTGTCCCGTCATAATTAATGTAATTTGAAAACAATGTAAAATCCATTAATTTTTAATTAATTATTTTTTATTTTTGGTAACCGTGGAGTTTCTTGCCGGTTCTTCTCCATAGGAAAGGACTAGTTGGAACCGTGCACCTAGTTTCATAAGTGCCCATTCATGTTTATGCAAAAAAAAATATTTTGATTTTGATTTTGAGCTTTTCTTCAACTAAATCAATTATTTAATCAAATAATGGTTTGTTTAGTGCAAACTTACTTAAAGTTATGACTTATGACTACCCTTGGCAGGACTCTCAATCAATTCGTCAACCTCTCCTCTAGTTTTATTTAAGAAAATATAAAACTTTTATTCCAAGTTATAAATTGTGGGCACTTATTTGATCCTGCGCAGCGCAATCAAGTGAATTCACTTATCGTATTGAACCATTATGTTAATGCTAGATACGTTAGGTTTTTTCTTTGTCTTTAGATTTATTTAAGAAAAGTTGAAGGTAATCAAGCTATCTTATTGCCTTAGCTTTTTTTTGCTGAGTAAACGGTATTTAATGCTGTGATTTTGATGGAATTAGATTTAATAAATTGGTTCTCTGATGACACAAAATGATTTAACTATGTAAGTAAAACCACACTGACAACTGAAAACTGGAAAAGTATGGATCTTTGTCCAGCACTGGGACAAGATAAATTAGCTCAACAAAAAAAAAATTAGCTTTAAAAAAGTGGTGTACTTAGGTGAAATAATACAAAACTCAATGTGAATTGACCCACGTGTGAAACCAGAAACTATTGCTCCAGCAGTTGCTGAACTTTACACAGCTTAAGGTTCACTGTTCATTAGCTATTCGAGATATTATAGTTACTTGCATGTGAACACAACAAACTTTCACTGCAAATATAAACAAAATAATATACCAACCGAATCTGCACAGGTTTGCGATATTTTCGGAACTATGGGAATAATATGATTATAAATGCTAGCATAAGTTTGTGCAAAGGTACTCGTATATGTGTGTTCGAAGCGTGCAGTGGGACATTAATTAAACTAAAATGAGTTATGTGTTATCTCATTTTAATGACTTAGGTAGGTACTCATTTTGTGTAAGCGAGGAACCGTCTACTTATAAAAAAAAATGGTTATCCAAGCAGAAAAACAGTATACATGATCAGTAAAAATAGATGCTTTTTGCTTAAATTGTACCTATACCTTTTTTGTACATAAACGACTTATCCGAGTCGTTTTCTAATCATATTTTTGACACGTTTCGTTCGACCTAGGAACTGTTGCGTAGACTAGAAGATTAGATCCACCACTTTTACCCCGTAAATACATTTTCATTTTATTATGTATCCGGAAATCCCATACAGCACAACTAAATCTAAATAACAGAAAAATTCTCCCCGCGGTTACTATAGCCACCGATACAGTACGTTTTAATTTCACGCGGCTTCATAAAATTTTATCACCCATTCTATAAAGCGATTCCAATTATACATACATACATGGTGTTCTATTTGGCAAAGAGAAAACAAGGGGATATTAGCTGTAGCCGTCTGTCGGTTTGGCGCCCCTCAGCCGAAACAATGATTACTAGGGGAGGGAGGGAGGGAATAAAAGAAACGGATGCACAGCCTTCTCATAATATTGTCTTACTGAATTTGCCGACGTCATTTATTAGCCACTAACATAAAACATTTTTATGGGAAGTGATATGAGACTCACAATAGTTGGGAGCTCTTTGTCGGAATAAGAACGAACGATTTATAGACGAATATAAAATTGTATTGTTTCACAACGTTTTGCTTTGTTTTTGCTTATTCGTGATGAACCATGACAAGATTTTCTGTTCAGTAAATATTTCCTGGAATGAAACTACTTCATGAATATCTAAAAAGGCGTGTGACTCCAATTATTCGATCCCTAAGGTAGCATTGTTGTATCTCTTTATTATACATAAATTTTAAGTATTTGAGGGAGGACTCGCTGAAACAAAACTTGTTAAAAAAAAGCCATAACCACCAGCCGCAGCATACAATTTCTAATTTTACAACCACGAAACACAACTGCAAGAAAAATAACGAGACGAGTGTGGTAATTATTACCTCCCTAATTGTACCGTCACTTTGTGAGACAATTTCTTCCAATTAGACATAGAGACATTTTGAATAAAGGACAGGAAAACCCCTATAGGGTTTCAGTATCGCAGTGGTGGGGAGCGGGGAGTCGACATGGCGTGCGACAAGTGACAAGTCGCGACGTGCACGGATAAGCAACCACGAGGATGAACTACTGCGAGCTTGCGGTTTTGATACTTGCCACAATGATGCCGGAAACTATAGGAAGCAGTTTGGATTTATATTCGACGAAATGAATTTTAACGAAGATAGAATATCGAAACCAATATTCTATTTGGTCTTGCGAGAAACGAATTTTAAAATAACTAGATTAAATTGTTTGGTAAATTCTACTTAGGTGCATTAAATTACAAAATAACATGCTACACAATATATATTTTAAGGGAAAAACTAAACAAATTAGTATACCACGTACACTTAGCATACTAATTATAGTTTTCACTATCAGAAACAATAAACATAACCTGTTACTTCACATTCGAGCGTATCATGAAATTACAAATCATGTTATCATGAAGTTTAATAGGCGGAGCGCTTGCTATTGCATGTCTATGGGGAATTATGCATTTCGTAAAACAGTAATACGTGTTACATGCTCATAAACAAAGCTTCATAAAGTAAATTTGATTGTGTTTGCTATATGCGTTTGTAATCTGTAAATTACATTAATGTCCCACTTCTGTTACAAGCTTTCCGTTCAACATACCTGTAATATGGAAATAAAATACCTTTCACACACATAAAATGTGCAGTGAAATTGTTGAAAAGCGTTTACATTAATTACTAATAGTTGAACTTGCTATATAGCCTCATTCAAATCTATAGCCTTTAGAATTTGTCTATTTCCCACAGTTTCTTTTCCATTAGCAACAAGCATTTATTACTAAGAAAATTATCATACTTGAAGATTTTTCTCGGCATACATGAATAATTATTGAATCGTTATTTTAAAGGAAAATAGCTTCAGGCAACAAAACTTGCATTAGCTTAATTTCAACAAACCATTTTTTCATAAACCCACAAGAGAAACGAATAAAAGTCTTTTAAGAATAAATCAAGTATCACGAAGGTTTACACCGCTATGACTAGACATTTTTACTTGTTCGTCGTCGTTTGACGCCCCGCGACAGTGCGTTTTCATTATATGCAGCTTAGTAGCTAAGGGTAAATAAAGCAGCCCATATTGCCGACTCGGCTTATTCTCACGAATTCTATCCGCCACGCCAGCACACCGACTATAATCCGCTTTTTACGATTCCACTCCTCGCACGTAGAATTTGAAATGAGAAAAATAACCTCAAATTCTTTGTGAATTGCGGCTTTCACGGTGTGAATGAGTTCTATACAGGGAATATTTTTAGTCATTTCAAAAGGATGTCCTAATTTTAAAATTATGAAGCTGGGTTTTTGTCGGCGTAATTACATTATGTTGTATTTACTTTTGTGAGCTACTGACTGACGTAGTACCCTGAAAGTTGAAATCCGTAGGTTGGATCTAGGTTAACAAATACGACCATGTTTGCACAAAAGAAAAACAAATGATATTCTGATTTACTGAAAAAGGTTTTAATAAATTTATTTATATGAAACTGTACCAACTTTCATGTAGCTATGTTTATAGCTTAGATCAAAATCTTCAACCCGCTGCTGAAAGCATTTGAATGGATGCATTCAAAGGCAAAAAGCGAATGAAATAGAACATGAAAGTACAGCGATACAGCGATTCCATGTCTACCAGTAAATTGCGTGCTCCAACACTTTCGACCAATAAAAGGATTAGCCAACAAACTTTGTTTCAACATCCCGTGTCAATCAAGCCACTACACTAATCCCAAGTAAGTAAATCATGTCACTTGGTTAAGCTGTTGGTGATAAAACGAGCAAAACTTTCGTGTTCATGCTTAATAATATTAGTATGATGACAAATAAGGAAAACTTGAGTCATATTGCCTGCACATTATGTACTTTTTGGGTCAGTCGTATTTGGTTTATTTTATGAGTAGTCACCCTGAAGATTGAATTGTCTTACAAAAACCAGTTTAATAAGCTGATAATTAGACTTATAGAAATCAGAATAGTTTAGTTTAGTTAGTTATCGTTAATATGAAGATTAGTAAGGGACTTATAACACAGATAGCTAGGTACGTGAAACGTAAAAAAAACGTATTTTTTTTTACTATAAAATATATAGTTACAGGATAACACTAATAATTGATAACTACAGCATGTTTTACAGTGTATTTATCACACACTATCTCCGGAAAAAATCTACCCTTTTATATCACACAAAACCACGGCGGAACAGAAAATCAAATCATCCGCACAATATACGAAATAATAGGAAAATAATAAAACGAGTGGTGTTAGCCCGGGGAGGGACTGGGACCTAGCCCGACCTACAGTGTCTCTTATTTCCTGAGGGACGACCGCGTTATGGCACTACAAACGCACCTATCACAACCTTTACCTATAGGCTGCAGACGTGGCAACTTTTAGTGGGGACACTGTTGCGCGACGAATGTCATTCAGCTGTTTTACGCAACGGGGCTGTTTTGTAAAACAGCGGATTCAAGTATCCAGCTGCGACATATTCATGATTAACAAACTTATAGTCCGAATTTGGGTGGACTATAGCTGCACCTCTGCCTATCCTTTCGGGGAATAGAGGCGTGATGTTATTCCATAATATTATTTATGTTATCCTTTTACAAACGGGTTTTAAAGTTCATGTATTCGCCAACTTTCATAATTTACAGTAAAATATCACCATTTATGCTGAAATGCAACTATTTCTCTGCTGTCTTGTAAGTGTTAATTCACCTGTTCAATATTAATAGATATAGATTTGAGACTCCATTAGCGAAAGTTTCGAGGCTGGCCCATACCAAATACGGGTGTAGCAGACCGTGAGCAATGTGGGCGGGATAACCAGAAGGATTCCTAATTTGAAAGTAATTTGTATGAAACTCTATGTGAGATGTTGCCATAGTTACGCACCGCACACGCACGCTACATTTGGTGTTGCCAGCCATTACCCACACACTATCACGTTGACGACAGTAACCCTTTGGAGCTGGCCACACAGAAGAGACGTGAGACGAGGACGGGACGCAGACGCGGCAAATAGTATGCAGATGGAAAAGCGACGCGCCTGCGTCTTGTCTTTTCTATACATTTTGTGCCAGATGAAGTCTGCGTCCCGTCTCACGTCTCTTCTGTGTGGCCCGCGCCTTAGCAACAAAAAGTCGCCAAGTGTGTCGCCCTTTAATAAAGAAACCGATTTTAGCGACATCCCGCAAACGCGATTCCATTCGCTCCCCCTTTCGCCAATGTCTATAAAACACGGTCTCTACTATGTAACAAAGCTAGCAAATAATGTTGATCTCATATCGGACGGAAAGAGCTGATGGGGTATTTATTTATATATGATGCGCTTTTGTTTTTGTTTATCTGTTTTGCAGCAAAATTGGTTTTGTAGTGGTATTTGTTTAGAGTCGCGTTAAGAAAGTGTAAGCTACATAGATAATTAAAGATTTTTATTGCGTTGGTGTAGTGACACCACTATAACTGTTTGCCTGAAGATTTTGTATCTATTAGGTACCTAATAATAGTGATGTATTTTTTGAGGAATTACAATTTTTGGTTATTATGTACCTACAACCGGGGAAATACTTGAAACCTTATACGATTACCGTGTTCCAATTCACCGTGTTATTGCCAGTTAATAAGTACTATCAAAGAATGATAATTGTGATTTGATTATATGGATAAGTGTAACAATTAATTTCACCTACTTTACCTACCCGTCGTTCAGTTTTTCAGGGCTATTCAATATCCACTCATTATTCAAAATTGTCTTTTTTTTAAGTAATTGTATGTCCCTAATCGGGTTCAGGGCAATATATATAGGTCCTAGGCCTAGGCCCCTTGATATATAGGTATTCCCTTTTCCACCTCGTCAAGTAACTAGAAAACTCAAGAAACTCGACTCGATTATTAATTACAATCAAATGTACGGCACTATTAGTAACATCATATCATAACATCATGCCTGTAATCCCCGAAGGATTAGGCAGAGGTGTACGTATAATACCTACACCCACATTTCATCAGTCTGTTGTTTAAATCCCATGAAATAGGGGGCGAGCCTATTGCCATCAACCGGGCACAAATCCAGACTCCGGGCTGCTACTGAGAAACTATTAGTAACTATGAACTAAAACACAACTCTTCACTATCCACTCAAAATTACCCCACCCTCCACTACCCACTTACTACTAATCAGTGCCCATAATACATGATACCTGTATTGTTCTTCCAAAACTTTCAGCTCATCAATCAAGCTGAGGGCCGGGTGCTTTATAAAATGTTGCCAACTCCGTAAACCTTGTGGGTAGGGTAGTTTGTAGTTATTAAAACTTGTTGCCTCTACAAGTTTCTAACGACGGGTATTTGGAAAATGAGTAAGGGTACTATGTTGGTAGTTGGAGATGTACTGGAATTGTAGGATACGTTCTTTAGATAATAGTACATAAGCTGATATAATTATGTTAAAAACACACACAAAACAAAATATACAGGGTTATATTACCTACATTAGCTAGTGAAACTATCGTATCGATATATATACGTAAACATGATCATCCATTAAAAATTTAAAAAACCCCCGACAAAAACAAAGCGTCTAAAAAGTAAAAAAATAGTATCATAAAAGTTGTAGGTAATATTTTGATCCAAGCGTCGTCGTGTCGGGTGACGGCTAATACAAACGCTAACACACACTAGGCATAATGAATGTATGCTGTTGTAGAAAGGATAGCTGCTGTTAACTTCCTATTTTCATTAGCCGTCCCCCGACACCATACACACGTTAAACTTATAACACCCCTCTTTTTCCGTCAGGGGTTAAAAAAAGAAATTCATTCGCATTTGAAGTTTTCCACACAAGGAAACAATTTGTATAGCAACATCTACATTTATAAATAAACTGTTCCACCTAACCGCACTTATCAAAATTTCGTTTCAGTGCTGTTAGTGGAAGTGCTCAAGTGCGGTTCGGACAAGTGCTGTTGAACTCAGTGCTATGAGTGGAATATCTACCTCGTTTAAACAACTATTCTGTCATTCATTTCTTCACATTGAAGAAAAGCTTCAAAATCAACAAAGAAAAGTCATGGGTTACTGGCTTATTTACCACACTTGCCCGGTTAGTGGCAATAGGTTCGCCCCCTATTACATGGAACTGGCGAAATGTTGGTATTACTTAGGTACACCTCTACCTGGGTTAGGTAGAGATGTACCTATAGTAACAACGGGGATTAAATGTGTGATTATAAGTGTGATATGATGTGATGTGATCCAGTTCTATCTTGGTAGACGAGTTGGTGGCCAGAGCCTTTTTTTTTGAGGGTGGGAAAATCATCAAATGACTTCCCTGACTCTGGGCGGAGCGGGAGGGCGTGTCAGACTTTTACTGACTAAAACCCACCCGTGTTCCTTCATTTGCCTGTTGCCAAGGGTCCCGGTATCCCTTTCGGACTTTCCCGCAACCCTGCCAGGTGGTGATCACAGCCTGGTTTTTACTTAACAGACAGGCCACTACTACTGCCTATCTTCTTGAGGTAGCCCGTCACTCACCTTACCTAGGCGCCTTCCGTCCGTCTTCCGCCTTCCTTCCGTCGGACATAGGTCCAGGGAAGGAGCGAGGGGTCTCCTATTCTTCAAAACTTAATAATACGTTCATAAAATCTTTTATCGTTAAAATCAAGTCGGAAGATGCCATTAAGTTACAAACAAAGTCGTCGTCAAAAGTTATATTGTATCGAATCAAAGTTTGATCTCTATAATAATGGACCGGATATCTCCCGATATCCCGATAAAGTAGTGGGGACAAGGAATGTTGGGAATTTAGGGGAAATAAACGCATTTATTTTGGTTCACTGATTGTGAAGGAAGCTTCGTAAATTGAGTGGTGTTTTGTTAATTGCGTAGTTTAGTCGCAGTATTATGTAGTTACAGTTCGGAGAAACTTATAGTAAAGACATAAAATATGATTTTGAATGCTTTATATAACTTTATGTGAATTTAATAAATAGAAAGGGTAAAACACTTAAGTAACTGATATGTATCCAACAAACATCACACTGGTGCCGAATCTGTTGTTCACAAACTAAACAAAATTTAAGTTCAGTGCATCTTTTTCTTACTATTTCATTATGAAAAGGACAGAAGATAAATTTTAGTTTAGTCCTGTCAAATTAATCAGCGCCCATAAAAGTTTAGACGTGATTTAAAAACTTGCCTACTAAAATTACGTCAGGCGCTGATTAATTTTACAGGACTAAACTAAAATGTATCTTCTGTCCTTTTCATAATGAAATAGATAGAAAAAGATGCACTGAACTTAAATTTTGTTTAGTTTGTGAACAACAGAATCGGCACCACTACCCACTTTGTTTAAAACCGTTATTAGAAACCATCGGTGCAAATAAGTGCAGCGTGGACCCACTATCGGTCCCGCAGTCCCGCTTGGCTAGTGACACGTGAACGAGACGTTTGTATCGCAAGCTTTCATCTTACGCGGCGACTGTAACAAATGATGGAGGGAGGCTGATGCGGACTACTCAATACCTACGACTTTTTACTTAGGATTTTTTTTGTGACGTCATCTTATGTTTTTGCTAACCTAACCAAGAAAAAACCATAAGGTTATTAACTTGGAAAAAAATAATTTTGCTTACGTTTGTGGAGTTTTTCGGGTAAATGGTTTTTATATCCCTACTTATTTGCGTTGCATTTGAAAATGACATGATTTAAGGAAATATTTTAGTGATATTTCTAAACTAACATGTCTTTAAAACATATATCCTAACATAGTACCTATTAATATTAATATTATAAATGCAGAAGTGAGTTTGTTTGTTACGCTTTCACGCTATAACAGTAGAACGGATTTGGATGAAATTACATCACATACATATTTATTTATTTATTAAAGAACACCAACAGCACATACATTCAACATTGCTTAAAGAAAAATACTGATAATTAGGATAGGTCAAAGTCAACATATATGTATACATTAGCAGCAATCTGCTAATGTATACATATATGTAGACTTTGACCTGGAAACGGACATGGCTACTTTTCATCCTGGATTGCAGAAAAGTCGCGGGCAACAGCTAGTCAATTATAATACACTATACTAAACTTGTGATTTTAAATGAATCCCTAATCTATAAGTGATCTACTTAAAGATTTGGCATTCATTTAAAAGCAAAATGAAAAAATATAACATTTGTTAAACGTTATTTTATATTTTTTTGAATAGCTAGAAATATGCGTAAACAGTGACCGAACTATAAAAAAAAATAAAGGATTCGTCTCATTTTCTCTGTGGTTAGTAAAAGTTTTGCTCGACCATAATAATCTACGTTTTGTACGGTACCATTGCACTGATCCATTAAGTGAACCTAATTTGTTCCAGTTTTCCTCTGTACAGTAATGCACTTATGGAGCTCGGATAATAACAGATGGCTGACCCAGATAGCCTGCACAATAACAATGAATTTAGGTAGACAACACATTACCCAGGACCCGTCGCTAAAAGCCACTTTAAATTACCCTTTCCCCAAAATTGATTGTTATAAATCGCACTTGCTGAGATGCAGCTGATGCCGTTAACTATTGTTTATTTTTCAGTGTAGTTAGAGAAGAATGTATTTAAACTTATTTTACACATTATAATCTACTAGCTTCTCCCCGCGGTTTCACCCGCATAAGTCTCGACACCGTGGGAATATCGGAATAAAAGGTGAGAAATGAATGAAATGCGAAAGTGAGTTTGTTTGTTTGTGATGCTTTCACGCTAAAACAGGTGAACGGATTTGGGTGAAATTTGGCACATGGGTAAACCATGACCTGGGTTAGTACAAAGGATTTTTTTTAGAAGGACTTTTTATTCCGGTAGTACGTTCCCGTGGGATAATTTTCGACCCCAAAGTGGGCGAAGCTGCGGGCAAAACCTAGTAGAGTTTATAGCCGAATTTACCTTACTAAGTAATTATCCAGTTACACGTGAAACTATCAATGAATAACTAAGTTTGCGCAACTACTTTCATAATGTACTGCCTGCTATTAAAATTAAAATGGAGGATTCATAACAGGTTCATCCATTTGCATAACATTTTAAGACATAATATAACATGGCATACCTTGGTTTATCCTAACAATATTTACGCATAATATTATTTTCGCATATCAGCAAACGCATAATTATTTTAAGCATAATTTCACCAATCATAACAGTGTATAAGCATAACATTCAAAAGCATAAATATATTTACGCATAATGACATTAAAACATATTTTTTAAAGGCATAAGATATACGCATAATAATTAACTGCAACAGAATAGATACACATTAATAGATTCAAGTCGTTTCTGGCACTCGCCGGCTGCTGCCGCGGCACCGGTCGCTTGGCTCGCTCGGCTCGCGCGTAGGGGGTCACAGCTCTAACCTAACCTTACCTAAACTACCAAACATTATTTATGTAATAAATACATAAAAAACAACTTAACTTTGTTTCCGTTATTCGAATATTTTTTTATGCCTTAACACTATTATGCTAATAGTCATTACGCCTAGTAACATTATGCGAATTAAAATTATGGCAAAACAAAATTATACAACAAGATTATTATGCCAAAAAAATTGTATGGCAAAAAAAAAATGGCAAATAACTATTAGACCAAAAAAAAATATGCCGATATCGTTATGACAAAGAAGATTAGGAAAACAAACATTATGGGAAAAAAACGGGTCCCTTCTTAACATTGGTTATAAAAATCAATACTTAATAGCTACACAAATAAAAACAATATCATTCCTAAACCACATAAATCCAATACACAGCGCGAAATAAAATTTCAAACCTCAAAAGAAACCATAAAATGGCTTCCTTATTTCTCCCGAATGTCCTAATCTGAGATATTCCTTGAGATAAACTTCTTTCTGATAGGTTACGAGCTTGGGGTATTTTACGGACTATGCACCCCACACCAGGATTCAATTTAGATCCTCGATGTGATAGGGCCCAGACTATCTGAACAACATGGCGGGCTGGTTCTGTGAGATTGAAAGCTGACGGACGTTAAATAATTTTATAGTTTTCAGGGAAAGATTAAGTGGTCATAAAGATTAGAGAATAATGTTTCTAATCAAGTTGTAGAAAATAAAAATAAAAATCTAAAATGGTAAATGAGTTAAAAGTTATCATTTTAGATTTTTCACCTTATTTACATTTGTTTTATTTTAAGTCGGCTGCAATTTTTTTTGTTCTCGAAGTAAAACCAGGAAAATACGTTATTATTTCATGAGACAATAGTTGATCAAAATGTACCCAACACTTCTACTTCAGAATTTTAAACGCATTTTAGTTTTTAATTAAGAAGGACTACAAATTTGGAGAAACTTGGTGATCAGATTGGATCGAATGTTTTATTCCGAATACTTAATTGTTTTCTGATGCATAACACATTTGGCGACATAATCCATAGTTGCCTACTACATAAAACGAATCACCGGAACGCACCGTCATGCACATTTTGGAATTACTTTGAACATTTTAATAGTTCTGAAGTAAGTAACTAAGATTTACTAGCTTCGGCCAGGCAACAATGAAACCCATTTCTACTAATCGTAGTACTTCGCGGTACTATAAACAGTTGTTTAGTGGTACTATAAAAAGTCAACTCAGTTTTCTGCACACGCACCTGACATAACGTTTTATACGTAGAAGTAGATTTTTATTTTGCTATTCTATTAACTGATACGAGAGTCAGAGCCGTACTCATCCTACAGGGCTGTGGCGGTATCTAAGACATAGGTCGAAGGATCCTCCAACCAACGAGTGTTGTGTCTGGCGGGCAACTGCCCAACGATTGGTGTCGGGTTCTTGTATATAAATGTCCACTGCACGAACTTTAATTGCGCGATGCAGGATTTATGTGACGGCAGGTCTTTGATGCCTAGATACCGCCACAGGGCCAAGGAAATAGCGTTGCTGATCACTCTAGCTCACAGCCTATTGTCGAAATTACACTTTGATTTTTAACCGATTTAAAAAAAGAGGATGTTCCGAATTCGACAGTATGTTTTTTTTTTCAATGTTTGTTACGCGATTACTCCGCCAATTATGAATTGATTTTGATTACCTATTCTTTTTTTGTTTGATCGGTCATGCTTTAAAGGTGGTCCCATATAAATTTTATTAACGTTGCTTGCGTATTTTTTGAGTTAGCTTCAATAATACGTATTTTTCCCCGCTTAGCCCATGAGGATGATGTTTTACTCGTAAGTTCCGAATTTGTGTGGGGTACCACGACTTAAAAGTGTTTTTGTTACGGAGTTTCCATGTCCCAAGGTCAGTGGTGTCTCAAATTGGCAAAAAAATGTTTGGTATTGAAAAAGTTGTGATGGTCCATGCTTCGCCTCTCATGCACGATGTGGATTCAAATCCGGGAAACCCATGAGACTATTTCAATTCATATGTATCTCCTTAGTTTATCTTAGGCATTACAGACATTGGTGAAGGAAAACATCGTCCATCTGGGGGAAGGGTGGACATTAATAATCGTGCCCTTCTCTGTATGAGAAGAGGCGTTGTTCCTACAGTGGGCCAGTTACATGCTGGTATGATTTTATAAGTCACAGCATTTGGAGTTTATAGCCCCTTGTAATATTATCACTTACTAGCTGCGTCCCGCGGTTTTACCCGCGTAAGTCTCGATCCCGTGGGAATATTGTGATAAAAAGTATTCTATGTTATTTTCCAGGTTATGGTCTACCCTTGTGCCAAATTTCATCCAAATCTGTTAGTCTGTTTTAGCGTGAAAGCATAACAAACAAACACACAAACTCACTTTCGCATTTATAATATTAGTTAGGATTACCTATATACCCTAGTCACTCACACAGACACAAATGTCATAGATATGTTTGAGGTTGTCAAGGCGTTAGGCAGCCATTGGTAGCTATAACATGATACCTATGTGTATTTGCTTCTACTGACCGAATTCGGTTTCCCCTAGAATTCGGGTTAGGGAGGTCAGATTGCAGTCGCTACTAGTGAAATACTGATATTCAGCCGCATCTGGTTAGGCAGGCAGCTGACCTAACATAGCTGGGAAAAGGCTGAGCTTATGGAGATGTTTAGTGGATAGGTACCGTGCGCATATGCACTTTGCTTTTAGCACGCAGTACCGTCATTTTTCTGTTCGTTTTCCTTGGTTTTAGCCGTGGGCTATGATAAAACTTGGCATGGAGGAATGTTGACCAGAACAACAATTTTCACGAAGAAGATAGTCAATAACATAACAACAGGTTGATAAAATTATTCTAAGACGCATAACGTAACAAGTCCCTTCAGTTCAGTCGTCCTTACAAATATCTGCCTCGTTTAGAACTAAGGTCGTTGAACTTATGCATTTCAGATACGACAACTGCAAACTGGAAACACGATGATACAATCTGTCTGTGCGAATAAATAATTAGACAATGGTGAAAATATTTCTGCGGAAGATTGTATAATTCGTCATTTTGAACTGGGTGAAATAGGTTAGGTTTAGGCTAGCACTGTAACAAACCGCGCGCGAGCCGAGCGAGCGAAGCGAGCGGTGCCGCGGCAACGGCCGGCGAGCGCTACTTCTAAGTTCTCACAGATTTTTTTTCACCATTTTCTAACTATCCAGATTTATATCCTAATAGATAATATCCTAATAGATAATTTTCGCGAAAATTCGAATTATCAAATCACCCTGCGACTTATAAAAAATAATAATGTCAAACCGCCATACTTATTCTTCACATATAACTTATAATAAATGGAGATGAAAACCAACCCTATGTAAAATTGACTTTATTATAGCTATAACTTTACTCCTAGATCTAAAGATCAGACCTATACGACATCCCACAAAAAGGCGTCTACATTTTACTGAGCAAACACCCAAAACCGCTATAAGGGATATGTTTCTTTATCTGTCAGTTTACATGAAGTAAATCGGCAGATACCGCCCTAACGGCACAGCCGCCGCCTTGTGGTCCATTCTATTATCCTAACGACTCCATATTACGTTTACCCAAAAATGTTTATGGCACATACGACCATTTGGAACCCGACCTAATCAACCGACGCCGCTCCGGTGGTTGTAACTTTTTCTGTACACGCCAACTTACATAGGATAATGTGTTTGTTGAGGGCAGATAAGACGGTAAGGGCTACAAATAACGATGTTTCAGTAATTATCTGGCTTAATACTGACGTCTTTTTTGATGGATGTGTGTAGAGTAGGATTTAAGGCACAAATAAATATAGAGGAGAAATATACTTAAAACTTTAGTGTTAGGATGAACTAGATATTTGCATAGTCTTTAAGCCGGATATTAATTTGTAAAATTCTGACGCGTCTGTTTTTGTGAAATCGGAAATACTCAATATATTTATTGCTTCCACATGTGAACTAAGGTTTAAAAAAAATATGAACATAATGAAATACAGGGTTGATTTTTGAGGTGTTTTATTTTTAAAGAAAGAAAAGAAAAGAAAGAACAGGTTTATTGATGTTTTCGATCATTTCAGTGGGCACCCGAAAAAAAAAGACGTACGGAAATCAAGTCAGGTTCAGAGATTTGTACATAATAAATAGGTAAAAAACATTTGTTGATATTCACCGAACCCACTACTTCTAATAGTCAAATATAAAATAATTTGGTGTCTCAGTCGGTTACCAATAAAAAGTGTTGTTAATATAGGAATTTGCGCTGCTTCAAAAATCTTTTTACTGTTTTTCATAGGTGCTACGTTTTTGAACAATTCATTCGTAGAATACCACGAACAATCCAATTCAACAATATATGGATACGTGAAAGCCGTTTGGAAATAACAGAACAATCCTACCGAATATTTGGATATTCCTGTTTCTGAATCTGTTGTATTTTTGCTGTTTTCGCGAAAAAACATAAAAACTCGTGAGTTTTTTGCCGATCCAGCTTGGATTTTTAAAAGATTAAAGGAATAACGAAATAAGCTGAAAAAAAAAAACTACTGACGATGCGCATGGGAAAATATATAATATAAATAAAAATGAAATGCTGTTCGTTGGTAAGCGCATCACTTGAGAACGGCCGGACCGATTTGGCATATTTTTTTTTGTTTGAAAAAGTCCGGATTATATTTTTGGAAAGAAAAATTGGAAAAGTTTCCCGGGAAAAATCGGGAAAATGGAAACTCTTTTTTAAGGGATGTTTGAAAAATTTATTTACAGCACATTTGTCAGGTCAGTTTGTTAGTGATAAATAAAAATAACAGAACATTGCAAATGGTTATCTCTTAAACAGTCTATCGAAAACACACTTCTTTCACAAGATCCAATTAAAAATACAATCTCTCAACACCCTTAAACCACAACCTTCAAAAGCAAACTGCATCAGCCCCTTTCCAAAAATATTCACTTAAAAAAAACTCCAATATATTTAACGAACGGTTCGGCAACGGCCGGCATTCACGTAGTATGACGCTTTTACATCATATTACTCTCGCATTGAACGAGATTGATGTGTGAAAAAAGCTCTTGAAATTGGTAAAAAGGGAAGGCTAAGTGTTAGGGGGCGAGCGCATAGAACAACAATGTGTAGACGGGAAACTCCCGATCCGAACATTTTGTAAATGCCTACAGCATCGTGGCTTGGTACTTTACAAGGGTTATTCCGTTTATCCACCCCAAAAAATCTACGTTAAGGTGGATACTCGGAAACGTATGTCCGAGAATCCACCTTAGGCCTAGTTAGATAAACGGAATTTATGGGCTTGGTGGATTTTTGGAGTGGAGAAACGGAATAACCCACTTACAACGTAGTCCAAGGTGGTATTGTCGCTTACGGTGCAAGTATGTGCTTCGAATTCATATCAATCAATCAATTCAGCCTATCGCAGTCCACTGGACATAGGCCTCTCCCAGGCTGTGCCACAACACCCTGTCCTCTGCCTTCCGCATCCAGTTTGTCGTCGATTCATCTAGCTGGGGGGCATCCTACACTACGCTTGCCGATACGCGGTCTCGACTCTAGGACTCGTCTGCTCTACCGGCCATCGGTCATCTCCAAACTCGATCGTCGGCAATCGGCAATATAAACAACCCTATTGTGGCGAGTAGTAATTAGGTGGTGGGGAGTGGGAGGTGATTATTTCAGGGGTATTGGCGAACGCACAATTAAGTACATAATATTATTATGTTTATTCAAAGAACTAGATTGTTGAGCAAATTGAATCACTGCTTCAATTTTCCGTGTTATAGCCATTTTATACAAGTTACCAAGAATGACAGTTGTGATTTGAATTTACGAGCAATTTTTATACCCAATTTTCTTATTAAGCATGTTCCCATATTTTGCATGAGTGTCGCTTCTATACGATTTTCTTAGTCTATGTCGAAAGTGATCGAAAAACGTAGGTCGCTACAATTTTGTCACGCTTCTCACTGAACAAATGTTCCCTCAAGATTCGGCTCAACTTATGTGGCGCACGTTTTATTTCGTGGTGAATCTTAGCTCGTATATTGTGTTTTATGCGTACCTAAGGTGTTAACATGCGCAAAAACCTGTTTTTCGATCTGATTCTAGATTTAGGCTGGGTCTATGTTAGACTAGAACAGAGCAAAATGGTTGTTTGTAGTGATGAGATACATTTTGTTTTCTTTGTTGGCAAGGTAAATAGACAAGTAGTGGACAATGTTCAAAATCAAAATCAAAAATCATTTATTCAAACTAGGCTGGGAATCAGCACTTTTCGAACGTCAAATTACATAAGACAGTCCCCCAAAACTACCGACCCTTCACCACTTCCTAGTGCTTTAGCTGGGAGGAAGCAATAGTTCAAAAGGTAATACCTTCTTTCAGAAACGTACATAGATGCTGGTGTCATTTAGGTACAGTAGGTAGCACGTCTGTTAAAAAAAACCAACATAAGTAGGCCTCGTATTTTATTGAAACTCCGTACTATAGTAGGCCAGCTCAAGGATAAAGTGTTGCCATCAAAATGCAGTCAACTATAGTCGCAAATTATTATTGATATAAAAACGCATATTAAAATGTGCATCTCTATAATTGTATGTCCATAGATAGTCCATACTAATTTTATACTGAACCATGCCTACTTCTTTCTTATGTTACAAAATATAGTATTACTTATAAAGGCTAACTTTCCAAGAATGTACATTTATTTTATGACAAGCGCAAAATAACTCTAATGACAGCCATACTGTGCAGTGTCGAACTTATAAAGTAAAGGCGCTTCTTCACAGCGGCGAGTGAAAAGTTTAAAACTTTAATGATTTGATTTCTTTTAAGTTTTTACTCTTAGTGTTACAGACTGTAACATTTTAAAGTAGGTACTGTAACTTTTATTACACCGAAAATGTAATAAAGAACCTACATTTAATTTCAATAATTTTGTTGGTGGTTTTCAGGGAAAGATTAGAGGTATATCTGGGTGACATTCCAATTTGAGATTGAAACAGTTGATGCCTCGTTCCCTACGTAACACACATACCTAGTTGCCAGGAAGCTTATCAATAGAAAATACCCGTCATTGGGTATTTTCTTTTTAGCTACTAAAGAGGAATATGAGCTACTTGCACTGCAAAAAAACAATTTTCTAAAATCATTCCTCGTTATAATAAGGTATAATAAATTCTTGATAAAAATAAAAATAAAATAAGGAAAAAACTTTTGAATTATTTTTTTTTGCTTCTGGATCACTTGGTTTAGGGGGTGAGTTGTCTATCAGTAAATGAAATGACAGATTTTTCTGACGCTTATGTAGATAACAGCATTTTCTGAATCTGTCATTTTTCGTATTGGTCATTATGCGAGAAAACCAATATGTCTTACCACAAGTCAATATTTTTGCAAACTATCAAAAAACCAAGGCATAAAACTAAAAACAACCGTTCGGCTCCATAGAGAAGCGCCTTTATATAAAGAAACGTGTCAAAACGTCACATTGACGGTCAGAAAGCTTCGAAGGCGGCAATTACACCCATTGAAGCGACCGTATTGTAACATCGTACCATCGGACGAATCGATTGACCCCTATCAACACGTGGTAACTGTATTTTTTCTTCACCTCCGACTTACGTCAATGTATTGAGTAATTATGAGGGTTCTATTAAAGTTTATGGTGATTTTTTTGTAGATTAGTTAATGCTGGAATCGCTTAGAAGTCAGTTTACGAAATAAAACTATAATGTTAAAAAACCAAATAAACAAGAAAAAACAGTATTTCTCTCCACTCTGAATTGTAGGTAAAGTTAATTTTAAAGTCAGCAAAAAACTAACACAGTATTAATAACAAAAAGCACATTTTAAAACATAATTTATTACAAAACCCTTCAAGACTTTAACTGCCCCATGTAAGAATGACTTATTACTATTTGTTCCCCACACAATGTAGACGCCTAAACAAAAAACAAACGAAGAACATATACAGCGTTCTGACGTAGGACAGCCAGTAAGTCTGCGCGTGCAGTTTCATTATTACCTCCCCCCTAGTCTACACCCATTGGTCTATGGGGTTATTGAATCGGACGATAAGGTGCCACGGTAATTTCCTGCCATTTACCATCATTACTCTTCCCCATGATCATCTAATACTGTGGGGTGACCACACAAAAAGAACAGTTCCTGAAATTCTTTAGAATTTTTCGGAAACTATTTTCGTCGTCTGGATTTCTGCAACTATTATTGAAAAGATCGGACGGATATGGCAGTTATTGAGGATTGAAATTGGTGTACTTATAGAAATTAGGGGTTGAAAGGACGAGGTTCGGACCTGTCTACCTCAATTTTGTAGTAAGTGTTAACCTTTTGTCGAGGGCTTGGAATAAAGCCATGTTATCATATTAAAAAAAATTGAGATAGTTTTTACGTTTATACAGATATTTTTATCTCGCTCGGAGGAGCTCGTGGCTAAGCAATAATAGCCGCACGGGTCGATCCGTCAGGTTAAGCTACGCTTGCCGGGGTTGGTCCCTGGATGGGTGACCATCTTTACATATCGAGACTCCTCCGTACCTCGGAAAGCACGTTAAGCCGTTGGTCCCGGCTGTCATTCGCAGTCGTTACGGGTCGTCAGAAGCCCGAAAATCTGACAACCAGTCTTACCAAGGGGTATCGTATTATCCAGTTACTGGGTTGTGGAGGTCAGATAGGCAGTCGCTCCATTTAAAATACTGGTATTCAGCTGCATCAGCTGCATGTGGTTAGACTGGAAGCCGACTCCAATATAGTTGGGAAAAGCCTAGGCAGATGAGATGACAGATATTTTTATTCTTCACAAAATTATTGCGTTCACTTTTTGTCAAACCAAATCTGTATGTTTTCCAAATTAGTTTGTGATATAAAACGCCCATAAAGCACGTAATGAACCGAAATTCAAACGAGACACCCAATCAAAAACCATAAACTCAAAACTCTTCATCAACCATAAACTGCACCAAGTAACAAGAACTGCGAAACTAACACTAGAACAATATATCAAACTAATTTGTCGTCCGGCGTATATACAGAAGAGAACCAGCCAGTTAACAACAAAGGGGGAAGTGGCCGAGACTATGCAAGATCGATTAATGCCCCCTAATTACGCAATTTCTGGCGATCTCTAATTGTGGTGTGGACCAGTATATTCCGCGTGACAGTACGTTATTTCCCCCGGGGGCGGTAAAGATAGCGGGGCGCGGTACACGTGAAAAATTTACTGGAATCGTTGAATTTTTAAAAAGGGAATGTCAGGTTTTTTTTTTGGTAAAGGACGTGGTTGACATTGGGTTTGGGTTTGTATATACAGTTGCGGGTACGTCAAAGTTAAATGATGCTTACCGACCATAAAACGTATAACCTAAATAAAACTCATAGAATGTGCCTAGTAACTAGTTATTGAGTAGGTACTCAGCATTGCACTTTGTTACTTGTTAAATGACTTAAAGTTTTAATTATATCAATAGTTTCAGGGCGACCATACCATTTTTTTTAAATAATACATTACGTTGCAGAGAGCATATAGGTAGAGAAAATTTAATCCCTGAAAGCTTGATCAATAGCAAAAAACGACAGTACAAAATGTCACTGTGTATAAAATACATGCATTGCTGTTTTGTAACCATCTCACCGTGAAAACATAGGTGAAGTGAGCGTGGAGTGAGCTGTCATTGTCATCGATACCTACTGATGCTAGGGCAGTGACAGTTCACTTCACCTAAGTTTTCACGGTGAGATTATTACAGAATAGCACAACTGATCCACACTCCGATCCCACAAAAGACTCAGTAGTCGCTTCCAGGAACTGCACATCTATGTAAGTACCACTACGTCGCGCCGAGTACGTCGGGGCTAAAATTATTCACTGACTCGTCGCATTGTTCTCTCATACTTTATTTGTCTCGGCTCTGGCAACACTCTACTCCTTTTTGTACCGTTGCGTGTCGCTTAGGAGGCTAATCTCTGCGCTTCTAATTTGTGATCAAAAATAAAAGATCGATCAAAGTAAATTTTCTTTTGGATTTTGTATTTGTGGAAGCGAAACGATTTGGTTTTAAAGGGATTTAGATGAGGTATTTTTGTGGTTTTGTTCATGTATTGGTCGGTAATAAAACTTTTGAAAATGATTTATTAAGACATTTTATCAAAAAGCTGAAAATGAACTGAATTGATGAAGCTGATGTATGTTTTGTCTTTTATTTTGATGTAATGTGCGTTTTGTTTGTGCAGAATAAACAAATTTTCTTTTTAATTGCAGGTAAAATAAAAAATAAACAGGAAAGATTTGCAGTTTTATTGATGGATTTAGTGCGAGTATCCAATATCAATTAATTTCCGAAAACAAGTAAAGGTGTATAAGACAATGTTATGACGTAGTCCAATCGATGACCATAAATCGAATCTATATATTTACATTTATTATAAAACAAAGTCCTCCGCCGCGTCTGTCTGTCGTCCTGTTCGCGATAAACTCAAAAACTACTGCACCGATTTTCATGCTGTTTTCACCAATGGATAGAGTGTTTCTCGAGGAAGGTTTTAAGCGACATCCACGCGAGCGAAGTTGCGGGTATCAGCTAGTACATTATTATAAATATTAAGTATATGCTTTATGTATGTATGTATTGTCCAAGTTAATGGTACTCCACAGATTACCACCAGTATTGTCTCTCCTTCTCCTTTTAATCCATCCAAATGTTTTCTTTAAATAAAAGATCGCTTTCTAGCGATGAAACCGCCCATTGTAACCCTATGTAAAATTCCTACATTTATAACTGTAAACCACAATATGGTGAACTTAATAAAGAATATTCTGTCGATCTATCTATCAAATCTATCAGATTTATGTGCAGTTGATAGTTTCTCTCGTTTAAAACTAAACTATCTTAAATAAAAATCTGCTAATCAAAATATAAATTAAACAATTTTACTGAAACAACATTACTTAAGATTAAAAGTTGACACTGTCAATATTTAAGCTAGGACTAATTTATAAATAACTAGAGACCCGCCACTGCTTCGCGCGGTTTTCACTGACTTGACAAAATATCGATTTTTTTAAATTATATTATCTAAGATTAATATGATGGAGCTTGTGCCTAAGTAATAACAGCTGCACGGGTCGATCCATAAGGTTAAGCTATGCTTGCCGGGGTCGGTCCGTGGATGGGTGACCATCTTTCTATACCGAGACTCCTCCGTGACTAGGAAAGCTCGTTAATCCGCTGGTCCCGGCTGTCATTCGTGGATCTTCGACAGTCGTTACGGGTCGTCAGAAGCCCGAGAGTCTGACAACCAGACTTACCAAGGGTATCATATTACCCAGTTACTGGGTTGTGGAGGTCAGATAGGCAGTCACTCCATATTTAGCTGCATCCGGCTAGACTGAAAGCCGACCACAACATAGTTGGGAAAAGGCTAGGCAGATGGATTTTATGTTTAATATAAATGTAAGTAAGTATTGTACACATAAAACTTCCGGAATAAATTATGGTGAAAACCGCATCAAGATCCGTTGCGTAGTTTAGAAGAAAAATGCAGTTACACAAATAGACATGAAAACCGACTTTAATCCATGATAGATAATGTTAATATTGCGAGATTCTAAAGCAAAATTGTTTTATTGCAAACAAGTCGCACGTCTAAGTAAGTAATTACTAGCTGTTGTTCGCGACTTGGTCTGCGATCCGGGATGAAAAGTATTGCCTATGTCCTTCTACGGATCTTGGTTTACCCATGTGCCAAATTTCATCCAAATCCGTTTAGCCGTTTTAGCGTAAAAGCGTAACAAACAAACATAAATAAATAGGTACAGACATAATGCCGTTTTCAAGTAGTAGGATGATATATTGTTGAAGTAAGCCAAGACACTTTCAGAAGCAGTTACATAAACACATCACCAACTCAAAAGGTTGAGTGATAAATATAGAACTCAGATACTAACAATAAAAGTCAAAATGAAATGTACGTGGGTCCTACGAATAATGTGTCTAAGAATACAATCTTATTATAGAACATCTAGATGTAAAGAACATAGGTAACGAACGAAATGTCTGGGAAATAAATTTTCCTGCTGATAGCGATGCGGATGCGAATTTTTTGATGCACTTTATTATTATCTCTATATATTATTTCCTCTCCCCCCCCCTCCCCCTTTATATACTTGTACATATTATTATTATTATTTTTGTATTACATGTATATTATTGAATTATTGTAATGAATGATGAATAAGAGAAACTGTAGGTAACTATTGCTAAGCAAATTGACTACCAACTTAAATTGTACGTAGGTATATAACTGTAATTCTTTGGCAGTTGTATGAAATGGCTAATTTGATTATCAATGAATTTCCCTGACTGTTCCTAAGCAAAATTATGAACGTTCCACAAAGGCTGATTTGCGATAAAACATTATCTTGTTTAGAGCATAATAAACAACACCTGTTTAGACGTTTCCAGTACTAAAGATAATTTCCATGCGAGAGCAGCATTAGGGTCATTGTCCTTATATTATGCGTGTGTATTGTTGCTAGTAACGTTGCTAAAATTGTTGTTTCAGCCATTGTTACGAATAGACAGCAGGGTTGGCGGAAAAGTCTGTTTAAAGTTTAAATTATGAACTACTAGCTTCCACCCGAGGCTTCGCCAGCGTGGTATGTCGATAAAAAGTAGCCTATGTCCTTCCCGGGGATCCGATCTATCTCCTTGCTAAATTTTATCGAAATCCGTTCAGTGGTTTAGGCGTGAAAAGGTAACATATAGACAGACAGACAGAGTTACTTTCGAATTTATAATATTAGTATGGATTTCTGAAAATGATCAGAAAGCAATCGTGTAACTATATGAGAAATTATAGAAATTATATTAAAAATCCCTTTTTTTTTCAAAATAATTGTTGCTTTTCTTTTTCTTTTCAGTTATGATGTCGTGTACCTAACTCTAAACAGAGCTTTTGAAACATAAATTGCGTTATGATCGCCCTTCTTTGTCTATTATTTTTATACTTATGCACGAAACAGTCACATTCCTTCATCTGCCTAGCCTTTTCCCAACAATGTTGGGGTCGGCTTCCAGTCTAACCAGATTCAGCTTAATACCAGTATTTCACATGGAACGACTGCCTATCTGAACTCCACAACCCAGTTACTGGGTAACACGATACTCCACTCATACGTCAGTCTTTTAATCTACAATCACATCACGCAGAAACGATAACAAAGGAAAAGAAAGCATGAGGTGACCTTGTCAGTACAGTGCCTGAACCTTAACATTATTTTTCGTAGGCAACGTATTGAATTATCGGTTTTCTATCAGTCTTTCTACACGGAATCTTTAACTTCGTAAAAGACCCGTGTTGAAGAGATGTCATATTATTTTTCTATCAATATCCTAGTATTCCTATTTAACCTGTGTAACAGCCCTGCGTGCTAAGACGCGTGCGTGGCGTGACGCGCAATTTATTGGCTGCCGTTGTTAGCCCTTTGTGTGCTCATCGGCAAAACAAACAGCATGTTTTTATTTCATTATTAGCACTCTCATTATATGTTGCAAATATTTCCTTTCCATGTTTATTAACTTCTACACATTATGCGTGGATGTTGGGTTAACATATTATAGCGATCATTCACTAAGTCGGTTCAAATAATATTTATGTTATTTTTTCGTTATCGATAATTTAATTTAGTTCTTCACTAGCAGAGGAAAAAGTTAAAAAAAATAAAAAATAGCCTACAGAGTTAGCTAACCCTAAACTTCTGTTCCACGTTTCAAGAGGTTAAACGGTTTTTCTACAGCGAGAATCGTAGATAAGACGGTTAAAAATAAGCTTTGGAATTTCAAATACACAACATCATTATTACAGATTATCAAAGGTCCTACATATAAATCTAATTTACCGACGAAATGAAGATATGGAAGTACGCTAAGGCCAAGTTTCCTGCAAGTCGAAATGTAGTAAATTTAAATCTTACGTTGCCCCATATTTCAATACGTTCAGCTTAAGCTCGCAACAAGCTACTCAATCATGTAAGGAATAGTTCGTGGAATCGATTTCATACAGCGGTTGTGACTTGAGGAAACTTCGCGAACGATTTCGATGCAAAAACGAACTTTAAATATGACAGTATGGAAATCGATTTTGTTTATCGAAGAAGAAAATCTGACTGAACCTGATGGAGGTAAGATTCCTTGCCTTAAAAGTGATTTTGTCTACACTTTGATTAAGTAGGTACAATAGTACATACATAAAATGCAAATGCAATACAAAAAGTGCGTTATACGGCCAAGTGCAAGTGACACACGAAGGGTTCCATACCGTATTTATTTTAATTTTATTTATTTATATCAGATACAGTGATCCATATTTATGTAAGTACACTTAAAACTAAGTTATTAATCAATTTAGTAGGTAAAACTAAAACAAAAACACGTTTCTTGCATGGTTAACTTTATTCAATTTTTATTTGTTGTTATAGCGGCAATAGAAATACACAATCTGTCAAAATTTCAACTGTCTACCTATTACGGTTCATGAGATACAGCCTGCTGACAGACAGACGACCAGCGGAGTTTTAGTAATAATCCGATGCGGCATCCTTCGGGTACCTACAAAATCCTAAAAACGGGATTCGTATTTCACCAAATATGTGGTGATTTACCTAAGGTTTTTGACCTGTATGTATTTCATTTTGCTAGGTAGGTAGAGTCAGAATTATACCTTCTGACTAAACATAGTTTTTACAGCCTGATTTATTATTCTCGTTTGTAACATAACACTCGGAGATAATGCAATAATCTGCTGTATAATTCAGACCACTTCAACTAAATGAAATAAACTTAAATAAAGAAAGCTCAAAGTAAATCTAAGCCATTACTCTCAACTACTATCTAGATAACAGAATTGAGAATCTTAAAATGTAATGGCTGAGAAAAAGTTCTTTGAGGCCCTATAAAATAGAGTTAGTTGCTATAATGGCGTGATAGCGGGAACTTACCGCATATCCCTATAAAACTACGGTCTTTTATCGTTCGACGCGTAAATTCCCGAATCCCCAAGGATTGCAATAAATAGCTAAAATCCTGAACTTCGACCACTGACGTCGAGACCTGATAGGACTTAGACAAGCCCCGCTAACATCTTGGTCTTTACTTCGAAAAAGTTCCGAATAAAAACTTTTTACGTCGGTTCAATTTGGGATCAAGTGGACAGTTGTCTTTTGATTTAAAACAGTTATTTTATAAGAATAGAATTGCTATCGGTTCTCATAATCATTAATATCCATAACGGCTCTGATTTTAAGCGTTATCAAACTTTAATACCTACTGTATAAAAGTGGAGAATTATTATAATAGTAATAGCATTGGAAAGGAATTTTAATCGTTTTGATCTCGCCTACCTAGACCTTTTAAGCCCGATATTTTGATTTTTTTAGAGTATACTGCTCATCATACCAAGGTTTTGTTTATACCTATTAGAGAGCAAAATATATAAGCAATCTGTCCCTACAATTTTAGAACCTTAACAATGTAGTCGTAGGAAACATTTTACTCTTCCGTTTCCTTTCGTTAATGGTCTACCATTGACATGTTGATCAATTAGCATAATGTATTTAATTTAATGCACCTCAGCCTTACTTTAGTATCCAGTAAAGCAACAGATGAAATATAACTTCAACTCAAACAATACGGAAAAAAAACTATTTAGTCTGTCATCGTCAGTCAGATAATAAAAAAAATATTAGACAGGTATATTTTTGCCTTAAGATATTAATAAAAAAATATTAAAATAAAATGCATTAACGTTGGGGGATGGGGGCTTGCTACGTCACAATCACAATGCCAATGATGCACAAGGCACATGCACAAGGCCAATGACGTTAGGGGCAAGATCGAAAAGGCGAGCGGGGCCTACACCATTTTAACTCAATGTATTGCCGTACGTAAAAAAGAAAAGATACATGTCCAATATTTTTTTATAACTTATCAGATGGACAAAAAAATGTTTAGTCAACCTCCCTAATATAGTTCAAAATCAATATTTCCGAACAAGTTAATAGCTCTAAATAAGGCATTACAATTTAAAAGGCGCCTTATTTAACTAAACTTTAAGAAGGGTTACGAACCTAATCTTCGAAAGTTACCAACAGCGAGGCGTTGTTGGACCCTTGTCAGACCTTTGTTGAACTCCAAACATTTTGCTTCACAACTTGTTCTTCCGCCTAAATTCTTTTATTAGTAACTTTAAAGCCGATAATTAAGACGAGCTCGTGGCTAAGTATTAACAGCCGCACGAGTCGATCCATCAGGTTAAGCTACGCTTGCCGGGGTTGGTCCGTGGATAGGTGACCATCTTTACATACCGAGACTCCTCCGTGACTCGGAAAGCACGTTAAGCCGTTGGTCCCGGCTGTCATTCGTGGAGCTTTGACAGTCGTTACGGTTCATCAGAAGCCCGAAAGTCTGACAACCAGCAGGCGTAGCATGGTGTTTTCTATCTCTACGAAGAATAGACATAGCTTTTTCTATACAAAGTGACAGTTTGTTTCTTCATTTTTGACATCCACCGTAGAAATCTTTCTACAGTCTGTAATTTTGTCTTTCATTTCTAACGATCTTTGTCTAGGTCTTTTTATATGTAGACTATTTCGGAAGAAAGTTTTCTATCCTTACTGTCAAAATCACACTGACAACCGATAAATCCTATGATAAAACAAAGAATTCTGAGTCGAATTGAGAAAAAAGAGTGAATTTCGTAAAAAGTGCAGTTGACTCTTTCTATTTTGCTGCCGTCTCGTACTGTTTACTGTCTACAAGAAACGTCATTTTTGTCTACTCTTCCGTCGACAAAACGGTGCTCATGCTACGCCTGCTGTCTTACCAAGGGGTATCGTATTACCTAGTTACTGGGTTGTGCAGGTCATTTATGCAGTCACTCGTTGTAAAATACTGGTATTCAGCTGCATCCGGTTAGACTGGAAGCCGACCCCAACATAGTTGGGAAAAGGCTAGGCAGATTGATTGAAAGCCGATAATTATCTATTAGGATGTTGTTTATTGGTATAAAACTTAATATTTATGGCAATATTTTCAAACACACTAGGCGGTAGCAGAGCCTGGATTTGTGCCCGGTTGATGGCAATAGCCTCGCCCCCTCTGGCGAAATGTGGGTGTACTCTATCTACTTACACCTCTGGGTTGGACCCTTCGGGGAAACAAGTCACCATGTTTATGTTATGTTACACTAGGAAGTGCTACATTATAGAAAGTTGCTATGGAGTTTCAGCGTCGCTTTCTGTGGTCGGAGTGCCCTTGACTGAAGGAACGTTACTGAAAATTTATATTTTTATTGTGTTTCGAAGGTAATGTAAGTAATATCGTGCAGGTTATGATGATAAGACAAAAATAACTATAGTGTGGTCCAAAATTATCTGATGAAAGTCTAAACAAACTATTTTCAGGATAAATTCTCACGCAATCACTCACTATAAAGGGTGTCATTAGCAGCAGATTCATCTGCATTCAGAAGATTTCAACTTTATATCACACCACTTGATCCAACAATTTATTGTTGTTTGAATAAAATTATTAAATTAAAAATCAACGAAATGTTATAAATTAACTACCCATAAAATTAACTAAAACTGACAAAAATGGTACCGTATTTTTTGTATTGAAGACTCGACATCTTTGGTGATTCGAAATTAGAATTTTGGGTGTATTTAATTAATTAAATCAAAGCACTCAATTCGTAAGCGGCACTACAAATTTTATTGGCATCTACAGGTACGTGTTCTGATCATTTGTTTACATTTTCATCAGATATTTTAGAACATAATATGTACATACGAGTATTTATTACTTACCTACGGTAATAGCATGACAAATCCACCTACGACCCATCACCTTAAAAATGTTGAGTCTTCAATACAATAAACACGGTACGGGTGGCGAAAAACCACAACTACACAAACTTTCGTATCTTGCATTAAAAATCTTCTTTATCCTTGTCTGTAAAACTATTTTTCCAGTGCCACCCTTGAACGTCTGCGACGGTGTTATGCTAATGTTTAACATTTGAAGTAAATGGCCACATCCAAATATCGTCCTTATAGACCAAACCAAAGCATGTAAAAGTACTGTACACTTTGGCCTGCGGACTCGTGATTACAGTATCTCGTGATCGCAGTAAGTATGCTGTTGATGGAAAATGATACGTTCTCCTATGTACCCTGGTGTACATAAGACTATCTTAGTATAGAAATTAAACTGGGCGAACGATACGCCCTGACGCTGTAGACTAATAACGCGAACTTGTACGATTTTTTTTTTGCCTAATACTACTGTTATCAATTAGTCACTCCGTGGTTGACCCTAGAGTCGATAGATTCTTGTTTCAAGTTTGTTTTTTTGCCATACAACCACACAGCAATCAGCCCTCTAAGCCCGGTTGGTATCCTTGATAGAAAACTCATTAAACAACATAGGAATAAGTACGGACGCGTCTATAAAACTATTCCGCCAGTACCACCCTTAAAGTCTGGGACGGTCTTACACAGAAGGTACATAGTATTTAAATAAAAAAGGCATTTTTTTTCTCGACAGTGAACATAACGAGCTGGAATCACGATGCACTCGATATAACATCGCAACAGGCCAACAGCTATTACCTGCCGGAGTTTGCGGAAAATCGTTATTGCTCACCGACAGCGGGGTAGGCTACAGTGCCGAAATGAAAATTGGATACGTATTTTTTCCGGTAATAAAATTTTTCTGTTTAGTGTTTTTAGATTTTAAGTCAGTGGATTCATGGTTTTTGTTTATGATTTAATACCTAAAATGGTTTTGAAAATTTGTCGTAATTGATATAGGAGTAATTCTTTTTAATTGATTCTGAAATTTTAAAAAGCGCGAAATGTTTTAGAAAAATAAAAAGGCGGCCTACATTTACACAATAATAATATTTATGTCTAATTTTCTTCTGTTCAGCGGCCATTATGGTGTGGTCGTAGCCAATTATTTGAAAACCTGTTTGCCTTTACTTCGTTTAATTTTACATTCCTGATAACATCATCTGCCTGCCTAGCCTTTTTCCCAACTATGTTGGGGTCGGCTTCAACTCTAACCGGATGCAGCTGAATATCAGTATTTTACATGGAGCGACTGCCTATCTGACCTCCACAACCCAGTAACTGGGTAATACGATACCCCTTGGTCAGACTGGAAACATTATTAACAAAGTGAAACTCGTTTGATTAACAGTAAAAACAATTAAATTCCCGCTCATTCCACCACTAAGGTAGTGGCCGAGGTATTTCAAGTGCACAATCGCTGAACGTGCAACATAATACTTTCCATTGAAGGTGGAAGTGGTCACTTTGAGCACGACTTTGCTTTGCAAAAACAATATCTTTACAAAGTGAAGAAATATTGGGACATTTTCGACGGGAACTGGGGATCCATTTTACAGTTTTGCAATTCCATTGGCTATTATTTTATATGGCGGCGTAAATTTTTGTTTGTCTTTGTCGTCTGCAGCCGGAAGATATTTTTGAGAAATGATAAGGACTGCCAGCCGTTCTTATTGTATAAAGATTTAAATTGAAAATTATGACTTAAAATGGGAATATTCGTTTACAATCCCAGGAAAGGAACATAAAACTGTATCTGCAAGCCTATGACAAGCGTAAATAGTCATTTGGTGTCCATAAAAAATGACCTAAATAAGACATCCAATAAATAGTTTATTTCTGTATTACAAACATGCATGTGGTGGCATTTGCTATATTAGGAAGCTCATCAATTTAAGGAGACACACCATTTGAAAATCACTTTAGTCCCGATACAGTAACACTATTTTTTAATAATTTATGCTTCATTTTAAGTCGAAAAACGCATTAAAGACTTTGGAATTTTCATTGGCTTCCAAGAAAATGTCTAATCTTTACAACGAGACAGCTGCTTAACTATTTAGATACACGACGAACGCGGACACGGGACGACACTTTCAGAATAACATATCGTTTTAAATGCCGACTGACAGATGACACATTTCGACATTCTTCAACTTGTCGTTTCTGAAATACGCACCGCTACGCCCTTTTATATTTATTTTTGCTCGTCACCGTTTGAATCACCCATCGCAAGAATAGAACTCTATAACTTATTGTTTTACCCATAGAGTCTAAATTGAAGTACCACAACATAGTCGAGCTGGCTATTTTCTACATAACACCCTTCACTTTAATAAGAGCAGACAAAAAGTCGGTTTAAATCTAATTCTTGAACACACTAATGTGACCGATACGGGTTAGTGAGCAATTAGTTAAACACAATATCACTTCGGTAAACAAGAAAATTTCAGCCTGGTTCACAGTGGGAATATAAGATCGGATTTTTATAAATAATTATTTGAATAGAACGAAAAATAATATTTCTATGTCATTTTCAACAGTGAATATTTAATCACGTACAATTTATTGAGACCATTATATCTGTCATGGAGAGAGCATAAATATGTTGTCAGTTTATTAATACTCGTGTTACATGAGCTACTAAAGACGTACACATGTTAAACAAACGGTACTTCTTTATTCACTTTTTTGTAACGATTAACATGTTTATGATTATCGTCAACGCAAGCAGAAAGAAGAGGGGCGAGCTTAAGATAATAGATCTGAGGGCTGAATAATTCACGCTTAGCGTTTATACAGTTCAAATTCGCCAGAATGCGTACTGAGTCTGCAAAATAATTGAGCCATTCATAAGGCTCGTGGTAGCGGTCCGGGGCCCGTCCCGGCACAATGACTAATAAGAAGTTAATCCGCAAATAAAAGTGGAATTGAAACAGAAGTGGAACGCCTTTGCGCGCCGTGTGGGTAGGCTAGCGTCGATTTGTCTTTGTCGGCGTCACTGAACTCGTCAGAAATAGATTAAGCTCTCTCACTCCATCTAATGGCGCCTCATTTGTTTGGCTTTAAGAGAAAAATTGCTCTTAAACTCTACGATAGAATCTTGTCGATGAGTTTCGTTTGTTTGACTCCATTTGAACAACCGCTGCTCCAATTGTTAGGGTGCCTCCAAACTGAACGTGACATTGTTAACAACACTGGAATTAACTTGTGTTTTTTAAGTCTGCATTAAAATGTCACTGACAATCGTTACCGACTGAACCGGGTCTACTATTATAGTCATGTGACGTAACTGACATTCTAACACAAGTGCAAAGTTAGCAGCTCATCTTGCTACCTATGCTGTCGTCACTGGATGACACTTTTTCTTTTTATGGGAAATTATCAAATAACTTCTCCCGCTCTGGGCACTACATGACCCGGGCAGAATAGTCGACATCGGTTTATTTGCCAAAAAAAAAAATATATGTGAGACTAAAACGCTGTTGACAAAATGACATTTTGACCTACATTTTAATACACAAAGAAAATCAAGAGGAAAGCACGAAAGACACATTTTCCACACACAATACTGCTACTCGATACCAACACAATGTGAGTAGCAAACATTCCGCCAACATGGTCCCCGGTAACTTCCCTGTAAAGGCATCTTAACATTTTCAAATTCAGTTAACACTTTCAAGTGGCACCTTCAGCAAATTGTTTTAAGCTGTTGTGTTCCTGTTCCATTTACCTTAAAAAATGTTATTGTGTTTCGTACCTTACTTTTATGCTTCGTTTACTCTCCAATTGGAGGTAAAGTCAAGTTCGTCTCGTTCGTGTTTATTTTTCTTCTTATTTGTTCTTAATCGAGTTTGTAGCAGACGCCAATTTTTGATTAAAGTTTTCATTATTACAAGGACTAATTAAAATTTTGCAATAACGTTGATTCCGATTCTGTATTACGAAACGAACTTTTACAATTTCTGGAAGCCTGCTGTAATGAAGTATTGCTTTTGCATTTTAATAAAATATGACTCGTTGTCGACTTTATGAATTTGTATTGCAATAAAAATATGGCGCCGAACTTGTGAAATTACGCTTCAAGTAGTTCGTGGTACGTGCGGACGGCATTTAAATTTAAAGAAGAGAGAGAAATTAAAAATTTGCTTCTGCAGAATGAACTTGCGGGAATCGCATTCACAGTAGATAACTCAAACCAGACGGAAGGGGAGAATTTTAGGTGTGCTGGGTAAAATCTTGTTGCAAAACCGCAGCTGCATTGTTTTTTGCATATTTCTCTTATTAACTTTTATTTCACACTGAATTTTTGCTGTGAAAGTTTCTAAGTTTTGTTTTTGTGATTCAGATTGCGTTCTTCCAGGTCAATCCATCAGAACTTTGATTGAGGGCGCTCTGTATTTGAAAATGCCTATGATTGAGGGTTTGAAATGAATCAGAAACTAATCGAGCTTATCCGAAATCATTATTAATGTATGAAAAGGCATTCTATTTTATCATTTTTGTTTAGTGTTATATTTAGATTTAATCAAATCAAAAGCTTCGTTGACCCGTGAAGAAGTATTTCAAGTCTAACTTGAAATACTTCTTCATGGGTCAACGAAGCTTTTGATTTGATTAAAGCTTTTACCTACCAGCTTTGTTACACCCAATACAAGGTATTAGGTAGGTTTGTAGGAATGAACTACATGTAATGCACAGGACATTATAAATAACGTATTTAAAGTACATGTCCAATAAGATCTAGAATCAATTTGTCAGTTAAAGTGCCGTGGCAGGATTTGAAATCAACATTTCAGTAAGTATAAATATCTTTACAACAAAATAAATGAGTGCTAGAAGGGAATTTAATATATTTTATAAGACAAGGCATTATTAATTCTTATTTAGTGATTTTCGTCAAATCACATTTATTTACCATCATTTTCACATATTATTTACTGTACCTGCAATCTATGCCAATAAATATTTACTTTACTTTACTTTCACATTAAGTAAGTACGAGTAATCTAAATGTTAAACTCGGTTTTATTTAATTTTCCAAGCGTTTTAAAGGCGTATTTGCAAAGAAAAGATGCTTTTTACTAAAGTAATATAAGTAACTAGTATTAGAGAAAAAAAATCGGAATTCGATCAGTAATTATCCCCTATAAACAAACTCATACCTCTTTATAATATTTGTAGGTATAAATAATAGTTACAATATTTAGTCAATAATAATGTCTTTTACGAAAATTATTTACTATGTTTCCTAGAATACGTTTGAAAAATCAATTGGCAAAATAAACGTAGGAAATCAAGCTTGAAACCAAAAACACAAACATAAACCACACAAAGACATTACACTTCTATGAACGCCTTCATCAATTCCCGACTCTTCACGCATTCGCACTTTAAGTGCGAGTTCTCTTTTAGTTTCACTGTTTCCGTGTCGAACTTCATTTTATTTGTTGTATTTGTAGTATTTGTAGTGTGTGAAATAGCCGTGAAGGCGTCGCGAAGCCGACCACCCAGTGGGACGATGACTGCTTAACGCGCGCGCCGTCATTTCTTCTGATTTATTGAAACGCAAAGAGCTCTCGGCGAGAGATCTGTGCACTGTCGGACGGAGATATGGGGACAGTATGTGCGAATCGAAAGTGGTAAAGGAATAAAAAAATTAAGTTTTTAATTTATAAAGTAGTTAGCGTTTTAGTTTATAAAGTATTTAAATAGGATTTACTGCTATCACTAGATTATAAGTAAAATTGTTACTAGCCATAGGGCTAGTAACAATTTTACTCAATTAATGGGACTCGGGAGACTAAGTATTCTATTTTATAGTAGTCTATCTTAAGTTTAGTTAAAAAAAACACACATACAAATGTTGCTAAACAGTGAACGAAACTTTTAAAATTCTTTGAAATATCATGTTGTGGTTTGCTAATCGATATAAGAGCTACCAAGCAGAGCTATATGCTTTTATGCAGGGCCTGCGTACAATCCACGAAATTAACAATATTATACTGAATTTTACAAAAAAGAAACAATTAAATTCAGATTATCGTCATCAACGAAACCACCACACGCAATAAATAAGAGTTGCATTGTCATTGTAAATAAAATACAATACAATACAAAAAGTAACATTAAATCTCTTTTAGTAGCATTCCATCTGGCCAGACATGTACAACAGATATTAACACCGGCTTAAATTAATTTGAAATTTGAGTTTGAACTGTATTTTCTCACGCGGCAACATTGATCACTGCGGCTCCCTTTATGAATGATCTAGCCACATTGTAAATTTAAAAATGATTATCAAAGATCTATAAATAACAAGTCATTGAAACTGATTTCTTGTTGTTTATGTATTCGTTTGGGATGATTTAAATGTCGTAACTATGAAATGAGTCGAGCTACTTTGGTTTGTTTGGAAGCGGTCAGTTATTTTGTTAGAATGTTTTATTTATTTTTTGCTGTGTATAATAAATAAAAAAATGTTTGTTTGTGATAATAATACTCGGCCTGCTGGTTTGTTTTTGAAAATGACGGCTTTTGTGAGTAACGAACTAAGTACGATAGGCCTGCTGAAGTTTTGTTAAGTTAAAAAAAAAAAACTTACTATAAATGTGCGATTTTTTTTTAGAAATTCCTGTCCCAGATATCGGGCGGATATCACCTTCTCGAACAGTGTTTTCAAAATCTATATTTATAAAAATGAATCCCTATTTCCCTTGGTCACGCCATCACGCGTGAACGGCTGAACGGATTTGGATGAAATTTGGCACATAGGTAGACCATGAACTGGAGAAGGACATAGGATATCTTTTATCCCGATATTCTCACGGGATCGAGACTTGTGCGAGTGAAACCGCGGGGCGCAGCTAGTTATTAAATAATTCAAAATGTTAACAATGACGTTGTCGACAGTGTAGAGTCCGCGTTACCTCTAAAGTACACAAAAAATAATAGTACTTCAAGTTAGTAAACTTGAAGTCCTTTTGACGCGGCGCTAGTGGTCTTCTTTCGCGCGGACTCTAATTAAAAATTAACCTTTATTTTTATTCCTTGACTGTACATAAATAATGCAGGAGCATTTTTAACGCCGGTAGCACACCTCTGCCGCAAAATTATAGCTGCGAAATCGCAGTAGTTCAATTGTAGTGGCTCGCGTCGTGTTCCGTTACGCGATTCCGATTCGTGTAGCGGAACATGACGAAAATAATATGTTGACATAGGCAATACAGCTTTTTAATCCTATTGATAGAAAGTCTAAAATTCTTGTAAACAACTCTTTATTTGTTACTACAACTCAAACGTTTTTAACCAGAAAAATCGACATTTCATTTACAGGGTTGCCACACTGCCGTCAGTAGTTGAAGAAAGTAACAATTTGCTGTTGTTTTATTGTTCCGTCTAGGGCGGGAATAGGGCTGTCGACGTTTGTTTTATTTGTTACAGCACTATAAAAGTGTTTATAAAGAGTAAAATGAGCTTAGTCGGCCACGCTTCTACCTCGAACTAAGGCAGTTAGAATGTAAACGTAAAATGTAACTTTTACAATGACTTTAGTTTCAGTGTTTGGATTTTGTGGGTGCTTCTTGCTTGTAAGTGCATGTTTTAAGATTATTGTGTGTAAAGATTTCGAGCTGATGAGACGGCATTGCCGACGATATTAAAAAAAAATGTTATTGTTGACCGTGGCTTCATCTCCTTGTATTGTTTATTTCAACCTTTTTTTTAATACATATATCCAGGATAAAAGTAACCGCTAGGTCCGCTAGGACCGATGCCTGCCAGGGTTGCGGGTTAGTCCGAAAGGGATACCGGGTGGGTTTTAGTCAGTAAAAGTCTGACACGCCCTTCCGCTCCACCCAGAGCGGGAGAAGTCATAGATGATATCCCCTAATCAAAAAAAAAAATATAAGTACAAAAGTAACCTATGTCCTTCTCCAAGTCTCAGGCTATCCATCTGTTACATTTCATAACATTGGGTTCAGAGTTTCAAAACACATTCGGTAGCAAGATAAGATTAGGCTTGCAACCCTATTAAGAATCCTTTTTCTGAATTCCTGGTTTTAATTAGCATAATCAGCCTATACCGATAACGTTCCCACTGCTGGGACACAGGCCTGTGAGAGGGAGTGGACCGTAATCTAACAGGCGGGCGCTGTGCACTATGTTTTAGAATTTTTGGTTTTAGGACATGCCGGTTTCCTCACGATGTGTTCCTTCACCGTTTTGAGAGCGGTGGTGGTGGAATAATTTACACAAAGTAAAGCGTCTGTCTGGGTTCCAACCTACGACCTACAACTCGTAAGTTGCGGCTGTTAGCTGGGCCACCACTGGTTCTCTTTTTAATGAAAACAATATTGATAGTTATGTGTGCAAAATGACCTAGCTAGAATTTTTCAATAAAAAAAACCTTTATTTCTCAACAAAGCCAATTTCCCCATTCAAATAGCAGCTGGCCATCTGCAGGTTATAAACTAAGATCATAAGAGTAAGTGCACTAATAAAGTTCCAACTTCCAGCAGATGACAACCGTAGTCGCAATAACGTCGCCATTTTCTACGGAACCAGCTTTTTTTATACAGTTTTCACTATTTTAACTCCGACATAAAAGTTACACGGAACTCTAAATGGGAACATTTTATTTTGTAGTTGTACATGAAGGATTTAAATCGGTTGTGTTATTCGATTTTTTATATAAAATCTGTTGAATGTAGGTTCTATTTTATTTTCGGATATTGGAATGCGATGTTCGCAGTGTTTTATATTGAAAATAAAATTGTCACTATAGTTTTTCATTGGATTATTTTGTGCTGCATCAGAAGGCGGACATGATTTCAGTTATTTTTTTGATCCAATCAAGTTAACGGATTTGCCAATTCATTTATTCATAATTATTCAGACCAAATACGTAACAAATGATAAATGATAAATGATTTTATTTCTGTAAGTAGGTTTGTACAAACACTTTTACACGTCAATCACATTTTTAAAACTAGATGAGGTCGGCGTTTCCTATCTGACTACTCTGAGAAGAAAGGCCGAAACAAACTCAGAGGTCACAGTCTCTTTTAAAGTCCAGACATAATCTTGGTCAGATTATGTGAAGACCATGTAGATTGGTGTCTGAAATGGTCTTTTGAGGAAAGAACCACACAGATTGAGTGGACCTGTCCAGTCAGTGCACGCATTTGTCGTCGCATTTGTCGTGCAGCTCAACTCCGAATTTAAGGAGCTCAACGATTTGACGAACAATACCAAAGAAAGGACATTTGATTAGGCCGCATAAATTACTCAAACTGCCAGACTATGATTAATTAAAATTAAGAAAAAAGGTAACATCACGCCTGTAATCACCGAAGAGTTAGGCAGAGGTTTACCTATAGAGTACATCCCCATTTCGCCAGTTATGTTTAAGTGCCATTTAATAGGGGCGAGCCTATTTCCATCAAGCAGGCACCAATCCAGACACCGGGCTGCTTCTGGCCAAAGAGTTGTCTTAAATTTAAAAATTTAATAATTAGTAGATACCAAAACCATTTTTGCCTTGAATTTTGACTAATAGGTCAGTTTACATATAAAATTTTATTTCCGTCCTATTTTTTACAACAAAAAACGTAAAAACATCACTGGAAGTACCCAAAAGGAACAGTTCTAAACCCTTATTTATTCTTATTACGTGAGGAAGTAGATTCTTATCCGATCCTCCTCAGGTAGAATGAACGACAATAGAATCTTCCGGTGGACATAAATACGGGAAACCTATGTAAATGTGGGAAATTTAGACGCTTGCGGAAAATGTTAGGGCGTTCTTACGGCTCTTTTTAATGTCTCTTTTGGTAGTTAAGTTTGGGAATATTACTGTGGGTCAATTAAACCATTTACAGGCACTTTTGAATTGTCAAAGAATCGGTCAGTTAGTCAAAAATTTGAAGCTAGTTGCCCATTCCAAATCCTAGATCTCTATGGAGAAGAACGGGCAAGAAACTCCAAGGACACTCTTTTAAAAATGGATATAGATATTACAAAATCCTGGGTACAGTATTCTTGGTGCTTCTATATGTGAGAACAATGTCAAATGAAAAATAATCAAAAACACATCCTTACATACTCCTTTTACTTAACTTCGTAGACATTTTTGTCACAATTAAATAATTATTACCTCATCTAACAAGAGCCAAGATTATCTTGAAAAATAAATATAACATAGGCTACTTACACTCTTTATTACACGCAATGTAGTAAACATTGCGTGTAAGGTAATATGCAAACTCCTTTAGTTACCTAAATGCCCGCTGAAATTGCAAGTTCGACCTACTAACCTACAGTCTGCTGCAGCTAAAATATTGTTCAAACATATTACAGGTATGATATACGAGTTCCAATAACATTTAATATTGTAGCACCTTGGCAGCCAGTTATAAGCGCCTACGGCTTGCAGAGGGCAAAGTTTAGAAGCTTAGAGTCTTAAAAATGTTGCTGGTAGTTTATGACGCGGCGCTGTTCGTCCGTTCTTTTAAATAGAGGTCAGTATTGTAATTTTTATATAAGAAAAAGGCCTACTTATATTGTTGAGATGACACGCCAACGATGGAAAGTATTTGAAAAATGAAATGAAATTCTTCAATAAATACGTACTTAGATAACGTATTATACATACAATACAATACAATAAACTTGTACAATAATGCATTTACATTACATACACGTTATCAATTAGGTAATCACCATGCACTCTAAAGTCCCTGATGAAACCCACTATTCTTAGTTTTATGTCGCGAGTTGCGTAAAAAAATTTGAAAGGCGTTCATTTGGTCCATAGATTTCCTGTATTTATATGGGGTTGCTTTTGTTAAGAGCTTTATTGCTAACAATCTTCAAACAAAATAATTCTTGAGAAGTCAAAGTCAAATAATTTATAATTTAGGTAAGTACAGGTATGCTTCAGTTTTGTAAACTCACTCTTTAGTTAGTTTTCCGGGAATATTTATTAGGAATAAAAAAAACTTTGAAAATGTTCACTTCACAGACATGTTAACACATTTTCCAAATAAAGTACCTACAATAATATAATATTTATTTATTTAAGGATTACCAACGAGATACATTACAATTATCTTTTACAATAATAAAACTAGTACCTGTAATAAACATTATTCCGTAATGCACACTCAATTACAGTTAACCGCAGCTTACACTTTATTAAATTGAGAATACAAAAAAATATAAATATAATTATAAAAATAAATATCAAGTAAGTAAACACGTAACAAACGTACTAATACTGAGTACACATTAATGCCACAAACTAAGGCGCCTACACTGAAGCAAACTGCAACAGCCACGAACAAAATATTGCCGCAAGTGTCTTTAACTAAGTTAAGTTTCTGGAAACTCATTATTTGGAGCTCATAGTAATTTAAAAACACTTTGTACTTACTTGTTATCTACGTAGTTACGAGGTACCTAAGAATTGTGCAATAGTTTGAGTCTAAGATGTATTGGAACAAAAAAGTCAAGACCTATGAAAAAATAGAGTGGATTATGGAATAGAATATATTTATTTGCATTTAAACATTTGGAATGTTGGTATTTCCCGAAAGGTTAGGCATACTTGTATTTCGCTAGTTTACCTTTACATGGTCCTCACATGATCTGATCGAGATTATGTCTAGACTTTAAATAAAAGAGACTGTGACCTATGAGTTTGTTTCGGCTTTTTTTCTCAGAATAGTCTGATAAGAAACATCGTTTTAGTTTTTTTAAATAATGATTGACGTGTAAAAGTGTTTGTACAAACCTACTTACAGAAGTAAAAAATAAATCATTTGTCCTTTAAGAATCAAAATGATATGCACCTTATTTTTTATTTGCATCTTATTATTAACGCGGACTACGTATTGTTACCATTTTGAAAGAAAATGACATAACCTAATTTTTATTAAGGAAAAATAAAAGAAAATCGCTATCGAGTCCAGTCTTCATAAGATCATAAGTATAAAGTCATTCATAAGATAAATTTTACATTATTTACGTACAGGTGCGTAGAACTCGCGGCGGCGGCTTGCGTGTATGACTAGATGTATAATCGTTCTGTTGGTACTGCCTACCCCCATGGGAAGAAGCCGGCGTGAGTTTATGTATCTTTGTAATATTTTTGTTTAGTACTAATTAGTTACTAGGTTTTATATAGGTCACATTTACTATTACGTTATAAACAGTACTTTTGTGTCAGCCACGAGTACCAATTAGCTAACAACGTACAAAAATAATTGATGTTTCCAATTTTAATTGGTGTTTTTTGTTTTCTGTTGACAGCACAAGTTTATATAACTTTGACTGAGTTATTATTGTACGTATTTAATTAATGTAGTGATTGGAACTGTGGAGTGGGTAAATAATAGTTGGTTAATAACCAAAAAAAAAAAATGCGTGTGAGATTAACTACCTACTTAACTTATAAACGAATGTAGTACTGTAAGAGAATAAAAAAAAATCGCTCATTATATACAAGAAGAAAAAAATAACGGTATCTACGACACTAATAAATGTTTTTTCTGACAACCTTCTTCGAGATAAATCGAAATTGCTGTAATGGTCAAAAACAAGTGAATATGCGGCCGGCAATGTTACTATGAACATCCTGTTATGTTTAGCAGCCGAATAAATTACTATGAAAACTAATAAATATCTGTCGTGTTATTTAAAAATGGAACGGAGTTTTTCAACACACATGGCAACCAAGGAGCTAACTTATTGAAGATTTTATTTCAATTTAGCTTGCAAAAAGAGTTGTAAAACTTAAAGAAGAAAAAAATGAACATATTGGTGCTTGAAAAATTATTGTTGTCAAAAATCATTGATTCTGGAATTTTTATCTGATTAAAACCCCAAATTGCTGGCCGCGACAGTAATGTACTATTTGTCCAAAAGTTTTTCTTTCGACACGGCCTACTTGGATAGGTAATTAGTATTTTCAGTTTATGTTTTAGGCTGAGAGCGTATTCTTGAGAACTTTGAGAAAAGGATTACATAATTTATAAAGAAGTCTTCTACTTATAAATCAAAATGAACTTAAACCAACCGCCCAAAATCCTCATCATAATCCGAAACTACAACGCTCAAACTTTTTACTCCACAGAGTACTACAGCTTCAAAGAGAAGTTGCTCACGTGAAGAGCGTGCACTAACAAACTTGTCACTCAGTGTAGGAGCTAGTTAACAATGGGTTACGTGCATTAATACTCGACCCTGCGAGACGACGATGAGGAGCTGCGTACTTTTCGAAATAGTTGACACTCTGTGACAATGGGGTGAACAATGAATGTGCTTTACAATGTAGATTTGTGTTTGGATGTTGATGTACTGAAATGTTTATAGATATTTCTTTATTTTCGTTGTCTAACTCATTTTTACAGACACGATGTATTTAGTTACCTAGTAACTAGGAGGAGAAAAACTAGGCTAGTAAACAGGATGCTAAAATGAAAAATGATTCAAAGCGCTGACTAAGAAGAGATAAGGAATGCATTAAGATTGATCCAAATACAGTATAGTTTGTATCGCGAAACATGTTTTCATAAGTGCACAATCACGATGATTTGTTACGCAAACTATTTCAGCGTACACAAAAGCTACCCCCAAAATAGACAAAGGGGAAACGCATCTAGATAATACATCACTATGAAAATGATCCGCGACTTTTGCACCGCACTGCACGCCCCTGCTTTAACGCGTATGACCCTTTCGTCCGCCGCCTGTCTACACTACCGGCCACAGTTTTAACCCCCCAGTCGTTTGTCATCTCTTACAACGCCCTCATATAAATACAAACAGCCAAGGCGGAAGCCGTGAAATTTAGAAATTCCTTTGTCGACGACTCGGCGCCACTTTGCCTCTATGCCTTTAGATCTACAAATTTTCAGATTTATTCTTTGAATAAATTTTGTGGTAGACGTTGTCGGCTTTGAAATTCAATTGGCTCGGGGTCGACACATTGCTGACGAGTTCGCTTCCTTTTTATTAAGGATTTTTTTTTGTTTAGCCTTTGTATACTGATTTTTATTTTGGAGGAAACATAAATTTCAAAATTCCGTGTCTTTGTGTTTTATCTACGTATTTAGTGTTTATTACGTACCCTTTTTGGGATTGTTTTGTTTATTTTTAGTTTTATTTTCAGTTTTTGGTATTAACCTACGAAAGACAAGAATGTTTTAATTACAACAATGATTTAAATGAAAATATCTAAGTGACGTAATGATCTGAAAAACAATTGAAGAGCTATGCAAATTAGTATTACCCTTACTGCAAAAGTACTTTTCTGTTGCCCTGAAAAGTTCTTATCCTTAGTAAATACAACTAAGTACCACTAAAAATAGCTAATCTCATTATTCCTTAAAAAAGTACATTTCTATCTTCTTTCAGGCAACAAAAGCACCGTGAAACAAATTGCTCCACAAACATCAGAGACACATACCGCCTTACTTCCAAATCCTGCGTCAATATTTCAGTACAGTTGCTATGAAAAATTGAAAATATTCGAAAACAACTTTCAAAACAAACACTACTGATTGACTTCCCCCACAAACATAAATAGGGTGGCCAACACGGAGGTATACAACTTTAAATGAGGTTTTTTCTTCATTTTTTGATCCGTTTCAGAACTTCAAGACAATCTTGCTGAAGGTGTTCATTGTCATAAAGATTGTGTATAACGAATTTGCCCAATTTTATAAATAGGTAAAAAAAATCAGTTTGTTTGTAGGGGTTTCTATCTTCGGAACTACTGAACCAATTCCAAAATTTCTGTCACTAATAGGAAGCTACAGTATTGCTGAGTGCCATAGGATATAATATTATTTCAAAACAAGAAATTTCACGCCGACGAAGCCACGGGCAGAAATAATGTATTTAATAAACGACTGCAAAATTCAGCGCCAAATCAGAATGGTGACAAAAAAAATGTTGCATAAGTTCGTTCCAGCTGGCCACCCTGTACGAAGAAGCTGTTCCATAATAAGGAAGTAGTTTTACATAAATGCCTTTGAAAGCCGTGACCCATCGTAGGAAGGTAGATAATTCAATCAGACGAAGCAATTCGGTCTTTTGTATGTAAAGACCGCACGAACAGGGGTTGCCAAGCCTGGATTGCAAGTCTCCGCATTGTAAAGGTGACTGATCAGATGTATGGATATTGCTTTGATGTCTTTTTCTGTAGGAAACTGTGTTTTCTTTTGTTTTTATGGTTATGGGAGAGGAAGGGAAGAGGGAGGAGGGAATAGTAAGTAGTCTTGTTTAGTTTTGATTTGGAACGAAATATCCGTACGTAGGTAATTGACTTATTAGTTATTAATTAATAATATGAAAAAATATTTTCTGATGTGTTTGTTTTATGTTGGCACAAATAAAATCGGAAACATATTAAGAGAAATATAAAATGAAAATCCGTTTTTATAACAAATCGTTAGGTACTTTGCTCTAGTGTATAAAAAAATAAAAGCCAATGTTTTCGTTTAAAAACAACAGAGTCGATTGTATTCCATTATAGTTTACAATTTAATTTAAGTTTCATTCGCTGTTTTGTAAACTAGATTAATTTAGGTACAACTAGCTTTTGCTCGCAGCTTCGCCCGCGTGGTCGTCCCGCGTGGTATCCCACGGGAACGTAGGTACTATCGGGGTAAAAGTACTTACCCTATGTGTTAATCCAAGCTATACTATCTGTGTGCCAAACATCCAAATTCATTTTTGCGCCAATCCAGAACATACTTCCAGGCAAGCGGACAAAGGCAAAGTTTGCGCCCTCACGCCCCTAACCGCCGCCGTTGGAGACGCCCTGGGCGTCGGGAATCCCAGGCGGATTCCCGGCCACCATAGGCGCGGGCTTGCGGACGGCGAGCAATGGGTAGCTCGCCGTCCGATTAGGACCAGGCCCGGGTCGATGGCGCGTCGTGTCCCACGCACGCCTCAAAGAGATGTCAGCACAATTGGCGGGGTCCGCTAGGACCAATGCCTGCCAGGGTTGCGGGTTAGTCCGAAAGGGATACCGGGACCTTGGCAACAGGCAACTGAAGGAACACGGGTGGGTTTTAGTCAGTAAGACTCTGACACGCCCTTCCGCTCCGCCCAGAGCGGGAGAAGTCATTAGATGATTTCCCACCCACAAAAAAAAAAAAAAAGGCAAACGAACAAAAATTATACAAATTACGTAGGTATTTTCGGCATCAGACTAGTTCCTACATACGAGGCGTTAACTCTCTCACTCCCTCTCTGTCTTATAGTAGGTACTTAAGAAAAGACTAGACACAGTTTTGACTTCGTTACTGTTTTATTAATTATGTGTAGATTTCGTTTCTGGGATTTTTTTAACTGTACAAAGTTATAATGGCTGGCATCAGAACTTTATGCCTACAGTTAATAAAAAATATGTTTTGTTTTCAACCAAAAGATAAATGTAAATTCAAATATTAAAAACCGAATGTATCTGAAAACATTGAAAAAGCAGATAAAATATTGCATGCCTATTGGTAGTTAATTTATTTATGTTAGGTACATAAGTAATTGATTGAATACTTATCATAAATCAACACACACAGACAGATATTGTACAAATCTACTTACGTTTCTCTTTTTTTTTCTAAAAACTAAAATATTAAATTTGTCAACTAGGCATCACCAATAGGCTTCAATCTTTGAACAAACACAGAATAAAAATTACAAAAAAAAATAAAAGATACAATAACTTTTTCTCAGAAACACTTGAAACCTACAAAATAAACGAAATAGCTACTTAGTAAACAGAGTCAACAACAAATTCTTCAGTTTAACATCATCTTGTTAAATTCCTTGTTATTTCTTCAGTTCTTCCGTTTTCTTTTTAATTAATTTTGACAAATTACCCAACCTTCTCAGTTTCTCTATTCGTTTACGTTTAATTAAATACTGAAGTGACACTCGAAGGCATGTTGGACAGAAGTGGCCTCACGGCCCTGCGTTTTGTACTGTTCATTAATTACACTTGATGTTTTTTGGTGTTTCAGTCGGGTGTAGGATGTACCTACAGTTGCAATAAAAAGCTGCGGGTAACTCAGTTGCAAAACGAAAAGCTAGTTTTCTAAAACATTTATTTCCTGTAGACCTTTTTTTTTTTTGAAGTTGGCAAATCATCCAATGACCTCTCCCGGTCTGGGCGGAGCGGAACGCCGTGTCAGACTTTTACTGACTAAAACCCACCCGTGTTCCTTCAGTTGCCTGTTGCCAAGGGGATACCGGGAGTATGCCTTTCGGACTAACCCGCAACCCTGGCAGGCATCGGTCCTAGCGGACCCCGCCAATTATGCTGACATCTCTTTGAGGCGCGCGTGGAACACGACGCGCCATCGACCCGGGCCTGGTCCTAATCAGACGGCGAGCTACCCATTGCTCGCCGTCCGCAAGCCCGCGCCTATGGTGGCCGGGAATCCGCCTGGGATTCCCGACGCCCAAGGCGTCTCCAACGGCAGCGGTTAGGGGCGTGAGGGCGCAAAATTTGCCTCTCCCTCACGCGTTCCACCTCCTCCTTCGCGAGCATTACTGCTTCCCAGAAGGAGGTGACTGCTTCATTTCCTGTAGACCTGGATGAGACTCGCATAGACCAGGGAAGCATGACACAAAAGGAAGGAGGTCTATATACTCAGTAGTGGGTGGAAGAAGGCTGCCAATGATGATGATCATGATGATATTATAATTATCTCATTCTCAAAATCTAGACTGAAAATTAATGACTATAAGATAGGTCAAGGTCAAAAACTAAAGCAGTTGTGCTCGTGTTGTTCACTCATGTGTCAAATATCAAGTACAATATGCTCTCGAGCATCCCTACTCAAGTGCGCCCTTAAAAACATTGGCTGACCTACTAAACAAAAACTTTGAGAGGGGAACCCATAAATACAGGGCGTGGACTAAGCTGCTGCAAAGGGCTCAAAGATGATTTGTCAGTTAATTTAAATCAATCTGCCTAGCCTTTTCTCAACTGTGTTGGGGTCGGCTTCCAGTCTAACCGGATGCAGCTGAATACCAGTATTTTACATGGGGCGACTGCCTATCTGACCTCCACAACCCAGTAACTGGGTAATACGATACCCCTTGGTAAGACTGTTTGTCAGACTTTCGGGCTTCTGACGACCGGTAACGACTGAAAAGATCGTAAAAACGTAGAAAAGATCTAGGTATATAGAAAAGAGAAAGAATCTATTTAACGTTACTACTACGACAAGTATTCACAGCCAGTTAATCTTTTAAGTTCCGGTTAGGGAATGGTTTTTATTTTTCTCGTTATTTTTATTATGAAGGGTGCGGTAACACAATATCTTAAAACTCACTCGATACGACGCGTATTATAATTCACCCCATTTTCAAAGATTTATGATAATATACGGTGTGCTGTAAATTCAAGCCTTATTGTATTTATGCGCTTATCTGTCGCGACATACATCCTATGATACACCCTCACATAAACAAAACAGAGCAATTTTCATGCTCAAGTCAATAGCTTAGAATAATAAGTGATAGTAAGTAATATTGGGGAAATCCACATAAGAGTCCCCTTATTCTTTAGCGTTACTGTTGGTTCTCATGTTTTTCTCGCTCGCACTGACTGAAAGAAAGGACTGCAAGTATTTGAGGTGTTTGTGAGCTAATAATGCTATAGAAAATGTATTATTGTTATTAAACGAAACTAAAATGATGAATGGAAAATTTTATTTCTCAATTTCCCTAGTGTGTGCGGTGAAAATTCATGAAATAATTATTTCCTGAAAAATACAAAAGTTTAGTTACTTAAGTACGTTAGGTTTTCCTCCAATTTTTAGGTAGGTAGTATGAAATTATAGGCTGATTAGGTATGTATGAATTATAAGCTGATTAGGTATCTACTACTTAGACTGACTTAAAGTAAACACAGCCACATCAGAGCACATGCTCGAAACCTATTGTTTTAGAAGCAGAAATAGTTACGATAGCCAAAACCGGTATGGATGTTTTATTATTAGAGCAAACATCAACTCTGTCACCAGGTTAGTTACTAACCACACGAAAAAGAAAGAAGAAAGAGCAAACATAAATTTGGTACCCTAGGGGGAGGGAGAAGAAAAGACATGATGAAGGAGGATGACTTAGCTTAGCTTGATGGGGGCTGGAAAGACAAACTAGACAGGCAAGGAACAGGGGGAATTAAGGGCACACAGAGACTCGGAACTGATATTAAACGTTTTGTACTACAACCTATCACTCTGAAATAAGGCCTTTATACATAATAAATAAAAAACATACATATTTAATTCGACTTTTCTCTATAAAAAGTTACCGTAGTAGGGGTCGCAAGTAGAACATGGAAGGCAATTCCGGGGTGCTCTGCGTAGTGGGTTTACTTCACGAACCATTAAATTTTCCTGTTTGCATTTTTTAGCATACGTTACTCCCAAGACGAGAATTCTACTACCGTTTTACGATTGTAGTTTTAGGGGAACCGTTTTCTTTGAGCGCCGCACTACTGCCACGAATTTATTGAATTTTATACTCATTGTGATCACACTTAAGTGAATTAGGAACGAATTTCAGTAGTAGGGGCGGGATTAATTGCCGATTTTTATTTTAGTGGTCTCCATTTATCTTTTGCGTTTATTCAATTGGAAGCCTATCAAAATATCGTACTTTTTAGATGTATTCAGCTCTTGCTCTTGTAATAAATATCTAGGAGATTATATTTCTCAATAAAGACATTATTAATTGCAAAAAAAATGAGATAAGTAGGTTTTTTTGCCGTTCGCCGTTTGTACCTACATCGACCTTTGTTTTAATCCCAATTACATATAGAAAGAAAGAAAGGAAGAAAATACATTTATTTAGCACAGACTAAAAGGCACCCTATGTACTACAGCAGATAACAAAATAAAATAAAAGGAACAAATAAAAAGTATAATAGTGTAGGACATTATCAGTGTAGTGTGCCTCACGGCTGCGCCAAAAAGGCCCGGTTCAGCAAAAATGCCAGACAACTAGTGCGTGATGCTGGTAACCGGACCCGAAAGTGTGAGGTGACGGATGCAAATCAGTTTTATAACGATTGTGATGTGTGTATGCATACCTAGTTAAATAAAATAAGCATCACAATTATTATTATATATAATTTAAGTAGTTAGTAATAATAACGAACTACATACTATACATAATTAGTGTGATTGTGTATCAAATTGCAGAACAAAATGAAATAAAAAACAAAAGACTGATAAATAAATGAGATGGACGCATGCATGGTACACATTGTAAATAAAATAAAGATTATAGAAATCAATTCTATGGATATAACGATTGTAGTTGGTAGATATTCCTACGATGGTAATAAAACAGCACGCTTAGCATGATCACAATAGAAACGAGTTTTGTCGACGGAAGAATAGACAAAATGACAGATAAACAATCATAATCTGTGATTTTGTTTATTTATCCGTCGATAAAACACGTAGAAAACGCATTTCTATAGGTAGAACAACGCGTGCAGACAGGTAGGTACCGGGTGAGATTCCAAGATCTAATGATGCATCGCTTGCATAAGTAATTAGATAGGTACCAACAGAGCGCATACATAATTAATGTTAATTAATTGTTATTACTGCAAATAATTAATATTACTTTGAAAGCTTAGCCTAATAGTGTTGTTTACTGGATAACCACATTGTTTGGTTGGTAATGTGTAAAACAAAAAAATATTTTTGAACTGTTTCCTAACATGAGATATATTCGGTCCCTTTACAGTTTTTTACTAGCTATTGTGGATCCGGGTCAACTTTGAGGGACATAACCTCGGATCCCGTGCCTCATTTCTGTTCTGTTGACTGGTGGAAAGTTTTTTGAATAACCCTAATTAAAAATAACCAGGTTCCTAATAATTTAATTCTAAGCTTTTCTTGCAGAAGACTGCAGAGTAATCCAGTTAAACTCTAGACTAGCCGACACTGTTAAACCGCACATACACAAAATTGAAAAAAAGCGTTCTAAAATGTCGTCACTGCATAGTTGCCAGCGTAAATAGTCAATCAAGTTTTTAAAATGAAAAGCTGAAAAAGATCCGCTGGCCAGCTAATGGCTTTTAAAAATACAGTACCTACTCTCTCTTTGAGGAGATCTCTATTATTCAAAATATTTTAATGGACAGTTTTAACCCCGTCGATAAAAAGCTATACTGCACTGAAAACCATTTTAAATATTGACTAGCTCTGAATAACTAACGAGTTTTTTCAACGTGATTTTTGAATCACGCATATACGTTGAAATTAAGTGGTATTCAACCTGGTAACCTAATTTTGTTTCATAGGATTTTTCTATTGCGGGATAGAACTGCAGGGTAATTGTATAACAAATTACTTACAGTGGCCCTCATATTGATTATCCAACAATATTCATTGCGTTATTTACGTTGTCGTGCAGACGAATTTTTCAAACTTAAGAAGCAATGGATTAGCTATTTCCTTCAAAATAGAATAATAAATTATAATGTTTCGCAATTGGAGTGGTGTTCTTTATAAGGGTCTCCTTTTTAGTCATCATCTGCCTAGCCTTTTCCCAACTATGTTGGGGTCGGCTTCCAGTATAGCCGCTGATGATGCAGCTGAATACCAATATTTTACATGGAGCGACTGCCTATCTGACCTCCACAACCCAGTAACTGAGTAATACGATACCCCTTGGTAAGACTGGACGGACTTTCGAGCTTCTGACGACCCGTAACAACTCTCAAAGATCCACAAATGACAGCCGGGACCAACGGCTTAACGCACTTTCCGAGTCACGGAGGAGTCTCGGTATGTAAAGATGGTTACCCATCTGCGGACCAACCCTGGCAAGCGTAGCTTAACCTGATGGATCGACCCATGCGGCTGTTATTACTTAGCCAAGAGGTCCTTTAGTATTACGACTTTATAATAGGTACGATGAATGTGAGACCGACGTAGCCCGAAGTATTTCCAAACTTAGTGGCAGTGGGCAGGGCACATTGCTCGCAGAACAGATGGCTGACGGGGCTGTAAGGTTCAGGAGTGGCGACCGCGTACCGGAAGACGTAGCGTTGGAAGGTGGACCGATGACCTCGTGAAGGCCGAGGGAATGCGCTGGATGCGAGAAGCACAGAACCGGTCGAAGTGGCGGTGCTTGGGGGAGGCCTATCTTTCGGCTGAAATGATGATGATGACGATGAAAGTAATCCAATAATCATCAAACTCCTGTACCTGTACCTATCTAGTTACAAATAATTTGTGACGAAAAAAAAATTAACGAACGATCCTATTCCATAATTTTCGCTAGATCTCAGCTAACCACCTATAACTATATAAAACAAAACATTTCTCATCCTGTTGTGTTGTCTATTTTAGTTTGTTAATATTTGACCAATTTCAAATAGGTCAGTTCCATTAAAGTTGTAGAAAACAAAACAAAACATCGAATCGAAAACTAGGTCTGAAACTTTGTAATAATCACCAACAAATTCAATCGCTTCGCAATAAAACTGAACGAGTGGCCAGCGACTGCGGAACCGAGCAGTTGACCAGAAACCGAATTACGTGACCTTTGGGGTTATACATTCTGAACTTTATGAGACAGGAAGTAAGGTGCAGAGGAAATGCAGGATAAAACTTGCTGCTCCGTGTTGCCCCTAGCGGATGTTCACGACAGTCACCTTATTTGGCGTCAGTCCAGCATCACCCGGCAAACTTTTGTATTATTTCAATGCGGTTTAACTGAAAGAATTGCATTTGCAATCCAATAGACCATTCGTTTGTTATTAAACTCCATTCTGGAGCGAATGAGTGATTTCAATAAGCATATTAATGTATTTGTGGCTGTTGATATTGACGTAATAATGACGTGTTAGATTTATTATAATATTTAGAAGACAAACAAAGATTTAATACGCATTAGCTGATGCCTGCGGCTTCGCCTGCGTGTATGTCGGTTATTATATACTAAAACCTTCCTCGAGAACCACTCCATCCATTGGTGAAAACAGCATGAAAATCGGTGCAAAAGTTTTAGAGTTTATCGCGAACAGACAGATGCGGCGGAGGACTTTGTTTTATAATATGTAGTGATACATATTTTGTATAATTGACGTAAAATTATCGAGAGCCACGCCTATGTCTCTATGAGGCTTTGCGGAAGATATATAACAACTTTTTAAGTAACATTTGGCATTTAATCTTACGTAGACAAGTATTTGGTTTTTAGATTAATTTGTTATATAATAAGATGCAAGTTTATTAATAGAATTAGGTGAATAACTGAATCACCTTGGCTATTGATATTCATCAACTTTGACACACTCTACGTTCGTTTGACTTTGGTTTAGTCATTGGAAAGATAATGCAAAGATTTTAGACGATGACGAAGGATATTTGAATAAAGGTTAGATCAGCGTTGGCGTCCTTTACCTAAAGAAATTTTAATAAGTAAAAATCGATATAAGTGTAAAAGTACCTACATAAAAATCAATTGCCGTGCGTTTATATCTCGTAAAAACTCGGAAATTGCTCGACCGGTTAGATTTTTTTTACTCACCTGATGGGAATCGGTACCTGCGGCCGTTGGTGGACAATCTTCAATATCAGAGGCATCGCGGCAGGTGCGGTGCCATCACAAAGACAAAGCCTAAATGTCCCTTGTGCTGCACCTGCTTGGCGGTAGAACTGGTATCTACAGACTCCTAAGAAAAGTCCTTGCTTTTTTGCATCAATTACCATGGTTACAAAATTATAGATTAATAACTCAATGCAATTCCAAAAAACTTTTCGAATCTTTCGAGAGATACTCTTAGATGACGATCTGCGAAAAATTCTATCAGCGATAACGATGATGGAAAAGCCAAAAATGTACAGGACTGACATAAGCTATCGAAAAGCTTAAGTAAATCCTGTTGAAAGTCGTTGTAGAAATACGAAACGCTTTGGAAGCGATTATCACTTGTCTAGGCCTCAGACTAGATACTCGACGGAGAGGAAACTTACAAACGCGCATTGATATTACACTAATAGCGCGGCAGTACCTACAACCCGTGCGCATTAACTTGGCTCCTGGCTCGGAACTCAATACTCCCCCCGCTACCCGCGCGGCGCCCCGCCGTCGCCGTGCGGGGAAGCGAGGGGAGGTACAAACGTCATTGAGCCAGGTGCCATGTTAATGCGCACGGGTTGTACCTAAGAAGTTAGAAGCATTGCCTTTGTGGGGGGTTACTCTGTGGCGAATGGCGACGTTCATAACGTTCGCACGAATGCGGAAACACGAAAACGCGTACCTTTTCTGGTGCACCTGTATGATGCTAGTAAATCCCCATCCAACTGGTTCACAAACACTTTTCTACAAATATTTAATAAAGGTGTAAATTGTAAAGTAAACGCTATTAAACGTAGGTAAAGATAATAAATTGTTTAATTAAAAGGGTAATGAAATGTTTGTAGGACGTCTAAAACACAATACCACGGTAAATAAAAGGTATTCAACCGGATTTGGTAAGACTGGAAGCCGACCCCAACATTCTTTGGAAAGGCTATAGATGATGAAATAACAAGACTCCGATATCCGAACATACATTGTGAGTAGGTACGTACATTGAAGATAATATATCTTTTACGTATGCCACAGAGTACCAATCTAGGTACAACAGGGTTAAATGAAATTAGCTAGCGAAACTTCACGGACGTGGTTGGTATCGATATCTTAACGCAGTAAAACAAAAACAAACCGATTTTCTCAACTTATACTAATTCAAGTAACAAAACAAACAGCGATCGTTTAAAAAAAAAAGAACAACAAATCTTTTTTTTTTTTGTTAATCATGTTTAGTTATTGATACCCATCACGTCTGCTAAGTTTCGCTAGCTAATTTGTATTTACAATGGTTCATCGCCCTATATTTGACAGGACATGAGAAATGTCATAAGAGCAAATAAAGCTTTAGAAAGGAGACTGTCAAACAGGTATCCTAATCCTAACTTCCTAACTAATATTATAACTTACTTTTTCAGGCTAAAACGGCTGAACGGGTTTGGATGAAATTGTGCACCATGACCTGGACAGTTCTTATCACGGTAATCTATACTAATATTATAAATTCGAAAGTAACTCTGTCTGTTTGTCGGTATGTCTGTCTGTCTGTCTGTATGTTATCTTTTCACGCCTAAACCATTGAACGGATTGCTATAAAATTTAGCAAGGAGATAGATGGCATCCTGAGGAAGGACATAGGGTACTTTTCATCGACATACCACGCGGGCGAAGCCGCGTGTGGAAGCTAGTGTATCTATATTTTGTCCCAAATAAGTAGCACAGATACAACAGTGTGTCAATTTGGGAATTCTGCGAAAGAGTTCTCGTTGACCGACTGTGGAGAGATAATATAGGTATACTAAGGTTATAGGTAGGTATAGGTACACACGGCTACACATCAAGCTATACATTTCCAGTATAAGCTGACCTCGCATTGTACGGAAATCCTATACAATGCGAGATCAGCATAAACTGGAAATGTATAGCTTGATGTGTAGCCGTGTGTACTGTGTATGAACCATCACTGTCTTGGTCAACAATATTATTTGAAGCTAAGGCTATCTGGTTCCATATCTGTATGCAGCCTACGCTCAGAAACACTCATATCTGCGTAATTACAGGTATCATATGTCATATTGACATACACGCCTTTAAACTGTATTATTAATTTATTAACCTTTAAGTGCTCGAATTTAGATCGCTCATTAGCTAAGTATGGTCATAAAAACATTATAAAAAATATATTGAGATATATATTTTTTAATATTTTAGTTAAACACGATGTGTTTCAAATGCTAAGTTTGTTTAATAAACAAAATATACATTTTGTTAAAACTTAAATTAGTTGCCTTCGATCTTATAAGGAAGATCAACTGCAATTTTTCAAATTGCAGAAAATTATTGATCTTATATTGACCCTGTATGACTATAGAAGTAATTTTGGTTCTTGGTCATCTTTCGATACATTGTATTCAGAAAACAAATAAGATTTTTTTGAATAAAACCAATGTTTAAAATGGTTGATATCATAATGAAGGAATTTGCATAATTTGAAGTTATGCATTGTTGTCGGCTTAACCCAGCTAAGCATTAAATATTGATCTCCTTAAATCTTCCAATATAAAACCAGCCATAATGAATTTATTTATTTAGAATAATAAAAATATGTATTAAGTAGGTATGTTGAAACTGTTTGTACTCTAGGTACGTCACTTGTCCCTAAAGGTTCATTAGAAAACCAGTGTCAGACATTTGTCTGGCATTAATGCTGAAATGAACCTTTTTGGCGCAGTCGTGAGGCACACACTTTTGTTGTCATAACATTATTTTCACTTTATTATTTGTATTTTGTGTTTCACAAACTGTGTCCAAATAAACGTTATTCTTTTATTTTTCCTTTCCAATATCCAAATACTTAATTAAAATCAGGAGATCCCTACGGGAATATGTAAATAACCTCAAAAATTATTCTGCCGCATTATTAGACTGAAAGTTTACTTTATGGCCGGTCCGAACGAAAGTAGCACCTATAAAAACAAACGTAACCACTGAAATGAAAGAAAAATATAATAATGAAAAAATCTTTCATTTTGTACTGTGGGTAGATATTAATCATGAATTAAGTGGTTTAGGTAACAATAACGTATACTTCAAGTCTAGAATTATAAAGGATTCCGTACAAAAAAAAAATAACTGTGATTCTAGAAGTAATTAGGACAAAAATTATACTTTTTATTCAATACTAGCTATTGCCCGTGACTTCGTCTGCTATCCAGGATGAAAAGTAGCCTATGTCCTTCTCCAGGTCAAGGTCTACCCATGTGCCAAATTTCATCCAAATCTGTTCACCTGTTTTAGCGTGAAAGCGTACCTAACAAACTCACGTTCGCATTTATAATATTAGTTAGGGTTTAGTAAAACCAAAATAGATGTTTGCCTGAGGTATAGTATTCTAAAAACGTCAAGTTACACCCTTTGTTCAAGAAAAGAATGTAAAATAAAACTTCTTATGGATTTAGTTGCCTACTTTATCCAGTAGTTTCACGGCCATTTGCCTCTACGAGAGACGAGGCCCGCTTGGGCCAGCCCTGCTACCAGGCTTGCTAAGGGATGACATTATATTCCCACAAGCAATTTTTTCTTGACAGCCTGAAAACAGAAAAGTTTTAAGTATGAATGTGGATAAGAGTAGGGGAAGACCAAAGCAATGGTGGATGGACTGAGTGACAGAATGACTAGAAAGGGGGGGTACTGAGATGACGACTAATAGAGAAGTATGGAAGAAGAAAATATTCTGCGCCGATCCCAAATAATTTAGAATAAGGGCAAGAGAAAACTCAAACTCAAACTCAAACTCAAAGCATTTATTTCAAATAAACCAATTACAGGCACTTTTGAATTGTCAAAGGGTCGGTCAGTCAGAAAATATGAAGCTAGTTGCCCATTCCAAAGCGTAGTAGGTTCCTATGGAGAAGAATAGGCAAGAAACTCCACGGACACTCTTTTAAATCAGAATATTGTTACAATATGTTGTTTACATCATTCATGTTGGAATCATACATGTGAGTACAATGTAGAAAAACGTGCAGGTTAAAAGAGTCCGTAAATAAAAGATAAAACGATACAAAACAATTCAAAAATTAAAATAAATCAAAATAAGCCGTGGCAGCTAAGAGATGACCAGTCTCTACTGATGGCGCCCGTTCACGAACATGACGCATGGATCAGCACCATTCAGCTCAACCATTTTTAAGGGAACTTATGATCCAACACACACGCCACTACCAGCGAGACATTAAAGTGAGGATGACATGCTTCCAGCCGCTAGGGCACATTCAAGTCAATGAAAGACGTACCTAGTAAATGGTAGCTTTAAAGTACTTAGGTAAGTACATAGTGCTCACACACATGTGCTATGCAGTTATACACTATAGGAGATTGAATTTATACAATGTAAAGATAGTTTTTACAATCTTCAGCAGCTCCAACAATATTTTCGTATGCTAATCAATTAGTTGTTGCGCCCTGTGGAGCTGGACCAGCGCTGAGCCAAGCATTTTTGTCAGTGATGTAATCCCCTAATTTATAATATGCTTGGCGGCGAATAATGATGAAGCTGAAAATAGCTATAGGGACCACTGCAAAGCTTATAATTATCGTCACAATGCACAAGGACAAGATGCCGAAGAAGACACTGGCAGTGGTGAAGGATTTCGCGGGTGCCTTTTTAACACTTTTGACTTATAAAACGCGCTTATTTTGGGCCATTTTGAACAAAATAAGAGTTGTGGCTTTTGGCTTTCTGTGACATTTCATCTAGCTATAGTCTTTCCAAAAATTGTCGGAACCAAAGCGTTTTTCCAAAACACCTACGCAACCCAAAAACAGTAGCGAATATTATGTAGTTTCTCCACCCTTTTTTCTTTTAACCGCATCACGTTCCTGGGTATCTTTTTGGTTAGTTGGTCGGGCTCCAATTAAGGCGAGGCGCCACAGTCCTGCTTCCGGTGGTTCACCGACAAATCGCTGGCCCAATCTTTATTGTATGAATTACATCGAATTTAGCTGCTCACTGAACATTTTGTTTCAGTTTCGGGTTGGATTGGATAATTGGATCGGTGTGTGGGTTAAAAATAAGTCGAAATTATGTTTGATTGCTTTAAAACATGGTATTAATTTTGTTTGCTCTCCAGTATCATATATAATTATTAAAATTACCGACTTGCAAACTTAAGTAACTTGGTGTTATACGAAATTACACATTATATATTTATAATTACTGATACATTTATTACACATTATATATTATATATAATACTGATACATTTATTTTCTGTAGTTAGAAGTATAAAAATGAACGTTCGGTGTTTGACTGTCTTCAACATTTAAAAATCTAGGATCATTAATCCTGTTGCGAATCTGGCCCTCATTTCAGATCTTTTTAATTAACGTTAGAGTTCTCATCATCCTTATTTTCGGCGTAATCACCAAACGCACGCCCAATAATTATTCTTGAGCATCATAGACAATGATACTGCTGCCCATTCTCTTGATATAATCACCTAGCAATGAAATAAAACACAAAGAAGTTAGGATAATATAATTCTGGACTCTTTGTTCTTATTTATAAAGCATGATATCGCTTGAAATGATCTATAGTAAAACCAAATTGAGTTCAAAGATTGCAGTAGCATGCCGCCCCATTGACCACGAAAAGCATACAAACCCGTTCCCCTAGTTGACTTTTAAATTGCATGTGAGGGCAAGCTACCAATATTCTATGTAGAAGACAGTTTTGAATTCATCACTGAAAATAGAGCTATTTTCTCAAAAAAGTAGATTCAGTCATGCTTTGCTAAACTAGCAGTGTTCTTCAAGACTAATCTTAAACTCACTGTAATAAAATTTATTCTTCTTCTACTTTTTATGACTCATAAAACTCAAATAGTTAAGGCTCTGTCTATAAAAAAAAAAAAACGAAGAACGGTCATAGACATTTTGTTAAATAAACAGCCATAAAAATGCATCATTGGCATTCTAAACAAACTAGAGCTATAATCATAATCGATTTGTTTAACATTACGGTACAACACTAATTTGTATGATTATCCGATTATAGATGGAGTCGAGGCCCCATTATGGGTCACCACGATATATTTCAAGCCCGCGTAACAGAGTAGCAATAAACGTCTCGAAGACAAGCCACGCTAATCGAACTTCGCCTCATTTCCATATAAATATCATTCGGCGATATAATTACAAAAAAAGGCCACTGTTATATCGTCTGCCTTGGGACGTCCTTCGATAGAAATATTTGAAAGGCCGTTGCACCTCGGATTTCAGATCGTATTTTTCCGGTTAGCTTCGGGGATGTACGGAGATATCCTGGCCGGGACCTATTTGGCAGTGTATCGAATGTTTTAAATTATTTCGAGAAGGAAGCGTGGAGTAAGATAAGGCGGTGCGCAGTGCAGCATCCTTGGGTTCGCAGTGCGTCGGGCAGAGTGGCGCCGGCCACTTGGCACAGCTCTCGGTCAACGTCCTCTGCCTCCATAAAAGCCTCCACAAGCTTGAGCCAAAACAATTTTGCCAAATTTTCTTGCCAGTGCCCTAACACGCATGATTTTACGATCCTTCCGCTCCGCTCTCCTCTGGATGGGCTCGTTTATTTTTGGTCGAGCAACTCGTGATATTTTTATTGAAATTCGAGGCGCTTCGGTATTTATTTATCGCGATTTCTGATCAAATATTGCCTTCACATCCTTATATTTATTGCCAATCCGGGTTGGAAGCCTTAACTATGCCCCAATTAAAGGTTAGGTTAGGTTTGGTCGAAGCGACCATAGTCACCTAGTCATTTAATTCTTGATAGTGTTAAAAAACTGTCACTTCATTTCATAGTTTCTGATAAGTATTGTAATAAGGTATACGAGGCGGATATTACAACGCTCTAAAATTCAACAATTTTGGACTACCTGTTGAACACACTTTTGAACAGAAAATCCTTTTCATAATTAATTACCCACCATACCATTTTAGGAAAAGGATTCGAATTAAATAGCTTAAAATTAAATTGGTCTAAAATGAAGTTCATATAATTTGCCCTCTGAACGTGCCACATGTTCGAACAATAAATTCAAGTAACTACTATATAAATGGCTCCCTCTAACCCTCATTCTTCCGATGCGTTCCAAATGGCAGAAAATTTGGCCTCGTCTAAGTTATGGACCGATTTCGATTAATCAGGCCCACAAAAAATATGCCGTCAATAAATTATATTGATTCCTACATCGAACATTCATCAAGCCAACGCGATATGGGTTGGCTTAGGGACCTCGGCGACTTGAGGTCAAAAGGTGTTATATTTCCGACGCTTGCACATTGTATTATGGCACTCCTAAAGATGTTTTTGTGTGTTTAGTATGTACTTCCGTACCTATCTAATATTCAAACAATAGCAGTGTACAAATTAATACAGTAAAGATTCTACAAATACTTGCGAAATTCCATAAGTTTATTGTTGTAAACGTATATGTTTATTGTTGTTGAATAATTGTAAGCTTCAAAAGCTTAGCAAATTAATATTTTTATAATCCTATTTTGTACACCTTTAGATGTCCCAATTAATAAATAATACTCAGTTGAAGTTCAAAACATCAGGTAAAGCAGCCAGTACACATCATGTCAATGAACGTATATTATTATCTATTTACCATAATATCTCGAAAATATATGAGTAGTAAGAGCCCTACATATCCTAGAGACCGAGGTTCCTATAATCGCAAGACCATAATAAAAAATATTCAAGTTAAAAAGTAAAAATAAGATTAACATTAATAACAAACGAGGTAACTTTAATTCTAGCTGTAATATAGACCTGCCTGATCTAGGTTTGTGAAAACCTGTGTTTCAGGCCATCAATTTACATCAAAATTTTAAAAGGAACACAACAATTTTATTAGTTGCTAAATTAAAAAGGAGACATAATATTTTCAAAATAATATATAACCATAGATATAAATCCTATTGGTGATGGATAGCAAGAATATTATTATTATCCTAACTATAATATTATAAATTCGAAAGTGAGTTTGCAGTCTAAAACAGCTGAACGGATTTTGATGTTTATCACAGGGACCTTAGACCTTAGATCGTAGACCTTTTCATCCTTGATCGCGAAGCTAGTACCTAATAATTTACCGCTTGATGATCATCGTCATTTTCATGTAGTCTTTCCTAAAGTGTAAAATACACCACCCTTGTAAAAACCGACTGATCTCCAATGGATACGATAAGTAGTGCAAGTGGCTCATGGTGCCTTTTATTCTACGGTTAATAACCGACTAACCGTTCAATGCAGCAATGACTAGCGATGGCACCGCAGCCTAATGCATTTGTCTACCAAGGCACTACGATTGACCTACACTAAACTAGTAAAATAAACAACAGCTAAGTAATTATCCGAGAATGTCTACGAATTGTGTATTAAAATACCTTTATCTACCATATTCTATAAATACTGGTGAGGTGAAAGGTCGGAATCTCATTCAATTCAGACAAATATTTAGGGTCTGGCTAGGCCCCGAGTATTTGCATTCTTTTGACATAATCGTAATTCTATTTGTTTACTAGTTTCAATTTATTTCTAGCACATATATATGTTAGGGTCTTGCAAAGTTAACGTATAGCAGATTGAATTTAGTGTATAGGAGGTTTCAAATATAAATCAATAGTTTTTTTGCAATATAAATTTATTATCACATTTCATAAATAAGTATCTAAATTTAAAAATATCTAAGCGCTTAAAACTAAAGTATAAATTACATTTATCTAAGCAAACACTTTCTTAGACCGAGTGATGTCCAACTTGACCCACTTTTGTACTTAAGACATTACCAAAGAATTATACATTACAAATGATCGAGGTTGATCTGTCCATCAAAATGCGTCAATGATATCCTGGCTATGTTAAATTCAAATGTCATATTCGTGAACAATATTTTGATCTTGAACTAAATGAAGGTGATTGTTAAATAAATTGCAGTCAGTCAGAAGATGAATGAGGTTACAATGGAAAATGCAACATCGCCTACTTATTTCAAAATACTGATTCAGTGGATGATGATGATAGTATATTATTCTTTTAGTTGACTTTCTCGTATATCCATTTGCCGGAGTAAGGGGTTTCTAATCTCTTGACTGAGGGGCGGAAGCCTTTCTCGTCGGCGGTGTAGTCTACTCGGTACATGAAGCCGTCGGGTCCGATGTACTCGTAGAAGCCCTTGGAAGCAATGCCTTCATCGATGGTATTCGGGTTCTTCAGAACTGCCTTCTCTTCAGCACGGATTTTGTTTTCAGTTTCGAAACTGCAATAGAAAAAAGTAATTAATTCATGTTTTCTTCAAAACTAATATTCACAAAATTATGATGCACTTTTAAAAGTAGTCTCGTCTCTTCCAGCATTTGGTGCATTATTGATTTTATTACTTATCGAAACACGTCGATTACAATTGAATCCTCATCTATTACATCGTCTGATAAGTCAGTAATGTTATTTCCTGTAAATAATAACTGATTTGTATTTGATATTACTGGTTCATTGTTAACAATATTTTAATCAATGCTAAATCGATACCTCGTCACAGATATTGTAACAAGCTCGTTTAATGTCAATTTCGTTGTCGTAAATGATTATAAATTGTTTTGAACTATGACCCGCGGGCGGTTTGTGTCGGTCAAGGCAGTTTTTCATAGTAGCGAATTGATCTGCTTTATTCCCATTGTGTTACCAAGGACTATACTCAAAGTTTGTTAGGACTTGTTTGATTGCTTGATTATCCTCAGTATCATTAATTACATGATTAAGTGTTTGACTTGTAAGGAAGATGTAGTATTCAAAGAAGTAATTGTATGTGTTTTTGTATTGATATTATTTATCCGACGATAAGATTTATCGCCGCGTATCTTTATGAGTCGGAACCTGAATACGAGCGCACAATATTTATACGTATACTCAACCGAATGATACTTTTATTAGCGTGCACGCCCAATGTTATTGGACAACGCCCCGCGGTTTTGCAGTAACATCATAATCGAATGGAATAATATCATTATTTAGCACTTTCATTTATAATTCAGAAGGCTCTGAAGTCTTCCATATGCAAATAATCATAATGATAAGCTTGACATTCAGTGTTGCAAGGCTAAAATCTGTGTAGGAGACAGGAAGCCAATAAATCTGTACATTACGCTTCTCAAGTATGTTAATGCTTTTATTACCATAAGTTGGCGCTTCAAAAAAGTTTTAAATCAATTAAACATTATGAATAAGCTCTTTCAACGTTTTATTAGAGAATTAATGTCCTTTAAAAATAACTTTGCATTCTATTAAGAGCGGAATTAATTTGCTTCTAGTAGGTGAAATATTTATTTTATTAAATATTTTAAATTTGACTGCCTCGTTGGTAATTGTACACAAGTCCATCTATTGCTTCATTGTGTTAGACGCCCCAGGTTTAGAAATAATAGTATTGGGTTTTGCAGTAGCAGTAGCAAGTCTTTATTCAAGATCTTGTAATGTTAATCATCCCCTGTTGCGTGGGACTAAACAAAATTATACTAAGATATCTGTGCCTTCAGAGTTTAATGATTTATGTTTAAGATTTGAACTTTGAACTTAAATTTACTTAGATTAAAATGCTCTTAATCTAAAATCTTGTCCTTTAAATTCCGATTCAAAACAAAGTAAAACATTGCAGTTTGTACTTTGTTATTTTTCATTGCAACCGCTGAATATATAAATGCAAATATCGTATCTTGCGTACGAAGACGATTTCTGGGAATAAAAGGTCGTGATCGATTCTGATTTAGTGCGAAGAATCTATTTTAGCTTAGTTCAGTTTACCGATGTTGACGTTAGAAGAATTACAAACTGCTCAGAGCATTTTAATATTACTTGGTCTTTCTTTATATTCTGTTTGATGTATTCTTTTTCTTTGCGTGTCAGCGGTTGAGATTATAATCTTTTTGTTTGATCTTTTTTTTAACATTGATAGCATTTTGAAACTTTATACGCTATCTTGTTTGCATCTGATATTCTTGATTGGATGTTAACATTGATTAGATCCGTTTTCTAGAACGATTCTCGCGCATTGATCCAAGTAGATTAGTAAGTTAATGTTGTTGTTTATAAAAAATACTCACTCAAAATCGTATTTGTCCTCCTTGTAGTTATGGTTCTGCTTGATGATCTTGATACCATTGTTCTTGTAGTATCCATCCTTGTAGAAGGGGTTATCTTGACCTGGGTACTGGATTAGCTTGTACTGGTCTACGGACGCCTCTCCAACGTAAGGCTCGTAGTCGTGAGCATAAGGTCCATAGCCACCATCATAAGGGTTGTCAATGTGGATGTAGGGATTCGGAATGTGGATGTACTTCCCCTCATTGCTGGGAATGTATCTGTGAAAAGAAATCACCTTTTAAATGTTTGTCTTTCTTTACGGTTTTTATCATCATACGGAATTTTTATTATGCACTTTCTTTGACTTTATGGTTATCAAACCGTTAGATTTTTTACCGCAATTTGAGACAAAACATTAGCATAGTGCTCTAAATTAAAATTGTTTTTAAATGAAACGGTAATAGGTCACCGAGAATTAATAAAATCTCTAAATCTGGTTCACTTTTAGTTGAAATCTGGATTCCCGTTTAACTTCGAGGTATTTTTAGAAGTTTTTTTGTTGCTGCGGGATTAAGTAGACTTGGCCTAGTTGGGCCCGAGTAGGAGTATATTTTATTTACTTGTATTTTAAAGTACTGTGGGAAACTTCCGGGGATTACCAAGAATGGGTTTGCTAAAATCGATGGATAAAATCTAGGATAAATCGGTGGTATTTGAATGCAGGTATTTCTAACTTAGTAATAGTAAATTGATCGTTATCTAGAATGCAAGACTACTCGGTGCGGATTAAATGTATAAATGAATAAACAAGTTGCATTGACATTTACTTACTTGCCATCGTCGCCGAATTTGTAAGGGTTCCATCTGCCATCTTGATTGGGGTAGGGGAAGCTTGTCACCGCCACGATGCACATTGCTAGCACGATCTGGAAATATTTTAAGTGTTAGTTTTTTTTCTACAAAATTATTTTAAACAAAAAGGCTGTTTTATAATGACATCAAAGAAAATAAATAAATAATATAATGAAAATCGGGAACAACATAAAATAATTAAATTAATTTTAGAATGCTGGATAATATTCGAACGCAATGTGAATTTTTATTGAATAAATAAATTGAATAGAATTGAAGTACATACCTCTAAAGAATACATCCTGATAGATCACTTCACGAAAGCTTCTCGAAAAATAATGTCTGAACAACTTCGAACGCTACAGGTTCTTCAGGCCACTTGACACAACTGAACTCGGTATCACAATGCGGAAATTTAAATTCACGGTCACTCTGCTGTCCGTGTGTACACTCCTTAGAGGATTTCAAATCGTTGTGTTGATTTCGAAATCGACGCGTCGCTTTTATACATTTGCAACATCAAGTCATCTCTTCTGCAGGAACACGCACACAGACGCGAGGCCGTGCGTCATACGGAAGGGTCACACACATACAATTCACGCATTTTTTTATCATCTTTGCTTACCATTGTTGGTCAGACTTACTTTATTGGGGTATCGGTGTCATTTAGAAAATTATCTCCGCCTTTAAAAGCACTAAACTAATCACGGATGTTCGTGAAATTGCGCTTGGTGAAGCTTTATGAAAAATTACCGCAGTGCAAGTGATACATACAGGGGTTTTTTTTTTAAATCGGGATGACCAAAAATGTTTTTCCAAATTATGTGATTCACCTTTGTGGGGACAAATATTTTGGCTGCCCTTGTAATCCTGCCTTATCTGAATACTTGTACAATTACGTAATAACAATAAAGAATATGTTTTTTACACATTTGATATTTATTGTTGGGTTCCAATATTATTGTGAATAAATAATTATAAATGAGCAATTATGGCAATGTCATTGTGGTGGCAAATCTAAGTGTTATTCGGCTATTTGTTCCTTTACAATTAAAAACAACAAATTTAAAATTAGTGTGAGATATTTCTTAGTGCAGTGTGCTCTTTTGTTGTAACATATTCAAAGTGTTCAATAAAATGCGATTTTATACGGAGCTTACATTATAATTGCATGGATCAGCTAGTAGTGGGGCTAATTTCTAATGTATATTTCTATAATTATGCAGTATTTAATGAGGATCTTGACTTGTAGAAGGTAAGTGAGTAAACCAGACTTCGAGGTGTAGTTTAAATGTTTATGATTGTGTTGACATCGGACCATCTCGAGAAATTATATTTATTGGTTGAATATAACATACCATGCCTTGTTTCCCCGAAGGGTTTAGTACACACACATTTCACCAGGTGTGTTTAGGTAGTAAGTTATGTTTATTAGGAGCATAATTGCTGGAATAGAATTTGTTCGAAGTGTTACCTAACTTTTGTCTTTTTTTTTATTCTTTGTTTACCAACAAAGGATTAGAGGATTTGATCATGCATGATCATGTCATCCCAACTTTTGTCTTTCATAATGCAAAAATTACGTTTTATACCTACTTAGATTCATTAACGCCCTGGGTTTTAGGTAGATAGAGTTATTTTTTTAAACTTATTATTAAAATGTTTCTTGATTTACAAATGAGTTTTGTTTATAATACTGCAGTTTATGATAGTTTAAAATGTAGTTATTAAAACCTGTTAATACAATAAATCCATGCTCATAACTTTATAACAGTAACTTAATGCAGCAGTTTATAAAAAATCTGCTTTCTATGTTTTTTTTTAAATATTTAAAACATTTATCAATTTAAATGATTAATTTTGAAAGCATTGAATAGGATATTATGACTACTTAGATGTTAGAAGAACATTTATGTTTATTTTTTTGCATTCCGGAGCTTTGCTTTACAGAATTTCTCGGTATAAAGCATCTCTATTTTGCATATTCCAACGCATAGAAAATTAGGTGGGTTTACCCATACTTATTCTGTATCAAAAAGAAAGAATTAATTGAGAAAATAAAACATAAATATCTTATGGGAGAACCTGTGATATATCTAAACCATTTAAAGTTAGAAGATTAATGATAGCACTTCGATGAGTTTATTCATTTCTCTTTTTATCATTACTAAAGTGAATAGAACTGTACATAATCAATTTATAAAATGATAATTTTGAAGTAGCAGATTTTTTGTCATAAGTCACCAGTTTGATAAATCTATGTTTTTTTAAAGAAAGTTTTATGGTAGAGCAGTATTTAAATTGAGGAAGGTCATTGAAGGCCGAAACATTTTTATTGTGTTTTGTTTTCTTTTTTATTTGCCAAACGTACCTACTTTATTTCTACTAGATACAAAATATTGGTGGGGGACATGGTTAGCGTCCCATTTAAGATCATTTTTATCATTTAAGAGTTTCATTGCTGAAGTTTTTGTACTATTGGTAATATGGATTCTGGTCAAACACGGAGACAAATTCTTTTCATCATGTAAAAAAATATTATACGAATGTACCTATTTCCTAGTCAGAAATTTAAAACACAGCTAATTAAAAAAGAACTCTTAAGCAAAATAATTATTATTTAAAAAATAATGTAACTTTGTTTATGTTTACTCTGTTTATCGCGACAACGTGATTGGAGAGATTAAATATTTTTTTATTGCGTGCTGTTTTCCATGCGATACACCTCAGGGTCAAAGGCCAACGCTACTGTTAACCTGTATATAAATATATAATCTTATTAAACCCCGTAATAACAGGTGTGCAGTCTAGGAAAGAAGACCCTGATTCAAAGGGTGGTTTGGTTGGTGATCTTATCATTATTAATATGATTTATTCTAAATTATACTTTAAGCACGCAAATGTACAGAGGCGGATTTTATGCCATAGGCATTTTCTACCAGTCAACCTTTCTTTATCATTAATGTAGAGCTAGACAAACAGTGGTAGGTGTAATACGAGAATTGGGGAAACAATATTTATTTAAATGTTAACTAAAACTATAAGTATATTATTATATTTATCTTATTAATAAATATACACAAATACTTATATTAAAATAAATAAGACAAACAATGGGCAAATCATAATATTATCAAAACTTCTCTATAGCGTAACCATCAACTAGGTAGGTACCTAAATGAATAATCTTGAATAAATCATACCAAAATCAGTAAGTAAGCAGGTTGGTCAAAATTTAAATCAAAGATGGTCTAAATAATATCCATCATCATCAAATCGATAGACATCGTGATAGACGTGAACCCACTCCTATCATCAGAATCATCAGCCAACTTGAAAGGGCTAACGGAACTATGTAGCGATAAGCAGTCACATTCACATAGCTCGTGATATCTATTCAGAGTTTACAAAGAATTGTATCAAACGGATTTTTCATCTGGAATTTATCAGTGGCAGCTCAGAGCCTGGATTAGTGACCAAGTGATGGCAATAGGGTCGCCCACAACCGCAGGGAACTTAGAAATAACTGGCAAAATGTGGGTGAATTTCTCAGTGGCAGCCTGGAACCTGGATTAGAGTGCCCCGTTAATGACAATAGGGTCGCCCACAACCCTAGGGAACTTAGAAATAACTGGCAAAATGTGGGTGAATTTCTCAGTGGCAGCCTGGAACCTGGATTAGAGTGCCCCGTTAATGACAATAGGGTCGCCCACAACCCTAGGGAACTTAGAAATAACTGGCAAAATGTGGGTGAATTTCTCAGTGGCAGCCTGGAACCTGGATTAGAGTGCCCCGTTAATGACAATAGGGTCGCCCACAACCCTAGGGGACTTAGACATAACTGGCAAAATGTGCGTGTACCATAGGTGTACCTCTGCCTAATCCTTCGGGGAATAAAGGCGTGATATTATGTTATTTATCCGGAGTTTACGAAGAATTGTATCGATCGGGAAGTCTAAAAAACCCAAAACAACAGACTAATTTCAGGAAGCCAAAGTTCAAAGGTCCATGCGGCTCACGCTTATCAAATATAAAGCGAATAACTCGTCATTGGAATTCTTCATAACATGCCGTCAGACGTCATCTATATCTATCTACACATAATATTATTCATTAAAGTAGTTTTACGTGTCTGTCTGTGTGAGCAGTGAGCACGTTGTTAGTTAAATATATTCCTGAAGGTTTATGTATAATACATTAATATTAAACTAACATGGAATACATATTTAGATGTTTTGTCAAGTCGCCGTGGGAAGCAGGCGCAGGTCGCTAGTTTGATTGTTTTGAACAAATTAATCATCATTGTAAGCCTATAGCCGTCCACTGCTGGACATAGGCCTCTCCTATTGCACGCCATTCAACTCGATTTCTGGCAACTCTCATGCAGCTGCTACCAGCCACCCTGCGAAGATAGTCGCTCCACCTAGCCTGAGGGCGTGCTACCTTACGTTTGCCGCTTCGCGGTCTCCACTCAAGAACAAGTCTATCCCAACGGTCATTGGTTCTACAGCTAATAAGGCCGGCCCATTGCCTCTACAGCTTGCTTATACTTTATTTCTCTGTCGGATCCTTGTTACGGATTTCGATTTCGAACGAATAATTTTATACTAATGTGTTTATTTGTTGTTGTTATAGAAACAAATATTGACGTTTCTTCGCCGAATCAAGATCAAGAATTAACCCTGTTTGTTTGTCGCCAAATACTTCAAGTTGACATTCCTGGGAAAATTTTATCATATTATGGCGCCGATGACGCAGTGTATGTGGCGCCAACAGCCGTACAGGTTATACATAATTTATTTATTTATTATTTTTTTATTCAAGATTTCAACATCTGCTACTTAACTGTAGCAGTCTGGGCTGCTAATTTATTTTGGAATGTTAAAAGGCGCTGATAGTGAAACCAATATTTTTAGAATGTTGTTATTTTTAGCCTGTGTAAATTATTTGTTTATTTTTTTAAATAAAAATTTATACTATTAAAAATTTAAACTTGATTGATTATTCGTTTAATTGATTTTAATTCTCGTGCTTTTCATTATATGTCATTTATTCATTTGTTCAGTTTATTGGTTTTTTATTGATATGTAAAAGGTTGTGGATAATCTGGGTCAATAACTGAAAGGCAATTAAATAAAAACACAATGATAATGTTTTTGTGCGTCAAGATCGATTATTACAAATAAACTTATTTTAGTTTATATTTAAGTATAGTCATAATAAAAAATATGATTTATCTATTTCTACTGAATACAACTTATTAAACAGTAGCTGACCTATGCCTTTCCATACTCTAATAGTCGTTCCATCAGACATTTTTGTCATTTTCCAAATATATTGCACCTGACCCAAACTGGATTAGAATGTTAAATATTTTATAGCCAAATATCGAATTTTATTATAGCATACTAATTTATTAATGTCTACACTGAATGACCGAGTCTAAACTTAGTTAAAAATGGATAAAATTTAGAATAATTTTGTTGCTGGCAACATTCTTTTAGCATTCTGTAGGTAAGTTTAGGCATAAATGTCACCCGGATCTTTTGGCTCGAAGGAATTCAATCTAATTGATTTAAATCGATTAGGATCGATATAAATCGGTTTGTGTTGTATGGAACTTTAGTTGTTTGTATTTCGTTTAGATTTTTAAACGTAGGTATCGGTAGTGTAATAAGCCGTAAACTTTTGAATCATCGATTTCCCAGATCATATAAAATTAGTGTTGAGTCCCTTTTTAATTGTCGTAAAAACCTAAATGCATAAGTACTATTTATTATGTTTATTTGCATATTTGAGTAAGAGGATACAAAAATTGTAATTACTTAAATCAATATTTTTGCCCAATATTGCTCACCAAAGTGAGGTTACCTAATATTGCTCAACTATCTATGTGGCGCTTGCATGCGACAGTAACGTAAACTGTAGTAAACTTATACTGCGCTTTAAAGCGCAGTAAAGCTTCGATCGTTTATCGATTACGCTTGTTTATCGGACTTCAATCGATTCGTGACCAGTCGTACGTATCTACATTTATAATTCTCTACCTAACCTCACCCGTTCAAATTGATTGAAACCCATCTTCATCGACACGTAGGCTACCTAATTTTATCAAGAAAAATGTGGTATTCATATCTTTCGATTGACACAATTCATTGACTGTTCGAAGTAGATGAACCGGATATCCTAGAGTATTTACATATTACTAAGAAACCAGAAACGAATGGAAAAGTCCTTATTATGTAGATAGGACTTTAAATGATATTGTTTATTTATGATTATCGACTAATGACAAAGGTCTAGGCATTCTCGAAAAAGTCCCCTCGTTGATTCAGACGACGTTTTTTTTACGTTTTCGGGTATTATTCATTAATTTGTCGATTATGCATTATTTAAATTATGTTTCAAAACCATAATTGTAAATTTTTGAGAGTTAGGTACAGGCTAAATTTCGATTATGTATGATGTAATATAATTTCAGAATGTCGGTCATTGCCCTTTCGAGAAGTTAAAACGGGATTCACTCCTCGTTCGATTGTTTGTTATCGATCTGAATTTTTGCCGATATTATAATAACGGTTTCGGTAAAAGTGTACTACCATAACACCGATGGCTTTCAAATGTCGGTGCCTAGGTAGGTAGGCATAGGTACCTATGGGTTAGATTGTCAGTGTCATGACTGCCTTGTATGGGATCCTGGGTTCGATTCCCAGGTCGGACAAAGTGATATTGGGTTTTTCCATCAGAAACTAAACTGACTGTACATAAACTTTAAAGAATATTTATAGAACAAGCATATTATAAATAATTATACATAAAATATATAATTAATTCATAAATTAATGTAAAACATAATATTTAGTAATAACAATTAAAGTAAATTAAACATATATGACGCATTACATGCTATAACAAAGTTACTCATGAAAATATAATTGACAACGTTGTAAGCTAAACAATACATTCGAATTTCGAACTGTATTCACCTGTTACTCATTGTTAGAGCATTTACAATGAACCTGACAAAACAATTAATTTAAAATATTGATAAAATTAATACAATTAAACTGACGGGTTTGTATGAAGAATATTTTCATTATTTCCTCCTAACCTTTGAATGTTGCTTCGCTGAATTTTGTGAATCGGTTTTATGGACTGTGAAAAATTGTAAGGGTCAATAAATGGGCTCAGTAGTGACATTGTGGCCTTCTTCGAATGTAAAGGATTTAATGACGATGCGAGGTATTAAATTGTTGTCAAATATTTTTGATTTTATGGTAATAATTTGGGGGCAATTAGAGAAGTATTTCTGACTAATTTCAATGAGTCACCTGGAAATTAGCTGTAGCAAGATCTTCTTTTAAACTTTTTTCAACATCAGTGATGATCGTACAGCTTTCTTGGTGACTTATCTCTCATTTTTTTATTCGTTTTAACATAGTTATCGTATAAATGTGTAGGTATAGCTCTTTTTACAAAAATAACCTTTCGAGAGGAAAAAAATTCTTAGCTAATTTGCTTTTAACAATTATATTAAGATAATAATCCTAACTATTATGCGAAAGTGAGTTTGTTTGATTGTTACGCTTTCACGCTAAAACAGCTGACCGGAGTTGGATGAAATTTGGCACAGGCGTAGATCATGACCTGGAGTAGGACATAGTACATTTCATCCTGGATCGCAGATAACAGCTAATTAGTAATATTATGTGTCCTAAGTCTTTGATTTGTATCCGGGTACAAACACCGCTTTTGTTTTTTTTTAATCATATTAATCGACCCTAGCTGGAAGTCCTTCAAAATCATTCCGATTCTGTTTGAGATCTTTAATCAGCAGGTCAATGACCGGACAATAATACTGATTTACGAAGATACAGCCCAGGTTTAGGTATTCCCTAACAAAAAAGTAACTATGTCCAATCAGATTTTCCGCTGATAAAACCTTTTTTCTGCGACAGCCATAAAATGGAATAATTAAAACTTAGCACTTAATTAAATTGATACTTAACTTAAAATTTACAATGTCGTGGATTTTATATCTTCGTCAGGATATTTGGTAAGTCACCTTCTTTGTTGATCCCATCAGATGCTCTAAATTTGGGTCAAACAATAAAATAGGTACCTAGGTCATAAAATATTAATTGCATTATCAATTAATTCTGACATCGTTTGTGGTTTTAACATTTCATTTAGACCGCTATAAATTACTGCACTATAACTTTTAGGTATTTTATGTTTTGTTCATACTAAATGGACAATGTTGGTCGTGGTTCGTCGAGTTCTGATTTCACCAAAGGCTAAAACATCTCTTTCCAATCTGAATTTTTCAGATTGAAAATGTTTGCTCAATATTCGTGAAAAAAGTTCGATAGATAAGTATCCCCGCTGCTAACACGCCGGGGTAGAAAAAAAAATCCCCTCTATGGTACAATCCTTACTAATATTATAAATGCGAAAGTAACTGTCTGTCTGTTGCGCTTTCACGCCAAAGCTACTGAACCGATTTGGTACAGAGATAGTCTAGAACCTGAGAAAGGACATAGGCTACTTTTTATCGACATACCACGCCGGGCGAAGCCGCGGGTGGAAACTAGTTTAAAATATATGCACTTAAACATATTGGTATGATATAACGAAATCTTCTCCACATCTGCCGCCTCTTCTTTCCTTCGAGAAAATGAACAGGCGTGATTTTACGTTATGAGTGTCAACTCATTCAGAGCTCAGTATTGTTTTTCATAGAATGATGTTTTTCCTCCAAAAACTTCAAAATTCACCTTCCAAGACCGAATTCGGATAATAAAACTCTTTCCGCTTTGTAAAGAGGATTTAATAAACAGTAATATTAATTTAAGACACCCACTGTGCCTCCTGACAGTTCACGAAAATAACTTTATTCACCCCGACACTACTAGTGAGGGGCTATAAAATATTAAGCTATGACAAGAAAGGGCGACACAACAATGAGTAAACAGATTCTCGGCTCGAAAAACTGCCCATCACGCTAAACCTTTACAAGTATCACTTATCGCCACTTTAGTAGCTCAGTTATAGTCTCAAATATTATTGTGTACATAAAAATACGCCTACCTTTTTCAATAATAATAAAAAGAACTAAAATTATTTAGCGTGCACCCGAATGCGTATATGGGTAGATCGTAAAGTCTGTCGTTCGGGTCACCTCGGCCTTCGTATCGTAATGACAAAATGCCGACGCGCAACACTAAAATTTCATACAATCGCATTAAAATCCTTCATAAATGTATTTAGCGTCATCGTATACAAATCAGGGTGTACCTTAAATCGTCGGAGGTTTATGCTCGCGTTCAATTTATTTTAAATATATTAGGGCAGTAACCAGTCGTATACTTTTTAATGCGTCGAAGGAATTTTTGGAAGGAACAGTAAAGGACTTTGCCCTTATATGGTATGCGCTTTACTGCTTTTTATTTTCAAATGGTTATTTTACGTCGTTTTGCCTTTTTTAATATGTGAGCTAAATTTTAAGCCCTTTCAATACGAGGTGTGGTAGTAGGTGCAAAATGCAGAAGGCTTAAATTCAAAGGGTTCGAAATTACCGAAGGTCCGGGATTAAAGTTTATGTTGGTGGAAACATAAAAGTATGAGCAAATATCTCATCACCGTCTCCAACAAATTACGCATGCTACGGCTACACTTCGCGTTATCGCGAACTTTTCTTCGTGCGCTCTCTCTCGCACACCCCTCGATTACTCACTGAGCAACAGAGAGCGCACGAAGAAAAGTTCGCGATAACGCGAAGTGTAGCCGTAGCATCAGCATGCGTAGCATGACAACCGTAGAAACGGGTTTTGTCGACGGAAGAGTAGACAAAATGACAGATAAACAATCGCAATCTGTCAGTTTGTCCATTCTTCCGTCGACAAAACCCGTATCTACGGTGGTCATGCTACGCGTGATGGGCATAAACCTACACGAAATGAAAGTGGCTCGTAGTCCTCAGATCAGTGAGTTAAAGGACCTATAATTAGTTTTCATAGCCCACCCACCATTCTCACGTCTAATCATAATAAGCATAATCAGCCTATAATTTTCCCACTGCTGGGACACAGGCCTCCTCTCAGAGAGTGGGAGCGGGCCGTAATCTACCACGCGGGCCCAGTGCAGGTTGGTAGATATCACATGTCTTCGAATTTCTTGGTTCCAAGACATGCCGGTTTTGTCACGAAGTTTTCTTTCACCGTTTTAAGAGCAGTGGTGATGAAATAATTTACACAAAGTAAGCGCCTGTGAGGAGCTCGTGGCTAAGTATTAACAGCCGCACGGATCGATCCATCAGGTTAAACTACGCTTGCCGGGGTTCGTCTCTAGATGGGTGACCATATTTACATATCGAGACTCCTCGGTGCCTCGGAATGCACGTCAAGCCGTTGGTCCCGGCTGTCATTAGAGGATCTTTGACAGTCATTACGGGTCGTCAGAAGCCCGAATGTCTGACAAACAGTCTTACTAAGGGGTATCGTATTACCCAGTTACTGGGTTTTGGAGGTCCGATAGGCAGTCGCTCCATATAAAATACTGGTATTCAGCTGCATCCAGTTAGACTGGAAGCCGACCCCAACATAATTGGGAAAAGGCTAGGCAAATTGATTGAAAGCGCCTGTTAAGGTCCGAACCTAATACCAACAACTCGTCAAGTCGCGGCCGTTACATGTGGGCCACCGCTGATCTAGCGTCTGCTCTAACGTCTATTACCTACTGATCTACTGATGCGTCTTAATACTGATCAAAATAAGGTATATATGGTAATACCTACTACACAAGTAGATATACATTTAGTCTTGATAGTGTCGTCCCTAGCAAAAAGTAATCAGGTGATTTATAAACAAACAATCCAAATCTGGTCTACGCAACCATAATGGGGATCCTTTCCCTCATTTGACTTTCATAATACCATCAATACAATAACGCGGATCATTATGTAAATATAATGTACTTAATAACAATACTATTTCGATTTCTAATCTATATACATAATATAGTTTTTTTCGTATCTATGCTAATGTCTTATAGTTCCTTGTTGGTCGCATATACATAACACAACATCCCGCCCGTAGGTGTAACTACAGGTCGATGTCGGCTCGGAAGTTAGCTACTCGCTGTGCAGTACCCTCACTCCCGCTGACACATGAAATTGTTACTGCGCAGCGACTCGCCCCAAGTTCCGAGCCGCCATTCTATTGCCATCAATCCGGCACAAATCCAGACTACGGGCTTCTTCTGAGAAATTCCAGATGGAAAAACCCAATAACACTTTGCCCGGCCCGGGATTCAAACCCATCAGAACCTAACAGGAGGCTCCACATCAAGGCTTTTACATACTGGCGCGATTCGCCGCGCGACGCGAATTTTAACATAACAATTTCTGAGAAAACTTCACGGCGAACAATGCGGCGGCGTCGCGTCGCGCGACGAATCGCCCCAGTATGTAAGAGCCTCAAGCTATACTTTTCCAGTTTATGCTGATCTCGCATTGTATAGGATTTCCGTACAATGCGGGGTCAGCTTATACTGGAGAATGTATAGCTTGATGTGTAGCCGTGTGTACAAACCTATGTAACTTTTAGAGCAAACGGTATTTCTAACAGATCAGATACGCTTGCATTTTAGATTACCAAAATTATGTATAAAAGAAGGCGTTAACTTTATAATAATAGCAAATAAAAATATGGATCTCATAAGCAGATAGTATAATAGTTACTTTTACGATTTTAATACCGACTTTTTAACGGCACTGTGACGCCCTCAGTGAAATTAATTCTTAAAGTATTCAGGAAGTGAAAATCATTTTTAATCGGCCATTAAAGTGTGAAACTGCTTTATTAATTAGGCATAACCGAATGTTTTACCGTCAAAATGTAATAAAAATGTGTTAATCAGCTACTAAAGGAGCCAGCGATCTTGTTTTCTGTGACGTTTCTTATCTATTTGGAACAGAACACGGAACAAAAAATACCTTGTGTAGTATTTTTAACATTGTAACTTCAAAACTAAAAACATCAACACGTATGCGCTTGACTTGAGGTAAACCGAGGCTGGTCGAAGCTATTCTGCCTAGCTTTATAATCTGTGACCAATCGAGTTATGGACTGACTGTAGGTAGGAGAATGAAATTGCTTTTCTAAGGGATTTTCCGAAATAAGTTAAAACTGACGCTAATGGGGGTGTCCCCATTTGCGGCATACTATGAATGTGTGTATAAAAAGTAGAAAAAGTGTAGAAAAACTACAGTATAACCATTTTCTTAATGTCCCTCGGCAAATTTCACTCGACTTGGAAGTCGATTGAGAGCGTCCGGTCTGTACAAAGTGCAAAGGGCAACTGTTAGAAATCCGACGAATGACGAAACACGAATTTTCCCGAGGGACATAAAGAAAATAGTAAAGTTGTACTGTAAGTTATTGTACCATTAATTTTTGCCATTTGCGATTTTAATTAGGTAAACCTTGTTATCTGTGGTGTCTTATTTAATACTGCTATAAGATTTTCCTATGAACTATGAAAGTAAGTCAAACATACGAATAAATCATAAAAACTAAACCACGCAATTAGTAATTTAATTCTCTAAATTAACTCTAAAGCCTGGGCCACACCGACGCACATACAATTCAACCTCCGGTTACTTATTACTTACTTACGGTTACTTATAAAATATAGAAAAGTAGAACAGAATGATGTGGACAAGCCTTAAGCGGGGCGTAATCTTTAATAACAATAAAGATCTCACGTTAAACACCGGTGCATAGGCAAAGATAATAATTTGGTTCAATAAATAACACCTCCAGTCATAATCATAAACCGTTCCACTGGTTTCCTTTGCCTGCTCAAATAAAAAAAAAACTTAAGTGCTTTTTTCTGTTTAAGAAAGTTAGAGTTCGTTTATTTTACAAAAGCCCCATAAACTTTAGACTTCTTAGAATCCACGGCGTTAATCCGGACAAAAGAAACCTTTTGGGCACCATTGCCAGTTTAGTATTACCTATAGCTTGGTAAAAATCTCAAAGCAATGTCACAATACAAAGTAAAAAACCGGCCAAGTGCGAGTCCGACTCGTGCACGAAAGGTTCCGTACCATTATGTATAAAAACGGAAAAAAAAATCACGTTCGTTGTATGGGAGCCCCATATTTATTATAATTATTCTATTTTTTCGTATTTGTTGCTACACAGAAATACATCATCTGTGAAAATTTCAACTGTCTAACTTTCACGGTTCACGAGATACAGCCTCGTGATAGACGGACGGACAGCGGAGCCTTAGTAAGAGTTTCGTTTTACCCTTTGCGTACGGAACCCTAAAAATGTTCTTATAGAGAGCTAGAGCTTTTTAAGTATTTATTATCTCTTATAAATAATATGTTTATTGGTATTCAAATAAATCAATTAACAGCTTTCACAATTCATCTTAGTTTGACCCACTTTGGAGGACCGTATCGGAACTTTACGACTCGAAACAATGACTTTTGTCGCCTAGATGTTAACTTCGATAATATAAAATAAACAGTAGAATAAACTTCATTGTTTCGTCTCAATTTACACAAGGACAATACCATAACTTTGTTGTTTTAATTTGGTACTTGGATGTTTGAATATCTGATCCAGTAACGGTTATTTCAATCTGATTCTTACACTTCTTCGAAATAAATAATAACGCGGATTTACCGTCAGAGCCTAGCTCTGCAAAAGCTGATTGCTGGATGCAAGCGGCTTATACATCGTTCGGCGTTTAAGGGGTTATAATATAAACGTTGCTTAAACTTAAAATTAAATAACGATTAGCGACTGTTTAACCATACATTTTTCATCGTTTATAAATAAACCCCATATGTTTAAGAAAGGCCCAGGTCCAGCCAAAGATGGATATACTGCGATATTAATCTGTTTGCGTGGTTGTAGCTTTTTATTTAAAACTAGCTGCGCCCCGCGGTTTCACCCGCATAAGTCTCGATCCCATGGGAATATCGGGATAAAAGTCCTATGTCCTTCTCCATATGCCAAACATCCAAATCCGTTCAGCCGTTTTAGCGTGACAGCGTAACAAACAAACAAACTCGCTTTCGCATGTATAATATTATAAAGCTAGGATTATACACGTACAGCGTCAGGTGGTACACTTTGTGTTGCCATCTGAAATAATGCTGAGCTGAGGCCCTTTTGGCATTCTAATAATTGTTCTTTTTAAATAGTTTTAAGGTGTATTTTTCTGCTGCAATGACATGAACGCATTTTTCTTTTTACATAACATAACATCACGCCTTGTTTCCCCGAAGAGTTAGGCAGAGATGTATCTATAGTAAAACTACATTTTGCTTGTTATGTTTAAGTTTCATTATAATAGGTACCCGAATAATACCCGTAACGACTGTCAAAATCTTTGACAGTCGTTACGGGTAGTCAGAAGCTCAAAAGTCTAACAACCAGTCTTACCAAGGGTATCGTGCTATCCAGTTAATATTGAATCCCGGTCGCGGGGTAAAAATCTTTGACATTCGTTGCGGGTGGTCAGAAGCTCAAAAGTCTGACAACCAGTCTTACCAAGGGTATCGTGCTATCCAGTTAATATTGAATCCCGGTCGCGGGGTAAAAATCTTTGACATTCGTTGCGGGTGGTCAGAAGCTCAAAAGTCTGACAACCAGTCTTACCAAGGGTATCGTGCTATCCAGTTAATATTGAATCCCGGTCGCGGGGTAAAAATCTTTGACATTCGTTGCGGGTGGTCAGAAGCTCAAAAGTCTGACAACCAGTCTTACCAAGGGTATCGTGCTATCCAGTTAATATTGAATCCCGGTCGCGGGGTAAAAATCTTTGACATTCGTTGCGGGTGGTCAGAAGCTCAAAAGTCTGACAACCAGTCTTACCAAGGGTATCGTGCTATCCAGTTAATATTGAATCCCGGTCGCGGGGTAAAAATCTTTGACATTCGTTGCGGGTGGTCAGAAGCTCAAAAGTCTGACAACCAGTCTTACCAAGGGTATCGTGCTATCCAGTTATTATTGAATCCCGGTCGCGGGGTAAAAATCTTTGACATTCGTTACGGGTAGTCAGAAGCTCAAATTTCTGACAACCAGTCTTACCAAGGGGTATCGTGCTATCCAGTAACTGGGTTGTGGATATCAGAGAGGTAGTCGCTTTATGTAGAATACTGGTATTCAGCTGCATCTGGTTAGACTGGAAGCCGACCCCAACATACATAGTTGGGAAAAGGCTAGGCAGATTGATTTGACATATCCGTACCCAACCTGTAGACTGGAAATAATTGATTGATTGATTGACGATTGATAACCTATTACGAGTCAGTTACCTAACAGTTTACTATTACCTTCAACCTCTACAAAATAAACTTGTATCACTCTTCCTTTCATCGAAAAGATTAATATGAAGTGATGAAAAAATGATTTATCTCCCACTAAATACTTTATTCGTTCAGTCCGGTTTTATAAGCCTATAACAATTTATTATACTGACTTTAATGAGAGATCTACATAATTATAAAATAGTAAGGAAATTAATTTAGAGTATGATTTCTACGAGTTTAGTACAAATTGAGGAAGCTTAGACTATAATATGTATTTATCGTTTTTGAAAATTGATGGTTATATTATTAAAATGCGATACATTTTTTAAATTATGATTGGTATGAAAATAATGTCATCAGATTTCGAATGCATTTGTTCCATTCGTTCATGTACTTCCGTGTTGTTTCTGGCAAAAAATATAGGATATCTTTTGTTTTTTTTTGCGGATGCCGTAAAATGCGACCAACTGATTATTCTAGGATGACTGGTAGGTACTTTTGTCTATCACATACATAACATCACGCCGCCCGCCGCCGGTATTCCACGAAATGTTAGCAGAGGTGTATGGTATGTATAACCACATGTTTATTGTTATATATATATATATCCGGTTAGACTGGAAGCCGACCCCAACATAGTTGGGAAAAGGCTAGGCAGATGATGATGATATATATATCTAACTATGTATATATTATATATATATTTATATAGATAAGATAATGCTTTATGTGTGTATGTATTTATTGTATATGTAAACGGTACAACACTGACTACCTGCAGTATTGTCTCTCCTTCTTACTTTAATCCATCCAAAGGTTGTCTGTAAAAGATCGCTTTTAGCGATAAGACCGCCCATTGTGTCACCCTATGTAAAATTTCTAATTTATGTCTGTAATTTTTTATGGTGTACATAATAAAGAGTATTCTATCTATCTATCTATCTAACCACATTTTTCCAGTAGGTAATATTCAAGTCCCATTTAGGTAATAGCCAATTGCCACACACATCTGTATTTGTGTGGCAATTGGCATTGGAATTCTAGGCTGCTACTAAGATAATTATTCCCGATGGAAAAATCCCCCGAATCCCGGGTTTCAAACTCAGCAGTAACTGTCTCTGGCAAAAATATAGATCATCTTTTGTTTTTCTGCGGATGCCGTAACCTGCGAATAATTGATTATTTTCGAAAGACTAGTACCAATATCTGTCACCAACATGTTAGCCAACCATGGTGACTATGTCACAAGAATGTTAAGTAATTAAAATACTAATAGGTATGCAAAATTCTCAGGGCTCATGGACGTTTTAGGCCTGTTGTGATAGCTATAATGACAAATAAGTATTAGTATTGGTTTAAAATTATTGGCGATGGAAAATTATGCGAAATATAACGTTTTCGAAGTATAACCTTGTCATCTTCTATTAATTAAGATTGTTTACAAATCGAATTTGATTTATGTTTTCATGGAAAAAAATCAATACTGGCATAAGCATAATCTTGACGATTGTGTATTATTATAGGAAATTAAAATGGAAATTTCTTGAAAATTAATTAATTAATTAAATCTAATTAATAAGTATTTAATTTACAATTTTAAATTATTTAGTTAAATTAAACCTTGTTTGCTGACGTCTAAAATGGTGACATTCAAATAATAAATATAAGAAAAAAAATATAGAATACCAATGTAAAAAATTCTTTTTTTTCAGTCACTTTTATTTTTATTGTCAAGTTAAATAGGTAGGTAGGTACCTATACCTAATTTGAGGCAAAAAAAATCCTATTCCTTTTGATGTGTGAGCATGTATATACGCTGTTTTCTCAAGAACACAAATTAGAGGATCGAATTACCATTAGAAAAGCTGTAGCTGAACAAATGGGTATGATGTATACAATTTGTATTATCTAGTTTTTAGCTAGCTCCCGCCAGCGGCTTCGCCCACGTGATAACTTTATAAATTTTTGCCTCTGTTACTTAGTGAAAAATTGATAATACAGCATTATACTAGTGAATTAATTTTTTAAATCAGTCCAGTAGTTTTTGAGTTTATTCGTCACAAAGAAAAATTCAAATCGTTTCTCTATAGAATAATAGAGTAGACAACGCTTCCTAGGTCTTTACATCAGATAGGTACTATGGTAGGTATTGATCCAACTTCCTTGAAGGAGTATGCGGAGGTAAATGTACCTATTACACCCATGTTACTCTAATTATGTGAAGTCCCATAATGTCATAATTATAGGAGGTGAGTCTAAAGCCATCAACTGGGCACAAATTCAGACAAGCTGCAACCACATGCGCAGACGCAGTCGCTCTTGCAACCACTGGACCAATAAGGCAGTGAAGTAGCTAAATTACTTTAGTCTTGACATTTTCGAATAAATAGTAATTATTCAAGATTATTTTTGATAACACGAAGAATTGTCAAATTGCGTCTTAAAAAAATATAAATGACATTATTTAAATAATTTTTGTTTGTTAATCAATAAAGCAAAAACAAAGGTCACGGCAGTGTCATAAAGTAGGTTAACTTTGTACATTAGCAATTATTATTAGTCTCGGGTCAATAATTAAGAACCTGTTACAAAATTAACATACTCATTGTTGATAAAAATAGGATTTATTATAAACTAGCGACCCGCCCCTGCTTGACACAGTTTTTACAACTTGACTTACTTTAAATTGGCTAACTTAACAGCGCATACGCGATGAGTATCGATATCTAGACACGATAAAATAAAAAAATATAAATAACTTAAGTACCTATGTTTTTTTTTTGAGAGGTCAACGACTGCTGTTTTTTTTTTGTTGTGATTGTTACTTGAAGTATGAGTTGAAAAAAAAAATCTTATATTTGATCTTGTTTTGATATCGATACCTATTGCGTCTACGAAGTATATACAAAAAAAATGTTTTTTTTTAAATTAATATTTCAAGTGACTACCTACAATCTAATTGGATATTTTTTTTTGTTATTTCATGTTTAGATATACCTATTGCGTTTTTGAAGTTTACCTAGCTAATTTAATTTAATCCTGTATAAAATTGTAATATTATTGTATTGAGCACATACACCTTCCCAAATAGATTTTCTAATTGATGGTGAAAACTGCATCAAAATTCATTGTGTCGTATATTCTAAATACCTACTGTTTATTTTATTTTTTACCTACCTCTTTATTATGTACAAATCATTGAATCTGACTTGATTTCCGTGCATCTTTTTCGGCATCTTTTTTTTTTCGTGACCACTGAAAATCAGCGATGTGCTGTGGGTCCCCCATAGCACAGTATCATGCTGAGTGGAAGCCTTCTTGTCACAGCGCTCTGCTGTGGGTCTCCCATAGCACACAGCATCATGCTGAGTGGAAGCCTTCTTGTCACACAGTCATGACGTGCAGCTGCCAACTGTCTATTTTAATAAGTACTCCTGATCTCATATTTCTATGATTTATATCATTAAGTACTGTTATCTTTCTGTATGCACGTGTTTCTGTGACAAATAAACCATTTTTTTTTTCTTTCTTGTGTAGTTTAAAAGAACAACGCCACCACACAGACAAACATGAAAAGTGACTTTAATTTATAACATGTATGGATGGATAAAATGCCAGGGTTTTGATTTAGTTAAATATGATATATTTCATTTATTGACATTTCGGTCGCTTAGCAACGACTTCCCTATTGCTGCTGTGCTTAGTCTAGATTTGTTTTTTACAGATAACATCTAGGAATGTCTGTTATGAATCAATGCGTAGCCGTTTCTTGCAAATAATCCCACGACACTTGGCAAGGCTACTCAGTGTCCGGCAGAATTTAAAAGTAAACTAAAATGCACAACTACTTGCATCCGTTAGCATAACATAATCATCATAATAATGTTCCCACTGCTGGGATACAGGGTGTCGTTTTAGTGAGAGGGAGTGAGCCATAACCAAGCCGTCCCAGTGCGTGCCTGCATGGGTTTGAATCCGTTAGAGTTAGACCAATTTAAACTGGGGCCCTAGACAAAGTGACATTCTATCAGCGATAACGATAATGGAAAAGGCAGAAATGTATAGGACTGACATAAGCTTATGTCAATCCTGTTGAAAGTCGTTGTAGAAATACGAAACGCTTTCGAAGCGATTGTCACTTGTCTAGGCCCTTTGGTCTAGTTGAACTTTCTGAATTGAGAATTTGAAATTGAGGACTTGTCAAACAACCAACCAAAAAAGGACACAAAAAAAATCAGTTTAGCTTTTATTTACCGAGACTTGCAACTATTTCGATGTTGAGTAAAAAAATATGACACAGATAATAAACTACGTCACTGAATATTGATTATTGGAATAACCGAATTATACGAATTATCGTGAATTTATGATTGCTTAATTTGCTAGGTTTATAATAGGTATTGACACAAGAGTGATCATATAAATTGTTATAATTTGGTCTACTAATCAATTAATTGGAAAAATGACATCATTATAATTGGATAAGTACGTAATTATACAGCAGCTACTCGTAAATTATGTAGCTTGGACGCAGTAATGAATTTAAATAAGTATTTTTAATAAAGCAAATGAAACTTGATGAATTGATGACATATCAACAATACGCCTGTTTCCCTGAATGGGCAGAGGTGTACATAGTGAACCAACATTTCGCCAGATACGTTTAAAGTCCTTTATAAAAGGGGGCGAGCTTATTGCCATCAACCGGGCACAAATCCAGACTCCAGGCTGCTACTTGGAAATTGAATTTATTTTTATTTAGATCGGTTTGATAATTTCCGCCTTTTTTCAATAAAATATTAAAGTAAGAATTCCCACAATTTTATATCCTTTACAGGAGTCGTCAACCTTAAAGCAGGAAATAAAGTGGTTATTATTTATTGAGGGTCTCCATCTTAAACTTAAGAATACCTCCGAAAGGAATATTTACAATAAGTTAGCGTGTTTGTAATAATTTAACATTTCTTTTTGTTGTGTAATCTTAAACTTACAATGATTTGACATGTGTTCAAGCATTAACGGTTGATTAAAATACAGCTTTTGGATTGACCACAGAATGTAAAACCTTTTTCGTTTTAGCATGAGACAGTCATACTTTGGAAGTCAATGAATTTATCAAGAATGTTCCTACAATAAATGTGCCGTTGCCCTTTGGGGGTCCTTCGGTATTTAATTCAAAACGTTATCTTAATTGGAGTTGAACATAACATAACATGACGCTTATTTTCTCCGAAGGGTAGGGCAGAAATGTGCCTACATAGTACCTATACACTCACATTTCATAAGTTATGTATTTGAGTCCCATGTAAAAGGGGGCAAGCCTATTGTCAACAATCTTCATCATCATCATCAGCCTATAGCAGTCCACTGCTGGACATAGGCCTCTCCAAGTGCACGCCATTCAGCTTGATTCTCGGCAACTCTCATCCAGTTGCTACCAGCCACCCTGCGCAGATCGTCGCTCCACCTAACCTGATGGAGTCCTACCTTACCTGCGCCGATTCGCGGTCTCCTCTCAAGCACGTCTACCCCAACGGGCATCGATTCTACGGCTAATATGGCCGACCCATTGCCACTTCAGCATGCTTTTTCTGAGAGCTATGTCAACAACTTTGGTTCTCTACCGGATTAGCTCATTCTGGATTATATCTCTCTGTGATACTCCAAGCATAGCTCGTTTCACCAACCTGCACCCTAATTGCGTAATACACAATCAATCACTATTGGAATCGGTTCGAAACAAATGTCTAATCTAATCCATTGCATCATAAGTTCGAAAAAAAATCTACTCAACAATGGGGAATTTTACTGGGTTATTACATAGGGCGGGTGGCCATCGTCTAGCGGGTATGTACAAGTCATACCTCTGTAGAATTTTTTCTAATTTATCATGAAATTGGGGTAATTTATGTACCTACTAAAAACGTGAATTTTAAATAGTAATAGCTTTCTTATATTAAAAAAAAAAATTAAAAAATACTTTTTAGTAATGTTATAAGCGGTACCTAAGCGTTCTTTCGGATCGAACAAGGTTTTTGTTACATGCTGTATATAAGCTATAAATCGTCTACTCAAAAACGTAAATAACGTAATGAACGTGTCCTCTTTGTCAAAATTAAAGGCATTGCGATCGATTGCCGTTATATGTGTGGTAAGCAATTACCCTTTAGTTTTATATCTTTTAGTAACCGCAGCATATGAGAGAGTCTATATTTTTTTGTTTAGGGATAGGTTCCATAAAACCGGAAGGAGAACGCGCGGGCTCGCGAAAGATGGAAGGAGTAGACGGAGGCCTTTGCCCAGGACTGGGACAGCGTAGGCTAGGAAAAAGAAAAAGAAAAAAAAAGAAAATTAACATCTACCTATGTTACATAGATACAACAGTAGGTACCTATATATTTACTAAAATAAATAAATGATGACATTTAATTTGTTTTTCATTAGTTCCACTATAGTGTAGGTATAACATTCAGATACACGAAACCGCAAAAATGGCGCCATTATTAATTCAATGGCGCCTAAATCTAAATTATATTAAACTACCTACAGAATACAGTTTAGGTATAAAGTTTTCCTCAAAATATATTATGTTAAACATTGTTTCCAATAATTGTAGATATTTTGTTCTGAGTCTATGTCACCTTAACGCTTAATACTGATAAGAATGGATTCGTAGAAAATATTATTATGTTCTGGTTTACTCACGAGACTAAAAATAATATCACCAGCCAACAATATTATAGTGAAATAACTGCGCCCCGCGGTTTCACCTGCATAAGTCTCGATCCCGTGGGAATATCGGGATAAAAAGTATCTTAAGTCCTAATCCAGGTCATGTTCTACCTATTTGGCAAATTTCATCTAAATCCGTTCAACCGTTTTAGCGTGAAAGCGTAACAAACAAATAATAAATAAACAAACTCAATATATACTAGCTGCCCGTCCCGGCTTCACACTGGTAGCACTAACCTACCTACCCTACCCTACCTAACTACCTACCTAATATAATAAAATTACTAGTTATGCTTTTTTAAATCGAAAAACTCGGAGTAAGTAAAATATTGTACGTTCCATAGCTTGGAAAGTACAATCAATAAAAATATTTTACTTACGATAAAAGAAAAGTGAAAAGTTAATTTTATAAAATTCTACAACTCAAAAAAAACTTTATCCAACAGTCTAATTTTTCTTTAATTAGGTACTTCTACTAAGTTTACAAGTCAATTAGTTGTTTAAAGAAACAACAGAAATAAAAAATAAAAACAAAATGAGTTGGTTTTTTAATGTATTTTGTTTGTGTGCTCAAATTAGTCTATAATAATAATCATTGTAAAATATCATTAATCGAGATTTGTCATGACAGTGCTTCAGTGTTTCTTTTTGTTGATGTCAATATATTAATGTCAATACACTTTTGACACCTGGGTGTATTTTAGCATGACTAACAAGTAAAATGATAGGTAAGTAGATACCTATTGTGTTTGTTTTCAAGCATCAATCTGTCTAGCCTTTTCCCAACATGTTGGGGTCGGCTTCCAGTCTAACCGGATGTAGCTGAATACCAGTATTTTACATGGAGTGCCTATCTGACCTCCACACCCCAATAACTGGGTAATACGATACCCTTAGGTAAGACTGGTTGTCAGACTTTCGGGCTTCTGACGACCTGTAGCGACTGTCAAAGATCCATGAAAACAGCTGGGACCAACGGCTTAACGTGCTTTCCCAGGCACGGAGGAGTCTCGGTATGTAAAGATGGTCACCCATACACGGATCAATCCCGGTAAGCGTAGCTTAACCTGTTGGATCGACCCGTGTGGCTGTCATTACTTAGCCACGAGCTCCTTTTTTCCAGTTTTCAAGCATCTGATTAGCAATAACATTTCTTACTCAAATGCTCTAACATTTTCCTTAATATCACTCGAGATCGGAGTTTGCGGTTTCTTTGTTTTTCCTACAGATGCTGATGATAACATCCATTACAAAACATTTTTACATTCTATCAGAGGGTCAAGTCTACTAATTTACAAACGTGTCAGTGATCTCACAATGATGAGTTTTTGATAGATTTTGTATGGCATGTCTGTCCCCAGTAATGATGAATGTTTTGGTTGGTGGTAGGACTTGTTCTAAGTGTCGCCATAACAACAATGTTAAAGCATTATTGTGTTTCGGCAATAGGGAATATGCATGTATTTTTTAAATATTTTTATTCGATAGTTTACATTGTCAAATAAAATTCGACGGCAAAAAAGCAATTTAAAGTACTTAAAAAAAAGTTTAATAATATCCAACCGATCCGCCAAATGGAGGGCGTTTAAATAGCCCGGGCTATTTAAACGCCCTCCATTTGGCGCGCTTGGTTTGGTGACGTCACAGACCGTGAAAACAAACAAGCAACTGTCAAGTCAACGTCAAACACTCCTTTTTGTAGGAGGGTTTGACATTGACTTGACACTTGTTGATTGACTTGACATTGACATTTTGATTGTTATCCCGGATTGTTACGTCACATCCGCTCTTAGCTTTTCAAGTATTTGAATTACCCACAGTTTTTTGGGACGTTTAAAAAATTAATTTCTCGCTCAAAAACAAATGTTATTCAAAAATATTGATGGAGGCATAATTCTGAAGTAATATTGTTTATAAAAAAAATATTGGACCCTTATTTGAATCACATGCATATTCCCTATTAGAGGTAAGATAAACCGGCTATATAACTGGCTATCTGTGGTCTAGGATACCGGGTGAAACTCGCTTCCACCTTCGGCCTGATCATCACTTTACTATAAGGTGAAATGCAGGCCAAGGGTTTCCACATTGTGGATTAAAAAAAGTAGTTTTCACGAAGCCATGTATGTATTTTTCTTGTGGATTGGGTATTCTGAGATTGCCATATTTTTGGCTATCATAATCCATGGCAATTGTAGTATGTGGTAGGTGTTCAGAATCTCCAGGTCTAAACTGACAATATTATTTACTGAACATAAATGCTGCAGGTTTTTTATATATTTATGAACGAGTATATTTTTTATAAGTTTATAAAAAAAAATGTTTATGAATAATTCTTATCTGTTACTTTTTTGTCACATCTTGCCAAAAAATATTTTTTTATAACAAATTCTCTATATTGTCACTGATCTCATCGTAGATCGACTCATTTTCGACCTCTTTTGTCATCCCTTAGGTCCTTCACCTAGAAAAGAGGCATCTGTCCTCCAAGAAAGTGAAGTTCAACAGTGCAACTCCCAGTGGTATCAACCATAAACTTCGTTTCGCATAATATAGCGATAGTAGCATAAGTCACAGAGAAGGTGACACCACACAGTATCAACTGTGTAGTTCCTTGACCATAAATACTTTTGTAATGACTTTACAACCTTTAGGGCTGTTCTGTGAAGTTCGGTTCGAACCTCACTCAAGTGAAATCGAAAGATAACTAATTTGTTTTAAAGACAGATTCACACCTCTACTTTGTTCGAATTTCTAAGTGTTAGTAAAGTCAGATTTACACGGTGCGATCTCTGGCATACCATAAGTTGAAGTAACTATAAATGTTGCGCGTGTTTAGACGATTCAAGTTAATTATTGCTTCAAATTCATTGTATGCTACAGGCAAGAAACTTGCATCGCGTAAATAGGGCTTTAGAGAACACTACCAATAAATTCAGAATCAGAAATCGGTTTCCATATATTCGCATTTGCTTCATCCTGTGTGGTGTCTAGCAGATCTTTTTACGGTATTTGCGTATATATTTATTATTGTAGTATAACCTAATTATAGTTCGGTAAGATTGACGAAATTCGGTTTCTTTGCGAGCGACGCCTTTCTAAACAATCACAGTAGCATATTGATCCAGCAGTAATTCGATATTGTCTTAGAAATGAGGAGATCCGCAGGAGAACCAAGGTACTGACATAGTCCGAAGAATCGCCAAACTGAATTGGCAGTGGGCAGCCGGCACATTGCTTACAGAACAGATGGCCGATGGGGCCGAAAGATTCTGGAGTGGCGACCGCGTACCCGATGACCTTGTGAAGACCGCAGGAATCCGCTAGACGTGAGAAGCACAGAACCAATCAAAGTGGACGCGTTTCAGCTAAAAATATTATGATGATGATGAACTGTCTTAGTATAATAGAATAGATATTTGTTTTATGTTGGAGAATATAACTTCTCCATGGCAACAGTCGTTTCGTAACCAAAACCGGTGGCATTGTGAGTAAGCAATGGATCAAAGATCGCAGAAATGCATAGGTAGATGCATAATGTACTTTTGAGTAAATCCAACAATAATTCCTTTTAACATTATCGAAAATTACGAGGTATTGCTACTAAGCAACGTATCGCAGTAGTGCATAGTGGGGTCACTTTTCCATGTAAACGTATTATTTTTGAGTATAAAGATTATTTTCTGTACTTATGACATAAAAGATCATAAAAGATCAGTACAGTAATCTTAATCAGTAGGTGCATCGTGTTCACATATAATTATATAATTGTTATATACAAAATATTGTAAAACATTTTTATAAAAGTAACGGTGGAGTTTCTTGTCCATTCTTCTCCATACAAAAACTGCCTTTTCGATGGGGCGACTAGAATCAGTTCTATTTTTTTTTTGACGTTCAAAAGTGCCTAATTGTAGTAAATTTGACTTTGACTTTGATCTTATTTTTTGAAAAAAACGTTATATTAGTCTCATATTATTTTTGTTTAGTCATTTCCGAAAGACGTTATTGATGATTTAAACAAACATTTTAAGACTTCAATTGACTCTTCAACTTAATATTTTTTGCTCCGTTAAGTTTAAAATATTGTTTCCTAAACTAATATTTGTTCAAATGTTGACATGTTTAGTGTTTTGTTTATTCTTTTGACCAAATCCTTATTGCACTCATAACTATTTCGTGCAGCATTTGTTTTTTCCGAGTATAATGACACTGTCATTTTTTTGCAAAGTCGTGCTGCAACTGTGTCAGTAAAGTATCACGTCTTTTCTACCCACACGAGCCAAGCTTCTAAGCCCATCGTTTTGATCATTCGTGGAAAGTCCACCAAACTTATTTCCATTGAGGCCGAAAGAGGAGAGAGTTTTTCGTCATACTATTTAAAAGTAAAAAAAAGATTTACATTTTCACGTCAAAGATTGCATAATATGTTTCTATTATTTTAGTATAATGGTTTTCTGAAATTTTCTTTATTTACCCATTTTAGTTGATGCAAAAGTTTTATAGACGATTTCTATTGGTAATATAATTTATCAGAGTTCATCTAAGGTTGATCTCGATTCAGGTTTGACTAATATCTTTAAACGACATTAAACTCACGATATTAAGCAATTCAGCTGCTTTGATGCAATCAAAATTATATTTTAAGAACGATCTTCAAATGATAACATTCCTTAAATAGCGAAATGGTATAATATTTTGGAGTCACTGCCATTTGCATTAAGTATTCAGCAATTAAATCAAGATGAATCGTACCGCTATCATGTAATCCATTTAATATTAATAAAAATACAATTAAATATTGATATGACATTGCAACAAAGTTTCGAACTGGAAGACCCTAAAACGATCTTGCCGAATAAAAAATTGATTGACCTAAGTAACTGCTATTCAATTAGTTTTTTACGATCATCTAAATTATCAGAGAATCTCTTAACTAAATATCGTTTAACATTCTGATGTGAGATGCACCACTCGACGTTATTAAAAACATTGATATGTATTGGTAGGTTGGGTTTCAATTTTGATTTTTAATTTTAATGTGATTTTTTTTATTGTGTTTTTATTGGATCATATGGTCTGCAATAAAGATTTTTATTTATTTATGAGGATATTGTATGGACCTATTTAGGTATGTTTATCTTTATCCAGTGTCATTCTTATTGTAACTTCGTTTCCTCTATAAAATTCACGCTGGGCTCATGCATGACCAACTTTGGCAAATTGGACAATATATTCGTTTATTAAAAATTTCATCGGCTTGCACTCTCGGGTAGACGGAAAGAAGCATCATCATTTTAATGTCTACTTTATTGATTGGCGTCATTTAGGGTTTACTTTTATTGTTGAAACAGGTGCCTGGACAGGTTTCTTCAGAAACTGCCAGAATGTGTCCGATGTGATCGACCCTCAACTCGCCATTTTATTGGGGTGCATTGCCACTTAGAAAAAAAGAAGGAAACTTGGCGACGGAATGCGACCTTCGCGGCTGTCCTTACTCGAGATTTTGGCCCCGTGTGTCGCGCCCACCAACCATGACATTTATTTAAGACTTCCTCTTTTTGTTCTTTACACGACTAACATGAAGTTTAGGGTTCTCTTTTCAAAAAGACGAAGACAACGCTGAACTCGTGTCTGCAGCAATGTTGATGATTAATCTGCAAACCACAGAAAGAAAAAAAAATTGGAAGTAGAACATATCATGCTTGTCGACTTGATTATGAAGCTGTTAAAATACCGCTAAGTTATATAGTCAAGAAAAATGGATATATTAATAATATAAATCTTAGTATGACGCGCTTTTGAAGTTTGATCTCACTTGAACAATATGCGATCAAATTAAACTTGACCGATTTAGTAATAATAACACAATCAGTATCTACCACTGCGTCTTTATAATAATACCTACCTTTCTAGGCATATTTAGAAACATTTCTACCTATCTCTTTTGCTTTTTTATTTTAACGGTAAATAAAATTGATAACACTAAAATCCACTTTCAATTTCATTCGCATGGTGTCTAAATTATACATGCTACCAACATTTTTCACGTTAACATGGCCAATAAAATGATCAATAATCTTATGTTCATATTTTTGGTGAACCAAAATTTATACCACTTATAAATTTATCTTTCAATTCAGATTTAATTATTTATTATTTTTAATTAAAAACATATTTGCCATAGCGTTAACGACATCGGAGCTCCCTTGTCACAAGTCATTTAAAAAGAGTCAAAATCATAAAATTATTACGCCTCCTGCTGTTTTTGATTGCAAATTCTTTATAATAATGTTTTTTGGTGATAGATTGGCATTTTTGATTTGCGTTTAATTTTATAAGCATTAAATTGGATGATTTTAAATTTGCATTTTAAAAAAACATGTTGATTGAGCATCAATCTCGTTTATCATTTTTTTTCGACATCATTGATGACCTTAATAAAATAGTTTCCATTCTTGATGTGCTTGTGAAGGGACATCAATATGTAGATCAAGGAAATAATAATAATATTATAACTCATCATTGACATGTACATTTTGTATTGTTATTCTAATATTTAATTAACCTCTTATAATATTCGAATCTGAGCAACTAAACTTAATCATCACACAATGTTAATCGACCAATTGATTTAGCATAATGCTATTTATACACGTTGTTTTGCTAATACCTGACTGATTTCATTTCGTTAGACCCCGTTTTTTCATAGTCTCTAACTCAGACCAAATAAAAAACCAAGAGAGAGCGGTGTCAACAGTGACGTGAGGCCGGTTTCGTAAACATGTGTGCACTTAGTGAGGTGTATTTTGATTGTAAATGGTTGTATATGTGTGCGTGTGAGCGTGAATGCACAGAGCGGAGGTGTAATTTTGACATGCTGAATTGTTCGTAGCGCTCTGTCTTGGTTTGGTCTGAGGTCTCTAATGGTAAAAGTTTTTCCACTTTTATAGGGCTGTACAAGTAGTGTACAAACAGATTCGTGGTCGAACAAGGATACCTGCCTGACACTTACCTATTTTCTTATTTTTATTATTGTTAGGCACGCATTCTTATTTTACAATTTCGGGCACTAAATGATTTGTCATTAAAACCACTTGGGTAATTATGATAAATTGATACATAAAAGCATTATTTCATTTAGTTTTATAAGAAGGAATGATTACTACTACTGAACCCCATCACCAAGATGCACGTGACACGGAACAACTTAAAACACGACAACTGCTAACTAGTAACAAGTTATGAAAAGATAAACGCTTTGAAAGCAAATCGTGCGCATCGTCTCAGAACATTCTACTCCAATCACATAATGCGGTTTCAATCAAAATATAAAGTAAAGGTTTCTACGAATCGATATGGATTTATCCAGTGGTTACCTACCGATGCGCTGTCGAGGTCACCTTTTCAAGAATTGTTAGCTTCCATCTTCCTGTACCAACCTCTATTCTTCAATGTTACTTTGTAAGTTCCACGTATCAACAATAAACGACCTCTCGAAAGAATGCGCCTATTTGTTAGATTAATTGATTTATTATTGCATTATTAGTTTCGTCTTACAAATCAATTGATTAAATACGAATGACGTCAGTGCTTATAAATGTGTTAAAAATGAGATAAATAAGGGCTTGACAATCGCATGATTAACAGTGCCTTGTTAATTTGCCTTTTAGATTTATACTAGCGACCCGCTGCTGCTTCGCACGATTTTTGACTTGACTGAAACTTGACAAAACATCCAGATTTTCTTATTATATATTACTATATTATTATTGTAGTTTACATAGAAACCTTCCGGAATAAATTCTCTAAATGATAGCGAAAACCACATCAAAATCCGTTGCGTATTTCAGAAGAACAACGCGATCACACAGACAGACACAAAAAACGACTTTAATTTACTTATAATATGAATAGATTAGTAGTATTTACAACTACCTATTAATAGATTGATATATTTGCCATTTCCTTGTTCGTCAAAGGATCGTTTATGGAGACAAATGGGCTTAAACATGAACAATAACTTCTGAATAATTTGATGTCAACATTGACAAAGTAACCTTCCCGCGAGTACACGGGTTATTGACGCCAAAGGCCCTTTAACCTCTTGTTTTCGATTTTTAATGCGTTAACGTGACAGTGCAGAATATAGGCGATGTAAATCCGAAGATTTAACTCTTTATGTAAACTTACAACGCTCATTGATAATCCTGGGATGTGGGCAGATGAATGCTACAGAAAAAAACTTTTTATTTAAAAAAATATCTGGTTACCTCGAGTCCAAACTTTTCAATACTCTATCTCATTAACGTTCAGATTTTAGGCTTTAACTACGTCTAACAATTAATTAAGTCAGCGCCGCCCGTAAAATATGCAAATAAACAATCAAAATGAATTAAAGTGATCAAAAAAGACTAATTTTAATCAACTCGTTTTCACGGAATGTGGAATACTTATTCAATATGTCACCAAAACTGGGCAGTCTACGGAATCGTTCCAACGTTGTTTACTTCTTTAGTGGGGTGCAAGATAAGGCAACGAATCGATATTTTATGCGCACGCGGCGCGTCGCGGTTTCGCTGGCGCCTGCGCGAGACGCCAGCCGCGGCCGAGGCCTGCGCGACATCCGCCCGCGAAACAAAATTAATAGCCGGTACATTCCGAACATTCTTACAGATTCCTGTTCTCAGTAATGGTCCGCGACCGAACACAATATTGAGTTTCAAGTACGTCTCCGGATCGCGCATTAAAACCGATCGAACGTTGAAATTTTGCATTTTGCAATAGTGATTTCATTTAGGCGTTATAATATCCCGTAATTTGTGGACGTTTTTGCGAGATCGAATTTCGTAATGGCTCCGTAATTATTGTTTATGATCCTGCCAAACCCAAATGTGGATCGAAAACGGATGAGTTTGTAATTTCAAGAAAATATCTTCAACGAAAATTGCTTCCTTATTTGGAGAATATACTCGTACAACAAAATGTGAATTCTCTTTGATAGTTTATCGACAGTGGCGAATCACTGGTTTGTAGTCAGTGAAACGGATTATTATGTGGGATACAATCGACAATGGTTAACGGTGTTACACCTCTTCTGTGGGCAAAGATCAAGTGTACCCATGATATCATCCTACCTCAACATAACGGTGAGATCTTCTATCATCCGTGTCAAGTTGAACAATACCTAGTTTTTGCTGATGGACAGTATTAATGTGGCCGATTTATTACAACCGATAATAGGCCATTCATTTTTTTTTTCTAAAACAAGGCAAGAATAACCTCTATTGTTTGAGTTATGTCGTTATTCTAAAACATTGAGACCGTCGGGTCATCGCATTCGCTAAACAGTTATACGTCCGAAATTAAAATATCAATCATAATGGTATTGGTAATTTATTGTGTTTGAATGAGCGATAATTATAAGTTTGAACCTTCTTTGCTAACAGTAAACATTGATTAACGCACCATTCGGTGCGAGTGTACATTTATGAACAAACATAATTCACTAAAGCCTGGATTAGTCAGTTGTAAGTGAGATATCAATCATTGATTCTGTGTCAGATGTGAAAAAAAATCAATGGGTATGTTGTTATAACATCATGTTTATTTTCTGACATCAATATGCTTGCACTCGTATCGAGGACCCGTTAGGTGTTAATGTACCAAAATGAGCCAAATTTTTTGGGTGGATAGAGAAAACAGCACCTATACCACGACGTATTAATGCCACCATTTGTCCAGTGTGAGTGAGAGACGGAGCTATACATGACCGATAGCACCATCCTTTTTTCTCAGTGGAATAATGATGGCATTAATACTTCATAGTCGTAAATGAGGAGCTTGTGGCTAAGGAATAACAGCCGCACGGGTCGATCCATAAGGTTAAGCTACGCTTGCCGGGGTTGGTCCGTGGATGGGTGACCATCTTTACATATCGAGACTCCTCCGTGCCTTGGAAAGCACGTTGAGCCGTTGGTCCCGGCTGTCATTTGTGGATCTTTGACAGTCGTTACGGGTCGTCAGAAGCCCGAAAGTCAGACAACCAGTCTTACCAAGGGGTATCGTATTACCCAGTTACTGGGTTATGGAGGTCAGATAGGCAGTCGCTCCACGTAAAATACTGGTATTCAGCTGCATCCGGTTAGACTGGAAGCCGACCCCAACATAGTTGGGAAAAGGCTAGGCAGATAGGATAGTCGTAAAATGCATTTGTGTACAGTGACTAATGACTTCAAGTCTAAATAAGAAATGCGGTCATAATTTCTTGAATTTATGTGTTCTACGTCCTACTCGAGATTGCTAAAAGCATAAAATCACAGATTTTGTTCTAAACTTCTGTAGTTATAAATTACGACCTTGATGATCTCCAAACTAGAGAGCTCAGAGCTAATAACAGCTGGATTTTTCGCGTTTCTATTTTTATATTAGCATAACATTAAGAATTCTCTGTCATTTGCAAATTACTCAGGAAATCCATTTAATTTTCAGTGTACCTTACGTCGTTCATGTATCCTTTATAAATATAGTGCTACGTTCTGATGTTATTCTGTTTAATTTGAAAAGTTTTAGAGTATATTAATTTATAATATAAATATTAAAGTTAATAAACAATATTTAGGTAGTAGGTTTTTGTTCGGAAAGGTGTAATTGGGTAGGTAGGTACTGTGTTTTTGCGATATGCAACCTCACGTTGGGCTGGCTGGTAAGACTGCAGCCTTGACTTCCGAACGCTCCAGCGGTGTAGTTTAAATATTGACAGGTATGTCTTTTTGTTTAGTGAGGGTCAGATCAGACTGGACCCTTGAAATGTATAAACCCTTGGAAAATCTTCTCCCTCTTCTTCCTTAACCCTCTTTGAAATCACCTCCTCACGCACACGTGTGGGGGCACACACTCAGTTAACGCCCCTCAGGCGTTACAGTACTGTATCGCCAACATTTGTTGCAATTTTCCAGTTTTAAAGCTAACTTTGAATCTTAGGATGGGAGACGCCCTGACGCGTGCACCGCGCACGCTAAACCTCATAAGCATGTGAGACGGACTTATTCTGTTGTTCTCTGAGTGCATTCACTAAGACAATGCACAGACTAAAACCGAAAAAAGAAAACGATAAACCCACCGTACAACTACCAAATTTTGCCACAGAATTCCTTACGTAACGAAGGTATTAGATATTATTATATTAATAGAGCATTAAGGAATGGTTTTTGAAAATTCATCACCAAAAGGTATATTTTTAGTTTTCTTATATAAATTGTAAAATTAAAAATAAAAATATTAGACGCAAAAACATAGTAAGTATAGAAGTTCGTAATGTTTGCCGATGGGAAATCCTATGGCTTCTATTATAATAATATTCTATCTTCGCATTGCATTTTTCACATCTATGTAAACAACTTAAATGTTTCTTGTCACATTATAATTATATCATTAAGCAGCTGTTCTAATATCATGCGAAAATTTTCCTCTTACATTTATAAAACTCTGAAAATCGTCACTACCTGTACAATTTGACATTTAAAGTAGTTTAAAAACTTATTAACAGGTATTTAGTCTAGTTTTCGCATTAAAATATATCTATATTTGGTTTACTAATCGATTTTGTTACATAATCGACTGGCTATCGTTTAAAATCGGCAATTTATTAAAAATTATTGTAATTTAAACGATTTATCACGTGTCAGTTACTACACGTGTCGAGTTTTGTTTTTGAAAAGGATTCCATTTATAAACTTTATGGTAATTAAACATTTCGTTTGTTTTCGAACTGTACTCAAAAGTTTGTTTTGATACTGGCACCTACGATATTGAAATGTTAACCTGACTATATTGCTATTGTGTTGTCAATAGCCTGGGATAATTACTATTTATAATCCAAAGTACTTTTATCATGTAATTAATTTTTAATTTTATTGCATTCGTTGTGACCGTGTGTGTATTTAAATCAAAATTCGGTCTGGCGATTCATATTAAAACAATCATTTCATCCGCTATCGAAATCGATAAAGAGGAATATATATCATAGAAACTGAGAATCTGAAACTCAGTATTCAAGAATGCTCTGTAATTACGATTTACCTACCAGTCGTAAGCACATTATTTAAACAACATCACAACATTGAATCGATTTCTATTAAACATTCTAGAACAAAAACTGGAAATATTAGCTAAACACTGCTCCAATTTATGCCTTTTGGGTGTTTTTTTGAATAAATATTAGCACTAACTCGCCTACGTCTCAGAAATCAGTATTAAACCCATTCAAAATTATACCTTAAGTGATGGATTTAAGTTGCGGATTGTATTGGAGAGGTTAATTTTTATTTTGCTGGCTACAAATGTCGTGGGTCGCAGTGTCATACTTGGTCGGCGACCCGGCAAGGCCGCCGAAATGCGATGACCTCAGACTCGCCGTGATTAAAAAAAGAACAAAACCAATCTTCTGCCACGGAAACCTTTAGCTACTTTTTTTTTCAAACACGATCATTCGCAAATTACATCTAGTTCAATTTTCAAAACAGATTTTATTTGAATGTTACCTTGCCAGGAATGTTAATTGATCATTTTTTGGTCGTAAAATATTGAATGTATGCGGAAACTGACAATGATGGCTCAATCACAGATGACGTGCCTGCATAGAAGAATTCGAAGGAATTCTTGACCAATTAACTCGGACCTTATCTACCGGATTTTCGATCAAACATTAATGTCATTGCTAAAAGATTTCACTTAAGCGTGTTATCAAGAATTAATTTGACATCGAAATAAATCACAGGCAATAACACAGGAATTCTATCTTATTAAAAATAATCCAAAGTCAGATTTCAAGATTTTCGATGAAGCACGAGATTTGGACAAGGACGTTATTTTAACCGACCCTGATGTCGCAGATGACATCCATGACATTCCATTTCATCATAATACGTTGTATTTTGAAATATAAAAACGAACATGACAAAAAGAGTACTTAAAAACTAGAGCAGAATTCAAAACAAGCCTCTTGCGTAGGAGTTGAAATATTACGAACATTCCAATATGTTTACATTATTTTTATGGTTTTTTTGATCGAATTTCGCATTCCATTGTCTTGTAATATAAATTGACATCTAAGGAGAACTACCCACCTAGGTTCACATTTTTCTAAAGTCAGCTTCAAATATATTGATGACACATTGAAGCTATATATGGTGATTGTGGACACAAATAATTTTGGTATATCATTAGGATTTCTATATCCAAAAGTGGTAGTAACCTTTCGACTGTTTCTTGTCCAAATAAAGTCTTAGTACATTAAGATTAATAACAATATTGGTAACCAGACAATGTTAATCAAAAACTACGGTATAATTATTTACGATTAATTATTATTATTCAGCGCAATTATTATTTAGGAATAATTAATATTTTGGCGCAGCTTGTAATAGTTTATTGTGTTTTAGTTTACTACGCTTCCATTAAGGGCAGCTTTTGTAATTTTGTTTTTAAGAAAATTAGGTTTAAGTTAATCTTCGTTATTAGTAAGTAGGTAGGTAACAAAATGTTACTTCGACTACACACTAGGTATACCTACTGTTTCTATGTTAATGGATGGCATTCAAACTGACTGCCATCCTGTTGGTAACTGTTCACTGATACCAATTGACACCTGCAGTAATAACTTATGCATTTAAGAACACGGTGACCGATGAATTCTCCATACAAACGTAATACCAAAATCATTTGCAATTTGAGAATATTTCCACCATATTGTGTTGTTATTCGGATTGAGACAGTATTTATATAGGCTTCTAAATCCTTTTTTTTTTCAAAAACCTACCTAAAGTAAAGTTATAGCGAATTGAATTTCGAACATTTTTACAGCGTAAATGACATGTTTTCATACTGTTTTTTCTGTATTATAAACAACAATATTTGTAATATTGTTACAGCAGAAGCACAGCCTATATTATCAAGTTACAAATTATCGATAAAGAATTGGAAAAAAATTAGGTTTTCATTAATCATTTTTGGTATTACGGAACACATCCAAATTTCTCATAAAAATTCAATAGGATTTTATTCGCATCACGCGTGTCAATGTGTGCGTGGTCGTGGTAGCTGTCTGTATCGCTCCGACAGGCACATTAGCGTAACGTGCCTCTACTACACGCGGGGTTTGTGTGGGATTCTTTCGGGGTGTTTGTTATCTTATCAGTGAAGTTTTGTTTTGTTTACGGACTTGGAATATTTCTTACGATTTTGATTTGGTTGAAGACATGGACTCCGGACGTTGGGATTTGGGATGTACTTACTTATCTCACAGTAAGTATTAACCAATGATATAGGTACCTATTATAACGTTATAGGTACCTCTTTAGCTACTAATTGTTTACTTATAAACTCAGCCTAAGAAAATAAAGACATTTTTGAAGTGAAAACTTCTTTAGGCGCGTTGAGCACTTTTTGGGTGAACAAAAATCATGGAACTCGCGTCATCGTCACCGCCAGTGCCCGTCCACACGACGCCACGACAGCGCCGCCGCCGCGCCTCTAAACTGTTGACACGGCACCACAGCCACGCCGCGACCGCGCCGCACCATTCCACTTGATCGCCGGCTGCTTGCAAAAGTGCAAGCTACCGGCAGCGGCGCGGCGACGGTGCGGCGGCAGTGCGCCACCGCCGCACGGCATAATTATATCAAGAACTCAACACTTGAAAGTGATGTTTGTCCAGCGTACCCGGGGTAGGGTGATTTGTTTGGACAAGTGCGGCTTTATGGTCTCGGCCTCGGTACGGTTTTTGATCGAACTTTTTTGTGAAATTCCTATTACATAGTATACATACATTACATTGATAAAACTAAAATGAAAAGTTCAAAGTCGTTGAAGTTTATATACACTTTTAGTGCCAAGCACCCGGCTCGCAGGTAGAACATAAGGTAACAAGCCAAATCCTATAAATCTGCGTGTTTTGTGTGGATCTTTGAGACTACATTATGTATTCTGATAATTGTATTTTTTGTAAATAATTCGTTCAGTCGATAATTAACCCTACACGACTTCATCACGATTCGACTTATATTTTTTAAATTATGGATTATCATTATCTCTGAAGTAAGAACCTAAACAAAAGTTTTGTCTTTTACTAATAGGTACTTTGCTAATGTACACTTTTATTATTTGACTTGTATTCAGTTTTTCCTAGTCACAATATTTAAAGTTTAGTAGGTAAAAGAAAGAAATAAGTACCTACTTACTGAAATAACAAAGAAAAGCCTAAGTTTTTTAAAGTTGAGGCCACCCACCCTAAAGAAAATAAATAAACTTGTACAGACTTTAAATAAAGACAATAATAATAAATATATCCTAATCCTAATAATTTATAATTACGCGCCGTGGGTGGTCAACTTTAGCGCCGCCCGTTCGTCTGTCGATTTCCAAGGCCACTCTCGATAACGATGCATAGGTACACACGGCTACACATCAAGCTATACATTTCCAGTATAAGCTGACCTCGTATTGTACGGAAATCCTATACAATGCGAGATCAGCATAAACTGGAAATGTATAGCTTGATGTGTAGCCGTGTGTACTAGGTAGGTACCTTATTTGAATGAAGTAAGTATCTACTTACTAGATTTTCTCTACGAGGCGTAGATCTTGAGATCCTAACTTTATATCCATACTATAATATTATAAACTTGAAAGTAACTCTGTCTGTCTGTCTGTCTGTATGTTACCTTTTCGCGCCCAAACCACTGAACGGATTACGATAAAATTTGGCAAGGAGATAGATGGCCGCCCGGGGAAGGACATAGGTTACTTTTTATCACGCAGGTGACGCCGCGGGCGGATGCTAGTATAAACTTTTATAATATTAGTAGGATTAGTGATATGTATATATATACATAATATCACTAATCCTACTAATATTATAAATGTGAAAGTTTGTGTGTTTGTTACTCAATCACGTAAAAACGGCTGAATGGATTTGGATGAAAGGCAAACAGATAGTTTATAACCTGGATTATTTATTTATTTATTTATATATACTTTATTGTACACCACAAAATACATTGCGAAAATAAATAAATTTAAAACTATAAAACAAACAATGGGCGGCCTTATCGCTTTCTGTGATCTCTTCCAGGCAACCTTAGAATGGACAGTGATTGCGTGGACATAAAAAATGGGGTTGTCATTGGTGCAAAATAATAAGTAGGTACTTAAACTTACCAATAGATACAATATACTATAATAGATATATATATACGTAGGATAGTTTTTATCCCGATATTCCCACGGGATCGAGACTTACGCGGGTGAAACCGCGGGGCGCAGCTAGTAGATATATAAAACTCGTGTCACAGTGTTAGTTGCCATACTCCTCCGAAACGGCTTGACCGATTGTTATGAAATTTTATATGTATATTCGGTGGGTCTAAGAATCGGTCGTAATCTATTTTTCATACCCCTAAGTGGTATGTAGGCTAGGTAGGTAGGTAGGGTAGGCAGGTACTTAGTGCTACCCGTGCGAAGCCGGAGCGGGCAGCTAGTAATATTATAAATTCTAAACTATTCGAAAGTGAGGTTGTTTGTTTATTTATTTGTTTGTTACTCTTTCACGCTATAACGGCTGAACGGATTTAGATGAAATTTAGCACATAGGTAGACCATTACTTGGAATAGGACATAGGATACTTTTTATCCCGATATTCTTACGGAATCAAGACTTACGCGGGTGAAATCGAAGGGCGCAGATAGTAATCTAATATCTTGAGATATTGACATGGTAAAGAAATTTCCAAAAAACGCATTACTAGTCTATACATTCAATAACGATTCCCCAAATTAGTCAACAAAAATATAGCAAATAATGAACATACCTAATTATTAATAATAAATATAAAAGCCGATTGAACGACTCGATAAGAATGAATGGCAAATAATAATATCTACTTATCTCTTATCTCACCACGCACACATACACGGCGGCGCACCGAACGAAGTTTGCACGAACTCCAAACTGAAGTTGAGAGCATCATACGGTGGCCCCTTAAGGTGTGTTGCTATGTCAGAGACAATGCTAAAAATGAATCACGTGTCTGTAGTTAACAGACATTTTTAGCATTGTCTCTTACACTCGGCACCCATAACTTTTTTTTTTTTGAGGGTGGGAAATCATCCAATGACTTCTCCCGCTCTGGGCGGAGCGGAAGGGCGTGTCAGACTTTTATTGACTAAAACCCACCCGTGTTCCTTCAGTTGCCTGTTGCCAAGGTCCCGGTATCCCTTTCGGACTAACCCGCAACCCTGGCAGGGCACCCATACCCTACCAACTGAAACCACAAACGCTGCGTGGTGGTCGAAATTGCTATGATGGTAGTACTTTTCTATTTAAATAGGTACTATTAAAAGAAACCCCTAATAAAATACAAATTTACTTCAGAAGTTTCCAAAGCTTCCTTTCTCCTAATATTTTGCTTTGTCCGACAGGATCCGTAAAGATTTCATAGAAGTTACCACATTGTGGAATGCAATAGGCGATTGAATATAGAGTCCTTCCCGAAAGATCTCCTGCACAAAGAGTTGTTGTAAAATAATGATAAATGATTTTATTTCTGTAAGTAGGTTTGTACAAATACTTTTTTACACGTCAATCAAAATTATTTTTTTTAAACTAGATGAGGTCGGGCGTTTCCTATCTGACTACTCTGAGAAGAAAGGCCGAAACAAGCTGAGAGGTCACAGTCTCTTTTAAAGTCCAGACATAATCTTAGGCAGATCATGTAGATTGCTGTCTGAAATTGTATTTTGAGGAAAGAACCACACAAATTGAGTAGACCTGTCCAGTCAGTGGACGCATTTATCAGTAATCGTGCAGCTCAATTCAGAATTTGAAGGAGCTCAACGATTTGACGAACAATACCAAAGAGAGGACATTTGGGTAGGCTGCATAAATTACTCAAACTGCCAGACTATGATTAATTAAAAATAACTGATAAAAAATTAAAACAACAAAAGGCTCTTACATACTGAGGCGATTCGTAGCGCGACGCGACGCATTGTTCGCCGTGGTGTTTTCTCAGAAGATGTTTTGTTAAAATTTGCGTCGCGCGGCGAATCGCGCCAGTATGTAAGAGCCTAAAAGAAAAGAATGGATCCAAACACCTGTACCTACAAAAACACTACTGTATCAAAATAGGTAGTTACATCCCTTGATACTTAACTTTTCCTAGTTGTGACGTCAGGTGTGTTGCCATCCCCTTGGGCGTACTCCTGTATTTTATAAGATCTTTTAATCCAATACATTGTAGAACAGATGGTCTCCATATAAGTTAGTTTGAGCTCTTTTTTACGACTTCCCGAGAGAGTTGCGAAGTATCCTCTCATTATTTCAGTTTAATGCTTCAATTTTAACACTTCTTTTTATCTCTATCGTCGCTTTTAGTGGTCGTACGTATGATTTTGTTATGCGTTTTTGTAATTTACTACGAATATTTTTTTTGTATGACAAGATAAAGCACACATCACATTGACGCGTATTCAGTAGGTAATGGCATTCGAAATGATTGTATCACATTTCTATGATTTTTTTGTTTATTTTTGTATTAAGTATTATATTCGATGTTAGTCACGCACGAGGCTTATCTAGGTCTCATCTTGTCAGATTACCGTTTGATGAGTCTATTTACAAAAATATTTTTCACGAACTCGACAAGACCATTCAGAAATAATAGCAAAAAAAAGATATGACCATGATAATCACGTCTCAAATACATACAACTAATCATTATAGGTACCTATCAAGCTATTAGCGCAAATTATTACCACTTTTATCAAAACCTAATCTTGATCCATATAGTTATTTCCACATTATTATGGAACTAGGTGACCGCCATTGATCTACTTTCATAACTCAGTTTCATTGACTTCTATTACTTAATTTAAATTCCCATTATATGGATCTGTTTTAATCAATTATAATGGAATAACTATTGGTGTTCATGTTCATGTTCCCGGTCATTTGGTAGTTACGACTTCGGGAATGTGAAATTTAATTCAATTAAGCGCTTATTATATGGACTGGAATCGCGTGGATTATAGTTTTAATTCCCAAGATAATAAAGCTTATGTTTGTGAATTAATAATAGAACTTGGCGCCGTATCAATGAGGGGAAATTATTTTTACTAAGCCATGTTATCTTTGCATTTTGTGGTATCAACAACCGACTTCCAAAAAAAAACACTACAAAGTGAAAAATGACTTGAACAATAACTTCTTTGAAGATTTTTATTTATTTACCTATTTATTTAGGTTTCTTTGAAGGTTTATAATCTCTGACAGACAGACTAATGCGATATCATTTAGGTACGTTGTATTCTTCGTTTTGTTATGAAGACCCACAAAAATATAGGAAACCATAACAAGAGCAGACATCATAAAAATAATTTATAATATTATAGGTTATTACAAAGTCGTGTTATTTCGAACAGATTGGATTGCGTTTAGGTAATACCGGACGGATTTTCGACTCGGTAGTTGAAAAACTGTTGCAAAAACTACCTATTTTCTCTGCAGGTACTTAAAATTAATTTAATGTAATGGTTAAATATAAATTAGCTTTAAATATACCTAGGTTATTTTTGTACACTTAACGGTGTCTGCTTTGTACATGGTGTAAAGACAAGACATTGTTTTTTTTTAACACGATGAAGAATGACCATCATGTGGTAAGTTCGGTCTTTGAAAGCCTCATCTAATGCTTGGAGGATAAGATCTATAATAGGAATACATTCGATCCTTCCTTTCAAAAATACAAAAATTGATATTTTTGCATTTTTGTTTTGTTATTTCAATTTATTTTATTTTTTTGTCAATAATCTAAGTTTGTTTTTTCTAATCGCATTCCGTGCGAGTTAGATGTCTAACTTGCCGGAATGACAGGCGGAAAGCGTAGATTGGGGAAGAATAAAATTACACAGAACACAAATGTTGTCAGCAATAAAAAATATTGCCAAATTAGCCTTTAATTATGTTCGTACGAGTTTATCCCTACGCTGAACTTACCCTGACATAAATTCTATTTTGAATAATTATGTTCCAAATATCACATTCCGATGAGCCGTTTTTTTATCAAAACGCTTAACTTGGACAATTTATCAAGTGATCAAGGAAGGCAACCTTTCTGTGACAAGTGTCACTGTGACAAATGTCAATATTATGTTAATTTATCACATTTTTGACGCAATAATCAATTAATTATTGGCCACGGATTTTGAGGATTATAAAGTTAATGATTGTTTTGTTATGTGCCAATGATTAGTTCGTTAAGTTTTGTAAATATGTATATTACGTACTGGTGCCTTTTTAGAGGTTGTCTCGACAAAGATTAAAAGCTCAAGCGACATAATGACTAAAAATTGTTTACCTACATGTTTGATTTCTATTCAGTTCATAACATAAGTAACTATACCTAGCTATGCCAATTTGTCAAAATTATCTAGTAAACAATTACACCTACAGTGCGTTCATTAGTACTTGTCCCGTGACGCGATTGGTAGTATTGAATTTTGCAGTCATGCACCTGTCAGTCGCCATTTTGTACACTCTTAGTATTAAAACAAAGATTGTTATTATCGGGACTGACTGCCTATGATTCAGGACACGCACTAAACTATCTTTACATGTAGGTAGGTTGTTTTAATATTCTCTTTTTGTGTAACAGCTGATGTTCATGGGCAGCGTTGAGAATTTACTTTCAATCAAGTACCCAGTGCATTATTCATCAATCTGCCTATAATGTTCCTACTGCTGGGACACAGGCCTCCTCTCGGTGAAAGGGAGTGGGCCACCACGCGGGGCCAGTGCGGGTTGGTATATGCCACCATGCCTTCGAAATTGGTTCTTGGACATACGGTGTTCAACAAACGATGATGAAATAATTTACACAAAGTAAATTGTGAGTTTGAACCTACCTTTTTTTTAAAGTGCCCAGACTATAAAAAAGGTAAGTTCATCAATCATCAAATGACTTCTCCCGCTCTGGGCGGAGCGGGAGGGCGTGTCAGACTTTTACTGACTAAAACCCACCCATGTTCCTTCAGTTGCCTGTTGCCAAGGGTCCCGGTATCCCTTTCGGACTTTCCCGCAACCCTGGCAGGTATCGGTCCTAGCGGACCCCGCCAATTGTGCTGACATCTCTTTGAGGCGCGCGTGGAACACAACGCGCCGTGTCGACCCGGGCCTGTTCCTTATCGGACGGGGCGCTAGATGGGCCACCCCTGCTCTAAACTACATCAATATGAAGCCTACTCTTATTCCCTCACACAATTCCAACCAAATGCCGGCCCATAACACTCCTGCCTCTGCCTACCCCAAACCTTACACATACACAAGCGATCTGATACTGAACATAAGCCTCAAGTTTCTAATTGATTTGGATAAGCCATTAAGCCTCGTTGATGGATGCGTTGGCTGTTTACAGAACTACCATAAGCCCGCCTTGTTTGATCACCTCTATATATCCCAGTAGTAACACATTATTGAATCTAAACACCTAATTAAAATCTGTGCGTGGAATTGAGTTACTGTTGTCTGTGTGCATAGCTTGATTTTGGAAGGATTATGCCTCTCGGTGTGTGAGAATGGTATTGCAGTTTGTTATAAGTATTGGTAGAGTTATTTTAATGTAAGAGACTTGAGCTGTATCAAATATTCTAGTAGAAAATAATAAAACGTCGCTTATAGAATCGAATATCGGCGTATCCGCCCCGAAATTAATAACACGATTATCTCACAATTACCTACCAATGATCAGGTCTGTCTGTTGCCTGTTCGCGATAAAGTCAAAAACTACTGCACCGATTTTCATGCAGTTTTCACCAATGGATAGAGTGGTTCTTAAGGAAGGTTTTAGTATAATATAACAATCGACATCCACGCCGGCGAAGCCGCGGGCATCAGATATAGTATTGAATAAAATAAGTATATAGATCAGATTATGAAATAATAGTAGAACTTTAGCTAACGGTCTTAAAAACTTTAAATCTGGGAAATTGGGATGGGAAGTTATCCCAGGGAAAAACTCCCATGTCGATATGACCGTCCATGTAAAGTCGGGCACAGGGAGGCACGGAGGGCTTACGTCCGTCGTCCGTCGGTGCACATTTATAGCTGATAGCCTGATGATTGATGACTGACAGGAGAACTTATCGGCTATGAACGTCAATTATGAGTCTCCGGAGCGTTGAGCACAACACTGAATAAACCAACCTCCTTTATGCGTCACATATACTGGAAGCAGTAAGCTTTCGTTTTAAAATTACTTCAAATTCAGTTCTCGACCTCTAATTAAATGTAGTTCTCAACACATCGAATCAAAAAGAAGCTATAATTAAACTTGTTTTTAATTTAAAGTGATGAATATTCTATATTTAATTCCTAGATAAGCGTAAACTAATTTGATAGATATAAAAGATAACAGTTGACACATTAAACGACATTCTTCAAGCTTTTATAGGAGCGACGTTACATCCTGTTGACATTTTTTTATCTTAGAAGCGTGTTGAATTCTTCATAAAAATATTCAAACAAAATTATTCACTATACAGGGTTATTGGTAAAACACCAACAACTTCTTAAGGAGTCAATGTACTCATCATTATGAACAACATTTACTATGGGAACAAATATGAAATCGCGAAAAAAAAAACAGCTGTTTCGTACATTTATGTTCGCGTATCTCGTCAAAATGTTTTTTTGGCGCTGTTTTACCAATAACCCTGTATACGTAGTCCTACAACATTGAATAGTTCAAGTCCTCAAAATAAGTGTGAGGAAAATTGGACAACCCTGGTAGGTAATCCTTTTATCGCCATTTTCAGCACGGGTAGAGAGATGTAGTAATACTTTTCTGCGAATCCATTAGCTACTAGCTCTACATTGTCCAGACAGTACAACTGATGAAAACTCCGAATAAACAGTGTTTCATAACTAGCAAACTTTTTACGAAACAAGCATAACAATAACACGCCAATAATCCCCGAAGGGTTAGGCAGAGGGTGTACTACACACCCACATTTCGTTAGGGGCGAGCCTATTGCTATCAACCGGGCACAAATCCAAACTCCGGGTTGCTACTGAGGAATTTCTGATAGAAACACACAATAACACTTTGCTCGACTTGGGAATTGAACCCAGGTTTTCATGCCCAGCAGTAGCGCTAACACTAAATCAACGAAGCAGACTATGTATGCTCTATACTTTCCTGAAAATTCGTAGAACCGACGAAAAGTCCGAATACTGTTGTTAGTGTTTCATAACTAGCCAGCTTTGTTCGAAACAAGCATCTATTGGCATAAATCCAGTCGATTAAGCAATAATTCGTGTACACTAGCCATTCGTACCACACTTAGCGTTAGATTTACTGTACTCGGACGGACAATCAACCAACCACTGCCATTATATCTAGTGTGCCCCAATATTTATCAACATGTTTGGTGAAAACCGCTGGTCCAACGCTGCGTTTTCGCTGCAAATAACAGATAAGCACGTCCCGACGCCGCAACAGTCCGTGCCTCACGAAATAAATGCGTGATTTATGATTTTAGACGCGGAGTAGGGAGGGAATGGAGTGATCATGTATGGAAAATATCGAGAAAAATACTGGATGACGTTGCGTCGTTTTTTCTTGGCCTTCCAAATTAATGACAGTAACTTAACTATTTACTACAAACCTAGGCTTTCCCGATCAGTTTCTGGTAGAGGGTGAATACCAATTCTATATCGGACGGCAGGTCCTTGATATTGACTCGGTTATTGGTGTAAAAAAAACTTACGTAGTTGTAGCAAACTGGCAATTGCATTAATAAACATGGCCGTGCGCTCAACTCAGTATTGTACGAATGACAGCCGCTTTCCCTTGACGGAGTTCATGAATTAATTAATATGTCAATGAGAACTCCATTTTCACACTTCTCTATGTTTTTGTGTACAAAACCCACGCGTCCAAACAAGCCTGAATACTCCCTTGATTGGGGAATTCGTATCCGGGTATGAGAGTCGTAAGATTAAATTGCTTCGAGACGCTATTGGTCGCCAAATCGAGCACTAAATTCTTTTTTTTAGTCTCACGAGATAAGGGTCGAGGCGTTAAAATTCTTTATATTAACGATGTCGAAAACTAATTCAAGTTTTCGATAATGATATTGCGAGTTTTGAAGAATATTATTTTGTTTATATGCTATTAACTTTACTGTTCATGAACTGTTTCATACATATACCTCGTAAATGACACGTTTTATTGACTAGCCACGCGAAGAATATAAATTATCATTCAATAAAATAAAGTATAAATATGACTTGAGGTGAATCCTAACTAATATTATAAATGCGAAAGTGAATTTGTTTGTTTGTTAAGCTTTCACTCTAAAACGGCTGAACGGATTTGGATGAAATTTTGCACGGGGGTAGACCTTGACCTGGAGAAGGACTAAGATGACTTTTCATCCTGGATGGCAGACGAAGTCGCGGGAAACAGCTAGTTATTAATAATTTTCATTAATATTTAAAATCTTGTTTAATTTGTAAGTATGTATAAATTACACGCTACCGGTTTTTACATAATCTTCTTGTCATAAAGTCGTATAATCATAAAGTCAATGACTGTTGGTTGTACATTATTCAGTTATCATAACGTGTGTACGGTTTTAGAATAATTGAATCGATTAGTGTATAATATGCAATTGATTGCAAGATAACCAATTACTTTCAGCCTGTGTGGAAGATAATATGGCTACAAAGGGGTAACTACTGCGATGGTCATCATCGCAGTAGTTACCCTCTCTCCCTCCTTCTCATTGAGAAGAATGGAAGAAGATGACAGCGCGCTGCGCCGATACTGAATAAATTGGGATAGGGCAGGAGATTATGATTCTTGCAGCCTCTTGCGCCTGTGGGCAATGCTCCTCGTCGCTAGTCCAGGGAATAATAATCAATATTATGTTGGCTAATTTTAATACCCCAATCTACGCGCTGCTAAAGCTTCGATGGCTTAAAAATAGTGGCCTGAAGCCTTAAGATCACGTGGTGTCATGTGATACATTACCGCTTTCCCCATGCAAAGATGGCATAAGGATTTCCACGAGAACTACAGCTGAGATAAATCCCAGATCGTCGTTTGAATCAGTATCGTTTTAGCATGAAAATTCTAGGAATCCACAATCCAAAACATCCTTGCAACTTAGTGGCTCATTATGCAACTAGAATCACTGCAAATTATACTTGTTTTACTGGAATGTAGAAATGTAAGCATTAATTCTGAGATAACTGCATTAATATCGCATTTAGAATATAGACGCCATATGTGGGTAGGATTCAATGACTAGACCGACCTACGTTTACGTAATCTATCTACTCACTCCAATAGTTGATATTGGTAGTTGTAAATTGTAACAATTAATAGGTATTGGAGAACTGCCACTGATGTTTGGCGTCCACTTTAAGCATTCCCTTCAGGAATTCTATCTAGAAATTCTAAGAAGAAGATATCAGAAATTATATCAGAGTTCTTTGTCCGATAGTTCACACGAAGAAAACTTACTGACAAAAAAATATGATAAAAAAATGATTTTGTGTAAGATAAGTTTTGTTTTGTCATCCACATTTAGACAGGTACCTATTTATGTGTACTAAAGATCTAATTATGGTATATTAACAAACGTCAGAAAATAATAAGTGTAAAATAGTAAGCGTCTTTTTACACCCGTTTATATTGTATTATTTTTCCTATTATTGTAGGAAACTTTTCTTCATAATGCTGTTTACTATAGTCTAAGCTTATTATTTATAAGCTTGTTTTGATTTTAAATGTATTAATTACATTGCGTCGCAGTTCTGAAACGTCTGGTTTTAGGTATTTTAAAATATTGCACGTTACTTTTGTGTATGATGAGGTAAAAGTTTTAAAAAGTTTTAAATGTAGGGCTTGCTAATGCAAGGCATAATATTTTTGAGTTTTTGCTATAGAATAGAATACTTGTATTATTCATAATTATAATCTAACTTTTACTTATAAACAGAAGACTAATGGCAAATGTCACGTTTCTAATTTCAAAAATTACCAATTTCTATACACAGTTATTACGGGTTGTCAGAAGCCCGAAAGTCTGACAACCAGTCTTGGCCAAGGGGTATCGTATTCGTATTACCCAGTTTCTGGGTTGTGGAGGTCAGATAGGCAGTAGCTCCATGTAAAATACTGGTATTCAGCTGCATCCGGTTAGACTGGAAGCCGACCCCAACTTGGTTGAGAAAAGGCTATGTAGATGAAGATGACGAAGTTCCATACAAACTTTTATCCCGTATTTAACCCCTTTAGGGTTAGAATTAATAAAAGCCACCTGAGTTGCAACTTAAGGAATCATAAAATCTATCTCCCACGAACTTAGCAAGAATTTACCGTCTAAGTCTTTACTCACGGTCTGCATGATTCACACGATCTCAGTAACCTTGTTTTATGCCTAAAAGGATAGAAAAGATAAAGATCGGTGTATTTCAAAATAAATAACTTATAATTACTGTCATAATTAGTTACATTTAATGCTCTCTGTTGTCTATTAACTTTATACAAATAAGTGCAGTTGTAGGTACCTATTTATTCTCGAGTTAGTAGGTACCTACATATTTTGTTATATGACTTTTTGTTCCAAGAGTTTCATCAAAGCTTATTTCAATTATAAGACTTCGATTAAATCTTTTTAGTGACACTTTACCACTCAAAGGGATTTTCCGGTCAATTATTATGAGTAAGTCAGTTTCTAAGAATGGAACCTACATTACCTGATTTGTAATTATTACAATGTGAAGTTGTACAGATAAATTCAATCACTGTATTGTACCTAGATATTAAGTGCTTTATTCACGTGTTTTCAGATGAAATAACAAATTGCTTGATCACTTTTTGAAAGAGTAATTGTACATTAGTTTCTAACAATTATTTACATTATGGATTCAACTGAATTTGATTCGCCTAGTAAACATTGTAAACATTTCCACGTAGCCGTAACCGTATGTAACAAGAATTCTGTAATCATAACACTCTACTGGTAAAACCAATTAAATGGAACTAATGATATGGATTATACACGAAAATTAGTAATTTGAAACGTAACAATTCCCTAAGGACGTTGTTGGTAAACAGTATTGATATTAAGAGACACGTGTAAAAGTCGGGTCATAGTTTAGTTGATGGAATTGGTTGGACGTTCAAGTTTGCGGTCATTGATATGGTTTTTATGTTGTTCGAAGTGAGATTGGGGGAAGATTTGGGCTTGGTACGGAATGACAGTACAGTATGTAGCGGACTTAAATTACCTACTTGCAAACTGTTAGTAGGCATGCAGTAACATTCAGCAGTCTATTAAAAAATTTGGAGCATTGTCTGTAACTGCAGCACCATTGGGTATGTTTTCATTCAGGAAAGGAACAAGCAATGATCACCACGATTTGTGCGTTTTGGCGCGAATTCAATCAAACGATTAGTAAACGGTATTCCTCTCGAAGATTCCCTTCAATGTGAGTCAGAGATATCTAAGAATTAAATATGAGTTTTCACATTATTCATAAAGGTATTAGTTGGTTTTGGACAAGAAATCTAAGAAGTGAATGCTAATCAAAACTCAATAATATCATGTCATGTGAAAGACCCGTCGTGGGTATTCTCCGAGGAAGTTCAAGGTTCTCCATACATCCTACCGATGACTATTATTATAGCTCTGACGTCACATCTCATCGCCATCTTTGAGGTCATTCATGACGTTTTAAAGATGGTGACGTAAATAAAATTAACATACTATAGGCTTACCGGATCCATGTTGACATTGGGATAAATTGAAGAATGACTTATTGTCATGTTTATCGAAATTGGATTTGTGTGAATCATTTAAAAAATATGTTGTTGGATATGTTGTGTTATATGTTGTTGACTTTGTGTGTTTATGAGTGTCATCTTGTAATCAGAACTATTCATATGTAAATTAACTTACCTTCGAATTTTATAGTAATCGATGATCATTCTCCCGATAACTTTTGACGATTCTTTTTCACTGTTGACTCAACTGGTGATTGGCTCTCTACTATGCACCAAGTCCACCTTTGAATTCGCTGCATTTACGGCTTGATATAGTCTGTTTGTGCGGTTTTCTGTTCTTTTAGATAGATTATTTTCTATTTTGTGAATGTGAGAACGTTGTAGGCTTATTGGATTGTAGATTTATTGAACATCTTCTATTTTTGTTAAGTACCTGGTACTTACTTGTTGAAAGGCCTACATTGTCCTCCCATGCCTACCAACACTGTAATTTGAAAGTATTGTAAAAGCCAATTATTTTTAAAAGAGTAACCATGGAGTTTCTTGCCGGCTCTTCTCCATAGGAAACGACCAATTGGAACCGTGCATCTAGCTTCTGACGTTTCATAAGTGCCCATGTAGGTTTATGTGAGATAAAATATTTTGATTTTGATTTTGTTTGTTATTATGAACCAAAAAATCATTCAGACGATGGTTCAATGTGCTTTAAATTGCGTAAATGTCTGACACCTCTCATTTTGTATAAGTTTATTTAAAACGCTCTTTATTCTTATCATTTTCAACAGCTGTCAGAAGACGAAGCTACAAAAGCAGGAAAAAAATCGAATTCTGCATTAAAAAAGATCTCAAAATGGACCAAGTTAAATGCTCTCCCGTTTCTTTCCTAAAGTTTCGTATTTGGCGACGGAGTGAATTTGTCGGTTACTCAGCCATCAATCAATCTTGTCAGTCACAAGTCTTAAGCGGCAGAATTACTTTTAGGTATATCAGGAGATCCTTCCTTAAGATACACGCTGAAATATTACTTTAGCAGGTTTCCTCACTTTGCGTTTATTTAAAGACATTTAGATGAAATTTCGCCAACTTGATTTCCTTTTTCGCATTACTGAGAGACGTATGTTCGATCCTGAGTCATCAGCGGTGAATGGATGTTTGTTTGACTTGATAACGATCTCGCTTCTTATTCGAAGTTCAAAATTCATTCTTAAGTTTGTTTTTAGGGTTCTGTACCCAAAGGGTAAAACGGGACCCTATTATTAAGGCTCCGCTGTCTGTCTGTCCGTCTGTCACCAGGCTGAATCTCATGAACCGTGATAGTTAGACAGTTGAAACGTTCACAGATGATTTAATTCTGTTGCCGTTATAACAACAAATACTAAAAAACAGAATAAAATAAATATTTAAGGGGGCTCCTATACAACAAACTTGATTTTTTTTGCTCGTTTTTGCTCGATATTGATAACTGCAATAGGTAGACACTTGAAATATTCACAGAATATTTAGTTATTCACTTTAAAAATAAATAATTAAATCAATCTGCCTAGCCTTTTCACAACTATGTTGGGGTCAGCTTCCAGTCCAACCGGATGCAGCTGAATACCAGTATTTTATATGGAGCGACTTTGGGGTTTCTGACAACCCGTAACGACTGTCAAAGATCCTCGAATGACAGCCGGGCCCAACGGCTTAACGTGCTTTCCGAGCCACGGAGGAGTCTCGATAATGTAAAGATGGTCACCCATCCACAGACCAACCCCGGCAAGCGTAGCTTAACCTGATGGATGGACTCGTGTGGCTGTTATTACTTAGCCACGAGCTCCTCTTAAAAATGAATAATTAAATTAAAATAAAACAAATATTTAAGGGGGGCTCCCATACAAAAACTTGATTTTTTTTCCCGTTTTTATAATGGTACGGAACCCTTCGTGCGCGAGTCCGACTCGTACTTGGCCGGTTTTTGTTCTTCATATTTCCGAATGATACCGTTCATATCAGAGGGGTCACATCTTTATGACTGAGTTCTTTGTTCTTAATGTTTTACCTACTTAATTAAGCTATGATAGCTTTTTATTACTGTTATAAATTATAAAAATGCGGTTATCACTCAAATAATCTCCACAATCAATCTATCGTACCTACCTATTGCTGTCAGGATGGACAGACATCTTCATCAAACAGTACATCGACACCTCTCGAACTCTCTTTTTGTTGTATTTTGTAGGTCAGATCAGAGTTGGCTGCGGTAACTGTGTATTGACATTAGGTCTATGATCATTGGAATTACCAATTGAATATAATTGTTTATTCTAAAGATCATTTTATTTAATGAAATATATATAAAGAGGGAGTTCACCTTATTCAAAGATCGGGGTTAATTATCCAATCGGGTTTCTTATTTCGATTTCTATTATCTATATTTAACTAAACACACGACGAAAATGGTTGTGGTGGATGTGATGATTCACATAATATTAATTGTTATTTCCCGAGAAACAGGTGACTCAAAAACAATTTTAAAACATTAACTCAAAAATTTCTGCACCGATTTTCATGCTGTTTTCACCAATGGATAGAGTGTTTTAGTATACAATACCACTCGGGCAAAGCCGCAGGCAAAGTGCTAGTTATATATAAATGCCATTTTTATTGTACCTATGTTAAACAAAATAAATAAATGACTTAAGACAACTTTCTAAGTAATTTCCCGCCTTACTAATAAACGTTGTATAGCGCCTGTATAGTTACACAACGCTTTGTCTTCTTCTTTTAAAAGTCAAATTACTTTTGAAAGAAGAAGACAAAGCGTTGTGTAACTATACAGGCGCTATACAACGTTTATTAGTAAGGCGGTTAGTGTGTACGTAGGTACGTTCAACAAGTCATCAACCCCTGACTAAAATTTTAATTCGCACATAGCACACGATTCCTCCTTTCATATAGTGACAGCGAACAGATGAGTTCCTAATAATTAATGTCTAGTAAGCACAACTAGGGAAACTATCTCGGGGCGAGAAAGCCAGAGGCATCTGACATATCCAATTAACACGGCATCCGGTTCCGGCGGGATCAGGCGTGCCAACTGAGAGCGTTTACTATTATGTTGGCATCCCTTGGTTTTGATTTCTTCAATGGATCTGCTTGTTGCTGTCATGTGGTGTCTTTTTGAACTATTAATCTTAATAGATAGAGAAGATAGGTATGGGAATTCACCCTTCTGACACCCTTGTGGATAGCTTAGTAGGTGTCTAACTGGGTAAGCAAAATTTTAAGCAGAATTTCAGATAACAAATCTATTATGAGATCTATCACCCCTACTCACATAAACACCCCCAAACACACGCTTACACACACACACACACACACTACAACTTTATTTAGAATTATTTTATTTTGATTAGGTAATTTATTTTTAACAATTCATTTTATCATATCTTGATAGTTCGCTAATTATTAAGAACTCTGTCCAGTTTCGAACATTCTGTAATATAATTTAAGCTAACGCAAACATGACACTATTTAAAAATTTAAGACAACGCAACTCAGGCCCCCAAGATACAGGCGCTGCCTAGTTTGGGGACCACTGTTTTAATTACTATGTTAAATATTATAGTTACAGTAAGCATGCAATATTATTATTTTTGAAACTTACTTTGTAACAATGGACCAATAAAATTATTCTTATTCTTATCTAAGTGTAAAACTTCAAAAACTGTCAGTCATATTCTTGTGTTGAGATAAAAACAACTTAGGATTCTGTACGCATTTTTAAATAAAAAATAAATAAAAATTAATAGTAATTGTCCCACTTGTAATTAGAATTTCTTCAATTAAAGAGAGTATAATAAATGGAGTCCCAACTCTTTAGATTAAAATAAAACCAACAAGTACCTAAATTAGGACTTACCACTTAACTTCATTAGGTAATTGTATTTTTTACTTTTTATACTACTGCTGGAGGAGCTCGTGGCTAAGTAATAACAACCGCACGGGTCCATCCATTAGGTTAAGCTACGCTTGCTGGGGTTGGTTCGTGGATGGGTGACTATACCGAGACTTTACTTACCGAGACTCCTCCGTGCTTTGGAAAGCACATTAAGCTGTTGGTCCCGGCTGTCATTCGTGGATCTTTGACAGTCGTTACGGATCGTCAGAAGCCCGAAAGTCTGACAACCAGTCTTACCAAGGGGTATCATATTACCCAGTTACTGGGTTGTGGAGGTCAGATAGGCAGTCACTCCATGTAAAATACTGGTATTCAGCTGCATCCGGTTAGACTGGAAGCCGACCCCAACATTGTTGGGAAAAGGCTGAGATTGATAATACTGCTGACAAATAATGGAAAAGGAAAATAATGTTTCGTTTTAATTTATTATAACAGGCCATAAGTTAAGATGTTAATCTGTAAATTACTTTTATTGTTTTATTTTATTTTAGATTGCATTAATAAAACCATACGTTTTAATCAGTAATCATCTATTATTTATGATGACGATTATAATAATCATTGTTTAGTTTATAATCTGTGCTTAATTAATATAAATGTCTTCATAGCTCATTGCTCCATTGGACCGGACGCGGACTTAACAAGTTTTTCTTTTATTTATTGGTAGTCTTGCATTTTCGATACACATATTATACAGGATGTAAGTTTTTTATTCTAGTAAAAGATATTTATGCTGCATACCGGATGGGTTAAAGGTTAAAAGCGTGGATGAGTAACAAGGTATTTTACGCTATCTTGTACAATTTAGCAGTTTCGAATTCTTGGGTAATTAAAATGTTGATAAATTGTATGTGAATCTTATATTTTTTATAAGTAGGTACCTAGTTTTTATTACTGCACATACCTATTTTACATGACATAACATCACGCTTTGTTTCCTCGAAGGGTTAGGCAGAGGTGTAGGTATATGAGCTACACCCACATTTCACCAGTTAGGTATGTTTAAGTCCCATATGGGTCGAGCGGTGCCATCAACCGGGCACAAATCCAGACTCTTGGCTGCTACTGAGAAATGACTAATTGAAAAACCCAATAACAGTTTTCCTGACTTGGGAGTCGAACCACTCATGCGCCCTTGCGACCACTAGACCAAATGATTACCTATTTTATAATAATAATAATAATCATTTTATTTCGGAAGACAAGAAACATCCATAGTTTGTTCGTAAGATAATAAGTAAAGAATAATAATATTGATCCAACAGACAAACTATGTGCATAGTTTTGTTGGACATTATGTACGTTATAAAACTTAAAATGTACCTTTCTTATCAATAAAAAATAAATAATAAATAAATAGTAAACAATTTACCTTAAATAACTATGTTAGTATACATGCAGATGGGACAAAGAATGGACGAGCGGGCAATCAAATTTCCCCGCAATGACACTCAAGAGACTGTTGGCGCTGCCCTGGACCCTCTGCAGTAGTGACGCGGCACGCTTACGTCTGATCGCTGCAAAGCCATCAGTGTGCGCATCAGCAAACATTCCCGACGCACTGCAGAAACGTGGCAGCCCCAACAGCATCCTGAATGCATTGTTGTATTGAACTCGAAGAGCACTGATGGCTTTCTGCGTACAACTTGTCCAGAGGCTGCACGTGTAAAATGTTTAACAATATGCTTTAAAAAGCGTCACTTTCACCTCACACGTGCAACGAGCAAACCTACGGACATTTTATCTTAGTCTTAGATAAAAGAGTGTCTTTAGACTTTGATGGTCACGCATGATTTTTTCATAAGCATTCTGCAGTTTCTACCTACCCCATGGGAAAAATGTGTGTGTTTATGTATTTGACGGAGAAGGGTATCTACGTCTCTCTCGTTATTATCAGCCATATTTTAACTAATGTGGGCACACTATGGGTAGTGTTGGTTATTGTGTAATGATAAAACCGTTTGCAGTTCAGATAAAATTATAATTTATTACTCTAGAAATTCACACACTATAGGTACACGATACGATACGGAACGCGCGACAGTTTCTAAACATGTTCCCTGCTTAACCCTGGTCGAGCGTTATATTGTAGACTCTGTCGACCACTAGGCGGCGCTGGCACCCTGATTAGTCAAATCAGTGACGTATTTCCGACATAAATATGTAAACAATAGCGATTTATACTACTACATATACGTAGATAAATTACGATGAGGTAAAATATTTATTTATAACATATAGCCAGAATGTTCTATTAAAAGCTTGTCTAAGAAAAACAGAAAGATAAACTCCTAGTATTATACCACCTGTCACAAAAAGTCGTTACATTTATGTAAAAATGCTTGAAATTATTATTTTCTTTTTAATGTGTACTCGACATGTTTTTTATCATTAAATAAAGATATAGTATTTCATTATTAAAACAATATTATGTAAATAAAGACTTTAAGATATTCTAGCTTGCATAAATCTGTAAAAAAAATGGCATTTCGATCCTACCTATAAAGGGTCAAATTGATTTATCTAGCGAAACTCCGCAGACGTGACGGGTATCGATAAAACACAAAAAACGATACATAATGATACGAAAAATATACGATAAAACACAAAAAGAAATTAGTTAGACGAGTTTGATGTTTGATACGGTGAGTCCCCGACCGCAAGTAGTAATAGACTTGAAATATCAGTTTTTACAACCTTTTTTTTGTGTACCTAAACTTCAGAGACATTATGAGTATCAATATGTAAAGACGATAAAACAAAAAAAAAACAGAATTTCTCAACTCATTCTTCAAGTAACAAAAAAAAACAGCGGTTGCTGTACCCAAAAAAAAATTAAAAAAAAACCCATCACGTGTGCGGAGTTTGTCTAGGTAATTTAATTTGACCCTGTGGAGATGTTTAGTTTATCAAATCGACAACTTTACCTATTAGGAATGTTATTGTGCTCAAATTGTAACTGCGTCGTTTGTCCTAGGTTCGTTGGAATATGTTATTTTTTATGCATAATCCGCAGAGGTCATTCTCATGTCCTTTTAACCTTGACTGATTAAACTAACTTTCTTATCGCATTGTCAATATTGAAGCGTACTTAGTCTTCATACTAGTTTTAAAATCCTTCCAAAGTCAGAAAGATTCTAATTTATTCCTTGACTTTATTCAAATGAATGGCAAACATTTGAATAAAGTCAGGGAATAAATTGATCATACTCGAGTCGCTTTAGCGTGGCAATAGCGGTCATTGACCTACCTAGATTTTCTAGCATTCTTTATTTGTAAAACTGAAATCGTCCGTTAACATCCTGAATCTATCATGATATTCAACATGTTCCAATAACGAAAAACCTTATATACCGTTACAGTTTGGGTTCCTACGGAGAGACATTAGGGAAAGGGCAATGACCGCTATTGCCATGCTAAAGCGACTCGGGTATACCAAATTAAGTTGTCCGTATATTCAAATCATTACTGTCATTCTTTGACAGTTGTAGCTATGAGACGGTAAATGATATAAAAAAATCCCTGAACGTACATAAAAGTGGTGGTAAATTACCTAGGAATAAGGAATTTATGGACAATAGGTAATTTTATATGACCATGAACCTAACAAAACTTAAAACCGGTACAAAATGCAAAACACTTATCTCCCTCATTTTCTTTTCATTGCAGGAAAGCAGAGCTTCAGCCGGATTCAACGTTAAGCCGGCAGGATTGCTTGCGAAGAAACTTCTTACTTTATTCAAAACTTTAAAATAAAGAAACTAGTAAAGTTATAAGAGTTCCTAACAAGTCTAGGTACTTGGTAGATACTTTTATAACTTGAACAGTCATAATTATTTGTTTTTGAGGAGGATGCGCTGAAGTAGCCCGCGAAATACATGTTTATATAATGTTTTTCGTCAGTGACAGGTTGTATGTTGCATCTCTATGAATTTCGCGGCTAAACTTGCGCTTTCACCTGAATGAAAATATTAGGAATGCTGTTGTGACGAATGAATGATTTTCTCTGTATCTATGAGTCGTTTTATCTATCGACCGCTTGTAGTGTTGTTAGTTGAAGTATGAGTCGAGAACGTCTGTTTTATCATGTTTAAATATATCGATATAATTATAGACACGATAAAACAAAATGCCTTATGTCTACAGCCTTAGACAACTGCCTTATGAACTAAATCGATTTACTCCAAATACCTGACGGTTTTATACCGAGTTTTCAAATCCGATTAACGACCTATTACCAAAAGCAATACCTATTATCAAATAATCGAGTACGAACGTCACGGTATATAGAATTTTTGTAATACAGCCTTGTTATCGGGGCTGTCGGGGGCAAGTAGGAACAATTAGTGAACAATTGTTTGGGACACCCGGGACAACCGCCTACGGCCATCTAAGTCCGCAGACAGTGGACTAAGTCCTCCCTGCTCGCTGTGGCGTATTCTATGAATAGTTCAGTAATACGGAGCGTCACAGAGTAGTTAGCACATGAAGTGACAATGTGTTGCATCGAAATTTTGATAGGCGGAAACAGAGGCTGTTGGCAATTTACAAATAAATACTACGACTTTTAATATGCAAGGCGCATGAAAAAAGGCTACAGCATAAAACCCCATTATGAAGCTATTATAGGAAACTACATAATTTAAAGACTTGTTTAATAACATTGCATCGAGGGTTACAATCTGTCCGAATTTTTAGCCCCCCGTCCGGACTTTGGCCGGCCTTGTCATTTGTCCGGAGTTTTCGACTTAATGAGATTTCTATTAGAACATAATTATAAAAAGGTAAATGAATAGCGAAGAATAAAGATTAAAAAGTATTGTGTATATTTTTGCAATTGTGTGGCTTTTTGTCAGGACCTTTCAAATTTAGAAATGGTAACCCTAATTGCACTCTCACTTTCACAGAACCCAAATTGATTTACTCCCCATGTTTATAAATATACCCCATGCATCAAACAAATTCAGTCACTCCATTTACTAGCCATTGCGTGGTAAGCATCAATTATTTACATTTACAGTGCGATAAAGCTCGTAATGAGATGACGTGTCTGCTCGGGCAATGCGTGTAGTCATCGAGTTTAGTGATGTGGATACGAGTATTAGTGGTTTGCGGCTATGCTGATTGTTGGTTCAACGATGGCCGATGATTGATAGCCGATATAGCCGTGTAATGTTTGTATTTATAACTTACTGCTTTTTGGAACTTAGGCTCGTATCCTCTAGAAACCTCTAACTCCACATTCTTTATTTAATAATTTCGATTTTAAAGCCAATTTCTACTTGATTTGAGTCTAGACTAAACATAGTACTAGAATACAGGTTTCATGTTTCACTTAATTAATGATAATCACATTTGATGACACAATATCTATTTGTTTAAAATGTTGAAAATATTTTTCTGTTTAGTATTTTTTTTTTAACCAAATAGTGCTATAATCATGTTACCCTGTTTTCTAACCTACCTATCAATATTGTTATGTAATAAATACCTATGACACAATATTTATAAATAAAAAAGCTAAGTATTTGGATCGATGAACTTTTTTCCTCGTCTATTTGAAGAAAGATAAATGCTTGAAGAGTAAAATTGATGACGTATTTTTTCTCATGAGACATTTAACAAGAGACCCTCTTTCTTCCTTCAGTTGATGAAACGCCCGCATTTAGCGGTAGGAGGCTTTAGTATTTGGGAAGATGTCTCCAAATTCTTTTTTATCATCATGGTATAAACCATAAAAGTACCAAAAATGACGGCATGTACTTAATCGGACCTCAAATGATTTCCATTTTGCTCTCCTACAACTACAACACTCCTACAACACTCTAATACAGTTATGAGTCATTTAATGACTCTCAACACACACAACTGGTGGAATGTGGGTGTACTATATAGGTACACCTCTGCCCAACCCTCTGGGGAAACAAGGCGTAATGTTATGTAGGTGTATTATTTAAAAAAAACATGCGGGGCAGTCGTTGGGGACTGCCGATAGAAGTGAAAAATAAGCAATAATGCGTAACCTCAACGTAATTCAAACGGTAGACGGTAGATGGCGCTAAAACATTTCTTCAAGCGTGACGGTGACGATGACGCGAGCTCCATGACTTTTGTTCACCCAAAAAGTGCTCAACGAGCCTAAAGAAGTTTTCAATTCAAAAAGTTAGCATCATTAGAAGCGCAAAAGGTTTTTAGAGTTTCAGTAATTTAAAAAAGTGCCCATCATTAGAAGGCCAATAACTTTTTAGAGGACATTTTTCACATAATTTTTTGTTTATCTACAAGTAGGCTGTTCAAAGCCACAAGAAGACGTTTTTCTTTTTTGGGGTCCTTAATATACTTCTGGAATATTTTGTCTTTCAACAAGAAATCTGTATAACCGGTTAACAATGTGACAAAGAAACACACGGTTTCCCTATATAAAATTGTACCAATTATTCACACTATTCTGTCTTCCAATGCCCAACACCATCATCGGATATGCATAGCCTCACAACTGCACAACACTATGCAATAGGGAAAGACATTTAATGTCAATTTAGATGCGTGGTTATTACACGAACGTCACTCACGGATGCTGTTCATATCACTGCAAAGTGACATTACACTTTGATGACGATTGTAGTCACGTCTATGTATAATATCAGTAAGGATTAGCCAGAATGTTCTATGACAGATCGTATCTGTCATAGAACATTCTGGCTAATCCTTACTGATATTATACTTAAATATGCAAGTTTGTGGAGCTATTTGTAACTTAATAATCATACACAATACAGACCATTTAATTTTTATCTTTTTATAAAGTAATATTCATAATCAGATACGTCATTATGTTACATCACATCTGTCTAGCCTTTTTCCCAACTGTGTTGGAGTCGGCTTTCAGCCTAACCGGACGTACCTAACTGATCTTCCTATCTGACCTCATATGTAATACGACTCCCCTTAGTAAGACCTACCCGTAACGACTGTCAAAGATCCACGAATGACAGCCGGGACCAACGGTTTAACGTGCTTTCCGCGCCACGGATACGGATTGATGATCTCAGTAAATTATTTGAAGCAAATGATCACATAGGATGTTATGGCAATTATCTTCGAATTTATTGCTTCACATACCAATTAGAAACAGATGATGACAAAAAGTGATAACGTTTAAAACAAAAATAGGAACTTCAAAGAAGCCGCCTCTATTTAAAAAGCCGTGAATAATGTAAAATATGCTTTTCGGTGCACTGCGAGGCCGTGTAAAATCATAAATCATTTCATTTTTAACGTAAAAACCAAAAATATTGGTGTTTTTAATTTTTTTGTGTCGACTATATATTTTACTAAAATGTTCATTTGTTTTCTTTTAGTGTTTGATTTTTTACTAGGAATCTATTTATTAAGCTGAACTGTTTTATAATTAATTTTATTTTATTGACATGAACCGTTAACCCCAAAGGTAAAAGCTTTAATCAATAGAATTTTGAATTGTAAAACTGAAAAGAAAACTCTCATTAAAGAATTGACAAAAATAGTGGGTCATAATGTATCATAAGCATGTTATACATATAGAACATAACAATACACAATAACACACAACACATTTTTTTTTAAAACGTTGAAGAAAAACATCGTGAAGAAACCGGCATGTCCTAGAACCAAAAATTCGGAGACAAGTGACATCAACCAATCCGCCTGCGTGGTGGATTATGGCCCACTCCCTCACACATTAAGAGGAGGCCTGTGTCCCAGCAGTGGGAACATTATAGGCAGACAGACAGATATGAAGTTATGCGTTATCCATTAGTTTTTTTGTAAATTATTCCTTGAAAGCACCGCTTTTTAACTAGAGCAGATAGGTACGTAGGTATTGAGGAACTAAAAGTAGTAAAACACAATACCAGAAGATCGTCTAAATGATGTCATTCCTTAAAAATTCCAAAGAAAAAAAAACAGTCAGACGTAACTCGTAAAATGACTTTATTGCCATATAATAACTCCAATTGGTTGCTAAAATTTAAATTTTATGAATATGCAATTTAAATGGCATCATCGTTAATTTGTTAATGAGTTTTATTAATCTATTCGCCTATTAACCAATTATTTCTTTAAACCAGAATTAGGACGCTTGTCAGTTCCTGATTAACCTCATTTTAAATGTTTTTGAATTATCACTTTGTGTAAAGCTTAGTTTATAATAATAACAGTATACCTACTTTTATCGTAAAAAAATAATAATAACAGTAGAATATAGACTTATTTTTATTTTTTTAATTCCAAAAAATTGTCATGAAACGACTTTTGAATCATAGTGCTTCTAGGATCAATCTGTAAATAATAATACTGTGCCCACCATGACCACTGCTTGAATTGTTAGCCGGTTCTTCGGCCTATGTTACCTAGGTTCTCCTGCGGATCTCTTCACTTCTGATTCTATCACGTAGGAAACTCCATCCTTTAGATGACTGATGTTCGTCTGATGTTCGTCTTCTAATGAAGCACATTGATCGTCGTTGCAATGTCTACGTAAGAAATCGACACGTGTTTCACCTCTCAACGAGGCATCCTCAGGATGACGATTGACCAGTCGCGAACCAAGACACGACGTGTTGCCACGCCGAGCCCACGTATTAGATGCAAGTAAATCACGGTAAGAACTGCAATAAATAACATTGTTTAAGAAACATTCTCAGCGTCTGAAATTCAGAATACAAACAATGGAAACAAAGTCTTTTACCTAAACATGTATTTCCGAATAAAATTGGTAGTCACGAGGTATACCAACTTTAATTTAGTCGGCGGATTTAAACTCATTTTGCACGTATATAACTAAGTTTAGTTATTAGAATACCTATGTTAGAACGCGGCCCTGATTACAAATGTAGGCATTAAAGCTTTCGCGGGTGTGCCTTTATCGGAATTATAGTCTTTATGAGCGTTGCAGGTAGGTAGAATAATTCTGTGTTTGTTTTGAATATTTAATTTCTTATCTGTGACGATTGGCTATGATTTTAGTAGGTATCTTTGTTTATTTGGTAATGTTTTCCTGAAGATGATTTTAGATTTATTTAAGTAATCTATTTATCACTAAAGATTTGGTATAATTATAAATTGGTATTATGTAGGTAAAGCAGTAATAGCTACCTATCCACTGGGTCCACGATTATGACCCAACCCCTGTCATAGAGAGGAGGTCTGTGTCACAGCAGTGGGTACAGTATAGGTTGATTATTGTGCTATGCTTTTGCTAAATCAGTTAAGTTCACATAGAATTTTTTATTTTTAGGGGTTAAGCCACCGCTGTCCGTCCATCCGTCCGTCTGCTTGTCAGCGGGCTGTGTCTCATGAACCGTAAAAGATAGACAGTTGAAATTTTCAGATTGTGTAAATCTATTGCCGCTATATCAACAGATAATAAAACAATTCTAAAGTTTATAATTAAAGGGGTCCCCATACAAGAAGCGTGTTTTTGCGGCGATTTTTGCTCGATCTGTACGGTTTTTTAACGATTTTAGATACATTCTATGCATAATTATTAATCGATCGTCAATATAGCAGGTGTTCCTCAGCTGGAGACTGTCTAGACAAGAGCAACATCTACAACTACGATTGCCATACTGAACTACATACACGACGTGTTTGTGATAACATAACGGGTGTAAAAATACCCTTTACAAAGCCAAGAGCCAATTGTTCTACTTCTACTACTGAATCATACCTAGGAACTTTCTGGTTACGAATATATTGAAGGCCAACGTTACCTATTTTTATGTTTTTTTACGAAAGCAAGTTGTAAATGTTATAACTTAACTTTAAACGCCTCACGATCCCTGTACCGTTGAATGCACCCAAAAGCTCGATTTGCGTACGTTACGCTGGGCACTATCGTAAACAATGAATTTTCACACCATAAAAATAAAATTCGTTTCTCAGCAATTATTTTTGCAGAAAGTTATTTCGTTTGGTTTACGCTGCATGAAATACATTTTTTTGTAAAGTTACAATGGAAGAAACACGCCCATTCTCCCCATACTAAACCACATTTTGGAAAGGTATTTCTTGCAAATTTTCACATTCAAAAGTAATAATGAAGTACATTGAAATAAACGGAGGAGCTCGTCGCTACGTAATAACAGCCGCATGGGTCGATCCATCAGGTTAAGCTACGCTTACCGGGGATGGGTGACCATCTTTACATACCGAGACTCCTCCGTGCCTCGGAAAGCACGTTAAGCCGTTGGTCCCGGCTGTTATTTGTGGATCTTTGACAGTCGTTACGGGTCTTCAGAAGCCCGAAAGTCTGACAACCAATCTTACCAAGGGGTATTGTATTACCCAGTTACTGGATTGTGGAGGTCAGATAGGCAGTCGCTCCATGTAAAATACTGGTATTCAGCTGCATCCGGTAAGACTGGAAGCCGACCCCAACATAGTTAGGAAAAGGCTAGGCAGATGCTAATTGAAATAAATGATTTTTCTTTAACTTTGTAAGGATTATTTCTGACTTGAATTTTTTATGTTTAAAACTTTCAGAAAATAATGCTTCTGTGCTGAATCGTTAGCATAGCATGTGACATTGATATATAGGTAATCTATAAACATGCGCACTAAGGTGATAACGTATAATGAAGTACTAAGAAATAGTTCAATCGCCACCGGCGTACGTGTATGACCAGAACGAAAACGAAGCAAAAGGAGTATGTAAGGATCGTAGCAGTTGGTATTCTGTAGTTTCTGCCTACCCTCATGGGAAGGAAGAGTGAGTTTATGAATGTGTTGTATGAGTTTAATTAGTCATACAATTCTTCGCCAGAATTCATGTTCTAACTGTGACAAACGTCATATCTTTGTTGTAACTTCTTCGTTAAGCAGGCTTTGTGTGTATGAATCATCTTGTTTTGAGAACACAATCCTGTAATATAATTCTATCTAAATCCTTGTTGACTTATCTTTTCGCAATTATAATATGTAATCTTAAATTCATAGTCAAGATTTGAAAAACTGAAGAGTTACGAGGGTAGTTACTCGTAGTTTTATTTTGAATTTTCCTTTATAATGGACTACTCTAGGTCTATAGACTAAATGTTAAAGTGAAACACTGAGAAGTTTAATTTTATTGACAAAGAAAGTCTACTTTTTCACCCCTTAAAATCCGGGATCATGCGATGATTAGGATGATTTTCTTTAGAGATTGGACCAAACAGACAAGTAAAAGAAAAAAAAAATCACATCAAATATAACACAGTTATGTACCAGTTATGTTTGTTTAAGTCCAATGTAAAAGGGGGCGAGCCTATTGCCATCAACCGGGCACAAATCCAGACTCCGGGCTGCTACTGAGGAATCCCTTATGGTAAAACCCAGAAACACCATAATACCGAAATACGTAACCATGTGGGCAATGCATGGGTGTGTTAATTTCCTCATATAGTGCATTTAATTTTGCCATCAGCCGGTAAAATTAAAGGCTTATGAAGAAGTTTAATATATCTTCAATAATCCCCACAAAAAATCCTTGTCTGTTGCAGATGACTGGTACCACTTTCGAGTAGGGTTTTGCCATGTTTATCAACCTATTACCTAAAAAAAAAGAAAAAAAAAAACGTGAGGTGCTTTACCTCATTCGTCTGGTACGACCTTGTGTCATTAAAGATGTCACACCCTGTGTTTTTTCCTCAAAGCAGTATGGAAATTAGGACATAATCATTATATAACGAGCACATTGTTTTAAGAATAATTATATGCCATAAATTGACACATTCTCGTCTAGTAAACGAACATTTATAACATGACTCAGAATTTCACATTTAATATTGAAATTCTGGTATTAAATCTAACAAGAATGCCGTATAGTAATTAACCAAACCTATGCAAAAATGTGTCATGACAACATTCAGACTACACTTCGGCTGGGTCATCTTTTTATGGGTAGTGCATAGGCAGTAAAATAGCTAAGCAGTGCTTACATAGATTTTATAAATAGATATTGGTGCCGATTCTCTTGTATACCCAACTAATCTAACTAAACTATGACTAAAATTCCTTACTTTTAGAGAATCATAAAGCAATTCTGCAAAAAAAAATCTGTAAATTTAAAAATTATTTTGACATAACTAAAATCTGATTTGACAATTGCGACTCCACGTGGTACTTGTTTGCCCTACCACGTTAATTTTTTTTCGAGCCGGAGGCGCGCAGCCGTCGGCCTGGACGTGTTTTATATGGAATTTTTCACCATTTTTATGGGAAATATGAAAAAAAAAATTACCTATATTATGTTGAGTATTAGGGGTTACAAAGGGGGTCGAAATTTTCATTATTTTTGCGATAGGACACACCATTTTCGAGATATAAGCAAAAGAAAATAAAAAAAAGATACTGTACTGTTTTTGCAACTGAAGTCGAGGTGTTGGTGTGAATTTTCGTTCAAGACAACAAATTTTATTATCTACACAACACATCTTTTTAATCGTGATTCAAAATAGTCAGATTTAGTTAGACAATCTAAATTTTAGATAAAAAACGTCATATTCAGAATATCAAAATTGCCATTTTCACTAAATTAATAACTCAGTGCCATCTTAGTGCTGTCAAACTAAAATAAAGTTAAGTTGTGTCACTTTAGTCGTAGTTCAGAATGGAAAATCACCGTTTTGCAGGAATAAACTCTGGTGATTTCTTCTGATTTATTTCTGTAAAAGATCGCTTTTAGCGATAAGACCGCCGATTGTGTCACTATTTGTAATTTTTATGGTGTACATAATAAAGAGTATCTATCTATTTGTGACAAGAGAATCGGCACCATTATTAGGTATAGAGACATGTATGAACATAAAAACCGTCCTAATACTGCCCAAGTGCACAAACCTCAAATAATTTGATTTCAAGATAATCCGGTTAGTTATAAATGTTAATAATGAGCATTTCGCTGAGGTTGACTTAGACGTTTTTTACGTTGGAAAAATCCAAAGGACGACAGAAAGTCAATGACAGAGATATTCTAAGAATTAAACTATGACTGAAATTCCTTACTAACACAATATTATGTACATTATTTCCGGTTTCACCTTTCGGTGCAACGATGTACCTACTTTGCATTTTGAATGCTCATTGTAGTAAGTGCCTACATGGCAAAACATTATATTGGTCTAACAAAATACTAACGAAAAAGCTAACGTGGCTAAAATAACCTGATTGTATTATTAATCTGATTAGGTAGCGAATAAACACCCTCCTGAACTGAATAAACTAATTAATTAGTGAAAAATTGATTTTGGGGTGAGAACGGTGGAGCAGTTACGTTACGGAAGTTAGACGGCATCTGAAATAATATTCAGTGCTTTATTATTTTCATCACTACTAGTGACGCGCCCCTGCTTCGCACGGTTTTTAGAACTTGGCTACTTTTTATCGACATACCACGTGGGCGCAGCCGCGGGCGGAAGGTATACGCTTTCACGCTAAAACGGCTAAACAGATTTGGATGAAATTTGGCATATAGGTAGACCATGACCTGGACATAGGATACTTTTTATCCTGATATTCCCTCAGGATCGACAGTTACGCGGATTCCCGCGGGCGCAGCTTCTTTTACAGTAAATTTATGATTCGCCTTAAACGTACTTACATTTTTAATTATATGTAAATTATAATAGATATTATATATTTATTCATTATATTGTATCCTCCTTACTAATAAACGTTGTATAGCGTCTTTGAAGTTACACAACGCTTTGTCTTCTTCTTTCGAAAGTTAAATTACTAACGACTGAAAGGGAGACATCGGTGTGTAACTATTCACCTGGGGGCCTAGACAAAATCCCTTTCTGTAAGCGTTAACGCCAACGGAAAGATCAAATTGTATGGAGTTGACAGCAGCAGTCACGTGACATCTCTAAAGCTAATGTCAACTCCATACAATTTGATCTTTCCGTTGGCGTTTACGCTTACAGAAAAGGGATTTTGTCTATAGGCTCTGATACTCGTATACGTTTATTAGTAAGGAAGTTAGTGTTTTTAATTATGTGTGCAGAGCAGAGGGCTCTGCTGAGAATACCATAATAGAAAAAACTATAAACATTTTTTAATTCTGATAGAAGCCTTCCGATATCTTCTTACATGGTTGTAATTGACAAGATCAAGCTAAAGCTTAGGTATCTCTAATCTCCTTACTTACCAAAGCAATTGTATGCAAAACTGAGCCCGGAAACCTCTCTAGTAACGTGACGATAGTGTTTAATTGGACACGGAAACTGAATACAAGGCAGAAACTTAGACAACTGACTTCTATCTGACCTGTATCGTTACTCGTGGGATGCAAACAATTTATGATGGAGTATAGATACAGCCTCGTTGGTCTAGCAGTCGTAAGCGCTACTACTGAGCACGATCCGAGGACCCGGGCGAAGTGTTATTGGGTTTTTCCATCAGGAATTTCTCAGTAGCAGCCCGGAGTCTGGATTTGTGCCCGATTGATGGCAATAGGCTCGCCACCGCTTCTATTAGATACAAATAGTTTTTTTTTTTACAAACCTTCAAAATACATGGGACTTAAACATGACTGGCGAAACGTGGATGTACTATTGGTACCCCTATGCATAACCTTTCGTTTTTGTCCAGTGATGGGAGTATTTTAATTCCTCTCAATATTTTTCACCGAAATTTTTGAACATCTGTCCTTAGAACTTAAAATGCAAGACGTGACATTCACTAACAATGACGTTACAACGTTTATTTTCTATGATTCATATTCATATACATTATGATTAAGTTAGTACTGTATCTTTTTGTACACGTGTTTCTGTGACTAAACTATTTTTCTTTCTTTTCTTTTCTTTCTTTCTTTTACCCGTTTGATCTGTGTGATAGATTATGGTACGATCCTTCTCACTAACATTAAGTCCTACAGTAGGAATATTATAACAAGCTGATTATGCTCAGGAATAATGTTGTATTGTTCTTCTACGTACAGTATGAAGATAAAATCACAATCTTGACATAAGTATTACGGTGTATAAGCAACATAAAAACATTAACGACCTCTCATCTCATCCGAAGACACCCTTAAACGAAAAACGTAATTGCTAACAAGCTTGTGGAAGATATAATCTAAAGGTAACAAGAAAAATTCCCAAACGCACTGTAAACGTATTTCGTATCGCGGCCATATTTCGTAGTACGCCAAATCGCTGCTTGCGTCTGGGGAGCGTTTGATTTGGCGCGATTCGTATCACGCCTTATCGCGAGTTCACTTCGTTTCGCAAGACCACAAAATAGATGATTACAGAAGGTCGGCTTCTCTCGTCAAGAGGAAAACGGTGCATGTACACATAAACGTGTACGTACGGAGATCTCAAACTAATGCCAGTTTCAAGGATCTATGACATGCACCTGCAGGAAGTAAGTACACATGCTATTACATTCTCCTGCCCAATTTACTCGGCGTCGGCACAACATGTCTTTTTCTTCCATAATTCTCTATTAGTCGTCATCTCGGTAGTCACCCCATTTCTAGCTATTTTATCTTTCACACTGTCTATCATTCTTTGATCTTCCCCTATTCTTATAGCCATCATTTACATTCATAATTATTCAAAACTTTTCTCACGACATTTTCCTAACTCATCCGTATTACATGCCCATACCATGACAACCCTTTTCCAAAAAAAAAAACAGTCATCAGTGGCACTTTCAGATTTCCTCGTTTAAACTGATTTCTTATTTTATACATGCGCGTAAGGTCCATGCCAGTAACTTGCACAAAAGTATGCAAGTAGGTTGCTAACTTCTAATTGGTGATACAGTTACTGGCATGCGTATTCTTTGAAGGTTTGAAGTGTGTCTCTGTCCGCGTGTCATGCGTTTTTGCTCGTCGTATGGAGCTGAACTTCTGTATCTATATATTCTGGCAAATCGCACGGCAAGGGGTTATAAGGGTAAACAAAGGTCATATAGGAATTAGTATCGTCATTATTAATGAGGGTTATGAGGTCATTATAGTACGATGCATGTGTTTGTTTAATAAAATGGTTTAGTTATCGCGTAATATAATCGTAGGTACTTTGACCTAATAATGTAGATGAAGGGTGATAGTGTCTTTTTACGATTGTTCGTTAACAGAAAAGTGTTTGGGGTAGTGCTTCAGGTGCCATGAGAGTAAGCTAAGCTAAGCTTACTAGCTTCTACCCGCGATTTCGCCCGTGTGGTAGTCAACCTTACTATATAACATACCTTAGGGAATCCGGAAATCCGGAATTTCGTAATAGTGTAATTTAATCTGCTTCTTAAAGAATTTTCGAAATCGCACAAAAGCAAGTACCTACTTCCAGAGATCTAAACATACAATTTTTTATCTTTGTAATATTAGTGTATTTTATGAGGCAAGCTTTAAGTGGATCTCAGACTCTATTTTTTATAGAAAAAATTAAAAATTCTCAAGTAAAAATCGGAGTCTGGATTTGTGCCCGGTTGATGGCAATAGGCTCGCCCCTTATTACATGGGACTTAAAAATAACTGGCGAAATGTGGGGGTACTCTAGGTACACCCCTGCCCAACCCTTCGGGGAAACAAGACGTGATGTTATGTTACGTTAAAAATAAAAAAAAATCCGTACAGAATATATAAATTATAGAAATAGTATAAATTCGAAAGTAACTCTGTCTGTCTATCTGTATGTTACCTTTTCACGCCTAAACCACTGAACGGATTTCGACAAAATTTGGCAAGGAGATAGATAGCACCCTGGGGAAAGACATAGATACAACCCGGGCGAAGCCGCGGGCGGAAGCTAGTTAAAATATATTAAAATAATACAGATAGGCATTTCCATTTTTCTAATAAAGAAAACATATTTTTTCAGGTGAATGTTACCATTACCATTTCAGTATCTACTTGATATTTGATGTCTGCACCAACTGAGCTGTTATCTTCACAGTTGTAGTAAAAATGAGACGTCTCTGCGTTTATTACGATTTCTTATCCAGCATAGCTTTGTTCTTTGCAAGACCCTATTCATTTAGAGATCATTCACTGGCTCCCTCCCTTCACTCAGATATTTTTGTATAAGGACTGATTTGTTTTTTTTCACGCTCTTTAATATCTTTGATATTTGTAGGAGAGCTCATTGCTTGGGGATCTAGCCCCTATATCTAGTTTTATTGGGGAAAGGACTACACATTTTTATCTTGCCGATTTGTAATATAGCTAGACGGATATTCAACTAAGCTGGAATTAGGATTAAGTTCATACTTATTCATTGTTCAGTGGCTGTAATTGGAGTTGGAACACTCGAAACTCTGCTTTCAACTTTCAGCGCTGACCCGAGCGTTGGAAATCAAATAGTGCGCTTTTATTTAGGCATTCGTTTAGGTGTCATTAGTATTAGTGAAAACTACTTACGCTTACAGAAATGAGACTTACAATCCATTTATTACTTTTAATAAGTGTCTAAATTAAAGTTGTACCGAGTCTCATGGCGCAATTTGCAGAAAGCCAAGCTCAGACGTTAGTCGGTCTATTTTCTTGTTATGAATTACAAAATACATGAGAAGCACTCCCAAAAAGTTTCATTTCACATTTACTCAATTCCCCATTGGTGGGGATTGTCAATGGGGATTAGTAGAATAACCCACGTATACTCGAATTAATAACTGTAGGTACACGACTTAAAAAAAAAAAAAATTGCAAAAACTTGTACAAAAACCCGCAATTCTTCAAAACTTCCCAAAAAGTGTATTAACGGGAACCTCACACGTCTTTGAAAATTTCTAGCCTAATTAATCAGTGCTACTGCGCAAGTTTTTAACAGGCTGCCTCAGACAACGTGGTTTGCCATCAACTTTCAAGTCTTCATAGTACTAATCAAGTATACTCCCCCACGACAGAGAATACAATAGGATTTTAGTTGAAAACTTTGTTAGCGCAAGGCCAAGATTGCAGATTTCCCATAGGGCCTACGCCAGTTTCAACTTGCCAGACTATATCGATAACTTCCTCTGACACTCGCTTAGTTATTTATTATCATCTATACTTGGAAGTGTGGATAGAATCATTTAAAGATAGGAAAATTATACTCTAGTTCTTGTATCAAATCTACACTTGCGAAGATGTTTCTCAAGTACCTAATTCTAAAAAGAATAAGCAGGGGTTTGCTATTCATGGCAACTCTATTATTTATATCCCTTAATTAAATGAGTAAAGAAAAATAAACTTCAAATAAAAAGAAACGTAACAAAACGTTTAAATTAGCAGAGCGCAGAACCGCGCGTTTATTTAGTAAAATGTAAGCATAAACAGAAGTAAGCAAATAATGTCGCCTGAAGCTTTGGCACAAAAAATATGAATGCAAAAGAATTCAGAGCAAGAAAGAAGGAAAAGCAGGGGCAGCAAACATAAAATTGAATATTACAAGCGAATCACGGAATTCACTTCAGTAATTTAAACAAAGCCGATGCAGGGCCAGAGGACTTAATTTTGGTCGAAGACAGAGAAAAATGTTATGCAAATTTGTACAGCGTATTTTTTCTTCCATTAACCTTCCGGCCGGGATCGTACGCCCCACGGAAGGGACGCCTCCGAACAAAAACACGCTTTTATTTTGAAACTGTAATTAGGAAATTAACGACTTGGACTTAGGAAAAACAAATGGTGTTTTCGGCGGTTCATGTGGGAATTTCGTCGCCATTGTGGGAATTTAAATAAAAAATTAACAATGATAAAACATGTAGAACCACGCAATGAGGCCTTGTTTTTACTTTTTACATTTTTGTTAGGCTGAATTTGGTTGGTTAACGTAACTGCAAAGTGCGTTAAAACGACTATGAATTTTTGGAATTGAATAGGTAAACAGCTAACCTGCACTGAAATATTAGTAATAATGATTTTCGTGGCTAGTTAAGACAATAAGTAAATTGATAGATCATCTTGTTGATTCGTCTTGATTGTTTCGTTTATTTGACAAAGCCTTTGTTTAATTTAAGCTCTAATTACAAAACAAATTGTTTTGTACTACAAAAGATCATTATCGTAATCTGATTCAGATGCGTGTCTAAAGCGCCTACAAAAACTTGCGCCGCAATTATAACGCGACTCGGTGCTATTCACTAATAAATAGGCGTTTGCTGCACGAAGCAATTACTGTAGGCTGTGAATTGTGATTCTGTATACAACAATATTAATCAAGGCTTTAGTGTTGTTTGAATTGTTGACAAAATTTCGTAATTCAATAAGAGAAGTAGGTACTTGCAAAAAGTATAATTCACATTCCAACCTTCTTGTAAAATACCAATACCACCCATGTTACTATCAAATTACTACCTATACAATACTTAACTATAGCGTAACATGTATCGGATTTAATATGCAAAAGATTTCAGTTGCAAGAGATCAATTATAATGTTGCTATTTATAGAATCTATATATACCTTTTTTTTTTTGGGTGGGAAATCATCAAAATGACTTCTCCCGCTCTGGGCGGAGCGGAAGGGCGTGTCAGACTCTTACTGACTAAAACCCTGTTGCCCCCTGGCAACAGGGTTTTAGTCAGTAAGAGTCTGACAGTCCGAAAGGGATACCGGGACCCTTCCCGGTATCCCTTTCGGACTATTCCGCAACCCTGGCAGGATCTATATACAACATGTAACAGAATAAGCGCAAGACCTGAAAGTAGTTTGCTCAGAATCGGCTTCTGAATCGATTTCCATCATTATTTATATGTGTTAATTTTTCATGAAAAAAATCTTTTCTTTAACTGAAATTAGAACCACCGCGTCTTACCAAGGTAATAAGATATTTTATTTAAGGAAATTTAAGCCTTATCTCAAAGGAATAAAGCCTATTCAAATGCATAAACAAATTTGTAATACGCTCATAGCTATCCTATGTTTCATGTTTAGTCAGGAAGTCTATTTTGTAAAAAAAAACTAGGTGTCGTTTAATTAAATTAAATTACAGATATTATTTTAGTCTTATAATTTAATATTCTAATTGGGGTGTATGAGCTCTTGCGTTTATTCCGTTACAGGTTGTATACCTAATAAGTATTTAAACTCAGTTTTCGTTTTTGTCTATGTGAGTGCGTTGATCTTCTAAACTATTGAAGATGTGATTTTCACCATCATTTAGAGTACCTACTTATTTGTTCCAGATGGCCTGTGTGTAATACATTCAAATTACATAAATAAAAAAAAAACAAAGATGTGAAATGGTGGAATCCGACGATCGGCAATATTGCGGACGGACACGCACGGCAGACGACCACAGACCGCCATGCACCGCGACTTTCATTGAAACAAATAGATCACTGTCACTTAACTAAACAAAAGCAGATGAATAAACTAGATAGATTATTTAAGTCAGTTAAAAGATTCTACTAAAAACAGTCGCAATAATCCCAATATTTTGTCAGAGACATACCACGAAAATTAATTGTAGTGAATTAATCAATACTGTTTTAATCAAAAATTCATTCCAACATTCTACGAACGACAACATTCTACGATTTTACTTCGAATCATTTATAAAGGCATGATTGGAAAATCATTTCGCTACAAAGACAATTCGAAGATTGATTCGTCCTGCCCCATCCATTGTGACGTAACAATACGCCCTTTATCTCTAATACTTCAGCGGTTTATTTGAAAGTTTTAAGGAATTGCGCGTAGATAAGAAATAAACACAATAAAGGCTCTTTTACACGAGAAGACAACTCTAGACCGTGGAGAGCCGAAAATGTATCGAGGCTCTCTGTGTTTACACTCAAGCGAGAAATAAAAACTCCAGCACGATTATGTCATACGAATCTCGCCAAGTGATTTTCTCGAATTGTAATTTGACAACTCGAAATACGACATTTTGGGTTGACAACATGGACGCCGTTAATTTTAATAAGGCAATACTATTTTCGCCTTTCAACATCATAGTACCTACACTTACTGTTTTCACAAAATTGAATTTAATCGCATAATCGTGGCACGAAACTTCACTCGTGTAACGCAGCCATAAGATTCCCCTGCTGGCGTCACTACCATCCCCATTGGCCATCCATCAAGTTGGCACTGGTGTCCATTGTAAAGTTTCTGCCACAGATTAGATAGCGTTCTTCGAGTTATAAATGCGATATTGTTTTGTTATTTTGATTTAGTTTTCGAATATTTTGCTTTTGTTTGTTTCTGTTTCTATTTTACGTCCAATTTGTAACGGTTTTGTTGTTAAAGTTGGGCTGGCAAGTTCTGACATTATTAACCTGCATAAATATGTTAAACTCGCGACAATCTAAGAAATCCGTTTTGACGTTTCGTTCTCGTACCTACCTACATGTAATAAAACGTTATAACTTGAGAATCAGTTTTAATCAATGTAGATATTTATGACGACGATTACAAACTCTCTAAGTATGTTCAATCGTTATGTCTCGAGAATCAGTTTATAAGAAACCAATTTATTTTTTCATCGCTTCACAAAGCATTTTTATAGCTGTCAAAAGGGACTTCTTAAATTGTCGCGAGTCTAATAGGCCTATTTTATTTTGATCTAATTTTCTTGGTGGACCGACTAACTTTAAATAAAATTAATGAAATTTTAATATTTTAATGAAATTTATCAACCAATGCCGAAGAAAGTATGTAATCTTGTAATCCAATTAATCTCAATAATTACAATAGACTTCAAATCGTCCACCTTTTCATTATGCTTTTTATTTTTACACGTAGCAAAATATTTCACAACTTCTCATCCCTTATTTAGATAGAACGAACAACAACATTGACTTCAGGGGATGTCGCTCAAGGTATCAAGTTTCAATGCCTCACGGAATTCCTTGCGCTCTCCAGTATACTGTTAATTTTGTATGTACCTCAAGTACTTGCAGAGACGTAGGTAATTCTCTAGACGGCGTGTCTTGTCCAACATGTAAGGGGCCAAAGAGGGCGTATAAGGTATCAGTGTTTCCCTTTGTTAAACAAAGAAAACAACGCAAAAACACACATACATCTTCTCCCAAATCTCCATTCAATCTCAGTCCCCTATTATTTAAAGCGATAATGAGTGCTCCTTACCACTCTGCTCCACCCATTTCTCGTATAGGGCGTATAATTAATTAAACCTCATTAATGTTGACTTCATTCTTTCCCGATTATCATTTGTTTCGTCCAACTTCGCCTCGGAAAAATACATTACGGGAGGCCCTTGCATTAGTCTTCGTCGCCTTTGGAGCCGACGTTAATTAATATCGAATACCCTTTCGGTTTTACCGGTCTTTGAGTTATGTCTTTATTTGAACGCTATCTATTCTGTGTGTAACTTTATTTTCTTGGTTCTGGTGCGATTAGGGCAATTTGTTGACTTGTTGTTGAAGTAATTGCTTGAGTTTTGTATTGTTTTGTGATGTAAGTTTATTGGTTTATTAAAACCATTTAAAAGGACTCTTCCTTTTTTATTTTTTTATTGCGATATGGGTTTCCTCTTGACGTCGATTTCGCCTGATAAAAAGAGATGGATGAGGTCTATGACGGAACGAGAAAGCCCAGAAGATGCCTGTTCACTCTTGCTTTCAAAGCTGTCGGGTTTTTCTTGGTAGACGCTGGCAGAGAGTTCCACACTTTGGCCGTGCGCATAATAAATGTGGATGACATGTGCTTGATGTTTTAAATAAATAAATACGACTAGTCGGTATATATTGTTTTTTTTTTAATAATCAATTAACTTGTGCATACTAAATATTTAAAACTGTTTGTTTTTTTTAATAACTTTTCAGGAATTACCTGAGTTACTTTTTCACTGGCTTTAGGACATTTTGTTCTAATCAGCATCAATATTAACAATTACCTCCACCTAAGATACATTGATGCAGTAATAACAATAAAATAAATTATCGTCGGAACTACATTTACAAAATTCGACCATCTGTGGTTAAGGGTATCCAAACTGCTTCCATAAGCTGCTTTGGTTAGGTCCAGTGCTCACTGCTCACTGTATCACATTGTGTCGGCCTTGCAATGGACATCGCTCAGCTCAGCTTCGGCTATCGACTGTCGATCGATAGTCAACTGTTTATTGAATGGGATTATCGCTATTGTTTGTGCTACTTCAATGTAAGTGATTGGTTGTGAACACGGCTTTAGAATCTTTTGATTTGTACGTGTATGTTCGGATTAGAGACTGGTGGAGTGACTGCATGGCTAGATAGTTACAAGTTAGAGCTATTTTCTGGGTATTAATATTACCTTCTTCATCAACCTGTTATTATTTATATACTTTGGAGTCTTGTTTTTTGTCATTGTTTTTGGTTTCCTCCACGATTATATTAGGCAGCTTCGCGCGTGTGGAGGTCAATAATTATCCCACGGGAACGTACTACTGGGATAAAATGTCATGGTCTACCTGTGTGCCAAATTTCATTGGAATCCATCCAGCCGTTAAGGCGTGAAAGAGTTGATTTCGCATTTATAATATTAAGTACGCTAGATTTTTGCAGATTGCCAATTGAAATGCATACGAATTGCCAAGCCTTATCTTCAGTAGTCAACCTTTTTCAACTAATATTTCGATTTTAAATCCATAATGTAAATTAAAACTTTTATTGCGTTCCTCTGTAGCAACATCACGAAATAAAAACAAAAGAACAACTTCAATATCACGATTTATATCATCCCTCTCAAACATAAATTACTGAGCACATCTTACTTTAATTTGTGATGAAGACTGCTGATATTTATTGCCGAAACTCCGATACACTGAGCGATATACCTACCACATACTTTATAATTATTATCCCACAGCCTGACTTTGAGCACTTGATCATAAGCAAGTTACGAAGTATTTATATTGGTATCATAAATTTATAAGAAGTCAGGAATGGGCGCACGCACAAGCATCCTCGTGGCATTATTAATGAGATGAAATACTTCGAATTCCTAAACAACTTGACAAAGAAAGTTGGCGTTGTAGGCTTAGGTATATAATTATGATAATATACTTAACGTATTACATAATAACATACTTTGGTAGGCAGTGAAACGCATGAATAGTGTGTTGAGGTTTGTATAAAATATGCAAGAATAAAACTAGTTTTAGGTAATAAACATCCGACGTAAATTGAAATATTTCGCATCTAAAATGAGAGCAGACGCCCTTGTACCTGCCTGCTCTAATTTTATTGCGAAATATTTAATTTAAATCGTTGTTCTCAAGAGAAAATTCAGAGCTAGCTTACATAATATCATTTTATCTCTAGAGACAGTGAAAGTAAATGTTCAAAAGCAGTCGCTTGATGCGTGCACGCATGTTGAATCTAGATTGTGTTTTCTCACAATACTTGTAACCTATTGCATCCAAGTGATACACATACAAAACCTTATCCAAAACAGGTGGATTAAAGTGGTAATAAAAAAAAAACAGAACTTGCGAGGTTGATCGCCTTTCACCGTCCTATATTCTCAGGTAAACGAAAAAATAGTTACTTACTAAGCATTTTCCCGTTGCACTAAGCACTTGGAACATAATATCTGTCGAACGCCGTCAACAAAAGCTCCAAGAGAAAATCTTGAGCTAATAAAAGCTAATTCAACAAGGGTCGACTATTTACCTAATTTAGAGCAATTGAAAGGCCGTGTTGAGACGCTAGCTGCTCGATGCTCGAGTCTCAGGCACGACTGACCCATTTAGTTTCGCCGTCTGTTGCCGACTCTGATTAACTTCCTGTTTCCAATTTATATTAAATAATCCCTTTTGTTAATAGCGCCGTTCGGAACGTGTTAATAATGTTCCGGATACAACGTTAAAGGGTAGTCAATCTGCACGTTGTTTGCTGAATTATTGGAGGAATGGTAATGAGATTTCCTGGCAAAGTTCTTAACTTTTTGTTGTTGAAGTTTATTGGACGTTGGTTATGTTGTTATCTGGAGATAAAAGTTCGAATGGCACATTTTTTATTTTCTTTCTTTTAAGCAATAACATCTCTTTTCTACGTGCTGACTAAACAACAAAAATTTTTAACAGAAATTTTACATCACGCAAGATGGATAAAACTATTCATCTTCCGACATTATGCCACGAAATCAATAAAACAATCATTCCACAAGAAAAACCAATAGTTCAAACAAAAAGGAAACCGCTGTTAAGAAAATAAGTCACGTTCCCCACTAGTTACGCGTCTATGTAGATAGTTCCCAACTTTCGGACCTTTTCAGGCGAAAGTGAATGATCTAAAAAGTTTTTACAAACATATTCGGCCTCATTGCCGTTTCGGAAAACTCGGTAACGAGTTCACTTCCCTGATTGATGAATGTGACTACCCGACAAGCCGAAACACGTACTGATAACGTAAAACTGGGCATTAATATCCCGAAACACTCGGGCGATAAAATATTGTTCCCGTTTATTTATTTTTCGGGTTTTGTTTGATAGGACAAAGCCATTGAGGTTGTTGTGTCACTAAACTGTGTCAACGGAAGGCTGAATATGGTCGGGTTTTGATCAACGGATTTAAAAAAGGGTACAGCTTTATTGAATGGGCTATTCTGACCCACCTACATTATGTTTAATGCTGTCTGTATTTTGCTGGCGGGACTTGGTTCTATATATTATTTTATAGTGTTATTTAAAAATTAATGTCCGCAACAAACGATAGGTTCAAGGAGACGACAAATTCAAGGAGTAAAGTTAAAATTAAATCTTATCAGGTCAATTTCAAAAAGACTTCATCCATTAAAGTTTTCCGTTATTGAGTTTTTCCATCTGGAACTTATCAGTAGTAGCCCGGAGTCGGGATTTGTGCCCGGTTGACGATATTAGGCTCGCCTCCTATTACATGGGACTTAAACATAACTAGCGAAATGTACCTACACCTTTGCCCAACCCTTCGGGAAAACCAGGCGTGATGTTATGTTCACATCATCTGCCTAGCCTTTTCCCAATCAAGTCGGGGTCGGCTTCCAGTCTAACCGGATGCAGCTGAATACCAGTATTTTACATGGAGCGACTGCCTATCTGACCTCCACAACCCAGTAACTGTGTAATACGATACCCCTTGGCAAGACTGATTGTCAGAATTTCGGGCTTCTGAAGACCCATAACGACTGTCAAAGATCCACAAATGACAGCCAACGGCGTGATGTTATGTTATCATCCATTAAAACCACCGTCCTCCCATAACTATTAACACTGGAATTCAAAAAGATTGTAAAAGCCAATTATCTTTTAAAAGAGTAACCATGGATTTTCTTGCCGGCTCTTCTCCATAGGAAACGACTAATCGAACCGTGCACCTAGCTTCTGACGTTTCATAAGTGCCCATGTAGGCTTATGTGAAATAAAATATTTTGATTTTGATTTTAAAAATATTTACAGCAAAAGAAAATTACAGTGTCACGTAACCGATTGCTTTACCGCCGATTCACCCACATAGCGTAGTTTAAAAAGAAATCGAAAGGCCGCTGTGAAATTCAATGTAGCGCCCGCCCAGCTCTCTAATTAATTCGTCGTGGAAAAACGTTCGCTTTTTCCTCAACCTGCCATCCTTGATTTTCAATTTCTGAAGCGAAAGATTAATGGGGAAGGACAGGTTCCCGACAAAGTTATATCTACATTCATAATTAGTCCGCAACAGTGTTTTTAAAAGCTGTTTTTGCGACGGAATTGGATTGTTCATAGCACGTTAATTACAATATTATAAATGAGAAAGTTTGAATGTTTATTATGAATGATACATTTTAGCCCAAAGGTAGCTATGCCCCGGATTAATATCCATACTAATAATTTTATAAAGAGGTATTTGTGAGTTTGTGTGTAAGGGGTAATCTTCAGAACTACTGATCCGATTCAGAAAATTCTTTCACTAATAGGAAGCTAGCTCCAACACGTGGAGCATGACCACCGTAGAAACGGGTTTTTTTTTTCAACACTCAATACTCAATTCTTTATTGCGTTCAATATGTGTTACATAGATGGTATAACAAAGTAAAAGATCAATATGGACCGTATCGGGCACAGCAAAATTAAAATGATTATTAATTAAATTAATTACATTAACGGGTTTTCTCAACCCGTAGACAAAATGACAGATTTTTTCCTAGACAAAACCCGTTTCTACGGCGGTCATGCTATGTTTGCAAGTATCTGAGCTATGCTTGCAAGTATATTTGTTAAAACAACAAATTTCATGCGGATGAAGTCGCGGGCAGAAGCTATTATAAGAAAAAAAAACGATAACATGTTGTAGATTCTCTAAAAGGCGAGTGAAACCGCGGACAACAACTAGTATCATAATAATGTTTCTCTTATAACTTTAAAATATTGTTTATCAGGGTTATTTCTCTAGGGTCGACTGTTGTTTTGTTTTCCTTTGTGAGTTAAGAGTTAAGAGATAAACGTCTCCGATTACTTTCGTGGTGTAGTGATAACGGTAGGTTTAGCCGGCGCCGTGTAAATCAACCGCCCCTAGCTGATAACGAGAGTAAAATTTTGCAGTAAATCATACATTTGTTTTCGTAAAGGGAGATCGTGGAAGGAATATTAAACGGTATCATACGATTTGTGAATTAGATAGCACATCCTTTTTGGAATTCGATTTTAAAATTCATTGGGATGTTCTTTTTTTTTCTTTCGGCGTTCGATCGAGAATTGCACGATTTCATTTGATTGCTTCTGTACTGAAAGGAGTTAGAATTCTTAATGACGCTCATAAGCCTTGGTGTTATTCTGTATAAGTTTGCAGGTTTTTACGAAGAATAATTTATGTGCGGTCTACTTTCTAATAAATTCTCTTTGAATACCTTTAGGTATGAAATTCATGAATTAATAAATTACTTACAAAATCAACACTAAGCTTCGAGCCCTAGGCAACAAATCCATAATAGGTACCAATTTTTTTCATGATTTTTATCTATGTAGATAAATTTTGTTTTTTTTATAATAATAGTACCTAGCCCGTTTCTTGCTATTCAAGTAAACAGATAGGAACCTCTTTGACCGAGTTCACACAAGCATAACGACACATCTATCACCAAAACTGCATCAAAGAAACCCGGGCACATTAAGAGTTATATGAAAAATTCATTAGACCCGGAGATCGTTCCGCTCCGCAGACATTATCTGAACTGTCGGGATTCCGCCTTCATCCATCATTCAGCCTTGTCGGCTCTTAGCATGCACTCGTATACATAACCAAGCGGTAGACATTATGGTTCTGTTTTCAGACGCTTATAGATAGATGGATAGATAGGTCATATTTAGAATAATTATTAATACCTATGGCAAATTTTAATGGCTGTTTTTATAAGATTTTAGGTCACGAATGACAATTATAATAATTATTACTATGGAACATTTTAATGGTTGAATTTATAAGATGTTTGGTCACGAATGACTCAAGATGAAGGAACGTAGTACATAGAGGTACGTTACCAATAGTCCGTTGCGGTACGACCATCGTCGTCGGCTGCATTGATTCTAATAGTCTCTAGAGACTTCACAATACACAGTCATCTCTATTACGGAGGTCGCTCTGCATGCACTTTGCGAAACGTAGAGCATTGTATGTGAACAATCTCTGAGTCGAATTTTGGCCGCAATATAAGAATCTAATTTAGCAAGATCAAATTAAAATTAGGCGATAATTATATTCATGAAGCTCTGTCGGTTTATTTCAGAGATTTCATGCCCGACGAAAATCTTTTTCACGAAAATCTGCATGGAATAATATGTACGGAAGAATATTCTGTCACGCATGCAATGGCCGCATGCGGGGTTATTTTTTATTTATTACATTTCGGATGGTTCGTTACGAGCGACAGTGAAAGATATTTTTATTGGACAATACATTAAATTTGCAGGCTTTGCAAGATTTTTGTTGGTCATTTGGTACTAGCCTATAATTAACACGTATGAGTATTGTAACTCCGCATGCGGGAGATTCACCGCATATAGCAAAATTTTCTTTATAGGTTGTTTTTTTTTTAAACCACATTATAAGAGATCAAATTATAAATAATCTGTTAATTACTTGTGTATTCGGTTAATTGTATGAATAAAGTTCTACGAGACATGAACATTTCATTTCATTTTGTTTTTTTTTTCCTGTGTATATTTTTGTGACTAACATAAATATAATTTAAACTGAGCTTTCCTTGTTTCCTTCGAAATTGTCTTAGAAAGGTTAGATACCTACGTAACGTACACACACGTGTGCGTTGAAAACAGTAGTTCGTTAATTTGTAGATTGATGATTAATTTAATCATTATTTCACGACATCCTTTATCTGCACAATTAGAATAATTTAATACCTATGTAGGTATTACAAACAATTGAGAAAATTGCAAAAACATCATGCAAGAAGAGGGTTACAAACTCTTCTCACACACGACAATTTACAAAGGACATGCAATGTGCCTTGTACATTTACTTCAAACTAATACCAACCAATATTCAAAGCCTTTAAGTACATTAAACTGAAACATCTCCCACTCCAACTGTAACATTATTATTCACTGGTAAAGTTAGAACGCTGCAAAGATATCTACTTTTATCAACTCACTTGTGGTGGGAACTAGTTTCCTGTTCGATTCTACTTTATTTTCTTGGCAAATCGTGAAAGCGATCATGTGGCAAAACACTCTTATAGATTTGGCCCGAGGGAACTTTGACTCGAAGTTGGCTAGTGGAGACGTTGGAGTCGCGATACGATGTGTTTGAGAGCAAAACGGTGTTTCGATGGTAAGATGCGAATGTGAACAGTATAGCCGAGGGCCGTTCTAGGTTTGTACTTAATGCGACGCCAGGAAATGTTTAATGTATCGGTATTTGCATTTGTGAGGACGAATCAGAGAGCGTGATACGAAGTTGATGTTTGTGTGATTTTACTACAGCATGTATTTATTTGTTAAGTTACAAAAAAAGTATATCTACTTTGTTTAAAAATCTAAAAAAAATTGGTTAAAATATGACTGCTTCCTTGTGAGAAGTTGTGATTTTAAGAACAATGGAGATATTGGTAACAATAGTAAATTCCGGGAAAACACCTTCAAAGTTCCTCCATTATACTACTTCCATCGTACTTTGCCTGTGCAAAATCATTTCTAAAAGCATCTGCGTTACTAAGAAAAACAACTTGACGTGGGAAGAGAACACAGTCTAAACCTAATTAGTTCTTAGAAGCTCTTTAAAGAGCTCTAGAAAGTAGAAAACGCAAGTTTCACTATTCATAGGAAATTGATCATTTCATCTTGCTCGGTGGAGTAAGCCGTTATTAATTTTAGAACCACGTGCCAATTTTGAATGAAATGCGAATGGCACCTGTCTGTACGTCACAGGTATAGGTACAGGGGACCTAAAACGGCCACATTAAGCAATTCCTCTAAAAGCAATTCATTTCCAGAATTCCGATTAGATCATCCTCCAATTTGACACAAAATAGTGACACAGAAGAGCGCTGATGAGATGATTCATATATGTACTCGATTAAATTCATATTTTGGTGTAAATATTACTGCATGAAAATGACGTAATTAATAATATTACTGTAATTTTAATTAATTAATTTAAAATTAAACTTTAATAAAGTTATTCATAATTTGTGGACCATTTTACGAATCTCCATACAAAACTGTCAAACAGATGAATTGCGTAATACGAATGGCACGCAGTTAATATTATGAATTATTGTCAGTTTGTGACATTTTATGATAATTCATAATGTTATCCTATTATGATTCCAAACCCAAAGTGGCCATTTTAGGCCCTCAAAGATATTATCAAAAAAATTATAATCTTAGAAATAACAAGTGTTTTCTATGTAAACTTATGATGCAATTTGTATTATGATAAATTACATGTCCTTATAAGCTTAATCTACATAATACACTCAAAGACAGAGATAAAAAGACAATACTATAAAAAATAAGTAGTTCATTCTACTTGAAACACCCGTAAGATTGCTATCAAATAAAATGTGTAACAGAGCCTAAGGCTGCGTTTCCACCAGAGATGTGCGAGGATGCGTAGCGAGGGATGTGTTTGTAAAGAACCAATAGAATCGCTTCATTTACCTCGCCTCGGTCAGCACAGCTCTGGTGGAAACGGCTCAGCGGAGCTTGATTTTTGCGCATACAAAACAAGCGAGGGATGTGTGCGAGGGATGTGTACGAGGGATGTGTGCGAGGGATGTGTTGCGAGGAACGTGTGTTGAGAAGGATGTGTTGCGAGGTTTGCGCATACTGTACCAGCCAGTCCATCCATCCTCGCACCACACATTAATGCGCATTTTCACAGCTCAGCTACACATCCTCGTAGGCACATTTTCATCGCACAGCTTTGGTGGAAACCCCCACACATTTTCACAGCACAGCTAGACATCCTCGCACGACACATTTCCATCGCACATCTCTGGTGGAAACGCAGCCTTACGCACGCCTGAGGCTAACATACAACACATAACACAAAATACGAGAGCCTACAGCTGAAACATGTCAGATATAAAAGTATTTGCGCCACAAAAAACGAGAGAGATACAAATCTCATAGCCACTTATAATACAGAAAAACTTTGTTACTTCGCGTCCATAGTCACTGAAACTCTTCTTCTTTCTTCTGGATATTATCCCAATTTATTTGGGGTCAGCCCACTTAGTACTTCTGCGCCACACCGTACGGTTGTGGGTTGTCTACTTTGTTGTGTTTTTCGCTATCATAATAATATAATTTTTATCGTTCGCAGCTAAGTTACTGGTGGTCGTCCACGACCTCTCTTTCCGTCTTCTATTATTTAAGATTCTGTTAGTCATATGGTCATCATTTTGCCTCATCACATGTCCGTACTTACGCAGGCGGTTCGCTCTAAGTTTCTCGGGTATCTTAGCGACTGTAAAGGACCACGGATACGGATATATTCGTTTCTTATTCATCTTATCCATTTTCGAAACTCCACCAAACTAGCGTCACATCTTCATCTCTGTGGTCACTGAGTCACAGTCACTGAAACTAACTAACTTAACTTAGTACGTGGTTAGACATCCCTTTAACAATGTGTAACTTAATTCCAAAGTAATAATTGGAGTCAAACTTCGGGTCCCTACTTTCTCCGAATAAAATTAAACTTGGTAAAAATGCATGAAAGGCGAAGTAAATTCGAAATTATAACAAAAACGCTCGCTCTGCAATATGTGAGTGAGCCACTTAACGGCGTCAGCATAAAGATAATAGGAAAAAGTTAAATTATATTGATGTCTGAGGAGTCAGACCTTGCCACGTAAAGGATGATTTCCACCAAACGGCTCGCATCGCATCGGATCGGAAAGGATACGAACGGATGCGGCAACAGCCGATCGCGTCGTTTCTGCGCCTAAAATAGTTTATAAAAAATGGTTGAAGTTGACGTAACGGAGCCGATCGTGCGACGCAGCATCTTTCGGCTACGATCGCGCGTCGGGGAAGACGCCCGCGGTCAAGCTGCTGTGCGTGGCTTGGTAATAGAGACCTTAAATACTGTAAACACGATATAATATCGTTTAAAGATTGTAAAATCCGTTCCGATCCGATGCGAAGCGAGCCGTTTGGTGGAAATCATCCTTTACGCGCCAGTTATAAAAGTTGAATTTATGACTGAAATTATTTCAGTCTCTTCCCTAATTTTACTTTTCTTGTGTGTCCAGGTGCATGATATGAAGTTAACTTTTAAGGGGGCATCTAGACGATACGCTCGGTTGGTCGCGTTTTATTGGACTATTCGCTTTGATTTGTTGGAGGGGAGGAGGCTTATTTTCTAAGTTACTTCCGTTTTAGTAATACATCTACGTAAAATGGTTTTCTCGCTGTCCAATTTCATGTTCTATGATTCAACTAGAAGAATTTGTTTCTTGTTGACAGAAAATCGGTGAAAAGGAGTTCCAAAGCCTATTTTATATTTATACGCTCTTTTAAATTCGATGGTTCGTCATTAGTACCTACATAGGCTACAACATCAACAGATTGCATATTTTTTGTTGTAATTTATCGCGATACTCAGGGCAGTATTATTTTGTAAGATATTCCCTGTAGCTTAAGCTTTCTATACCACCACGTAGAACAAAAGGCACTTGGCCCGACCCAAAATCGTAACAGAATGATAGACGTCTCAAAGAGGCAACAGACATGAAAGCTTAAAACGTCAATAGGCAGCAACACCCCTCAAGTTTAGTAGAATACAAAGCTTCCGACAGAATAAGTTAGTACAGAAGGTAAAACGGCTCCATAAAATGAAGGCGAGCAGGCGCACAACACGCAAGCACACATGCATGTTCGAGTCAGCATGATTCGGCACAGCTAGGTGGTAAAATCGAATATGATTAGTTAGATTTATGTTGGGGAAAAAGCCGCTCGGGTTAGATTGAGTTATGCCAAGCCGACGCGGCGACAACAATACTACCGAATCGAATGTGCCGACCCGAACATGTGTGTACATTACAGCAAAACATGTTTAAATCTCTAGTTCCTGTCAAAAATTGTATGGAACATTGACAGAAGATAGAGATTTCAACATGTTTTGTCGCAAATGTTTCGCCAGTGCAAACGCACGGTTAGTCTTCTATCTCAGCTGAATGCCAGTCACAATCGCAAGTGTACTTGCGCTCCCTGTACGTGAACCCAGTCTATGTGTGCGTGTGTTGTTACTCGTTGTATGGAGCCAAACTTCGGTACTATTCTGTGCTCCCGATGAAAATTTCATGCGCTATGGACTTTGTAGAGGGTCGGTGGACAAATATTCAACCTCTCCCTTACTTATGGTCGCCTGCCTCAACGACGCTCTTTCGCCCCGACGGTTCCTTATAAACAAATTGTTTTATTTCATGCCACACGTGCCTAGATTTCTTTTTATAAACCTCACCGACGACCTTTTCTGAAACGTTGCACAGAATTATATAAAATAAACTGTGTATTTTGTATTATAACATGGAAGTTGTGTGAACGTGGTCACGCGAGTAGCCATGGAAAATAATTGTGTGTTATGCCAATCAATCATGGGCACAAAAAGTGTTTTGATGTTCATTGTTTAAGTACCTGCCTTATTTAGCTGTTTATAAAGTAGGATAGATCACGTTCTACCTTCTTCTCGAAATGCCAACAGTCAGATTTGAAAGAACCTGAGATTCGGAACAAATTAAATGTGCCAGACGGACAGACAGACACACGATATAAGGTGTGTAATTATGTTTTTCCATTCAGACATACGGAAACCTAAAAAAAACTCTTAAGTACCTACCTACTTTTTTACCTTAAAAATTAAAACTGTACGAGGAAGGGAGGAGCCAAGACCATATAGCTAGCTTAGAATATTCATGAGTCGTTTGATCCCTAGCCTGAATAGGCCAACCTATTTCCAGCCATGAGCATGAAGAAAGAGTCTAAAAGGATAACTGAACCGACGACATCCTGAAAGAAAAATGATTACCTTAGCATTTTCTTTACATTTACAATATTTGCCTACCTAGAATAGTCTATAGGTCCTATGTAGTAGATAGCTACTACATGGCAACGTGAACTTAATAAAACATTTATCGTAATGATGATTGTGTCATAAGGAGCTCGTGGCAACGTAATAACAGTCGCACGGATCGATTCATCAGGTTAAGCTACGCTTGCCGGGGTTGGTCCGTGGATGGGTGAACATCTTTACATACCGAGACTCCTCCGTGCCTCGGAAAGCACGTTAAGCCGTTGGTCCCGGCTTCTCTTTCTCCCGGATCTTTGACAGTCGTTACGGGTCGTCAGAAGCCCGAAAATCTGACAACCAGTCTGACCAAGGGGTATCGTATTACCCAGTTACTGGATTGTGGAGGTCAGATAGACAGTCGTTCTATGTAAAATTCAGGTATTCAGCTGCATCCGGTTAGACTGTAAGCCGACCCCAACATAGTTGGGAAAAGGCTAGGCAGATGATGATGATGATTGTGTCATAAAAATAATATTACTCTGAACTTTAAGAGCCAAAAACCAAAAACTTTTTGTATACCAAAACTAACTCCAAAGGAAAAAGACCAATGTAAAAAACAATGGATACAGAACCGAATATAGTAAATCCAAACATGTGTCAAATAATCCCATTGGCCATCGGGCGGCAATGGGCGAACGCGGTCACGACATTGACTGAGGAGCGGGTAGGATTAGTATCCGATGGCCGACCGATCCCGACAGATCCCGGACGATCCTGAACGAACCCAACTGGACCGATCTGCCTTTATTAAGACGAATAGACAAACATTTTTAACACGTAAATGTGAGTGATGTGACCATGTTGGCCCGGATATATGGCGGCTTGAACTATGATCTGTTTTGTTTGGAAATTGAATGTTTTTTTCTCGGAAATATGTTTTTTCAATACCTAATACAATATTGTAGTGAAACATGGAGTAATAGTATTGAAAAGTATGGTGCTCTTAATGGACAACTATAGACACTGTTCATTTTGTAAATCGAAGTTATCCTTTGCAATAGGGAATATGCATGTATTTTTTTTATTTTTTTATTCGATAGTTTACATCGCCAAATAACAGTAAAAAAAAAATTGACGGCTAAAAAGCAATTTAAAGTACTTAAATTTTTTTTTTAAAATATCCCACCGCCACGGGCTATTTAAACGCCCTCCATTTGGCGCGCTTGGTGTGGTGACGTCACTGTATGTGACAACAAACAGAGCACTATGACAACAAACAAACAAGTGTCAATTGAATGTCAAGTGCTGCTGAGGTTAGGTTGAAGTATTGTGCTCTGCTTCAGTGTTTTCTAGTTTCGACTTTCGTTTTAATATCATCATGGAACCACCTTCTCCGTCTATAGAACAATCCATAAAACCGTTTTACAAGTACTGCATTGTGCCAATGTGCAAAAATACAATAAGAACTGCACCCGACAAAGTGTTTTTTTTTGTTCCGAGGGGTGAGGACATAAGAAGAAAGTGGTGTAAAATTATGAAAAGAGACATGGTATCTCCATCATCTTATATACATTGTTGCGAAGATCACTTTGACGTAAGTATTTAAGTCGTTCACGAAGCATTTTTATGTTTTTGTTATACAGACAAGGTTAGGATGTCGATAGTAATAAGCCAGCATCTCTTCGTCCTACATAAAATTACTAATCAAACGATTTCACAGCGGAAATTATGTTCTGTGGTGCGGATTTTGCTTCGATTATGCAAAATTATCTAACAACCTACCATACTTTATACCTACATAGTTTTCGAGTTTCAAAAAGATAATAAGTATTATTATTTGTAAGTATTACCTGTGTCATGTGTTACATTGGTTTTTAACACATTCTGTTTCCTATTCATTTCACAATTTAATTTATTATTTTTATGTTTTCAGATTGAAGAAGATACAGATAATTATATGAGGTATAAAATAATGAATTTGCAAGAAAAACAAAATACCTCATTAAGATTAAAGAAAGGTATCATTCCTCACAAATTTCAATGTCAAAAGGATACCGAGTCACAGCCACCACAAATGAAAAAAGGTTTCTTAAAGAGAAAACAGTTAATAGAAAGCATTGTATCCGCACCTCCTGCTAAACAAAGTGTCAGTGTTAGTGACTCATCAACAGAAAATTATTTAGAAGCAGGTACCAGTTCGTCTGCATCTCACATATACATAGAAGATACTGAAAACAAAAACACTTGTGAAACTGGTTGCAACACTTCCTTAAACACTTGTGAAGCTAGTTGCAACACTTCCTTGTCCATTGTATATAGTGAGAACAAAATGTATGTTAACAAGGCCATTCAAGTTAATAGTAAACTATATTATAGGAGTAAAAGTGTCAATGTTAATTTGTGTGCAAAGACAAAAAGTACAGCAGTGTCTCCGTTTCCTATTTCATCTAAAACAACATCAACATCTCCATTGAAAATAGCTCAGGCATCTGGTGTTAAAAGAAAATTATTTCAAGATAATCCTGATATAGCATCAATGTCCTCTGCCCAACCTTCACTGTTATCTTCATCATCTTTTGAACCAGACACAAGTTCTCCTGAATCAAGCTGGATTATAGAGGATGATTCCGAGAAAGAGACACAATTTAAAAATCAAATGCGTAGTTGCATGTTAGCAGCAATTGAAAAAGAGCCGAAAATGTTGTTAGGTTTGCCAAAAAGATCATACTATTTAATAAAATTACTAAGCGAAAACATTCCACTGCCTCTAATAGATATTTTAATTACATTAAAGAAAATAAAACTAAATGAGTCTTTTAGTATATTAGCCTTACAATTTGGGTATACACAGAGTACGGTCAGTAGAATTTTTTCAAAAAGTGTATCTTTATTGGCAGGGAAAATGAAAGATTTAATTGTATGGCCAACACCTGTAGAGATTTTCAATAATTTGCCTATATCATTCAGAGCCAGGTATACCAATGTTGTTTCTATTATTGATTGCTTCGAAATCCAGATTGAAAAGCCATCTAATGCAGTCCACCAGTCACTTACTTGGTCACAATATAAGAAATGTAATACATTAAAATATTTAATTTCTTGTACACCTACTGGCTTGGTTAGTTTTATATCTGAGGGATACAGTGGCAGGGCAACGGATGTTATGATTGTTGAAGATTGTGGTTTTCTTGAATGTTTACCTCCTAAAACAGCAGTTATGGCAGACAGGGGCTTCAAAGACTTATCTTATTTGATAGGAAAAAAGGATTGTTCACTTATAAGACCCCCTTCTGTTTTTAAGACTACTCCTAGTTCAAAAGAAGATGTAAGACAGTCAAAGAGAATAGCAGCATTAAGAATTCATGTAGAACGTGTTATAAATAGATTAAGAGAATTTAACATGTTACTTCCCCATGCTTGTGTTGACCATAACTTAATACCTATTACTGATGATGTTATAGTAGTAGCTTGTGGTCTAATTAACATGCAGGATTTCTTAATAAAAAAATAGATTTATTTAAATTTTGTTTTATTCATGTTCATTTTTATGTTTATATCATAACCCTCCTTTTTTCTTCGCCGTAGTCGGGTAAAAAGAAGAAAAATAGCATCACACCAAAATCAGGTCCATTTTTCTATGAGATTTTCACAATATCCCTTATCATCTGTAACTGCATGCAAATGAAAGACTGGAAAATGACTGAAAGCGGTTTTCTGAAGGCCCAATCGGATAATTTGCCGAAAGTTGATGTGTTCATGATGACCACAGTTTTTACATCTAATACCGATTTCACGTCTGTTGAAATCATGTTGCCTTCTTGGCCTGGCGGCATAGGCGCAGTGAAGACCTGCCGTCTACGAGTGTAATAGATGTATAGATCCAAGAGAAAATCTTAAGGCGATTCAGCAGTCGGATATGGTCAAGTTAAACGAGACGGTGATATATGTATAGTGAAAGCTCGGATAACCCCTGAACATAATGTTCGTCAGAAGTGTTATGCTGTAACACTTACTTGTTGTACACACTTACTTGTAATGAGGCTGAAGAAACTGTCTTGTCCGTTCAATCTGCAGACTGTGCAGCACATTGCTGTAAAAAAGGTGGACCCACCGTCTACTAGTGTGGATTGTTATTGGAAAAAGTCAAAGTTGTCTTCAGTAGGCACAAGTCTCAAATTTATTAAAGCAAAAGACATTAGCAATGCACCCAAGAAGCCAAAACTTGTGTCAGTATCAACGCAGACTTCAAATGAAAGTTTTTTGACTGTTGTTAAAAATTATAGTAAGGAAGTTGGTGATACAGAGAACCAACTGATGAAATACTTTAACGAACCAAGCAAATGTGAAAAATTATCAATCCATCGTTTGGTAAGCAGCATACCCAAGAAACCTGGAAATGCACAAGAGTTCAAACAGTTTTGCAAGGTATCAATGGATATTAAAGCATGCGAGAATGCTGCATTTGCAACTGAAGAGCAAAGCAACTGCCCTTTGTGGCATGAGCTTAGATATGCAAGAATAACAGCTTCCAAAACATATGAGGCTGCACAAAACATAGGATGGATCTTCGACAGAAGCCATTATGGGAACCTCAAAATTAAAAGACACTGATACCATGAATAGAGAAAGGTCTTTCATTTAAATAAAAATAAACATGAATAGAACAAAATTTAATTAAAAAAAAAGATTTATTAAATTTAGTTTTATTCACGTTAATTTTTATGTTTATTTAAATAAAAGAGGAAAAATGGCATGACACCAAAATAAGGTTCATTTTTCTATGAGATTTTCACAATATCCCTTGTCATAGTCTACTTCAACGATGTTAATATTTTTTGATTCTTCAAAATCACTGTGAGCCACACAGAAAAGTGCCTTTGTTTTATTGGAGAAATGCATCTGTAACTGCACTTGTGCCAAGTATTTTGCAGATATTGCATTATTCTTACCTATATACCGACTCATCGATTTTTCTGAAGAAGGGCATTTTATTTCAATGCTATAAACATTATTTTCCCCATCAGGTGATGCTCCCATAATGGGATATAATGGATTCAATATTATCCCACATTTATTTATCTTTATTTTCTTTATTTTTTCCACTGCCCTAATCACTTCGCTCTCCAACAATCTTCCTCTTTTCATGGCATCAGTGTCTTTTAATTTTGAGGCTCCCATAATGGCTTCTGTCAAAGATCCATCCAATGTTTTACAATGTGCAGCCTCATATGCTTTGGAAGCTGTTATTCTTGCATATCTAAGCTCATGCCACAAAGGGCAGTTGCTTTGCTCTTCAGTTGCAAATGCAGCATTCTCGCATGCTTTAATATCCATTGATACCTTGCAAAACTGTATGAACTCTTGTGCATTTCCAGGTTTCTTGGGTATGCTGCTTACCAAACGATGGATTGATAATTTTTCACATTTGCTTGGTTCGTTAAAGTATTTCATCAGTTGGTTCTCTGTATCACCAACTTCCTTACTATAGTTTTTAACAACAGTCAAAAAACTTTCATTTGAAGTCTGCGTTGATACTGACACAAGTTTTGGCTTCTTGGGTGCATTGCTAATGTCTTTTGCTTTAATAAATTTGAGACTTGTGCCTACTGAAGACAACTTTGACTTTTTCCAATAACAATCTGTGGATTGTTATTGGAAAAAGTCAAAGTTGTCTAGTAGACGGTGGGTCTTCACTGCGCCTGTGCAGCCAGGCCAAGAAGGCAATGGCATGCTTACAGCCTCCTGAAAAATAAAGAAAAAGGTTTAAAAAAAATTATTCATGTAAGTAACTTGCTCACATATTTTGCACTTTGATTATATATTTTTTCTTAAAACTACTTTTGTACAGCAATGTGTTACCTTTATGTGCTGCACAGTCTTCACATTGAACGGACAAGACAGTTTCTTCTGCCTCATTACAAGTAAGTGTTACAGCATAACACTTCTGACGAACATTATGTTCAGGGGTTATCCGAGCTTTCACTATACATATATCACCGTCTCGTTTAACTTGAACATATCCGACTGCTGAATCGCCATAGGATTCTCTCTTGGATCTATAAAAAACAAACAAATTAATAATTATAACTAAAAAGCATCCCATTTCGTTGTGCTCAAGATTTTCATCTCAATATAATTCCGAAATGTTTCCAATATATCCTATACTTTATCCTAATAAGACAACATTATAAAGCACAATGTTTATGTCGATGTTTTCCGAAGCTAAGTGTTATTTTATTTGTTTTAGGTTATGTTGCTATAAACAACTAAGTATAAATTATTCCAGAAAAGGTGTGCACGATAAAATAAACACTATAATAAAATGTAATACGTAATAGGGAATATGCATGTATTTTTTTAATCTTTTTATTCGATAGTTTACATCGTCAAATAATAGTTAAAAAAAAATCGACGGCAGAAAAGCAATTTAAAGTTGTTAAAAAAATGTTTAAAAATATCCAACCGATCCGGGCTATTTAAACGCCCTCCATTTGGCGCGCTTGGTGTGGTGACGTCACCGTCTGAGACAACAGACAAGCAACTCCAAAAGTCAACGTCAAACACTCCTTTTTCTATGAGCGTTTGACATTGACTTGACACTTGTTGATTGACTTGACATTGACATTTTGATTGTTATTCCGGATTGTTACGTCACATCCGCTCTTAGCCTTTTCAAGTATTTGAATTACCCACAGTTATTTGGGACTTTAAAAAAAATAATTTCTCCCTCAAAAAGAAATTTTATTCAAAAATATTGATGGAGGCATAATTCTGAAGTAACATAGTTTATAAAAAAAAATATTTGACCTATATTTGAATCACATGCATATTCCCTATTACCTTAAAGCTTTCACTCCTTTGATTTCAACAGACGTGAAATCGGTATTAGATGTGAAAAATGTTCTCATCATGAACACATCAACATTCGGCAAATTATCCGATTGGGCCTTCAGAAAACCGCTTTCAGTCATTTTCCAGTCTTTCGTTTATTTATTTCTTACAAAACAAATCAAAAATGTAGTTTTGCTTGTATTAATTATTGAAATCACAACAAAACTGACAACTGACCACAAACACTGTTGACGTTTTGATTGTTGTCACGGATAGCTACGTCACATCCGCTCTCGCGTCGCTTTTCAAGTATTTGAATTTCCCACAGTTTTTCGGCACTTTAAAAAAATTAATTTCTCGCTCAAAAATAAATATTATTCAAAAATATTGATTGAGGCATAATTCTGAAGTAATATAGTTTATAAAAAAAAATACTTGACCCTTATTTGAATCACATGCATATTCCCTATTCTATTATTTTGTTCTTGAAATGATCAAAGTATTTAGTACAGTACACTGCAGAATATATTTCTAACCGAACGGACACCATTGTTGTTCCTCGATTGCATAATATCCTCTTAGACAAAGTTAACAGAACTTGTAACTTCATTAACAAACTATGTAAAGGAACATAAGGAATGTTCCTATGTAGGCATGGATTAGATTTAGCCTACACGGTACCTAAACGGAGTCCTGATTGAAACTCTATACTTCTTCAGGCCTTGTGTGTCTTAGATGTAGTTCACTAATTAGAATTTAAGGGATGAGCCACACATTGTTTACTTAAAGTCCATTTTGTGACCTTAATAATGAAATGATGAGCCTTTATAAGCCTTTATATCGTGTACCAGAGATTTGTGGGCATATTTAAGTGTGTGGTACAGACTAATCGAAAAAATAATCAACCGTTCCATACAAAACTTTTTATATAACGGGTGAAAAAAGACTCATATCGAAGCCGAAAGTCACTTGTTATTCCCGTCATTGTGATAATTTTTTTGTTCTAGACCATACATGGGAACGTTCTGGTTACGGAGATATTGAAGGTCAAAGTTCAAACTATTTTAGACATTTTTTAAAGAAAGCAAGTTGTATCTTAATTTTAAACCCTGAACCATTGTATGCACGCATAAACACAACGTTTGGCGTGCGTTACGTTGCACACTACCGTAAATAGCGATTTTACACAACAAAACTAAAATTCGTTTCCTAGCAATTATTTTTGTGCAATGTTACTTAATTTGATGTACAGAATATGTAGTTGATGGGTCTATGAGATGGGTCTTTTTACACCCTGTATTATTAGACTATGTTAGTTTCATGGAGAAAGTTGTCGGTAGGTACAGGTAGATGGTTTGTACCTCTTAAATATGACCACACATTTCTGACACACGCTGTAGGTATAGGCCTTAACATACAGTTCAATACTTTCAAGAGCCTTTTCAGGAAAATCTATGAACAATAACAGTATGGAATTCCGGTCGACCGTCGCTTAAGTAAATAAGTAGGTACTCCGCTCCGCATACCAAAGCCTCAAAACTTTTCGGCAGCATTAAAACTTAAATAGGATTTCTATACAATCAGGATTAAGACAAACGCTTGTTAAGAATTAACGCCAGAACCTTTTGTTCGGTAACCGAGGATTAAGCTCCGGTTTAGGGCTGTAACCACATGTATCCTTAAATTTGTACACGTTCGTTAAGCCCGAGATAGGTGGCATCGAAGGATCGGACAGTGACGAAGTATGGGTCGGGGGGATTACTTTATCGGGACTGTCCGTCTTTCTCGCCACTATGTTTCTTTATTAAGATAAATGCTGGGTTTTTTAACGAAAGGTTTGGTGTTTTGGGGGTTTTTAATTAAGTGTTTTGTGGTGTTGTATGTTTCGTAATCACTGAAAGTAAGCCAAGTTAAATTGAATCTTATAATAATACAATACAAGGCGCCTATTTACTTAAATCTGAATATACATTGACGAGCAATATAAAAGTCAGTAAACTTAACATGAAATATTTCCAAAACCACGCAATATAGCTTCTTGAAGTAAAAGGAACAATCGAGTGTATTTAATAGCTCATAAAAAAACAATTATAAAACTGTTTTCAAGTTTTTTTTTTACTTCATGCAGCTGACATTGTGTGGATGGTGAGATATTTGTTTTTTTTTGGCAATTTGTAAGTAGCTTTTATATATCGCTCGTCAGTATTAATAACTAAATTATATTCTAAATATGAATAGTCTGAATATTAAACCTTTTTGTAACTTACAAAGAGAATAATTTCTACGTTTTAATACACACAGGCACAGAAAGAATTACTTTTGCAATAAAAAGTCAGTGACCGTGTTACTAAGCTCAAATATAGAACTAAGTTCTTATTAAAAAAAGTATTTCGCAGTGCCATAACAAAAGTTATTTAATTTTTACCCGACTACGGCGAAGAAAAAAGGAGGGTTATGATTTTGACCGGTATGTATGTATGTATGTATGTATGTATGTATGTATGTATTTACCCGACTACGGCGAAGAAAAAAGGAGGGTTATGATTTTGACCGGTATGTATGTATGTATGTATGTATGTATGTATGTATGTATGTATGTATGTATGTATGTTCATCTGTTCCCTCCTATCTTCCAAACCACTTATCACAATTTGACAAATGAGGTATCGTTAGAAGCGTCGTGATTGTCCGCTGGTTATAGGCTATGTGAAGTCACATTAAATTAAAAATGGCGCCCTCTAGAAGACATAAAGTGAGGAACTTAAAAAAAAAAATGGTTTAATCGTACCATGTTGGGTATCAAATGAAAGGGCTTAATGAGCACATTCCAAAAATATATTATAACCCCAAAAGAATTTAAAAAAAAAATCAAGTAATAAAAACTAAAACCCAACTACGACTTAAAAGGTATAAACAAGACACCACAGAAAGACAAATAAAAAATCCGGAGTCACACGTGTTAGGGCATAAATCGAACAGATTACGTGTGACTCCGGATTTATAATTTGTCTGTCTGTGGTGTCTTGTTTATACCTTTTAAGTCGTAGTTGGGTTTTAGTTTTTATTACTTGATTTTTTTTATCAGTTGCTATTGCTGCGCTAGAAGGTACACATAAGAAGGCCCGTTAATAAAGAAATTTAATGAAAAACGAACCTTTTTTATTTTACTGTTATTTTTATATTATTTGCACGTGAAAACTCAATTTGTTTATTATTCGATGATTAAATTTCGTGTTTGTTCACGATTGTAATTCTGTATAAAGTTCAATTAATGATGATTTTAGTTATTTGAAAATCTTTTTACTTTTGATAAAAATACCAATCAAATTATGTTTTGAAACGTTTTAATATTATTGTTTATACTTTTCCAGTGTTGCCAATATCAACTTAATTAAAGCTTGCGATTATATTGTTGTATTATAATATAATTAAAAAATAATAATTCAGAAGCCTGAAGCAACATAATCAGTGTTCGCGAGTCGGGTTCAAAGTTGACGAGTTTTTGACAAAATTGTCTTATTCTGTAACTCTTGTTAAACTCTTAATTACTTTCGTTGGTAGTCCGCAAACATTCATCTCGTTACGAGACGTATGCTTCATTATTTACTCGTGCTCACACGTTGCTTCGCTCTCTGCAAATATTTACCTCTTAACGAGAAACCTGACTTTACCCGCGGGTACTGTAATAAACTTTTCTATTGTATTGTGCGGTTCGTATACGTACCGTAGGATAATCGTTACATTGTCTACACGGTTTTCATTTCGCCCCTAATTAACATTCGGAATAAGCGTGCAAACTTCCCCATAGTACTAGAACTAACATTTCATAATTTAATAAATCATAATTTGAGTATATTCTGGTAGAACAATGTCGCGCGAATGTCGGTTGGATTTATTGAAAAGGAAAGTTGTGAATGCCAGGTGCGGCCGCCATCTGTCGTGCGTGCGACGCCGGATTCGGCTTTCATTTTCACTGTGATGAAAATAATTATTGAAATAGGGCTGTATTAAAAGTGAGAATTTGTGAGAGGGATTCATGAGGATTTGTCTTTGAGAAAATTTTCATTTTTATTCGCGTGAAGGGGAAGGGATACTAGGCGCACATAAACGGGAGTAGTTTGCTTCAGATGTGCGCGAGCTCAAAGTGGGAGTAATGCTTGATCCGGCACTCGTTCTCTGTCCGTCCATTACTGGTAGCTGCATCACTCTTCTGCGGCTTTACGAGGAGTTTCGAGTGCTGGGCGGTAATGAGCGTCGCTCAACCATTCGTTTGTATTTATCGTCTACATTCAAAGTGATAAAATGGAACTATGTTCCTAATGATGGCAATAACTTTCAGGGGTTACATTCAGTTCTTACTTTGAAATTGTGAGTTTGTCGTCGTTACAAAATTCCTTTCACAATTTTGTTTGAACTACACGAAGTTGTTCTTTGTTCGAAAATACTTAACAGTTTGCAACTGCTTATTGGTTTTCAGTGTTTTTACTTGCCATTAAAATTAACTTAGTTTAGTTTTCCATACATAAATAACTATTAGGTATCAATAACCGAAATAGATTAACGGTGTGAAGATAGGAAATTGACATCATTATTTCATCTATATTTCCTCTACCATGTTAACACACTTCTTACAATACAAAATACATACTTACCTCATCATCTGCCTAGCCGTTTCCCAACCAAGGTGAGGTTGGCTTCCAGTTTTACCTGGATGCGGCTGAATACCAGTATTTTACATGGAGTGACTGCCTATCTGACCTCCACAACCCAGTAACTGGATATTACGCTACGTTACCCCGTGGTAAGACTGGTTGTCAGACTGTCGGGCTTCTGATGACCCGTTACGACTGTCAAAGATCCACAAATGACAGCCAGGACCAACGGCTTAACGTGATGGAGTACTTTGGAAATAACCCGTTTCCGAGACACGGAGTAGTCTCGGTATGTACAGACCCACCACGGACCAACCCCGGCAAGCGTAGCATAATCTGATGGATCGACCCGTGCGGCTGTTATTACTTAGCCACGAGCTCCTCTCATCATCACATACCTACCTATCAGCACCAAAACCCAAATATCCGCACAAAATTGACTTCCCAACATAATTGGCGTCTTGTTTCTATCACAGACTTAATAGCTACAATAATTCGAATCGATATTCATAAATCTTAAGGAAAACCGGGGTCCAACGGTAGGGGCCGCCATGAGCGATGACCCCTAATGGGGGACGTTGACAAAGCGCTCGCTGGTTCCCATGAAAACGTTCAAATACATCATAGGAGCTGACAGCACGATTCTGTGGACTACGAATTGCCATATTTTATTTTCTGCTACGACTCCCTGATAGTTGATTAATGATTCCGTTGGTAGATGTTGAACTCATTTCGTCGTTTGAAATGCTTAGAGTGAGTGCTTAGAGGTGAATGTTACTTTTGTTACGGCACTTCGAAATACTTTTAATAGGAACTTAGTTTTATATTTGAGCTTAGTAACACGGACACTGACTTTTAATTGCAAAAGTGATTTTTCCGTGCCTGCATGAATGAAAAAGTAGAAATTATTTTCTTTGTTAGTTACAAAAACGTTTTTTTCTCAACCCTGCTTGGAAATTCGAGCATTATTTTGACAACCTTCTTTGAGATAAATCGAAATTCCTGTACTGGTCAAAAACAAGGTGATGATGCGGCCAGCAAAGTTACTATGAAAATCCATATCTTGCGTATTTAGCGGCCAAATAAATGACTATGAAAACTCATATTGTTGTTATTTAAAAATGGAACGAACTTTTTACTTCAACACATGGCAACCAAGGAGGTAACTTAGCAAAGATTTTACTTAAATTTCGATTTGGCTTGCAAATAGAACTGTTTATAGTAAAGAAGAGACAAATGAACTTAATGGCGCATGAAAAATTATAGTTGTAGGTACGCCATTGATTCTGGATTTTTTATTTAATTTACTCAGTTTGAATTTCCGCGCATTATATGAAAAAAGTACTATACAAGGCTTGGCCACAATCAGGAATTGATGGACTCACGTATGTGTACCTTGGCTTCGCCTCGGCCCACATTTTCACGATCGTCCATCAATCCCCTTATTGCTGGCAGCGACAGTAATGTAACTACTATAAATATACAGCCTATTCATATTCAGAATATTATTTAGTTATTAATACTACACTGTCGAGCAATATAAAAAAGCCACTTCAGTTCAGTGTATTTACAAGAAAGTGCTTATAAATATTGAACATGTCGAGTGCTTGTTAGATAAATTAGAAAGTAGCTTAGTTCCTGGGGAATGATGGTTATAATATTATAATTATTATTCTAGTAGAGATCTCGTTACCTAATGCCTCTGATCTCCTTCCTTATTGTTTAAAGAAAGTACTTCGTCGAAATTATATCGCTATCTCCATCGGCATGTCTTGTTTTGTCGTTGTCCTTAAAGAAAAATCTAAAGGCTTGGCCTATGAAGTGTAAAAACTTAAAGCTTACTCATTGAAGCGAAAGATTAATTATTATATTGGTGGAGACCGCGCTTGTGAGCTCAACATTTTAACACTCTCATGCATTCTAAATACTTTAACTAACTGCGCGAACTTTTAAAAGTTGTTTGAGTGCATTTTTGAATTTTCTACGAAAACCCTTCGTAGTTTTTTCCAAAAAAGTGAGACATTCTTCAAAAAGACTAACCCAAAACCGAAGTTACATTGAAAAGCAATAAAATTGCTTAACACACAAAAAACTGTTGACTGACGTAAAATAAGGCACAGCGAAATATATTACAAATTCTCAGAATTTCTGGCTCGAAAAATAAACAGTAGGCACCTCGTAGTTGCCGATCGTAAGGCTCTGTTTACTGACAATAGAAATTATTTCCCCTTGAGTATTGTGAGGATGTAAAAATACACGTCTAGCTGTGACGTTGAGTGATGCGTTCCACCGCGTATCGCATTGTCTGCTGTTGAAAGAGATTGCAGAATATGAAATACTTCAGTTCTCACTGAATCGCGACTGCCTCATTGAATACGGACGCAACTGAGCACTATTCTCGCGCCGAAATATTCATAGGTACCTTTAGATTTCAGCAGCGAATGCATCTTCGGTGTAGGATATTAATAGTCCATGGGGAATACTTAATGAGATGGCCTGGTTTCAGTGATTTCGATGAAATTGAATCTGGTTGAAAGGATTTTTACTTGTCGTGGGATATTGAATTGAATTAAAAAATGCTATATAAGACTGATGGATTATAATACAAAACAGTACCTATGAGTTTTTTACTCGATTGCGGCGAAGCTAAAAAGGAGGGTAATGTTTAGTGTTAACTATAAACACACGGTATGTTTTCAAAATACAATAGACGTAACCTATTCCGCTTAATTATTTTTCTAAATAGTCGTAAAAACCCTGTAAGAAATCGACACGTGTTTCACCGCTCAACGAGGCATCCCCAGGATAACGATTGACTTGTCGCGAACCCGAACATGACGTGGTGCCACGCCGAGCGCCGGACATAGAGTGTGAGCCATAGGTAGGTTTTTCTTTAGGTGATGGTTTTGACTTTTTGACGACCCATTAAAAAGTTTTCCTACCACTTAAGGACACCAAAATATATTTAGCATTTTTCCTTTTATTAAAATTATCGCTATAATTATTTAGCCTTTAACTTGTATCACATATTTCCATCTTTATATTCAATTTAATACATTGTAGCGTGTTACTCCATTCCAATCACACTAAAACGAATTCGAAGTCCTGAAATATGCAAAATACTAAATCGAAAGCTTCCAACACAATCCATCTCCCGGTCAAAATCATTCGAACCAGAACACCCATAACTCAGACAAACCACTATATTATGATAATAACAACTCCTGCGCTGCAAATATTCAAATTAAAACAACACACCCTTTGAGTTACACGTGCAAATGTGGGACACTGTTTAGAGCGATAGGACGGGATTATTGAGGGAATTTATGATTGTTTGGTTTACGAGTTATAACCATAATGCAGGATCGTATGGTTTTTATTAAACACTATCTGCGCCCCGCGGTTTCACCCCTCGTAAGTCTCGATCCCGTGGGTATCTGGGCATATCGGGAAAAAAAGTATCCTATATTCTATTCCAGGTGTCTGCACCTTTTTTTTTTTTTGAGTTTTGGACATGTCATCAAATGACTTCTCCCGCTCAGGGCGGAGCGGGACTGTCAGAATTTTACTGACTAAAACCCACCCGTGTTCCTTCAGTTGCCTGTTGCCAAGGGTCCCGGTATCCCTTTCTGAATTTCCCGCAGTCCTGGCAGGAGGTGTCTGCCCCTGTGCCAAATTTCATCCAAATCCGTTCAACCGTTTTAACGTGAAAGCGTAACAAACTCCCTATCGCATTTATAATAATATTAAGTTAGGATACTACGAGTATCCAATTGATGTGAAATATTCGTCTATTGCTATACTTAATCTAGTTGTTCAATGTTAATAAAAAATATTGCCTCTATTTTGTCTCAAAGAGTGTCCGTCAGAAAGTACTCGTAATAAAATGTGAGCAAACGTTTACACGGGTCATGGGAAAAAGAACATTAGCGCCGTCTAGAAGATGTCTACGGCCTACGCTCGAGCCTACGCAGCTCGTTACGCGGGTTATTTTACTACAAAAGTATTGCAGGATCATTTAAACTCTGTCCGTGTATGTTATCCACTCCGTATTACAATCAATTGGTATAGCTACGTGATTATGAAGATAATATTAGTGGAGTCTTCAAGATATCTACGGCCTACGTACGAGCCTACGGAACGCGCTACGTGGATAATTTTTATTACAAAAGTGTTACTGTTGCAATTCAAGTCGGTCGCTGTCTATTTTAAATTCAAATAAATTGATATAGCTACACGGACTAACATAAAAGACAAATTACTAGCGTCTAAAAGATGTCTACAAAAGAAAGTCTACGGCCTACGCAATACGCTACGCGGGGAATGAAACTACCAAAAACATTGCTACCGCATATTAATACTGGCAGGGTATAATTACAGTTATACCTAGACAGTTTTGTACCTAGATTTTTACCTCAATTAAATGCTAAGAAAAAAAATTACCACCACACGATAATGAATCCTCAATATTTACACCACAGACAAGATTGAAAGTCTGTTGATCGTAGCGAAGCTTTCAAGTACCCACTGAAACCGTTTGTGTTAACATCCACATACCGACGTTGGTCGAGAATTCTCGTAGAATCTGTACGTATTGGATCAAGTGGAAATAATCTTGGAGCAGTTTATTACGTTCCCAATATCGTTGCGAGCCGACGATTCGATTGCGCGCTGCACGACCGAAATTGATTTCTAAATAATCGTCTATCGCTACGGTGTTTTTTACTGAGAATGTGCGGTTTGGAAGGTTTTCGGAGAAATCACGTAGTAAAAGAATGTTATTATTTTCCAGACTAGATATAAAAACATACATAAACTCACGCATTCTTCCTATGGAGGTAGGCAGAAGCTACAGACCGCGAACTGCTACGACCCTGCTGTTCTCCTTTTGCCACGTTTACGTTCATACATCTGCCAGCCTATTGTCACCGTAAAAGCTTAGGTGAAGTGGGTCGCTGATGATAGGGATTGACACTAGTGACAGGTCAGAATCGAATGGCTGGTCATACCCGCATCACCGGTTGCGAGTACTACGCAGTTCTCCTTGATCTCTCTGAAGAACATCACAATAAGGTCACTATATTATGTCCTCCTAGGTTGTCCCCTCCCGACGCTTCCACGCACATCCACATTGTATACGTTAGTCGTCTTTCATTAATGCTCTCAACATGACCAAACCATCTAAACATACTCTTCTTTTTTGTCACTATATCTTCTTTAAACCGCTCCCTTGCCTTATCACATCATTCATAGTCATACAATACATGCTTCGTAAGGAAAGCATACTTATTAAAAATAGGGAGAAAATATTGTACCTCAGTGTGCAGGTGGTTAATGATCGTTAGGTACTATCTACAGAAAAAAAAAAGACTAAAAGTTACACAGCGGAGCCAAAAAATGCCTTGAACATATTTTTCATAGTCTATCTACCACCTAGGTCACTAATATAAACCCACAACAATACATCAAAACACTAATTCATAATATCTATCAAGTATTGAGTACGTCCATTTGTCAGTTAATTGTGTGCGAACAATACACTGACCTGGACTAAACATGTTGCCCCATTGTCCGCGGTTCCGCCCTCCGTGCAGAACAGAACATGTTAATTATGGCCCAAATGATTCTCCGACACTGTCACTCGCAATGCACCTCATTAATTATTCCATCCTTTTGGTGTCGCGATTTACGTCATGTTGATTTAGTGCGAAGTTTGGCCGGGAATTTGAGCGTGTATGTCTGACCAATCGTGACCAATACATAGGTTATCAGCTGACTTTAGGCTGTGTTAGGTATCTTATCATTATTTATTTAACCAATGTACATACAATAAACAGACAACGAGAAGAAATGAAATACACTTAGAAAAGGAATACACTTATTTCTAAAGAAATCCCTTCCAGCATACCTGCGATAGGAGAGACGTAGACAACGTGTGTAAGAGTAAAAGAGAAAACAAAATACAATTCATTAATTTAAATAAAAACATAAATATTTGCTGTCATCGACAGATAATATTGCCGAGCTACAGTTCATAGTACTGACTAAACCGACTTTATCATCTTTTGTATTGGCCAAAAATAAGCAATTTTGTGTTGATAAGATTTATGCTGAAAACCTTACCAAAATTTGTTGACAATGACGTAGCTAGTAAGATTCGCAATATATCCGATTTTACTGTTGAACTATGAATGACTGAAACTAATGCCGTACTGCCTCGATTTCCAAATATCTCCTACTTCTCTCTTATGATTTCCTTTTACTTTGTAAATGGTAAACTTAAATTATTTGTTTAGAATTTTATCCGTTACTAGCTGGAGACAGCGGCATCGCCCGCGTGATATCTTTTTAAATCATTCAGCATTCTACTGGCGATGTATAAATCGGTCTAGTAGTTTTTGAATTTATTAATTACAAACAAAAATACAAATATTCTGTCTTTTTATTATTATTAATATTGGTGCCGATTCTCTTGTACACCGAACTAAACTAACTAAACTATCACTAAAATTCCTTACTTTTTACTATGAGAATCTTAGAGCTATTCTGCCAACAAAAATCTCTAAATTTAAAAATTATTTTGACAGAACTAAAATCGAATTTGACAATCGCGACTCCACTTGGTACCTACTTGCTTGCCTACCACGTGATTTTTTTTTGAGCCGGAGAGGCGCGCAATATGGCCGTCTCGACGTATTTTTCTAAGGAATTTTTCACTTTTTGGAAGAAAACAAAAAAAATAAATCACCAACATGTAGAGTATTACGGGTTTGCGGGTGGCAGAGGGGGTCAAAATTTTCATTATTTTTGCGATAGGACACACCGTTTTCGAGATATAAGCAAAAGAAAATAAAAAAAAGATACAGTACCGTTTTGCAACTGAATTCGAGGTGTTGGTTTGAATTTTAGTTCATGACATCTAATTTTATTCCACACATTTTTAATCGTGATTAAAAATAGTCAGAATTAGTTAGAGGATTTTAGATATAGAACAAAAATTTTGGTTAAAACGTCAAATTCAGAATAGCATTTTCACTAAATTAAAACTCAGTGCCATCTTAGTGCTGTCAAACTAAATTATAGTTAAGTTGTGTCACTTTAGTCTATTTTCAGAATAGGAAATCGTCGTTTGACAGGAATAAACTAAATTTTAGTGATTTTTAGTTTAGTTTAGAGAATTTGTGACAAGAGAATCGGCACCATTGTATAATATTATTTATTATCCGTTATAAGGTAGACAACAGAAATCCTTGAAGTCTAGATAGCCTGTAACTAAATGATAAAGGCTTTTGTATGGCTACAGGCGTTGAAATGTAATAAAGGTATCTTATATTACATTTGACATTTCAACGACTGTAGACATTATTATAATAACTATTTTGGGCCTCTAGCATAAATTGAGTGATGTTAAAGAGTGCCTTATCTAGAAATAATTATGACAACATGAACAAGAGCGATTTTGATCAAGGTATTATAAAGGAACCTTAGGAAATAATGACAGCACGCTTGGCAAATGTCTGGTAATATCATAATTGTACTTTTCATAATATTCTTAGAGAATCACTTCTTCAGGTATTTAGGTGAAGTCCGAAAGGGATACCGGGGCCCTTGGCAACAGGCAACTGAAGGAACACGGATGGGTTTTAGTCAGTAAAAGTCTGACACGCCCTCCCGCTCCGCCCAGAGCGGGAGAAGTCATTTGACGATTTCCAAAACTCGAAAAAAAAATGATAGGTAGGTGGAGGTAGTAACGTTTATTCTGTTAATGTTTTTTCATGATTTTTTTTTATAATTATTCATTTGCAAATTAATGTATAATGCCAGGTCAGACAATTTGATGTTGGGTTTTTGCATTAGGAATTTCTCAGTACCGGCCCCGAATCGAGATTTGTGACCGGTTGATGGCAAATAGGCTCGTCCCCTATTACATTGGACTTAAACATAACTGGTGAAATGTGGGTGAACCTCCTATGAGTACAACTCTACCTAACCCTTCGGGGAATCAAGGCGTGATGTTATGATAAGTTATTTGAAAGAAACATTTTTATTTATTTAGAGATGTCTAAGTTTTTGTCGGACGTCCTCAGACAAGGTGGAGCGACGATCTTCGCAGGGTGGCTGATAGCAGTTGGACTAAAGATGCCGTGAATGGCGTGCAATCGAAGAGGCCTATGTCCAGCAGTGGACTGCTGTAAGCTAATGATGATATCGGGAATCCAACAGGTTACAAAATACCACTTCAACGTAATAAATTTTACTTTAAATCAGTCCAGTACAGTACAGTTGTAGTTTTTAAATGCTAACATAAGTACTACAAAAAGAACTATATTTCTACCAGTCTAATATTTAAAATTTGTTCAGAACGAATTCATTGCAAGCGTCGGGCTACCGTGAAATACCCCCGGGATTGCCTGAGCTTTATTGTCCATTGCGGTCGAGCAAACGCCCGTAAAAAATTTAACTGTCATCTAATTTTTGGTAAAGACTACGGGTATATCTCATGGAGAAATATGGGTTTTAGGTACGATTAAATACAGACGCTTTATCTTTCCTGATTGTTGTATTTTACGCGATTTTAGGCTTTTATTTTAAACAAGGTTTGTTTATATTTTATTTTCATTTTCAAAGTGTGGCCCTATTTATTTTACACGGATAAGATTATTATAATTTGGATAAGTGGATTTTTTCTGGCCTACGTAAAATTATGGAAGGTCTTTCGGGCACTTTATAAGATTACAGCTGGCTGAAGACTGAAGCCTAACTGAAAAATCGTCTAAAATCTGAATACGCTAAAGTCAAGCTTTGTTTACCTCAAAAAGCGATGCCTTGAAACACAGTGTTTTTTAATGTCAAATACTGGTGAAAATGACAGATTTTCATGACAGCCGTTATAACAATTATGACGGAACCACTTTCCTAGGAAACGCAAGCTTTAGCAGATAGTGCAAAAACTCTTTAAAAAAATGTCACGTCATGTGACGTCTTTCTTCAAAAACTTATTTTTGATCAAGTACCTACCCATTGATAAACCAGTCAAATCAAAGCAAACAAATGAATCTTTATTATAATTTATATGATAAAACATTTGTATACCGTCTATAACCGTTAAATAAAGTAATTGACGTGACAAATTGACACGGCAAAGGCCGTATTCGACAGGAGGCTGTGTTACTGTATGCTTTTGTGCCGGTGTGTAATTTTAATGAGTTTCTCGCTGGGCCGGCGACATCGTCTCGCCCCGAGTGAGGATAGCTATATTAGCGACCCACCCGAGGGCCGGAAGTCACCCGCCGACGCCCTAGCACGTATCTAAAGAACGTTTAGTGATGGGATGTGCGTGAAGTTTTGGGTGTCGATAGTTTGGAGTGGTTTCATATTCCAGAGTAACATGCGAAGTTAACCTTAAGAAGTTGCTGACAAATTATTAATAATGTGTGTACTAATAAGTAAGCATATAAAACTTTAGGTTAGTGATGTGATTGATGTGAGTGAGTCCGGGAAGTTTTAGGTTAGTGATGGGAGTGATGTGAGTGAGTGCGGGAAGTTTAAGGTGTCGATAGTCTGGAGTGGTTATATGTTGAAGTAGCGGATGAAATGTAGAAGTTAGCTACCATTAAGTTCATTTAAAAAATATTCAGTTAAACCTATCACAAGAAATCACCACACACAGAACCTTAACTAGGAGTAAATTAATAAAACCAAAATTTAAATAAACAAACATTGAGCATAATTTTTGCCGATTTAGTTTTTAATATTGGAAGGCAATGATGATTAGCATGGTCGCAAACAATTAAATGAGATTGTATAAGCTGAGATTTATCATAATATCATAAATTAGCTGGCTTAGCTAATTTGTTCCTCAGTGTGCCAGTTTTGTGATTGTGGCCTACCCATGGAGGTCGGTAATATTGTGTAGTAGGTAAACCTTAATGCGTTAAAGAGAAAAGTCAAAATTAATATTCATATCTCAAAAACCCTGCTTACTTAGTGTCATATTAATCTAACAAACAACTTCCGATTTTATTTTCCAAAACTTTCTACATCGATAACGCCACACGTTTCACATCACTATTGGCGCTATTAATTTCTACAGCAGCCATAAGCGAGGCAGTTGGCGTTATTAGCCTACCCTTTAATGCGTAATAATTTACTGCACTTTATATTAAACAAAACAGAATTAAAACTTTGCTAACTAACAGAGGGGTCGTGAGTATAGTTAATAACCTTCCCTAAGCTCTTATTTTATTTTAGCTGCCTTATTTAATTACCTTTGTGTTCGTAAGGAATGTCGGCCACATTTAATTTCGCATTCATTAGTAGTAATTATTATTTTAGTACCAAGAGTTTATTTTTCAGCTGAACTTTTTAAAAGGTAGTTCAGCGGGCCTAGACAAGTGACAATCGCTTCGAAAGCGTTTCGTATTTATACAACGACTTTCAACAGGATTGACATAAGCTTTTCGATAGCTTATGTCAGTTCCATACATTTTTGCCTTTTCCATCATCATTATCGCTGATAGAATGTCACTTTGTCTAGGGCCTCTGGTCATTTCAAAATCTTACTAATTCGGATAACTGGAAAATGGAGTGCCTTTACATACCTACCAATTTATTAATACTTAATTAGACATATCGATTCGGATTTAGCCGTTAAATGTTTATCTAAATACAGATATAAGACGCAATTCAACTTATTTGCCTGAGCCGATAAAGATATGATTTATTAAAATCCATTAAACTCTTATAATAAACCTTGTTAAAATATAATTAAAGATAAATCACTGATGTAAGCTTTTATGGATGACTTATTGTCTTTCTATTATTGAAGATATATTTTATGTCACAGAAAATAATAATTCATGCACGCACATTTCATCATCAATATTTGCAAAGGACAAATATTTGCATTGCAAATAAGAATTTGAATTCGCTTTAAATATTACTTGGAGATTTCATGGAAATTAATTACACGTGTTTTAATAAGAACAAGATAATTAATGTAAAACTCATCAAACAGATCGTGGTAAAATGTTAATTAAATATAGTGTCAAATAAAATTTGTATAGAGTTTAATTTTGTTCTTGCAAATTGAAAAATGTCTCCGTCGACAGTGACACCTCGTAATTTAATATTGGGGGTCAAGTTAAAGACAATGTTGTAGTTTCGGTCAAGACCATGTAATTTTATAGATAAGAAGATTAATTATAAATGAAACATTTAAATTAAGCAAAACGTGATAATACAATTTTAATTGATTCTAGCTCTTTTTACTGTAGGGAATTTTAAAGGTTTATGTAGGATATATTTAATTATGTCGATACTGGCAAATGGTAGAATTAGATGCCGTTGATAACATATTTGTAGAAAGTAAAGATTTAAAAAACTCGTATCAATAAACGAGTCTGTTTTTGAACACGCAATCTATATTATAATCATAACGTGAACCAGAAGTAAACCAAGACAATTTTCAAGTAATATAACTTAGAATAAGAACGCAAGGTGCTCTGGCTTCGGCGATGCACTAGGAAAACACACGTGATCCAACTTTGAATTAAACTCATACATAGCTCATACGTAGATAAAATATATCTAGGAGTACATCACTACATGTTTGGAGAGAAGATTGTTCCTGGATTGTGTGAAACTTTTTGAGATATTTTAATGAGTTTTTAAAATGACTGCCGCGGCTTGCCGGTGTAAAGCATTAGGGTCGTCCCATATAACATAAGGTCTTTTAAAATAAATATGCAGCACGTAAAATTTTAAATTTAGAAATACTAAACAAGGCTATATACAAATAAAAGTTAAATTTTCCCCATTAGTTATCCTGAAACATCCCGAAAATTATCAAAACTCAACGCCAATCTCTAAATATAACTCAGATATTAAAATACACATCTATTTCTGTATCCAACGGTACGTGGCAACAGCTCCTTCTAAAATTCAGATCCGAGGGTTCAAAAGTATATAAAAGGCGAGTGAATTGGCTCGGAAGGTGGAGGGACGGTCAATCGAAGCACTGAGACGGCTCATTACCGACTCTCGACGAACAAAAAACGTTGGACCAATCTGGTTTTATCTACTGGATAAGACCTTTTAAGCTTGACCTGTTTATTGAAAACTAGCGATCCGACCCTGGTTCGCACGGTTACGACTTGAAAAAACATCGGATTTATTTACTATCTGTTAGTTTTAATATTAATGTAATATACACATAAACCTTCTGGAATAAATTCTCTAAATTAATGATGGTGAACCACATCATAATCAGTAGCGTAATTTAGAAGAATAATGCGGTCACACAGACAGACACGAAAAGCGACTTTAATTTATGTATATGTACATATAGATTGAATAAGAAAACAAGGATCGCCGACCTATTTGTTGAGGACTCAGGACAGGTCTATTTGGTTCCGCTACGTGTTGAGAAGTAATTTTGAAGACGTTTCTAGAAAATTCTGCTTTGTTCCTGTGAGTGTTGACTTTTAGTGCGGAACGTTTTTCGCAAAGGGCAATTGAAAATAAACTGTTCAAACAATAACCTAGACTAGAGTTTCGCAGTTTCGTTTCGCTAAATTAAGATTCAATTTTATTTCCGTGTTGTCTACTGAACAATTTATTCTGTCTGGATGATTGCTACCAATGGGGGATTACATCACTGACAAAAATGCTTGGCTCAGCGCTGGTCCAGCTCCACAGGGCGCAACAACTAATTGATTAGCATACGAAAATATTGTTGGAGCTGCTGAAGATTGTAAAAACTATTTTTACATTGTATAAATTCAATCTCCTAGTATTGTATAACTGCATAGCACATGTGTGTGAGCACTATGTACTTACCTAAGTACGTTAAAGCTACCATTTACTAGGTACGTCTTTCATTGACTTGAATGTGCCCTGGCGGCTGAAAGCATGTCATGCTCACTTTAATGTCTCGCTGGTGGTGGCGTGTGTGTTGGATCATTAAGTTCCCTTCAAAATGGTTGAGCTGAATGGTGCTGATCCATGCGTCATGTTCGTGAACGGGCGCCATCAGTAGGGACTGGTCATCTATTAGCTGCCACGGCTTATTTTGATTTATTTTAATTTTTGAATTGTTTTGTATCGTTTTATCTTTTATTTACGGACTCTTTTAACCTGCACGTTTTTCTACATTGTACTCACATGTATGATTCCAACATGAATGATGTAAACAACATATTGTAACAATATTCTGATTTAAAAGAGTGTCCGTGGAGTTTCTTGCCCGTTCTTCTCCATAGGAACCTACTACGCTTTGGAATGGGCAACTAGCTTCATATTTTCTGACTGACCGACCCTTTGACAATTCAAAAGTGCCTGTAATTGGTTTATTTGAAATAAATGCTTTGAGTTTGAGTTTGAGTTTGAGTTTGAATCCAGAAGAAATCTGTGAATCTGCAAAAGTTTTCAAGAAATCAAGTCTGTAACTTTTGCTATCAATTGGCATTCATTTTTAACTAATTGAATTAAATACGAACGAAAAGAAAGACGGAACTATTACAGCAAGATATGAAGTCGGTAACTATTCTAGAAATTTGACGTTCGACTCGTTAAAGTAAAGAAAAGTTTAATAACCGTTCGTTGGATAGGAACCATACTAGTTTCAAGTTTTCGATAAGACGCGGCTCCGCGTGGATTCGACCACTTTTGCTCGGCTCACTTTATTCTTACGCTTCGTCGACACTTTTAATGACTTATCCGCTTTTTCTTATATAGAAGAAAAGAAATTTCGTTTTGTAAAACAAAGTCATCCTCCTGATATTTCACGTGGATATTACTTTTCTCAGATAACTTGTTTTGCCTCCGTCGAAATTAAATGTCTATTCAAAGGGTACAATATAACGTAATCAAAGGAATATCCAACGGTTATTGAATCATACGTACCTATGTGTTCGAGTTATAAAAATATTCTTTCTCTGGAATCCAATCAAAATGGCAGGCGATATGCTTTGGATACCCTTTCTATGAATACGATGAATTAATAACTGAAGCAAACAAAACAAGTATGTATACGTTTCCATTACGGCAACACAAATACGTGGTGTGTTATTGTATGAAATTGGCGGGGTCCGGACCGGATCGCAGCCGACCGGCTGCGGAAGGGAGCGGTGAATCGCGCAGATTAATTTTGTCGCTTTATTTGATTAAGGGATACACGAAAAACACACGTTTAATTTTCGTTTTAATTGCCTCTTTATAATAAAATTTTATAGGGAAAATCAGCATATCTTTCCCGTATTTTGTGATTTTCATAAAATATATAATGTTGTTGCGTGACCCTGTAAAATGTTGGCCCTTTTTTATATATGTATAAGAGTTCTTATATTTTCTGTTCTAAATGTTTTCTTTTCACAAATAAGTTGGGAATTTTCTACTACATTCGTATGCTGGTATAGCGTGTTGAGTTTGCACTATAAAGAAGTAACATTCAAGACACGTACAATACAAGCTTTTATAGGGTAACTGATATGATAAAAATATAAAATTTTATGTCGTCTGCTTCTAGGAGTCAATGTTAAAAACAGTAGAACTTATTTATGTTTAACTAAAGCAGGAAAGTTTCATAATAAAAATGATTGTAATGAAAAGGTGCTTAGTTCAACTCGTGTTTTCAAAAACCTGAACACTAGTAGTTGAAAGAAAAAGCTAGTTAATTGATTCAGGCGTGAATTTGTGGAAATCCATGATAAAATACAATAGACGTAAATATATTTAGTAACATATTCCGCATAACTATTCTTTAAGAGTCATTAAAAAACCCTGTAAGAAATCGACTGGACGCAGAGTAACTCTGCGTCCAGCGCTCGGTGTGGCAAAAAGTCGTGTTCTGGTTTGCGACTGGTCAATCATCATCCTGAGGATACCTCGTTGAGAAGTGAAACACGTGTCAATTTCTTACAAGGTTTTATGACTCTTGAATAATAGTTAAGCGGAATAGGTTAATAAATACATCTACGTCTATTGTATTTTTTTTTAATAAAAAGCCTTGAAATTATACCTACTTCAAGTGCCTAATATACAAACACTACATAAATAAACTGGCCATGTAGTTTGGAGGACTTGAACTTTTATTAATTCTGGAAACACGTGTACGAGATCCTCTCGGCACACATAGCACAAATTCATCCCCAATTCATTCTACAATATAAATGTATGTAAGTCCTCACTTTTTTACACGAAAATTAATATTCCGCAGACCAAACACAATGCAAAAAGTAAACGAACATTGTTTTTCCGTATGTCAGTCTATCGGATTCGACTTTCGATATTGACTATTTTATTTCCAAAAAGGCTTTTGGTCGCTTAATGCGTTTTACATGTCAACAATAATGGTCTTCAGATTAATTTTGTCAGCTGTTTAGATTGAATAAAGGACATCGTACACTTAACGACTCGAAAGTTCATCATCAATTTGAATCAAAGTAAATCATTTGAATTTGTAACTTAACACAGTAAAATTTTAAGTAATTCTACCCGCTTCGCCCGTGTACTACCGGGATTAAAAGTACCCTGTGTGTTCATCCAGGTTATGAACTATCTGTGTGCCTTATTTCATCCAAATCCATGTTCCAGACAAATAGACGAACGGACAAAAATATCTAAATCACTAATTTGATTATAATATTTGTATTATGAAACTATAATATTTATTATAAAATTTTAGAAACCTCTTTATAAGAGCTTACCGAAACATGCATGTCCAGCGATTATTTTATAGTTTTGGAGTTAAAAGAGGGTGTTTCGGGAAGCCCTTGGACTCAAAAAAATCTTTTGGACGTTATTTCACGGGCCGCCTTGTATGTGACTGAGCATAAAGCATGTAAACGCCACAGTGGTGTCCAATTGTAATTGACCTCCACCAACGCGCTATCGAGTAGTGGACGCCCAGTTGACGATTTGTTGAGGCTGAACCGAAAGTTGGAGTGATTCTGGGTTTGATATCGTGTGCGATGGTCTTTAATCGGCTTACGAAACGGGTTCGGTCCCGTCAATGTAATGCTATCTACGCACTTTCTAGCCTCCATCAATATTAATGTAATTTAATTATAAAGTGCTTTATTAAAGCCGCAGGCTTTAGGTTTCTAGTGGCGTTGTACTTACGTGAATTGTTTAAAGGATTTCACAAGAACTGAAAATGAATTAACGGCTAATTTTGAATAAGGTTTTCATGCTGATCACACTTATGTAGATACTTTACATTGTAATCTGATCAATTGTTCAATCTTATTGAAATGTAACGAAATAGTTTTAACAAAATTATTTAAATTCCATGTGTGTCAAAAAGTTTAAATTCGAGAAAGAAAGATATTTATTGCAGACTATCATTTTCAAATCTATTTAAATAAGGTCGGATTACGACCTTATTTTAATAGTTTTGAAAGGAATTGGCTCTTCGTGAGCACTGCACTTCACGAGTTGATAAGAAATTGATGTTGATGGATGATGATGATCATTGTTATGAAATCTAAGTAGGTATTCAATCGAGGTAGTCAATCATAGTAGGTAGTTAATCGTAGCTGGTAGTCAATCGTAGTAGGTAGTCAATCGAGGTAGGCAATCGTAGTAGGTAGCCAATCGTAGTAGGTAGCCGATCGTAGCAGGTAGTCAATCGTAGTAGGTAGTCAATCGAAGTAGGCAATCGTAGTAGGTAGCCAATCGTAGTAGGTAGCCAATCGTAGTAGGTAGACAATGACAATACTAAAATAATGGATTTTAAAATAAGAACTCGACGTAGGTACAGGTGCTTTAAAAATTCATTACCTAGATAGTGAAATTGAGGAAACGGAAGTAACGAAATTTCTAGGGCTACATATTGACCACAAACTTAATTGGAAAATATCATATTGGGCACGTTTGCAAAAAGCTGGGACAACTTTCATATGCACTATACAGATTAGGGAAAATAGCGAATCAGAGTACTCTGCTGACAGCTTACCATGGCTACGTTGGCTCTATTCTCAGATACGGCGTAATATTTTGGGGCAACAGTACGGAAAAAGAGCGCGTTTTCATTGCTCAAAAACGCTGCATCAGGGCTTTTTTTAATTTGTGCGGAACGGACTCCTGTAAGCCATTTTTTAAAAACAATAAATTGTTGACACTACCATGTCTCTATATACTTGAGGCAGCATTATTTGTAAAGAACAATATCCACATGTTCACCTACTACACGCGTATACGGCGTAAGGACAAATTACGTACAGCAGCCAGTAAAACACTTCTAATGCATGAGAGCATCTTTTGTTCAGCTTCTCGCATCTTTAATAATATACCTGGGCCTATCAGAACTATTGCGGAAAAGGAAAATTTTAAAAGGACTCTCCATGATCTGTTAGTAAACAAAAGTTACTACTCTGTAAAAGAATTTCTGTCCGACAAGTCTTTACTAAAATATAGCCCCACCCAGACATGATGTGTTCGATGACCTACAGACTTTATCTAATTAATAAGGTGAATTTTTATTGAATAGCTAATTTATATGACATTGTGATTATTGTATGCCCTAAGGGCGGGACATAGCTGATCAAAATTATCAACTATTTAATAACTGTACCTGTACCTACCTATGATCCACAATAAAATATTTTGAATTTGAATTTGAATTTGACAATCGAGGTAGGTAGTCAATCGTAGTAGGTAGTCAATCGTAGTAGGTAGACAATCGAGGTAGGTAGTCAATCGTAGTAGATAGTCAATCGTAGTAGGTAGTCAATCGTAGTAAGTAGTCAATCGTAGTAAGTAGTCAATCGTAGTAGGTAGTCAATCGTAGTAGGTAGTCAATCGTAGTAGGTAGACAATCGAGGTAGGTAGTCAATCGTAGTAGGTAGTCAATCGTAGTAGGTAGACAACCGAGGTAGGTAGTCAATCATAGTAGGTAGTCAATCGTAGTAGGTAGACAATCGAGGTAGGTAGTCAATCGTAGTAGGTAGCCAATCGTAGTAGGTAGACAATCGTAGTAGGTAGTCAATCGTAGTAGGTAGTCAATCGTAGTAAGGGTAGTCAATACCAATTGCCTCTACGTCTAAGGACCGCATTCAATTTTTGCTTGAATATTTTGTTTTAATATAATGAACCGTATATTGAATCGAATAAAGGCTCTCAGGATGTAGCCTAACAACAAAAACAGCCGTTCAATTACTTACAGGACTGAATCTGGTCGCCATTAATCTTGCCAAAATAAGTAGATTGCAGCAAAAAAAAACGAAAGATAATTAAGTCACAAAACAAGAGCGATGATGGCCGCATATTTTTAAAATAATGCGCGGCCAATTTTAAGAGTAATGTGCGGCCAATTTCACGGATTGCGGCCGCTAGTCGGACCGCCAACAGGCCCGAGGTGAATTATTACTTGCAATCACTAATTCTTCCTTGGGCTTAACGCGACTTTTTTATCTGAATTAAATTATAGCAAGTTTCTGGGAATAAAATGGGAGACATGCCAAGCTAATTTTAGGTAGGTAGGTACATTTATGTGGTGGATAGATCCCATTATGTTAGAATGGTGGGGTGATGAATGATGATATTTTTCTCAATTTAAGCAATATGTCGACTTCTTAATAGAAAGAAAGAGAGAAAATACGTTTATTTGCGGCACACATGACGCCAAGAAAGGACAAATATACGAAAATAACAAGTTGCGGGAAGATATGCGTTAATAGAACAACAGATTATCGAGGTTAATCAGTTTTTAGGTATCTATGTAAATACTGAAGTTGCTGAATGCAGGCTTAGAATGCAAGTTTATTACAATAACAATATGAGCACTTCCAGGTACTTTCAACACTCGGCAGAAGCGCGCTAACTGGAATACATAATCAAATACAATGATTCTTCTTTGAGTTTTTTTTTTTAATAATTATTAATTTTGATTTAATACATTTATGATAAATCTTTTAATTTGTTTTTTATTTTTTATTATAGTGACAGGCGCTTGTCAGCTCCGGGGGGGCGACTGTCTAAACTTTTCTTCTATTCTTTATCAACGTTTATCTTATAATTCGTGTCGCGGGTTCGATCCCCGCACGGAACAAATATTTGTATGATCTGCAAGTAGTTGTTCCGGGTCTGGGTGTTAGTGTATGTGAGTTTCTATGTTTGTAAACGCACCCACGATACAGGAAGAAATTCTTAGTGTGGGGCAAAGTTAAAAAAAAAAAAAAAAAAAATTATGCCATAGTTATTATGAATCCACTATAAAATGTTATAAATTAACTAAATATAAGTTAAGATCTCTACAGGTAATAAAAAGGTACGGTAAGGTAAGGTAGGTACCTTTTTATTAAACTCATAATTAGTCGAAGAAGAAAAGTAGCAAAAATATTAAATTAGGTAACAAAAAAAATGCTCTCAACAAAAATAAAATTCTATCCAGAAAACAAACAAAACGCCTCAAGCATACAATTTATATAAAAACCACTTTTCCTGGTAACGAAACTTAGCATAAATGCACTAGTCCTTGTAGCGGAAAATGAATCCAGACTATGCTGTTTAACGAGGGTTATTAACCCCGTCCTGTAGGGCTGGAAACGCCCTCTAACTTTACTCTATTATTAATGACGACTTCAGCCCGCCCTTCCTTGGCCAAGTGTAATGCAAATTATTGCGTTTTGCAATATTTTGTTTGTATCACGGAAAGTAAACGCTGTTTTACATGGGATGTCGGGAATCACGCGATGTCTTTGTACAGTCAGAGTCACACTCGTTCATGAAAAGGTTGTTAACCACTGTAGGGTTTTTTTTTAACCTCACTCAAGTGACAAAGAAACACGCTGTGTTACATGGGATGTCGGGAACCACGCGATGTGTATGTACAGTCAGACTCACACACGTTCATGAAAAGGTTGTTAACCACTGTAGGGCTTTTAAACCTCCCTCAAGTGACATAAAGAAACCTGATTACCTGACTCACACTTAGTAGGTACCTACTAATAAGTCCAGATTATACAGGGCGTCCGGTCAGATAGGCAGTTACTCCATGTAAAAGACTTGTATTCAGCTACATCTGGTTAGACTGGAAGCCGACCCCAACATATTATATAGTTGGGAAAAGGTTAGATAGATGATACAGGATGTCCAGTAATTCATGGATAACTTTAACGTATTTAATTGTACCCCCTGACACTGCCAAAATTGAAACAGCTATGTCACTACTTATTTTGAAAAAGGTGAAGTAAACCCCTGGTTGTCAGCAGCAGCAAACCATTTATTACGTCATCACATTCATTACATTGCCAGTTAAACATGCATTGCTGATCTGAAACCTATAATTATCTGCAATTTGCTACCTTGGTGTGGTTTCAGCAACAGTTATGGCTAAAAAACACAGTCATAGGTGGTGTTTTTTTTAAACAAATTATTATCAAGGGCTTGCCTCTCATACACTGGATTGTGGGTTCAAATCTGCACCAATGTGACATTTTCAATTCATTGTGTACTTTCTTAGTTTATCTTGGACATCACTGACATGGGTAAAGGAAACATCGTGAGGAAAACTGGATTTGTAATTAATAAAATACAAGTCTGAAATCACCAACCCGCCTTGAGCAATGTTATGAGTTCTCATCAATGCTCATGTATTATCTGTATGATAAGAGGTCCTTGCCCTTTTTTTTTTTTTGAGGGTGGGAAATTATCCAATGACTTCTCCCGCTCTGGGTGGAGCGGCAGGGCGTGTCAGGCAGGGCGTGCCCTTTCGGACTAACCCGCAACCGTCTTAGCCCTGCAGTGGGACTGCTAAAGCCTGGTAATATAATTGGGTCCCCACGTATGAAATTGGCTTTTTTTTTCTCACAAATAGAGAATCTTATTGTCACTTCTATGATTTAAAATATTCATCAATTGCTTGGTATTATATCGAATAATGACCATCATAGACAACTACCAATAGTGAAAAAACATTATTACGTATAGTTTTCTAAACATAAAAAATACCTTAAAAATGACTACTCATTTTTTTTTTTAACTTTGCCTTTACTTATTTTTATCGCTTAATCTAAGTGGCATACGTTAGCTTACTTTTTAAACATAAGTGCACAAAAGTTTTAAAACATTAGTATTCATGGTTGATATATAAATTAAGAAAATGTTAGTATGAAAAATGCAACTTTAAAAAAAATCCCCATACAAAACGTTGATTTCATAGGTGGGGGCTAACCTAACCTAAGATTAAATACTTAAATGCCATAAACTAACTGAAGTGTTCTCTGTAGATAGGGACTAATAAGGAATATTATCTGTCGCCATCAAAATCTAAACCCCAACACTGGAAAGGCTACGATAATGACAGGTATTAATATAACCCCAACGTTAAACTGTACTCATCTGTACCTGTTATATGTACACTATACACGTTACAGGGGGCAATGAAGTGATTTGCATACGTATTAAATAATTATATGTTTGATCCAGCCACGTATTAACGGTGCATGTTAAACCACTTGAGCGTTCTTTCTGCCTATTACATATTTCAAAATCAATCTGCCGAGCCTTTTTCCAACTAGGTTTGGTCTGTCTGTATGTTACCTTTTCACGCCTAAACCACTGAACGGATTATGACAATGAAATAGATGGCATCTGAGGAAGGACGGAAGCTAGTAAAATAAAGCAAATAATAGTCGCTCCATGTAAAATACAAGAAGCCGACCCCATCATAGTTGTGAAAAGGCTAGTCAGATGATGATACAGCCTATTAGGTACCTGTTCATGGTCTACCCATGTGCAAAATTTCATCCAAATCCGTTCAGTCGTTTTAGCGTGAAAGCGTAACAAACAAAGAAACTCACAATTAGCATAAATATTTTATTGGCTCACAGGTCCGATACAATTCTAACATAATAATGTATTCATGCATATAATTTTGTCTATTGTTCAATAATACTACCTTTTCTTTGCATGTGAGAGATCAAAGACCTACGCAATTTCAGGAATGAATTCGCTTTATACACATTTCTGTTTTATTTTTTGGTCACGAGTCACGTAGCCTTTTGATTACTAAGAATTAGTTGAACAATACCCAAGAATTCCATGTTTTTGCCGCATTCAATTAAAAACACGAAAAACACTCGCAAGTCTAGATTAAACAAAAAAAATACGACCGTTTTTTATTTTAGTACGTGTACCGTACCTATCTATGTATTCCAGGTTCTTTTTTACCCGATTAGAGCAAAGAGGTAAGTTTATGAATATCGCTGACTATAATGTAAGTAAGTTTATACTGTACCGGTTTTAACATGTGTGCAAGATTTGAACAATTTTACAAAAAAAGCCTCTGAAGCAATTTACAATTACACTTTATTATATTTCCTTGAAGCCAATATCTAATCTGTAACAAGTAGCTATATTCAAGTCGAAAATAAAAGCCATTTTAATATTTCACCATAATAAATATTTCATAATTATCCTAACTTTTTAGAATCATTGCTAACCTTTTTAAACAAAGTCAAATGAAGTGAAATACTTATTCCAAAAATAAATGATATTCAAAAATATTTTAATAAAACACGAAGTAGTTTTATTAAAATCCTTGTTCATCAACAACAATTTGGAGTCGAGGTCACAGACAAAGAAATTAACTTTGACTAATTTAATTTAGACCCCAGAAAGGATATCACATTTTTCTTTGTCTAGTTAGTTTATTTTAGTCGACTTATACGGTTGTTTCTGTCTTAATACCTAGCTAAGTAGTTTATCTGAAAGAAAATTTTTAGCATCCAATTTTGTTATGATATTAGAAAAAACTCTCTTCGTCTATTCCAATTTATTTCTCTTTCTGTGTTTATAATATTATTTCATATTAAGCTTATTTATTGTTCTATCAAATTATTTACCTACTTGAAACGCATTTTTTTGCGTAAGTAGCATTTAATAATTACTTTTCTACATTATTTAGGCATTTGAAAATAATCTGACTGATCTTTATAGTGGGGAAGTCTGGTATTACCTACTAAGATTTCAATAGAGTCTTTAAATATTACCTATTCGACTTTTTGGCGCAGCCATGAAACACTTGTCGTTAAAACATTATTTTCACTTTTTTGTTTTGTTATGTATTATTTTGTAGGTATTAAAAAAAAACTTTTTATCTTTTTATTTATGGTCAGTTTATTTTTGTGGACATTGTTATAAATAAATGTACTACCAGTTTTTTTTTTTGTAAGCCTTGTTATTGTGTCCCAGAGTTGGGCACAGGCCTCCCCTTGTTTCCTTCCAAACCCTGTCTTGTGCGATCGGTGGCCGTGTTAACAAAAAAAAACAAATGAATAAATAAATGAAACGGTTTCAACTTTCTAAACAGCCTGTTCTTATTTCGCAAAATATAACGGCGTATTTTGAATAAATATACCCTTACAGAAATATTTCAAGGCTCGAAAAATTCTCGTGACTGACAAGTTGACGGGTTGCGTGTGCTTTTGAATCCTTACATCGGAGGGTGCATTTTACCGCTATTATTATTCAATTAACTATATTATTAACACGAAAACACCTAACTACTATTGCATTTCGTTGATTTCAATATGGAAGTGGGTGCGGATAATCTTCCCGGTAAATTACTGGCATTTATAATACCGTTTACGTAACACAATTTACTTAAGTGCATTTTCATAACGGTAATTACTTTGGTAAGTATATTAATCATGTTTTTTTTGCTGTGATAGCGGCAGTTTTTGTAAAATAATATTTACGGGGAAAAACGTTCGACCACATGTTATTTTAAAAATAAAGTAATTTCCAGAGAAAAATGGGTCTCCATTTTTAAATGTGTTTGCTTTTTTAAATAACTCATACCTACATTGTAGAATTTACGTGTTTCATTATAAATGACTGTTAAAATCCAAAGTTTTATGTATGTAGTCATCTATGGGTGATGCGAGCAAACGCCTATGCCTGCATTAGCACACTGCTGGGCCTCTGCCTTGCCTCTCCAAGAATTCCAGCTCGTTCGATCCATAGCTAATTTGGACCACAGGTTGATTGATTTCTTTAGCTCATCCATCTTCTACGAGGTCGGCGGCCTAAGAGTTAAACACAAATAATCATTGTAGATTACTATGCTCTGAAGCTGATATGAGTATTTTCCTTCAAAACCTACAAAAAGATTTTTTATTATTATTTATTTTATTTATGTTCATAACACCAACCAGTTTCATGACTGAATGACCATCTGATTCACTTGACAGCGCAAAATCTAATTAATTATAAATACCTAAAAAAAATTGGAAATATATGTAAGTAAGTGCGAAAAAATCATTTTATTATAATAATTACGGAATCCACGCGTAAAAACTCGCGAGAAATATTTCTAAGTCAAAACATGCTTGTATTTATTAACTTTATATGCAGGTTCGTTCAAAAGCGCTGAGTGTAAAATTAGGCTATTTCTCGGCTTTTGTCTAGCAAGTGCTCTCATAGATTAGCATTCGCAGCACTCGCTGACCTCAAAAAGACATAATTTATAGCTTGAATTGTACACATCCTGTAAAATGCAGAATTATGCCACAAAAGGCAATAGGAAGCTGTGCGAATTTAAGACAAAATAATATTATTTATTGCTCGAATAACTTAGTTTCTGTTTTGTTTCATTTTACTCGTATAAAAGAAAGGAATCCGAATTTAAAAATGGAATCACCACCCTTACATTAGAAGTCAATAAATAGGTAGCTCACTCAGCCTCTACACCAATCATTAATCCTGTAATTTCGGTAATTAAAAGTACATTTCACTAGCATTTCATTTCACGAGCAAAGTAAACAAATAAAGTACAAAGTACACCAACTTAAGTATACGAAATACAATACTTATGTAGCTCCTTTAATAAATAAAATAACCCCGAAAAAAAAACAAAAAAGTATGTAGAAGTTAACACAAATAAAGCTCACAAAACGATCCCCATGAAACATGTCATCCTATCATCTTCCCTTCAGAAAAAAAAAACTAAAATTAAACTGTCATAGAAGTACGAAGTAAGTATACCTGCATGGAACAGTCAAATCCCCACAGACGTCCCTAAGCTAATAAGAATTAAACTAGGGTTGGAAAATGGTAATTTCCATAGTGGATATTAAGCAATGTAGCCGATGTAGGGGGAGTGAATGCAACGTTAATGTGTCACTGTCGGCGGCAATCATGACACGATTCTACTGCTACGGCTACACTTCGCGTTATCGCGAACTTTTCTGCGTGCGCTCTCTGTTGCTCAGCGAGTAATCGAGGGGTGTGCGAGAGAGAGCGCACGAAGAAAAGTTCGCGATAACGCGAAGTGTAGCCGTAGCATACGCGGCTTACCTTGAATTTTATTCAGGCACGTAAAGTTTTTATTCAGTTTTTCTAAGAATTTTGTTGGAATTCCAGTTTAATATAGTGATTTCAGGCTTTTAGCAAGCTATTTATATGTTTTAAATAGGTTCTGCTTACAGATTTGTTTGCTACATTTACATGAATACATAATGATTTTAATGAGTTATTAATATTTCACATTAAAGTATTTAATGATCAAAGGGCCAGTTTTACGAACGAAAACTATCGTAAAATTAATGTGACCAATTGTCAAGTCGTCAAGCGTGCTGCTGTGATTGGTTGAATGATTTATCAACAGCCAATTGTAGCAGTTTTTGCGATAATTTTCGTTCGAGAAACTGGGCCTTAGCTAATTACTTAATGCTACATAAGGGGGATGCGCTAGCGTGGCCTGCGAAATTCAAATTTTCTTACGTTTTTTGCAATTTGCAGGTCAGTATCAGGTTGTATGTTGATCTAAATATTATTAGCGGTCGTAACAAATATGGATTTACAGAAATAATAAACATTAGAATCAGCAATACAACTCTCTAAGTTCATGTAAGTGCATGGAATGAAAATTTCAGGAAATCGTCATTCAATGCACTAACCTACCTAACCTACTGGAGATAATATAATAATTATCCAGGAATAAAGGTAAAGATTTGACGAATAAAGTGAATTTTTCAAAAGATTCATTTCAATTAGGTACCTATATCCAGATCAGGAGATCAAGAGTATAAAAACAAGAAGCATCTGGTCTGCCACAGTCACGTAAAAAGTAGCATTAGAAGCGGCGAACTGCACAGAAGCAGGACTTAACAATCTATCAGAGAGTTGGTACAAAATTCACGAGTGCACAGCGCAACTGGCACACAGTGGGCGCGATTTAGAGTTTCATGGACAAAAACGTTACATTCAATGTGTTGGACAGTTTGTCTGTGTCTGTGTCTGTCAGTCGTGCTTGTGCCTCAGTCAAACCTTATTTGGATTAGTTTATGCTTTAACATTATGCCATGCTCAAAATAACTATAATAACTTGTTGTTCACAATTGTGCTTTATAAAAACATCCCTTAATTTTAAAACAATATTACTTTACAATTCAATTTTGCATTTTTTTCCTTAACATTAAAAAATCCAACCAACTGTTTACATACACTAGGTAGGTACCTACTTAATTAAATGACTAACTAAATTATATGAAATAAATACAAAAAAAGGACTCTTGGGCGTCGAAGTAATCGTCCGTATCACTGTCATCCAGAAACATGAAGACCGGCAGAATTGTCACGTTGAATTCAAAATGTCAAAACACTTTTGTTCAGTGGTTTGAACGTCATGAAACCAAACGCAATTGTACGATTACCAAAATGAAAACCAGATACATTGTTGTTTGTATAATCCTTTGTGTAACTTTGTGTACAGAACTCGGAATCGGGTCCACTGTGTATCGTTTTATTACATTTTCAATACCACCAGATGATGCGATTCTCGGGCATTGGTCAGCTCGGCTATCTTATTGTGCCCCTGATTGCGTTTCCAGTTTGAAATTGACGTTGCTTGTGTTTCCACAATACGAGTTTTTGAAATTAATTACGAATAGATATCTACAGCATAGTTTTTGTTGAGTTTTTGGGTGATGGTACTTTGTTTATTCTGCTTTAAAACTGTGTTAAACAACAGTTACCATCAGCATTAAACGAGTACCTATTAGTATTGATAGTGGTTGGTAGTCGTAATATATTATAATTTATAGCTAATATATTACAACTACCAACCGCGGCTCGAGGTCGGAAATTATTCCACGGGAACGTACTACGTGATAAAAAGTATATGTCCTATTCCAGGTCATGGTCTACCCATGTGCCAAATTTCATCCAAATCCGTTCAGCCATTTTAGGGTGGAAGCGTAACAAACAAACAAACTCACTTTCCCATTTATAATACACTGGCCTTGAAAACTTAATTTTAAAATTGTGATACATAGTTTTGACGGCCAGTGTATTTTTATTATTATGATAGCTAATTTTTCAGAATAGTTTGTACTATATTCACTAAGGTCACCTACTAAATCTGTATCACGCAAATGATTAATTTTGTTCATCACTGGCAAATTAGCTAAGGCCCATACGTAATCTAACTAGGCGGGTCTAGTTAGAAGTCTCCCCAAAGTTTCAAATTAATTTGAAGTTAAGCACTTAATTGGACGTTACCATATCAAAGTGGGTTTAAATTGCTAACTTACATTGTATGTAACATGTTACATCAACGCAATACATAGTTGCAGTTACGCTTGAAAATAATTTGGGCAGTAGTACTGACTCTTCATTTTAAATAAACTAATGTTTTAGTACACAATTTCATAATTGAGCCTAAATTATTCCGCTATCTGCCAGTGAAAGTCCCGTGAAAATTGGTCCAGCCGTTTTGGAGATTAGTCGGAACAAACAGACAGAAAAAAAAACCGTTGGTAAATGTTGACATTACATACATACTTCGATTTTATTTATTTGTATAGATATAGAATATTCATCACTTGTAGGACATATATCACAAAACATTTATTAGAGCTAATGCAACAAATAAATCATACATAACATGTGTTCTATTTATAGCTAAAATAAAATAAATAGAAGTCAGATCATCGTGATTAATGATAACGCGTTGCTGGTAAGCGGGCGTACCAAAAACGCGGCGTTTAGATCACACGTTTGCGATATGGCTAGGGTTGACTTCAGGCATTTCACCAATGAGGAATAATACCCCACTGTAGTACAGTATCAACTAGTAAGGGGGTATTGTGAGTGTTACTGGCAGCCTTATATATTGTGTATGTCAACAGTATACTTAAGGTGATAAATTGTGAAGAAAAAAACAAAAAAAAAAACGTTTTTATAGAAGAGATACCTACTGTACTATAGTGAAAAGCTGTTCGTACCAATAGTCGTTTAGGATACATTCAAGTAACTTTATGGTGACTTAGAAACTTACCCAGATCACCCAGACCTTAACCATAGTGGACATACCTAAATTTAATGAATATATTATACAACAGTACACTGTTGGAGTTTCCTAATCATAATGGATGTAGGTATAATCAAATCAAATAAGCGTAAGTCTCGATCCCGTGGGAATATCGGGATAGAAAGTATCCTATGTTCCATTTGCCTCATCTACATCCGTTCAACCGTTTTAGCGTGAAAGCGTAACAATAAAACTGAATCAAGGTCAAAAGTGCGTGTCGCATGACATAACGAAGGAGAAGAAAAAGAAAATAGATGAATATTGAAAAACGTAACGAAGTCATGAATCACGTAATCCAATATTCAACCAATCAAAATCAACGACGAAACCAAACCAAACCTCAAGAAATATTCTCACCTGCCAAGAATCAGAAATCCACATATTTACCGAAAAACAAATCAGAGAAAGTCTCTCTCCTTAAGAAAAACTATCTCGATTCCCACAGTAAACAAAATCAGAAGAAAAAATAAATGTAAGGCTTAGATGAGACAACCCTAAATATAAGGCTTCGGTTTAATTTATCACTTGGTCCGCAAACTCGTGATTAATACGTATAGTAACATCGCACGATAGTCTGTTTCGTATACGGGCTCCTTTATCGCACTGCTGCGGTAGCGAACCGATATAACTTTAATTTGTTGTGTTTTTTTTTGTTTTTCTTATTGGAAGGAAATTGGTAGTTAATAAAAAGAAAGCAAAATGCGTTTATTGGCATTACTGCAGCAGAAAAATACAACTTAAATAAAACATCTTAATAGACACCTGCACCTTAATATAATGATGGTGTGCAGAAAGAGGCCATGATGTTACAGCTGAGACTTGATTTTCTTAAGTACATTTTGCAGAAGTATTTTCCCCAGCTGCGGATTGTTAAACCTTCATATTTAGTAGATAAATGACAATTCAATTGCCTGTAATTAGTATAATTAAAATAAATGCTTTGAGTTTAAGTTTGATATTCGTTTCTACAAAATTTGTAGAAGTTACTTAGCATTCAAATAAAATAGTGATTCCAGATGATAGAAAAGTTTTGCTAAAAATACTGGAAACGATTGTTTGTTATGAAACAAAATGCTTCATTCGTTCATCATTCAATCACGACTAAAGAAAGCCATTAGTTTGACACTTTTGACAGGTGCCCGGACCTGACGTCTCAGTGCTGCCACCTCACGAACGTCATTTCAGAAAACCCCTATTTTATTGAAGGCTCGAATAATAATTGAGATACCATAGTGTCAAATGAAATGTGGGTGCTGTAATATGTACAGAGTGTTATACAGAGTGTTACAAATAATTTTATTGGTACTAACATTTACCTAACTGAAAATCCTGTTCATGGAAGGAAAAGCTTATCAATTTTATTTCCTTTGCTTCTTTTAGGAACAAAATTGGATATTTTATCAAACTCCAATCTCGTTAGCACCTTGCCTCTAGCAAGTATTTAGTACTAACATGCAGATTACTAATAGTTGAACACATGTTTTGGATGTGGGTAAACTTCAGGCAATTTCTGCACACTACACTATTAAGGTGGAGGAGTACCTAGGCACCTATATTGTCTTCAATGAAAACTATTACCCACTGATAATTTAATAAATAATTTTGATAAATAACCTCATTTTAAACATTATAAACAAAGTTAATAATTATAACGATTTATAAGCCTCGACCAACATCTGAGGCTCTCGTTAGGCGGTTGGATCAAGGGCCTGATTCAGAAGGCAGTACTCCTTGATACGGCTCGCATTGCGAGGAGGTTCCTGTCTCTGCAACCCTAACCACCGGTAGCTTGGACCCTGCTCCCGACACCGGCGGACCTCTACTTTTTTATATTTTTAAATGTTTTTTTTAAATCATTTCTATCTTAAGAAATATTTAAAGTGTAAATAGGTAAGAAGAAAAAATAAATAAACGATAATAATTATAAATATTTTATTTGTGCTAACCGGATGATTTTCTGACTTTAACGCTATGAATAACTGTCGGTAAGGTAGTTATAATTTCCTAATTAAATCACATTAAAAAACATACCATAGTAGAAATATATAAACACCTAGGTACCTATTGAATCTAGAATAAACTGCAGTAACTTAGAACAAAGCAAAAGCTTTGCTCTCACGCCAAGTTTACATTAGCTATGAAAGCGGTTGCTGCATTATATTTTCTTTTTGTAAAAAAAGTAATAGTCCCCGTCTGAGGTCTTAATCTAATACCGCTTAATCTTAGCCGTCATGTGGTGGCCTAGTTTTTGACATCGTTTTGTTAGAACTAGATATTGTGCTTTGAAAATGGCGGAAATTCTCGTTTATTTTCTGGTCACGGTATTCTCTGCTCACGAATTATTTTATTAGAGAAACTAAAAGCAACAATAAGCTGGACAAAACCATTGTCCTACTTTATATACATACACATAATTCAATGGGAATTATGTTTATGTATAGAAATCATTACTGATGATTTTGTTGGTCTTTTGCTATGATCTTGATCTTGAGATTGATCTTATATTTGTATAATTAAATATAAAGATTTTCCAAATGCAAACAACGCAGAGCCACAGATATTATAATACTGCAGAGCCTATGACGCGATAATTTATTCGGTAGACGGTATATGTGGTTAATTATACCTTATTGAATGCATTTACTTCATAATTTCAGCCGAAAGACGTCCTCCCCCAAGCACCGCCACTTCGACCGGTTCTGTGCTTCTCGCATCCAGCGCATTCAGTAGAGAATGGGCAGCAGCGTTCTGCATTTTAACATCATACTGCGATCGCCAACCCACCTTCCAAGCACGGCGATTAAGGCAACCCTCCCACAAATGATAAGCACCATTTAATTCGATAAAATACTATAATAAAAATGTAGTACGTAGAATAAAATCAGTTTCCGTCTTCGCCCAAAATTCGTGCGGTCAAAATTATGATCACAATTGACTACTGACACGAGAACTGAATAACACATTGTTGATAAAAGGGGATGTCATCCGGTGATGTATGACCGCTGTAATACGGACAGACAACTATGAATAATACATGTATGGCGCTAGTAATAATCTGCGAACATCTCCACTGAATGTAGTATGTTGCTGATGAGTGTACGAGATTCGATCGTTATAGTGGTTATTCACATGTCCATTTGTTTGTCTGTGAGAGTGAGTTTTCTCATAAATAGTCTGCTAAATTAACATTAGGTATACTAAGGAATTAAAAAAAAAAAATCGAATAAAAAAAAACAATATCGAAATTACATGAAAATAGGCCCAGAATACATATTATATATCATATCATATTATATATTCCGGGCCTATTTTCATGTAATTTCGATTTCATATTATTTGCTTAGAGTTGAACTCCCCACTTAACTAGATGATAACAATGAGAAAACGGAGGGTACCTGAAAGTCTTGAGACATTAGGATGCCCTACGTCTAGGACCGAAACTAGTCGCACATTTCGAAATAAACACGAGAGCAAAAGACTGTAAACAATTTTACTGTAAAAATAAATCTGCCAAAGTAAAACGAATAAAAAAAACAGTAAGTACCTCTACCTACGAAAAGGAAAAATCAATCATCTCATTCAATACAATAATCAATCAAAAAGAAACAACACCAATCGAATTCCAGATTCAATTAATCGAATCCAAAAATAAAGGGTGCTGATCATCGATGCGCAATAATCGTGTAAACTCGGTTACAGTTTACAGTTGCCGTATTAAGCCTGTGAGTGGCCAGGCGGAGGGAATCGCGTGCAGTCTGCGACACGCTCTCATTCAGCTAGTACTGTATGGATCACCTCATAATTTATTTATTATGGAGACAAAATTTTATGATAAAAGGTTTGATTTTCTTGATTTCTAAAGCGTTTTTGTTTTGGAATAGGGAGGCAGCACTCGTAATTATCAAAGTCAGAAAGTTGCTAGATCCTGAAAGCAAAAACTCTTGTTTCCTATGTCGATGCTCGACAAACAGGAAACTCGAAGGTATTAATTAAAAAAAAACTAAAATAAGTACTTAATTAAGTCATATTAAATATTGACATAATTTTCCTAAACTAGTTCAGGCATAGGTAGTAGGAAATGGTTTCCTTCGCTATTAAAATTATTTCATCTGTCAAAAAATGTAACATTATACCTCCTTTAGATATATTTTAGATCTCTGAGCCGTAGTGTATCTAATATTATCCCAGATTATAACAGTTTTTTTTATGTTGGCCAACAAGAAACTTGGCAACCTCTAGAAATCTATAAAATGTCATCAAATCACAATCTAGAAACGTCATCAAAAACTAAAACAAAAAAATATTAAACACAGCGTTATCGCAGTAGAATTTATTAGCTCGACAGAAAGGCAGCGATGTGTCACAAATGCTGCGACGGGCTGCATCCAGCGCGCTTTGTTGAATGAAATCAAAAACAAACTGCGCTGACAATCGCGACATCGACGGCCTATTTGTGTTACTCGTGTGTTTCTGCCTTTCTGAATATGATATGATATGCTGCACACTCGTTTTTTCCCTTTGAGTAGTGAGCATTGAGCATTATGTTTTGTTAAAAGTTTTGTCGTTTCATCTGGATTACCTGTCTGGGCACTATCGTATGGTTGCTAAATAGCTGGATAATGTATTTGTTTTATTTTCTAGACTGAGTGTGTTTTATGATTTATACAATTCCTAGGACAGCAGTTTTAATTTAACTTGACAGTTTTAAAAACGAAAACTGTTTTTCGATTTGATATTTTTCGGTTATCTAACCCTACACAACCATAACTAGATTTATAATAAAACTACGGCAGTAATCACACTATCTACATAATTACACACCATGAAAACGTCTCCACCATTTCCATTTCCAAGCGTCACTTCGCTAAGTCTCACTTAAAGGAAAAGCAACAATAAAAGGTCCTAAGATTATGCTTTAAAGAAAGGCCGAGTGTTGGCACGCGAACGTGGGGCGGTCAGCGGACCTCAAGTAACAATTACTTGGTCATGCGAGCAACCAATCCATCACCCACTTGCCCTGTGCCACTGGCAATGGCCACTCGGTTCCTACTCTAAGGCAATTTCCGGAGCCCTTATCTACCTCAACCTCCAAGCATTTACTTGGTGGTTTGTTTAACAGAATTAATCCAGTTGACAAGGATCTTTGGCAAGGCCGTTCCTTGTTTGCGCTTTTGTGTTTCAGTTTCGCATCGAACGTCGTCTTGGCACACGAGAGGGTATACAATGAAAATAGATCCCGTACGGCCAATATAGGAAAGGACGGCGACCCGACACAGACGTTGCTTTTTAAAAGAACATTGCCACTTAATTTTAAAAGCTTTTCTACTGCAGGAAATAATACTAACAACTCACATATTAATAAAAGCATGAATAAACGCGTCCACCGAAGCCAAGCAAACGGTATCACAGGCATAAAAATACGACATTATTATTAAATTCTTTTCATAAGCGAGGTCTTAAGCCACGTAAAGCTCCCACACTGTGTGCATAATTCTTTAATAAGTAATAGCCTTTTGAAATACTGCGACACCGTTCATATTTTCAGTAGAATTTATAGGAAGTAAGCAACGAGCGGCCGTCGGCTCGTTTAATTATTTTGCTCTTGTTAGCACAAGATTGAGATTGTGTTATGAGTTATATACTGCTAATAGAAAAAATAACACGCAGGCTTTTGTTTTTAATAGCAGTCGATTGTTCAACCATGTTTGTCACCACGTAATTGCGTACTTTGGATGGTTTTCTCAATGGCCCAGGGCTGAAGCGCTTTCCACACTATAGAACGTATCATATAGAGTTTTGGCAAAAGATCTCGACACAAATTTTAAATTCGATTCGTATTTGGATTTTCAGGAACGGAACAACTGTGTTTCATAGCAATCTGTCTTGGGATTGAGACGTGGCGTGGTCCCAACGAAGTTACCGTGTCTTATTCCAGGAGAGAATTGATGATCAATTCATAGATCTTGCACCTAAAACTTTGCAGACTTTTTACTGAGGAATTATAAGATTTCTCACTTTTTTAACTTTCACGTGCCGCAAAGAATTGATTTACTCGTTTTCACCAGTTCGTAGGGATGTCTAACGTCGTTGAGTCATAAGCGTCGTGAATCACAGGCGCCATTTTTAAAGTCATGTAAGATTAGGCAGAGCTGTGAGCAGCAAATAAATTGTTCAATATACGAGTAGGCCGTTGCAATCGAAATTATATTTAAAAAAAAAACTAAATTGAAAAAAGAATGAGGTCATGCTGTTCACTATAGCCATATTCAGTATGTAAAGACCTCTTTGTCAAAAATTGTCGAGCAACTTCCATAACCCACTCTATCTTAGAATAAAGTACAAAATATTACTTTTCCCGTCTATAAAACGAACCGACATTAACTTAACAAACTCGCTTAAAAAAGGTCACATTGAAGACATTAAGTTGAATGTTATGATCTCAGACTTTCCGCCATTCCCCTTGAACTTCGCCGATCGAAAACAATAACAAAAGGAAAAGATTTCCAACATTCATTGAAAAGGAAAGTTTGTGTAAGCGAAATCGTTGGATAACGGCAGATGCGAGTTTTAAGGTCTGCTCACAAGAATCTTTTAATAATTAAGTTATTGAATTCTGATTTGAAGTTTTACTTTTCTTTTAATTTTTGTAAATTAATGAATATAGTTATTATCTGTGTCTATCTCTAAATATAAATAACTGTAAATAGCTAGATAAAGGTAAGCATGCATGTAAAATTGTATAATCAGGGAAATAAATTGTTAAGCAAAGTGGCTACTAACATAAATGCGAAAGTGAGTTTGTTACGCTTTCTTACGCTAAAACGGCTAAACGAATTTGGATGAAATTTGGCACATGGGTAGACCATGACCTGGAGAAGGACATAGGCTAGGTACTTTTCATCCTGGATCGCAGACGATGTCGCAGCAACAGCTAATATGATGTATGTTATGAATGAAGCATAATAATATGAAAGGGATGAATATAAAAATGTGAATAAGACGAAGGTGGTGAAAAAGAAAAGTGTTTGAAAGAGAAGAGGATGTGTCGTGGTATGTGACATAAAAATAAAGGTAAGAGTGTGGAGCAAGTAAATGACTTTCTATATTTGGCGCAGGAGTCTGTTTACAACAGATGGAAAGATTATAAGATGAACGGAATTTTGCCACTTTAAATATTATATTTAAACATTTTTTTATTGTATAAATATTTTTATTTATTTTTTTGTTATTGTTCATTTATTATAAACTGCACCGATTGACGTCATCACGTCAACGCCGGCTGTCAATGAAAACCAGCGCTGGGGCTCTGTCTTGCATAGGGTCGCAGCATTAAGCTGAGCGATGGCCGTTTTGCGTGAACGTGACGGATATTTTCCCCCAATTTGTAATTTTCGTGTATTTGTTCTTTTTTAGCGTCATGTTTGCCGCAAATAAACGTATTTTCTTTCTTTCTTCTTTCTTTCTATTAAAGAAGATCTGGAAAGGACAATGATTGCGGGAAATAAAGTGAATGGTGCTATACATGCGATTGTCAGTGACCAACTTGTCCATGTCCGAATAGGCTCGACTGGCTGCTCACAATGGTGTGCTGGTGCCTACGCTTTTATATGGAAGTGAACGTTGGGTGTGGCAAAAGAAGTATGAAAAAATGCATGTGGAAATACGTTCGTTGCGAAGCATGTGTGGTATGACTATGAATGCAAGGCTGAGGAATGGTGTGATTCGGTAACGGAGCGTTCTTAAAGACGATGTAGTAACAAAAATAAAAAATAATAATTATGCTAAGATGGTTTGGTCATGTTGAACATGGATGAATGATGAATGAAAAGCGCCTAACAAGGACGCCCTAGGGTAAAGATGAACGATAGGATATAGTGACCTTATTAATGATGTTCTTTAGAAAGGTCAGGTGCGTAGTACTCGCAACCGGCGTGCGTGTATGACCAAATATATGAACGTAATTGAAGCAAACTGGGAGTATGAAAGGATCGTATCAGGTGGCGATCTTTAGTTTCTGCCTACCCCCATGAAAGGAAGACCGGAGTTTTATGCTACCTATTTGATTTTATCATCTCTTTATTCAAAAAACAAGCACACAAACACACGGTGCATCCCAGCAATAAAATCAATTCATTAAAGCTCATATTTATAAGAAAGTTATTGCCCAATGAATAACGCAATCGTTTTACCGGCCTGTTTCAGTGAACACACCTTCGTGTTTCGCAAAAATTATACAAAGAAAAAGATTTTTTAATGAAAACTTTTCACGCAAAACTCCTTATGATTTCAAAACAAGAAGCACTTTGTAACGGTTGAGCGTCTTGCGCCTTATCGCACAAAACGTAGAATATTATAAAACGTCGCAATAAAGTAAATAAAGAGACAAATGTACATGCTGCCAGAGGTTAACAATCCAATTTCGAGCTTGTGTCTTTAGATTAAAGTTGAATATTGTGTGTAGTATGAGCACATAACACAAAGCGGCGCCTGTGAGAAATATTATGAAAACAAATTCGCGTTGAGCACGTTCAGTGTGCAAGTAATAAATAAAAGAGCAAAGTAGCTGGGAACTAGACGGTGGAGCCACGGAATTGTATTGTTTGGAATTGTATTAGGCAGTCAGCCTTCAGGATAGTTCATAATGGCAGTTAGATATGCCATAAACTTTAAGCTAATTTGCAAGTTGTATGATTAGAGAAAAGTTGGGACTAATCCATTAGAATTAAACCGGTAACAATAATAATTCAGGTAGTCAAATTATCTAATTTGACAATAAGTAGACACCTATCCATTGATTGTCTAATAAGATAATTTTAGCAGTATTGTTTAATGAAATACTTCTTGTAGTAGACAAAGTGTCTTCCACGTCAACCAATGGAGACTTTCTTTATTTTAGACAGAAAATAAACACTGCTAATACTGAACGTAGTTAGGAAAAATATGTTAGAAATATTGTGCCACTCGCAGTGAAGTGGAAACTGCTTTTAAGTATCCAGGACGTGGAACCTCCTTACGATGCTTGCCGTGGGTCAAATTACCGCTTTCTGCATCAACCTCTTGACCCAATCGTTCGGGACACTATACTTATAATTTTGTTTTATAAGAGTTACGAGTCGTGACTTTAACCAATGACGCCTAGTAACCTATAGGAATTAGACCACCTAATTTACTAGTCCCCTGAGGAGCTCATGGCGAAGTAATAGCCGCACGGATCGTTGAGGTTAAACTACACATGAGGCCTCGGAAAGCACGACAGTCGTTACGGGTCGACAGAAGCCCGAAAGTCTGACCACAAGTCTTACCAAGGGGTATCATAATCCAGTTACTGGGTTGTGGAGGTCAAATAGGCAGTCGCTCCATGTAAAATACTGGTATTCAGCTGCATCCGGTTAGACTGGAAGCCGACCCCAACATAGTTGGGAAAAGGCTAGGCAGATTGAATTTACTAGTCCCCTGATTAGATAAAACTAAGTAGATACGTTATTATCTAATCCATTAACTCAGATAGAACGTCTTGTACGAATTTAGTTGCTTTAGTTTAGCATAATTTATGCGATCACTGCCGTGAATAATCGCTTTGAATATGATTTACGTAGTTTGCTACTTACTTATCGTACACTACGTTGTTCCTTCAGTTTCCTGTCTACCTAACTGTTACATCAGCTGCGTAATACGATTATCTTATAGTTGCCGTAGGTAGCCGAGTTAATTCTGGTTTAATAATTTGAGACTGTAATAGAATTGTTTCCCTGCAAGTTAGCGGCCTCATCTCAAAGGATGGGTTTACGAAACGATCATTAACCACCACGGCTGCTCATCTCATTTCCGTGTTGGTGATTTTCTATTCTTTTCTCAGGATGGACCTTTACAGCGAAACAGTAGTAGTGTTTTATCCACTCAAACGCCCAGTAACCATGGTTGCCCCAAAATTATAGCTACGCTACGCCCGGGCGTTTTTCTATACTTCCCAGGACAGTCGTTACGGGTAGGCAGAAATCCGAAAGTGTAATAAACAGTCTTATCAAGGGGTTTCGTAACCCTAACCTCAACCACCCAGTAACTGGGTGGTTGAGGTTAGATAGTTGCTCCAAATAAAATATTGGAATTCAGCTGTATTCGGTAAGACTGGAAGCTAACCCCATAATACTTGGGAAAAGCCTTGCCAGATGATTTTGTATACTCATTACTTAACTCACAACCAGGCCGCCACGCCGAGTTACATTATCTATGACGAGATTTCCATGTCTGTTTCAGGTGTCTACGAAGTAATAAGATAGTACTTGATCCCGGATCATAAATAGAGAGTACCAGCTGCTTACCATTCCTTGGAACTCGAGACAGCGAAAAAGTTGTATATTACTGAGATCTAACGCAGTTGTGTATTCGTATACTAATAATAAAGCGGAAGAATTTGTTTGTTTGTTTGTTTGAGCGCGCTCTGGAACTACTTCAGATAAGATTAGAAAAAACTGTTTTTGGTTTTGATAGCCGAATTCTTGAGGTTGCGGTGGGTCGGGAGAACATGACAATTCGAGGACAGTTGTGGGCTACCGCTGAATATAGTCATCATAGTGTGTCATAGTCAGGCATTGCTCCTGTCCTTTCTTATTGTCTGTATATATCGCTCGGGTATTAATAATAAAGTAAATAATAAAGTAAAGTAAAAATAATAAAGTAAAGTAAACTAATGATCAGAGGCCTTAGTGCGAGTTTCTTTTAACTATCTTCACTTTACGCATCGACCGCGTTCGGCGCTCCGATTGGCCCTTCATCAGTGAAGGCCAGTGAAGGGCCAATCGGAGCACCGAACCCGGAAAAAGAAAAAAAACGTGTTAAAAGAAACTCGCACTAAGGCCTCTGATACTAGGTACACTATTTGAGATATCAGAATTTTAAAGCAGTATAAAATGAGAGTCACCTCACGATCTCCGCAAACAACATTAATAAAAAAACTTGATGTGTGCATAAATGGTTAAATAAATAAAGAAATATAGTAAAGCTTGACTGCTTTGTAATTTTTTTTTAGTTTGAAGTTCCTATATATTATGGAAAACACCACATATAGCAATTAAACCCATCGTATCCATGGCAAATATAGTTCCAAGTATTGCAATACGACTAATTGTCACTCGGCTTTCCGTACCACACATGATATTATGTATGCATGAGGAAACATCGACACATATGTACACGACCCAAATCAGAATCCATTTGGCATCAGAATGAACAGCTAAAATACTTGAAAAATTGAAGTGTTCTTCCAAATCTGCATTGAAGAGAAGACGTTGTTATAAAAAGAGCAATCACAATGAGCCGACTTCGACTCTCAATTCAAATACATAACGCGTGCGAAGTCGTTACGCTAAACGTAAACGAGACAGAAACGAAAAAATATGTTAAACAAGCAATTCACGCGAAATCGGGAAAGCTGACGACGGGAGCGCTATTCAGGCATCGTTCGATATCTTGAATATTGTATGGAGGCCTGTTTTTAGTCGCTTTGGCTCGACGCGACGTTTGAATGCTGTTTTGTTTGGCAGGTTTGTTTCAATACATTCAAGATGTATAGTAAGCCAAGTTTTTCTAGACTGTTTTTGAATTGTATAAAAAAACTTATTTTTCCGTATCATGTACTAACTTTTTTCGTGTAAATACTCTTAAACTGGCACAGCAGCTAGGTACTTCTATATTTTATAGTCCTTATTAAAATACTAGCTGCGCCCCGCGGTTTCACCCGCTTAAGTCTCGATTCCGTGGGAATATCGGGATAAAAAGTATCCGATGTCCTATTCCGGGTCATGGTCTATTCCTGTGCCAACGTTTATCCAAATCTGTTTAGCCGTTTTAGCGTGAACGCGTAACAAACAAACTCACTTTCGCATTTATTATTAGTTAGAATTAGGATAATACCTATGGTAACCTTAACCTTACCTTGAAACTTTTCTCTGCACCAACCATTATTTAAAATTATTATTTTCTATCGCATAATAATATTTTTTAATTATTTTATTTCATCTAACAACAATCTACTCACACTCGCTTCTAATATATTTCAGTAATAAACCCCCGTACATCATAACACGTACGCCTGATATCGTCTACATGTTTTTGCGAATTTCTGTGCATCAAAGGTGATAGGGGAGGATCGGGAGACATTGTTTCGAGTCGTCAAACATTGCTCGATATCACCTTTATTGAGAGTAACAAAAATTTGCTGGATCTCGTCACGTACTTAGCTTGATACGTATAAGTTACTGTAAGTGTTGGAGATAGGTACGGTTTTATTTGAAGAAAGAAATAAAGTATGGATTGTGTCTTATAAAAGAGTCACTTCTTGTGGAATCTTGACTAACTAGAGCTGGAAAATTATTTTACATAAGCAGTCTCTCAAACTACAACTCAGACAGGCCATATAATTATTTCCTTTGATAACAGGGAAACTAATTCAATCTGCCTAGCCTTTTCCCAAATATGTTGGGGTCGGCTCCCGGTCTAACCAGATACAGCTGAATACCATTATTTTACATAGAGCGACTGCCTATCTGACCTCCACAACCCAGTAACTGGGTAATACGATACCCCGTGGTAAGACTGGTTGTCAGACTTTCGGCCTCCTGACGACCCGTAACGACTGTCAAAGACCCACGAATGACAGCCGGGATCAACGGCTTAAAATGCTTTCCGAGGCACGGAGGAGTCTCGATATCTAAAGATGGTCACCCATCCACGAACCACCACCGGCAAGCGTAGCTTCACCTGATGGATCGACCCGTGAGGCTGTTATTACTTAGCCACGATCTCCTCCACGAGATATTAACAGCGATGTACTGTTCCATAATTAAGGTCCAGGTGAGTTGAGGTGAGGGCGGGTGTATGAAAAATGATTCATGGAAAGGGAATAATATAAAGCTAGTATAGGTATACCTCTACTAAAGACGTACGAAACGGCAAAACTATTAGCTGATGTTGACCCATCGTCGTTCTCTCTAACGTTATTTATATCGTGTTACCTAAAGACAGTTGCACAGGAAAAGCGAAGATTTTACTTTAATAAACGTCGGCGTCGGTCGGAAAAAGATACCTCCAGAGTTCGGTATAGTCAGGGAAATTCATTGATAAGTAAATTGAATCCTAAGTCATTTTTACGTGTATAATCATCTCATGCAAGTGACCAAGAATAACAGTTGTGATTTATATAAACGGACTATTTTAAGTTCGTACGAAATCTCTTTGGTTGGTGTGTGTCGCCAATACAACTAGCAAGCAAAAACAGCACTTAACTATAATCATTAAAATAAACAAAGTTCAAACTTTGAATAATAACAGGTATGTCTATCCAAATCTCAATCTCCAAAATCCAGTTTTCTGTTTTTTTTTGTAGCAACGTGTACTTTTCTCTCTTCGCATCGCATCAAGGTGGACCACCAACTTTAGAACAGTCCAAAAAAAGCCCAGCCGTCATTTGCAAGCAACACGTTTGGGAGGGTCCGTGCAATTCGGGTAGACAGCTGTCTTGCTACCGGATGATGACCCGGGGCTCCTAATTAATAGTTGTTGGGAGTGACGTCCTGTGGCTGCTGCGACCCTGGTACCTCGGCCGTTGTTTTAAAGGTTATTGGCAGTTTGTAGGGAATTTAGATGAAGCTTGAGTAAGCTAACTTCAGGTAAAAGTACCTACAGGCTTAATATGGCATAGCTATATTTTGCATCATAGATTTTAACATTTTGTTATAAAATTCACGCACTGTTTTATTAGTTTTTATTTTTGTTTGTTATTATCACTATATGGATATTCGTGTCCGAAATAAAAACATTTGATTTGATTTGATTAGTATTACTTGTAAAAATGTTAGGAATATTGTGATATCGTATAGTTTTACAATGTTTGTAAATATGTGAGCACCATGTATCTATCACATAATTTATTTATTTGTCATTGCTCCATTTTCCATTCTTTTTGCCTATTGTGGTACAGTATGTAATCTTATTCTACGTGCATCGTCTTCAAATATAATTATATAATTATATTTATATAAAAAATATTGTAAAACATTTTTAAAAGAGTTGTAACGGTGGAGTTTCTTGCCCATTTTTCTCCATACGAAAACTACCTAACTACTTTGGAAGCGGCAACTAGAATCAGTTCTATTTCTTTGTTTTTGACGTTCCTTTTATGTGCTTAATTGAAATAAATTATTTGACTTTGACTTGGTAACTTTTTTGGTCGTTTTAAAAATAATGTTCATGTATGTACCACCCATAATACTGGCAGTTTTAAAAGGATACAAGTACGGAGAGAGACAAGCGAGTGGCATAAATTGACAAGCTGATGGAGGATGCGACCCTAGTAACTAATATGTTATTTTCAGGACAGGAAAAAAAGTAACAATTGACTGCAAAAGTCCGAATACACAAGCCTTTTTTAACTTTTGGCTAGCACTTCTTGTCTGTCTATAGATATTTTAGCGTATATTTCTGATGATACAAAACTCGTTCAGGTTTTATTTCATCACTAGGTTTTCCCATCCATTTTCTGCACCTTCCATAAAACCGATCACTTCTCCAATAAAAATCCTTTTAGCTTCCCAGCTCATATAGCACTCAACATCATTATCCACTCCATAAATTATAGAGATGTACAGTGATATACGTACCCCATGGGCAATCATCGTTGGGCTATAAAATCTATAAGAGCCACTCTCAGTAATATTGGATAGTGCAACGCGTGCGATAAATGAGACTTGTTCCCACAAAACGAGTTCGGGTAACGATCTGTTTGGCCTGCTTCCGAACATCTCTGCCTGTGAAATATAGTTTATTTGGCTTCTTTTTGTATTGACTTCTAATGTATGGGGTGGTGGGGATTTATTCATGTGCTTCATCATCACCTGCCTAGCCTTTTCCCAACTATGTTGGGGTCGGCTTCCAGTCTAACCGAATGCAGCTGAATACCAGTATTTCACATGGAGCGACTGCCTATCGGACCTCCACAACCCAGTAACTGGGTAATACGATGCCCGTGGTAAGACTGGTTGTAAGACTTTCGGGCTTCTGACGACCCGTAACGACTGTCAAAGATCCACAAATGACAGCCGGGACCAACGGCTTCACGTGCTGTCCGAGGCACGGAGGAGTCTCTGTATATGTAAAGATGGTCACCCATCCATGGACCAACCCCGGCAAGCGTAGCTTAACCTGACGAATCGATCCGTGCGGCTGTTATTACTTAGCCACGAGCTCCTTGCTTATACGAGCTAATGATGACAACGTCTTGAGTTTCAATACAGTTGTATAATCTACTGCGGCGAATTTAAATACCTACGTACATACCTATTGGGCATCAAAATAATACAGCAGAATGACCATATTTTAAGGAATACTTTGTCAATATTTATTTGACGAGTTGGTCCTTTTAAACGAGTTTTGTCTTTATTAGGTTTGCCATGTATTCTCCGAAAAAAGATGTATTCTATACGACCACGATTTCCAGATAATGAATGAGTACTACTCAATATGGGCAATCCAAATATTTCAGAATACTACTGAGCTCAAACGAATAACTGTGAAAAGTTTTTCCTAGCCTAGAAACCCAAATCAATACAAGAGTGGTATTCAGGATACTCAAATTTTGGAAACTGGCCTAGATTTGAACGGTTAATCTTTATCATCTGTATTTATTGTTACGTTCAAAACAAAACTAGGCTACATCTATAGCTACTTATCTACCCATCTATACATATCCTAACTAATATTATAAATACAGGCGCAGGGGTAAACATTGACCTGGAGGATTTTTATCGACATACGAAGCGGGCCGCGGGCGGAAGCTAGTACATTATAAATTAAAGTCACTTTTCGTGTCTGTTTGCGTTGTTCTTCTAAACTACTAAACGGATTATGATGCGGTTTTCACCACCATTCAGATAATTTATTGCAGCTGGTTTATGTGTATAATACACTAAAAAATAATAATAATCTTGATGTTTTGTCTAGTCGTAAACACCATGCGAAGCAGGGGTAGGTCGTTAGTGTGATATAATTGAAAACGGATGACGTCACGTGATAAGGGATCCACCAGACCTACTAACAAATTAGAAGGGACGGCCTGTCCCTCACACCTGCTGCCTTGCATTTGTAAATATTAAACAGCGCATCTTTAAGGTCGCACCCTACCTCAGATTTATCTCGCTCGCATCATACTACTCGCGGCCTGAGTGAGAGCGAGACGGAGTGTCTGACGACTGCTGGCGGCTCTCAAGCCTCGAATAGTTTAGGTAATTGCTTTTTAAGGTGAAAATAATGGTAATCAAAATAAAAATAAAAACATAAGACCCGCTTTACATATAATTAGTTCAGTTATTATGCAAAGTTTCATGATCTAATTTTAAGTATTTTTTTAATACCAGCGGTTTATAGTTTGGTTTAGAGGTAACTTTGGATGTTTTTCCATCGAGAAAATTTTATGTAATCATGTTTTCACCAACATAGGACCTAGCATCAAAACCACAACTTTAAAATATATTTATTTCAAAATTAATGCTGAGTATTTTCGGCATAACGGAGGATCATGCTAAGCAATTTGAGGTAGGGTAGGGCCTTAAGGATTTAGTTATGCTAAGCCTGATTGTTGTAGTGGCTAATTAATAAAAGTTGGGACCTGGTAAGGTAGGAGTGTGAGAATATACGTAAGCATGTTTCATGTCATTAAAAAAACTCTAATTTGGAAAAACCTTAATCAAATCTAGTCACATAAAAAAATTAACACGGAGAAGCCTATGGAATTAAGGCCTCCTCTGTACATTTGTGTGTTTAAAGTAAAAAAAAAAAAAATTAAGTAAAAAAGTAAATAATTATTTTAAGTAATTAATAAATAAGCAAAGTCACTACCAACCTATTATATTATAGTCCATACATTGAAATCACAACCATCTTTCTTTGACAATTATTGTAGGTATATTGGCTTCAACACGGCCCTGCTATCTATAATTTCGAAATGGTGAACCAAAATAATATTGGAAAAGCGACGACCACGAACTATCAGAATCCGTCCTCTTGCAAATTTAATACTTAGTTTTAATACAAAAATACGTAAATGGACTACCACCCAATTCTAAAACAAATAAATTGTGAAGAACGAAACAAAACATTAATTGAAAACGCAAGTTGGTCCATATCACTTAACCCTTATGCTGCCGACACGCGGTGTCTAACCCATCGCTACCCGTTTCCCGACCTAATGGCACATTAGGTCCCGCTGCAGGTGACAACCCTATCTCTCCCCACGCATATTTGAGAAGTTTTCCCGAAAAACTGAACCGAAATGCCGGAACTAAAGGTAGGGGTGCACCATATGTAATGTCCGTAGTCCTAACAATTATTCCGTTAATTATATAAATAGACATGTTTATGATAATAGTGGTTACATAATTTTGGTTTTAAGAGCTTTTGTAAATTCCGTTGTTCATTAAATATAAGTACCTTCCTGAGCTGTTATCGTTCTGGAAGGGCGATTATTATAGAAATAGCTTCTCTCGACTGAATATTATGTGCAGCTCTAGAATGGGTTCCGAGAATAGTTAGGAAAATAATTAGCTTTATTAATTATAGCGCTTTTTTTGTAGCTTAGTTAAGTATGTACTTGGATTTTTGTCTTTATTTGTTTTTTTTACCTTTATTTATAGGATTTTTTAATTCTTTTAATGAAATAAATTTCATAATATATATTTTTTTTATTCTATAATTTAAATATTTATTTAGTATATTTTTCTATAATTTTAGCTTTTTTAGTTGAAATAAAGAGGCTATATGGATGTGTCCAAACATTGAGCGGCAAGACCACGGCATTAAATTACAACACAACGACTTTTCTCTTTCATGGAACATTTTGTAGTGACAGATTCTATACAGTTTAATTCGAATGTCATGTAGGTATACACCCTCCATCAGTTTAATAATTCTTGGAAAAAGTGACGTACTGTCGAAAAAATTGAATTCTGACCCACCATAAGTTTATTTTCTTACAGACATTCAAATACAATTAGGTCGACATTCGCGTAAATATACATTTCCTTGGTAACGAATTTGCCATCTTTGTTATGTTAACGGTTTCAAACGATTTATCGTCAAAGTGGGTCATGATTCACTTAGCCTGACTGTACATTATCTACTAAGTTTTATATACATGGTAACACGCGGCCGAAACTAGTCCTTAGATAAATTAATAAATATTTTATGTGTCTACGTAGCTATTGTATAACTGTAGGTATCTAGAAGCCTATCGACCCGAAGGGTGATACAAAGTTCACAGAGTTGGCTTTAACGACATGTGATTAGTTAATTGGAGAGACCTCATCACTCCTGATTGGTTTCTAACTAATATGAAATTCAAACTACCCTCGCTCATCAGAAACCTTGAATGTATAATTGAAGTACCTAGAAGGAATAATAGCGTATTCCAATGATGACTAATATTAGATATTAGAAAATCTGGAAAGTCCCAAATCTTCTGAAGAAAAGGCATAATAATATAAGAAAAAAAATGAAAAATTGTCGTGTTAGGTACTCGCTTATCGTGCTTATTATAAAATCTTGTTGAAAAATCATTCCTATATAGGTAGGTTACGCCGACGTAGGAATGATTGTTCAACAAGATTTTCCTGACGATTTTTAGCAAATACCTTAAGGCCCTACCCTACCTCAAATTGCTTAGCATGATCCTCCGTTATGCCGAAAATACTTCAGCATTAATTTTGAAATAAATATATGTTACAGTTGAGGATTGATACTAGGTCCTATGTTTCTTCGAAGGTGTGTGTTGTCGAAGTATGGTCTGTCGAAGTAGTGTTCTTCGAAGTTGTGTTCTGTCGAAGCAATGAGTCGTCGAACTATTGTGTTTCGAAATTGAAATGCTGTCGAAATAATGATCTGTCGAAATTCAGAATGACAGTCATGTTTGGCAATTATACGATTACATACAATTTTGTCTATAGAAAAAAATTCAAAAGTTAAACCGAACTATAAACCGCTGGTATTAAAAAAATACTTCAAATTAGATCATGAAACTGTGCATAATAACTGAAGTAACTATAAAGTAGTTCTTATGTTTTTTTTTTTTTATTACCATTATTTTCACCGCAAAAACTAATTACCTAAACTATTCGAGGCTTGAGAAACGCTAGCACCCCGCTCCGTCACGCTCTCACTCAGGCCGCGAGTAGTATGGAGCGAGCGAGATAAAATTTGAGGTAGGGTAGGGCCTTAAGAGGTTATAGTTTGATTAAACACCCGGGAGCAATTAACAAGCAGTTCAAGCCAAATCTGTTTACCTGGGTTGGTGAATGATAAATCATTATTCCTGGCACCGAAGTTTAGCGTAGGTACGCAGAAAAAAACAATCGATAGTTGCTGAAGAAATAAAAAATTAAGTAATAAAACTAAAACCCAACTACGACTGAAAAGGTATAAACAAGACACCACAGACAGACAAATTAAAAATCCGGAGTCACACGTGTTAGGGCGGCATAAATCGAACAGATTACGTGTGACTCCGGATTTTTAATTTGTCTGTCTGTGGTGTCTTGTTTATACCTTTTCAGTCGTAGTTGGGTTTTAGTTTTATTACTTAATTTTTTTTTAAATTATTTTGGGGTTGAAATATATATATTTTTGAGATGTGCTCATTAAGCCCTTTCATTTGATACCCAACATAGTACGATTAAACAATTTTTTTTTTTTAGTTCCTGACTTTATTTCCTCTAGAGGGCGCCATTTTTAATTTAATGTGACGTCACATAGCCTATAACCAGCGGACAATCAAGACGCTTCTAACGATACCTTATTTGTCAAATTGTGATGAGTGGTTTAGATGATACAAGGGAACAGATTAACATACATACCGGTCAAAATCATAACCCTCCTTTTTCTTCGCCGTAGTCGGGTAAAAATAGAATGAATAGAGTGAAGATGTGATGGTGGAGTGGTAGTGGTGATGGTGGTGGTGGTGTGTGGGAGTGAGTGAGTGAGTGAGTGAATGGAGTGGGATTGTTGTTGAACAGTTAAAAATAAAGATAAAGATGTTTTATTACTTATATGTATACATCAGTCCTTATTTTAAACGTAAAAAAAATAAGGCTCAGCATCCATTTCGGATAAGCAATAGTATTACAAGGCAAATAAATTACAAAGTTGTATGGAAGATTTCTTCTCCATAGAGTTTATTTCTGAAATTCTTATACTTACTACTTTAATTTACCGTGTTTTACATGTAAATGATACTAAAGAAGAAAGTATTTTCATTTCTCATGGCTTTTCTATCCATTCATTCAGGTCGAGCACCTGTGCTCAGTTTTGCTCGAGCGGGTTTTAAAATTAGAGATAATGAAAATGCTATCGCTTTGCCCTCTTGCATTTTACCTCTAACATGAAGCCAGCTGTTTCGATATGGTAAGTAGATATTTTTTTAACATTTTATTTACAGTTTTATTTCTATTTCACTCAAGAAAATTCTCGTAAACAAGCATTGTTTCGGTTAAACAAACGGTTACTACTTATAAAATAATCTACCTAGCCTTTTCCCAAATATGTTGGGGTCGGCTTCCAGTCTAATGGGATGCAGCTGAATACCAGTATTTTACTTGGAGCGACTGCTTATCTGACCTCCACAACAAAGTAACTAGAGCCCTTGGTAAGACTGGTTGTCAGACTTTCGGGCTTCTGACGACCCGTAACGACTGTCAAAGATCCACGAATGACAGCCGGGACCAACGGCTTAACGTGCTTTCCGAGACACGGAGGAGTCTCGGTATGTAATGATGGTCACCCATTCACAGACCAACCCCGGCAAGCGTAGCTTGACCTGATAGATCGACCCGTGCGGCTGCTTTCATTCGTGTATACAGTCGTAATTACGGGTCGTCAGAAGCCCGAAAGTCTGACAACCAGTCTTACCAAGGGGTATCGTATTATACCCAGTTACTGGGTTGTGGAGGTCAGTCGCTCCATGTACAATACTGATATTCAGCTACATGCAGTTAAACTGGAAGGTGACCCCAACATAGTTGGGAAAAGGCTAGGCAGATTGATTAGCATTAATATTAAACCGAAATATCCTACTAAAAATCCTATAAATGTGAAAGTTTGTGTGTTTGGATGTTTGTTACTCAATCACGCAAAAACGGCTGAATGGATTTCGATGAAATTTGGCAAACAGATAGTTTATAACCTGGATTAACACATAAGATATTCACACGGGATCGAGACTTACGCGGGTGAAACCGCGGGGCGCAACTAGTAAATAATAAAGAAATCTCGAAACCGTGTGAAAGAGGGGTGGGTTGCTAGTTTAATTATATTTTCATCTACACTTAACGTCTAAAAACTTCGTCAGAAAAACATTTTCAGTGACATCATTCCTGAAATGTCACAGTCTATCTAATTTCAGTTCAGAAAATTAATCATCTCACAAAAATTATCGTGCTGGTCAGCGTGTCTTCACCAGATGTGCTTCGACAAGGCAGTCGCGTTATTATTAGATGAAGTAATACATTTTCACTGGAGTTTGTACAGCCATCTGTAGACCGATTTGTACAAACAAGTCTGTGTATTAATCACGGTTAGAATTAAAATTAATGAGGGTTAGAGTACGCCTGCAAGATGTTGGATCACTAATGGACCTAGTACAAACGCGCGAAGAAAACGTAAATTTAAACGATTTTGAATCGAAAATACTACTATTCTGTAGCAAATGCGGCAAGCACAATTAATATAACCCATTATAAAATATTATGTGCGAAACGAGTATTTTCTGCAAGGGCCTCTAAGCCGTGAACATGTTCGGTTAAAAAAAAAAATGTACCTAGTTGTATATTTTTTTGTAAAATTATTAACTTAATCTAATAAATTCGATGAACGCATAGACGCGTATTCGCGTTAAGGTACGCCAGGGAACAGAGGACCTAGACAAGTGACAATCGGTTCCAAAGCGTTTCGTATTTCTACAACGACTTCCAACAGGATTGACAGAAGCTTTTCAATAGCTTATGTCAGTTCTAAACATTTTTGCCTTTTCCATCATCGTTATCACTGATAGAATGTCACTTTGTCTAGGCCCTCTGGGGGCCAAGTCTACTAATTTACAAACGTGCCAGTGGTCTCACAATGATCAGTTTTTGACAGTTACGCCATACAAAATCTGTCAAAAACTCATAATTGTGAGGCTACTGACACGTTTGTAAATTAGTAGACTTGGCCCCCTGGTCACTTATAAAACTATGACACTCTGTCGACTGCATGCAGGCTTCATGACGCCTGCCGTCACGAGTGTCGTACGGCCGGGCTACATCGAGTGAAGATGCACGTGATTATTTTTATAAAGGCGGGAATAGCTATGTTTCCGCAGATAGTAGAAAACGTACGATTGCAATACGCTTCGTGGACAGTTTAGTATGGAAGGCTGCACGATCTGCAGGGCGTATTTTGAAGCGTCTACGCTATGCCTCCGTGGACAAACACCCTTACTCTAAGTTATAGCTCAAAAAATAATAAAAGCGAAGTTAATCTGTGAAGCACTAAAAAAAAAAATGATAAATCTTCACTGAATGCATACGTTAAGTTAAGTATTATTTTCGTACTATTAGTTATTCTCATTGAGATAAAATAATAAAAGCGATGTTAATCTCCGAAACACTAAAAAAAGGAATAAAAAAACTTCAGTGAATTCATACATATATTAACGTACGTACGTATTATTTTCAGACTATTAGTTATTCTGATTGAGGTTACTTGGAGTTAGCCAAAAGTTATATTATTGAGATAATCAACGTATGTGAAGCAGAATAAGTAATTTTGACAGCAAACTTTCCCGACTATATTATTAATGGTTATTTATTTTAGCGTACTTTGCACTTTAACCTTAGTAAATACGCTACATAATTTATTTACTGAAACATACCTCAACATATTAGGTATGCTAGGAGAACAAATTCAATTAGTCAGTATATTTTTCTTAATAGAATCATACTTCAACTTTCAACGGTAATTATTATTTAAATCATAAACATTAAACCTACTAATTAAAACACCCGAATCCATCACTAAAAACCTCGAAGCTCAAAATTGCAAACGAACCAAAAAAACTCTTGCCAAATGGCGCCGTCACATCAGTCACCAGGCTCACATAAACCTATACCGCTATACAGTCGTTAAAGCAAACGTATTACTCAGTGAACGGAAATCTGCAGGATGTGCTGATATCGACCATCAATATCAGGGTACCAGGATACCAAACGTTTGCAGGAGCTCTATTGAATTGAGAACCGATATTTATTGGCCGCAAACTGTTTGGCTATAAGTTATAATCGTTATCTTTAATTAGAATTGAGGTTCTGAGGATTAGTAACATGGGGATTAAGTTGAAATGAATCTTCCAGTAAATAGTCAAAATATTTAGTGCAAAGGGGCAATGTGAATTTAAAGGGAGCTGGCACACAAGAAATAAGATTTTTTTTTGCATTGATCATAATAATTATTTATTTAATTCAGGTATCAGGTATTCAGGTAATCAAACAATAACTGAAAAGAGTAACACAAGTCTTGACGAAGCCACTAAAATTAAAACATCTTACCTTTCAGAATTTCTCCATAGGTAACAAAAGTATCCTAACTATCCTAATCGTAACTTTTAATACATAATATAAATGCGAATGTGAGTTTGTTTGTTTATTACGCTTTCATGCTAAAACGGCTGAACAGATTTTGATGAAACATGGGTAGACCATGACTTCGAAAAGGACATAGGATACTTTTTATCTCAATATTCCCATGGGATCGAGACTTATGCGGGTGAAACTGTGGGGCACAGCTAGTTATTTATAAATCCTATTCGCAATACTCTTTTCACATAATAAATTATTACCTACATAATCAGCCAAAAATCCTACAGATTATACGCAGAAACACTAGTAGTCGATACTGTGGAAATCAGTAAATGGTTGATTGTAGATAGCAAGACGTTTCCCAACGCGATACCCGGCGTAACGTCTGTTGGAATTACCAAGTGATCGTTAGAAAACCGTCGTATTATGACCAACGGGGTTATTGCGTAGCACACTAACAATTACAATGCCTCTCAAATTGACAATTCGACAACATTCATTGCGTTAATTATTTACGTTGACGAGCAGACTAATTTTTCAAACATATTAAGCAATGGGAACTTCCTTCAAAATCCTCCGGATTGTGAAAGAAAGTGTGTTACGAAATTGGGGTGCTGCTTAGAATAAAATTATGGGAGTGAATACTGATTCCGTTAACTGCAAAAATAATTGCAATTAACTTAACCCTGTACTTAATTTTGTTCATTGCAACAATTTGCACCATTGAACGTTCATGGTGCAAATAACAATTGAAGTTTCTTTAATACTAATAATAACGTTTTGTTGGGTTGATTTGTGCTCAGTTTCTGTCAACGCTTCTGTTAGCATTAAATTATGTAGTAAAACGTATCGCTAACATTAATTTGTCTGGCTACAAACTCTAATAAAAAAAATATTCACCGCACATTTCACTCAAACAAAAAACCCTAGCGTAAACAAAAACAGAAATAACAAAAGAAGGCCGCGATATTTCTCCACCAACACATAGTACAAGAGTATTTTAGACACAAAAGTAATGTGATAAATTATCTGTAAAAAGTTGTAATTGTTTTCTTTGTTGAATGTTGGATGTTGGATGTTGGATAACATTGTTTCAGAGGCCGAACTTGGCGCTAACGCCTTTGCTTTGTTAAGATTATCTTAGCTCGGTCCCAAGAGACGTCAACAGAGAAAATTGGATGGGCAGTCAGCCAATAGCTTTTAATCCTCTATTCTTTTCTACCCCCCTTATCTACTTGTACGTTGTAATCACGTTATTTTCTACAGATATGTGAATGAGCTTAATTATCTTTTGACTGGATAATTACTTGCGTCCTTTAATCAATATGTGACACGTGTGAGTCGAGAATATTATGTTGTGGGACGTGTAATTTTCTTATAAAACTTATTGACTTTAGGGTTTAAATGAAAAACTACCATTTATGACGTTTAAACATATTTTAACTATAAGCAACGATTATACATATCAATAAAGTGGTTTACTGTGACATGATAAATAAATACCTTTTGACAATTATTTTGTTTTGATTCTACACACATTTTTTTTTAGCTGGTATTGAAAAATGCTACGAAAATTCTTCTCATCGAAGATTTTAATTTGTGAACAATGTAAACAATTTACACATGATAACAATTTTAATTAAACACAAACAAGTTGAAGCTACCGCGTGTCTGCGTGAAAATGTAGCACAATAATAATGTAGCAGATGTCTTAACGTTCAAAGGTCAGTCGTTCACTGTATTTAGTTGTTAGTTAAGCTATCTTAATAATGGTATTTATTTTATGTATTTATTTAGTTGCTCTATGAAATTTTTATTTTTACACACGGCTACACATCAAGCTATACATTTCCAGTTTAAGCTGACCTATACAATGCGAGATCAGCATAAACTGGAAATGTATAGCTTGATGTGTCGCCGTGTGTACAGACGCTATGCAAACAGAAAAATCAGCATGGACTTTATATGTAACTTTTATTATAAGCGTAAAGGAGCCTGCTATCTAATTGAGTAACTTATTTTCGTAACCGATTAAGACTAATCTGTTTCTCTTTGACAGTTCAACAACATTAATTGCGTTATTTACGTTATTTAGCTCGGAGAGGAGCTCGTGGCTAAGTAATAACAGCCGCTCGGGTCAATCCATCAGTTACGCTACGCTTGCCGGGGTTGGTCCGTGGATGGGTGACCATTTTCACATATCGAGACTCCTCCGTGCCTCGGAAAGCACGTTAAGCCTTTGGTCCCGGCTGTCATTTGTGGATCTTTGACAGTCGTTACGAGTCGTCAGAAGCACGAAAGTCTGACAACCAGTCTGACCAAGGGGTATCGTATTACCCAGTTAGTGGGTTGTGGAGGTCAGATAGGCAGTCGCTCCATGTAAAATACTGATATTCAGCTGCATCCGGTTAGACTGGAAGCCGACCCCAACATAGTTGGGAAAAGGCTAGGCAGATGATGATTTACGTTATTTAGCGATTTTTTTTCTAACTTATACAGAAATGGATTAGAAATTTGTTTCAAAACGATTCAGATTATGATTGATCGTGTATTATGCAATAAGGGTGTTGGAGTCAAGAACCTAATATAAACAGGTAAGGCATTTCGTCTGTTCTCCTACTTTTATTTTTATGAATATCATCTCGCAGGTCCACCTAGGATGTTGACAGCTGGTTAACCGGGCTATCCTGTGAATGCCTTAATAATTCATGCCTCCAGCCAGGGCATAATAAAACTGATGAACTAAGCGACTTACCTACGCTGAGGACACCCTCTGTGGGGCATGGCCCTCGGCTTAGGGCATCGGTGGGGGAAAAGCTGGATCGGATTTAGCTAGTCCTGCATATTGATCTCCAGATAAATTATTCAGCTACGAAAATCATTAACCAATGAGAGATCTTGTATCGTAAATCAATAGCTTTCATCATCTGCCTAGCCTTTTCCTAACCAAGTTGGGGTCGGCTTCCAGTCAACCAGTATCTTTCAATGTTTTTTTTTAAATCAATAGCTTATAGTACGTTATTAGTAATTTTAAGCTTGAATAAAGTATTCGTATATTATTAATAAAGCAACTTTACCTATCGATCGCGAAACAGTTCAGAAACAGTTCACACGTAACTTATATCGTAAAACCTTTCATAAAACGGCTAAAGTCATTAACGATTTTAACGTGATGATTAAAAAAGTTAGATCGTAAACGCTTTAATATTAAAACTGGAATTTCAAACTAATATTGTTTGACGATTGTGCTATTGTGATCGTTTTCTGATTTATTTTCTCTGAACTTATAAGATCTACCATTAGGTATCAGTCAAGCAGATCATTGCACTCCTACAATGATCTGCTTGACTGGTACCTAATTGTGCCCTAATGGTTTCCTAATGGCCACCACTGCTCCCAGTGGTGGTCCAGTGGTATCGGCCCCGACTTACAAGTAAGGTCGTGAGTTAGAACCCAGACTGACAGTTCACTTTTTGTATCACCACTACTCTCAAAACGGTGAAAGAAAATATCGTGAGGAAACCGGCATGTCCCAGACCCAAAAAATCGCAGACACGTGACATCCACCCGCACAGGACCCGCGTGGTGGGTTATGGCCCACTTCCTCTCACAGAGAGGAGGCTTGTGTCCCCCAGCAGGGGAAAATTAATCAGATCATAGTGAAATCGGCTTTAGACATAGGTCAATTTCAATTATATCCACATTTTTATTAAGAGAGTGTAAAGGTTCAATAGATGATTATTTAGAAGCCTATACTTATAGTTTGCTGGGATTTAAGTTATTTAATTTATTTTGCTAGCAACACCTAGAAGTAAATAATTGAAGGACTTCTTTTAACGCGTTCTGTATCACAGTCTCACACTGAAATTAACATAACCTGACAGTCCAGACAGTCTATTCCTCAACTTACCTACCATTTCTGTCTTATGAACTAAAAAAAAAAACTATAGAACAAAAGATAGTTAATTGATTCAGGCGTCACTTTGTGGAAATCCATTATAAAATAAAATAGACGTAGATATATTTAGTAACCTATTCCGCTTAACTATGTATTACTAAAGAACCATAAAAAACCTTGTAGGAAATCACCTCTCAACGACGCATCTTCAGGATAACGATTGACTTGTCGCGAACCCGAACACGACGTGTTGCTACGTCGAGCGCCGGACGCAGAGCACGTGTTACTAAATATATGTCGTGGTTACTAAATATATCTGCGTCTATTGTATTTTACATAGAACAAATTCCAACAGTTTAGTAACAAACAGTGAAGCTGTAATTGAATGGATGTGCCAAACTGGCATTACATTAGAGGGTAATAACTGTCGCTTCAGATCGTGAGTGCACGCCTTATCTCTTGTCGCCGTCGAATTGATGCGTTTAATAACGGAAACGCTTCTTAAATGGAACTGTTGGAACTGGATGGGGCAGCGGGTCACGGCTGATTGATATTTTAGTTTAGGTTGAAGACAGTCTTAGATTGGTGCGATCAATTTTGTTGAGTGGATCGTGGGCGGTGTACGTTTTGTCACACTGCGCAAAACGGTTAAGTTAGCAAGATACTACACCATATCGCACTTCAATTTTTTTTGTCTCCTCATCTCGTACCTTATTTTAATGCTTTTTAAAGTGAATGAATAAATGTTGAAGCTTTGGAAAGACGACGATAGCTTCACCCTATTTCATCGATCTCCGTATGTGCAGTCAGTATTTTAATAAATAGCTAGTCGCTTCTATTGCGTAGCTGCTACGAAATTTGCTTTCGTAGCGGCTACGAGAATGGCTATTGTAACAGCTACGAAAGCTCTACGAAATAAAATACGTAGCACACATTCCATGATTTTTTTTTACTTACATACGTACTGTAGCTATTCCACCTTTTCTATTACTTCTATTTGCTTTACATTACATTTTCAAATCAGTCTTCCCCTATCAAAATACTCAGTGCCCTATTCTGTAAGATTCTACATCAACATCCCACAGGCAGTAGCGAACTCTATTAGAATGCCTGCGGGGACGTAACAGTCTTCCAGCGATTCTTTAATGTCCCCAACAATCGACGTCGTTTGCCGTTCTCGATCTAATATGAAAAATCAAAAGTTATTACCTTCGGAATAGGGCCGTTTTCGATGACAATCGTCTCGCTGTGTCATAGGTGATATGGAAGTTTTCTGCCTGTACAGCAAAAAATTATAAGATGATCGTAATTTTTTTGTAAAAGCGAGAAATATGTGAGTTCATACACATTTCAGACATAAAGCTAAGAAGAAGTCTAATAAACAGCTTTCGAACTACTACATTATAATACAAAGTTCATCTTGTTAATGTCGTGGAAGTTCCTCAGATCTCTGGATTCTCGCAAAGATTCCTGCACTTCGATCATTCTTGACGCAGCTAAGCAGGTACAGTGGTACCCAACTGATAAGGCGCGTCGTGAATCATCGTTTGCGCAGAAAAGAAAGTATGGCCCCGAAGAGTAACGAAAGAACTTAAAACTTACAATCAACCTTAGATCAATACTATAAGGTTCATAATACACTGCAGCTGTTAGTTCCCTCGCAAGTATGGCGGCTGACTAACATGCCACGCGGCGCGCGCTAACATGGCGGCAGCTGCCGACCAATTAGCGGTGCAGGAAAAAAGAAGCGCGGTGCGTGGAGCGCGCCGATTGGTCAATAGCATTTCCCGCGCTTTGAAAATTCATCTTCTGTGCAGGTACATCGGTAAGCCTTAACAGTTGGGTACTACTGTAGCAGCAATAAGGTTAAAACTTTACCACCTTGCGAAACAGAGCGTGAAGATAAAGTGTTCATTGATTTTAAATAACGTTTTATACTGCACTTCTATCGTATACTGGACCGAACGTCTGTGGTATAACTTTGACCTTTAGCTGATCCAGCGTAGTACGGAGTTTGAATAGAATGAGAGCCAGCTTATACTGGTCTTGATACCAGTATGTGCGGTGTACTGTACGTTCATAAAATGACCGGTTCACTTAGTTTATAACGGTTATGTTCACTTTCATGTGGCTTCAAATCATTAGGAATGAAACTAACAATCTTATTATTAGCTTACGCTAAGTTCTCTTTTAGTTTTTCACGATCTGTGAATTTCATTTGTTTTATTGTCTAGTGTGTAGATTACTTGTCGGTTGCGGCAGAACCCAATAAGCTATCTATCACCAGTTTTGGCATACTGAAGATAGAAAAACCTATCTATCTATGGTTTTAACGTCCCAATAATCTGTCAGAGACTAGGAATCTTATGGAATGTGACACAATGACGGAGATAATTATATTGTCTACCATCAAAAGCGATCTGTCTTTTACTGACAATAGGTACGGCCGGAAGCCGTTGGTCCCGGCTGTCTTTCATAGATCTTTGTCAGTCTTTACCTACGGGTAGTCAGACGCCCAAAAGCCTGACAACCAGTCTTACCGCGGGGTATCGTGTTACCCAGTAACTGAGTTGTGGAGGTCAGATAAGCAGTCGCTCCATATAAAATAGTGATCTTCAGCTTCATCCGGTTAGACTGGAAGCCGACTCCAGCATAGTTGGGAAAAGATGGATATTGGATAAGAGTAGGCCAGTATTATCTACGCTTTGTCAGTTTGATCCAAAGGCTCAGTCATTCACATCTTATCAAGTGACTTCTTTTTCATCGTACCTAAGTGTTTTACAGGAGGTGGATTGGGTTTGTAAGCATGTCATTTATCAATAAATTTTAAGCACTGCCATACAACGTGGCAATGGCTCCAGTCACTTGGGTACATTACAGTGATGGGGAGGAATTTTTTGACGCCATAATATTATCACATAATCATAACATCATTGATTCCTGATTTTACACATTTTAATAGAAACATACCAAAACTGAGGAGCAATTCTCGTATTTTTAAGAACGTTCAGAATGTCAATACGTAAAAAATTGCAAACCATTTACCTACATTTTTGACATTGATTGTCGCTAACATTAGAATAGATTTTTGACTTTTTCTAAACGTGGATTAGCTATTCGGGCAAATATTTGTTCAAAATTTTTCTGGGTTAAGACCATGATAAAATTCTCTCACAATCTGCATCTCTTAGGTATGCCTACACAAGATATTCGAGAAAACATGAAGAGCAAATCTGCTCAAAAATCTAAAAGGCGCAGCAGCAAAATATAGCAAAAAACAAAAGATTTCGCAATGAACCATTTCTCGGCGAGCGAACACTTAGCCGGTTGATATTTAGTGGTTCATTTCGATTCTACTTCCCCTTTGTTCGGTGGCTCTTTTTTCTTTAAGGATGTTCGGTGAATTGCAAATCTGTTCGGTTCAGTCAACTTCAAGGGAATGGCTTGGCCCGAGGCTCAGTAAATATTTAATGCATATTTCATGGCGATCCGACGTTTACTTTGTAAGAGATCGGATAAAACAACTTCTCTGGTGTAAAGCTAGCACTTAAGTGCTTCATTTGGTTGAAATTAGGCGATTGCTTTTAAAGAGATTAGTGTCGTGTTATTTTTGGCTGTTGGACGAGAAAATGTAAGAGCAATAACAGATTTTATTCCCATTACATTTGTGACAGTGAACATCTGTTCGATTTTTATATAGAGGAAGCATACAACATCCGAGAGATAGAGCGCACACTGCCTTTACTGACAAAGTTATGACAATCACAACTATGAGGGCATTCGATTATTGATGCTAATTGACTTTTCTTTGTTAGTTTTATTTCTCTCAAAACCAACAGAGGTTCTAAATGCAAATCATAGCCAGCCACGAGCGAAATCGCTATAAAAAGCTGGTAAGTAATGCAAACAAGCACTTCAAAACCCCAATAGCAGGAAAAAGCAGATTCTATTTAATATTTTCTAACCCTCGATAGGTATGACGGATGAAATGAAGCTGACCGTTTTATTTTAGAGCTCCCAGCGACGGCGGACGGTGCATTCTTAATAGACTGCAATCGCGGTATGCATATAAATTTGCTGGCAATGAATTAAATTTTTCACATAGCCGCGCGGTGATACCGAAGCCTCCCGAGGGCACTGTTTCTCTGGTACCGGCTAGCTCCGGATAGGTATGCTGCTGAATACTAATTTGACATTTAATCCTCTTATATTTATAGACAAACATTTTATTTATATTCAAACCGCTAACGTTATATTCGTTTTTAAAAATAAACGCGAGTTACATACAATTTTTTTATGTTTTTTTTAGTTTAAATGCCAACCTTTTTTTAACATCAAAGCGAATACTTTATTGTTACGTCAATGTTTTTAACTTAATTACTTTGAGTTACCAGCTCAACGTAAACAACGTTAACATAATAAGTGCCTATTTCGCCCAGCCGTGCATTAACGTGAAAAATTACTCGTGCTTCAGAGAAAAAAAACGTTCGTTTTAATCAACCCGTTAAAAAATCGCATTCTCGAAAATAATCGCGTAGCCCGTTACTGTGCGGAAAAGTAACGAGTGTTATTTAAACCGGGCAGGTCGGTTCGTTTCGTGAAAAAATTGTTCCGCTTTGAAAAATTTGCCCAAATGACGTAAAACTCATATGTGAGCGGACGGTTTGAGCGACGAATAGCTACGGCGGACCCCTGGATGTATTAAGCCTCTCCGTCAGTTGGAAAGCTGCGTAATTGCAGGATATTATGCCCGAATATGAATCCGCAGTATTTTTGGATGAATCGTCCACTTGCCTTGATAGGAGCACGCTCGGAGCGCTTTATTGTACGCCATATGGTCTACTGTCTAGACGCAATATTATGAAAATGCAAACTGCATAATAAAATATTATACACAAGTCACTGCTTCTCTTGCAATAAATTAACTACAGCGCTTATCTAAAACGTCCGCAGCATCCGTGGGACTGCGACGGACTGCTTTTATTATTTTCAATTTATGTTGCAACCTTATAAAATATTAATAATTACTGCCCTCGTAATCCTATTTTTCTCAATTTCGCGAAAACGTAAGTGGTGGCTAGAATAAACTTGAATTATAGCTAAACATAACACTAAATCTAAATTTGGACAGAAGTGTGGGATATAAATCTATGAGATGTTATGCGTGACCCGCACGCGGTGCCTTTATGTACAATTTATTATAGGGGAAAAAGAATATCGACGCTTGGCTGGGCTTCGCTCGACTGAAAACCAATCCTGTAGTCTGACATAATACAATAAATATTTTCATATGACAGTACAAAAATTGCAGAATGGGCCAATAACTACGCATAACGTCTGTGACCCAATTCAATGGAAAAATTACAATGTACGAAACTATTTTTTTACCACGGGTAAATGTCATATTTCGCACAAGAGCATAAAAGTGCAGTGCAGTTCTGACAGTCCGTGGAATATATGGAATGCTATATTCGCACATTATTATAAAAGTTTACGAAGTCGTCAACTGGACTTTTAATATTTTAGGACGGCGCCAAAATGATGGTAAATGCTCCGAGTATCCGACCGTAATATAATTTTATGTCTAAATGGAACCAGTCATTTTGGCAGTTTATTTGTTTAGGTACTCTACTTTTGCATAAAACATAGTTCATTTTGAGCAATTCAGTTTTATTCCAAGAGCGAAAACAAAAAGTCTTACTCCAAAATGTTCCCTACTCACTAATACAGCTGTTACACTATTTAGTGGAATATCATCTACCTCCAAATTAATTTCATGATAATTTCCAAGTAACATGGCCAACATGGTTGAATATTATGATCCTTTACGACCCCATTACCCCATTGTAGATTCACTAACGACGTGGTTCCCGCCTTCCTTCCTTAGATAATGTTCTCAGCAACACCCAGCCTAAACGATGACGCATTTAGATCTTGTTTGAGGTTAATATTTAGGTCTCATATGATATGGGTATAGTTCGTTAACGGACATCTTTCCACCTACAGTACAGTAGTACTTTATCGTAGAATCTCAGAATACATATTATCTTTGTTTCTGCTGTTTTCTCGGGTGTTCAGTTAAATACTGAACTACACTGACGGTCAAAATGTTAGTTCAGCCCAAAATATTTGCTGGAAGCATAATATATAAGAAAGAACGCTGGAAGCCATTTTTATTTATACTTACAGTTTAATCCCGTTTTTGTGTTATTTAGAACTGTCCCTGAGATGGGCGTATCAGGCGTAACGCAGTTACTGGGTTGTGGAGGTCAGATAGGCAGTCGCTCCATGTAAAATACTGGTATTCAGCTGCATCATGTAACACCGGGACCCGACTCCAACATAGTTGGAAAAAAGGCTAGGCAGAATTGATTGATTGATAAGTAAGTATGTTAGCATAATTATGTAAATATTATATTCCGAAATAAATAATAATTATACTCAGATAGTTATCCAAAGTAATCTAGTTATACCTCCAAGTGTCACCAACGAGACACAATAGAATTTTAATTGTTATCACCTTTTAAAGGCCAATCGACAGTTGAACGGTACAAGACCAGTGTTGTAAAATTACGAAGAAGAATGTAATAATTGGCAAAACTGATAATAATGATAGAAATTCACCTATGTTGCTATTTCATCACATTTGCAACACCCCGCTAGATGAATGCCACATGCGTGAATAAATACGTAAATCACATTCAGTTTTGTGCAGACCGCGCCGATCTAATTAAACTATGTCCTATTTAAATAAATCACTAACTAAAACTGAAATTGTTTGCCCAACAAATTAGTTTGACTGCTGACGTAATGTAGAATACTAAATGAAACGTGTCGCGATTACTGTAAATACAATTGTTAGTTTTTGTTAAAGTAATTTTCTATCGTAAAGGTAACATTAATTGCAATCACAGTAAGAGCTCTAAACCAATATATTATGAACTAGCTGCGCCCGGCGGTTTCACCCGCGTTAATCTCGATCCCGTGGGAATATCGGGATAAAAATATCCTATGTGTTAATCCAGGTTATAAACTATCTGTTTGTCAAACATCCATTCAGTAGTTTTTACGTGAAAGAGTAACAAACATCATCCATCCATACTTTTCGCGTTTATAATAATATTATAGTTAGATCGTTATAGCACTTGGTTTTTTTTAATATTCATGCTAACATTTAATTGTGCTTTTGTGTGCTGTCCTATTTCTTTTGTGTGCAATAAATAAATGATTTATCAATCGAATATACAACCAGAAAGACTGAGAAAGCAAAACAGCATAGGTAGGTACTGCAATTACCACTAGAAGCACTGATTTTCTATTCAATACTTTAAAATATAAGTCGTTTTACCACAAAGAAGTGCCTTATAATTATAGCAATGACACAAGAAGGAATCCGAAACATACAAAGAAATAGATACAAAATTGTGTTCCCTTAGATACGCATTTCTCAATTATTACAACGTAAGCACCGAGCATGAAGCCCATTCTTTTCTTACCTTTACAGAATAAACAAAGAATAAGTAAGCAAACTAAAAAAATACACAAACCCAGTCGCCGTTGGCGTTTTCTGCCTACCTCGTTAAGAACTAAGCAAAGAACACACAATCCCGATTTAAAAAAAGAATAACATTTTCATATCTCAGGCAGTTCCGGGCGAGGGGAGTTTTGTGAGCGGAAAGAAAGACGACATCAGGTGTGCTTCGGGAACAATCGCGTTTCATTAGAGCAAACACTTCCAGTTGGCGCTTGCACGATATTCCTCGTAACTTTTGTGTACTTGTACGATGAGCGGGAGGGAATATAAGTAAGCAGTTGAGTACACCTACTGAGTGGCTAAGCCTTTGTATTTTCTCTTGTCTAGTCCATGACATTAGGTGTAAGTACTTGTAATAAATTACAACTTGAGGTGTCCTTCAAATTGAGAGTAAATAAATTGCACTTTTATACTTAAGTAGTACTTAGTAGATCGCGGTCAAAGGACATGCTGTACTGAAAACAAAAATGCTAGTTATGAAGTTTATTTGTTAGCTAAGTTGTTAGTTATCTTTAAATAGCACATACATTTCTGTTTGTTTTCTGTTCTGTACATAATAATGTTATTATATTGGTCATTATGACATGAAACGTCTACATTCACACAACGTCTACAATCGCGAAAAAAATAATCAGTTGTTCGCTACATTTATGTTCGCATAACTCGTCAAAATGTAGTGAACAGGAGATTTTCTTTTCGCGATTTCAGGGTTGGTCCCATAGTAAATGAATGATGAGTACCCCTGAAGAGGTTTCTTGTATGAAAAGATACACCTTTATAATGGAAAACAAGAAATTTCACACGGACTAAGTCGCGGGCAGAAGCTACTAGTAGATAAACTTTAGGTCCCATTTATTTCAATCCTTGTTTCAGCCTAGCCATAATTTTATTAGAACCAAATTAAAACAAATAGTCGCACGTCCAATTAGTTACAGCCTGATGACAAAGCCGTTAATATACGTTTCGGTAACAAACTTATTGGGATTGCATTTATTAGTATTTACTTAGTTTACTGTATTTCAGTTCGTGCATTATTTTGTTTAGACTAATGTTGAGTTAGGATCACGTTTCAGTAAGCTGTTGTGTTGGGGTTTTGTCATGTGCAGTTTAAAATTATGAATTCAATCAATCTGCCTAGCCTTTTTCAAACTATGTTGGAGTCGGCTTCCAGTCTAACCGGATGCTGCTGAGCTGAATGCCAGTATTTTACATGAAGCGACTGCCTATCTGACCTCCACAACCCAGTAACTGGGCAATATAATACCCCTTGGTTACACTGGTTGTCAGACTTTCGGGCTTCTGACGACCCGTAACGACTGTCAAAAATCCACAAATGACAGCCGGGATCAACGGTTTAACGTGCTTTCCAAGGAACGGAGGAGTCTCGGTATATAAAGGTGGTCACTCATCCACAGACTAAGGTCCGTATTACAGAACGTTCCTCAAGTCCAGTTTGATCTGCAATCAGTTGATCACTGTTTGAGTATAGAATCAGTACTTGAGCATCGGTCTTATTCCAGAACGGCAAACAATCTATACTCAGCTGAATCGAGACTCAAATCGAGCCTCAAGCAGAGATGTGTATTGTCTATGCATCAGTCTGTTTTCGTTTACGATTTATTATAATAACCGACTTGATCCGATCTTCACTGGATTAGAAATATTAAAATACACCATAGAACCCCAGTTATTTAGGAAATCAGCGTTATTATTTCATTCCTGAATAGTACCTAAAATGCCCCATTTATTGAAAAAGGAAAGGTCTTTGAAGTGAAGTACTTATAGTAATTTTGTAGGTAAGCAAAATTGTCAAGCTTAAAAAACTTGTATTTGTGGCCTTAAATAGGTATGCTATTTAAAATGTCAGTATGTCAAAACATCAGTGTGAAAAACATTAGTTTGTTGTTTGTCTATTTTAATTATTTGTTTAGCTGATTTTATTCATAAACACTTTTAAAATGGCAGGACGGAAGAAAAATTTTACTACTTTGGAAAAAGTTCAACCTTATAATTATCTACCTCTTCAAATATATCGATTATGATTTTGATAGTAGGTACCTAATTTTTAAAAATATTAACAGAACTCGACAATGCACTATTGGAACAGAAGAAATATTGACAATTTGACATGACAATCTATGCTCAAGCGCGGTCTCGACCACACTTGGGTGATTACAGATTTGATCACTGCTTGGGTTCGATTGAGTAACTGAGTAGCGATCTAAAATAAAGCCAAACTCAGTTGAACTATGATCAATGAATCTTTGCTTGAGCAACGTTCTAAAATTAAAAGCGGACTTAAAACTAGTTTTAAACAGAGATCAATACTTGAGTTTCCTTCTGTAATACGGACCTAACACCGGCAAGCGTAGCTTAACATGATGGATCGACCCGTGCGGCTGATAATACTTAGCCACGAGTATGTAGACGCTACGCATCGCCGTAGCAGCCAAAAGTGGCCAATTCCAGTTCAACGTGCAATTCATTTTATCACCTGAAATACTCGTGCATTGACATCTTTATGTCGGACGAATTTTTAGGATGCTGTTAGTGGGTGCCTCGCTTTTGCAGTGCATCAGGTATGTTTGCTAAGGCCACCACGAAAAAGAGAGGCCTAATCAACTCAGCACCAACAGCCTTCTGAGAAGGGTTTATTGCCCTGTTGTTAGACACTGGCGTATACAGATCTGGACGTGTCCTTTTTATTTATTAATGTTAAATAGCTTGACAATTATTAATCAAAATCAATTCATTGTTAATGATACCTATTACTAACATTTATAAATATAATTTACTAACAATTTACGGAATGTAATTTATTATGAAACAAAATGATTAATAGTAATAAAAACACATCCTTACTCTAGATAAAACACGTTCATTGGATACAATAAAACTAAATTTGAAGGCTAACAGGCCCAGATCCACAGGTTTTAAATACTTATTTGCCATCACAATTTTTTTTTCGCATAAAACACTATTCAACAAGACCCTAACACTCTTAAATTACTAAAACAATCACATAAACTTCATACTTTTGCTTCATAACTCAAACAGAAAAATCATAGTACCTAAGTATAATATACTTACTTTTCTTGAGAGGGAAAAGTCCTAGAGGCTACTCACGGTCGTGATGAATTACTCCCTAGGGTGATACTAGTCGTATTTATCCACTGAAAAACTAGCGCCACAGGTCAACTAACTCGGGGCGAGTTGGGGCGAGTTTTTTTACCGATAAAATCGCAGTAGTGGCTATTTCTTTAAACATGAACCGAGGGGGAGTGTGGAAAAATGATCCGCTATTAAAATAATAGAGTGCCTTTAAAAGTTTTTTATTTACATTACAGCGCTAGTGCGCGTTTGTGCTATTTTTGTTGTTTGACCGGAGGGTTTTTAAAGGTATAATATCCGTTTTAGGTTTTTGACGCTAGATGTGCAGATGCTGATGACTGCCTCGTTAGTCTAGTGGTCGCAGGCGCTACTGCTGATCATGAGGTCCGGGGGTTTGATTTCCGAGTCGGAAGTGTTATTGGGTTTTAACATCTGGAAATACTCAGTAGCAACCCAGAGGTCGGATTTGTGCCCGGTTAATGGCAATAGGCTCGCCCCCTATTACATGAGACTTAAACATAACTGGCGAAATGTGGGCGTAATATAGGTGCTTCTCTGCCTAACCCTCGGGGAGTACAGGCGTGATGTTGTTATGTTGTTAATATATTCAATAAAAATAAATTATTTTCTTAAAATTTAGTTACATTGGGTAGTAGAAAACATGCTGCCACTATACTAACACTTAAAATAAGAAATGCAAATACCTATTATATACCCAACGTGAAAATATAAACAACATTTTATATAAACTATGAATTTCCCTCTGAAGTATAAAAAGCTGAACCATAAAATTCTTTGATATTTAAAACATCCAACAAAAAAGCAAAACAGTTTACTTCATAATTATTTAATCACAATAAAGGCTGCCATAACGATATAATTCACCGGATTCTATGTTAATAAATAAATCATAAGCCAGCCTTTAAAACAATTTCATTAGAGCGGCTAGTCCCTTTGAAATATAAATGAAAGTCAGGGCCGTAAGAAAAGTAAATGCTGTGACATTGTCACGGAATGGAGATTTCCTCATACTAAATTAATTGTGAAGACAAAGCCGAACGGGGGACAGACGAAATGGACTCTTAACAGGAAGAAATTAAACTTGCAATTTTCGTACAAATTAAGTTGACCTGAAATATTTGAACTTTAGACCCTTTTATTTCAACTGTAGTTACGTCCTGAATGCTAATAATGTGAAGGGTGTCGTTTGAATTTATGGAATAATTAAAGTTAATTTTCGAGAACAAATTATGCAAAGACATAATTTGTTTATTGTTATAGGCATTTTAGATGTTCGCTAATCGCTTTGCGGGTGTTATTTATGTTTATTTATAATTATTATAATGGGTTTTATTTTAATTTTATTCATACCTAAGAGCATGGATAAAACCACAGAACAGATAAAAGAGGTTAGAAAGGAAATAGTCCCTGATTTGTATTAGAACGCGTGTCGCCGCTTGTTTCCCACTCTTTAATTCCACTACAATCAAGAGACCAATACGTACGCGCATTACGCACACAAAGAAACCACTCACACTTAGATCAGTAGTTTGCTATTGGTTGCCACACTAACGCAAACACTGCGTTTGACGTACACTCACACACGCTCAAAAGCAATTTATTTCTCATACATGTTACGGCGACCAAAAGGTCGATTAATTATATCGATAAAATTGCTGTAATTTTTAAGTTGGAAATTTTTCGCTATAATATTGGGAAGGGGGACAATTAGCGTGGACTTACTAAATACATATAAATAATAATGTACAATTAAGGGGGAACATTCGATAAAGCCGCGAAATTCAAATTTTCTTTAGTTTTTTGCTAATTGTAGCTCTGTTTTACATAATTCATGCCTTGGGCTTCAGCTAGTAAGTAAGAAAATTACACAAGTAAAAAATACAAGAATATTTTAATATTGAACAATAATATTTATTTATGAAACTGTTGGGTATTAAAACTTAATTAACTAAATTAATAAAATTTTAAATGTATGTTTTCATTATACACGGCTAACCTCAAACACACAATATACTTAGTATCGACATTGTGTACAACTTGGTACAACACTATCGATAAGCATGGATTTCGCCGAATTTCAGCTTTGGCTCGTTGCACGCAACGTTCGCAGTGAACGCAATACATTGCGTAATCACTCATCTAGTACAAGATGGTACCCATGCATTGAAAGCAATGTATAATTTTGAATCTGGTTGCGATTATATCGTTTTTGTCTTTAAACTACATAATATTATTGTAATAATTACAAATATCACTTGTATTTAATAGATTTTGGACTTACCGGTGAAAAGAAATCCCTTCCCTGGCAACACTACACACCTGGCTTCTTTTCCGACACGTAATAATAGCACAAGACGGCATAATTCTTTTTTTTTCGCGGAGCGTCACACGTTGTCACAATATGAGCGCGACTGTTGACCGGTGAACCAAATTTCGGTTGACTTATGAGCGTTTGCTCATAAGTGCGGCGCGCTTGCCCCGCCCACAAGGCCCTTCTAACCTCTTTTATCTGTTCTGTGGATAAAACGTACGCTTTTGCCCGCCAGTTATCAGCTAATTACAGATTAAAATTGGCTTCCGGGCTGGAATATCTTTAATTCCTGACGTCCTTTACAAGTATAACTGAAGACAAAATTGTTCAGGAATTTAAACACTACACTTTGACACATTTTTCGTCGGCAGACGCAAATAAATTGTTTGGGAGTTCACCATTGTTTTCTATGGGGTTCCGGAAAATTTTCATTTAAATACTAGGAACCTCGAGCCAGCTCAGCCAGCTACAAACTTCGAGCCAGCACAGCCAGCTACAAACCTCGAGCCAGCACAGCCAGCTACGAATCCCCAGCCAGCATGTATACGTAATTATAATATACAATCAAAATAAAGACTTCGATTATTACCACTACCAAATAAACAATCAATAATTATTTTTAAGTATAATAAATAAAAGGCTTCTGATTATTTTTACATACCAAATAAAGAGGAATAAACACCAATGTGATTTTTTCTCCGTGTGAAATTATACCTACGCCTATTCATCATACATAACATTTATGCCTCTAAAACACTGCACGGTGTAACCCTATCCAAAGATTAGAACAACCATCTCGTCTTGCAACACATTACAGCAATTGGCGGCACAAAACAATCGATCTAATGCATCGAGCATTCGAGTACAAAGACTCTCCGCTGAAAGGGGAACGTTGTATGTCGTGCCGGAAAATGTTTGAACTGTTGTTGAAAACTTTTAGTTGAACGGATCAACTGGAAGCTTTTCTTCTACCCCGAACAGTTTCAAGAGACCATGTGTCTTTAAAACATTGAATAAATGGACTTGTTCAATGGCTTTTGTGGGAATATGTTGAGCGGGACTTTTATATTACTGTTGGTTCGCATACAAATAGTTTCCTAAGTTGGTTCAGTGGCATCTACACTTTTCTAAGCAGTTTTAGTGAGGATTCATGGTTTCTCTTTTAAACAATATTTATGCATTTTTCTCTTTCCTACTTCGACGTTCACACAACTCTGTCTTATATCGAAATTGGTTTATGAAAGTGACCTAGAAATTCCATCTAGAATAGCACTTACGCGAACTGTACAAATCGATATTGGACGAACTTGGACTCATAAGCAACCGTCGCTGTAATTGCGGGATTAAATATTAATTTTGGGCTAACCGAAGTATCGACGGCGTTAATCCCAGAAAACTTATGACTATCGCTTTTATTCCCGTAGATAAAATGTCTCTACCTAGTTTGATACCTTGATTCACAAATAAAACTATGGTATGGTATACACTATGGGTTTAAAACTATGGTATTTGGTTCCTAAACTTAAGTTATTTATATTAAAACAAATAAAATAATTAATATAAATAACTCAAAATCTAAATTGAAACCTTAGTAAATACACATGCAATAATAAATTCTAGGCATAAATAAAGAATCGAGCAACAAATTAAGTTTAGGAACCAAATACCATAGTTTTAAACAAATAACTGACTTACTAATACTGACTTAATAATTATAATTAAAATATTGACTTTAAATAATTATTATTTCGTAAAAATACTAGAAATTAGACATAAAAGGAAAATTAGAAATTAAATAAAAATACAATTATCACTTAGTATTATAAACAAACAAAGCGCTCTTCCTCTTCTCTCCTACTATGCTGTGCCCGACAGGGTCCATAATTGTACCATTAATTTTAAGCCTACCAACTGTTTTAACAACATTATGGAATGCAATATAGAATTGAGAATTGAGTCTTGAGATCCGCACAGACCCCATGTGACTAACAGTGTGATTATTTTGGCGCGACTAACTAAAGGTTAATCGTTGCAAAAAGTATGTGCCCGCAAGGTCTACTGTTCGCAGAACTACTAGTTTATTTATTATTTATGTATCGATAATGTTTTAAGTACACTCCTCACTCCCTTAACCCGTCGTATGCCGTAATTACAGACACAATTAAAAATCCATTGTGTCTCTACGAGATCCACGTTAATCGTCACGTTAAGATTATACCACCGGTTAATCTATACAAAGGTTGTATAAGATCGCTTTTAGCGATAAGACCGCCCATTGCGTCACCCCTTGTAAAATTTCTACAATTATATCTGTAATTTTTATGGTGTGCGCAATTGGAAGATTATTATTCTATCTAGGTTTGGTAGTAAGAGTTGGTAGATACCGAGAGTTTCAACAAACAAAAACAAAAGACTTGCAACAAAAACCTGCATCCAAGTAGCTACATCCATCTAATCTGTCACCAATTTCCACTAGCAATCTTGATCACAGTGCAGACATGGTTACAACTATCTAAACCATCCATTGCCACAACTAACTAACCGACTGAGCTTAGTTGACTCTTTAGATAAATAGAAAACTCATTCCCTCCGACTGGACTCGCTTGCGATCACTCGACCCAGCAAATGTGACCGGGAATGTAAAGAAACTGGAAGGAAGAAAATAATGGGAACGTTATTTGTTCAGGTTTTATCTTTGGTCTAGTTATTTCACGGGTTTTAGACAGGATGGACTGGTCCTAGAAAATAGTACAACAATTTTATATAGGACTAGCTGCCGCCAGCGACTTCTCTTGCGTGTAATCATTATAAATTATAACCTATATTACTCAGGATGAAGGTAGCTTTCTAATGGTGAAAGAATTTTTGAAATCGGCGCATTTGTTTTTGAGTTTATTCATTACAAACATACACACAAAAATACAAATCTTTCCTCTTTATAATATTAGTGTAGATATAGTTGTTTTCTTGATAGTTATATGCCAGTGGGTATTTAGGTACGTACTCGTTGGAGGATTAGATGATCACATCAGTCCTCTCCACCAAAAACTTATTACTAGGTAGGTACTTAAATACTTTGTAGCAATACCTAACTGTAAATGTTCATGTCTCTTATTATTGTTTTAATTCTAATATTCTCGTACAATCAAGACCTTTCTCTTCACCAATTCAATTAAAACATTTTAGACTAACTAGGGAAACAAAACTGAAGTTTCTTCCATATCCGTCAATCTCCGGGGTCTCAAACCAGTGCAGTGCTGCAGAGTTGCAGCGGTCGCAACCGCAACCAGTCGCTACTAATCAGTGTATGCACATGACGATGTCGTTCAAAGAAACCTGTTTATATTCATTCTATGGATTTGTGACAGTATTTTATCAGGTGAAAAGGTGGAAAAGTAAAAAACTCTGAATATTCTGAAAAATATATTCTAGGGAAAGGTGGTCCTAAAACCATCTTCGATACGCTTGTCAAATTAGATAAACATAATGCAATAACATCTGCCAGCCTTTTGGGCACCTTTCCCATTGACAGCGATGCGGACGAATTCTTTGATGCTCAATGAGCCCCTCCCCTTTATTTTTTCTTTTTAATTTTGTTATATATGTCATTGTTTTAGTTAATTTAGTATAATAAATGTAATGTAATTTAAATGTTGAAATAAACGAATTTTACTTTATAACATCTAAAAGAAAGAAAGAAAAATAGGTTTATTTGTCACATACAAAAAGATAACAGTATTCAGCAATATAAACAAAATAGATCTGAGTACAAATAATGAGATCATGAGTATAAAGATTAATAATCGGCAGCTGTGACAAGAAGGGTTCCACTCAGCGTGCTTCCACTCAGCATCTATAAGTGATCCATCGTACCTAATTGTATTAACGTCTATTGGAAGGCTTCATTTAAATCTTGGTTGCAACAAAACACAAACCAAAAACATATCAAATGGATCACTCATTCGCTTTAGAGTTTAGACAATGATGTTTGTTACCAAAGCGAATGAGTAATCTATTTGATATGTTTTTGGTTTGTGTTTGTGTAGAGTTTGTGTAGAGTTATTTAAAATAATTTATAGATAACTAGATGACCTGGTGAACTTCGTATCAATTTACCCACGTGTTACGAAGCTCACCAGGTTTTTTTCTCATACAAGATTTAATCAATTTTCGAACCGTTCCTTTGGGTTTTTCCTAATTTTCTTTTTCGTAAACCAACCAATTATTGAGGCAATTGATTTTTATATAATCCTTACATTATTATAAAGCAAAGTCCTCCGCCGCGTCTGTCTTTCGTCCTGTTCGCGATAAACTCAAAACCGATTTTCATGCTGTTTTCACCAATGGATAGAGTGGTTCTTGAGGAAGGTTTAAGTATATAATAACCGACATCGCAGGCGAAGCCGTGGGCATCAGCTAGTATATTATAAACAAGAACAAAGAGTCTGAAAATGATGATGTATTTTGCTTATAAATGGAAAGGTCAAACCTTGAATCAATTAGACTTACACGTGCCTATTAAATCCTCACAAGGAATCGTAGACGTAAATAAAGCCCTTACATCTATCTACATATATTGAAATAAACCGTTTTCTCCCTAAACACGCCTCAGCGGTCTAACGGGCAGACTGAAGAAATTAACTGGGAAAGTGTTTAGACGGCCAAGTCACACAAATGACACAAACATGTCGACGCTTTGAGCTTCTAGAATTAGTGAGGACTGAGCACTATATTGGAATTCTAGAGTCGCTTTATAGTATGAACATGTCTTGTGTTTGTAGCTTGCTTTGCATGGCCGAATTGTGAAGTTAGGTGAAGACCTGGAATAATAATAAGCCGAAAAGAATAAAACTAAAAAAAAAAAAATACTTTGTACTCTATTTCATAGAATCAAACGGTATTTTTCTCTTCAAATTCGCATTATGGTGGATTCAATTTTTGCTTTATTGACTTGCGAACTGCAATAATGACTTCGAATGATCGGAGCAAGCCATTCGTTTACAGAATGGATGTCAATAAATCGTCTAAAAGCCTACTTGTGTGTTTCGTTATTTATATAAAGTACTGTTGTTTATGTGCAAAAAGAAGTACCTAAGAATAAAAGGAGGATACTCAAAAAAAAATATTATGTGATAAACTAATTGAGCGATAAAAAGTGGTATTGATTTCTGACTGTGAAGTTTAACGACATTTGATATTCTAGATTTAAATACGTCGGGGATAATTCCATTACACATATTTTATTACATAGAAAACCAGTGAATAGTCCCGCACGTTACAGTCGGTTCATTTGATATTGTTATACAACTTATTTCTGGCACAGACTCAACACTGAATAACAACAATGCTTTAGTAATTTATAACACAAACAAACATAAATTCCAGTTCACGAACAATGTTTTTTCTTAATTAGCCACAGTACGTAGATTAATTTAGAAAGCGAGCTTAATGTGTGCAAGTTCGCTAGTCTAATTTGCTCGGGTTTAGAGCAAAGACGTGTTTCCATATAGAGAGTGAAGATTCCCGGGGAGTTATTTAACTAATTTTACATGCGGGGCAAGTTTTAACCCCACTAGCATATGTTTGCGTTGCCTCGTCGTGGGTACGTCTTCTGCGTGCCGACTACGCGACTCGGCAAGACAAACTGGTACGTACACCCTTCGGAATTAGCTCGGCAAATTCAAACAGCCAACTCCTCCACTTGTACGCCTGACAACTAGCGACGATAGCTGTTGTCAGAATTTTGAAAGCCACCAAGTTAACGTACAGTCTTGATTACACAGCGCAGTTTGCAAGCAAATGTTGTGCATGAGGTTTTCTAAAGACATTTACGCTGCAGTGCGCAGATTTACTTTAACTTTGTTACGTTAATCTGCACATTTGAATTTTATTCTGGAAAAACTGGCGTAGAAGCACGATTTACTTACGTATTATCCCATTTGGCGTGCACTTTAAGTAAAATATAATAAAGTCAAAGGATTTATGACCCGACGAATTCCAACAAAAGTATACAGACAATGCTATAAATAATCCTAGAGTAATAAAATCCGAAATAAGAGAGAGCTCCGCAAAGAATAGTCGCAACAAGGAGCATATTATTCAGTGTCACCGTCGGGACGTGTCCTGTAATATATGTTTTAATAAAAGGGTTTCAATTCTCACCCGAACATACATCACACGAAGATACCCAAAGTATCAATAATATCGAAAAAGATCTTCAATTTATTATTCATTGAAGTCGCTGGGCGGGGCGGGCCGCTCTATAAATCCAGGGATCGCCACTAAATCATCGTTTGCACGCGGCGGCGGCGGAAGGACGTGTGCGGGCGCAATTTTTATCCATTTTTCATCGATGGAAACAAATGGATACATTGCCATTGTGTCCATAATTACAATTTACATTTTCTCGACAAATGTCAGAGGCTAATGATTACGAATTCGATACAGCTTGTGACCCCGTTCGGCGATCGGGATTCGGTATAATTTAGCGTATCCGTACATTGTTAGTATACCTACTCAGGCCTAAACAAAGCGAGCCAGGTGGGGCGGCTGGTACTGTATCCGCTGAAAGAATCCATAAAAACTGTAATGGTACCCTCGTCACGTCCGGACATCTTATTTATCTAGTCACGAGCAAAATCATTGTTTCCTTTTTCGTTTTGTGTTCGGGCAAAAACACGCCTTATTACCGCCACCGGCTAACAGATGAACTGCTGAACAGGACCATTGTCCCCGGACCTTGTGTGTGACGTTTGTTCCTCGCAGACGCGAAGAAAAAATTGTACTCCCTCGTCGAGAAACGACTATTTATTCATGTGTTCACTATATTTATTTTGCTGCTCGTGAAGTAAAATAAAAGGAAAACTACCGAGAGTTACGTAAGTAGACAGTCAATTCACTCTTTGTGAACAATCTAGATTTTATTACATATTTATTTGAATTTATTCATTATAACTAATAATTAAATAATTATGCAAAGTGTATTTATGCTTTAAATGCTTTAAAAGAAAATGTTTCAGAATTATTAAATAAGTTGACCACTAATGACGGCTCATATTTGTGTTATTTATTCGGCTACTGTTAATTACTTTTTGTAAGCTTCTTTACTAATTTATTCATACTTCTTGCTCGGTCACATCCCTTGAAAGAAGTGTTAAGAAGACCTACATAATTGGTAATAAATTATTTTATTGGTACGCAAATGGTGACTTTGTCTACTCTCCTGCTGATCTTATTTCGAAGCAAAGTGTTCAACGAGATTGCATATGGCGTAGTAAAGTGAAGAAAGAGTAGGAGGAATTCATTATCTGAAACAAGAAATGGCATTTGTTAAAATATAGTATCTCAAGACATCAGCTTAGGTATAGTTTCTAGGTATGTATAGGTCAAGTGATCAGTATATCAGAGGGACCGTCGTTAGGCTGTGACGACCAAGAGGCCTTCCGAATAAAGTACTTACGGCGGCATCTGTTGATACTGACAGATTTCAAGAAAAGACCCAAAAAGTTTGGCCTTGCAATTACTCCTATGCAAAATCAAAAATTGTGCTAGTCTACTATACCTACATAAATAATAATAAATCCGACGTCTGACGAAACACGAAGTTTGCCGAGGGACATTAAGAAAATAGTTGTACTGTACATCTGTCTTATAAATTAAACCAGAAGTTCTGAGAAGTTATGTTAGGAAGGTACCTACATACCGCAGTAAAAGTCCCAAGTGAGAGCAGGAACATCTTGCCTCCTTTAATAGTTATAGGTCTGTTTGCCCTTTCAACTAATAGTCGAAAATTGCTCTTGAATCTACGACACCGTGGTGTCCAATCACAATCGTATACTGCAAAAGTTATTTGACTGCTCTGTAAAAATAAAAAATAAACAACTCAACATCACGTCAGTAGGCTTGGCAAAGGTATATAGAACACTCAGTGAAATTAATTGTTAATAAAACTGACATACTACGTCAATTAGCCGTACTAAATCCTATTCACACAACTGCAGAGAATTACGGTTTTGATTTGAATATTCGGACAATTTAAGTTGGTATTTTATTTGATATACAACTTATTTTACATCCACATTTACAGACCAGGTTAACAATAAGATGCCAGTATAAAATACAAAATGAATCCTCATCACCTTTTCCACAAGTCGAGATCCAAACCAACAAGGAACCATCACCTGGAGAGTCATCACAACTGTATATAGAGTTAGGAAAACTAAATACTTAGTCTCCGCAGGCTAAAAAGAAGATATTATTTTTATTAAATCATTCTTGAAATTAACGGTTTACGATCATAGATATCATCATCATACCATAGTGAATCGAAACAGGCACATGCATATCTTACAGGAGCCAGAACTGAACAGCACAAATAATATCTCGCTGAAGGCTCCCTGAATTAGTTTACAATACCTAAAAGCACAAAAGAAAATAAGTTAAAATTTAATGCCATTTAAAATACATAGTTCAAAAGTTATAATATAACAAGAACTTACTCGGATACTGCATCATAATGTTTAATACACTTAATGATTTCTAGAACAGCGTTCTGATCATCTATATCCTTATCAATGGCACCTCGAGGTGCATTGACACTTACACAAACATCAGTAACTTTTCTTAACTTTCTATCCAGAATGTCCAACTGAGCCATAGCAAGAAACATCACTCCCAAAAGAAAAGCGTCAACATTCACATTATACAACATGGCAGAAGTAATCCCTATGCTTTGATATAAGTATGCTGGATACAAAAACATAGCCTCATATTGTTCAGGTATAAAAGAATATCTGCATACAGGAAACTCCAAGTTGACTTTGAAAATTACGTGAACCAAGAATGGAAGAAACACATTTACCGTATTTGCTGATACAGATAAACCACCTATAATCTTCCAGTAAAATAAAGATTTATCTTTGGCTTTCTCTATTAATTTTACATCTTCAGGGTCATCTGGTTGGAACATATCACTTTCTAGCATATCGAGCATTTTCTGAACTTTGTCACGCAAGAATATAAACGCTAATGCTTTAGACATAGCTCCAATGTTTGTGAAATAAAATATTAGTTCTTCGGCGAAAATCTCCAATTTTTGGGGTAAAAAGTAAAAATTCATGGTGTATATCACGACAAAAAGCACAGTGAAGATAAACACAAATATTCTAGAGAAATAGATATAGTATAGACTTGGACTTTCTTCGGACCAAACACCAAGAATTCTTAGGATTCTCAAATGTATTTTGAAACAATCTATTTGATAGTATCCCATGTTTTAGCGCTTACTTATCACCGACGCAAGTTACTTCACTTTTCCGTACAAAATTGGAGTATACCAGCTTATAAAGCCTGAGGTCACAAAGGCCATGAAATAGCCTGTAATTACATGCACCACACTAAAGCTACATATAGTCTTAATTAATAAGTAGAGGTGTTTATATGCATCGCACGTTCTATTCGTCTTGAAATTTCTAATTTACACCCATTTTAGTTCAAAGCAAATTAACAGCCTCTAGGAATTAATTTTCAAGTAAATTTCCAAGACGTATAAAATATTAGTGTATGGGCAAAGTATACGGAGGTTTTAATGAATGTAGGTTAATTGCTGACGTCGTAGTTTTTAAATGAGATGCAATTAGTGAGGTGATGTTCGCCCAGCCGGGAAATGATCCAGGAAATCATTTTTTAAGCATTGAGACTTCTCACGCACCTATAGCTATAGGTACTTACCTATAGCTGTAGATTTTCGTGAAGATGGTGTGTCCTAAATTAATTGCCCGGGATGCTTCACGACTTCCAACACAAGTCATATTATACATAGTAGGTACAATACAAAAAGGAAATGTAAGTAGGTACCTATTTAATTTCATAATTTAATTATAACTAATAAGTATTTGAAAATAAATACCAAGAATCAAATACCAAACAAGGTGCCAATTATTATTTTAATAACTTATTAAAGTAAAACATTTTAATGCTATTAATTTATCATAACTTAGAAGGTGTAAAGCAAGTTTTATTATTTATTGCTTTGAATATATATAAATATCACTTTTCATCAACAAAATTAGACCATTTACTTTGCGAGACTTAATCATAATAAAAAGTTTGTGCTACGAATTAATTGAGCTAAAAACTAAGTACTTATGTTATAAATGAAACATTGTGCCGTATTGCATGAAATTAACTTATTCGATCTTGAACAGTAATTAATCATAAATAAATTATGTATAATCTAATATTAAAATAACGTCAATCTAAATGAACAGCAATATTGCTTAATAGACTGGAACTTTGAAAACGGCAAGCAAATCCAGATTATTGTTAATTAATATTAAGTGCATTATATTATTCGTTAGGCCCTTCTCTCACGTTCAGGATAGGCAGCGACTGTATTAGCGGGGGGAAAACTGTGGAGGCTCTCTTTCTTGTCCATACACTACTTAGATACTTATACATGGTGTGCATGTGGTGCTCACCTATAAGTAATTGTAAAAAAAAATATATTAAAACATTACTTTATAATTGTAATGGTGCAAATAATTTGTTGGTCTAAATAATAAATACGTATACAGCGCGGTAGATTGAGCGTGTGATGATAGTGTTCGGTTCCATAAACATTTTAGTCTTGCATTTGTTGAAGCAGTGTGAAGAATGAATAAGCGGAATTCATAATCTGAAAATAAAGTTATTAAGTTACTCTCATCATCTTATGATATCGATCCAATCAGTTATCATCTGCCTAACCTTTTTTCCCAAATATGTTAGGTTCGGTTTCCAGTGCAGCTGAATATCGATCCATTCAATTTTTACCACAAATAATTAAAACATACAAGAAAACGCAAATTCGCATAAGTTCAATCTCAGGATAAAAAGTGGTATAACTTACAGAAGTAAAAGCAGGAAGTGAAAGACAGAACATCTTGCCTCCAGTGATACAGAGAGGTTTGTTAACTCTCTCCACAAAGAGTCGCATGTTGCTCTTGAACTGACGCGATCTAGGAGTCCAGTCGCAGTTGTAAATAGAGAATGCTAGCAAGTTGCTCTGAAAAGAAAACAATATAATTTTAGTTTATCAAATATGCAATAATTTCAAGCTACGATGGACCCTGACCATGGACAATTCAATGAATTGTTGTTCACCATGCTTTTTGTTACAAGTCTCCATAAAAACCTTTTGCTGGATACAGGTACCTGCAACATCTTGTTGGGAATAAGAATTTTGATATTGATAAGCCTCAGAAGATCATCAAAAAATATTTTCCTGTTCTGATTTTAGTTGATTTATAATTACAATTGATTTAGATCCTTTTTATAATGGTAAGTAATAAGGTAAAATTATTGTTTACCTTATCCATAATCCGTGTTCCAAACCAACAAGGAACCATTATTTGTAGGATCATCACAATCATGTAAGTACCAAGAAATAAGTAATAGTCCAACGGTGCTGGCTGGAATCAACATAATCGTTAATCCTTTTAAATTTTGTTGAAATTGGTTTAAGTTATTACAAATAATCAATATTTCTTACCATAGTGAATCTCATCAAGCAAACGCATATGATACAGGATGCCATGCTGAATTGTACGAATAACGTCACACTGAAAACTTCTTCGACGAGATCGCAAAACCTGGGGGCATACAAAATTATTACCGTCGCAGTAAGCATGGCTAGATAGAAATGTATGAAGAAGAGGTCAGTTTTAACTCACCTGCCCACTTCATCAAAATGTATGATACATTTGTTAATTTTCATAACAGCTTCTTTATTTCTGTCGGTCGGCTCTCTAGATATTTCACTATCTGCATCGTCAAGTTTATTATCGTCTGTTACTTTTCTTAACTTTAAATCAAGAACTTCTAGTTGTGCTATTATGAAAACCATCAATCCCAAAAAAAAAGTGTCGACGTTCAAATTGTATAGCATATGAAAAGTTATGCCGACACTCTGATAAAAATATAAGGGATATACAAACATATTTCTGAATGCCTCAGAAAAAAAACCATAACCGCAGACAGGAAATTGTAGTTCTGTTCCCTTTATAAAATGTACAATTATCGGTGAAAGTAGCGTACCATTTGATGTAACTGACACGAATGCTACTGCTTTCCAATACATCTTGTTAAACTTCTTAGCTTTTTCTATAATAGCCTTTCCTTCAGTATCGTCAGGTTGGAATATTTCACTCTCTAGAACATCCATTATCGCGATAATTTTGTTACGCATTAAGAGAAACGTCAAAACTTTAGACAACACAGAACAGTCAGTAAAATAAAACATCAAATCGTCGATAAAAATGTCCAACCGTCTCGGCAAGAAATAGAAGTTTATAGTGAATAAGACATAGTAGATGAAGACAAAGGTCATAATAAATGCTTTGGAATAGTAGCTATAACTACGATTAGTATCGTCGCCGGGCCAAATAGCAAGAAACCTCCAAAACTTCATGTTTATTTTAAAGCAGTCTATTTGATGCTTTTCCATTATCCAAATTGCTGTATAGCGAGCGTGTGAGATATGACTGTGTTGCTCCTGTGTGTGAATCTGATAGCTGCGCTGTTACAAAGTAGACAAGAGTTGCAGACTAGATAACGTTCAAAGTGGAGTGGAGTGGCGTTTGGATGTATTATTTTTTTAGAAAGCTGTCTCAAAAGGTTTCCTCTTTCTAATTATATTTTTTACGAGTCTTTAAGGTGCTATTATGTCAATTGTATTTTGATGCTCTCAAAGTATTTTGAGTGCATCAAACTTTGTCCACATCAGATAAATAGAGTGTCATCACAAGTCTTTTACCGCCTTACTAATAAACGTTGTATAGCGCCTGTATAGTTAGACAACGCTTTGTCTTCTTCTTTCAAAAGTAATTTGACTTTTGAAAGAAGAAGACAAAGCATTGTGTAACTATACAGGCGCTATACAACGTTTATTAGTAAGGCGGTTTCAGTTCAAGCAGTACGGTTATGGAATGCCTTGCCCACGTCGTTTCTAGTAAAAAAACACTTCCTCTCTCCGTAAACATCGTCATATAATATAGCTCTTTCCTCCTGTTTCATGTTTATTATTGTATATATATATATATTTAATTCTATTCTAATCGCGTTAAGGAAGAAGAGTGGGGTGTGTCTTCATGGATCTCTTTCTTTATCTAGACAGCAATAGCTATAGTGCTAGTAGCATATTGGGTTCCTCATAGCAGTATCGCATCCGGCCGTGCGCGCATTATGGTACCACAAATTATTTACGCAAGGTAAACAAAACTACAGGTCCATCGCTTTTGTTCTACACGTGTCATGACCCTGGCTTGATAGTGGCACTGGCTACAAACATGCATTTCTTTTTTTTAATTAAAAGCTTTACACACACTGTTTTCAAAGGAGTCTCAAATTACAATTAATTTATTTTCCTAGTACCATATTGAAAATAAAGACTACCTATACGTATATATTAATGAAATTTTTATAAAAATTACAATCTAGCCTTAAGGTTTATTTGTAAATTTAATAAAACTTTTAGCACACGAAATAAAATATATTGTACAAAGGCGCATCAGTAAGTACCTATACTTTTTTTAGTTATAGTAAAAAACCGGACCTATAACACTGCCTTGGGGTAGGCCTATTTATAAATTTGCATAATTTAACAGACAAGCAAAACCAAAGCTGATAAAAAGTTACTATTATAGACAAACCGTCACAATTGTTTGGTTTGAAAATTTCACTTAACAGTAGGTACATCTAGTATCTCAGTTATTATTTTTTACGTATAAAAAACAAAGGTTAGACTTCAGACGACACGAGCAATAATTTTTTTTTTCTATAAACGTCCGATTGTCTCGGCAATAAATAAAAGTTTATGGAAAACAGTAAATAGAAGACTTTAACAAAGATAAAAGAAAAGCTTTGGAATAGTAGTTTTGTAATAGAGGCTAAAATTGTTCCCAGGCCAAATGGCAAGAAGCTTCCAAAACCTGATGTTTATTGCTACTTATTATAAATAAAGTCCTCCCACCGCGTCTATCTGTCTGAATGCGATAAACTCAAAAATTACCGAACGGATTTTCACCAATGGCCGGAGTGATTCATGAAGAAGCTTCAAATATATAAATTCATGATTTTGCCCAATGGACGGAATGGTTCATTAGGAAGCTTCAAGTGTACGTGTAAGTGTGCTTCATAAATTCATCAAAGTTGTGTGTTGAAGACGTCGTCGTCGTCGTCGTCGACCCATAGAAAATACATAAAATTAATGTTCTACAGGATTTGTATATCTTAAAAGGTTCAACTAAAAAAACCGCAATGGATGTCTGTCTTCTAAGCATGACCCACAGTAACCATTTTTATTTTTCATAATTTGATCAAATATATATTATATATTATATTTTATATTTGCCTTGACATCATATATCATATTTATAAATAAAGTGAGATTTGGAAGAGTAAGTTCTTCTGGTACAGTTATGTCCTTATGTAAAAAGAGGCCTCTACAACATATTTGTTAAAACCTGTTGTTTATGAAATAAACTCAAATAATTACTATTATAGTTTATTTATTTATTTTCTTATATATTTGCATCATCATCTGCCTAGCCTTTTCCCAACTATGTTGGGGTCGGCTTCCAGTCTAACCGGATGCAGCTGAATATCAGTATTTTACATGGAGCGACTGCCTATCTGACCTCCACAACCCAGTAACTGGGTAATACGATACCCCTTGGTCAGACTGGTTGTCAGACTTTCGTGCTTCTGACGACTCGTAACGACTGTCAAAGATCCACAAATGACAGCCGGGACCAACGGCTTAACGTGCTTTCCGAGGCACGGAGGAGTCTCGATATGTGAAAATGGTCACCCATCCACGGACCAACCCCGGCAAGCGTAGCTTAACCTGATGGATCGACCCGAGCGGCTGTTATTACTTAGCCACGAGCAGATAGGAAACTACAACAGAAAAAAAAGTAGTGATTATATGTTCTGCTACCCGTGTGAAGCCGGGGCGGGTTGCTAGTATCCTCTAAAACTATAATAACCATACATCTATTTTATTCTGCGCGTAGAACTGCCTTTTTATTAGCTCTCTTTTCAACAAAAACGCATTTCTATCTATTTAAAATTAAACACTACCCACACTAGACATTAACGTTTCTTCAAAGTAAATGTGAAGCTATTAATTCATGAGTATTTTTCAAAGAGGTTAAAATTACAATAAGTGCCTTCTGTACTTAAACAACCGTGAAAGGATGTAGGTTAATATTGAGAGTTCCATACTTTTTAAATGAGATGCCATTACCAGAGGTGACGGTCGTCATCCACAAATAGAACCAGAGATCAGTTTTAATTAAGAGACTGCTATATGCTAAAAAAAGTCTTTAAATTATTTATAAAGGCCTCAAAACCCTTTTTTGTATTGCAAGTGGCAGCGGTAAAAGGTTAAGAAAAATAAAACTTTTTCATGGTACTTGAAGATATTTTTTTTCATTTGAATAACCATGCCTAATATGTAATACCAAGAGGTATGAGGAACAGGGTCAAAAATTTACTCATCCTCTATAGAAAAGGGAGGATCCTCCGACCAGACGAAAAATGTGAGGTAAAGTTCCTATAATAAATCGATATAGTAATAAAATTTCTAACCCTTTATACTGTATGTAATACTTCAAACTTGGTCAGTAAGCAAAAATCTAGCCATTCAGAGTTAACGATATTCAATACTACTAGAGCGACTCGTGTTTTTGCAAAAACTCTATTTTATTCCAGTAAGATTGAGAAAATGTTTTCACCATTTTCTAACATTATTCATTTTCTTTTTATTTCGGGTTTTCGCGAAAATACAAATTATCAAATTACCATGCGACATATATAATGTATTGCGCGCGACATCTTCCGCAACTGCCTGAAAGACCGCGACCAGGTAGTTAAATTAAAAAAGCTACTCTAGCAAAGAATACCTAGAATATTTTTTGGTTAATTCCAAAAAAAAAAAACTAATTTCTTTAACGTGACTTGCGGTAGGTGTAAACTGGCAGAAATCGTCACGCGAATAATCGTTCATACTTGCAACTGTCTTCTTCTAATTTGCACTTTCTCTCTCTCTATAATGAAATGTTTATATATTTTTTAACTTAGTTTATTTTTTGGAATTAACCAAAAAAATATTCTAGGTATTCTTTGTAAGAGTAGCTTTTTTAATTTAACTACCTGGTGGCGGTCTTTCAAGCAGTTGCGGAAGATGTCGCGCGCAATACTGGGAATTTCAACGCTTTCCAGCTTGGACAGCAACTTGGGGACAGAGACGGTGTCGCAGGCTTTGGATAAATCTAAGAATATTCTTACAGTTTTTTGTTTATTATTTAACTTACCAATGATTATGTCTGTTTTTGAACTGTGTCGTCTGTTGATTTTCCAATTCTAACTGCTTGGCCAGACTGCACTCAAATAAGTAACTACTTTTTCAAAAATTGTACAATGTGGAAAGTAAAGATATAATAAGAGTATAGTATAGTAAGAGACACTGGCATTGTCCCCAGTTTTGAATATTGGGTGAACAAGCGATTTTAAACGCATTCGGAAATACACCTGAAGTTAGGCAAGAGAGATATATAGACAAGTTAAATATATGGATAAGAGCGAGTATGACAGCGTGCCTAGCTTTAATAACTAAACCGAGGTATCGTCACAACCTACAGCACACTTGCCTTTTTGTTTTAGGATGATTATGTCGATTTCTTCATCATCTACGCTTTACACAACCATAAAGTCAAAGACAAAGTCAAAGTCAAATAATTATAGACATACATACAATCCCTGTGGTGTTCACCACTATGAAGAAAGTATTCGGGTAGGTAAATTAAACAACAATTCACTTTACAACAGCAGAGGACCCACGTCTGCATCGTTTGGACGCCAGCAAGCAAGTGACCACTCTGCGGGCGTGTGCCACTGCGCTAGTTTAATATGCGCTATTTACTACGCCTCATACATTCAGATTCTATTACAGTAACATTTTAAATAAGATAACTAATAGAACACATTATAAGATAACTAATACGAACTTATTTTCTACTAAGCTTATAGGTAAGCATAAGATATTATCGATATTATCCGCCCAACTGTTGATTGGCCTTTAGAAGGATGATAACAATTAAAATTTTATTGTGTCTCGTGATAGTTGAAGGTTTATACATATTTGAAAATAAATCCCAAGCTCAAATATCAAAGATCGAACAAGGTGCCGAATATTATTTTGATAACTTATTAAAGTGAAAAATATAATGCTTTCATTAGAACGTTTGGAGCAAACACTAAACAATACTTTGAATACTTATAAATATCAAATAATTTATAAATATCATCAATAAAAGCACGTTGCAAGATTTAATTACAATTAAAAGTTCATGCTACAAATAAATTATTTGAGCTAAAGACTAACCATAACCATGTTATTAATTCAACGTTGTGCCGTATTTGCTAAAATTTATTTTTTTCAAAATTCTTTCAGCAGTAGCATGCAATATTCCTCACTGAGTAACATAGGCTGTATATTGTAAAAATAAAACATGGGCGAAATCACACACAATCCTACCCTTTATGTTATTGTTACACTAACCTTAGATATTAGTAAAACATTACTTTATAATTTTAGCAGTGTAAACAATTTTTGAATGGCCATTTAAGAAAACTAAATAAATAAATGTACAGCGCGGTAGATTGAGCGCGTGAAAGCAGCGTTAGGTGTCTACTTTTACATAAAGGTTTTAGTCTTGCATTTGTTGAAGCAGTGTGAAGAATGAATAAGCGGAATTCATAATCTGAAAGTAAAGAGAATATTAAATTACAAATCTTTTAATAACGATCCAATTATTCATTATCTGCCTAGCCTTATCCCCAACTATGTAAAGTTCGGCTTCCAGTGCAGCTGAATATTATGTATATACCCATTCAGTATGCTTACAAAAAATAATTTAAAGATACAAGAAAACCCCAATTCCCATAATCTCAATTTCAGGATAAAAACTGGTATACTTACAGAAGTAAAAACAGGAAGAGAAAGACAGAACATCTTGCCTCCAGTGATACAGAGAGGCTTGTTAACTCTCTCCACAAAGAGACGCATGTTGCTCTTAAACTGACGCGATCTAGGAGTCCAGTCGCAGTTGTAAATAGAGAATGCTAGCAAGCTGCTCTGAAAATAAAACTATAATTTTAATTTATCAATTGTGCAATCATTTGAAGCTTCAACGAACCCTGACCATGGACCACTCAATGAACCAAGTCTTTGTTTGTTGATAAACAAGTTTTTTTTATTTAAGTCCTTAAACAAGATGTTAGGGTAAACACCGTTATCCTTTAAACCTAAACCGCTTGGTTTCATTTAAAGAACGTAAAATCAATGGAAAATTCCTTTTTTTTTTAAATAAAAGCTACATTTTACCACAAGAGTATTTCACCATACGCGTGAGAGCAACGAACTTACGTCACAACACGGTTGGGACGTGACCTGACCAGCCGTGAGCGCGACCCCTATTGTGTATTTATTCATGTGTTGTGTAGGTAAGTAGGAGGGGCGACGACCTCGGGCGCATATCCATGAATTTGCGGACGGTGTCGGATATAAACTTTTTAAAATCTTTTAATGAAAATAAGGTTCTTTTTGTTGTGACTCAGTCATTTATTTTTATATTTAAGTCAACTACCCATGGTTTGAGTGACAACAGTGTTTTTACCCTTACACCCTGTATACCTTTTGTTGGATACAAGTACCTACTGCATATTCTTGGAAACAAGGATTTGGCCTCAGATCATCAGAAATTATTTCCCTGTTTTGATTTTAATTCATTTAACATAATAAATACAATTAATTTAGATCCTTTTTTTACAATGCACGATAAGGTAAAATTATTGTTTACCTTATCAATAATCCGTGTTCCAAACCAACAAGGAACCATTATTTGTAGGATCATTACAATCATGTAAGTACCAAGAAAAAAGTAATATTCCAACGGTGCTGGCTGGAATCAACATAATCATTAATAATTTTATTTTGTTATTGAAATTTATTAAAATGAATACAAAATAATCAATATTCCTTACCATAGTGAATCTCATCAAGCAAACGCATATGATACAAGATGCCATGCTGAATTGTACGAAAAACGTCACACTGAAAACTTCTTCGACGAGATCGCAAAACCTGGGGGCAAACAATCATAATATACATACAGATTCATAATTAGTACCGTCGCAGTAAGCACGGCTAGTTAAAGATGTATGAAGAAGAAGTCAGTTTAAACTCACCTGCCCACTTCATCAAAATGTATGATACATTTGTTAATTTTCTTAACAGTTTCTTTATTTCTGTCAGTCGGCTCTCTAGATATTTCACTATCTACATCGTCAAGTTTATTCTCGTTTGTTACTTTCCTTAACTTTAAATCAAGAACTTCCAGTTGTGCTATTATGAAAACCATCAATCCCAAAAAAAACGTGTCAACGTTCAAATTGTATAGCATATGAAAAGTTATACCGGCACCCTGATAAAAATATATGGGATATACAAACGTATTTCTGAATGCCTCAGAAAAAAAACCGTAACTGCAGACAGGAAATAGTAGTTCTGTTCCTTTTATAAAATGTACTATAATCGGTGAAAGGTGTGTAATATTAGATGAAACTGACACGAATGCTACTCCTTTCCAATACATATTGTTAAACTTCTTGGCTTTTTTTATAATAGCCTTTCCTTCAGCATCGTCAGGTTGGAATATTTTACTCTCTAGAACACCCAGTACTGCGATAATTTTTTTACGCATTACGAGAAACGTCAAAACTTTAGACAACACAGAACAGTCAGTAAAATAAAACATCAAATCGTCGATAAAAATGTCCAACCGTCTCGGCAAGAAATAGAAGTTTATAGAGAATAAGACATAGTAGACGAACACAAAGATCATAACAAATGCTTTGGAATAGTAGCTATAACTGTGACTAGAATCGTCGCCGGGCCAAATAGCAAGGAACCTAAAAAACTTCATGTTTATTTTAAAGCAGTCTATTTGATGCTTTTCCATTATCCAAATTGCTGTATAGCGAGCGTGTGAGATATGACTGTGTTGCTCCTGTGTGTGAATCTGATAGCTGCGCTGTTACAAAGTAGTCAAGAGTTGCAGACTAGATAACGTTTAAAGTGGTGTGGAGTGGCGTTTGGATGTATTTATTTATTTCATAAAAAGCTGTCTCAAAAGGTTTCCACTTTCTAATAATATTTTTACGAGTCTCTAAGGGACTATTGTGGCCATTGAATTCATGTTTGAGTGCATCAGATTTATTATTGTGAACAACAATTATTTATACACCAAGAGCTATAATGCTAGTAGCCCGAATAGCAGTATGACGATACTTATTTTAGACGGAGAATTATTATTACCTACCACAAAGTAGGTAAAAAAAACTACAGGTCCATTGCTATTGTTCTTTACATGACCCTGGCTTGTTATTAGCACTTTTGCTACAAAAATGCATTTATTTTTCTAATTATAGAGTATACATACACTAGACTACCACATTATAGTTTGTTCAAAGGGAGTTTAATTTATGAGTAGGTTTTCAAAGGGGTTAAAATTACAATAAGTGCCTTCTCTACTTAAACAGGAGCCGTAAGGAAATGATGTAGGTTAATTGAGAGTTCCGTACTTTTTAAATGAGATGCAATTAGCAGAGGTGACGTTCGTCCATCCGCAAACGGAACCAGAGATCCGTTTTAATTAAGAGACAATGCTAAATAAAGTCTGCAAATTATTTATAAAGACCTCGAAATCCCTTTTGTTGTATTCAAGTATTAGCGGTAAAGGGTAATGAAAATACAACTTATTCAATCTGGTAGATGAAGATATTTTTAGGGAGCTCGTGGCTACGTAATAACAGCCGCACGGGTCAATCCATCAGTTTAAGCTACGCTTGCCGGGGTTGATCTGTGGATGGGTGACCATCTTTATATACTGAGACTCCTCCGTGCCTCGGAAAGCACGTTAAGCCGTTGGTCCCGGTTTTCATTTGTGGATCTTTGATAGTCGTTACGGGTCGTCAGAAGCCTGAAAGTTTGACAACCAGTCATACCAAGGGTATCGTATTACCCAGTTACTGTGGAGGTCAGATAGGCAGTCGCTCTATGTAAAATACTGATATTCAGCTGCATCCGGCTAGACTGGAAGCCGACCCCAACATAGTTGGGAAAAGGCTAGGCAGATGATGATAAGATGTAGATAATTTTTATTTCGATAACTTAGATAATCCAACATTGCGGAATCCATTTCAGACACTAATCAACATGGTCCTCACATGATCTGACCAAGGTTATATCTGGACTTAGAAAGAGACCTAAGATTGTTTCGCCATTAATCAGATAGGAAATATCGCGACCATCTAGCTTTTTAAAAGTAGCCTATGTCCTTTTCCAGGTCATGGTCTACCCATGTGCCAACTTTCATCAATATCTGTTCAGCCGTTTTAGCGTGAAAGCGTAACAAACAAATACAGAAACAAACTCACTTTCGCATTTGATAATTTAAGTTAGGATTAGGATTTTAGTGTACGAGAAGCTGTATTTTTCTGAATCCACTTCCACAGCTATAATAGCTGCACGTCTAACGCCGAAATTATTTTTAACTAGTTTCCGCCTGCGGCTTCGCCCGCATGGTATGTCGATAAAAAGTAGCCTATGTCCTTCCCCGGGATGCCATCTATCTCCATGCCAAATTTTATCGAAATCGGTTCAGTGGTTTATGCGAGAAAAGGTAACATATAGACAGACAGACAGACAGACAAATAGACAGACAGCCAGACGGACAGACAGACAGTTACTTTCGAATGTATCATATTAGTATGGATAAATCGGAGTTTAAAAAAACAAACGAATGTTATTTTATGGAGCCTTCGGGCGACTTCCGGTCTGCAGGGATATTGGGATATCTTTATTGTAACTGCGTTTTTTTGTCTGTTTGTTCTTTTTATTTAATATTCATGAATATGGTAAGTAAACTTTATGAATACGACTAGCTTTTGCCCGTGGCTTCGCCCGCCTTGATGTCGGAAAATTTCCCACGGGAACGTACCTACTAACGGATTAAAAGTACCCTCTATGTATGTGTTAATCTAAGTTATAAACTATCTGTGACCCTTTATCAAAATCCGTTCAACCGTTTTTGGGTCAATCCGGAACATACATCCATACAAACAGACTAAAGGACAAAAATTCTTCGTTAGTATTTTATTATAATATGTACTAGCTTTTGCCAGCGGTTTCGCCTGCAAGAATTTTCGCGCCAATCTGGAACATGGATCCAGAAAAACAGACAAAAATTCGAAAAACTATATTTTCGGCATCAGACTCGGTCTACCTTAATTTACTTTTTTCAAAAATATTCAATTTATATTTTCGTTGCAAATTGAATAAAAAATATCTTAATTAACGAAAACGGTGTACAACTTTTTGATGCTGTTTCATCGTAAATGCATAACGAGTAAGTAAAGTCAACTGCATATCAGCGCTAACAATTTTACATTGACATAACCTTTATGTCGTACCAGTAGCGGTGATTTTTGTAGCGCAAGTATTACCACTGATGTTTGGTTCGCTGTACCTACACTCAATTGTATATTCTAAATGTTAGCTTTTAGAATAAATGATGTTATTTTTTAAAAGTAACCATGGAGTTTCTTGCCGGCTCTTCTCCATAGGAAAAGACCTATTGGAACCGTGCACTACCGTGCCGTGACCGTCTACGTTTCATAAGTGCCCATGTAGGTATAAGTGAAATTAAAATAATTATATTGATTTTGAATCATTTAATTTTTTCATAATACGAATAGGTATAGTGGTTTTGTTTACCAAAATGTAATGGAGTTTACCATGTTTTGCTCCATGCATAATAGAGGTGAAAACTGTTGTCCTGTTGGCAAAGTTGCGAAGTTTCAGTGTTGTTTTCACGTATGATAAACTTCAGCCTCAACAGGTAACTTTCAGCGTCGAACGAAAATTGTTGCTCGAAAACCGGTGATGCTCAGTTGCATAGTTGGAACACTTTCAATTATGACTGCTTTAGTGGCGGAATGAAATATGAGTACCAATTCTGATTTTACCTTGTTGAAACAAAAACTTTAGTATTAAGATTTGAGAACGCTTTAATTCCTTTACTATCAAACCAACTTATCTAATAACTATCATAAGGTAAGTTTGCCATAGTAAAGAAACCATCATTGTATTTAAAAGACAATGCGTTTCGAATTCCCCTATGTTCACTGTATGATATTTTCTAAATTATATCATCTTTACATTACCTATATAAATTTCAACAAACAAAATATTACCACATATTTCACGAGCCCATAAACATTACACCAATATGAAATCTCCTTACCTTCACTTTGCGTACCTACTGTATTATTTCATACAGCCGTAAAATCCTCTTGTTTTTTTTGTAGAACTATGTATAAGCCGAAATCCATTATCAGAAGCCCGCAGAACATCCGCAGAACCTAGATAGGCATTTGTTTTACTGTCGGAAAAAGAATGGCGCCCAAAGGCAGACGTTTACAGGTAGCATCAACTGATTGTGTACGTATGTGTTATTTTTATGTACAATCAAACAAGGGGCTGGGTATACAGGCAGCTAACTTGTTACTTCTTTTAAAGAATGATAAGCTGAGTAGTCATGTATATTGCATCACTCTCTGAAGTAGGTACATATTATGTCATAAGCTTAATAAGTTATTACGCACATAATAAAATGAATATTGGCAAAGTGTAGTGACGGAGGACCAACAGCCAGATAAGTGGACGACCTACAGGCGATCGCGGGGCACACCTGAATGAGACTAGCACAGACCAGGGAAGCATAGCGCAAAAGGGAGTAGGCCTATATTCAGCAGTGGGCGGAACAAGGCTGTCAATGATGATGATGATCGAGTGAAAAGATGAATATTTTGTCTGTATACCTAAACCAAAGGGTGGAGCGCAGACGAGCTTTGGAGTGGAGACAGCGTATTGGCAAGCGTACCGTAGGGGAGGGGTCGCGTCTAGCTGGTGGGCTGCCCCAGCTAGATGGACCGATGACCTTAAGAAAGTGGCTGGGACAGACTGAATGCGGAAGGCGGAGGACAAGGTGTTGTGGTCAAGCTTGGGAGAGGCCTTTGTCCTGCAGTGGACTGCGATAGGCTGAGTTGATGATATACCAAATAGATTGTTTGACTGTACGTACGTGTTATTTTTATTCAGAGGATAAAGCATGCCTCCAGGGGTTCGTTACGTGCGCACATCATCCCTCCCGATGGTAGCTCTTTACCTCCTATTGTTTTACTTCAGATTGTCGGGCTACCTGGTGTGAAGTATGCTTTGGATTGCGTTTTACAGTACATTGCGTATGTGTTGGGTAAGTGTGGAGCCATTGTTAGATTCTTTATTTAAAATGCAGGCGATACAGAGCACTAATGATGGCGTGAATTTTTGTTAGAGTTTTGTCAAGCGTTTATTGTGAATGGATCTTGAACCTGCCGTTACTGTATTATGGTCGGTATTTCGTTTTCGAATATAGTTAAATTAAATCATAAATGATGTATTTCTGTAAGTAGGTTTGTACAATCACTTTTACACGTCAATCACATTTTTAAAACTAGATGTGGTCGGCGTTTCCTATCTGACTACTCTGAGAAGAAAGGCCCAAACAAACTCAGTGGGCGCAGTCTCTTTTAACGTCCAGACATAATCTTCGTCAGATCATTATGAAGACCATGTAGGATGGAGCCTGAAATGATCTTTTGAGGAAAGAACCACACAGATTGAGTGGACCTATCCAGTCGGTGCATGCATTTGTCTGTAATCGTGCAGCTCAACTCAGAATTTAAGGAGCTCAACGATTTGACGAACAATACCGAAGAAAGGACATTCGGGTAGGCTGCATAAATTGAGACAGAACTTCCTTTAGTTATATAAACATGAGTCTTTCCTTCCTAATGCCATGATCCGACGGTGCGCCATATTGCGGACGGACACAGACGAGCCCGCACGACGCACCGTGGGAAGGTGTACGTGCGGGGTATCGCAGACATCGGAAGTTCCTCGGTGCGCGGTGCGTGACGGTCTGTTGTCGTCTGCCGTGCGTGTCCGTCCGCAAAATCGCGGATCGTCGGATCTCGGCATTTGACTATATCTACCTTATAATTTCAACCGTAATTTCCGGTTAGTCCCCATAAGAAAAATATGTTGAGCTATAAATACCCCCTGAAACAACTGAACAGATCTGTAAGTACAACCAAGTTTAAGCATCTAAAATTTTAAATATTAATTCTCGTTTTCCGACCGAATTCAGAAAGAAGCCACGTAGAATGGATAATTTGAATTTTTAAACAGCTGGTGATTAATCCCGACCCGGCGGGAATCTCACTGTAATGTTTAAATTATACTTGAAAGCTGGGATGCGACTTGTGTATTTCCAAATTAATTGGGTAGGTAAACTATTTTTGTAATGGATTTATTTAATGGAAGAACAAAAAGACTTTGTTTTGTCTGTTTGTGGTTGGAATTGGTTTGGGTTTTTGTTGAGTCAGTTATTTGTCCTCTTTCGTTAAAGTCGAGTTTTGCTGCGGGGTTATTTTTGGATAAATCGTTTAGTGGAGTAAGTATTAGTAAATAAACTTAGTTGATAATGGTATGTCAGGATGAAATTTCGGTATGAAAGATATACATGGAACAGCCTGCTTTTATTTTCTAGAATAAATCGATTACCGAAATCGGGTTCAGTGTTAGCACCATACACCTGCACGCGATCAGATACACAAACATGTAGGGATAATTAGTCATAAGTAGCACCCGCCCGCGGCTTCGCCCGCATGGTATGTCGATAAAAAGTAGCCTATGAATAGCCGCAATGGGCAAGTCGGTACATCAAAATAATTATTTAAATGTCAATTTTCCACTCGCCCCTTTGTAAGGGGTGAATCGGTACACAAAAATAATAAAAAAACGGGGCGAGTGGGACATTTTAATCTAAGGGGTAAGAGCTAAGGGGCGAGCGGGGCCTACACCGTCCTTTCTCAGGCTCTATACTATCCGAGTACCAAATTTCATTTAAATCGGTTCATTCGTTTTGGCGTGAAAGCGTGACAGACAGACAGAATTACTTTCGCATTTATAATATTAAGTAAGGAAGTAAGGATAAAAATCAAGCTAATCAAATGAATGTACCTATGAGTCGAATACTAGCCTACTGAGTTTGTTTCGATGTTTCATATATTAGTCGGATTGGAAACACCGACCTCGTCTAGTTTGTGAAATACATTGTTGACGTGTAAAAGTGTTTGTATATACCTACTTACAGAAATAAACACCATTATGATACTCACCCCTTGGTAAGACGTTGTCAGACTTTCGGGCTTCTGACAACCCGTAACGACTGTCAAAGATCTACGAATGACAGCCGAGACCCACAGCTTAACGTGTTTTCCGAGGTACGGAGGGGTTTCGTTATGTAAAGATGGTCACCCATTCTCGGACTGACCGCGGCAAGCGTAGCTTAACCCGATCGATCGACCCATGTGCCTGTTATTACTTGGTCAAATCTACCTACAACCTACCATTTAATACAGGGAGAAGTTAGTATACCACTTACATTAGTCAGTCAAATAAAGATAGCATAATGTTTATTCCATGTTTGAACTCGAACTCGCAAATTCAGACTCGGCAAAATTAAATTATGTTGTGTGTGCACTAATGAAGTTTGACATTGTGTAATTAACAAAGTAATACGAATACGACCGCCATGTTTTGATATCATTAGCAGCAATAAATTACGTAGAACTTTTGTTTGTTTTCATGTTTCGGATAATTCTTGGTAAGTTAAATATATAAGTGATAGCTGAGTACCTGTCTGATGAAAAATGATTTCTTGGTGCACCTCAACTTTTTCCATTTTTTTGTTGTTAATAAAGATAACAAAAACTCAAATAACTACTACATACAAATAACTATAAATTATGTATCTACCTACCTGTAGAATCCTGCCGATTCCGCAGGTGCGCGCCACGAAAAAAGGCCGGCGAGAAATAGTGGAACTTAATTTTTTTAAGCAATGTGATGCGATGCCATATACACTAGCGCCGCGTCAAATGGACTTCAGTTTGTGCTTCAGTGGTGGCGCTGACTGTAAACTACATACTAATGTCAACTGTCAGTGTACTCGTGTAACTGTCACTTGTTTACAATTCTATTAAAAAGATTCAAATCACACATTATTTAATTCAGGACAATGACGACGAATTAATCGATCGTTGCTATTATCTGTCAGGTGCAATCTTCCTTTTCGAATATGATAGTACCAAAAATTATGTAACCATTTTATTTTCACCGTCTAGACACATTTTCATCGCAGACGTTGCCAACATTTTCCTGCCCCTTGAAAACGTTTACACTATCAAAGACAACATGCTACCCTATTTACAAGCTACATTACCTACCCGTCAGCTTTTATGATTTCTTAGACCTATTATACTCCTGTTTATTCCGGGAAGGTGTTTAAGTTTCCTTACAGAAACTTGTTTCCGGGGCACGCACGCTCCGTAATGACCAAGCTCATTAAGACTAACTGGAGAGCCCTTGTCTAGCCTCCACACAATATACATGGCTACTGTTAAACGAAGGCAAAATGAGTTTTTGTTACTAAGTGCTGCTGTGCTTTGGAGATAAAAATGTGCTTGGCTAAAGTGATTTTTAAGACTTAGGCATACAAAATTACAATATACCTACTCATTTTTAATCTGCTATAGGCCACTTGAACTTTTATTCTTATTCGTATTCTTCTTAATACATATTTAAAACTATTTTTGCAATTTATTATTCTTCGACCTCTAAGACTGATATTAATTTGAAGAACAATAGGTATCTGTTTCAAACATTTTAATTTTATCTGATATCTCATCACTTGACAAGTGACAGTTCTATATATCTGCATTTCGACAACTAAAAAAAATGTTTCTTCTCCAGTTTTCTTTTTAGAGAGCAAGCCGTTTTACTCTGAGTCCTAATTGTTTTCCCTCAACAATATGTGTAAGGAGTCGTGTAATGAGCCGAGCCATTACCGTTGCTCCCGAGTGACGATGTGAAAGCTCCGTGATAACTATGTAAATAGACAAACTTTACACGTTCACATTGTTTCCAGTCTATTGTCCTTTAGTCTTGTAAATATGCCATAATGTGCATCGGAGTTTTAATAGGAGTTTACCGTGAGCATCACAGAATTATTTATTTGCATAGCTCCTAACCACGTAGAAAAAGAAAGGCTTCGAAATAAAAACCATAAAAGGGCAACGTTTGACTCTCACTTAGAGTAGACCGGGTACAAATTTAGCAGGGTACGTACGGTAGTACCATCATCGTCCAAAAATCTGGCAATTCCGAATATTATTATAACTCAATATCGGCCAGGATGGAATTGCCCGTGAACCCTCGATATAATAGAAAGAAACAGAGAGACGCTTTTTTCTTATGTGGTGATTTTACCAGTTAACTTTTACCGCAAACCACGTTCAGTAAGTAATTTCGTTCCAAAACTCATAATATTTTTGGCGTAGATCACGCAGATCAAACTCACCGAAGGCATCATAGCGACAAAACATAAAATTTTATTTTCAAACAAACCTTTTTTTACCTACGAAGCTTATACTTATCCATTAAACCCATAAACTGACGTTTTATTTGCCAAAAATCATTAAAATCCTCGACCGAGTTAAACTCAAAAATATTTTATACGGCCAATAAAAATTTAATAGTCAGCAGTTTCAGCGCAGTCAAAGTGAAATGAAACTAATAAACTGAATTTAATCGAATAAAAATATTAATTTATTCATGGAAGTCTGCGCTCATTGACATTGCGTGAACGATCATTGGATTCACCAAATGTTTTCAACTTCTGGTTTATCGGTCCCCAAGTCTGGTGACGATATTATTAAGAAATCATCAAAGAACAGTATTGGAATTCAATTTAAATCATGATGAATGTTAATAATCACATAATGTAGCTGCTTCAAATGCAGGGCAAATTACTCCTTCTCGTAATGAGAAGGATAGAGCATTTATCATTAGCGATTATGAACGGTTAAGTCCAGGCTTGTCTATATTAATGCGTATTATGTCTCAATACCGTAATTTGAACTTGAATAAAGACAAAATGGTAACTTACCTGGTTAGGGATTCAAAACCTCCGAAATTTTTGGAGAAACTTACTCGTACGTAGCGCTTAAGAATCGAAACGTAAATCTCCAATCCATCTCATCCTTAATTTATCTACTAAGTACTAAAACTAGTACTACTTTATAGACATAATCTCGCAACTTAAAACATTACATAATCCACTGTAATTTTAGGTAGGTACCTACCTATATTCATCACTTACAAATTAATATTCAAATTCAGTACTATAAGTAAATTTCACGTGCCAAAATGAACGTGATTCCCTTTGTAACCATAACCATGTTAGTAGTTATTTTAATTGGCGACAATTTGAAGTTTCGTCACTAATGAGTTTAGCGCAGGTGGCGCTACCTATTAGCGATACGTGAAATCTTATTCGTTAATCGTTTACGAGTAATGGTTTCTTGGTACAGTCAGCTAAAGATATTAATACTCTGTAGGTACTCATATTGCTGCTGAGTATACAAAAACACTTTTGAACCGTAAAAAATTACATCTTTGTTATGCTTTGGTTCCCTAGAAAAGCTGTTTCGTCATATTATAAAAGCCGTCATGAAGTCAGTCGTTTTCACCAGTATTTGAGCTAGAACGGTGTCATAAAACGCTCTGTATTTGGACAGTCATTATTATATGATCGTTCATCGCTTTCTTAGGAAAGCACAGTTTTAGTCTGAGTGCGCCCCAATTACGGATGCAATAATATTCCATTTTGTCGGCATACTGCAAAGACATTTATTTCTTGCCTGCACACCAAACTCTTTCATTGACTGTATTTTACCAAAGCTTGCTACGACAGAACTGTGACTGAACTTTGTCCTTGTTTAAAACGTGGGTATTTGACGCCATTTTAAACTTTGAAAGGTCGAATCCATTAATCAATTTGATTGGATCATTCACCATCTTTACTACTGATTAATTAATAATACAATTAAAATATTTTTTTTATTTGTGTTTTTCTACATTATTTACTAATACAGCATCTTAAATACTTAAAACATAACAGCAATAGAATAGAGCAAAAGCTCCATATTCCAGATGAAGTTGTGAGTTTAATAATAATGTACTTTTCCTCCCCTTTCTATTGTTCTTGAACGTTTCTAATTAGCGTGAAGAAAGAATACGCAGTCTTCATAATCTGTAACAATAAAGTACAAATTAATATGAAATGCTTTAATTGTTTAACGGCGGCATTTATGCAGTATCCTTTATTATACGTTTTTACGCTAATTTTTAAACATAGTTTAACAAGACTGAGTCGAATAACATCTCTATTTTGTAAATTAATTTAAAGATTTTCTCGTTAATTCAATAACAACGTTTTTTTCTTGTTGTCTTGCAAGCCTTGTTTTATAAGCTGTGTATGAAATGTAAATAAAAAGAAATGATTCTCAATCCAATAGTAGGTACTGAATAAAATCTAATTGGTTTAAAATTTGTTATGTTTTTAGGGGTATGAGGAACAGAGTGTAAAGTTCAATCGTCCCCCATAAAAAAGGGAGGATTCTCCTACCAGACGGGTGTTGTGTCTGGCGGGCAACTACCAAACGAATGATGTTGGGTTTTTGTATATGTCCACTGCACGGTAAACTTTAATTGCGCGATGCAGGATTTATGTGACGTCAGAATTTTTGTGTGACGTCAGGTCCTTGATGCGTAGTTCGCATGTGGCGATGTAGATACCGCTAATGTTCAGTAAATTCAAAGAAAAGACCAGACTTACTGAAGTAAACGTGAGGAGTGATAAAGGAAACATATTGAGGCCTGAAACCATGATTGGGATTGCGGCTCGTTCTCTAAAGAGTTTTAAACTTCTTTTATATGATTCGGATCTCGGTATCCATTCACTATTGTAAGCAGCTGTTACTAATTCTTGACTCTAGAATAGAAGAATAAAATCATTATAATATTATTGTGAATTACTACCAATGATCAAAGAAATTGATTTTAGTACAAAATGTTTCGTTACGTACTTCGTAGGACAACTGAGTTCCCAAAAATCCAGGTACAAAAATTTGCAGAGTCATCGTGAAAAGGTACATCGCTAAAAATACTTTTGTCTCCGTTGATGACGGCTGCAAATTAAAAAAAAAGAAATTTAGTCCTACCAATATTATGCTTTACCAGGAAATCAATAAAAATGATCTTGATTTGATCACAAGCCCCGAATATAGGTACTTTATAACAAAAAGAACTCAGCCCAACGGACAACGTATGACATGACATGTATTAACCTAGTTATTGGGTTTCTATTATTTATTTCCTTCTAATAATATGTACACACATCAACACCGTCTAGGGATATTTCGGATTTTCTCAATTTACTCAAAATTGGTTATAATGTTTATATTTTTACAAAGCCCATTTATCAGAGTAGACTTCAAAATAAAACAAATATATTTTTTTTGCGTAAATAATATTTATTCAAATAAAGACGAAAAGTGAAATAATGGTAAAACTATCGATGAATGTGTTTTCAAGAAAAAGTGAAAAATAAAGCGAAATTATTTAGTTTTTTGCAATTATACGAAAAATCAGTAATAAGTAAAATCACCCATGACGTTAACAACGGTTCTGCAACGGGTTTTCATGCTTTGAATCAAGTTATCAAAGTCTTGCTGCGGGATATTGTCCCAGGTCCTGCTAAGATGCCAAAAAAGTTGCTCTTCAGTCGCAATGTTTGAAGGAAAATTCTTCTTGTTTGGAGCATGTTCCACGCGTGCTCTATGGGGTTTAGGTCTGGTGATTGCGCGGGTCAGTCTTAGAGCGACACGTCGTACTCCTGCAGCCAGGTGGTCACCACTCGCGCAGAGTGCAGACGGGCGTTGTCGTGCATGAGCGTGAATTCTTGGCTCATTTGTAGTCGATGGGGGTAGACTATTGGTACTAGCACCTGGTTACGGTTACGGTATTTTTAAGCGGTCATGGTGTTTCTGATCCAAACGAGGACTGTTCTTCCACCAACACGAATTCCGGCCCAAACCATAATCGTCCTGCCGTGGTATGGATGGACTCCCTGAGGGTGTGCAGACGGCTCTCACGACCGAGAACTCGCCATACGCATACTCTTCGCGAATCGGGATGGAAACCGAATCGGGACTCATTGGCAATATCACTACAGACCACTCGTTATCTTCCCAGACCAAATTTTCACGAGCCCATTGTAATCTGCGTCCGCGATTTCCTCGGCGTAGTTTTGGAGTACGAAGCGGTGTACGAGCATAAAGGTTAGCTTCATGCAGTCTTCTCCTCATAGTTTGGTCACTCTCAAGCAACTGGTGCTCTGACTGGAACCTTTGAACCAACTGCATGGCCGTAACATTTGGTTGTCTTCTCGCGGCAACTTGCAAAAATCGGTCTTGTGTGACCATGACCTTGAAATCACGTTTGGTTTTGTTCCAATCTTCTCAGCAATACTCCGTTGAGTAGCCCCAGCTTGGAGCATGCCTACTGCCCTTAACATTTCCTCTCTTGTTAAATGGCGCCGCTGCATAATGCATACAGTGTCATAAATTCTAAATTAACTGCTAACTTGTTTTAAAACTCTAATTAGAAACCAAAAATTTTCTAAAACTATGGTAGGTAAATTGAAACCTTCGAATTTCGTTAAAGTTATGCCGCGCAAATCACTTGCTTTTAATTTATTTTTTCAAATTTAAATTTGGAATCATTCAAAAAGGCCTACAAAATGAGCTTTCATCAAAAGATTTTAAAACCGGCCAGTATTTTTTGAGTTTATGAACTATAAACAAAATATCCCTAGACGGTGTTGTGTGTATTATGTACTTCTTCGTTCATTCTTCCACTGAAAGGCAAGGGATCTATCTATATTGTGCTCAATGTTAACTTTTAGTGAAAAAAAAACGAGTAAGGCTTACAGTAGTCGCTTATGATACCGCGATACCTACTATGTACATTACTTTTGGAAAATAATTTTTTTTTATTATTATTATTATGATGTGTAGGTAACATTTGACATCTTGGCTGACAGTACCAACCTCTCGGAAAATGGGATGGTACCATCTGACGGTCAAATCAAAAAGCGTGCGCTCATTGGTCAAATCGAATACCTAGCGTGCGCTTCCCCGGCTTCCTGTTACAACTTCCGTCCCTTTTCACGAAATCACTCCCACAGATTGCAGGAAAGCGAGAGGAAAAATGTTGCACATCAAAAATATTTAATGTAAGCACTTACCAAAACTAGTCCGCACATTACCACACATATTATCATAGAGGCCACACTGAATTGAAAGAATAATGTTACGCTTAACATATCCTGGACGGTTTCACAAAAACTGGAACAAGTAAAATGATTAGTTACAATTCGTTTAAATAGGTAGGTACAGCTGTAATCTAACATTTTGAAACTTTGCACTTACTTCAAAATAACTTCATAATGGCGCAACAATTTGTTCAGCCTCGTCATTTGGATCTTGTCTTGAATTTCTATTGGGAGTTTACTTTCTTCTTCCGATAATTTCAAATTCGTCAAGTTCCTGTTAAGTAATCTCAACTGAACGATGGCTATAACTAAAAGCCCAGCGATCAACGAATCAATGTTCGCGTTATACATCATATGGCCATACATCCCGAAAGATTGATATATATACCAAAAAAGGAAATGGGACTCTCGAACATCATCGCTCAAGAAGTAATATTTGCATATTGGCAATTCAGACTTGGTGCCTCGTATCAAATCCAAGAATATTGGGACGACTACTTGACTTGAATAAGCCACGTTTGATGAAATGGTGTATAATTTCCAACCTAGTCTATAACCCATGTTAGTTTTGTACAGCATTCCGTCCTTATTTTCATAGTCACCCACAAATTCATCACAATCAATTAATTTAATTGCGTCAATTAGTTTATCGCGCATAAAGAGAATCGTCAAAATTTTCGTTGCGACTGTTATTTCAGTGAAATAAAATATTACTTCGCGGATTAATAATTCGATTTTCCGGGGCGTATAAAGTAGGTTCAGAGTGAGAAGTAAATTGTAACATGCAAAAGTCACGAAAAGGTACATAAAAGAGTAATATCTGTAATATTTCCAGGGCGTTTTTCCTGACCATATCCCGAAAATTTTTAAGCAGATAAAATTTCTGTTGAACATGTTCGACTGGTCCGACGGCATGATTCTGTCTGTATGAAAATATGTCTGAAATATTACACACGTAACGTCCTTTTATAATGGTACAAGCGTTAATTTTCTTTTTACTGAAAAATATTTAAACCATGCAAAGACGTATCATTATCTACTTTGCCCCTATTACGCCTTTCTTATAATCCAATTCTTTTCTATCATGTATGGAGTAATTACACACCTATCCTCCATGGCAAATGTAGGTACGTGACATCATTTATAATATTCCGCAGTAAAGGGATGTGCACAACCCTTTGTTTTTATTTATTTTTTAGTATAAAATAAAGTATAATTAATTTTTCCCTTTTAAAAATAGAAGGCTATTTATTATCCTTTTCAGTAATTTAGATTTTGTAGGGAATCATTATTTTCCGATGAAATTGTTACTTAAGATGATGGTTAAAATTTTATTCCGCGGCATTGTCAGTAAGGAAGCTTGAAATTAATATTTCAATCAAGTATACATCGGTGAATTCCGCACCAATGAAGCCAACCAGCTAATCAAGACCTCTCTTACGAAACCTAATTGTTCGTGAGTGTTCAAGAAGAGCGGGTCAAAGTAAACTAGGGATCCTTATTCCAGTATTATAACCAGGATTCTGGGAGAGGAGTAGATTAAAACAATGGACGTGTTTGCAATTTGGAAAGCGGTGCAACCCTTCGGGTGCGTTTTAATTGCAGGGGTTGTTCAGAGGGGAGTGCCGCTGGCACGAAAATCTTCAACGTTTAATTCTTGGAAGCCTCGGATACCGCACACAGCTCATTTAATGCATACTGATATTATAACTTTTGACAGGATAGCCCACTTGATGGGTATCAATTTCACTGGAGGCGACGGGCATTCATTTTATTTTAAACGTGTTTTATGGGATATTTACTCTCTCTACTCTAGGGATTAAAAGATGCGTGTATTTTTAACCGACTTCTGCAAAAAGGAGGAGGTTCTCAATTCGTCTGTATGTTTTTTTTTTTTTTTTGTATATTTGTTTCGCGATTACTCCGCCAATAATTATGAAACGATTTTGATGATTATTTTTTTGTTTGGTAGGTCATGCTTTCGAAGTGGTCCCTTATAAATTTTATTAACTTTGCTTGCGTAGTTTTTGAGTTAGTTTCAATATTACGTATATTTCCCACTCGATGACATTTTAAGTGACTCCGTCACTGTTATTTACATAGCAGGTACCTAGTGGTGGTATGGATTTATTTTTATAACAAAAAAAAAATCGACGTCCAAAAGAAACACGAATAAAAAGTGAAAAATAACTTTAATTTTGGAAGTCGGTGGCAAAAATGAAAATCGAAAAGCAGACACCGACTTCCAAATTTAACGTTATTTTTCACTTTTTAGTATTTTTTTGGAAGTCGGTTTTTTTTTGTATTTTTTTTAAATTAAGTTTTCTGTTATGAGAGTGGTGCTCCTAGGATACTCAGTCATTGTTATTTTTTCCTTAATTTATTGTACCTACTAGTTTCAGTTTATTTCACATTCAATTAATTGCTTTTGAAATAATAAACTGTAGTATTAACGCTAACTACTCACATTGTAAAATTATATACTCGTAATACTAACTGCGTTATTCCCATTAAACGTACATTTCGAAACGATTTAGTATCATTTAAAGCAAGTAATGTTGATTTCAATTTAATTTCAATTTACTTTTGCTTGGTTCTCAGAATTCGTTCTGTAATAACAATAAAAGGGAACATCGCGGTTTACGTACAAATATACTTGAAGGCATCTTTAGCCACGGCCTTCCGCTAATTACGTGATGGTAAATTTACCCCTTAAAAATTAGTTTTCCTTGAGCAAATAAAGTAGTCAAGTAGATACTGTTTATACATGCACGTATTTGTTTTTTAACGCGAAAAAAAGAAGGTCCTACAACTTAATTGGATTTTTTTCTAATGTGTTATATTATTTTTCAGGGGCAGCCATTATGTAATTATTCTCAATATTTTCACTACTCGACATATTTTTTTCGTCATATCGATCATGCATGAATGCACTGTGTGCAGTGCAGTATGTTACTCTATGAAACCGCTACGCGGTTGCTACGACGTAGCAGTCTCCGCTACGCCATTGCTACGCGTCAAATTATTAATTTAAAGTTTTATTTGGAAATCACAATCAAATCCTCAAGATTCAAACAGAATCAATTCATTATTAATCTTCATTTTCATCTCTTATAACGTAATTACTCGCTTTGACCACTGGTCGACTCCTTAATTATTTATTTACTAGTCAACACGCTACGGACGGTAAAACTTTCTACTTTAACAAAACTTAGGACGAACTCGACTCTTTTGAACATTTACTAGATCAATACAATTAATAAGATAAATAACAAGCTTTTTCGGTGTATATTAGACTAGACTACTAGGAAGAGAAAGTTTGTGTAATGGACATTGTAAGTACTTTTATAAGAATACCTTTACATAGAGAGGTAGTAGGTATTTTATTTGTGACACTAATGCCAGTTATTTGAGGTCATAATTATCTATTCGTAAGCTTGTATAGCACAATCTATTGCTATCTAGCATGACATCGGTACTTGTACCTACATAATTTTATGCTGTTCAGTACTATTATGTACTGAAATATTAATTTGCTAACATTTTGATAACGGAAATAAACCGCATTGTAGTTCCCGGACATATTTAACCTGTACATTTAATTTCGAATAAATATTGTGTATTACACAATATTTATTCGAAATTAAATGTACCTTCATAACGTCAAAACAATAACCAATGAGTCTATTGTATTTCAATGCACAAAGAAAATATCCGCAGCATTCCGTTTTTTCCCAGACAAAATACTTGGCGAATGTTTATTATGGGAAGTATCAGAATTCAGCGGCCAAACATTCACACGGAAAAGTTCACGGAGTGGAAATAGGGATGAAAGAAGCGGCGCGAGCGGCGCATACACACCTTAATGATGGCTGCGGGCGTCGTCTCATTGTACTGAACCCGCGCGGCCACGCCGGAAAATTATACTAACTAAACTTGCTAGAATTTCGCGCGTCGACTGGCAACGAGCAATTTAGTTTTTCACACGCTGCAAACTTCGAGCCGACGGATTTTTGCATGGTAACAGGAAAAATTGTAAATTATTTTTAACGATTCCCCCTCTCTCAAGTGAACTCATACTGGTACACTTGACGTTACATAGCTTGTTATAAACTAAATTTCCGCAGTGCGCCTCGGAAATTTTCCGCGTATTGTGTTGTGAGCTAAATTCTGGGTTGAAACGGTGACAGTAATAACAGGTTACGTGATTAAATATTATAACTAGTACTTTATTATTTCTAGCAATTTTTGGTTGAAAATGAAACTGACTAACTTTTCCTGAATATGTTTCGGTACGTTTTCTAATTATTATTATCATAATCAGTCCGTCATTTCGACACAGGGCTCTGAAACCATAAAAAACAAGACCAATTATATACTGCAAGCTCTCTCTTGTAGCTATATAGGTACAGAAAGCTTATCTAATACATACTTACCAACCTTTGTCCTGTATTTTCTTTAAAAAAAATATCTTCACACGGACTCCTATACACACAAACACAACGCGGTACTGCGTTATTTCACAGCAATTTTTCTCTGCCTCGCGCCGGCTTCCTCTTTTTTAATTAAGTGAAACTAAGAGGCCCTTTTGTTTCCTTGGTCCGCCCACTCGCTAATTGCCCACCAGTCAGTCACTTGTCATCAACAACGCTTTATTTGCCCACTTGAGTTTATAAAACGAAATCTAAGCAAAAACAAAATAACAAAACATTATTTGCGTTTAATTAATTTGATTACGTGCCGACGCCAGTTTAATTAATAAGTGGGGTTGTTGACTTGTTTTGTCTGGATTATGGAGATCGTAACACATAATTAATATTCTGTACCTAATAAAAGAAGCTCTAATCATTATTACGAATTAATCATCTAATCATTATTTTAAAAAAATTGATCATTTTAATGGCACAAAGAACAATAAAATGTAATTCTGAATTCTAAAGACCGTACAAGTATAACATCTTCATAATCCAAAATCTCAAACAAAAAAACTTTATACCACATTTCAAAATTCTCAACCGCATCTCTGAAATTGAAAAACTTTAAAACGGGAACGTACGAGACGATTATACAGGAAAGTAAATTATCTGGAAATCGTCTGTGTGTGCCCTGTTTAGTATGCATTAATCACAAGCTCTCGGCCACCGGCGTGATTGAAACTAAATCCCTTCGGATGCCGGTTACTGGCGACTGATTACTGCCCGCCACTACACTGAGGATTAGGATATTTAAATTGGAACAACCGATACACGAGGATTTTCCTTTTAAAACTGAGTATATATCTACCTATGTACTTGGGTAGCAACACACATCAGTTGCGTCTTTTGTTCAATTGAATCTTTGTGGGCTCTGATTGGACCATCATGGCGGCGTGAATATTTTATGTGAATCGAGTTCGCAGTTAATTAAAAGGCGTGGACTAAAGTGCCTTTCTACGACAATGGGGTCATCTGGAGTGAGTTTTTCTCAGTTTTCATGTTGTGCTTTTGTTTTTTTACTCTTTCAGCCATGAACAGAACTTGCATTTGGCAAAGAGGACACCTACTTTACATTTGAATTTTCTATGATGAATGAAAAAACTTGAATTTACAATTGCGAATTTACAATTTTCTTACTTCCATAACATGCATCTTTCTAATACATAAATTAGCTACAATAGCCTCGTTTAATTCCGCAATGAGAAAGAATTATATATCGAATTGCAGTCATAATATTTCATACATCGAGCGCGTCGAACATAAAATATATGTTGCAATTTTCCAACTGCAAACAATAAACAATCCGCTTCTGCACAATAAGAGTAATTACGAGTACACCTGAACGGCGCAGTGTAATAAATCCATTTACCGCTGAAGGGGCTGCTGATTCCTCGGACAAAAACCGAAGCGGCAATGGTCGTGAACCAATTTAAACTTCTCACTCGCATGCAGCTGTCCGTAATCTCATTAACAGAAAATTAGTTTGACTACACAATTTGTGAATTTGGTTCAGGTTGAAGCTAATTTTTCTTTACAATGTCACCAGATTGAGTTGCAATTGGCACTACGATGCGGATTTAATAACTTTTCTGTGTGTCGATTTTAACTTTAAAATGGACTAATTAGCTCGTAGAATTAAATAGCTGTTCAATGTGATATTTTTATTTCTCCTATTGAGATTTATAATTCGTACAGGAAAAATAAATAGGTACAGCAAACCCAAATAAATCTAACAAAAGCTCTCCTCAAAACTCTATGTATCCCGTAGTGACGTAAAACAGCCGTAAATACATATAAAAGTAAGTAAGTAAAGTATATATAAAAGTAAACAAGCCATCGGAGGCACACGCCTACGACCACTCAGCCTACATAATCAGTGTCCGGCGTCCTAACATATTAAACTTTTTCTACTCACCGCTTTACTGAAAGAGAAAACGAAGAGTTCTTTTTGTGCCTCTGAAAAAGTGGTGTAATTTATTTTCCCTTGGTGCAATATTTAGTGCTGTCCATTACTACAGTTCGCGACCGAACATTATTCACGGACATCCATCTTTTTTTTTCTCGGCCCTACGCGCGTGCGGTCCTCCATATTAACTTTTTCATTCATATTCTTCACAATCTTTCCGATATTACAAGTGGTTTTGCTGCTAAGAAATATTAATTGCGTAACCTCGTTTTCGTATTAGTTTTCTCCTTTCTGGAATGTGTAACAATGATAAATGTGAGAATAATCAAATAGTGAACAGCCCAGTGAAAGGAGATCTTTGGTATTAGGTTTCATAATATGGTTAAATACGATGCCAAATTGGATCACACACATTTTAAACATACTGATTAAACGTTTTAAAAGCTGTATTAAAACCAAACTTTGTAAAAAAGCGTAAGTACCTCTATAAAATGTATGCTCGCTCTGCTAAGCCTGAGATTTTTAATTATTATGCAAAATTAACTCAACTTAACTCTCTCAACTCTTTATACAGGTTTATTGGTTTTATGTCGGCCATCCATTAAAGGGATGTAAATGGCTGAGGTTGGCATAGGGGTCATCAGGGGTCATTTGGTTGCAAATGACCTCTCCTACATCCCCTTATCGGATTGCATTTTCCAGTCCAGACATTTCTCCGTTGTCAAATAGCCAAAGGCTTGCATTATGTTTACATTACAGTATGGCCGCGAAGTGTCGTCGCGGGACCGTCGCCGCGGCGCGGCTCGGCGCGGTGCGGATGTCCGCCGGCGTCGCATCGCTAATGCGTCGCGCACTTAGCTCAATCACTGCCTAATGCACTCCTAAACGTGCCGTATGACAAGATAAGTGAACTACCGCCTTATGAGTGTCGCAAATATTTTGACGTTAGTTTAATAATACCCATGTGAAAAGAGTCCGCCTAACGTTTAGCGTACCTACCAGTCGTCTATGGAAAACTTTTTCCCTTTATTTTCGCTATAGCCATGTAGAAAAACGGCTGTTGCGAAAAAAGGAAAAAGTTTACGGCTATTGCGAATGCATAAAAAATGTAATTGATTATGTTTACAAAATAGAATTTTTCATCATCAAATCATTAGGTAGGTCTTTAATAAGCGTACATATTTAATAAAAATCTGCCATGAATATCCTTCGATCTTTACCACCATCAAAGCTAAGCTGCACAAACTCCTCGTCACTGATACCATTACCCTGGGTAAATTCCTCAATGATTAATGTGGTTATGTAAAGTTATAAATCGCACGTAGGTACGTCGTAATCGAGTACTTTCACATTGACGGATGGGCCGGATATAACCTCTTGGTTAGGCTGTCGTGTGGAACCCCTTTATCATAGCTATATTAATTTATTGGGTCTGTGTATAAATGTCGTAGGTACAAAGTTTCGTGATGTATTCTGTGACAAATGATCGGTTCTGTAACTTATTGGGAACATTGATTGATGCTGGTTTTTGTACGAGTTGAATATTGATGTTTGTTTTAAAATTGTTAATTGGCAATTGTTTTTGTTCTAGAATTATGATGGATTGGATTTCACCTCGGGTTACGTAGATACTTACATTGTTTTTAGTGTTATAATATTTTAACACAAACGATATCTTATTTCTATTCGTTTTTTCCACATCTAACATTACAGAATAGAAAGTTCGATTATGTTTACCTTTACATTAGTTGCCTCAGGCGTATTTTTAATAACATTTCGAGATTTTCATGTTGGTAAAAGATGAAATATTTTTTTGTTAGTGGAACAACCTAGTAACTACCAATTTCATAAAAATAATATAAACATGAACAAGTATCATAAGAGTTAATAAGATCAAGGCTCACTGCGAAACAACGAAGTAAGCTTTCTCTGTAATAACTACAGTAATGAAATAAAAACATCAAGTGATTAAGTTCCACGGGATTGAGGGAATTATGTGACGGGAGCTTGTTACTTACTGTCATGTATGATGGACGGGCTAGCTTGAACTATTAGTCCCAACGATTAGGTGAACAGTTTCAGGTCTAATTAATATTTATACCTACCAACCTAATTAATGGTTGTGCATAAGTAAGTAAGTGTCTAGTTATCGCTTATACAGGGTGTAAGGGTAAACACCGTTGTCACTCAAACCATGGGTAGTTGACTTAAATAAAAATAAGTGACCGAGTAACAACAAAAACAAAACGTTATTTTCATTAAAAGATTTAAAAAATTTCTATCCGACATCGTGCTCGATATCGAAACAGCTGACTGACTGAGGGAGGGGTCGCGCTCCCGTCGCGGTCACGTCCCCCCTCCACCCTCCACCTTTGTTGAAATCATAGATATCCGGAGATATGCCTTCTCTCTATATTTGTTCAATTTCAAGTGTCGCCACATTTTCCCCACTACCGAAACTCACACAAAAGCAAAAGAAATAGATACATCACACATGATGCTTTGTTCGCGTGCACACAAGAAATTATTCGTCACACATTTGTTGCTACCTAATGGAAACATGCTCAAAAGGGGCGGGCACTAGAAAGTATAAAGACACTACTACTGAACGCACACATGCAACTCTAGCCTCAACTAGGGAAGAGGGGTTGATATAAATATTTAATCGATAAAATGATGAAAACCGGATATCTATGATTAGAAGAGATTAGAATGAGAAGTAGTTTTAGGCGTATTTGGATGTAATTAAAAGCAAATTATGTAAAATATCATTCAAAAGTCATTTATTTAAACTAGGCTGAGAATCAGCACTTTTCAGAAAAAAAATATTTAAGACAATATTATGCAAAATACATTACGAAACTCAAAACATCAATCAATAATTAGCCATATGTCAACTAGCACACGCCAATATACCAACCAAAAACATCAAGAACTTATACTCAATCAGAAATAAAAAATAAAGACGATGTTTACGTTTAGTAAAGAAACTTAATATCTAAATTAAATCCTCCAGGCATAAATAATATGACCGCTACGCGCCACAGAGTTCTATGCCACAATACAGGGTGTTAAGGGAAACACCGTTATCCTTGAAACCAGTGGTTTGGTGTCATTTATAGAACGTAAAATCAATGGAAAATGACTTTTCTATTTACCACTACAGTATTTCACCCTTTCACCTGTACGCTAGGGCAACGAACTTCTTTCTCGACACGGGTGAGAGACGTGACCTGACCGGCTGCGAGCGCGACCCCTCCTTCAGTCAGTCAGCTGTTTCGCTAGCGAGCACGGTGTCGGATAGAAACTTTTTAAAATCTTTTAATGAAAATAACGTTTTTTTTTTGTTACTCTGTCATTTATTTTAATATTTAAGTCAACTGCCCATGGTTTTAGTGACAACGGTGTTTACCGATGGACGATCGTGAAAATCTGGGCCGAGGCATTTTCGCGGACGGCTTAAAACAATCCTCTTGAAAGTGGGAAGAACAAATAACACTTAGTTTTTTGGGAAACCAATTATTTTCCCTGCCAGTTGCATCTATCCATTTATTTTTAATTTCTGGATCTTTCGGAAAACTGAAATAAAATGCATAAAAATAAAAACACCTCTAAAAAAAACGGCTGAAATAACTAGATCGAAGTGTGAAATATGTACTCAAACATTTTATCAGTGTTATTTACGACTAAAACCAGTGTTAGGCTTCTATTATTTCACTCCTGATAAAATTTCCATACCGGAGGCCTCATATGAAAATCGATTCTTATGAAGTAAACTCCAATAATATTATTTTATATTGTTAGTAATAATTAAATAAATCCGTAAGAACAACAAAAAAATATCGATATCTATATCTCAGCGCTGCACACCACTAAACAATTTCACAAATAAATATTTGTAAAATCCTTAAATATTATAATTAATGCTGTGATTTTTTACGTACCGGTGGTAGGACACGCGATACGTCTTAAGGTTTGTTGTAATTGTCCTATTTTTGCAAATAAGCACGGAACAACTCGGCATTTTGTAAAAAATACGAAATGACAGTGACACATTTCGATGCAAACATAAACAAAACGGTGCGCACCGTCGTCAGGCGCATATAGACTCGGTTTGCCCTTATGCAGGCGACATGCGCCACGCCTACATGCCATATCCCTCGATATCCGTGGTTGAAATGCAAGTTCGTTGCCCTAGCGCATAGGGTGAAACGGTGAAATACTTTTGTGGTACAATGTAATTCAAATAAAAAATGTTGTGATTTTCCATTAATTTTACTTTCTATAAATGACACTAAACCACTGGTTTCAAGGATAACGGTGTTTACCCTAACACCCTGTATTGGGGATATATTGTTTTACAGGATATGAATCTGCTGGTTTTTAGATGATTCTATGATAATAAATGAGCTGGGAAAAATATTTATCGGTAGTCAAATCTTATTGTCATTAATTCTTAGTTAGGAAACCGGATTAATCTTATGCCGTAACTGATACGCAGTAGAAAAAGCCCGTAACTTCGACTTAGAGTAACTTAGAAGTAGACGCCCTGGTTGGATAGATGAATGTGTTGAAGTCTTCTTTAAGAATAATAAATAATATTCGACTCACGGTGTAGGTACCTATAAAGTGTATGAAAGATGATATGGCTAGAAAGGGAACTACCGTACCGAGATGACGACTGAGAAGTACCTATGGAAGAAAAAAACATGTTGCGCCGACCTCAAATAAATTGGGATACCTATGGGCAAAATTATCCCAATTTAGAACTCAGAAGGTGGATACATAACGTATATAGTATATTGATTTATCCAGAATCACAGTAGGCACACGGTTACATACACAATAAATATTGTTTTGAACATGCAATGGGTTATTTATTAAGTTCACACGAAGCACGTAAGCACGTAGCGAGAACACAAAATATAGCATATTAAACAAGCAACAATAATTTGAATCATTGGGGACTCTGCGATCATTGTGCCGATGGTCGTATAATCCAATGGCTTAATTGCCAAGATCCTTGCCCAACGCCTATGGGCGTTGGGCAGCTGGGTTAAGGACCTGATTCAGAAACCGGTACCTACTCCTGGACACGGCCCGTATTGTTAGGAGATTCTTCTCTCTGGAGCCCTGACCGTCACCGCCGGTAGCTTGGATCCTGTTCCTGATACCGACGGGCTTCTATTTTTTATATTTTAAATGTTTTTATATTTAAAAATGTAATTAATAAGTGTCTATTTATGGAATAAAGGAACATAATCAAAATGTTAACAGAAAAACATGCGTTGCGTCATCACCAAAAAAGGTAGTCAGTATTAAATGGTCAACAATCTAAATTCTAGACCCACTCAACCTACCAACAAACAACTGATAGTTGTAGCCTAGGTAACTATGGCCACTCTATTATCAGATTTATTTCCATCGACACAGCAGTCTAATGTTATCGGCCCAAACAGACATGACCCACCCCCAGAGGGTAATGTCGACACACATTACGCCCAATCTAGATTTATTCACAAATCCTGACCTACTTGCAAAACCAACATTTACCTTTTTATACCGGGTTTAGGTCGTTAGAGATATTATCAATAGGAAGATATCAATGGCTGATATAGCTTTGAAAGGGATGGCCGTTAACGGAGCAGTAGGTAAGTACTAAGTATATATCTTGTTTGAGTTATGGATTAATGTTTTCAGATGAGAAAATAAGTATCGAGTCTCTTTTAAGTCTAAAACTTATTTATTTTCTCCAAGTTGCCAAGCAGGCCCACTGTGCCAATGACCAACAAATGCACAGTAATTTCTGCCCACCATGCATGAATACCTGTAAAACCAACGACTAATGGCCCGGCCAAGATGATGATTCAACTAACTACAATGTCTCCGAGACCCATATCCTTACATAATATAATACAAAGTCCTCCGCCGCGTCTGTCTCTAACTGTCTGTTCGTGATAAAATTAAAAACGACTGCACCGATTTACATGCTGTTTTCACCAATGGATAGAGTGGTTCTCCAAGTATAAAATAACTGACATCCACGCGGGCGAAGCCGCGGGCATCAGCTAGTTTATTCATAAAACCAGAGCGCTTGTTGACTGAAATAATGGTTAACTTCCACAGACGAAGTATTTCAAAAGAATCTCTTCTAATTCAGAAGAAATAAATAATATATATTACATACTTTATACACCGACCAACACATTCCTAAATTCCACATAACCCACTTGATGAAACTAAGTACAATTTCCAAGAAGTATTCAAATAAAGTAACTGCCTAACACAAATACTCCAAAATTACGCGATAGAGCAAGAATAATGTTTTTTGTGCATACTTAACGAATAAAGAGAGCAGCGCCATTTTCAATGTTCATTTACTTAGTACGATTTCGTAGAACAGGCTCGCAGTAGAAAGGACATTTGGCACATTTCCTAGGCATATGAAATGAGTAGTACTTAAAGTATATTGGGTTTGTATACGCATCCAACGCCAACCTCTTAGAGAAATTGGCTTCCTTTGTACGTACTTGACAGTAATCCTATAATTTAACGTATTTTATTACTGGTAGAGATGAGCTTCTATTTTTATTCGGTATTTTATGCGTAAAATTTAGTACAGTAAGCATATTTGTGCTTGCTGTACTAAATCTTTGTCTAGGAAATTATTATGTGACCATGTGCTTAGTTGAACATAAACAATATAAGTAAGAGCACAATGACGCTATATTTACTGAAATAACTTAACGTTAGATAGAAAAAATGACTTGCAGGTACATTCAATTTTATTTATCATAAATAAAACCCAAAAGAAACTGTCAGCTGGATGTGACTGTAAGATTAAAAACTGAAAGCTTTCATCTGAAATTACAGATTTGAATTTGAGGCGATATAAAAACAGCGCGTTGACTTTTACTTTTTAACCAGTGAGAGTGGCTTACTCGACTTTTACATGATTTATCTCGAGATTCCAAGTCGTGTCGACTGCCGCCGACATGTCACGTGTCTCCAATGTATTACACATTGAAGCTTTTTCTGACATTTATGGAACACGCTCGCTGATAAATGGGAATAAAATATTTAGTTAAGGCGGGTTTACCTCGCAAACATATTTTTCACGACGTAAATTTTTAACACTAATGCGTTTCGACCTTCGTTTTATGGGAACGAATTTTACTCTATTGTCGGATTCGGGCCCGTAACTTTTTATTTCAGCCTTTCCGTTTCTTATGTTGGTAAACTACACAGTTTTACGGCCACTTCTAGTTTAATATTGGCTTACTTATAGTTTGGATTGTAGAGAAAATAGTTGTAAAACTAACTTTATAAGAACCTTGTGCCGCTTAAATCTTACTTGCATAAATAAAAATGCAATAAAACCCTAATACTTAGAATAGCTTAGCATGTATTTTCTAGTATTACAATTCCCTTGTCGTGGGTGTTTTACATACGAATTTTGAATAATTTATGTTCACTTTATTTTGAGCATTCCCATGGGGAACATAGATACTAGACCGTAAAAATAAACCTTCATCAAAAAATATTTTTTTCACTGACTCGGCATTTGTCTGAACATGACATTTGTCAGAGTTTGTGCTCCACTCGAAAATTGTCTTGCGAGCTACCAAATAAAAATGGAGGCAAAAAAATTGTAGCAAAATAATAAAATTATCTGGGACAACAAACCTTTCAAGAATAGTACGTTAACGAGATCTAAGTAAAATATAAACTCATTGTCGTAAATGTTTATGTGATAAAACCAAGTAGGTATTATAGCTGGTGTTTTTACGGAAAATAGACTTTTCTTTTTATTATTTTCAGTCTTTTGACACTAAACTTGAAGGTATAGTCGAACAAGCTATTTGCTATACAGGTACCTTGTAACTACTTTAAACAATGTTGTGAGTCTTGTGAGTGTTTTCAGTAGTCAACAATTCTTTTACGTCACTCTCCTAAGCCGTAAGCTCAAAAAGTAAAATTACACACACAATCAAAACGAATTTTGGCGCGTAGCGGAAAATGAAATATATTTAGCCTGTATACCAAATAGCTTGTTCGACTGTACCAACGAACATACCTACCTACTTATCTAGGTAAATACTAAGTATAGGCTTGTCTACCATTATGTAGCGTTTCTAGTATTATTCATGATTATATTCATGACCTTTTCTTCATCTTATAATTTATTCAAAGTTCCAAATAAAATTTTCTGCGACCCTATTATTATGTAAAAGTTATATGTTAAGAATAACCAAGCAAATATGAACCTAATTTACTAGATTTACCTATAGTTTTACCTAGAAATAAAAATGTAATCTTGTTCCAGCCGTATTATCCAGTGCTCATTTTGGTAAAAGATGTATTAATCAAAGCTACTCAAATACCTTGTCAAAACACTAACATTAAATTGAAATTACCAACATTAACTATTATTTGCTATAATACCTTCAGAGAAACGATGTACCTGGATCTAGTATCTAATTCATTTTCTAATTCCCATTTGTTAATTTGTTGTTACAGTTAGTCACAGAGTGTTAGCAAATGGAGTGCTAAAGCAATATTCTTACAAATCTTTAAGAAAAGATTTTTAAGAATATTGCTTAATAATAAAGGAAGAAAAAGCATTTCCTAAGAGGGTAGGTACGTTATTATACCTAATATGATACATTATTATACATTACACATTAGATACAATTGAGACGTATACCTAACACCAGGGGGCTTACCATGGACTCTTATAGCAGGTCAATTTTCGACGGAGAGTGAACTGTCGGGCTATTTTGTACCGTGAACATGTCAAATAACAGGCAAGCCAGCGATGATGATTTAGCACATAACCACCATACCTATTAACGGTCACTACGCGGTCCTTTTCATCAAACACCTAACCAATTCGATTAGTTTTGTTGCGGAAACATTAGTACTATCCTAATATGGGTACTCCATTTACTAATTACTTGGCGTCTTTGTTACCACCTGCTTCTGTTATTCGTTACTACAAATAGGACGACGTAGGTAATTCAGTGTAATTGAATGAACGATTGTAATGTTACATTATGTGTTTGTGCTGAGAAATTATGAACATGCTCCAAGCTTATTTCAACGGTGTTGGATTTTTATGCGCCCTGGATTTATAATTATAACTAGCTTAAATGTACAGATCATTTGTGATAGCCTTTTTTTTTTGAGGTTTGGAAATCATCAAATAACTTCTTCGCTCTGGGCGGAGCGTGTCAAACTAAAACCCACTCGTGTTCCTTCAGTTGCCTGTAGCCAAGGGCCCCGGTATCCCTTTCGGACTTTCTCGAAACCCTGGCAGGAATTGTGACTGCCTGAACATTCAAACTTAATCTAATGTGCCTGTTTTTCTTCCATCTCGTATTATTTATTACAATGTAAATAAAAGTTAATACCTACCGGTAATAAAAATAATAATATGTAAACGACAAACATCATACGAAAGAGGTGCTTTCAACATGGTTATCTTCCTAATACAATCTGTATGCTCATACAGCGACATCCTACGTAAATAAATGTATGTTTTTCTCAAAGCTTTGCGATGTAGGTCGTATAAACGTGAGTTAATACGAAAGTATTAACATTAATGCAGAGTAAACCCGACTGGGTCGGTTAAGTTAAAAGAAATTACAAGATGCGAGGGCGTTTAAGTGAAATTTTGCCTCTTAACCTCAGCTAAACGTAATCCCGAAGTAATTTAAATATAGAGTCTCGTTACAAACGTAGAATATTACATTTGTAAATAAGACGACAATTTAACATGTTAATAAAGTTACATATATTACCTGAGGGGCCTGTTGTCTGGCTTACCTACCTACCTGAATGAAATATCAAGCAATGTTGGTTTTGAACGGAGTTATGAGAAGATTAATGTATATAGAAGGGTTACGTGGGACAATTTGCCCCCACGCCCTAAAGAAATTAGTGGTTAGTGTTTGGTAGGTACACTAACTTATTATGTAAAGCTGACGTGTATGCGGTCCTTGGGGAGCGACTTGCGTTCGTCATTGTCCAAACAAATATGGCTTCTGGCCCAGACAGTGGTCTAGTGCCCTGTAGTTAGGACACTAGGTAAAGTCTACTGTGTTGATTTAGCTATCAAGGGTAAAGAGGTTGAATATTTGAATGGTAGATTAGTCCTTTTCTTTTTGGTATTTGTTAGCACACATAATTTAAAAATTCAATCGGCACTTTTAATTACTCATTTGAATTGGAATTTTAAGACAAGTGCCCTTAAAGTTTATTTATTTATTTATTTATTTATTGGTTCACCAACAATTGTTTACACTGGTATTTTGCTAAAGGTAACATGCAATAAAATTAGTACAATAAATAGTGTAACAATCACTTACAGGTAAACTCCGCATGCTTTAAGGATAAGTAACATATGAGAAAAATTAAAATATATAAAAAAAGGGAACTTAACTAAACTAAACCAAAACTATTATTGAAAACTCGCGACATCATAAATGTCTAATCCAAGTCAAGATGATATTTATAGATATTGGTTTTTAATTGGCTTAAAGAGTTAAAGTGGAGATCGATTATGTCGCTACAACCATTAACCACCTTGCAAAATCTCGCGTAAGGAGAATTGGAGCCTAAAACCGTTCTGCCTAAAAAGCCTAAAAAGTTCTGTGAAGATTCAAAAAATTGTAAAGGCGCAATCATGAAACAAGCTAAACATCAAGATTAGTATCATTTCCTTTATGTATTTTTTTTATATCCACATCAAGATTCCTTAAAAACAATGTACAAAATGTGCAGGATTAAAAGCACCTTAAAAATAATCCACGCATGCATAAATAATACAAAATGTAAACAAAAATAACGGCGAGTAGGTATACATACGCTGCGCAAGTGGCCCTAGATTCCACCGAGGCACAAAGGCTTTCAGACTTTTAGCCACCAGCTGCTGGAAGAGTAGTTGAACTATGCAGAGGGGACAGACATTTGCATTTGCTGAAGAAGGCGCTAAAAATACTTACATAACTCCGTTGAGAAAGCGTAGCACAGTGACTATAGATCTTTAAACATGACGGTTGGTTAATTATTACTCTTTTCACTCTCTTTGGAGTATTTTTTTTTTGTTCTGTTTATTGGCGTGTGCAAACTGACATGATAATTATACGTTTTGTATTGCGTAATGTAAATGAATTTGCATACTATTGTATAGAATCAATTGTTTTCTAACTGAACAGACAGCTGTGCTGCTGGGGAGTTTGTTGCGCCACTTCTTCTTCCCAGCTAAATCACTAGGAAGTGGTGAACGATGGGCGTTTAGGGGGACTGTCTTATGTAATTTTGACGTTCGAAAAGTGCTGATTCTCAGCCTAATTTGAATAAATTACTTTTGATTTTTTCAGTTTATTGCCTAGACACTATAGTTACCTATCTAAAGGTGCAACTAGATTGCAGTCAATCAACCGATGACATCGAATGTTCAGATCGATCCAGCCCGGTGCATGTCAGCTGTATTACGTTCATTGATCGACCATCGATTATGTTTTTAGACGATAAATATCAACTACAACAGTTGCCACTTTTAGTTTAGGCTAGTATGTGGCCTGTAATTCTGCAGTGTCAAGATTCGAAGTCACAAGTATATCGCCAGCCTCTGAAAGTCACAATCAACGCAGGCAAAAACGTCTGCAAACATGATCCGTCACATATTCTTTGAAAATACTCGTTACTGGCACGAGTGGTCCGCGTGCAAGCTAGCATTAAGTTGTAAGGCATTAATGCACCGACGCGCGGTGCATGACTACGCCTACACATACGACAAACTTATTATATCAACTTTTACCCAGCTTTCCTACCGTAAACTAGGTTTTTCCACTCCCACCCGTATTAAAATCCCGAGTGTGACTCACAAATTAGCTTGCATACCTACATTAATATTAGGGTTCCAGCGAAATTCGTGTCTCGAAAAAGTTTCTAGTCGCTTTGACGCAGTTTACCTAATCAAGTTTTTATATTAAAACTGAATTGCACCTACATGTCCTCGCTTTTTACCGACTTCAAAAAAGGAGGAGGTACTACGTTCGGATGATTGTTTTTTTTTTTTTTTTTATGTATGTTCACCGATTACTCCGCCGTTTGTGAACCGATTTTAAAAAATATTTTTTAGTTCGAAAGGGTATACTCCCGAGATGGTCCCATATAAATTTTATTAAGTTTGCTTGCGTAGTTCTTGCGCTAGCTTCAATATTACGTATTTTTCCCACAGTCTATGTAGACGATAATTATCATTATTAGACTCCTTCACTGTTATTTACATAGCAGGTAGTAACTTGTATGGGGTAGGTACCACCACTAAAAAGTGAAAAATAAAAACTTTTTCCAAAAAAAACAACCGACTTCAAAAAAAAACACAAAAAAAGTGAAAAATAACTTTAATTTCGGAAGTCGGTGGCAAAAAACGAAAATTAAAAAGCAAAGACACCGACTTCCGAAATTAAAGTTATTTTTCACTTTTTTTGTGTTTTTTTTTGTAATAGAGAAAGCTGCAAGTTCCACGATTACCTTACCCAGGATAAACAAAATTTTAAACCACCATCGAAAAGCTCGTTAAACACTGAATCTCATAACGTTTTGTTATTAAAGTTTATCACGATAAGAAGTCGGTATTGCACAAAGCCTTCAAGCAGGCTCAAAATTAATTATCTTTGCAGTGGCTCGGTAAACGGGCTGAAGTTAAAATAAACGGTTATGAATAAATAATATTCAGTGGTAATGATACTCCCCATGACGCGGCAGCCAACCCTAAGATGCCTGCCTACTAAAAAAAAACTAAAGTAGGGTAGGTACTGTACGATCACCGAAGAAAGTCTGCTGGTAATTTCCATTTAGTACAGACTTATGTAAGACGACGATACAATGTAGTTAAGAGACGTAGCATTAGATATAAGTATTCTGGTCCTAGTCCTGGCTAGTCTTTAAACTAGTTAGTAGTATTGAGCTCTAGCTCAGGTAGGTACCTCTATATTCGTGATGGTAGAGTCGAAAGGCTCGAGTAGACTAGCGCGATATGTCGCGTGACACCGATTATTCTACCGCGAGGTTTTCTCGGTCAAAGTCACGAGCCTTAAAATTGGCCATATTAGATCCTACACTGTAGAAGAGACTCCAAAGCGCTTTCACCAGCAAGCCTACCATTTCATTTTTCTTTGTTTTAACACTAAATATCTAACCACTTCACAATATTACCTACTTAAGAAATTAGTAAACACGCTATAGGTACGAGACATTTAAAGTAGGAGTGAAAACAATGTTCTTGAAGAATTATTACCAATTAAAGCCTCATGCATATTTAATAAATTGCCTACATAAACGCTCTTAGTAGCTAGCCTTCATAATAATTAAGTCAAGACATTAGGTTCTGGTATGAAATATGAAAAACATGGGCAATAATATAGCCACGGTTAATTTAATACTCACAGTAGTTAAGTACTTACCTATACCATTTAATTTTAGGTAATTATGTAGTTACTTTCACGGCAAGTCTTAGGTACTTACTAAATTGCAAATAAACTTCCCCCGTGCTCTAAAACACAGGCCCTCACTCCCCTCTGAAATGATATGAAAATTAATAAATGATGAAATGGCCGAAGGCATGGAATACGAAATTGAACGAACTGCAGTTCCGTATTCCGTATGGCTTTCTTAAAAATAAACTTCCTGCTGTGTACCCACTTATTCAAAGGGGCTTTTCAGTTATAATTAATGCTACGAAGTACTATAACCGTCGTAAATGAGCAAACTTAATTAATATATCCATTAGATCTTGCAACATTCTTTGAAACAATGAGACGTAAAAGGGTGGGTACCCTTCTGTGGGACCACCCTACCAAAGTGTAGGCACTTACAATAATGGTCGCTGAAAAGCCTATTTTGTGAATGGTGTGAGAAATAAATTACGTTCCTTTAATTACTAGAAATCGGTAAATACGGGAGTGATATGACGATTCAAACGACACTGTTTCGAGGCAAGCTATTTCAAAAAAAAATACGAGCGGACGCCAGTTCGAAAACACATTGAATCGAAAACCGCTCTATCGAATGACGATATCGCGAACACGCTGCTGATGCGAAAAACTTGTTGAATGGAACGCTAGTATCGAAATCCAGTGTTGCGTTAATTTGTCTAGGAATCGAACTGATGACCCTGATGCGACACAGCAAGGCTCTTTTACATACCTTCCTAAAGATGTTGTGTGGATTATACCATTTCTGTTTGCTCATGCTCAAATTGAATTCAGCAGATTTAGCCGGTAAGAGCAACACAAAGTCATGAAGTTAGCTTTGAGGGTTCCGTAGCCAAATGCCAAAAACGGCACCGTTATAATTTCTTCAATTATTCGTCTGTCCGTTTCTCAGTCTGTAGGTACATGTGTCCGTCCGTCCGGATTTTACACATCTATTCTGCATTTAACGTTGAAAATTGGAAAGAAGGTGTATTCTGTGCACCCCTATGGGACCATACACTGTGCGTGGTCTGACACGCACTTGGCTAGTTTTATATGCAGCCCCATCTAACGGGTAATTACTACTTACCTAGTTTATCTACTTACCTAGGTAGTGACTACAGCCACATGCTACAGCTACAACTACAGCCTCTGGAAATCTGAAAACCAAGCATCGTCTACGTTATTGCCAATCCAGATGCAAAGCTGAAAGCCCTCACAGTGTGCTTAACTAAAATCGAAACGAGCAAGTGGAACCCAGCATCAGTGTCGGTGCTTGACGGTAGACATAAGTATGTTACCTACAAACTAGGCTACTTAGAACTGTAAAAGAATGAAGTTTTTCTTGATCTACTTATCTCTACTACTAATGCGAAGGCAACATTTAGACACTCAAAACAGTCACCGCAGTCAAACTATAACAATAAATAGATAGCTTAAAAGCCAAGGTGATCCAACGTCAAGTGATCAAAGTATCCAACTAACCAACTAATATTTTGGATTTAACTTGGGTTTTCCTAAATTCACAAAACTCAATTTTGGCCATAATTTTATAGTTTAGGCTTCCAACCTAACCAAATATATTTTTTGTGCACAACTAATAACAGTGATTGAATAAAATAGAGTCAAAATCGTAATTTCATTTTACTAAAACAATCTTTCGTTCAAAAATTTTTATTTCACGACATCATGGCAAATTGGCAATATTACAATGTTTTTAAAAGCTGGCAACTTCCGTGATAGTTGACATCATATCTCTAAGTAGTCTGTGGTTGACATTGACAATTTGATTTGTCATTCGGATCGGCAATATTGTGGCAATATTTATTTTGGGGTTATAATAATACGCACGAAAAGTTCGTAAATAAGTGTAAATAAAGTTACCGACATTAATAAATAAGCGTAAGAATTCCCTAAAGATGCGTTTTGCAATCAAACAAGTAAGCTGTGGTGGTGAACGTATCGGTACTCTGACCGGGTTCTTGAAGTCTCCGGGCACTGTTATTGAAACTCCAACAGCAGCACTAATAACTCAGGTATTTTTTCAAAATATTGATTTAATCATGACTATTGAGGCCTTTACTTTAGGCTCGTATGATTATACATTATAGTTTGCCTGTACAATTTAAAAGCTAAATTACAAACAAATTGTTGGAGGTCAAGCCTCTGTTATTATTTTTCTAGTGCCTCTTTCTTGTATCATCTATGTCTTTCCGTCATCACCAGGCTGTAGAGACCCGCTGCTGGGTTGGATCTCCCTATCCCTTGCACAAATCCTCTGATTTACAGAGAAACTGTGGCTCATCCACTTAATAATGTATCTGCATTAATAATAACGAATTCATAACAAAATTTAGTTCAATATTCACATTGGTGGGTTTTACCTCTTGCAATAAAATTATTCCTTTGAGAGACTATTATTGCATGATAAAACAAAATACCCCTCAATTTATTTACTGATTTGTAAAAAGAAGATCTGTTTCTATATAAAATTTGTTTGCTTTTTCAGGGTGGCAGTGTATCCCATCTTACCTCAGAGGTTTTATCCAAAGTGTTTTCAACTCCCCAACTGTTATGGGTGCCAGTATCGAACTCCTTACAACTAGAGCCAGGTATGAAGGCTCAAGGGGAAGGTGTTGCCAAGTTTGCTGGCTTGCCAGAACATCTAACATGCGTGACATCACATAAAATGAGTGAACCAACCCCTTCTGGACATTTCGAGCTTGATAAAGTGCCTCTTTGGACCAAGAATGGAAAGAAAATGGTTAATGCGGAGAGGTGAGAAGTGTACATGACTTTGATTTAGTAGTTGTATACAAAACAATTAGTAGAAGATACAATAAACAAACATGGCTTGTCTAATAATAATTATCAAGCTTTGTATGTTCAAGGTTTCTTCAAATTAATTTTCATTACAAAAAATTAGATTTAAATTTTAATAACATTAAACTTTCATTGAATCATGAATAACAGAACTAGCTAAGTATTAGCTATAATCTCTTTCAAATTGAATGAATTTTCAGATATATGGATTTGATGGAAGTGTACAAACCAGAAATAATTTTGGCGATTGCAGATGGCCGAACATCACTCAATGAGGGGTACAAGAGAATTCTAAAGTCTTTGGATAGGACCTGCAATATGTTGGATACTTGTGTGTATCGATATAAGGCCTCAAAGCAGCTTCGAGATAGTGCTCTCATTGGTTAGCATGAATATTTACTGCGTTACCCTTAAGTTTTTCATGAGATTACAAAATAAGTATAGCATGGGCATCGCAAATTCTATGTGTGCCATGCTATGCATGTCTTTTACTTTTCTTATTATTTATGAGTTGACATATTTTTTTGAATAATGTAAAGCTGTCACTCCTTTTAATGTTTTTTAATCAAATATGTATGTCCTTTTCTATGTTCCCCTCCAATTGGTAGGCTGACCTAGGCATAACTATGCTGTAATGATAATTATGTGGAAGTGTGTGTAGTTAAATTTTTCTGAGAATATAAAGCTCAGAGATCTGTTTTTTGTAATTTCCAGGTGTGGTGGTAGCCACTGGGATGCCTAAAAAAAGTAATGAATCCATCAAACATGTACTGAAACATAAAGATACTCTGACAGGAGTAGCTTTGGCCGGAATAACGGATGCAAAAGAAGAATCTGACAATTTGGCAGCACAGAAATTAGATGACATTTTTAAGACAGTTGGTGTAAGTTTCTGAATTTCGTTCAGTTTGTAAACCATCAAATAATCTTTTGAAATAATATTGTTTTCATAATGTTGTGCATGAGCAAAGTTGCCTATGAATTCAAAACAGTGCTACAGCTGTTGAGCATTTACATATTTTGTTAAACTACACACAATAACGACAGACCATAATAGTTAAGTAGACCACATTAAAAATTTGCATAAGTATGCTATTATGCTTTTGTCTGAGCAGCACATATCCACTGCACAGCATAGCAATACATGCATAAACAGTAGATCAAAATATTGCTGTTGCGATTTGAATTTTTGTTTTTCGCCGCCTACATAAACCGTCATGGCAAAGTTAGTCACTTCACCATGTCCTCTATTTCATTTATTTTGTGCCATAACTAAATAAGTTCAAATGTATTTGAGTATTGAAACACAAGTAGAAGGTGCATTTATTATTAATTTTGACAGATAAATGGCGAAATACCAGGTTAAAAGTCATTAAAAAGAACATATTTTTTGTACAATAATCACCTACATTTCTCAGTCATGCATAGAGAACTATTCTTTATTATGTTCTTACACCATGAAAATTACAGATATAAATGTAGAAATTTATCATAGGGCGACACAATGGGCAGTCTTATCGCTAAAAGCGATCTTTTACACACAACCGTTGGTCACAGTATAATTAAGTAACAGTAGAACGTCTCGGAAGTGACCTTATATAATCACTAGGGATGTTGCGTACTAGTATACTTACACTGAGATTCCGAAGGGCGTCGTTTCGGCTGTTTTCTATGAAGATACTACTGTTTTCTATGAAGGTAATACTGTTATTTTATTATACTGTGCTTTGGTCATGAACATGACGCAATATTTAATGTTATTGCTGACATCAGAATGGATTGTGCTTAATCCCACGCCTCTGATTAGTCAGAGGTCGGTAATACTACCTTTTTCTTTATGTTCGGGAAAGTATTTTGTTCCATGGAGTACTTATAGAAATTTTGATCAAATTCTTTATTGGGTTCAATTGCTTTCTTTAATACCTACTACACGTCACGAATGATGAATTAATGTGTTATATCCCTAACAAGGTAATTAATTAATACGACTATTCGATTTTAGATCTTTATTTTAAGAAAACAGAACGTGCGTACAGTATTCATTACTTTCTATGAATCCTTTTTTCACAAATCAATATGGCGGCGCTAGTGCTGCCCCTTTTCGATACTAGTGCTGCGCACATTATGACAAACACTAATATACACTACTACTGCACTATGAAAAATGTGCTAAGTATGTTATTTTCTCGTGCCTATATTCGTAATTGCTGCGTGCTTTATAGGAATGTAAAAAATCGTAATCGCACTAATAAACACGGGAAAAATCCAGTGGAAAAATACTAGTATCAATCAAACTTTTCCGTAAACAATTCATCATTTACCTCGGCGTAAACTACGTGTCAGTTTAAAACTTTGTTTACCAAACGAGCCTACGCAAGTGAATTTGTTCTAAAACAGACATGGTTAGCAAATAGTTTACGTAACGCTATTATAATTCGTCATTTTTCACCTTGAATAGACATTTGTGAAAACGTATGTTACGTAGGTATATTAATAAATATTATTAAACGCTTTACGTTCGTTAGAGCATATTATAGCGTTGAAATTCTAGATTTTTTAAATGCAATACGTTTATCTATCTCGAGATATCGATTACATTGATAATAAAAATATATACTTAATAGATATAAGCATTGTTATAGTAATGTAACAAACAAACCAATTTTAATGTACCTGTCAAAGTATTTATTGAGCATTACAAGTAAATTAAAAACGTTATATTATACGTATTTTATCCATACTAGGAGCAGTGGTGGCCCAGTGGTAACGGCCCCGACTTACGAGTTCGTAGGTCGTGGTTTCGAACCCAGTCAGGCGCTTTACTTTTTATAAATAATTTCATCACCATTGCTCTCAAAACGGTCAAGGAAAACATCGTGAGAAAACCGGCATGTCCTAGAACCAAAAATTCGAAGACATGTGACATCTACCAATCCGCAATGGGCCCACGTGGTAGATTACAGCCCACTTCCTCTCGAAGAGATGAGGCCTTTTTTTTTTTGAGGGTGGGAAATCTTCAAATTACTTCTCCCGCTCTGAGCGTAGCGGAAGGGCGTGTCAGACTTTTACTGACTAAAACCCAATCGTGTTCCTTAAGTTGCCAAGTTCCCGGTATCCCTTTCGGACTTTTCCGCAACCCTGGCAGGCATCGATCAAAGAGAGGAGACCTGTGTTCTCAGCCACAACATCAGGCTATGGTTTACGTCCGCATTTTACAATAAAAATATCACGTTACAGAAAAAACTGCATTTACGCATTTTGTTATCACCGTCGTAGATTTGGAGATAAGGAATTTTTTATCAGTCCATAAAACTTCCACTGCCAAACATGGTGTTTCAATTCGATCGTTAGTTTTCATTTATACATTGTAACAGCGAATCAATTTTCACGTCTCCCCCTTAGACCTAGGCTAGGCCAAATATTTTTTGATATTCGGATAGCTCATGATGACCTCAAGAGGTGCCATAAAGAATATGAATTAAAAATCTTTACTAAGTTATGCAACAACGCGAAATTTCGCGGGTATTCTGGTATTAAACAATCTATGAGATTATTGGATGGGTCGGTTATTGCATTACGGGTCGTTAGAAGCTCGAAAGTCTGACAACCAGTCTTACCAAGGGGTATCGTATTACCCAGTTACTGGGTTGTGGAGGTCAGATAGGCAGTCGCTCCATGTAAAATACTGGTATTCAGCTGCATCCGGTTAGACTGGAAGCCGACCCCGACATAGTCGGGAAAAGGCTAGGCAGATGATGATGAGTTATTACATTACGGTATAAGCTAGGAAATTACAAGATGCTGCAAACTAGGTACTGTGACTCATCCATCATCATAGAATAGAATAATGTAATATTTTTATTTTTCATTTCGTGTTTAATGATGCACAATCTTTTTCAACCCACTGCAGGGAATAAGGCCTCTTTCCCTTTCCGTCTTAGCAATTTCTTAGTCGCCATAGACAAAACAAATTTAGAGAAAGGAGGCCTTTCATATTCTGTTCGCATCGAATCTACATCAACAAAGTATATTGACATTCTTTTTGCCCAATTTCAGGACGCGCTGCCAAAAGACTTGTTACGAGTAGTAGAAGGTTGTTGGAACCCAGCAATCATAGTAGCAGCTATCGAACACGGCTGGGACGTGTTCGACGGGTCATACCCCTCCAAGCTCAGCAATACAGGACATGTACTGACGCTAAACTTCGACACAGACCGACGAAGTTCTGAACCATGTATCTTAGATCTCAATGACGAAAGGTATGTTTATTTTTTTCCTTGATCTTCCTCATTTGAATAGTACTTGAACGGATTTATTTTTAAACGTTTTCCTTAAACAAGGTCAAAGGTTTTGTTTTTTGTAGCTGGCTCTAATCTTGCTATTTGCTGGACTTCGGAGTTAGAACTGAGGATAACGAAGTCGTTCGATTTACAAACCTGTTATCACACCGACGTCCAAAGTACAAACTGCGATCTTTTGATTGAAACTGCGGCCTTGCTGCGTCTCATCAGCGGTAGCGTCTAAAATTACAAAATATAGAGGTCAAAGCGCACGCGCACGTGTTAGTCCACGAGTGTTCGTCCACACGTGTTAAGTGATCTGGTGATTGCCGTTGCGTCGTGCTTGCTTGTTGCTTGGCATCGCGGCAGGTAGTTGTTACGTTATTGATTACATAATCAACATCGTAATGTATTCTGTGCTTTTATAAATTTATATTATAATATAAGGTGTATCTTTTCATACACGACATCTCTTAAGGGGTCAATCCAGAAATCGTGAAAAAAAAAAATTGTTCCCTACATTTTGACGACCTATTTCGAACATAAATGTAGGGAACAACTGTTTTTTTTTATCGCGATTTCTGGAGAGGTCGAGGGTAGCTCTGATATTTGGGGAAAAACTCCTCAAACTATTTTGATTAAGTAATTATGAATACCAACTGGCAATGATACTACTAAGTAATCCTTTAGGATCTTTTCATGCAACCTTCCAGATTGAACCTCATCTGAGCTCATTTTTGGTCATAAATAATTCTTGATGAATTATTTAAACCACACATAACCTTCCTACAAAATTCTATTTTTGGAAGTTGAATCCATTAACATCACGGCCTTTTTAGGTACTTACTTTTTATTTGATGTTTTACCATTAACTTTTTGTCCAATGCTATTTCTTGCAAAGGTAAAAATCATTTTAAGGTGATTAATATTTAAATTACAGGTATAAAGAAGATTTCACCCCAGTATTAGAAGGATGCGAATGTTTAACTTGTAAGAAGCATACGCGGGCGTATATCCGCCATCTTTTAAATACTAAAGAGATGCTATCGTCTGTATTATTGAGCATGTAAGTATGGATTCCCTTTCATAGTGAAGAAATAGCGATCGTAGGCTCACAGACATACTTCACTTTGAGTACTTAATTGTAGCTACACATTGATACAGTATTTAATAGAACACAAACAAATTAATTATCTTGAGGGGTAGACAAATTGTAGACAGTCAAATGAATTGTTATCTAGAGGGGATTCTCTTTTTGAGGGTGACCGTACTCGTCTGTATGGCCATTTTGATAAACAAAGATGTTTGTACTTAGAAAACAATAAAGCGATGTTTATTAAGGTTCTAAAGAGTAAAACAGGACCCTATTACTGAGACTCCGCTGTCTGTCCGTCTGTCACCAGGCTGTATCTCATGAACCGTGATAGTTAGACAGTTGAAATTTTCACAGATGATGTAATTCTGTTGCCGCTATAACAAGAAATACTAAAAAACAGAATAAAATAAATATTTAAGGGGGCTCCAATACAACAAAAGTATGCCGTTTTTATAGATAACTAATTTCTGCCCGCGGCTTCGCCCGCATGGTATGTCGATAAAAAGTCCTTACCCGGGATGCCATCTATCTTCTTGCCAAATTTTATCGAAATCTGTTCAGCGGTTTAGGCGTGAAGAGGTAACATACAGACAGACAGAGTTACTTTTGAATTTATAATATTAGTATGGATGGTACGGAACCCTTCGTGCGCGAGTACGACTCGCACTTGCCCGGTTTTATTATCCGGTTAGGTAAAAGGAAAATTAAGTTTGAGTTATGATGACTTTGTTTTCATGCAGTTCAAGGTTTGACTGTTTACACACCCAAAATTCAAGTTAACATGCAAAGTGTGTTCTGCTATGATGACTAACAAATACCGACAGGACATTCCAATTGGTTGACATAAACGCCGCGTCATCCTGGTTTATACGGTATTTCTATGAAATCGAATCGAATTTCTATGAAATTGCCTGCTTCTGCTGCCTGCAGTCGGCTACGGAATTTCACTTTTTTAGCTCAGCACTTTGCCTTCATCCATTAGTGAGTTACTACTGTAATCATCACGGATTAACGTGAACAGATTCCCACGTCCCTGTTGGGACAGGACTCCCACGTCCGCCTACCGTCACCAAACTACCGAGATTACGCCGGAGGGATGTTGGGCAAGGTCGAAGATTGTCGGTTACAATCAGGTTGTGACCATTGGCGGGAGTTTCGACTGTCGGGGAGGTTTGCAGAGCAAAACCACTGAAATATTGTAAAGCATATATTATTAGGAAGGTATAAAAGTAAGAGTGTAGAAATGAAGCACCGTACAAAACTATATGGCTATTTCTATATAGTTTTCTATCCAGCCAGTAGCCAGCGTTAGTACATGGAGGTTATATATCTTCAACACGCCTCCGGCCCGGCGGCGCGGCGGCCCGAGGACTTGTACCTTAAGTACACCAACACCAATAATGGCCATTAACGTGTTTAAATCAGTGCGATCGAACGTACTGCAGTCACCAATAAATTTTTCCAGGCCTTCGTATATTCAACTGACTGCAATTATTAACTATACTTACCAGAACAATATCAAAGTACCTAATTACCATTCACATACCTACTGTGTATTTTATACCTACCATGTTCATCCCCCAGCCACAATCTCCACCACTTCGATCAGCTGTTCCGCCACGCCCGCCAGCACATCGCAGCGAATACATTCCAAAAATACAAGAAACACATCACCAAACAGTATGAATCATACAAACTACCTCATTCAGCCAATGGAGTGACAGATATCAAAGAAAGTGACATTCAAATGAACGGAATTGAATACGTGAAGAAGAGACTGCGCGTGAGTGGCGATGAGATACTTATTAGTCAAGTAGTTTATTGTAGTCTCTAATAGTAATTTGTTTAGTTAGAGTGTAGTTTTAGAAAGTACCATGGAGTACCTAGCTTTGAAGTGTAATTAATAATCTATACACTGTATATTTTTGATGGCTTGCAAACACTGTTTTTTATTAGTTATAATATCAGAATGATTTTCTGGCCACTGAAAATGCACGGTGTATACTCCAAACAGTTGCTTATCGTGTTTAATTTTGTCTGGTCATTGGACAGTAAGACATAACATCATCAGTTCCATGCCAATATTGGCTAACCGTAATATTAATCATATAATAATCTTATAACACTGAAAAATGAATTACATTTATTAGTAAATAATAAGAATTTCTCGGAAGCAGCCTGGAGCTTGGATTTATGCCCACTTGATGGCAATAGGCTCGCACCCATCACATGGGACTTTTAAATTACTGACAAAATGTGGGTGTACTATTGGGTACACCCCTGCCTAACCCTTCATAAGGCATATATATATAATAATAAATCCCGACGCGATAGTCGACTGAATGGAGTAAAATTGTAGCGTAATAATAATGTAAAAAAGTATGATAAGTTAGACACATCACTTGATAACAGTGAAGGTGCGTAATACGAATTGCAAGTTGTGATAAGTTGTTAGATTAATTTATAATGTGATTTAGAACCAAAAATTAACACTGATTTTGTGATTTTAAAATAATGTTGGCTTTAGAATTCTTGTTCTCTTTTCGTTTATTGTTGAAAATTAAACATAAATTCTTTTCTATTGAAAATCTGTATGATGCGGTTGTTTATGATTAATTATTACACTCTCCGACTCCGAAATCGAGTCACGCTGCACTTTTTGTATAAGTCTGTAACTTTTTAAATGGTCGTGAATTCAAATTCGGAATTATGATAACACCAAAATGATGGCCAGTATGTCGGCTTCAAAACTGCATAGAAACTTTTTCTTTGACTCATCCATAATTTGATGTTTTAGGCCTTTATACCTCACGTGGAATTGCACGGTGGCTCGATTTAGGAGCCTATTTGGAGTGTATTTGGCATTTATTTCGTAATGGATCACTAATTTGTTACTTTATTCAATGATAATAGGTTCGCCTATTCGTACTTCGGATATTTTTCTTCATTTTTGTTGTTAATTTTAAGTTTTTAATTTCACTGAAACTTAAAACCAAACAATACATATACTTAACCTTGATAATAACGCGGAAATTATGGATATGCATTACGTTTATCTACCTCCAGTTATCGATTGCATTGATAGTGAAAATATAACATAAATACGAGGGTCATTCAATAAATACTTAGCCTACAAAAAGTAAACGAAAATTTTGGAAAAGTGGCAATTTATTTTTCAACATAGTCTCCTTTTAGTTCGATACACTTAGCCCAGCGATGCTCCAACTTTTTTAATCCGTCCGAAAAATAGTTTTTGTCAAACTCTGCAAAATAGGCCTCCGTGGCGGCGATGACCTCCTCATTCGATCCATATCTATTCCCGGCGAGTGATTTTTTCAGATTAGGAAACAGAAAGAAGTCACAAGGGGCCAAATCTGGAGAATACGGTGGATGGGGCAGCAATTCGTAGCGTAATTCGACCAATTTGGCCATGGCAACGGCAGACGTGTGAACCGGTGCGTTGTCGTGGTGAAACAGCACTTTTTTCTTCGCCAGATGGGGTCGTTTTTTCTTTAATTCGGCGTCGAATCGGCCCAATAAATCGGCATAGTAAAGCCCTGTAATTGTTTTAAATGCCAAATACACTCCAAATAGGCTCCTACCTATTTGGAGTGTATTTGGCATTTATTTCGTAATGGATCACTAATTTGTTACTTTATTCAATGATGATAGGTTCGCCTATTCGTACTTCGGATATTTTTCTTCATTTTTGTTGTTAATTTTAAGTTTTTTATTTCACTGAAACTTAAAACCAAACAATACATATACTTAACCTTGATAATAACGCGGAAATTATGGATATGCATTACGTTTATCTACCTCCAGTTATCGATTGCATTGATAGTGAAAATATAACATAAATACGAGTATCAGCATTGATATAGTACGTAACAGATAAACCAATTTTATAATTACCTGTCAAAGTATTTACTGATCATAGTACAAGTAAAATAAACAATGTTTTCGTAGCCTACTATCCATAAAAATCGTAGGTATTTAAAATAGCTATGTTAATTAGTGTTTTTACGAAGCTAATGCTGTATCACTTGGGTAACAATTAAGGTTTTTTAACGTTTAGATTTTTTTAAGATTCCGGAACTAAATTAAGTCAAAGTTTTACCCATTTGTGGTGCTTACCTCACTTTTGTGGTTTAATATAGTTTGTGAGTTAGGTAATTTTCCCTATTAAGTGTAAGCATCCTTGCGTACGTTAAGCTCCGGCCGCCGAGAGAATGCGTTTCTAACACCTCTCAATTAGACACAATTAGGATCAAATCCTTACTTCAATATTATAAATGCGAAAGTAACTCTGTCTGTCTGTCTGTTGCGCTGTCACGCCAAAACTACTGAACCAATTTAAATGAAATTTGGTACACAGATAGTCTAAAGCCTGAGAAAGGACATAGGCTACTATAGGCTTTTTATCGACATACTACGCGGGCGAAGCCGCGGGCGGAAGCTAGTAAAGTATAAATTCGTAAAACACGTATTCTTTTGTAGGTACTCTACTGATAGGTGTCAGGAACGGATTCTCTCAGCGACCGGAATATAGCAAATATTTTGCTGTAATTATCCAGCGATTTGTCTATTAAGTAATTTTTACTTTTTATTATTTTAAGTTACTTCAATAATAATAATTTTATTAAGTTTAATTTAATAACCTCGCATAAAATGTACGGTATGTAAAACAAAGGACTGTTCACAACAGTGTGGCTGTAACTAGCATTAATAACTTATATTATTTTTTGATATTTATAAGTTTAATACCTCCGTATACTAATGATATGCTGGATGAGGAATGACGATGCTAATGTGATGTATATATGGGTATGTCAGGGATTCAGCTCGTGATTTCTTACCCCGCAATGGTTAGCTATATGAATATTCATAGTATATATATTTTCCGCCTGTATGCCGTACATGTAGCTTAGTTGTTATAGTACAATAAACCACAGTGATTATATTAAATCTTTAATTTCATGTTCTGTCAATTATCTGCCATGGAGAGAACGTCTCGAAACGTTTGGTTAAAACGCCTCTGCAAGGCCTTGTCAAATTTAGTTGCACTTGATTGAGTTGCATCTAAAGGGTACCTAAAGTGCAATATCGAATAGCAAAAAGTCACAATCCTATTTATGGATCCGCCTGTTATGTGTTCTTGAGATGAAATTTTGCGGAATCTTTTACAAAGATGATTAGGAAAGAAGGAAGGTAAACCTGAACGTGTTCAACCATCAGATAATTCTTTGTGTTGTGTGATGCCACAGTATAAATATGGACATTACAGAAACTATGTAGTAAACGTTCGAAACGGCACACTCACGAAGATGTACTCATTGACGAGACCCCAAGCTATTGTCGCGGTGCTGTCAGTTGCAGCGGTCGGAGGTTAGGTTATTATTTACAAAAATAGGCCTAATGTGCATACTGTCCATATTTATACTGTGGTGATGCGAAGTACCGAGTTCTCACTCTTTTAATATCGAATAAAGGAGGCAGCTTCAAATAAAAAGACAGTAGTAAATAAAAGACATAGTATTAACACCTTTTACATATATTTTACTGACAATATTTACACAATAATTTATTTTAGTGACCACACTTATTGAGCTAGGCATATTGTATGAAATGTGCATCAAGTATGTATTAATGTAATTGAATTACATTACAAATAGAGTAATAATTTATATTTAAAGGATTTGGCAGGATTTTGCTCGACAAAGTCACATTCCAAATACTATGCGTTCATTGCTATTAAATATATATATAATACATAAAAATGTTCGATGGTAAAACTCAACTGGTACATAAAATATAAATTCATATTAAAACTGTACTATGCTAATAATAACAATTTCATATAGTAAAAATAAATTACCGACGCAACAAATAGGCATATCGTATGAGAATTCAACTACCATCAAGTATTTAGAACAATAAAATTTGGCGACACAATTGTAAATTTTACTAAAATTGGCACATTATACTGTTATTAGCCTACATTTACTAGTGTGTTATCGTAATAAATAAATCAATTATTTATTTAAAAAACCCAAATAAATACCTGGGTACTTTCATATTAAAATATGCAGAATCAGTTCAATTTTAAAAAATATTTAGGAAAACATGACAAATTACTAACTAAGTACATTTCATTATGAAACATGAGCTTTTCATTCTCTCTGAATGCGGAAATCTAGAGTTTAGTTGCTGTATAGGTGTATAATAGTACTTTATCAACTAAAGTGGAATAAAAAATTGTAAACTCCATATAAATAATTACAATGCACCAGGCATTCGATAAAGCAATATTTAAGAATTTTTATACTATTCACAGTGTAAAGAGAAAATTAGAGCAAACATGTCCCTTCTAACGTCTAATAATGTGATACAGATAGTACAAAAGCATTACCAAAGATCTCTTCACGTGCAGAACACGGATAGAGGAAAAGGTGGTGCAAACTGACCAACACTACGTATAATTAGAGAATCATTTCCTGACTGGACGAACACGGTATGTGTTCGAATTACAATCATTGAATGCAAATCGTTCAACAAATTTAGATTTGCTATCACTATAATGTCGCATTTGGTATATTATATAGATGTAAAATTAAAACTCACGCTCGGTGCGATACACTTTCACAAACATCCACCTTTCTCTATATCCGTGTAAAAAACCGAAACTTGTGATATGACAGCTGATGAAATAACCGTAATTTTGAGATCCATCCCGGCGCGAGGCATGACAGCAAACAGAACTTTGTTCCAATAAGCTTTCACTTCACTGCACTAACGCTAACTATTTTTAGAGTTTACTACAAAAATGTTAGCTTAAGTCCCATTCACTGGATAACACTATTTTAAGTATCACATGTCCTTCTCTTTCTTTTCACATTCAATGACATTATACTGTATTTACTTCCAGCTAGTACACTATACAAAGTCATTTGTACCCGGTGTGTTGAGAGGTTCTTGGGCCTGCAAAGAGAAAACACACATTAGCAATTGAGAACATTATCAAACATAGTCAGAGCTTCAACAAAACATCTAAGAAACAACGAAATGCAACTAAATCGCACTGTCACGTAAAAGTAATTCATCTAAACGCCTAAGTTCATTCTAAAACTTACCATGATTAATGCCCTCGCATGTTTACGCATGAAAAATAAATATTTCGGCAGTAAAATATTATTAGTAAAGTCTATTTTAAGCTTTAGGCAGATTACAAAAATCATATTTGCTATTTAAAAGGGACTATTTACAGCATTTTACACCTACCACTTAGCCAATAATTTGGCAACTATAATTTAATACTGATGCGGTAAAAATGTTGGCACATTATAAATTGCCACAATATTTTAAATCTAAACGAAAATATTTCCTATAAATCCTTAAAACAATCTCTAGTAAATATAATAACTCTAAATACATCAAGTTTAAAATGTCTTAGGCAGACCTTATAATATCTTTACTATAGTAAAATAATGCTAGTTTTCATTGATATTTACAACAATTATCATTTTGGCCAAGTTACACGGGGTATAATTCATTTTACACAAGAAGTCGTAGTGATGTTTTGAAAATAATGTTCTTAGTTTATAGTAAAAATTATATGAAAAGAAGAATTGAGTTAGTGGTAAGAGACACTAGCTCGTTAATTGGCTTGGCTGAGGGCAGTGCGTCCTTGTGCGACTTATCTAAGACTGTTTTGTATGTTAAGCGTACACTCCATGGCGGTTAGTGCTCTCACCTCTTCGCCCACGGTGCTGGGGTACAGCTTGCTGCCCGGTGCGTAGCCATTTTTCTCGAGCGCAAATTGGTCCTCTGTCGTCTTTCGGTACACCGGGTTATCGAAGTTCATAGACGTATGATTACGGTTCACGTAGTGTTTGTACATAAGCACTGCGATCTGAAACGAGTAGTTAACATTAATTTTACACGTGATTTTTAATAGACAAGATACATCTGGGCAAGATCTCGAGGAAGGTCGAAAACGTTACATCATCAAAGAAATAGAAACAATTGATGTCTATTAGAGCGGTTACTAAGATGCAATTTAACGCTACTGAGACATTAATCAAAGCAATTTATTCATTAGTGTCACAATCAACAAATATCCTTAACGTCACGACATGACTGTTACAGGTTGGAATTTACATTGGCGTATAACCGCGAACGGTTTAGTCAAACCAGTGCATACGGCGTACTTACATTAATCATATTCAATTAGTGCTATTATCGCACCACATTTTACGCGAGATAAGTTTAATTGGATAGTTTACTAGTGTTAATTTTAGGCCCGGATTTTTGGTAATTTCCGATTGATTTCCCTGTAAATGCTGACGTATGACCCCAATATTTTTATTAATCGACAACTAAATTATCTTTAAATGTGATCTTACATTTCTGACGTATCTTAGTACGTATAGACATAAATCCCCAGCCGGGTTCGCCAAGATTAAATATTTATTATTTACGATCCTTGATTTGGATAAGTCGACAAACGCGAAGCTAAGTTCCCCGAATCCAAATGTAGTGTTTAAAATAAAATACAAACACAACTGAATTCAGAAATAAACTAAAAAACCAGCGGACGTAAGTACTGGAATGTTCGAGATAAAGAAACTCACTACACACACGTTTCTTAGAACTGTAAATGCATTTACATAACTTGCAGATTCTTCTTAATGTCCGAGTAGTAAACTTGGGTGGCAACATACGTGTATATTATATACTATACGAGACAATATGATCTAGGTCGTAGAACTAGGAATTGGTATCAAACGGGAGTGTCCGTTTTCAAACATGCTCCGTTTCTTTTAACACATTCTTACGGTACATTTCGGTGTCCCATTTTTTACCTGCCCGTCTATTTGGGTGTCGACTATTGTTACCGGAAGGTTGCTAGAAAGTTCTAGGTACAAATTGCGTGCTTACCAGTGCAGCCAATATGATTATTCCAGAGATTACTGCCACCACAACGCCTGCGACCATGCCGGCATCGCGGCCGCTGCTTGAGATTCCTGTACCAGTCTTGGGTGTTTCAGGCACACCTAGAATGAATAAAAAAACAATTGTTATTACAATGTCAGGTGACACGTTTAGCAGTTCTTTAAACCTTTGCAACATGTTCATTGATATGCAAAACAAATGAAGCGAAATTTAGCTGTGTATTGATACTTAATTGATTGCACAAATTAAATTGTAAATGAACCATAGGTACAGATACAATTGTTTAACTTACTTAGATTTGAATAACAGATAAATGTTGCAAAGCTTTGAAACGTAATTAGAGTTAATTACAACTGTTGCATTGGTTTTATGAACAAAATGAAACTTTCACCAAAAAGCACAAAAGAAAGGTGATTTGTGAAAATGTTAAATTGAAAGCAACATAGAAACAAATGAAGAACATAATTTAACAAGTGAAGAAATGAAAGGATTTTGTTAACTCAACTAGAAGGTGCAAATAATAATGTTATAAGGCCGTGTAGGCTGCGCATAGAAAAAATCATAAACAAGAAAAATCTTCCTGGTAGTTGAAACAGCTAAGTACACAATATTGAACGTTCATCCTCGTTGACAAGTTCATTGTCAACAAGTTAAAAACATTTGAAGAAGAATGACGACAATAGCGTTATAAATTGACGTATTTCCACATTGGCGTGTAGATACAGGGCGGGAGCGCCTCCGATCAATTCACTTACATCTAATTGTCAATTTAACTTTATATTTGTGTGGGCGCTTAACCCGTTCGCACTAGACACTCTATTTACAGCTAGTGTCAATGAAACGTGCCAACTAATACTATTTAACTGAAATATCCTAACCTACTTTCACATTAAGATGTTTTCTTTTTATTTGACATTATGAGTAATGTTATAATAAAATATAGATTACAAGGACTGATCGTATCAAATAAAACAGGACAGGATGGATGGTGTTCTGATATTTACATAACAAAACCCTGAAACCTGGCACAATAAATCAGAATACAATGTTGATATCAAGTTCATCTTTATGCCGAGTGACTTGGTATTATTTCAAATAATGCTTCAATACCTATTATATAATGACAATTCAGTTTTAATTTGTTGATTTAATGATACAATTTCGTCGTGATTGTATTCCGTAATATATATATCTACTAATTTAAAACTATTGTATTCGAATCATCTGGAATAATGTTGTTAGTTGCGATAAAATTGGTTAATTATTAGTATACAAACGGAAGTTTATGCGACATGCACCCAGCTCATAATGAATCTGTGTGTCTTCCCGTCATCGAAAGTATGATGTTTCCGACTTTAGCACAAAATTAAATAAAGTTATAATACGTTACCCTCAATATTTAAGTTTTTCAGGGCGTCTGGTAAATTAACCAAACTGATTTTTTCAAAATTATAATGAGATTCTTTGACGGGCTCTTCCGTGGCGTCTGGTATCCTCTCCAGAGCCTCTCCTTTCAAGAACAGATCTATAAATGGCTGATTCCTTTTTCCCAGATCTCGTTTATCAGCTTCCCAATAGGCCTTCATTGGCTCAGCTTCAGGGTCCGTCAGGGGGGCAGTGATTGGTCCCTCTATTTCGTCAGGGTCCTCAGTCGTGTCTTCACTCTTCAGGAGGCCACGTCCCAACTTCAAGAGAAGGTTTAGCCCTTCTCTTTTGTAATTCACCATATGTGTCAAGCTTCCCGATAATCATTCGCATTCAAAATAGCTATACATCTGTTTGACAACTAGCAGATTGGCATGCCCTGCAAATCAGTCAAGGAATCCCAAGTTGAAGACACACAGATATTGATTGATCATCACAATGAACTGTTGTTAGTTGATGGCCTGATGAGTATTAGTGATGTTCGATACCCATTACCTTATGTATATATGGGCGATAGTTTATCTTATCAAACGATGTGATTAAATGATTCAACCCATCCATGAAGCAATCTTTAATCAAAATCGTGGCGTTTGATCGACAACAAATACTGAAACTGTGGACATTTTCTCTAACTATTACTGAAAGCAAGGTTAGTTATGTATCTACCACGTTCACTTTCATTTCGGTGAATTCAATTAAAGGCAACATTTCAAACGTCACGAATCTGATTCGTTAACAAACTCATGTGCGACAGATCAAGGGGGTTATAAACTGGTTGAACGATAAATTGAATGTATGTCTCCAAAATACTCACTGGTTACAGGTTTTTCTTCAATAACTATGGTTTCATTTGAACCAATGGTCGGTTTATTATGCACCTCCACATCTGGTATTATTGAATCTGTAGATTTTATGAAATAAACAACTTAAAATGCTTCCTTATTGATAAATTCTTGTCATCATTTTCCGTAAGTGGGTAGTATTTTTGTATATTGATCACACAGCGAAACAATTTCACGTAAATAGGCACGGCACACGCGACACGTACGGGTTTCCGAAACGGAATGAGACAGGCCGAAAACCGGTCGCGTGTAACCGCCATTGACGTCCCACCACCGGGCTGTTCTGTCAATTTAACTGAGCGCGATCTGGCTCGCGCTCTCAAACCATGCAATGGTTAATTTTAACTACACCATATTTCCCATCAGACTGTTTTTTTTCTACTCCATTCTCAGTACCTAAGTATTACTTTTTTATACTCCATTACCATAGAATATTAAACAATTCTGACAACACTCTGACTACTTAATGTGTAAGGCACATTCTATTGAAAATGCTTTCTATTCAGAATGATGTGTCATTGGCATTCAGCAGGTTATTTTAGTTTAAATCAGTACCTAAGACCTTCGAGTAAAAGAATTAACATATTTTCTAGTAAGCAACCCAGGTGTGAGGTAACATCGTTGCTAGCATGCGCATGCGGCGTGCCGGATCGCAGGTAGAACCACTGAACAAAAGGTGGCGTGATGCCGTGACGTCACGTCGCCTTATTCGCCAACTGTTAGACTATTGGGCGATCTGTTTCCCCACGAGTGCGACCACATCAAGTAGGTCTCTTCGGTGCATAAGCACCCATGTGTGAGGTCACAGTCCTCCCAGGTTAATAGAAACATTCGAATAGTGACTCATTCATATAGATTCTGTGATTACCAAGGAGTTACAAACAGATTGTGACTATTTTTTCCTGCCTCGAAAGCTTATCTTACTTAGTTAGCTTGATGATTAACTAATAAAATTACTCCGTGACTTTGGTAGTCTGTCTACAAAATAAATTCAAAAAGAAAGAGTCACCGAAATACTTTATTTATAGTAAATCCGCCAATCGCGCCAAAATTATCGACTTGATCAATTTGTGTTACGTGATTTATGTAGGTAAATACACATTACAAATCACCGCAACACGCGATATCTACACGTAAAGCATTTCTTATGATAACGACTTGCTTATAAACAATTATGAGTAATAATTGTAACGATTAACTCGAATGATTAAAAGTATGAGATAAGTCGTAGGCGCGGTATATTCCAACCAAAACATGGAAGTTCTTCGTAACTGATCAGTCATCATAAAATTTACCACTGATAAAAAATATCGTACGATGTGTCGTCACCTAGTGACGTGGCCCATTACGTGTTCGGGCCGCTAACTGATTCGGCCAAGTATTTTTAAAATTCACATCAATGTTCTAGTGGCCTTGTCTGTTAATGATATTACGAAAATGATCGTCACAAGGACCGAATTTACGAGTGTCGTTTGTTTGTCTAATGTCACGCTATCTGACGCAATGCAATGGCGTGATGGTGTGACTAAAAGCGTTTGTTGACCTTTCAATGAAGAAAGTTAAAAACATTCAACAGTTAATTCTCAACGATTAAACCTACAATGAAACCTACTATCAATTTTACGTTCTCCTCACCTTGATATTTGAAGGTCTATAAATTACCTACTTGAAAAAAAACAAAAAGAAAATGATGTGCAGCTACATACTTATACGGCAGAATATTTTTAAAAAAAGTTCCAAATTGGTACTTGTAAACAGCTTCCTCGTTTAAAAAGACTACGTAACAAGTACTGGGTAGCGTCTTATTGATCGGGAACATGATCAATCATTACTAAACGTTACCAATCGTACTAAATGTATTTTTTATTGACCCACTCAATTGTACTTTAATGAACCGATGAATGTATGCAATGAACGGACCTACATCTTAGATAGATGATCTGGAGTTGTATATTTTCATAACATAACGCGTAGCCGTAGGAACCACATTATATTTACAATCTTATACTGACTGTGAACTTTCTTGTACTTAACAAATTTTCTTCTTTTCTTGGGAAATATTTAGTATACATATACATGCACTATTTTCCCACAAAAAAAAGAAACGTCTAGATACAGTAGGTATCTGATTATCTGTGTGTGGTATTCTTCCACCAATCTATCCATCGTACAAGTGCAGTAGACAAATTGAAAGCCGTTTCCACGAGAGCCGGAAAATTTGTGGAAAAACAATAAAATTAAGGATTTTCCTACCGTTTTCTACACCTTTGTGCAGTTTCTTATATTACGATGGAGGTGATTTATTATAATCCACGTCATTATATTGAACCAGCCATTTTTAATGTTATGCGTTCAATGCCAATTTCGGCTAAGGTGATTATTTCTGTTCCTAACGATTATAGTGGGCAAACGTAACCTATCTTGGCAGTGAAGGTACTAGCTATTTCTTTATTATTTTACTAGCTGCGCCCCTCAGTTTCTCCCGCATAAGTCTCGATCCCCTGGGAATATCGATAAAAAAAAATACTATATCCTTTTCTAGGTCATGGTCTACCCATATGCGAAATTTCATCCAAATCCGTTGAGCCGTTTTAGCGTGAAAGCGAAACACACAAACTCACTTTCGCATTTATAATATTAGTTAAGATTAGGATTGGATCACGTCACGTGAATGCAAGTTTCGTTGGAATCTCATAGTTTTTACTTTTTATTAAAGTCTGTTTTTTTAATCTCGACACACACAAACACAAACAAACAACTATTACTTGAAATGTCGAATTAGTCTATAATTCTACATTTCAAGTAAGTAATAGTTGTTTGTTGCTACGTATGCTACGGATTGCAACGGAATCGAGACTTCCTTCCCCAAATCATAAGCAAATACATTATGTAATCGCATAAAATACATTATACATAAGGATAAATAATTCAATAAGAACTAATTCTTATTTAATTATTTATCCTTATTTTGAACAATGTTTTATTAATAAACTAGCGACACGCTCCTGCTTCGCAACGGCTTTTACGACTTGACAAAACATAGAGATTTCTTAGTTAATATCAATGATATTATATTAACAGATATGTTATACACTCACAAAACAACCGAAAAAAGTGTTCCGCGCAGCAGCGGCACACATACCCACGTTTCATTCATTTTTACATTTCACTACAAGTAAAAACGTTACAATTGGAATGTTTTCGAGTCTTCACGGTTGCGCGCTTATAACATATCTGTTAATATAATATCATTGGTTAATATGTAACTTATACTAACGTAAAGTATAAGGTATACACATAAACCTTCCGGAATAAATTCTCTAAACGATGGTGAAAACCTCATCAAAATCTGTTGCGTGGTTTAGAAGAACAATGCGGAAATACCTACAGACAAACACGAAAAGCGACTTTAATTTATAATGTGTAGATGAAATTACCATTTATAATTCTGGCTTATCAGCACGTACCAATTATTAATGATTAATTCGCCGTCAATTACTTTTATCTTTGTTTTATCCGCTAATTCGTGTCTAGATCTAGAATAACTTAGATATTACCTACAGGGAAGTGTCTGCAATTATGAAAGATTTCTTTGCAAATTAATTAAGTACAACATTTTAAGTGTACTTGTTTAGCATTTTGAGCATGCCAACGCAATTAGAACTTTAGACCAGAACCATAAAAAAACAAAAAGTGCCAAATCACGAACGCTTGCAATTTTCAACTATGTTGAGTTTTTGTTGCCCATTTAAGTTTTACCGATTTCATTGAATTATGACATGCGGATCCAAAAACAAAACTGAGCTACAAAATAATGTTGTAGGTACGAAAAAGTTAAGAAAGATCCCTTGCTGAAGGGGTCAACATAGTCTAAGCCTTATACAACGTGTAACAGAATAAGCGCAAGACCTGAAAGTAGTTTGCTCAGAATCGGCTTCTGAATCGATTTCCATCATTATTTATATGTGTTAATTTTTCATGAAAAAAATCTTTTCTTTAACTGAAATTAGAACCACCGCGTCTTACCAAGGTAATAAGATATTTTATTTAAGGAAATTTAAGCCTTATCTCAAAGGAATAAAGCCTATTCAAATGCATAAACAAATTTGTAATACGCTCATAGCTATCCTATGTTTCATGTTTAGTCAGGAAGTCTATTTTGTAAAAAAAAACTAGGTGTCGTTTAATTAAATTAAATTACAGATATTATTTTAGTCTTATAATTTAATATTCTAATTGGGGTGTATGAGCTCTTGCGTTTATTCCGTTACAGGTTGTATATTAACAAAAGTTTTGTTTATAGAATACTAGCTTCCGCCCGCGGCTTAGCCCGCGTGGTATGTCGATAAAAAGTAAGCCTATGTCCTTCCCCAAGGTGCCATCTATCTCCTTGCCAAATTTTGTCGAAATCCGTTCTGTGGTTTAGGCGTGAAAAGGTAACATACAGACAGACAGACAGAGTTACTTTCGAATTTATAATATTAGTATGGATGTATGTTTAGGTTAAGGTATTTTTCTATGGGCCTGTGTCGCCTGCGATAAATAGTTTTTAAAAACCGTGTTCATAAAATGTTGTCTAGTCCACACTTTTTACGTTGGATATAAAGTGCTAAATCACGGGGCATTACAAGTTCGTAATATTGAGTTTACCACTTAAGCTCTTGATAGGAATCTAAACATAAATGTAAATGAAAGCATTGAAGTGTGAGTACAATAATTTTACGGTAATTACTTTTTATACATATCCTTGAGAATCTTTTTACATAAATCAAGAATTTTTGTGTGTTTATAATAGGCAACGTTTTTCTTCAAACAATTTTAAAGGTGTAAAAAAAGCAGGTTTAGAAAAACATCGGCTTCCAAATATACTCAAGGCAAACGGCAAACAAAAACCAGTGTTTACCGATATAATTTTTAATTAACATGCTCTTACGTCATTACGATATAATGTTGAATTAATGAATACTGAATGAAAATTCCTAACGACAATGGCTTATCAGTATCATTCACACACTGTACACGTTTCATCTATCCGAAATCACGCCACCTTTATGCATTAAAATTAATCTTCTTATAAAAGTGATTAAGATTGTGGAATTCATTTACGATTTCGCCACCTGCTTTATTACGCAAATGTATCTAGCGTAAACACCCATTGTTTAAATAATCTTCAGATTTAGGCCCTTTGTACACGGCACGGTTTCTTTACGGTACGGCGGCGTAGAAAAAACGCGTCTGTCAACAAAATTCCATAGTGATCCATACAAGACTGACGACCGCGCCTACACACGGCGAATAAACAGTAGTTTTTCACGGCAAGAAAAACGTGTGTGTACAAAGGGCCTTATAAAGAAATAGTACCTACCTACTTAAACATCTGCATACTTGAAGTTACGAATTCGGAAAAGGCTGGAAAACTTAAGCGAAATCTGTACAGTAAGCGTTCGTAATATGACAAGTCCAGTTTTATAAAGAACTATATGGCTTATGCCCGCGACTTCGTCCGCTTGGAAGCCAACTATATACTTACCATCGGCAACAGTGTAGCTTTCTGTCAGTGGAAGAATTTTTGAAATCGAATGAGTAGTTTCGGAGATTACCTCCTACATCCGAACTTACAAATTGTTCCTCTTTTTCATATTAGTGTGGAAAAGTTTGGCATTGTATTGCTTCATCTCTGTCTCTCACAAATATCTGACAGTCTCTTTCTAACATTCGATGTGTTGCATTAAGGCTCCCGCACACAGGTGCGACAAGACGGTGCCACGCGACATCGGTAGAAAATTTTCCGTGAAGTTTTCATAGAAATTGTTCCACCAGAGTCGCGTCGCGCCTGTCTGCGTGGGAGCCTTTATCGCTCAGGTACCATCAACTATGGTTCTGATAGACAATCGAACCAGCAACAAGAATGTTTTCCCATTTCGATTGTTTTACTGTACATTGTTTCAAGTCCTACACTCCGTGTTACAGAATCGTTTGAAACTTGGCCCACCTGCCTACAGGTAAAATAAACCATGTTGAAGAAAAGAATCGCAGTTTTTAGCGGAACGCACAGACATAAGCCAGACTGCCTATGCTCTTGAATACCGAGCTATATAAATATTTGATTCAATGCCAATTTGCCTAAGAACTGCATTTTTTTTAAACTAAAACTCTGATTTGTCGGTACATTTTAATTATCATGGTTACTTATTTGAGGAAGCCTCGTGTCGTACGATGTGCTAATTTTAACCATACAAACAACAAAGTTTTTCATAAGCAATGGCGGTGATAAAAATAGTAGCTGAATTACTAATGCGTATGAGTCTTGTTGTTTGTTTCATTGAACTGAAACGGTTTTTCAACGCCTGGGTATCCAAAAAATCATATCTTAACATTGTTTTATTGGCTTACTAGCTGACCAGACAGACGTTGCAACAGTTTATACTTTTGTATAAACTGTATCCGTATCCGTATCCGTTCGAAAAATGACGTTTCGTTTTTGATGAATTAGAATATTATCAGGGAAACTTAAAAAAAAAATCATATACTTAAACCCAATTCGGACTACTACAACATTATACAAAAATAATGATGGATGCGCTTACCAACGAACAGTATTTCATTTTTAGTACATTATAGTGTTCCTTTTCATGTCCCATAACTCTAAGGTTATAAATACTATAAGTATATAATAACCCTTCCTTGGCAGTCGGGTAAAAATAATACAAAAGGTCCTAGAAGAAAATATATAGTTTCAAAGATAACATAACACTAGACTCTCGATGTGTGTAGCTAAGTTTTATTGATAAGTACAGGGTGTCTGGTGGCAGATTTAGGTTTTCAAAATAAAATAAAATAAATACCTTTATACGTATAGTTTTAATAAAAGTGTTAAAATACAGAGTCATAATGCGGATTTTATTTTTTAAATATGATGTCATCCAAATGTCTTCCATCTTGTTGCACACACTGTTCAAAACGGAGCCTCGTATTCCGCGCCACACGCTGCAGTAAACTCGGTTCTATTGCGCCGATTTCTCGCCGAATATTTTCTTTTAAGTCCACAACAGTTCGCGGATTGTTGGTGTAGACTCGCGCTTTGAGGTAGCCCCACAAAAAAAAATCCATTGGGGTTAGGTCGGGGGACCTTGGTGGCCACGGGATGTCCCCAAAGCGACTAATCAGTTTTTCAGGGAAATTTTCGCGCAACAAATCCATTGAAGCTCTGGCCGTGTGTGCAGTCGCACCATCCTGTTGAAACCACGTGTGTGATGAGAACGATGGATGAGCTCGCAGGCTCGGCAAAAAGAAATTCGAAATCATGTGTCGATAATTCTCACCACTGACATTAGTCGCGTGGCCCCGTGCATTTTCAAAAAAAAATGGCCCAATTATCCCACTCGCGGATAAAGCGCACCAAACAGTTACCCTTGGGCAATGTAATGGTTTTTGGTGTTTCAATCGAGGATTGCGAGTTCTTGGAGCCCAGTAACGACAGTTTTGCTTGTTAACGTGTCCGTTTAGATGGAAATGAGCCTCGTCACTCCAAAAAATTGAATTCGAAGTGCGAAAACGCTCCAACATGGTTTCACAAAAAAATTTGCGTGACACAAAGTCATTTTCTTTTAATTCTTGAATGATTTGAATTTTAAAAGGATGGAACTTCATGTCCTTTTTCAAAATTTCATGAACAATCGCTCTTGGAAGTCCCAGTGAAGCTGCCCTTTTCCGTATTGAAAGTCGTACATTTTCACGTAAACTCCGTTCCACCAGTGCGATGTTTTCCGGGGTCCTTGACGATCGACTAGGCCCTGGCCGTGGTGTGTTCATAGCCGAAGCAGTTGAGCGGAACCTCTCCACCCACGAACGAATTAAATTCACACTCGGTCCATCGCTTATCCGTCGAATATTGAAATGTGTACAAAACTGCCGGCGAGCGAGTACGTAAGAATCGTGGCTCTTGAAAAACACTTCGATAGCGAATGCGCGATGCTCACCCGACCACTGCGACATCGTGACTGAGAAATCCGCACGATCAGTGGTTCTAATGACACCACCCTCCCCCCCGCACCGTTTATAACTTTTTGAAATATTCGATTTTTAAAATGTAAATCTGCCGCCAGACACCCTGTACAAGTAAAAAGTCCTTCAAACCAATCATTCATTAATATTTAAAGCTAAGAAAATACGACGTTGCCATTTTTTTTCATGCAAAAAACAATGTAATGATTCTTTTTCTTTTTTAAATTTTTTGTTTCCGTTCACGTGTTTCGGAATTGTGTAGTATTTGTCATATAAGGCCGGCCACACACATACGTAATTCCGAAACGGAATTCCGTTTGGAAATATCGATTTGGACTTTCGAAGGCAGCAAATCCATACAAAATCAAGGATCTCACACGTGCAGTAGTTAATTTTTACTCTCAAATTTTCTCCGATTCGAAATTCCGGAACGGAATTCAGTCTGTATGTGGCCTTTTGTATGGATTTTCAGTCTTCGAAATGTTCTTCGTTTTTCAGATCATAAAAATTTTAAACAAAAAGTAAAGGTATAATTTTATACAGACGTAGTTAATGGCGGTCAAATAGCAGCCAACAATAACAGAAAAATAAACATTAGATACTGAAGTAAAAAGTTAGATTATCATATTAATGCGAAGACATAGACAATAAGTTACATTGTTTGATTTTTTGCTGCTTTTATACGTTCATTGTTAAGACAATGATACGTCTTGTTATTTTTGTATTGTGTGTTAAACAAAATACAAATGTCTTTCAATGCTGTTTACAAGTTACAACTCAAGCAAACAAATACTCATTAAAATTCTCAATCTTATCTTTGGTAGACGTCGCGTAGACGCTACACTTGCGTCGCTTAGACATGATTATAACAAAAGTAGTAGTGTAATAGCGACACAAGTGCTCATCACACACGAGCGGCACGCGTATATTACCCTTATACGACAGACGAACGCTGATTTCATTGTAGTTGCAAATATAGTTCTTTATACAAAATTTGATTGGGCAAGGCCCGTCCATCTACGCGCATAGCGAAAACGCACCTGTAAAAAACGTCAAACATTATCCAAATAATGAAAATACACTTACTGTCTTCGACGCACATCTGGTTGTCGGGCAGCAGTCTTAGTCCGTTGGGGCATGCGCAGGAGACGCGCGGTGAATGAGCCCCGATGCGTGGCGCCGGTAGACAAAGGTGAGAGCAGTGGCCATTGACGGCAGCGCAATGGTTGACACCATCGGGCTGACGGTACGGGTGGTAGACGTGGATAACCATGGGGTTTTGGAGCTGTCAACGTTAAGATAGATATAGTAAAAGAAGGCGCAAAAGCAGTGATAAATGTGTTGTTCAAGACGCTGCGTTGGTCATTCTTCTTTAGAAACTGCTGTTGATGCTGTTATTAAACTAGTTAACATTCGCATATATGTAATAATGATAGGCGATAACGCAATTGTTAATTTGCCGATAAAAAATCTGTTTGTTGGGTAGTGCTAACATATTTTTAACTGCTGCTATTAGCGCTGGAAAACTACTCGCCAAAACATTGTTTATATCAAAAACACAATGATCGTTACGGGCATTTATTCATAATTTGTTTATGTAATAGATGCATATTTGTTTGAATAAATGAATGTGAAATTCACAATTATTACGTTAATCGTCAAGTATCGAGATAAGAAATGAATTGAGTGTATACAATTAAAAATAACACGGTGTTTAAAAATATTCATTTTACAAGGTCTTCGTCAAAACCCATGAATTATGATGGCAAGGTCAGACTTCCTTATTTTACTCCTCCACTTCACTGTATCTTTGACATTTTGTGTCGGATTCAACTCTCAAAACACGAGTGTTATTTAAAAAGTCGTTGTCAAGGAGACTATCCAATATCTCGTTTTCGGTAATGACCAAAAAAAACGCACAAAATTGGCTTTAAACTCGTTAATCAGATAGTTCACATTTTGTTCAATAGTGCAAGGTCTTACTGCAAAAAGATGTTTATTAGTTCGAGTGCTTTTCGATATTGGCAAATCTGACTTTCTAGGATCATTTCTTCTAATCGTTCTAATTCATCGGGTAAAATTCAGTTTTTATTTCAAGGTTCAAAAAGTTTCTCATTTTTATTTGTTTAATATCATCCTCATATCTGTCTCATCTTTCTTACCTGGGCTGCAGTGTTCAACTTACGTTATGAGTAGGAGTAATCGCTTCAATGTCTTTTCCGTTGAACTTATTTGCGCGGTAGACGGCAGCCTTGTCCCAGTCAGTCCAGTAGACCCAGTCTTCGAATGTGGTGATGGAGAAGGGATGACGTAGAACATCTGTGGAGTACAGGATCACCCTGCGCCCAGTACCGTCGTAGTTGCACGAAGAAATCATGTTCATTTTGGCATCCACCTGGACAAACATTTGAGTTCAGTGACTCAGCATTCTATTCGAATTGATTGTTGAAAAAATAGTAGAGGTAACATATAGTATTGTTTATAAAATGTATAATCGTCAGATCGATGAATCACCCTATCGAATTAAGAAGTTGAATGATTGTCGAGTTATCATAAGAATACCTATCTTTTTTTAATAATCAATTCATAACACTTGATTGTGCTAAAGATAAAGCTAATTATGTTCATATCTAATGCCAGTAGGCGAAATTAAGTACTTATTATGGTGGGCTAAATTAGTGAAATGGGTGGGCGAAATTAAGTACTTACTAAGGTGGGCTAAATATTTAGCGTTGGGAAAACCGATTTTTACAGTAATTTTTGATTCTGTCTCTTTGCTTGTGGTTGTTAAATACTGTAATGACGTATGACATCGGATGTTCAAACGTCATTTGTTTTTCATAAACCATTTGGTATTGCTATACCTTTATCAAAGCCAACTGTTTCAAGAGCGAACGAAACAGGTAAATAGCCATATAAAATAGGTATCAACATATTGTTACTTCGTAAGAATACTTTAAGTTCCCCAAGCTCCTTTAAATAAATATAATGGGAAGGCAAGTGCGTCAAGAAAAAGGTAATGTTTAACCATGACGATTTCTTCGGCGCACTTCTTAATGAATTCCGCTTATTTTATTACAATAAACTTCTTTATATCTAGGTATCTTATTTTTCCACTCACCCAATAAACGCGTTTGCGCACAAGGTCCAATGTGAGGCCGTTGGGCCATTTGACGTCATAAGATACGATAGTTTGTCTGTGGGAGCCATCCATACCCGCTCGCTCGATCTTCGGTACCTGACCCCAGTCGGTCCAGTACATCCAGCTAAAGAAAAAATAAATAATTGTTAAAATATTTAATTAGCTATCTATCTACATACCTGTACCTATATAAAAAATCAACGCCGTGCAGTCTCGCAAAAACTCGAAAATGTCTCGAACGATTTAATTTTTTTGTTGTTGTTATGTTTGTCTCAGTACTATAGTACGCACTCAAAAACACGTATCCGCAACCAATCAACTTACACACACACTCACACTACACTCACCCTTATAATACATTCACTTCTCCACACACACATAGCAGAGATAAAATAGGTAATATAACTAGTAGTTAAGAATTTATACTTTATTGCTTTTATCAACAAAAAAAAACTTAAATTAAGTACCTACATATATTAAATTATACAATACTAAATTGTTTTTGACCTGGTGAACGGTTTTGAATAATTTTACAGTCGACTTAGCATAAATGTGAAGGATTTTCAATATTCATAACAAATGCACATAAATTATATTCAGTTAGGTACCCAATAAATTAGACAGTTTGAAATCAAAGCGAAATTCATATGGTTTTTTTTTAACAATTATCACATTTTTAACGTAAACATTGTAGTATTCAGATCATTTGAATTGAGTTTTATGCTTGCTTGCTAATTAATGCAAATTGGTGGAATCTATATGGCCTGGAATACATGGAAAAGTCAATCTGAAAAAATCCCTTTTCTGTAAGCGTTAACGCCAACGGAAAGATCAAATTGTATGGAGTTGACAGCAGCAGTCACGTGACATCTCTAAAGCTAATGTAAACTCCATACAATTTGATCTTTCTGTTGGCGTTAACGCTTACAGAAAAGGGATATTGTCTAGGCCCCCAGGTCAACTTGCGTCAGATTTACTCCTTTCGTCATGACTTCAATTACACATAAGGTACGGATATTTAGGAGGTGAAGCGAATCTGAATGAGGAACTGCTCCCTTATTGCGTAATACACGATCAATCAGAATTGGAATCGGTTTGAAACAAATGTCTAATCCATTGCACCATACATAAGTTCGAAAAAAATACTGCTCAACAACTTAAATAACGCAATGAATGTTGTCGAACTGTCAACATGAAATAAATTACTCTTAAACGGTTACGAAAATAAGTTACGCAATTAGATAGGATCATAGTGATCATATTATGTATGGTAGCACTAAGAAGGGCCTCATTTATATCGCAGAATATTGATCTATTGATTCAACAAAGGTGTACGTGACATTTTGAGTGGCAAATACAATCAATAACTCCGCTTACATCAATTGTGTCAACGAATAATGATTCCTATTGCGACGACCCGAAATAACTCGACATTCTTTCGTCAATTGATCGAATTTGCCTTCAGTCAATGACATTTTATAGAGCTGATTACTACCGAATGTAATATTTTATATTGTTGAGTAGCGGTTTATTTATAATGAATTCGTATGGAAAGCTTGATGATATTAAAACGGGACCCTATTACTAAGACTCCGCTGTCCGTCCTTCTCATTTTCACAGATGATATATTTCTGTTGTCGCTATAACAACAAATACTAAAAAACGGAATAAAATAAATATTTAAGGGGGCTCGCATACAACAGACGTGATTTTTTTGCCCTTTTTATTGCGAGTGCGACTCGCACTTGGCCGGTTTTTTATTTAAATATGATATTAACAATAAATTGTGTCTGCACCGCCGTATTGACTATCGTATTATACCTAACAGGAAAATTGCTATGATATAATTCATGACACATAGTTGCTAATTACTTAATTCAGTATTGTTTATCGTATTTGATAGATATCATTTATTTATTTATAGAATCGTGTATTACTCATAATCATATTAAAGCGGATTATTTTTAAACTGGTCATAATAATAGCCTACATGAGTGACAATACTTAAAAATGTAGGAACGTCCGGCGCACCCTTTGCGGATAGTTCCGGTGCCATTTTCCTTGCTGTGTGGCTAGCCACAAGAAGTGAAGAGAAAGTTGATAAAATACTAGTATTTTATCCACTTCCTCCACATAATCGTGCCAATAAGAGACAAGTAGTGTTAAGAGGAAACGTGGTCACGTGGTCCCTGGCGTTCATTCCATACAAACGCGTTCCTATTTTCTCCCTAGTTAATAATACTAAATAGAGCAAATATTTTATTTCGATATAACGCATAATCTACCACTGACATGTCTCTATGATTTGTCTCTATGACAAGATACGAACATGGCCGTGGTAAATAAAAATTGTTTCGTAAAAAATATTTACTCTGCACCCTTAGCATGAGGAAGAATAGACGAATTGACAGATAAACAATCACAATCTGCCATTTTGTCTATTCTTCCGTCGATAAAACCCGTTTCTACGGTGGTCGTGTCATTACCCAAGTAGAAAGCGAAGGATTACGTGTGCATGGACTGAACGCCAACGACCACGTTTCCTCTTAAACTGTTACCTGTGCCTCTTATTTAAAAGTTCTCCTTTGGTTTACCCTTCTTTTTCGTTCGGAAAACATAGCAAGATTGATATAACGATAATGGAAAAATAATAAGGAATTAATTATATTATGATTCTTATTATCGAACTAACTAACGACTCCAAACAATGTAAATTACTAATGTCTTTTTCAATCTTGAATCATTCACAAGTGAAAGTTCTCTGGTGAATCTTGGAAAATAGAATGTTTAACAAAAGTGTTTTGATTATGTGTATGTCTGTTTAATTATTGGTTTTGTACTACACATGTTTGGCAGGTGTTTTATGTGCATTGCACTTGGTTAACATTTACAGGGCAAGCCCATCTAAAGGAATGCTATAGGTAATTCCTTTCTTGATATGTATTAACTTTAAGGAAGGAAAATTACATTAAAAAACATGATATTTACCGTGAAAACTAACAGCGCAGTGTGCTTGCATTATTGAGTAAATATTGTCAGTTGTCTTCAAAGGTAATGTTCAATATTTTCATGCCACATTTTCCTCATTAATTGCTGTTTATTGTTATATTAATCTTTGACGTTATTTCTTAAATAAGTATAGATGACTTCGTAATTGCTTTACCACTTTTGACAACAAAAAATAATCAGCGTATAATGTTCTGCACTGCTGGAACACAGACCTCTTGGTGAGAGGGGTTGGGCATAATCCACCACGCGGACCCACTGTGGGTTGGTAGATGTCCCACGTCTTTTTTGGTTCCAGGTCATGCCGGTTTCACTGTTGTGAGAGGAGTGGTGATGAAATAATTTACTCAAAGTTTAGCGCCTGTCTGGTTTCAAATTAGGACCTCACCAACAACCACTCGTAAGTCGCGCCCGTTACCACTGGGCCACCACTTTTGACAACATTTCCCAGTAAGTTGAAATTTCACTAAGGTTGAAACTATTTAACTGTCACGTATACAAAAGCGAAGTGACATTGAACCTTAGAGTGGTAAAACTATTATGAGGTTGACTATACTATGTAGGTATCAATTATTTCCATTTATGTTACTTCGCAATTGTATGTAAGTATAATATCAATAGGACTGTATAAATAATAAATTAATTAACCCACAAAAAAGGGAGCTGTAACGTGTTTAAAGAAGTAAGTAGACTATTGTAATTTGTAATGTAGATAAGTATGTAAAAACAGTGTACCCTAATGTTTTGTCAATTTCTTTGTTCAAATTCTTCCATATAAAAATACTTTGTATTATTTTGGTCACTAACCCGTTTGTCGTGCGTAGCAACTATTATAGGCAAATTAACTTAACAGCTACCAAGAACGTGTTAGTGATGGCGATGGCGTGAACGCTGTATGTAGTAGCTGAGCGATACGCTATGTGTCGCAGGTTCCTTCATTGTATCTACCGTGCTTGCTGTTTGCGTATGTGGGATTATTTGTTTTTCTAAACTTATCCATGCTATAGGAAAATCCCTAGGGTTTCTCATATTAGAAAAAAAGACAACCGTTAAGTGCAACTGATAGCGGATTATACACCGAACCTGCTTTTTTCTTGAAATGGCCTACACAGTTTTGTTAAAGACCGTTTCGACAGTTGATGTTGATGTCTATGTAAATACTCACCCATCTATAGGGTTAAGCGCAATAGCTCTAGGTTCTTCAAGCTGGTCCCTGATGAGGATCTTCCTCATGTTTCCTTGCAGGTCTGATAGCTCGATGTGGTTCTTGCCGGTGTCGGTCCAATACAGGTGGTTGTAGATCCAGTCGACCGCGAGACCGTCTGATGTAATTAACTGATCGCCGATCACCACTGTCCTTTGTGTGCCCTCGTCTATTGGCGCCCTGAGTAAAGAAAGAATTGATTAGTGAAGTAGAGACAGATTGAGTAGGTAGAATAAAACTTGAATCTGTTGCCCGCGACTTCATCTGCGATCCAGGATGAAAAGTAGCCTATGTCCTTCTCCAGGTCAAGGTCTATCCATGTGCCAAATTTCATCCAGATCCGTGCAGCCCTTTTAGCGTGAAAGCGTAACAAACAAACTCACTTTTTCTTTTATAATGTTAGTTAGGATACTTTTAACAAATTATCTTGTAGAGCGTTTTAAATAACCAATAACTACCCACGTGTAAAGCCGTTTTGTCAAGTCTTTACAAATTGTAAGCGCTCATTATTTGAAGTTGTTTTATGACTGTCAATGAATACTATACTTATTTATAAATGCAATTTGACATTTAAGAGGACTAATCGTCAGTTGAATCCATTTGAAACATTCGTACATCGACTAGGTAATAAAGTAAAAATAAAAGTGTTAAGTTTCCCAAGTTCCCTATTATAAATAGTCTGCAATCATAGTTCGTTAATCCCTTTACACATTCAGTAAAAGCAATTACGTCATTCTTATTCTAAAGGTGTGTCCAAACACTGAGCGGCAAGAGTGCGGCAGCAACATGTAGCGTTTGCAGGACAGGGACACGTTTCTGCACATAAAAATGTTTGTGCGCGGCAGGTACGCAGGAGCATTTGCGCGCGCAACAGTCGTCCAATCACAGCACGGCAGTCGCGATTACCGTTTTATGTTTGGACACACCTTTAGATGTGATAAAAATACTTTTTAAATGTTTAATTATGTAATGTATTATCTCATTGTAATAATGTAAACAATAACAGTATCATGCGAGTTCATTGTCTTTTTTTTTAGCCTTTATGAACCCAACAGGATCTTTTATAACAATGAATGAATGTTTTTTTTTTTACTACAATGGTCAGCGTGTGTAAAAGAATAACATTTTAAAATTAATGTGGGAATGGATGCGGAAGTAATAGAGGAAATGGAACGTAAGTGAGGGACTGAGTGAAAGAAGTGAAATGAATGAGGGAACGAGCGAGTGAGGAGAACGAATATGGCGACAGGGTGGAAGGACGATAGATTTAAGACGGTGTTGGAAAAAGGGTGTAATTTTAAAATTAACAGTAATAAACGTTTGTCGTGGTTTAAACAGTGATTTTTATTGGTACTCGAATCCCAAACACTACAAATTTTGGGGGCTCGCCCGGGATAGAGTCCAATAAAAAGTAAAACCGGCGACCACGTGCGGATCGGCAAACGTCTGCTACGCGGAGAAACGATGGCAATGGACGAGAATCAGAAGGCGGCGATAAGTTTTGGGCTCGTAGACGGGCTACACGGCATAGCAAAATTCACCGGCGACGACAAAACATACTCGTCGATCAAATGGGCGCGAGATATAGAAGATAACGCAGAAATTTTCGAATGGACGCCTCAGCAGACTCTGATTATAGCACGAAGAACGCTCGCAGGAACGGCGGCATTATGGCTGCGGTCAGAGAAAACTTTTAAATCTTACGATGATCTTAAAGCGGCCCTCGTCAAGGAATTTCCTGATTCAGTTAATATAAAAGAAATGCATGAACTGATGTCTAGCAGGAAAAAGCAGAAAAGCGAAACATATTTTCAATACATGCTAACAATGAAGGAATTAGCGAGACGAGCGAGATTTCCAGATTATATTACAATCCAGTACATAGTGGATGGAATCGAAGACTACGAATGTAATAAAGTCATATTATACGGAGTGACGACTTTCCCGGCGTTAAAGGAGAAATTAGCGATTTATGAGAAAATGAAAGCGAAAGCAGGCGAGCGTGCTAAAAGAAGCGAGCGACCAAAAAATGAAGCATCATCAGCGGCGGCGGCGGCAGCGCCTGCCCTAAAGCGGTGTTATAGCTGTGGAAGTGTCGATCATGAAGCAAGTGCATGTCAAAATGGTGTGAAGTGTTTCGGTTGCAACCAATACGGTCATATTCGTCAACAATGTACAACTTCAGATCCTACGAAAAAGTTCTCAAAGCCCAAGATGGCGACGGTTGCACAAGCTGGCGCAAGTGGCGCTAGTGTCGCAACAACCGGAAGCGGAGGTCAGAAATCGACGACCATGTTCGGAACGATGAACGAGGACGATCAGCCAATGACATTCGCAGATGACAGGACGGAAGTGAACGAAATGTTGACATTGACAGCCGTCAAGTTGACATCAGAAGAAGACGTCAAACGAAAAATAAACAAACACAATTCGTGTATAAAAAAACCGGTTAAAAGTGTAAAATTAAATAAACTCGTTGTTAATGCACTAATAGACTCTGGCAGTGATGTAAACTTATTATCAGTGTCATTATTTTCGAAGTTAAACGTGGGAATTGTTAACGATAACTTAACTTTGTCTGGTCTAGGGCAATGTAAAATCAAATCAAAGGGTAGAACTTCGGTTGAACTTCAAATTGATGATCAGAGTTATAACGAAGTAGTTTTTCATGTAGTTCCTCAGGAGGTTATGCCCTATGAAGTGATAATCGGCCAGGAGTTTTTGAACTGTGTTAAGGTGTTTATGAATGAAGGAAACATAACATTGTTGCCTGAAGGGTGTGAATGGGATTTAACTAAAATAAATTATTTTGCAGGGTGTGTGGATGGTGTGGTTGATCATGTACGTGATTCAGTGGTGAAGGATGAAATTATAAAGTGTGTTGAGGAGTATAAACCGCTACAAACTGAGGAGCCGCCTATTCAGCTCAAGATTATTTTGAAGGATGACATCCCAATCAGACAGCGACCTCGACGTTTGTCAATAGTGGAGCAGCAGATAGTCGAACAACAGGTAGAGGAGTGGTTGAATAATGGAATCATACGGGTGAGTTTCTCTGAATACAGTAGTCCTGTAGTCCTGGTCAAGAAAAAGGATGGCTCAGTTCGGGTCTGTGTAGACTATCGCTTAGTGAACAAAAAGATCATCAAGGATGAGTTTCCGTTGCCAGTGATAGATGACCTCATCGATAAGTTGCAAGGTGCAAGGGTGTTCAGTGTTTTGGATTTGAAGAACGGATTTTTCCACCTTAGAGTCAGTGAAGAATCAATTGGTTACACATCATTTGTAACTCATCATGGTCAATTTGAATTTTTGCGGGCACCCTTTGGTCTATCTAATTGCCCTAAAACTTTTACTAGGTTTGTTACTATAATTTTCAGGGACCTAATAGCTCAGGGGGTGATACTTATATTTATTGATGACTTAATAATTCCAGCTGTTGATGAGTATCAAGCGCTATCAAGATTGAAACAGGTGTTGGAAGTTGCTTCAAGGAATGGTTTATGGATAAATTGGAAAAAAGCGCACCTGTTGCAGCGTGAGGTGGAATACTTGGGACATCGAGTCAAGGATGGAGAAGTAAGGCCAAGTTGTGATAAAACTGATGCAGTGATAAGGTATCCGGAGCCGAAGAATCTTAAAACTTTGCACAGTTTTGTGGGATTGACAAGCTATTTTAGGAAATACATTCAGAACTATGCAGTCATTGCTAAACCATTGACTGATCTGTTGAAGAAGGATAAGGAATTTATGTTTGGTGATGCGGAGAGGGTGGCTTTTAAGACACTGAAGGATAGGTTGGCCAGTGGACCGGTGTTAAAAATTTTTGATCCCCGGCTTAAAACTGAGGTACACACAGACGCTTCGAGTATATCGCTAGCTGCAATACTCATGCAGAATCATCCAGATTCAGGGTTACACCCTGTACACTATATGAGTCGGAAGACTAACGACGCGCAAAGCAAGTACTCAAGCTATGAGCTGGAGGCATTGGCCATAATAGAAGGTATTAAAAAATTTCGACATTATTTGTATGGAATTCATTTTAAAATTATTACAGATTGCAAGGCATTTGAAATGACGCTAAAGAAAAAGGACTTGACAGCAAAGGTTGCTAGGTGGGTACTCATGCTTAGTGAGTATGATTTTGAAGTGGAGCATAGAGCGGGCACAAGGATGAAGCACACTGATGCCCTAAGCAGAATATCTACAGTTGCAGTTATTACGACGTTACAGGACAGTATGAGACAAGCACAGGACAAGGATGATGGCTTAAAGGCGATAAAGGAGATTTTGAAAGAAAATTCGTATGAAGACTATTGGTTAGAAAATGACGTTCTATACAAGGGTGAGCAGAAGCGGTTAGTTGTGCCAAGATTATTAGAAAAGGACATTATCAATAGAGTACACAACAGGGGTCATTTTGGAAAAGCCAAAATGAGAGAAGCATTGAATAAAGATTATTTCATCAGAGATTTGAATAAGAAAATAGATGATTTCTTATTGAGCTGTATTCCATGCCTATTGGCTACAAGAAAGGAGGGTAAACAATAAGGGTATTTGCACCCTATTGAAAAGGAAAGTGTTCCATTTGATACTTTGCATTTGGATCATGTTGGACCATTGTCTGCTACTAGGAAGCAGTATAATTACATCCTCACAGTTATCGACGCGTTTACCAAGTTCGTGTGGTTGTTCCCCACGAAAACCACTTCAAGCAGGGAGACATTGAACAAACTTCAGCTGCATCAACAGATTTTTGGGAATCCCCGAAGAATTATAACTGATAGAGGAACGGCATTTACTAGTAACGAGTTTGGAGAATATTGTGTAGAAGAGAATATAAGTCACGTGAAGATTACAACCGGCGTGCCACGCGGTAACGGACAGGTAGAGAGGGTGCATAGGATAATTATACCAGTTCTGACCAAATTATGTTTGGAAAGTCCTGCTGAATGGTATAGATACGTCAGCAGAGTTCAGAGGGCATTGAACAGTACTTTCCAGAGATCCATAAACGCAACCCCTTTTGAATTATTAATGGGAACCAAAATGAAAAATAAGGAAGACCTAGAAATGGTTCAGTTGTTACAGGATGAGAATACATTGCAGTATGATGAAAATAGGGAAGAAATAAGACTACAGGCTAAGGAACAGATACTAAAGATACAGGAAGAAAACAAGAAACATTATGATAAGAGAAGGAAGGAGAGCTATAAGTACAGGGAAAATGATATTGTTGCTATCAAAAGAACACAATTTGGCCCTGGGCTTAAATTGAAACCCAAGTACTTAGGTCCTTACAGGATAACAAAATGTAAGCGTAATGATCGCTATGAGGTGGAAAAACTGGATATTTCTGAGGAGGGGCCTAACAAAACATCTAGTTCAGCTGACCAGATGAAGAGGTGGCCTGAGCAAGGTGGAATAGAGGAGTTGGAAGACTAGTATGTGTGGTGGAAGTATGGAAAGTGTGAGTGATATGATGATTGTGTATTGTTAGTATTAGGTTAAGTTAACTTTTATAGGAATGTCTGAGGTCAGACATGAGTGCAGGACGGCCGAATGTGGGAATGGATGCGGAAGTAATAGAGGAAATGGAACGTAAGTGAGGGACTGAGTGAAAGAAGTGAAATGAATGAGGGAACGAGCGAGTGAGGAGAACGAATATGGCGACAGGGTGGAAGGACGATAGATTTAAGACGGTGTTGGAAAAAGGGTGTAATTTTAAAATTAACAGTAATAAACGTTTGTCGTGGTTTAAACAGTGATTTTTATTGGTACTCGAATCCCAAACACTACATTAATTTCTTTTTGCAATCAATTTGGTGTGGTTGCAAAATTTGTGGAATAAAAATACGTGTGGGGTCAGGGGACCTCAGTCAGAAACGAAGTTCCTTCTCACGTATGATTTAAAACAAAACAAAAAAAAATCGCGACCGCCATCTTGGATTTACATTCTAATGTCACTATCAGCTTTAGCACCCTCGAAAACTACGAAAACGACAAGAATATCGAAAAGTAAATTCCTCAGCCGTTATCATGGATTTTCATTTTGACCAAATTCACACTTCTTCACTCCCTCTCTCCCTCTCCGGCATGCAGTGTACTCGGGCCGATGTGTACAATTTTATCCCACGACACTGTAACTGTGTTGTTTCTGGTGGAGTAAGGCAGTGACCGAGTGGCGTCCAAGGACTAGAAGACGATATGTCGGACATGTCGGTCGTCCCGAGGCGAAAAGGACGTATGACATTGTTACCAGCGCGGATAGAACCTGGATGAAGCTGGTACAGGAACGTGGCACATAAAAAATTGGCCTATGCTTAACAATGGTGTCTTATCCCAGGTCATCGTTTACACATCTGCCAAATTTCAACCAAATCCGTTCAGCAGTTTTAGCATGAAAGCGTAACAAACAAACTCTCTTTCTCATTTATAATATTAAAGTTAGGATAGTTATAGTTAGGATTAGGATTATAGGTAATCTTGACTGTCCCAATGTTAGGCATAGGTCATTATCCATTCTATCCATTTGCACTCTCCTAATATAAAAAAATACTAACTTATAAATCTTCTCATCCGTAACATCACTCCAGAAGATCATTCCTGTTCTGAACACGTAATCCAACGCGGTCGCTGACTTCGTATCATTGACGATAGCAACCATCTCGTGGTGGTCCAGGCTAATCTTGCGGATGTCGAACCTCCTTGCGAACAGAAGCGATGGGTGACCTTCCGTGGCCTTACACCTGGTGCGATCTCGAGGGTCCCGAGCGTATCCTGCGTGGCACTCGCATTTGAACGTGCCTTTTTCGTTGATGCACATCTGGGAACAGGCGCCGGGATCCGAGCATTCATCTACATCTGGAAAATTAAGTTGTGTTTCAGTTTTATGGAAGCGATCGGTGACATAATTACTTCATACTTTATTGCGTTTGATATTGTTTCACAAACAGATTTTTACCTTTTCGGTCACAGAAATATAAGAGAAAGAGGGAGAGAAATATTAATTATAGAAAATATTTCCCTTTGTTGAGAGGTTCTTTAATTAAGATAAATATTCCCGGTGCGCGGGAGTCGTCAATTGTAACAAAGAGAATATCTCAAAGGAGATGTTCTGAATAAGTAATTTTATCAGATGACTTATTCATGAATCAACCCACACTTATAAGATTAGGTACCTACCTTATTTTAAAAGCAACAACAAGATTTAGATCAATACCTGCAGTTTTTTTTAATCACAATCTATTAATAGGTACGTACCTACTACGAAAAGGTACTAAGTACTCTGAATATTTTCCTTAAAAATACATAAGATAACAACAAATTCGTAGAAAGATTTCAGAGTTCGATGGGTTTTTACGATAAATTTTGATTTTTCATTAATATCTACGAGTACATAGGCTTTTAATGGAAATAATCGATACGATTGAAATTATTTTGCTGATTAGGTTATGACTATACAAATGATTATAAACAGACTAATCTTTTGAGTCATTAATGAGTCATAAGCGTTATTTTTAGGTGCCTAAACTGAACGATTATTTACATTAAAATAATATCAAGGTAGCTAAAACGCTGGAACGAGTCAGATGGCATGTAGTGTAGAAGGTGCCATCTGACTAGCTCCAGCGCATATCCTAGGTTAAAACTGTTAGTCTAATTAGTTCTATGAATGTAAAACCACCGCTTGCCGGCAGGTCATGTTCGATATGGTGATAATTATAACGCGATGGTTAAGGATCTAATGGAATCTCTAAATTGGGCCGATTGTCCATCGCCAGCGTCAACGGGACGTCAACGAAAAACAGGATTATGTGAACCTGAACCTCGGCCTGAGATTGTGACGGGCCGATTTGCCGGCAGAACAAAACACTTTTGCCGTTTGCCCGGCTTTTGTTTTGTTTATCATAACGCCGAGTTCGGTCGCGGTGGACAAACGGCCTAAGACTACCATTGACTTGTCAATTTCGTGCCACAAATTTCTCACCTTCGCAAGTCCTATTGTCCACAAGCTTGTACCCCTTGTCACAGTCGCAGTAGTATGCGACGGGGGTGTCCACACATTTCTGCGTGCATCCTCCATTGTTCTTCGCGCACTCGTTCTCACCACACCTATCCCGTGGCTCATCTTCAAAGTTCGGGCAGTCTGGATGCTTGTCGCAGACTTTGGAGAGGGGAATGCACATGCCAGCTCCGCAGTCGAATTCCGTTTTCTTGTCGCATACAGTCTTGAGTATTGCTGTAATGTAACGAAAGTTGAGTTAAAACAAGTTCAAAATACAAAATGAATGTGTTGGTTTAGCTTCGTGAATGAGGCAATAGCTAAATTACACGTCTGTAAACGTTTAGGAGATATGAAAATATTAACTTTGTTTAGGATGATTCATATCGTTTGAACTTTATAATGGCCGGGGATATAATAAATTTAGCAGTTGTTTATTTTAAATGGGTTGCGCACGTTTGAAGCACGTCTAAACTTAAATAGACAGCCCACTACTGGAACACGTGAAATCACGTGATCTAGACTGTTTAAAAACTGTCAGTAAAGGACCCACAATTATGTTGCAACTACATTATTTTAATGAAAGAATACTTACTGCAGTTAAGTTCATCGCTGCCATCAGGGCAGTCCTTGTCTCCATTGCAGTATAACGCTCCAGGGATACAGCTGTGGTCTTTGCACTGGAACTGGTCCAATCTGCAGGTGACATTGCCACGACACAACTGAGGATCCTCGTCACCCCCGTCAGGACAGTCTCGGTCGCCATCACACACCCAAGCCTTGTGGACGCAAGTCATACGGTCCTTGCATTCGAACTCTGATGATATGCATGGTGAACGGACCTTTGGAGTTGCTGTGCATCCCTGAAAAGTAATTTGAAATAGTTAGTGGATGCAAGTTTTTTACTATGATTATTTTTACTATTTCGTTTATAAAAACTTTATTGAGCTGTGCATGTTAAAACAACCACATTGCTAAGATTTGTAGCAATAGACGTATTCAATTGCGGTTCAGTGGGTATTAGCTCACCCGAATAAGCTTAATTTGCTTTCATTACGGAGCCCTTTATGGGTGGTCGTACACGCACTTAGGTCATTTACATTTTATCTCTCGCTACATTTAGCTTTGATTGAATCATTATTTAATGACTATAATCCATTGATTAGATTAGGTCCAGTTAACATTATTATAGTTTTCAGATAAGCTTTTATGAATGTAATTAAAGTAGCAGCTGCTGGGTGGTCCGCCGCCGCGAATAGACCACACACTATCAGTTCCGACGAGTGTCGCAATCATTGACTACGAGATTAAGAGGGTAAGCAGTAATCATCTATTCATGTTATCTATGTATGTATTGACCCATAATCGCTGAGTTGCTCGATATGCAGAAGACTCGTTTCAGCCTTTGCTTGCTTTATATTTAGAGCAGTTTTACTTTGCTGTAATATTTAATTTACTAAGCTTGTATTATGGTTACGCGACTAACAAACCTACTTCCCTTAGCCTGTATATTAACTAAGCTTGCTTCTAATAAACTAAAATTGCTACTAAAACTTACCACTTCATCGCTTCCATCGGGACAGTCTTCAGTTCCATCACAGCGCCACCAAGCGGATATGCAGTGTCCATTTCCACAAGAGAAGTGTGTCTGCGGCTGGCAGGTCGGTGCAGGACATTTGACCTCGTCACTATCGTCCCCGCAGTCGTCATCGCCATCGCACACCCAACGCAACTGGATGCACTTGCCATTCCCGCAGGTAAACTCGTCCGAGCGGCACGTCTCATCTGGTAGGCCAGGTCAAGACTTATTTGTGAGAGTATTGGTGTATGGGTTGTGTTTTCAACGTAGTTTTTGATGTCACTTTTTGGTAATCGGATAGTAGAGTTGTGCCTCCATAATTAACATTATTAAGGTGTTCCAATATGACATAGTAAAAATTTTGTTGAAAACAACGCGGCCAATTTGCACATAAGTTGGAATAAAGGGTCAAAAACAGTGTTACAGCTATACTGGATACATTTAGTCGTCATTATAATATGATGAAATAGTTGAGTAGGTACTTGAACCACGTCAATGATTTTCAAATAAGAACCCTTAAAGAAAAGTTATTAAATAGGTGTCAAAATCTCTTTCAAAAAGCTCAATTCATTAGTCTGCTTAAAAATACAATTAAAGTTTTCAGCCCTTATCTAATGATTTTACTAAAACATTAGACACAGTTTTAATTAAGTTTGCACAGATGGTCAAGTTTAATATTTTCACCAATCCTTTGAAATTACTCAAATTTTAAATAACAGTACAATCTGACAGCAAATTGATAAATTAGGTACTTAAGCTTCAATGTAAATTGAAAAAACAAAGCGAATTGTTATTAAAAGGCAAACTTATTTCGAAGTATTAAACATTTCAAATTTGCTGATACACTGAAACAAATATAATTATAATGTGGAGTCACAATGAGCACCAAGAGCACATCTAATTTTAAACAAATTGCGCGTAATATGCAGCGTAGATAATTAAAATTCTTCTCAGTTAGTTAACATTTAAGAGGATCTAATGAAGTAGTTAATATGAAAAGAACTTGCTGTGCTTTATAGTTCATGAACTAAGATAAAATATAATTTTCCCCGTGCGTTCCATGATTCTCAGATATTTCTAGCTGTAAAAAGTATGTATATTTGAACTCAATTTCCACGACTCAGTGTGTTAATACTTACGCTCTCCTCCATGTATTCTTATTTATATCACAAGAATTCAGAATGGACACCGCAACCCAAAACACAGACGCAGAACATTAAGGCCAATTTGTACTGCCTCGTAATTTCCAGAAGAATCAAGTAGATACCTAATAAGATAAACGATGACATAACCGTGATGAGGCTTTTGGGCGTAAGGAAAGCTCCACGTGTATTGAAGTAGGCACGCAACATCATCGCTCACGCCTCGACCCGCCCAGTGTGGGAAGATAAGAATTTATAGATGGATGAGCCGAGCGTTGATAGAATACACAGAGTTTAGTTGGGTCCGATCCCATGATTGATTGGTGCTGCCGATACTGAGGACGAATAGTTAAAAGTTGACCGAGAAGTTGATGTAGCAAAAATAATCATAAAACACGTATGTATTTTCTGATCAATTTTAGGCATAGAGATAGCAATCCCACATCTAACCTCTATTGGAGTTAATAAAAAAATCTTATCTTAGTGACTTGGGAATCGAACACAGTGAATCATGGGTAGTAGTCGCGATTGTTTACATTAGTTATAATAGAATCGAGTGTCACATGACACTACGTCCCACTGACTGTTAATGTAATAATAACATTGAACTAAATACCTAGGTAAAGGGAACACTAGAGATATCTGAGAACGCTAGAAACAAATTATAATGTGCTCTTTGTACTACATTATCTTAACTTAAAATAGAAGATAATACATTTAGGTCGGCATCATGCGATTTCCGCAATATAACTAGCCGATTACACAATTTAGACACCATATGAATGGCCACCAATGAATGATGAATGTTTTAATGGTAATTTTGTTTTTGTGATATATCATAAATGCTGACCCAGGTATAAAATGTAAAGTGTAATGTGAATAAACAATTCAGGAGTAATTATGAAAGCGTATAACGTAATTAACTTTGAAGAGTCACGCTGCTGAAATGATAGCAACGGAAAGTCCACCCAAAAGGCAGTCTCGCTATCTCGTTCATGCATATAGGATAAGTTACAACAAGAAAGAGAGCGATACCACGTAACCTCAAGTCGCAAAAAAAATCTGCTTGATAGTATTGCGAGTCTTGAGTAGCCGTTTTTTTCCACTTTATTATTACTCTTGCATTGTATGTTAAATCCCTTACTGCATGCTTTCTCATCAGATCCGTCGGAGCAGTCCGCGTTGTCGTCGCACATCCACGTCAGCGGGACACACTCGCCATCTCTTCCTCTGCAAGTGAACTCCTCTGGCCCGCAGGACTTCACCTCTGTCAACCCATTCATGCACATGCTAAGTACGATGCGAATATAAACTGACACGATAAGGTACACAAATCCCTCCAGGGATTCTGATATCCGTTTTCGTCTTATCCTTCCTACTTTCTTCCCTTTCGCTCTATGTTTTCGTTAAACATATTTAAGGAGAAAATTTTCTAACTAGGACACTTTGAGGTCCTTGTAAAAATAATTATTTTGTTTTACTTTTTATTTTCTTAATAAAGTTCAACCGTAATTGAATGTTTCCTTTATTTTATTTAAACCTATTTCTGTCTAGGAATCGATTCGGGCAATAAAATCGGTTATAAAATAGAAAAGTTATAAAGTAACCGTGAGTATCATACAAAATCGTAACTATAATTTTGATAAAAAACGAAGAAGTTTATAGCGGTCGTAAAATGTGCTTCTATGTTCGCATGCTTATGCTTATGTCGATCCTAAATATGAACCAGGTATACCGACATGCCAATTGTTGCTGGTTTCATGCTTTTGATCCGTTGCGAGACCATGCTCTTACCGCACTGGTGTTCGTCAGAACCGTCGATACAGTCGGCCACATCGTCACATTTCCACGAGATTGGTATGCACTGGCCGGTCGTGCACACAAATTTGTGCTCCGGACAACGCCTTTCCGTAGCTGTGTACGAAATTTTGATTGATATCGAATTTCTCACATAACAATGATCCCTTTATCTCTTCTCTTTTATTAGGGTTACTTTATGATGTTGACTTTAGTGTTTTGTCGTCAAAGTAACTTTGCAATGTTAGCATCAATAACGTTGCCCTGAGCGCTTTACTTGCAAACTATTTGCAGAACTTTAGTCGAGGAGCAAACAATTTAACAGCATTAAACTATCTGCGATCAGACAAATAAATCAGGGGGCTCGCAATATAAACAATTTACACTGATGTAATTAATCTTGGCAAACGGACTGACTTGGAACGAGGCTATCAGTAGCAACTTAAGTTGACAAAGCAAACACGTTTAAAATGCTAGCCAAGTGCTTTAGCAATATAATAAATGGTAATGCTAAGCACGGGCACGGCTGAAACGTAATTAATGATTCTAAACAGTTCCCTTATTAGTGTGTAATGTTGTTTTGCGACGGCGCTAACGAAATTCAACAGACGCAAATTGAGAAAGCTTTAGTGACCCCCGCTCGAAAGTTTTTGCTGGGGATTCTGTCAGCTGTAGGTACCTATATCTACTTAGTTTTAATGCATTTACGTTATATAGAAAGAGTAAGCCATTACATAAAAAGTTTCTTTTTGAAATTTGGTTAATTTTCCATTAATTTATGATTAATTAGAGAATAATTATGTTCATAAGTAATTAGTTACCTACGTTCATATTTTTTCATTGTGAATTAAGTCTAATTCCTTTTATTTTACTTTTTATGAAATTAGTTTAAAATGGTATTGTATTTAGTATATTCAAATAATGTTTATAACACTAGAAACTACAACAGATATTGAGGGATGACTTCATATTAGATGATAAATTCCAAACATGATTGATGTCGTGAATCCTATACGTATATTTCTAAGCATTTGTCACAGTATACGTAAATAATGTGCAACGTAAATACTTCGAGTGACAGAGATATAATATCCAGATGGATAATATACACAAGCTTAGGACTGGCTCCTACTATGCTCGGGACATGGCACCATAAACCTTACTTATCCCGGAAAATAACGCTACAGTTGAAGCCTGGGTGATAAATACATTTGTCAACAAGGACAACAAAGCCAGATTACCTATATAAACTGGATATATATAACCACCTTCTACATTGTCGCCTACAAAACATTACGTGTCCCTGCCAAATAAAAAAGGATTTCCCATTATGTGGGACGACTTACAGTGGCTCTAAGTGTACAAAGTTACGCCCGCGGTTGCCATAACCCCACCTCCTCTGAAATAAAACCTTCGCAAACTTTCACAAGCTTTTTATACACACCATTGCAGTTTGAGAAAAACAAGGAATTAAAATTCCCTTTGACGCTGGATTAACTCGTATTATAAGGACTTTTGTTGGATGCTTGCTTGCATTACAATTAATAATTCGAAAGGTAGCATGGTCAATAGACAGACCAATAAGATTTTCTACTTTAAAAATACTAAGCTTATGTGTTAACGTAGGTATTTGGTAAGTATCATTTATTTTGCATTAGCAATATGAAATATTGCTGATTGACCTAATAATTATGATACTCAATATTTCATTGGCAGGGCAACGGCTTTGTAGAAGATGTGGACAAGTCTATTTCTAGCAGTTCTGTCTATCATTATAACTGCCTACATACATATCCTAAATCGTGAAAAGGCATGTTAATTTTACGGGTCACTTATATTGAAAAGTGTCGGTGATAAAAATCGCAATTTATAGCGTGACCCTCCCATGGATCGACAAACGAAAAAAAACGAACGCGCAATTTTCTACTCGTTTCACATTTGAATAATGGAGTGGGCAGTCGTCTATTTAATAGTGTCCTTTTCGTATCTATTTTAAAATATTCTATTTATAATTCGTTAGAATATAAAACCAAAAAAATTAAACATTTCACTCCCACATTTCATATAGGTAGGCTTTACCTATCTATATGAGTTGTGGGAGCGAAATACCTATCAGCATCTCATATTTCATACCAAGAACACAAATCCCTAAGGCGCCACTATTTTCAGGTAGATCCATCACGGCTCCGATATGAAAACTATAAAATTTTCATATCATCCATGTCATTTTCGCTAGAATGTTACTACATTTTGATACCTATTGAAAAGAAAATTCTTGTATTTTTATGAATTTATTTTCAAAGAAAGTGCTAAAGCACAGACATGTGTTTCACATAAAGAGGATTACGCGCCTTGAAACTTGTGACAAGGTGGAGAGTTTGGGGATTACGTCAGTCGGCAACCGAACTCCATGGTCGCCACCGTAGCGAAAACCGCTGAATCGATCGACATTTTCAACTTATTACAGACTGACATTTTCCGTACCTACCTACATATTTGCCAGTACCCAGTTTGCCCGTCTACTCGACATGAACAAGTCCAATTTGTGGCGTACATTCCCTTCCTTGTCCGTTATCTCATGTGTCAACCATAAATAAATTAACGCGATCCTCTACGCACCCCATGGAATGCTTAAATTCGTATTACGTGTTTTATTTAAATACCGCAGGCTCTCGGCAAAAATTCATTTGGGGGACCCTCCCGTCTTTGTGAATATTCACATTTTTCACATTACGTTTACCGACTTACTTATAACGAACATTTTAAATTTTTGTAATGACATTTTACATAAAGTATACGAGCCTTCTCGTTAGCCGTAAAATACAATTTAAATATTTGATAAAGTACTGCTAAGATAGGTTTATAGCAGAAACATTTTTATTGAAATGTGATCCTAAATTTTGATTTTTCCTAAAGAAGGTGAGTGGGGGCAAAGATTATAAACTTAATCCTGAAAACTTGGTAGTAATTAAGATTTTAATCTACGTTGGAAGTCCCACTAAGGACAAAATACGCGTATTTCAAAACTTTGCTCATAAATCGTTAGATAATTATTTTTTACGGTTTCGGTTCTTGAATTGATGCCATCCTATTACGTTGACCGCCTGGCGCCAAATATACGGTTTGAATGTTGGTTACCAAGCAATTACTGGAGTTAGATTATTCGGCGGGAAAAAAAATAAAAATCCATTTTAAATACATACTAGGTGTCTAAGGAGTATTTTAAGTACGTACAATCAGTTTTAGTCTGATACCTACTACTGTTGATCGACGCTGATAGTGATGAGACATAAAATCTTTCTGTGAATTAACCATTTTTTATTTTACAAAAATCCATTTTATGCTTTTTAGTCTATAAAATTGAACTGAATGATGAATGTTCGTTCGTCACCGCAGAGGGTACAGATTGTTTCAATCCGAATTGCGGTTAATAAAAAGTTTTTCAGTTTCTAATAACAAGGGATAACTCGGGTTGGGATCACAGGATCGTCCAGTTTTCATACCCACCCTGGCTTTGTCATTTTGCGACCTTGTTTTTTCATTGTTCTACGTCTAAACAATAGGCGACTGCCAACTCGACCCTAAAGTAAATTTGCCAAAATAACAGTGTTTGCTTATTTTCCACACACAAAATATAAACTAAGTGGGCGACCAGGCAAAGTTGACGTTCCTTTTACTGTTAACAAGAAAACTTAATACCTACTTATTCATAGAATTTACTTACAAACATGACTACTTACATCATTATTTCTCGGTTTCATAATATTTTAATTAATTTATGTTTATACGGCTAGAACTTTGTTATTAAATTCCAGTTTCATATTTGTATCAACATTACTCGGTTAAAAAGTAGTAAAAGGACTATAAAAGTGTTTGTTATTTGGCAAGTTTACTCGTGCGAGTGAGCGTGTGAGTGTGGGCAATAAAGTGTGATACTGACTGCAAGTGCCGGGCTCCTCGTCGGAACCGTCAGGACAGTCTTTTTCATTGTCACAGTGCCAGGACAGCGGAATACATCTTCCTGTCTTGCATCGGAACTCTGACTGCGTACAAGTGCGACTTTCTGTAATGAAAAAGATTAAATTAATTACAGAACACAAACATAATCAAATAGAAGACAACAGTATCCAGCAATATCGTTAAAGGTTTAGTTACATAGGTCGTGTCAAGGGTGAATTTTTCATTACTTCTCGGCCAAACTCAATTTTGCAGATAAATATTTTTGTAACTCCTAAACGTCGAAAGTAAAATGAACCCTATGTATACATTTGTAGATGTTAAAATTTAACGAGGTGACACCCCAAGAAGGATCTTACTCCTTTTTAATTTATTTGGAAGATGTGACGGGGACCATGTTGACGCTTCCGAGGGTCTTTAATCTCCACTTATATTGAACTAAGCTACACATTATGCAGGAAGCATGTATTTTTTGCATATATAAATAACTTGGGTACCCTCATACATTTCCCAGATTATAATATTTATGAAGAGAATAATTTAATAGTAAGTAATCTCAGTTTGCTACAAGCAATTTCAGAAACAATTCAAAAGTTTTGAATGGAACTGTCAAAAACCCAAATGTCTAGTAGATAGAACTTACACGACTGGAAACTCTATCTAACATAAACTGAAAAAAAATCGAACAACAACATTAATAAAACAATTTTTTTGCAAAAATTCCGTTATTTCATCCACTTTACGGCATCGCTCTAATTTTCCTCAGCCAAGGCAGGGGATGCCGTAAACTGGATCAATCCATTTACGGCTGAAATCACCGTTCAACGTGCGTATAAAACAAGGTTTAAGAAAATTATCGGCGGGTAGCAGCAGCCGCTTTATCTCGGGGTGATTCGAGGCGAGGCAGGGCGGGCACGCGCCGCCAAGCAATTTGTAAACAAAACGCACCCCTGCCGAATAATATCGCCTTGCCGCCACAGCCGACTACGTAGCCCTTTTACTGTAACCCACGCGATAAATTCAAGTGTACCATCAGAGATTGTTGGAACGTAAAGCGGTATTTCGCCCCGTACTCGCCGTAAAAAACTTCACTAACAATAGACAATACACTTCAGGTACAAACTGTTGACTAATTTTACCCTTGAATTTACTGTACCTAACGTTTGTGTTACTCCGGTAATATTAGGTACTACTTTTATATCTTTGTATGCAGTAGGTAGTCTTCTTCTGAGTCTTCTCGTTACAGTTTATATTCGTTCTCTGTTTTTATAATCTTTTCACGTTTAACGTTAAGTACAAAACTTCGCGCGATATCTTTGTTCTACGATGTACAAAGTCCCTGCGTGCATTGAATTTTATTATTTTAATTATGATGTTATATGTAGGAACATGTAGATTTCTTATAAAGTCTCCACGATTGTGGTTCGTTTTGAAACTTCGCTCTTTCTTTTAACCGGATGAAGCGGTAATACTAACAACATAAATACATGCATACACAAAGAACTTTTCGCCGAAAGTGAACATCTAGAACTCCTAGTATTACGTTAGACTTAAGAAGACTTACGCTATAACTTGGGTAGTTATCTATTAAATACACTAACACATCTAATATCTTAGTCTTTAGTAAATAGAGTTCGAGAGACAGAGCATTTCTCGGAAATTTAGTAAAAGTCAAACTAAGTCTGGTCTTTCTAGTGAGTCGAACCTTGTTGATAACCTTTTTTAATTTGTTGGAAATAAGGTCATTCTTTCATTCTTGCTGTCTCTGCAGTTCGAAGGATATATCCATATGCAGCCAAAGGTTTGGTTTCCCCGATAGCAGTAGCCGGTATTCCCCGGTATTCTATTCGTAACAGAATACCCATTTCCTGAGAGCGCGGCCATTTGCTCGAGTGAAACGTTCACCGTGTAATACCCACATTATTGCCCCCCTTCACGCTGGAATGTTAATGGGAACTTCTTCTTAGCCTGCTTCAATCCTTGTTTGAAGCCCGCTTATCGCGCCAACTTTCTCATTAATGTTTTACGTGAGATTCCCAACCGGTATGTAGGTAGTTAGCGACAGCTATTTAACTAACTGGTGACAAAATTCTTCATTCCTAGACACATAACTATGCCCTTTATGCTCCCAAAGACTGCATATAATTTATGTACGAACGCAAATTCATTATGCAAAGCCAAACATTTCACAAAAGTTAAACTAGAATGTAGCATCAAATATTTAATATGCAATTATCGCAGTTAATTTTGCTGATTAACCTTTGTGCAAGTATCTATATAAGTGGTTACTACATAACAAAGAGATTATTCGACAGTGTACAGTTAATGAATCCAACGGGTACGGTCCTATTAGCCGAACGGTCCTGGCAGGCGCAATTCAGACACACAGTTGTTCTACGACCGATAGAGATGTGAATCACTAATCGGGTCCGCAAGAAAAGGCTATAAATGTCTCTGGTATAAAGCCGCACCCAGACAAGTGGGTAAATCGAAGATACGTCGACCTGCACCCGTCCGATAAGCTAGTTCGACAGCTATGTCTTCTCGCGGAATGAAATCACTCTAACGCGAAATGGTGACAAAAATTGCCGTCCGCGAAATTGCCTCTGGAGCCCTCAGTATCTCATTGATGTAATGACATATCGTGTTCACATTCAATCGCACACACTCGGTTTTCGAGTTTCGTTTTGCCGATAACATTATTGTGTTTGAACTTGTCAAGCTGTTTAAGTCGGTAGTTTGTTACTAAGAACAATATATCGGTTTAGGGTAAATTCTCTCAATATTGATACTCAATTTGACTTTAGTAAGTAGTTGTAAATATTTTATTAAGACGTTATCTTTCAATGAAACGTTTTCCATGTTGCGGTTAAGTGAAATAATGACGTCCTGGTTAGTAAATAATAACTGTTTCATATTAATCCTGTGGCTTCACTAGAGATGAAATTTATACAGAAATGTTGCACCAATTGGGTTGAAATTGGATTTTATAATTGCAATATACACCATTATTGTATGAGGAAGAGGTGTTTTACAGCTTACAAAAATCCTCTGAGACTCAATATAAATGATTGCAAAGCTACACTTTGTCACAGTCCAACTTAGTATGGAAAACAAAGTTAAAAATAATTTTAAAACGTAACGTACGTAACGTAACGAATTAAAGTAGGTACTTACCATATAGTTTTCTCTCGTAAGTTGATTTCAATAAATCAAATTACAGGATGTTGTTAAGTTAGATTTTGATCTTGTGACTTCTAACCTGTTTCTTACGTTAAAATATCACAGGTTTTATGAGCAAGCTTCACAAGAATAAAGGTGACTGAACAAGGGTTTTATGTTTCAAAAAGGCTGTGTAACAAACTGTGTATGTACAGTATGTACGCGTGTATTCAAAACGGGTTCATTGTGGGTTCATTTTTTCTGTCGCTGTGAATTTCTTTGAGCTTATAGGTACGTGCGTGTTCTGTGTTCATACCGAACTGTTGTAAACGAGGTCATTGGTACGTATTTGTGGCTGAAAAAACACTTTCATTGTGTTGGAAGTGGAATTAAAAACTATATTAAAAGTTTCAATTTCCTTCAGTGCCGAATACAGCTATTTCCGCGAAATATTTTGAACAATGTTCGTTGCGAACGCGAGTTGCACAAGCATTAGACCAAATTGTCCCCAAGATGGCAATAGCGTCAGAGCAGCGGGAAATTGTATTACCGGGCCTTACTTGCAGCCAAAAGCGATGAGTGCATTCGTTACCGACGTAACTGGGAGCTTTGGAGCGCACTTGCATATGTTATTCGCCTCTCAACTTACATATTGCACGCTGGGTCTATTATGTTTTCCGAATTAAGGTGAACAACAAAGTCAAACAACCATTGACACCTTGTTGACCCATTGGAAATGAAATTGAGTTTGTGCGCGTAACCGAGCTCTACGAAAAGTTGGAGATTGGTTTTCTACATGCGTAGCGCGCTACGCTACAGCTACGGAAACACGGTGAACGTCACATCTGCTACGACGCGTATCGCCTACGAATTTGACTGTTTGTGTTGTCGTAGTGTCAACATGTTGTACCAAAACTGTGTAATAATATTTTCGTGTGTAATATAAGGTAAACTTTGGCTTTATTAAAAAAAAAACACTGATAAAAAAATGTAACATGTAGGACAGCGTAAGCAAAATAATCGGGTAATGAAAATTAATAGGTTTTCCATATTTTCAGACGTATTACATTGTATACGTACTATTAAAATTATGTAAATGAGTGAGTTTACAGACATGTGTGTTCTAAATCGCATTAAAACAATCTACCTGAGCTCCATTTTAACAGGTATTAGTGTTTTAGTCTAACCAAACAGCTCGGGCACATGTATTATTCAAACCTGTTCTACTCTCCGAATTAAGACTAGTTTTTAAATAGTCAGTTGGTAGGTATTTTACAAAGTATTCATTTAATATACTTAATTAATATCTGAGCTGTGTACTCACATAGGTAAACGACCTTCATACGTAGAAAAGGTATCTACGTCGAGTAAATGTATGTATTGAAAACTAAATATAGAGGCATTGTTCAAATCTATTCCCTGTAGGCAGTTGCGAAAATCTAGTTAGAAGCTCCGGCGACTATTGCCTTGAAGCTTCGTTACAAAACTCAATTTGAGAGGACGCCATTCGGTTCGATTGAGAGGCATAACGGTGAAAATCAAATTGGTCGCATAAAAGTTGTAGTTCGGAATAGAATTAAGAAATCATTCAAATTACCTGCATTTTTGTAGTCATACGCTTTTGTGTAGGTGTCATAATCGTCGTCATATAGCGTTGCTTCCGCCGTCACTGCTAACGCAACCAAACAAATAATCCAAGAACACGCCATATTTGTCTTCTTCACTCAAAAGTCTTTGTATACCGTGTAGCACTCAATTCACTAAAAGATAAAATGTATACAAATGAGGACGTGAAAGAGTAAGAATTATACACACGTAGCAAGTACACACGTGCGAAAGTTCAGTGATTTTCATGGTTCCTTTTTTAACGTCGTTACGCGTCCTACGCGTGTAGAGATAACTAGCTTACAGCCCATTTAAAAATCAACGAGGCACTCGACCCCATACGAGTGTTGTCGCTAGGACTATTTGCTGTTTGGTACCAGACCTAATTTGTTTACGCAGTACCTTATCGCGATAGACTCGCGACAATTTGAATTGAAACGTAATAAATAAACGATTTCGCAACGTAATTTATGTAGGTCGCATACTTACAGATATCTCTGATATTAATCTGGAATATTCTAACTAAAGATATAAACTTATAACAAATGCTGAACAGCAATAATAAAGATTAACGAATCCGACAGGCGAATAGTGTGCAAACTAGTGTATCAGAAGTTCAGAGTTAAATTATGAATCCACTGGGACCTCTACCTGTATTAAAAGCAGGTAGTCGGGATAATCCTAAAGACCCTTTGTCTCACGGAGGTCACTTTCTGAAAGTTAACCGTAAAATATTACTTGTTCGTACTAAAATGTTGGTAATTATTCTAAGAAGGCGAACATTCTCAAAGGGCTTAAGGATATTTGGGTAACATAATAAAAATCCTTGTAACGCGATTGAAGTATACAATAGTAGCTCCTCAACCTTGAGCGTGAGTGCTCGCAACGTCGGCAAAGGCAAAAGAGGTGTTCTCAACCTACCGCACATTAGTGGTGGCTAATATGAAAACTCGATCAGTTTCCCCCTCGATATTGATATTGTCGGTAGTGACATCGATACGTTTTCATACGTTGCACATACGCTCGGCAAACACTCGGGTGCCACTCGATTTTCCCTATTGAAAGTGACTCGATGACAACGCAGTCATTCCCGAACAGCCCTGACATAGTTCGGAATCATTTATACAAATAGGTAGGTATTAGTGACTACCACTTCTTACACATACAGTATTGATGTTTGTAGTTATTCGGATATTCTATACACCTAGTATCGGTATCTCTCTATGCATATTACAGCCGTGAAATCCATACTAATCTGTCAGTCAGTCTGTCTGTCTGTCTGTTACCTTTTCACGCCTAAACCACCGAACGGATTTCGATAAAATTTGGCAAGGAGATAGATGGCATGGCGGGGAAGGACATAGGCTACTTTTTATCGACATACCATGCTGGCGAAGCCGCGTGCGGAAGCTAGTATTCTCATAAGTCAACTAATGAGAATACCTAAGTAGAAGAATTATTATCATAAATTGACTGGTGCATTAAAGTTTTTTTTTTTTGCAATAACCGCATTTTTAGGTAGTTCAGAGACAGACAAAGCTGGCAAAAGTATTATGCTACTTTTAGATAGTTATTTATATTGTACGATTCTATTATCATCACCCACCTCGACCTACGCTTTCAGCACCTCGCAAAGGTTCTAATTAACAAATAATCTAAAACCTATTTCTCTGGTAATAAAGACGCATTTATTTTTCTGTGTGACTGTAATAAATTTCTCCATTCAAGTCTTGATTTGGAACCACGAGATACCTAGTTATTTACGATGCGGGGGCGGCTCCCCTAAATGGGGTCAGAGATTATGTATGGAATAGTTTGTTTATAGTTTCACCGGAAAATTATACGTACTTATTGCTTTTGATCTAAAATGTATACTTATAAATATTTTCGATTTAGGTTTTATCTTGGGCGATGATTGTGGTGATCTAAAAGCTGGCTAAGCTCAAAATTTTATTTAATTCTGTAGATACTTACTTACCTATTATTATTTTAATAGCTTAGGGCACAGCTATTAAAGTTTTCACAGCTATTTAAGTATTACCTATTAATAATAGGTAAGTAAGTATCTATTCTATTTCAATAGTAATAGTATTCTATTCCAAATGTAAAATATTACCTATTGGGATCCAAAAATCTAACCAGAGAATACCTAAAAAAATATAAGATAAAATTTTATAACTGGTTTACGAAAGCGCACTAACTGATAGACATACAGAGAGACGTTACGGTTTTTAATATGTATGAATGAAGAAGCGAATGCTGCACAAGTGTTCATTTTAATGGGGAAAACTACTTTCAAGACAGAAATCATATCAGAAATAGGTATTCAGGACGATTGGCATGGAGTAAGTACTAACATGACAAAACATGTACCAATACAGTAACAAGATTGCCTTCGTTACCCACTAGTATAGATACTTAGACCGAAATCTATAAACATTAATTAGCTTTTGCTAAGCCTTATCCGGTCACTGTCTTACAACTGTCAAATTAAAAATGCAAGATAGAGACGGGAACATATTTAACCCAAAGCACGTGCTAATTAACGTTTATAGATCTCGGCCTTAGTCGTTCGAAAGGGAAACCCATTGTTCAACCCGAGTTGCATTATTTCCACCTTCATAATTTTTGTCCTTTCCAAATATTTTACTTTAATCCACGCAATATTATAAATTGTTTGCAACCATCGAGATGTATTATAGCAAAGGACTTTGAAAGAAATTGTGTCGTAAGAAGTAGGTAATAATTACGACTTTCGTTTCCGCCAGTACCTAAATGTGTAGGTAGATAGTAAGTCAAAGAACCCGAGTAATATCTAAGTAATTACATAGTAGAGTATTCTCTAGGGACAACGAAAATCTAATAAATTTCGGTTACTTTGTCAAAAGGAACAAATATTGCCTTAATTTCCCACTAAATATAGAGTACCTACCTATATACTAAAAATACAACACACTCATACATACCTACCTACACACAAAACACAACAAACATACAAAATACAACCAACACACCCACCACTTAAGAGCATGTAGGTATGCACTAAGTTCCCTTAGTTTAACATTATTCTAATGTTATTGCAGAAATTGTTAATGTTTCAAAAACGGGTGAATACACTGACTCCTGTAACACAGTTACCTACCACCTAGCTCAAGAGTTCACGGTTTCAATAAAAATGTTACACATTTTATGTCAAATAAACATTTTATAATCCTAACTAATATTAAAAATGCGAAAGTGAGTTGGTTTGCTTGTTATGCTTTCACGCTAAAACGGCTGAACGGATTTCGATGAAATTTGGCGCATGGGTAAGATCATGACCTAGAATAGGACATAAGATACTTTTTATCTTAATATTCCCACGGGATCGAGAATGCAGGTGGAACCGAGGCGCAGCTAGTTTTTTTTTTTCCTTATGTCTAAGTAATCATCATCTTCATCGTTTCTTGGCGTTTACATACCTACATTTAAATATAAAGTAAGTATATACAATGTAGAGAACACAAATGAGATTATGACGATCATGCTAGGATAATCCTTATACCTACTACAGGATATATGAGCTACTTATATGTATAGATACCTACGCAAGTAAATGTGTTGCGAAGATCGTCGACTAGAATAGTCTAAGTGCACTCTAATACTATTGCCCCATATGTAAGAGCTATACGAGGCCACATTACGACCGTAATACCCTTCGGATAATACTTTTATCCTATAAATGTAGGTACCTAACCTAAATGTTGCATACTGTCCCAGGGATTTTCAGTGAAACGGTAACTGGTCTTTAGACCACTGAGGTAACCACGTGTATCAAATTATAGAGTAACTAGCGACTCGCTCCTGCTTCAAAAGATTTTTAGAACTTGACAAAACATAGTTACCTAACACTTAAACCTTCCGGAATAAATTCTCTAAACGATGGTGAAAACTTCATCAAAATCTGTTGCGTGGTTTAGAAGAACCATGCAACAGATAGACATACAGACAAACACGAAAAGCTACTTTAATTTATAATATGTAAGTAGGTACCTATAGATAATTGTTAGTACCAGTACCTATGCGATACCTACTCAGTCAGCTAAATACAATTGTAAACTAATAAAACCGCCACATGAGCAACATTAGAACTTCTAATAACTTTCTCATAACGAAGTATCTCTTAAATGGGCATGTGAAACGTGAATAAACAACAACCGTCAGTCGTCAGTTACAATTAAGGTGTGCGGGCAAAGCAAACTAGTGCATTAATAATTCCTAACATTCCAGGGCCGGTTACACGATGGTTTGATTGAGCAATCAATGCTTGATATGGATTTCTGCGCTACAACTGATATATTAGATGCGCCTTCCTAGATACTTGTGGGCAGTCAACAACCGTCACAGCCTAATTAAATTCCTAGACACAGTGACTCAAATTAGCGTATGAAATTGGACGAGCTTGCGGTCCAGTGTATTTTGCAAAATTTTACTTCTGAATAACTTAACGCGTTGAATGCTAACTTGGACTCCGCACATACGCCATTTAAATATGTACGAGCAGTCTACATTACCTACATTTATCAAATAAAATATTAAATAAGATAAACGAAAGGCTCCGTATACAAAATTTTATTGGACGCAAGACAGGTAAATAAAATTTATGAAGATACTGTTTATATACATTAAGGGATACACAAGACGGTGAGACAGAAGAAATAAGTAAACGGTCTGTGACGGTGGCTGCGGATTTTCGGCGTTAGACAATAATTTACTGCACCTTGAAATTTTGAAAACATTTTTGCTGATTTTTTTTGCCAAGTAACCTTTAAAATTAAAACCCTAAATAAATTAAATTAAAAGGTTGTCTGTAAAAGATCGCTTTTAGCGATAAGACCGCCCATTGTGTCACCCTATGTAAAATCTCTAATTTATGTCTGTAATTTTTATGGTGAACTTAATAAAGAGTATTCTCTCTATCTACCCTCTACTTCTTTCACCGATAGTGTAAGAGAGAAGTTTTTCATTAGACGCATAAATAGTGACATACCCGCAGATTGGTACTAAAAATCTTAATAAGGCTGCTTTAGATGACCTTGTATGTTTTGCAAACTAAAGCTGCTGAACATAATTATATCCACTTAATTAAACAATTTTCTTAACAGTTCAGAACTAAAAATATAAAACCGTAATTTTGACTAGCTAATTACATGTAGTCTGTACCTGATATAACCAGCTAATAATTTAGCGCCTTATGCCTATCGCTTACCTTGACGTAATCACAGCTTATTGAAACTTTATACTCGAGTTAGGTAACACCGAGAAGTGATTTGTTCGCACAGTTGCCAATATTGTGGCGCGGATTATAACTTTGATGAAAAGTTTTGCATGCAAATTAGGCGTGTTTCGACAGCGGGGCCTGCCCTGTCGGAACCACGCGCGCAAGTGTGCCCGCTGTCTAAAAAAGGCACGCTTATCGCCCTTCCCAAATCCTTATTAATTCCATGTAAACTCTGATAGATCGGAGCGAGTCGAAAATTAATTACCCGAACTTCAGGGACCCGTCAATTACACCGCGCCATTATTCTATTCGGACTCGCCCCACATTGCGGGTGGGCTGATCTAAACGAGTTTGATTGTATAAAAAAAATGAACAACTGTTATGGATAGTTAAAAACTTTCATTGCCCAATCAGAATAACAGAGCCAGCCACAATTTTAATTTGTCCCAATCTAGAAATACCTCATTTATAACTTTCCACTTATAAGTTGTGTAACTCACTTTAAAGTTGTTTATGAATCGGTCATGAAAAGCTTTAGAAAAATGAGTTATAGAACAAAACACATTTACTCGAACTTTGCAGACAATTAACTAGAATTGTATTATATGTACTTGACGAGTGGGTACAAGTGTAAAATGAAAAGAAAAAATGTTACAAACCGTTTTGACAACTTTTTCATTTAAAGTTTCGTTTAAAAATTTTGTGAACTTTCTAGACATGTTACGTTTTGTTCAGTTAAGTACTTAAATACTTATGATTCTCTCTTTATTTTGTAGTTACACCTTAATTTAGATAAGAGTTAGCAGGTAAGTAATTAAAGCTTGACAAGTAAATCAACACACGGCCCAATATTCCAGAATATTGGGTCAGTGAGGGAAAAGTATATTTGCTTTTCTATAATTAAAGGTAAACAAAGCCGGCGGAAATAATTAGAATAGGTAACCACTATTGGGAGTCCCTGAAATTGTTATAATTACTTTGCTCATAATTTTTTCCTGGTTTAGACAATAGATGATACCTTTTATTTTCCTCTTCCCTAATTGGAAGTTATTTAAGAAAATTTTACAGTATCGAAGTCAAGTTCCGTATTCCTCTTACCTTCACCTTTTCCATAAAACATATACATTTACGTAAAAAGAACAAATTGAACGTTGAGAAAGAAATCTTCCAGTCAGACCTCTGAATTCCCGTTTTTACGACTTCATTAAACTGTACGCGTGTTAAACGAGGCATGTACGTGAGTCGTAATTTTCCTTGAAACCGCAAGGAGCTCGCGATCGACACTGAAGACCATATAATTAACAGCCTCTGTCAAATTCACACCCATCCGTCTCCGTGAAGCCACGCCCTCTTTACTTATTTGAATGGAACAGAACTGGGTGTCACTTTCAGGCAGCATAAGATCGCCTAGAAAAATTTACGAAGAGTAATGGATTAGTGGTGGAATATTTTACTCTTTTATTTTTTGAACTTGAAACTTTTTTTCCTGTCGCTCTATTGTCAATATCATGCTGGTATCATGGTGGTGCTTAGGTAATCTAAATCTTGAAGAAAGTAGGTACCTAACGGGAACCTAAAACCTGTATACGAACCTAGTTAAGATTCATTTGAGTAAAAGCTGATTTAAGATTATACCCACAGTTATACGCATAATTCCATATTACTTCGTAAGAAGGTATATTTCCCTTCCGAACAAGACTCAATTTAAAGCATTTTACATATCTACTAATCCTTTTGATCCGGGATCCTGCCAACGAATGTGGAAAATATTCAAATTCAGTATATGTATCACAATTTCGCAAACGAAGGGAATGACAATCATTATTTTTTCTTCCAACGTAGGTATGCGATTTCTGGGAAGGGATCACTTATTTTTATAATCGCATAAAATTCTTACCAATTGCAAAAATGGCACCGATATTTGAGATTGTCTGTCATGCCTGAAATGTTGATCTATTTAGTTTTATAATTTTTCGTTTTCGTCTAATATGTCAGCGTCGATTTCCATTAAAACTAAAACAATACGCTTACCGAGTAGATGAATGACATCGAATTTAACGACGTTTTTAATTAAAAATAAGCATTTGGGGTCACAGGTCAGTTGGTCACCATTCAAACCCATTTACAACACAATATGCAAATCACTTGTGCATCCATTTGCATCCGATATCATATTGGACGTCCAGTTCCTTTTAGACTTTGCATTTTGTATGTTCTTTTATTGATCGCGAAAATTAGGTGTTTTCATGCAGATATTGCTAGTTGCAATAACATACATAACATAACATAATCAGCCTATAATGTTCCCACTGCTGGGACACAGGCCTCCTCTCTATGAGAGGGAGTGGGCCGTAATCCACCACGCGGGCCCAGTGCGGGTTGGTAGATGTCACATGTCTTCGAATTTTTGGTTTTAAGACGTATGGCAATACGCCGGTTTCCTCACGATGTTTTCCTTCACCGTTTTGAGAGCAGTGGTGATGAAATTATTTACACAAAGTAAAGCGCCTGTTAGGGTTCGAACCTACAACCTACAACTCGTAAGCCGCGGCTGTTACCACCGGGCCACCACTGCTCAGTAGTGCAATGCCATAACCTAATATGAAGAGTTAGTAGTACTACAGTCGAGCGCAGAAATGGTCTAAAAATTATAATATTTTAATCTAGTCTCGGGTAAAAACTACCTATTGCCACATGCTATTTAATTGATTAAAGGAACTTAATGTGACTTCGCAAATGTGGCTGCTTTGCACAGTGATAGCGGCACGATCAATGCAAAGGTGGACTTTGTACTGTCACTACATTTAATGTTCGGTCAACGTCCGAGATATCACGTTGCATTACAGTGCTGATTACAATGTTGCACAAAAACCAACATTACTTAATCATTTATAATGTGCAAGTGTAAATTAAAAAACAAAATCAGTAGCTATCTCCAAAGTCAAATCTAGGTTCTCAAAATCGCTGCTAGACTATTATGAATGTCAAAGTTCAAATAACGCTTAAACTTGCGACCTATCTCGTAACATTTAGGGCATAGAGACAAGTAAGTAGTTAAAGCATAAATAATCTATTCATAAAATGAAATAGTAACGAAATTAAAACTCTACATAGATTATAATTTGAAAAAAAAGTCATTGCGTCATCACGAGGTGTAAGAATGAGCCTATAGTTTTTAGAATGTTTGTTCGTTTGACCATTTGTCTGACAGGCGTCAGTCACTGTTTGTCCGGATTGACACAAAAACGGCTGAACGGATTTAGATGAAATTTGGCACTTATGTAGATAGTTTATAACCTGGATTCACACATAGGTACTTTTAATCCGGGTAGTACGTTCCTGTATTATATATATCTAACTATACCTACATTATATTTTCCGACATCCAAGCGGGCGAAGCCGCGGGCAATAGTTAGTAAAAAATAAATTGCGTCACTCTTTACGGATTATTCCCCGACGTTTCTTATGTTACCGCGGTTGAGGCAATATTTTTATTAGCTTCTGTTTTTTCTCATTTAGATTTGATACAATGTCAGTAATCATATTCAAAAAACGTTTCTGATCTCCCCTGTCATTTTTTTTTTTACATTTGTGTTGATAAAACCGGGGATGATCCCGCGAACAATTTTGCATGTTACTGAGATGGATTCTTAAGCACCTCCATATTACATAAGGTATTCGCCCGTTAGCAGAAATGTCAGGGTTATAAGTACCTACGCAGACTTCCTTTCCTTAATGAAAATATTTTAATACAAGGGATTATTCGTGGCTTTCTCAGAGAATGAAATTGGAGTTCTATACCGAATTCACCTTCGATTTTGAGCTACATCGTTAGTATGTATGCTATGTATAGAAATGCATCGTGTATGCATACATGAATAACAATATTCGCGCACCTGTACCTGCTGATTAAACAATAGGTAGGTGGTTACATATGTATGAATCAAACAGTAACAATAACATAACAATGCAGCTTCTAAAAGATAACATTGATCCAACTCGGAATCGAACCTAGGACACCTGGTAAATCTGAGTTTTTAACTGCAATTAATACTAATCTATTACGATTTTTTTCGTAATCGATAACAAGAACAACAAATCGTAATAAATCGTATAACAATAACAACAAAAAAAGAGGAATCATATTTTCTTAAAGCTACACACTAAATGAACTCGTTCAAAACTAAAAATGTAAACTCATGACAATAGATAACAAGATAATGACTGAATAAATTGGTACTGCGATTGTTATGACAGAAATAACGACAGATGTTCTACCATCTACCCCAACTAGGGAGCCCTCCCAAAATAGAAATTAGAACTTTCGCCATTCCGGGGCTAAAATTATATTCCAAAATTTTATGATCAACGTAAACAAGGAATATTTAACCAAAAATAAAGCTTTATTTTTATCGATTCATAAACAAAATTAACTGAGTAAAACCACAATGTTATTAAACATTTTAGTTTGAGTTTATCTTTCTCCACCGTTTGACCTCAACTATTCATAATCCATAATGAGAAACCTTATGGAATAAATTATTATATTTAGGTTCTAAGTAAATTGCAAAAGTAGAGCAGTGAGTGGTAACAGTCGAGACTTGCGAGAGTTCGAGTAAATTGAGGGTTCGAACCCAAGCTGGCACTTTGTGTAAATTATTTCATCACCACTGCTCTGAAAACGGTGAAGGAAAATATCGTGCGGAAACAGGCATGTCCTAGAACTAAAAATTCGAAGACATTGTGACATCCACGAACCCGCACTGGGCTCGCGCCGCGTTGTGGATTACAGCCTGCTCTCTCTCACAGAAAGAGGAGGCCTGTGTCCCAGCACATTAGCGAAACATTCTAGAATTTCCCCACTGCTGGGCTGATTAGGTATGCTATTATGCAAGTATATTGCGAAATAAGAAAACGTAACATAATCGGTTTAGACACAGACAGCAAGTTTCCTGTATCTACAATCCGATTACTTTGATAGACCCTTTCGGAATTGATTGGAATTCTATCCTTCAGAAAGATACTAAACACCGTATGTAAAATAAGAAGATTTCCAACAATCTTTTATGGGTAGGTAAGTAATCTGCTTAAAAGTGAGCTGCACTAAAATAAGAATTTTGATCAAATCTCCGAATATGGTAGTTATTAAAAAGTTATTAGTCTCGGGTCGTCGCCGGTTATTAGCCACGGTGAGCTATTTTCTATATCAGATTCGTGCTCAAGTGGCCTGACTAGACATCAAGAGCTATGGGATTGTAAGGACGTATTAAGAAAGTTGCCAATCCAGCTTAGGCTTGCGATCGCGTTCGCCGTACTTCATAGAAGCTCTTTTCTTGTGAATAATATCCGTATACTTTTTACCTACGACAAATTAGTAATATCGTTGCCTGAACTAATTCACCATTCAGGAATTTCTTTCGCAGTCTCTCTGAACATTGAATAGAAACTTTTCAGTGTTTATCAAATTTCCTACACAAAAACTTTTTACAAAAAAAAACAACCGACTTAAAAAAAAAACACTAAAAAAGTGGAAAATAACTTTAATTTCGGAAGTCGGTGGCAAAAAACGAAAATTAAAAAGCAAAGACACCGACTTCCGAAATTTTTATGAAAGTTTTTATTTTTCACTTTTTAGTGGTGGTACCTACCCCACACAAGTTACTACCTGCTATGTAAATAACAGTGAAGGAGTCTAATAATTATATCGTCTACATAGACTGTGGGAAAAATACGTAATATTGAAGCTAGCTCAAAAACTACGCAAGCAAACTTAATAAAATTTATATGGGACCATCTCGGGAGTATACCCTTTCGAACTAAAAAAGAATTTTTTAAATCGGTTCACAAACGGCGGAGTAATCGGTGAACATACATAAAAAAAAAAAAAAAAAAAACAATCATCCGAACGTAGTACCTCCTCCTTTTTTGAAGTCGGTAAAAATCTTTGATGTGCGCCAGTTACATAGAATATAATTTTTAAGAACTATAGCAACGATGTATCTAGCCACTAAGAGGTCCGTCATAATTTTTGTCACGTCTAAAACTTTAAAATAGCTAACTACAAAGTTTACCTCTTACTTTTAGAATTTCATTTGAAGAAAAAAGTTAAAATCCTTAACTCGGTATCCTTCTTACGTACACAAGTGAAATTAAATTTAAATTTAAAAAAACCTCCGACAAAAACAAAGCATCTAATAAACGTTTATTTTTATAGCTAAGTAGGTACACACTCGATCAAGTCACCTATCAAACAAAACAAAAAAAATCAAAATCGGTTTAGCCGTTTGGCAGCTACGATGGTGCAGACAGAGACACAGATACACACGTTTAACTTTTATCCGTTGTTTAGCTTTTTCCGTCGGGGGTTAAAAAAGATAAGGAAAGATGCTCCAAAATAATATCTATTTGAGAAGATAAAAAATAATAGGTACTGCAATTAAAATACAATTTAGAGAGTAAGTTTACATTTGTGTTAAGTTTTCCTTATCATGTTTATTTTTTAATGAGACGTCTAGTCTAGGCCGGGCTATGGAAACATTAGCGCGGGGCTCTGTAAATACCGAACTTTTCCGAACGGAATAGGATACTTGACATTCTTTTTAATGCGCAAAACAAATTAAAAACTGGAATAAGAAAATAAATTGGCTTTATCCGCAAAAATGTGAAATGATAATATAATGGGTTTACAGCCTTTACATCGTGTTGATATTTGGCGTAGTATTATATAAGGCGGGTAAAAAATAATGCGATGTTCCATTGCGCCCTCAATTAGGATTTGGTGTCATAAAGGGCCACGGGGTATCGCACACGACTGTACTTGGTTATCATCCCAGATAGAAACTCGCTCACGAGTTGCGGGTCCGGATCGAAAGCGCAGTTTCATGGTTTTTCTGTGCGCGTGTGGCACTGAGGCCACATTGCACGAGTGCCCGACAAGTAGAGTAGGACGGAACATGGGAATCACATCCCATACTACGCTTAACTTTGACGACTGATTGATATTTTATCTCGATTCTCGTCTCGACACGTAAAACAAAATTTGACGAATTTTTTAATTGAAACATTTATTTTGTATGAATTACAATTTCGATACAAGATTTCAATCTAAGGTTTTGGCTGTTTTCAGTATTTACATATTCGAACAATAAATCTTCAGTAGGTATGTTTAATTCATCGGCCCCGCGACCTACATTTGTTTAGTTGCAAATTAAATAATTTCACTTGTTCTACTTTTAGTTGTACCGTTGTTGTGTGTTTGTTACGTTTGTTAAAAGTTTGGATGCATTTAAATGTTTGTTTTTATTACAACGGTGCCTACTGCCCAATACCTAAATAGATTTCACTCGTATAAATAGCGAATTGCTGTAGGTAATGTCATTGTTAAGTGAAATCGTATTTTCATTACCTACCGTAGGTATCTAATTTTGCTTTATTTGTATTTGTTTCGCACTAAATTACTGAATATATCGACAGCCGTTTCGACGTTGGCGTTCCAATGAATACAAATCGGATGCTGTCAGTTATACACGATAGGGTGTCGATTAGTAGCATGTTTTTTGATTATTTAGTAGATATCATGTGTATTAATAGATGGCGGTCGATCAAGGCAGCCGTTTTACTTGAGGCAGACTGGCCCAGCCGGATTTAGCGGCATATCGACTCAAGTTTATAAACTGCAATTTTAATAAGTAAGTAGCTAGGTTAAAAAAATATGCAGGAAATTGCATCACTTTATGTTCTCAAATTCATAATAAAATAGACAAGTATCGTCACTACATAGATACCTACTTTAGATCTAATAATAACATTACTCGTACACGTAATAATGATCAACATTGCTGACACAATAAACACTCGCAAAATAATAGTAAGTTATCATTAATTTGTTATAAGAAAAGAATTGAAGTTTAACCTTAAACATTTGTTTTCATTGTTCCAACCTAAACAAAAATTCCGAAATAATTACAATAGGTACGAATTACAATTTCCATAAATTATAGCCACAGTTGTTACCCAAATTGATGACGAAAGGAACCATAAAAATCACACCGTCACTTAGCAACAGTCACAACAAACCTCCGTCACACGTTATAGAAAGAAGCAATCAGACGCTGCGTAAGTAAATAAAAATAAGAACAGCGACGCGTAATGAGTGGCGCGGGAAAGAGGCGCGAGCGAGCGCGCCGAGCGCCGGGACTAGAATGCGGGGGCGCGAATACACCACCAGCATCCAGCTTTTCCCTCCCCCCTCCCGTACACCCACACGCCCCCCGCACCCCAACGTCTGATAACCTGCTACTTCGGAAGTCACTAAACTCCGTCATGAATGTTACCCAGGCACCAACACCCGACTTGTGAAAGAAAATGTGAATTTTATTGAAAAGGGGTCGGTGTTGCGCCACTAACCTTTCTTTGTGTGAAAATCGATGCTTTATCGCCTATTAGGTGTTACGAAATCAACTTGTGTCGCGGCCGAGAACGTTCGCGTTTCTCGCCACTAAAAGCTTTGTAAAAGTTAAGTTCGTGTTGTAGTAATATCGTAAGTGGAGAAACGGCGACCAATCTTTAAATGAACCTTTAAGTATCTACTATTTAATAAACATTTAACAACGCGATTAGGCTGTAAGACTGTAATAAACTTCTCAAGCGGATTTTTTTTCAGCAATAATAGAAGGAAAATTTTTCATTTCCCTGACTCAATTCTGAAGAAAAAGTGCCTACATGGCATATCTAATTATCCAAATATAAATTAAAAACAAAATGCGATCCTAATTTAAACCTTCCTCTAATTTCAGCATTGATATTCAACAATGCTCCTTAGTCTATCCTTATGAGCAGACCTCTCAACTGGCGTCCAACAATAGGTACACCTCGGCATCGCTTGGAGCTCGATATTATGATTGCTGTAAATATCATAATGCACATACACATACGGTATGGGCTTCTTTATCTCCTTTGTTTCTTCATCAAACTTTTACCAGTTCATTAAATGGTTCCACGTTAAATTCTAGCAAATCGCTACACGTAGCATTAGTAGTTTCAGTTAACACACGAGGGAAAAGTTGTGAGTTTATGAGTGCATCATTCTTAGATTCTTCTAATTACATTCACGAATACCTATTTCAGAATAATATTAGGAGTAACACTTAATATCACACCCCTTTGCAAAAAAAACGGGCACCTTAACAGTCATTGGCTTTTGTATGGATAATATTAATATTTTTACTATGTCATTAGCATAAATTACTAGTAATTTGTTATAATCAATAAGAATATAGTTTTTTGGCTACACTCCTCTTCCAGCAGCGCTACAATTTTACTAGCTCTTATTGCTTTTTCTGCCATTACAATCGACACAAAGATATCACTTTTAAGTCACAATGAGGCTGGATTATGCGACAAACATAAATTATTCTACTAAAAATAACGAGAAGTTAGTTTTAGAAACCTGCAAAATGTTAGTAAAATTCACAAACGGAAAACAGGATTATTATTGATCAAAAGTTTCGAATTTGGATTTACCTTTTTTTCTTACCCAGACTCTTTATTAAGTGCCAGTAACATAGTTTGGCTATTAAAACCTCTTTACAACTAAATGATTACCAATAATGTACCTACAAAAATCAAAACCGCCCGTTTTTTTTGCAAAGGGGTGTATTAATAGGCATTCCACAAAAAAAATCGAATGTACGTAATAATCACACAAAATACTACATAAACTGGTTAAGTACTAATTTCCACCTGAATCTGATGTTACTTTCACACAAAAACAAAACACTAACTGATACAAAATAATGACTTCTTACGTCAGACAGGCAGTTACTCCCTTTTCCCATACTTATAATTATGGTGCGTGCAATTCGCCCGAAGCTCGGCGCAAGCGCCATTTATATTGCATCAGTCAACGACACCTGTCAGATCCTTTCCAATGAACTTAATTACATCTGATGAAATTGTATTACATTTACACTCCTTTGATGAGATTCCTTTTGAGTAGTTGGGACTTTAATTTATTTTAAAGTCTGGATAATTTTGTTATAGGTACTTAGTTAGTTATGTAGTGAAATTTGAATCTTTTAATTCAGTTGAGATAACTCGAGAGTGACATTTTGAATTCTCAGAAGCAGTTTTATAAATTTAATTAATTGCAATTTTGCAGGAATGAAAGAAGAATTCGAAAAGATAGAAAATACGTTTATTTGCCGTGGGTACAGAAAATTTAGGCATAAATAGAATTCTTGATACTGCTACTTACCATTTAAAACTACAGTCTTTATACCTACATGGTTTTCACAATTTACTGTGAAAATGCCTAAGCCTTTGGGTATTCGATACTAACTTTAAATTTCTCTAAGGTATTATCGTTTTCTGTGTTACACCTACTTGCTTGGAAAATATTATGATCACCATTTCGTGTACCTACGCAGTATTAGTAGGTTCCTACTTAGGTATTTATATATTTTACCTAGATTTGAATAACCTTGTAGTACCTACTATGTAGATAAATATTTTATTTTATACATGAAACATTTATATCTCAATAGTTCATTAAAATCAGATTTATGTTGCTTATAATTATTAACCAAAGTGACTACTTGTAGGTACACAGCTAAACTTCAATTCCAATTTTACGTGAATTCTAGTAATATGCCTGTTACGGTTCGTTCTTATTAGGCTTTTCAAAACTACCTTGTACCTTAAAAAACATGTTTCATAGAACTTTCTTCTCTCATTACTAATTTAAACTTCGAACGTAATTCGAAATCGAATAAAAAGTCAAGCATCGGTATCGCCGGAAAAATCGATTGTTCCTACAGCATCAAAGTTGATACAATCTAATAGTAGTGGTTAGGACTGTGACCGCAACGTAATACCAAATCATGCCTGTTAACTGCTTATTGTGGACTTTGCCAAGAGGCTTAGCGAAGTCAGCACGGAAATGTTAACTTTGTACACCTTGCCGTCTTCGGCCGTAATAAATGGGCAGGCTGCTATACGATAAATGTTGGCACTTAAAATAAATATACCTACTTATCTACATCACAGCCCAAAACGTGCGTGTCGTATGTGCATCTACACACACACACACACACACACACACAATACATTATCGGAAACGGTAAAGTTTAATTGGTTATTTAAGTTTCAACTCCACGTTTATAGGATCGAATACCTAAGTCCTTACCCTACTTACATACTTGCTATTGTTTGTACAGTACCTAGTTCTAAGTACCCCTTTTCGAGGAGAGCTATAGCAATCACACTATACGTATATTTAAATCCTAGTGCATTACTACTAAACAACGTACCTATTCTTGCAGTATGTTGTGTCCATACACAAGCGACTTGCAGCACACCCATGTCTTTGTTATTTGACTCGCCTACTAGCCACCAGACACTGGTAATAAGCTAAACAGTCGGCCATAGCCTAATAGGAGTGAAGCCTTACCCTCTCCAATTAACGGGTTAGTGCTAGCAGGACTATCGTCATCGGATCGAATCATGCAATTCCGGTTATCCCCTTTAGCTCCTATTAAACGCATACATATCTGCATTGGCTTGTTGAAGTCAAATTCAATTAAACTGAAGCAATCTGTTCGACTTTAAATATTCACTGTTCTCGAAAATATACAGGCAATCAAATAGTATTGGACTTGGTAGTAAAATTGAACCATAAATAAAAAACGTTTTAAGTACAGTTTATGCAGGGTGTGCTAAAAACGTAACGTTGATTAACGATCCCACTGTAAATGAGCTAGAGTTTTCTAAACGTCTACAAAATATATTTATTGTATTGCTCCCGACTTCCGTGCAAAGGAAAACATCGTTAGGCCACCCGCGGAAAAACCCGCAAAGGCGTGTGTAAACAAAGATATGATAAAAAATGGTTATCCCTAATGCCAGGCGTTTAACACGAGTGGTTGATGGTTATTACTACGAGTATCTCGCAATGGCGCAGGATTCTCCTAAACTTTCATTCAAGTCCAACAATATTGACAGAATCATCGTTGAGGTCGATACTATTATTTCAAAAGTAAAACGATACGTGGTTAACATTTGAAAGAGGTGTTATTTATCAAAGAATTACATTAGGTACTATATACAGCGTTGTAGGTAGGTATGTCTTCGGGTAAAATAATACATGATCAAATAACAATTTGAACCGTCTGAATCAGCCTGTTCCAAACGCGAAAAGCTTTTACATATGTCAGTATCACTGACGTAATCCACGTAGGTACCTATACGTTTCATGCTGTCATGAAAATCTGCGCTTGCACCGTGCGTGAATAAGTTGTTTTTCCATAAACTGAAAAGCTGAGAAACAAGTTTTGATTTAATTAACCTATCCGTTTTTATGTGAACCTTCCCAGAATTAGGGATCAAGGCTAAAAAATAAACACGTCACAGAATTATTAAACTAAAGACCTTGTAAATATTGCCCTTTGGCTTCTACGTATTATTGAAACACCAAAAAGGAATACTTAAACAGCCTGACACTACAGCTATTTACAAGATAAAAAGGAGTCACGAAACCTATTTCACTCCCAAAACTAAAGTTAGAAAACAATATGGCACCACCATTTCCAATTTAGTTTTTGTAGGCCTCTGTATCTCAAGTTACTCAAGAAAACTTATTTCACACATCATTTATCAAGACCGATCTACCGCAATAGCCTGGTCGGTTTTGTTTAATTTACGCCCATGCTATGTAGTTTATTTAAATAAAGGTATCCATTTCAAAGAGTTCAAGCTATTTTCATGGGTATCAACTTCTGTGTATATATTGCACGCTATTTCCTTTTGGAATCCTTTGACGATCGTATGATTGCTGCAGCTCTTATTTAAGCTAAAGAGCTGAGTGGAGTATAAATAGTGCGGACATGGATACGACTTTGTAATAATGTATCAGTCATTTAAAATTTTCATTGGGCGGTAGGTCGAATAGATAATTGTCTATGTGCGGTTCTTTCCGTCAGTGCATAGGTAGTGATGACGCGGGAAATGAGTAATACGTTAGTTTGTTGTTTGTTTTACAGTATGGGAACAAGAAAATACAACACAATGTACTGTGATCTACCTACATACATACAAGTACGGTTGGAAGAGCCGAAGAAAATTGAAGAACCTCTTGGTGGAGAATCCTGATCAAAACCGGACGTGTTCTAAACGATCATTGAACAGGGATGATGGCAAAAGCAATACATATCTATCAGCTCAATTAATTAAAACAATTATGAACGGTATAAAATTGCTTCTAACTTCTATTATACCTACATAATACTGAAAGTGGTGTCGCTAAGTAAGATCTTATTTGGAATAACTTTACTTTTAGTTTAATACAAAAGTTGCCAGTTAGGTTATTCTTTCATTTGTCGTAGCTGACGATGACTAGATGAAACCACAATCTAAAGTCCAGTTATTGTTCTAACAATCAAATGTTATTACACAAAATGATAATAAAATAAGTCGTCACAAACGTCTATAAATATAAACATCAGGATGAACATCTGTCTGTGTTTTATTGCGTCTAAATAATAACCGATAATATCTTATCGTTGTGGGCGGAAAATTGCATCAGGGAAATAGCCACCGACTGATATCCCTGAGTTATTACGTTTTACGCAAAAATATATTCTGTTTTTGAATTTGGAAATTCAAATTAAGAAGTTCGGTTTTGACTGAGGTTTTAATGCTCCCGCGAGTTGTGTTTGATGATTGTTTTGTTGCGTATGTATCGTTCTATGTGCCTTAGGGGAGTTGATTTTTTATGTAGCATTTTAAGCTGCGTGTTTTGTAAGCCAGCATTCCATTCTTAAGAAATATTTTGATTTGAAATTGAGTAGCTTTCGTTTGGAATAATGAACCTGAAAAAGGGTTGAAGTATTTTCACACAATTTTCCTGAAACTCCAAAGAGCTATTTAAGCCCAGCATTGTCAAACACAAACGCGAAATTTAGTTTAGATAAATATTTAGTTAGTAATTTCAACATAAATCTTGTATTGTAACGCAAATTTCGTGTTTACACCGATCAAACTGAGGGTAGGTGTCAGCCGCATACGTGTAACGTTACTAGAGCAATGAGGCTCGACGACATGACACTTGACTGACTCCCTCGTTAATTTGTAACAGAAATCCTATATTCAACCGAATGTGAATATATATAAACTACGAACCACAATTCAAGAAGCACGGAAGGCAAAATTGCGACGCGACGCACAATTCCTAAACTCGGTTCGGTTATTGCTCACAGTTTACTTTTGAGATAAAAACGTCTAGTATGACAGTAACGCAGATTTATTCTAACTAGACGTGACAGACGAAATTATATAAAACGGAAACTACGACTTTTGGACCTTTTTACCCTCGCCCTTTTTGTGAAGCTAGAAAAACGTTTACGTAAATGCTCTTAGTATAATTTGTTCGAAAAAATAAATCTGCTATCTTTTTTTTAAGAAATGCTAACTTCGTGAAAGATAGGTCCCAAGAAAACACTAAGCAACTCTGGAATTAACTTAATTAGGGAGGTGGTTTTCTAGAATTAAGCATAGTTACACACTTATAGATATGATTAAGATCTCACAAATTGCGCCAAAATATTCTTATAGGTACGGAATAGGACCACGCATAATCATAAAAATATTAGAAAATACCTAAGCATTAGCGAAATTAAAAGCATATGTAAGGATAGTTCTGTTGACTGAAAGGTCGCTCCTAGTTAGATGGTCTCAAACACACTCAGCGGAATGAAAATATTCGCACACATTTTTATACCGACGAAGGATATCAAATTGGCATTATTCCTTTACGAAGATATAAAATCGATGGCGGCCTGTCATCTACACATGAATCATTAATGAGTGTGCTCAATAGGCGACGCGTCCGGTCTGTCACATCCAGTAATACGCAGATATTTTAGGGACAGCCTCCGTCGCCAACTCCGCTCGCTCCCCAAAGATTTGCACAGACCTTCGAATAGAAGATTGAGAACTATTAAGGCTCCCTCGATCCCCACCATTGTATACCAACGTCGCCTTTTATTCCGTGAAATATATATATGTAATGCTTCAAAAGTTCAAACCTTAAACGGGACATAAAACCTTAATTTTACTGTTGGCATCGCGGCGGATAAAAGTTTTAAGCGATTTCATTGTTTGTTTACATCAGCTTTGAAACTACTTGAGAACTTTAGTTCGTGATTACATTTAGATTGACTTGGAAAGTAATGCAATTCAGTTGTAAACTCATAATTTATTTCATACTTACTTTGAATTTTTTTATTGTGCTCATTATTGGGTTACCTATTCCAATTAATCAGTTTGGTCAGTGATAATGAGTTCACTGGCATAGCACTCCATAGCAATATTATTCTCGTTCGCTGTCCTTATTTACAGATTCAATAAAAGCTATCGCTACCGAGTCGAACGTTTCGCATTAATACAGATTTTCTAATAGTGCTAGAGTGCAATAACAATAACAGTTTAATGCACTAATAGCGACAATATCTGCGATAGCGACCCTCCGGATACGCACGACCCACTTACAGTGTACCTATCTATATAGATATCTGTATCTATCAAATGCGCAGATACGAGACCCGTTCTACGAGCCTACGAGTAGACAGCTGACCGACTTTAATCATAACTTATAATATTAAGTATATAATGTTATGTAAGAAACTGAAGATATTAAGCTTGTTTGTGAAGCTATGTATGTAGGAGCAATGTACGTTGAATAATTGATCGGATATTTTTAAATAACCGCCGACGAGCCCACCTACGTATTCCCCAAACAGATTCATTCTAAAAACATAAAACCTAAAAATAAACAGAAAAATAAAGAAAGAGATTATTTTCTAATGTCTATAAAATATTCCCGAGGGTTGTCGCATCGGAAAGGTTTCCGATTCTCACACAAAAAGTTGAGGGATAAGTTAGTGAGTTCCCTGGACAGTTGGTCGCTCTTCCTTGTTTACTCAAGTTGGTTTGTCACCGTTAGGTAAGTGCTAATGAGAAACGATGTGCGGATAATGAAGATAGAATGTGTCACTATTGCGTAGGTAGGTAGGTACATCTTCGACTCCCGGTTTTTGGACCAATATAAAACTTAAGTAGATTTTGAAATGACTAATTAACGCTATTCAAATTAACGCCAGTACATATCGTTAAAAAAATTAAATCGTGCAGAATAAAGAAGACGCACTATAAAAAATGTTTTGCGTTCTTTTTCCGCGAAACATAATTTTATTATGAAGCTTCTATGTTTTATAGTAAAATGATTGATATTTATGTCACATTATCCAGGCACTTCATCAATTAACTATTCCTACAATATATTGCCCCATGCGTATTCCTGTCGAGCACTCGGAGTCAATGAATTCTTCGCAACACGTTCCCGAATGGAAATGAGTTCCAAAAACTCGTGTCACGGTGGAAATATTGTTTGTTTGTTGACGTGATACGGGCCCTGGAAGTTGACAAACGTGATGAAAAAAATATTGGAAAAGTTTGCTACGCGAGCTCTTTAAACGAAGCCTATAATGTTCCAAGAGATTTAGGTGATGTTACGAAAACAGGCTCAGAAGCCTTGCTAGTGCATTATTAAGAAGTAATGTTATTTGTCTACGCATTTTTTTGATGACCAAGTAGGTACCCATCAGGTCACCTGAAGGCCAATTCTCGTACTTAAAAACGATCAAATTCAATTCGTAATCGCATCTCAGCGACAATCAATCTCACAAACTTGTCAAAAATGTAGGTAAATTAGAGGTTTTTTGGCAGATTGAGACAGATTAGAATCCGAACGTTCTTTAAAATACAAGAATTGCCCCTCTGGCCATCACAAACGGTATGTAGAATGGCCAAGCAGAGAAATCCTTGAATTCTGAATAGGTTTTTTTTCTACACGACTGAATTTCCATTGCTGATACCTACAAGTGAATTGCAGCTAAGTGCATTTGCTAGAATTGTTCTTTTGTGTCATTTTCAATTAATTTCCCTTTTTATCTGTAGAAGATTATTACCCTCCGGCTACTGTACCTATGCACCAATGTACTACCTACTGTACCAATGCATCACTGGCTTAGCCTATGATAAAGTATTAGTAAATTATGACTAATACTATTGCACATATTCCGTCATTGTTTTAACAACATAATAACATCGTACTCTAAATAATTCATTTGTTTACAATAAATGTTTCATCGTACTTCCTTTTTTTCGATAACACCATCCAATGCTGACAATAGTTATTATACATTACTTACGACTTATTAGTTATTCTCAATGAGTTGTTTATCTTATCACAACGTAATTAAAATTTTGCATGACTTTTTATTCAAAGTCAAAAATGAGAATTTTGAACTTATCATTAACCTTCATGGTCCTCAATGATTTGAGCATTACAATGTCATTGTATGAACTTTAAAAGAGACTTTGACATCTGAATTTGTTTCAGTGTTTCTTCTCAGAATAATAGGTAAACGCGGCCTCATATAATTGTAATAAAAAAATTACGTGGAAAAGTGTTATTTTTAACCAATTTTTACAAAATAAATTTATTAAGGATGATGCCTGGATAAAAAAAAGAAATTCTATTTATTCCGTCAGTCAGGTAAAAAAAAAATATTAGACACGTATTTTTTGCTTTATCATATTAATAAAACATTACTAAGATAAAACGCAGTATTAAAGTTGGGGAGTGGGGGCCGCTACGTCACAAGTATGTAAGTATAAATCTACACACTCGTGACGTCAATGTATCGCCGTAATCTTTTGATTACGTAAGAAAAGAAAAAATACGTGTCCAATATTTTTTAATTATCTATCGGAAGGAAAAAAAAAATGTCATCCCTATTTTTCATGAAAAAGAATTTATGGAAATATTCCAACTGTGCTTGTAAAAGCCTCGAAATAGTGTAGGTTCTCGTCGTAAATTAGCCTTGTTAGCAAGATTTTTAAAGTCTTTCTAACAAGCCCGGCAGGTTATATCAGACAAAAGAGGTTCACTTAGTGCCTCATAATGGTGCTCATAGACGGGCCACTGAAAGAAAATTAATTTATACGTTGGCCCGCTTAGAAGAAAAATTACAAAAGGTAATTAAACAAGACGTCCTTCTTCATTAGCCGAGCTTGGACGCCCTTTGTTGGGTGAAATGAATTTATTTGTCTCACCCTGTAGTAGGTGTTTACTCATTTTAATAATGACAAACAGTTGAAAGGGATGTTTGACCTCTTAGTTTGTGAACATCATTTAGAGTTAGTGACGAAATAACTTGTCTGACGAAGAACATTTTTAACAGTACTGTCTGAGCAGTTCGTTCTCTGTGTTCGAGTATTTTTCAATTGTCCAACTGTCACACGTGTGACAGCACTATCATTTAATGTTGTAATAAGATAAAATAATGCAATAAACTTTAATGAATAATTTATTGGTCGGTACAATAACTAATATTATTGAATGTTTTAAAATCCTATTTACAGCGAGACCGAACGAGAAAATAAACATTTATTATTGATTTATGAAAACTATAAATTTTTAATTACATGCACAATGTTACCATTACTCTGGATTTATGTACGTAACTTGCAATACTGAACGTTTTTCGATAAAAGTGTACCACGTTGCCGGGCAATAACACGGTGAAATATGAGAGTCATGACATTTTTATCTTATTTTAGAAAACAAAGTTTCACTAGATGTAATAAATCAAGAGAATGGGCCATTGAGAAATATCTCCTGTGTACTTGTCTTTGAAGTGTCAACATACTCATTTTGATTCATTAACCTTTTATTATTATATAACATAAATACAATGTTTTCATCGATATATTCTAACAATATCGAATCACTTAGGTATGCTTGTATCTGACGATTTTAGACACTATCTTCATCGAATCATGATCTCATTTGACTAGCTAAATTCAGAATTTGCTCATCCTAAATTAATCCATCTGTTATCTAATTTAGTTAAATATCCACTTCCCTTGTCAAGCAAAATTGTTTATAAGGAAGACATTGGTTGACAAGGAGAAACTTAAAACTCCCAACCCACGTGCCTATCTGCGTGGTTTTGTTGTATTTTTCTACCTACCTTCGAAACATAGCTCATAAATAAATTACCAGTTTTTCCCGCAAATGCTATTAAAAACGGGAAAATAATATGTCTTTTACTAATGAAGCTGAACGCGTTCAGCACATCTAAACCGTTTTCAGAAGCTGTCAGTGTCATCATTGTTGTGCAATATTAACACTTATAGCTAAGTTGTAAGTACAGTTTTATTTGGCGACAACAGACGGGTGTTTGTTGCAAGGACATCCCTGGCTTCAACAGTAACACTTTTGTTCAGGCTTGTACCGCATATCGTGAAACAGACATGTGAACAAGATCCCCCTGAACAGTTGTGTTGGGGTACAGTCGGTAATATAAATGCGAAGTTGTCGTCTTAAAAGACCCATTTAGGGAAGACGTGTGGAGTGTAGTGTTACCACTGTGACGGGTCGCTAAGCACTTCGCTTAGCACACAATAGTACGTATATAGCAACATTTTTCCTTCAGTCAGCTGAAGTTAGGAAGATAAATTGTGCAGCAAGAGTCTGTAAGCGAGCTTTTAACCATAATGTTTTTTCTATCGTGTCTAAGGTGAACAAACTCGAATAGCTATTTTGAATTTAATTTTTCTTATACTTAGACATTAATCATTTTATGACGAGAATATAAACAGTGTATATAAGGTACCTAATTACTATTTTCTTAGGTGTCCACCCGTCATCTTCATATTAATCGTCGCTAGACAATCTTCTAATCTTTCACATACACACAATGTCATACGTCAGCCTCCAAGTAATAAGTGGCTCGTCACAAAATTAAATAATTACAAGATAAATGAACTCAGTGCCCGCCCACTGCTAGAACAATGCAGTCATCTTTTTCTTAACGCAATTGAAGAGGTTCACTCAGAAATCTTCGTGTTATTTTATTAAATATTAGGTCTTAATAGAATTCTAAAGAGGCTGAGAATTTTTTCGAAAAAAAAGTTTTTAGTCCGTTAGTATTACAACGAGCAAAATATATTTTTTTTATCAAATTGACACACTACGTCTATTTACCGAGTTAAAAACAATTGTCAAAGAATTACCGTTTTGGTTTGCATTTATCTATGGGTTTAATTTCCCTGACTTACCTACCTAACTAAAATAAATTTACCTACAGAAAAAAAAATTAAGTAGGTACTTTTTTTCTAACTTCTCTAACGTCTATTCACGTCGCAGCTCTAGCAAACGTAACAAATCTAATTACGAGGTTTTCTCAGCACTTACTTATATCAGGTAGGTACCTACCTAACTGACCTACACAAAGAAAACTTTTAACCTTAACCAGTGGCTAGCACTTAAAGCAATTCAAGTGACTTTCAATTTTTGTTTCGTTAAAAGCTCTTATCGAGCGCTGAAAATAATTCATCCATTTTCTCATAATCCTAATCCTAACTTTATATTATTATATTCTATTATGTTTATATTTTATCAGTATTTTTTATATTATAATAATAATTTTATATTATAAATGCGAAAGTGAGTTTGTTTGTTTGTTACATTTTTACGCTAAAACAGCTGAACGGATTTAGATGAAATTTCGCACACGGGTAGACCATGACTTGGGTTAGGACATACTTTTTATCTCGATATTCTCAAGAGATCGAGAGCTAAGCGGGTAAAATCGGTGGGCGCAGCTAGATATTTATTATTACAAAACACAATTAAAAAATAATATATTATCTATTCTGAAATTATAAACGTAATTATAGCATATCACTTACTCAAGTAATAAATAAGGCTTTTACAATTAACCTAACACAACATATTTTAACACGATAAGTAGGTATTACTTAGTTCCTAAACAAGTTGAAATTTTTGGAGAAATTTCTTGAAATTTTATCGTCGTTTCAAGTTCTACATCTACTAAGCTACATCTTATAATTTTAACAACTTAGAAAGCAGATAACAGCATAATTATAGCAATCTTTTTCAAGTTTTCAACTCCTAAAACATGTTTTTTCCATGAAACACGGTATAGTCGACTCCGTCAGCTTCTAATTAGGTTTTCTTGAAAATTAAACGAGTTTTCTACAATAATTAAAGTAAATAGGTACTTGGGAATACGAAATTCATGCTTGAATTTCCTGCAGGTTCACTTGTGTTAATATACCCAAGGAAAAAGGTAAAGCCAACCCGAACCGCTCTCCCCTACTCGGTTAAGTTAAAGAATGGAGCGAACTGCATTCTTTAACTTGCTGCAGTGAATTTTTTCGTATTGCTACTTTTCTATTTCATAGATACCTACTATATACCTATCTAGAACTGTAACTATTTATTATAACTATTTTTTTTTTTAATTATTGTTATTTAGAAACACGTACATCATTGACTAAGTTCTGTGGCGGCATGTAAATCGCCACATGTGAACTACGCATCACACTGACGACACGCAAAATCCTGCATCGCACAAGTAAAGTTATCCGCGTGACTTATTATTAAATGTTATAGACAACATCCCGATATCAAACTGGAGAATCCTCTCTTTTCTATAAAGGATGAGTGAACATTACACCTTGTTCCTCATGCCTTTATAGTTCCACAAAACAACACTAAATGATTTTCGGTTATCACTCCGTAAAGTCATTGATTTATTTTTGGGACACTATGCATTTAAGGGTTAAAAAATACTAGTTAAGTATTTTGTGAAGTGTTAAGCTTAAGACATTTCACACAAATAATTACCACTGTGAAACCAGCAATGAAAGATATACAATCCGGCTATTTACCGCCTACAAATATTTGTATTACACAACAAAGTTAAAGCTGCCAAAGAGAAACGGGTCACTAGATTTCTAGACTTCTACACTATAGCAACAGTTGACAAGTGTCGTCACTCGTACCACCTACGAACACAAAACTTCTCATCGGAGTACCACTAAGCAATTTCACGATAAAGAAACCTCACTATAACAAAACCCACATAAATTCTTATATTTATACTACCTAATGGACAAATATAAGTATAATGAAAACAAAGGGAAGAAAAGTTTCATTAACGCGGCGGCGACAACTCGGATAAATATGAAATAACCGCTCATAGAGCTGGATTAGGGAGGGACGCGGGACGTGGGATCCCGGAATGGGAGATTAGACAGGGGACACTATCGGATTGTCCGGAATCCGGATACGTCGTTGACGCCCAGTTGTGGGGAAATGTTTAATTTTGCGTGAAGAGTCAAGCACATACAGTCCACAGTTGTAACTCACAGACGCCATGTTGCTCGCATTACGGATGTGTACTGATTTACTGTTATACATGGCACAAACAAACGTTAAAGTTTATTGAGAACAGACAAAGGATTTAATAAAACAGAATTTTAATTCTATAATAAAAGTAATATTGGTTTTATTATATTTCTACGAATTCAATTGCGGTCTCATCATGGCAGTTTCGGGACAGCTCTGACAATGCAGTGCACACAGTAGGTAATATACACCGCAGGCTTTACAGCGTCGAATCACCTGAAATCATAAATTCTGAAAACGACGAAATTTTATTAATTTGCGGTTGTTATTAAACATTTTGTTGCCAGGTGTAATTTATTTTAGTCGTAAATAATAATCATTCATTCCCATTGATGTATCAATGTTATGTCAAAGCAAATAATTACACCAATTTAATGTTGGTTTTAAATTGTAATACCTTCATATTAAAACAATTTCAACATTCTCTTTAATCTTCTCTCAACTTATATTATGCCAACAGAATTTTGTCGTTAGGGATTTATGATGAGGCGAGGGAGTTGACAGATAAGGGGTATTAGAAATTGTTTGACGTTTGATCCCCCATGCACAAGTCATGTGTAAGGTGGCGCGGTCAAGCATGCAAGGTGGCCCTTATATCTGTCACTTTACCCAACACTTGAACATGTCTGGGTAACACTACTATAATATGTATAATATGACGCCATCTTGGAGTTTATAATTAAGTTATTTATGTTGGACATAATTTATTTTGACATTTAATTATACACTTTATACGCTGAATATAGTTGGCGATGTACCTATGCACAAGTCAAGAGGTAAAGTAAACATAATTACTCAATGTTTAATAACTATGCCCGTAAAATATTATTTCAGACCGGCTTTTATGAAGGCTTGTGGTGTAAAGCGTCTCGCTCGTTTTATTGTCGAGTCTATTGAGCGTGATTACAATAAAGCTGACAATCGTTAGCGCGTTTGTTTATCAAACCGAAGTGGTGATAAAGGGAACAATTTAGTAAGTACAGACGTGTAAAGACTAACTTCAAAATTCAGATCTAAGAATAAAAACGTTGGAACTAATTCCCGGATCGGAGTGAAATTGGCCTCTAAACTGGTCCAATTTCACAGCGACGACGCTAATCTCACCGGAGCAGTGCGACTTTCATTAGCATTTGTGTAATTTCATCAGTGGAGCTCCGTGTGCCAGGGGCGCAGCACCCAGTCGAGTGCTGTCCTCGCTTCATTTGTCTCCAATCCCGTTCGTAACTAACCAACTCTAAATTCTTTGCCAGATGTTTTATGCTAATTGGATTGAATTTTTGAGAGGTTTGTTTGGCGCTTGTATGTGGCAGCTAATAACTGCGTTTGTTTGGAAACCACGCGTTTTTCTAAAAGCTGTTATATTGAGGATACCTGTATTTATACGCAGTTTATTTAATTCATTAGACAAAATGAGAATGAAAACATTAAAACTAATATTACAAATACAAATAGTTTATTTTCATTAACAAGCTTTGTGCTACATAACTAGTGATATAAGTGTCCTTTTAAGCAAATAAATGCCTGTATTAGGACACTCCACTCTTCCGCAACTTAAATTTACGTAATGCACACACAAGAAAGATTCCAGCATATTTACTATTATATTAACTCGACTGACATTGCACCCGTCTCAAAAATCCGCCTTGAACGGAATGAAAGAAACCCATTTCAAAGTCAATTACTCGACACTTTCAGGCCTAACGCGTGTTGTTGTTTTATACACCTAATGAGAGAATAATAAAATTTGTTTTATAAATTACGAGACTCGTGGTTCAAAACTTCCAAACGATTGTTAAGTGTTGTTGTTTCACGTACATAGTTGATTTCCAATTAGGATCCAAAAACTTGTCACGTATTTCATCTAACTGAGATCATTTACGGAATGTCGCGGTCGCTAACTGCTCAAAACTTACACCAATTAATAAATTCAAAACAATAAAGAGAATCGAATGAAAAGTTATTATTTACTTGGCAAAATTTCGTGGCAGTTGTTAGAAAATCGACGTCAATTTATGAAAACGACAGTTTGGTTGTAATTTGATTTCTTTAGTAAATAAAAAGTTGGAAGCACCACCCAAATTAAGGCAATTAGACCTGCGGAAGTTGGTTCATTGTAACGACATCTGATGTCTTGGTTGTTATCGTAAAGTATTATGTTTCAGCTTGAAGGTACTTCCTTCTATCTAGCAACGTTATTCGAGGAATATGTCTACTCGTCACTAACATAAGTTGCTCCAACTTGCACAGAATGGAAGCTTTATGCGAGTTTCTGACAGGCAGTTTCGAGCCGAAGCCAGGCCGCATTGAATAGTCATCTGAAGCAATTTGGCGTCCAAAAGACTCCCGTGGGCCTCTATATGGCAGACCCTCGAATCCTACGCCGGGAAAAGTGGAGTGCGCTTTCACATGACGTCAGTTATTAGGATTTGCAAATTGTACCCTTACGTACCATTAGGCTTTGAGAAAAACGGCTTATTTAAATGAAATTACGTATAATGCCAAGAATAAGCTTACGTAAATTGGCTGTGGGATCACTGAGTTGGAAAATATGTATTAGAATCATGTGTGTACGAAAAAGAACGAGAGGTACAAGTAAATAATAAAATGGAAATAGAGGTTTGCAATCACCCAAATTGTAATTTGGGCTACTAGTACTGCGTGAGAATAGTATAGAATTTTTCTTTTGCTGGCATTTGGATAGAAATACAAAAGGATTTTTTGTTTGGCGAGGTTTTCTTTGTCTGTGGGCTTAGAATCCAATAAAGTGAAAAGCTATTATTTTCAAACCTATCAAATATACTAAACAAATGCAAATTGACATGTTTATATCTACACAGGGAGGTATACATACATATTTTGCAAGTTATTTTAAATTTTAGGACGTATTTACGTGAATAAAAATAAGGTTTTCCGATAAAATTACAAAAGACCAACAATAAAATTGCAACTCAAGCTTGCAGCATTTAGAAGCTTAAGCTTGCCCACTAAACGTGTAGTTACGGTCAGCTTCGAAAGCAAATTAACACAGATATACTACAGTTTTTGGTGGCATGGCTAAAAAAACGCCGCCAAGTTACAGGCAATTTTGCCTAGTTCGGCTCAAAGCTTTACACTTCCAATTTGAGAGCCTTTTGTTTATTTTATTGAGTGTTGTTTTTTCAGTAAGCACTAGGTAGAATTTATGCTCGGTGCTTTTTCTACGTCCAAAAGTTTTATGGAATATATTTGTTGGTGTTTGTATTTGAGAGTTATCCCCTTTGCTCTGTGTCAGTTCAGTGCAAATAACGACTCTGAAAAAATATGTGACATTCAATGCTTTTGCTTAATGACATGTTTAAGTTCTGAAATGGCAGTGGAATTTGTAGTCATTTTAATTTAGCTGGAGCTTTAAGTAATTGAAAAATATAAGTAAAAAAGCATTTAGAAGACAGGAAAAGACCCAGTGAAACGTATTAAAAAACGACATTCTACAATTGAATTCGTCCATTCTATTTTTTCCCCATTTTGGTATTTTCCCTTAAATAATGAACTTTTGCGACGACAGCTGTCATGAGCGTTTTCGATTTCACGCAAATTGCTACGATACTGTGCGTATGGATTTTAAAAATACGAATAAGAGAAAATCACTCGAAAATTCAATGACTAAGTACGAGTAATTTAAAATTCTCTGTTCACACCGGAAAATGAGAAATTTCTTGCCTTGTTGCGACGTAAACAGCACCTCGTGGTTATAATTAATGGTTATAGTCGGATTAAGTTATTTAAATAAATAATCATTTCAAATAACGATTATTACGAACACTATTCGGATTACTACATTATCATAGTAAAATGTTCAACAAATATTTTCAATTTTCAAATGGAAATGGAATAAAGCTGTGTCCGTAATTATTAAATCCAGTTACCTGTCATATTTTCATAAGCTCCTATGTTATAATAATAATTATAATCTAGTTAGGTACCTACTTTAGTATTGTTTGTGCTGTAGCAAGCTTGATGCGTTAGTTCTAAAAGTTTATCCTAATCTAGTGAGGTACCCCGTACACCGTGTGGCCGAAATATCACCTCGCAACTTTAATACTGCGCACGGTGGGCAAATTATAAAACGGGGCATTAATTATAAAGTTTGAGACACGAAGTTTGCACTGCAGTGTAATGTTGTCTTTTAACGTGCCGGTGCATAAATACCGACGTTAACACCGGCCATTAACGCTTTGCGAACCCCCCTTATTTTTATTACCAACAGGTAATAAGAAGAAACTGCATATTTAAAATAAATTAATGTAGATTCCTTTTCCAGACAGTTTTTTTGTCTCCTCTTTTCTTTTGTGTCTGGTTTTATTTACTTTTACTTTTCTTTGGAAATAGATACTATTGAGATTAGCTGAAGAATTTGTATTGTTATTTTAAATTTACCTTTTAAATTCATCTACATTTTTATTAAAATAGTTATGTTGGTACTGCAAAATACAGCATCACTAAACAAACGTTACAAACAAACAAGTTTACCTACTTATTACGAACAGAGTTCCCCACTTATTTCGCGATGGAAAATGGACAAAGAAAAAGTTTTTCTCTTTAAATACCTTCCACTTTCCTCGTTGCGGTTTTATAGCTAAAATCGCCAGCGCAAGTGTCGTGACGGTTTGATAGCCCGACATCTACTGTCGTCTTAGAAACCCAACGCTGCAGGTGTTATTCTCCAACTTATTCAGTTTTTATTCCATTTTCTCGGATCGAATAAGTTTCCACGTAGATGTCAGAAAATATTATTCGAACTGAATTCTAATTCTGACTTTATAATTCTGTACGTACTTTTAGTAAAGCAAAAATGTTTAATCAATTTGTGGACTGCACCGTTTTGTTTTGAAGGAACGCTCAGTGCCCACTAAGGGGCCCGTTGTTCGCCGTTGCCTTGTTTACTTTGATTGAGCTCTAATTGTTTACCGAATCGGCTCATCGGTTTCTACGCCAAAACAATTAGGATTTTTAATGAAAATTCACTCTTCAATAATTTTTCTGAAAATTATATTTCCGGAGAGTTGAACCTACATTGAAAAGTAAAAACCACTCCCTTCGATGAGTCCATTCTTTTCATTTAGAAAGGTCAAAGGTAAACGTATTTCGTCTTCAGTAGCTTAAGTTTACGCGCGCCCATAAAAGCGCTATAAAACGTATATTGCAGCGACAAATAGAGCGTAATACGTGGTTTTTATTATCACATCACGCGACAAATCTAAGCTCCATTGTCTAGTACAATGCGTCCGTAGGTTCGACGATAAACCACGGACTTAGGAAATAAATAGCAGACAGCCTTCGTCGGTGTAAGCACGGGCCATTTGAGAAATTTATTGTGTGCACTTAACCACAAATAAATTGGCCAGTACCACGTGAAATGCGCTGTTTGGGTCTGTTTCTTTGGTGTGCAGTGCTTCTTTGTTGCCGTTTGTAGTTAACAAGCGACCCTTTATAACGTGCAGCGATGACGTATAGTATTGTGGACAAATAATGTTATTTTGTAAAACGATGGAAGCTCTTTAACTTTCAGCGACAAAGCGTACGGTTTTTATAGCCTCGAGTGTTTCTGATTTTATTATGCAGCTATTTTCATTTCAGTGTTGAATTTGTTGGAGTTTTATACGTTGTCTGTGCAAAGCACGTTGAAATACGGTTTTATGAGGTAATAATTATATACATGGAAATATATATATATGGAAATATTTGGTATTATACTAACACAACAGCGAAGTAAACTAAGCATAGGTACGTCGCCACTTATACACTATTGATTGGCACTTAGTAGTTAGGAGTAATTATGTAATTGTTCTGTACATAGCCTGAAGTGCTAACTAAACCTTGCATAATTAAGGCTAGGAATGGTCCGAATTAATCAAAGGTGAGGCATAATGACAACATCTTGATTTGTGATGTTATAGGAGACATAATTATCTTAGGTGGCAAAGTCATGCAGTGCCGTTGTTATAGATTTTAAAGGTAAAATACCTATGAGTAAATGAAATTAAAGTTACCTACAAAAACGTGCCTACATGTCATGTCAGTAAGGGTCCACATTTTTGTCTTGTTAAATAATTAAAGCTAGCTTCTACCGATCATAAGAATTGAAAACCTGACAAAAAAAAACTAACATATACATAGAACTAATTATATTTTAATAGAAACCCACCAGCAATTTCAGTACGTGATTAACGTATTTAATAGTTCAAAAGTTTGGATAAGCTGACCTCAAAATTTGCATGCTCACTGTAAACATTATAATATCAGGCATCCTCGCTTTATTCAAACAACCAGAATTATTTTAGTTGAGAATATTATTCTATTATAGTAGAAATTTTAGCTGAAATAGCAAGAATTTGCCGTTTTTTTGTGTAAGTTCGAGCGAGTCTTGAACCTACTTTCGCCCTGCCTAGCCAAAGTAGGATTTTAGGCTTTCAGAGAATATCGTCTATTATTTTCGATTTAATTAGGTATCTAGTTATCTAAATATTATCAACTCGTAAAGATACGCCAAGGAAACCGGCATGTCCTAGAAAAATCCGAAGACTTGTGAAATTTTCCAATCCGCACTGGGCCCGCGTGGTAGATTACGGCCCACTCTGTATCATCGAGAAGAGGCCTCTGTCCCAGCAGGACTAGGGAACTCTTATCTAACTCCACATCAATATTAATTAAAGACTAAAACATCTTGAATTTGCTACCACTACCTACATAAGTATCTATGTGTTTCTATAGAACCAACTTGCTACCTACTTACCCGACTTTAGTTATTTAGTATACAAACTCGAAACGTCGGGACATACCTACCGTCTTTCAAGAACTTTGTACATTAATTAATTGATTAACACTTCATGTCACTCGAACTCAATGGATACGAGAAAATTAAATTAATGTAGTAACGAGGAACTAAATTAAATTTGAATTAAGGTTTCAAAGTATTTTAGACAAGCTCGGAGTAATGGTTGAAGCTCGATTTAATATTTATTAAAGTGAATAAATTTATATTATATTGTAGTTGTTATGTGTAGCGCGAAATACAATTCGTATAAACTAAATATCCTTGAAATCGTAGAATGTTGTGGAAAACGAAATAGGATTTTTTACGGGGATTCGGTCACACCATGGAACATAACAATTGGAACCCGATAGGGTGCACAGAACGCAAGGTCCAGCTGAGTTTATTTTGACAACGCTTTGTTCCCGAAAAGCTGCGAATTTCAGCAAAAATATTAAGTTTCAGCGACTAACCCGTGGGGAAGGAACGAGTTGATTTTGAAAACGTAAAAATGTTTCGAGCGTTGGCGTGTAGAAACAATTGCCTTTTTCACTGTGCAAACTTTAGGCTCTAGGGAATAAGGCGGAAATAATCCTCAGTATATTCTCAAAGTGTAGCGTTTTCTTATGTTAGGAACTTTTTTTATTTGGATAAAAGCTGTAACACCCTCCTTTTATAAAATACCCATTTTTATCAGGTAATATCATCAAGACTAGGCAGAAAAAATTAAATTCTGTAGAAACACAAAGTGCCATTTTATACTTATTAAGTCTATAAATATAGAAGCAATTTCATTTTCGCAAGTGGGCCACCAAAACAGCGAAAGCGAACACCATTTTGAATATTAAAACTATTTTCTAAGCAAACAGACAGCGTTAGCTTATGAAACAAAAAAACAATACCGACGGGATAAGCGTGGGATAAGACAAATTGAGTTTTGTTTCGGTTTAAGCGAATCAATCAATAAAATCACTCCGATGAGACACAGCTCTAGATAATCATATCAACTCACGTGAACAAAGTACCTACGTATGTATTTACACACCTATTTCATGAAATTTTCCGACAGAAAAGATACCACTAAATAACGAAGAAAATAGGCACGCGTTTTACTCCAATTCTCGAATTGGATATAAAAGTATAAAACTACTGAACGACTCTTTAGGGCCCTTGAAAAAAAAACTTTTCTTAGAGAAACAATCGTCTAATCAGAGTGGAATTTTGTCTTCGCAACGATATATTTCAGGTAGCAACAGAGCAACAAGTATTTCTTTCTAACTCCACATAGGTAAACAACGCGCCATTCCGCCTACAACTTTACTTGAGGACGTTAAAAATTCATGTTTCCGTATTACCCAAAAACTGAGGCTTCCCACAGACATTTACTCCAGCCATAATTTAAACGAATGAGTAAAATTATAATTTCGGTTGCTCATACCCACTGTTTATTAAAAACATTTACCAACATTTTTGCGGGAAGCGAAAACGCCAAGAGTAAACTTTTCTTGTTGTTATACAACGAGCTGAACAAACACGTAACGTCACGGGATTGAATTGATTATAAACTTTCACCGACAGTCGCCGTTTACAGTTCCTGTGGTTAGAATCTCACAATTTCTAACTGGGCCTCGCAGCCAAGCTAACACGAGTCAGATCCTTTAACTGTTTTAAGTTTACCCCCTATAAATCTTGCCCGGAATATATTAGCTACAAACTGGGTGCAATCTACCATCTTCGTTTAATAAAGGAGTACACACGCTCTTTGTTCTATAGTGGGGTAATTAGTACAACACTTCACACTTAATTAGCACTATCGTGGTATTTAAAAGGACCCCTTCAGTGGAGGGTTGCTCACAACGCGATATGTTTCAAAGGCGCAATGTCCAGTATTCATAATGAGAGCGAGGGTTAATCTTAGTGTTGTTGTTGTCTTATTATCCTTAAGAAACCCATTTAATTTTCATCAAAAGCAAATGCTTCTGATGCATGTTAACGAAACCTTTTATATTCTCAGGTTTTATTTTTGCACGATCTTATATGAAAAGTATAATTCAAGTAAAATTCTTTTCAATGTTATTTTTGTCGCGAGTTTTAGTTTCCGTTTGAAAATGTCTCATGATATATTCCACCTAATGTTCAACAGTTCCAACGAACAAGTAAAAGATTTCCGAGTGTAAAATATCGTCGGGTACAGTTTAGCGGTACAATAGTGACGTGACAAAACGATACGTAGGTACGTGTGGTCCCCAGTCCGCCATTCTTCATTCGTATGCCGCTCTGCCCTGTCCTCAATACCAGCTGTCCCTAGTCTAGACAGACGCAAGCTGTCTCACTGAAACTCATTGTTTTAGACAAAGGAGACTTTGGCTCCGTAGCACACAATTATGTATCTCCTTCGTTATAACATTCAGGTTGTTAGCACGTGTCCTGCTTTTTTTTAGCTTTTAGATAAATAATAACAGTATGAGCTAATTCTGCAAAACAAATTACCTACCGACACATGCTTTGGGTAACATCGTTTAGGATATTTAAAAAAGCTTGGTCAAATTTTTTTTTTCCAGAACGTAGCTAAGAGCAGGTTGGACTAAACGAATCCTTACCGCAGACAAAAACTAATTGAGAGCACATTTAGGTGCATGGAGTGATTTACAATAGCCAAAGGCAAGAGAGGTGGTCGGTCAAACGTCTATTACGCTAATTGTTAGGCCCGGTGAGTACGAACATTTCGCAAAGCTTTGTGCCCCGCTGCGGCGCACCACAACCTCGCTCACAATCTGTAAATGCTTTGTGTGGGTCACGTTATGGGCTTACGTGGTCACTACTACTATTGTGTACACATAAGCTCCACTAAGCTCCAGTTTCCAACAATAACTTGTCCCAATGAATAGATGGCATTACCCACACAATGATTCTTGCTATATACAAAATTTCAGACTGCGTCGTTAATGAAGACGGAGGATGAACTTCAATGTAGCTATCAACCACATTAACATTAAGATTTAGATCCGACGGTTGTTGCTTGATCCACGGTCTATTGTGACCTCTGCACCACGAAACTAGCTTTATTGCCCTTGCATATATTCTAGTCTCGCACATCCTATCGTTTAACGCTACTATCGCAAAATTATGGTACGGGGTGACGTCGATAGTTACTAAATCAAGTGTACAGTATGGAGCTTTACATACAATTGAAGATTTAAAAAACAATGAAATTGTAAATTTTTATGTCGAATATTTTGATACCATTTGAACATTTAAATGAAAATAAACACACGCTATTTCGAATAAAAACACACCTAATCCAGGTGGGCGAGAACTTTCTTGTAACCCTCATAACTGAATACGAAATTACCAAAATTAGTTCGTGAGCAAAGTTGCAAATTATAATGTAAATTCAAATTATAATGTAATTTAAAAATAATATTCAGTGAAATCTGCAGCTTTTGTGGGTGTCCAAAATGTATCTGATTCTTATTACGATCACGGTTCGAAATTCAAATGAGGGAGTAGATAAAGGCCATTCAATCAATTCGACAAAGGGCCGCCATTGGACGATTGGAAAGTCTGTTGCCGTAGTGGGCGAGGGTTGTTCACCGCGACTAATCCTGGCAGATTCGGACAAACCCCCATTACCCTGATTGATTCTCGACGCTCCGGCCCTGGTTACAAATACAAAGGTCTGCTGCAATTTGAAAGCGCTTTCAATTTGCACTGAGCCGATAGCCTCTCAATTTGTGGCACACGGAGCGATCGCCGAACGCCACACTGACCAAGCTTCTCCGTGTTTCTGTACACTGTACATACCTAGGTACCAATTCTACATACATAAGTAAATCTGATACAACAACTGCTATTTTCATATAATAACCAGAAAAGTTATGCCCAATAATATTAAAAATCCTCATTCCAAATACTAACGCAGTTACGCATCGCGTTTTATGACGTACGAACGTAAATAAGTTATAACTTTCCAGAAACAGTTATTCTTATGACTTTTTGTTGAGTCATGAAATACCAGATTTTTTTCTCTTTTTCTATATTGTTTCAAATTGAGGAGTTTTCTCGACAATTTGAAACAGTATCTAATATCAAAGTTCGGGTGAAGAAGTATTAAAAACACGCTTTGGGTAACTACATTCTCTACCGTCGTCATACATAAAACGTTCCATAAATATAGCTGTAGGGACATATAGGGGTGAATATTGCACAACGTGCCTCTGTTATATTCATGACGTGTGCCCGGACTTCTGACTGATTGAACCGGCGAATATGTTGACTGCGTCTCTATAAATTTTCAAGATGATATGTATAAATGTTTGTATCGTGTTTTTGCTCCATAAATCATAATATTAGCATGGCAATTTTGAATCAAATTATCGAATTAATTCTCGGAATTGATCATTATTCAGTATTTCAAGCGCATAAAGGCGACTTCCAAATGAATAAAAGCACTCTTAACAGGTATAATAAGCCCATAGGCCTTCAATGTGAATCAGTCAGATGGCAGGCGAGTCGCGCTCGAATCTACCTAATTTTCGCGTTGAATGAAAATTAAAGAAGTCCCACGCGAATCCAATTTCACGGGAACGGTAATCTCATTAGAGACGTCTGACTTTCATTAACATTTATGCGATTTCCGCGGGAGGAAACTTTGAGAGACGTTGCCTTTCCGCGAATACGCCAACTCGTGATGCACTAATCTAAATTCTCGAATCTTGGACGCAGGTGGTCTGATAGAGTTGCCGTTAGCGCGCCCCTATTTCGGAAACTCTCAATTTATGCTGAAACTTTCATTCTTTAAAGTTGCCAAGCGCGCTCCGCTCTTCTTTATGTGATAATGAAATGAGTGTGACGTAATCACACAGATTTCCTTTGAAGTTGAATTAAGTAGGTGTTTTTTACAATGCTTGGTTTGTGTGTTTATGAAGCTCTCATATTGTTTTATTGCTTTTATAGAACTGTTTGTATAATTTATTGTGGTTTTAATTATTCTACTCGTGCATAATATCTATGATACGCAAACCGGATTAACCACGAGTGTATGCTTTTGGAGAGGTGCAAAAAAGCTGGAATATTGTATAAAGTATAAGCTTAATTACCTTTTTGCTTATAATAGATATACGTATGTACAAGTATCTACAGCCAAAGGACAAGTATTAAGGAAATCAAATTTTATTTTTTGATCAATCGTCAAAATTATGTAAAAAGAAAAAACTCCAGTTCAAAATCCAATCATTTGTCACAGCTTACGTTCAGAATAAATAAACTAACAGTAAGCTCTGATATTCCTAGGCAAAGATGTTATCTGCAACACTTCAAACGCGCCGCGCACCTAGGCGAGAAGTTCAAAAGTGTTTACATATTTATGACGGCCTCCGAACATGAATATTCACGCTATGAAAGCATCTGCAAAAAACCAGAACAAATGAACGGAATATGCACCATATGAAATAGCAATGGCTGCGAAATTGCGCGAGAACAGCGTTGCAATATTTTTCTTTGAGCACAATACAATATTGCTTTCCGCGAAACGCATACGCTATCGTAACGTTAAAATATTAAAACATATAAAACACTTTCCTCTTGAAAGTGTCATGTTTGTAATAAATTGGACTCGATAATGTCAATTTATTGTATGTTACCAGTTTACCACCGTGAGAATATCTTCAAGTAGTTCAGTAACCAGCTTCAATATGATAACGGTTATCTAGCAGCTAGGTGAACGGCTTATTAAGGTCTTAATAATCAAGTATGTCTATTAGCACAGAGACGTTCATTCGGTCTGAGAGCGCGAGTGCGGAATGAACTCTCAATCGGCGAGCATCCCACTTAGCTAAGACAAAGCCGACGGGAAGTAAGTTTCCTCATTTATCGAAACGAAGATCCCGCAGGATACCGCTCGCAATCTACCGGAAATAGAAAGTCAAGTGTGGAATGGTCTAGGTACGAAGATAAATCCTTGTACTAGAGCCACTAGAATAACGCACGTACGGTTAGTTTATAGACACACTAACTGCACCACGCCCCCGGGAAAATGTTTTTCCGAATAAAAAAGAGCATAAATATTTCAAGCTAAATTGGTCCGTAAAAAAGTTCAATAGAAAACTTCGAAGACGAATGATAACAGCTATTATTGTTACCATTTTTTTTCGTGTAATATAAGAAAAGGTTTTGAGAACTGAAAAAAGTGTTGCTATGAAAAGGTGATCGATTGAAATTAATGTCCTGTTCAAATTGGTTGGCCAAGAATTCTTATAGAATATAACAATTACTCAATCGAATGAATAAAAAAATGGCATTTCTCGATGAACGCGATTCGTATCAGCAAAGCACCTACATATTATTATGAGAATTTATACACGGACGCTGCTACAGCAGATAGTTTAGAAAAACGTAAAAAGGACGCATTTTGTCCTCTAAATTAGAACAATGTCAACTACCCGCGTCTTAGATTTGCGGAATGTTCCTAATACGGGTAATTACTAGCTCTTCAAGCATAATTAAAAAGGAATAAAGTTATATTTAGTACAAATAAATGAAAACGTAGAAGTTTTGATTACAGCACCAGTTCCAGTTTCCTTATGACCTACGATTGAACGATATGAGCATCAGATGATCAGACTAAATCAAAGAAGAAATATATGCACACATTTGGTTCAATCTAATTTACGCCATCGTCCAGCCACATCTTGATGCGGCAGTTCGATATAATAACGAAGATACGTGTTTGGCATTAAGATGTGACGTCGTTGGAACGCGTGCTGGGTTATCAGCAGATCGCTGTGACCAGACTTGACCCGCGTCTGACCCAATTACTTATCTACCACGACACTTGCTTCTCTATGTTTTGTTATTATTATAACGATTGTTTTGGTGAAAATACGACCTTGGCACCGATATTGCTGGATATATAGATATATATAGATCTTCTTTATATGTAATACAAAAATTATATGGATGATGTTTTATCTGTTTCGCAACAGTTCTGCAAATTAATTGTTACGTTTGTAAATTTATACTTACGTGGAGCGAGCACTCGCGCTGTTGTCTTGTGTACAAACAAAGCTTACCTGCAACAAAAACAAATTAATTAGTAAAATAACAACGTAATAAAACATTGCGAATTTTAACTTTTCTCTTAGTTATTATTCCAATTGGTGGATAGTAACTTTAATAATATCAGCTTGTTTACGTTACGTAGTTGGCGTTATTGTTACAAACTATAATCACAACATTCGGACGGAATAGCTTCATAAATGCGTGTTTGGATGTAAACAATTATTAGTTTCTATTTTCCGCGAAAATTCACGGTCGAAGAAAACCAATAGGTTCGTATGAGCCACTAACAGTAACGTTATTATTAGGACTATACTCAAAGGTAGCTACTACTAGTGCTAAAGTCATAAAAGTGATAATGAAATTTGGATTCGTAGTAATTAAAGGCCTCTGAATTACATAAATTTTTGAGCTGACAGCCGAACAAATATTTCATCGATTACATTATTGTACGGTTTGTTTTATTAAACTGGCGGCAGTCATTGAAATAACATGAACCGTGATGACAAGAGCAAAATTAATGGAGACATTTCAGCCACAAACATTAAAAATAATTTACGGATAATGCTTATGTTTATTGCGGATTTTTTACATTACGAGTTTCGGTGGTCTCGCTGTGGCCATTATTCACGTGGCAAACCACCCACCTTGCCGTTTGTGGGCAGCTACCACTAATTTATGACCCTTTAAGTGCCTCCGACGTAGAGCACCACGGCAATTTGGACGAAACGTAGAAACAAACTAAGCCCTCACATCAAAACGGTATCCAGCAAACCTTTTGTTTGCTTACTCATACAATTTTATTATGCTGATTAATGTTTGACTAACTAACATGTATTGTATTCACGCGAAAAGTTATGCACGAGTAATTTTTCGGGATATTAAAATAATATTGAAAATTTGATTGTACGCTTTGATCAGACAAAGCTTTCGTTATCTACGGTACTTACTCTAACTCCTTTTAAAACAGGGTTCTCATTTTAACTTTTTTTATTTGAATTTTCTACAATCGAAAAAAAATATCAAGGAGCCACTCTGATACCTTCAGCGAACTGCTTTAGGGTCATTATTCACGTAAAAGCCCACCTCACCCGCTTGCGGCCGACCAACGTTAATTTATGACTTTTTAAGTGCCATGAACACGATGTTCCGATCTCGCTGATCTCATTCATGAAGAAGAAAAAAATCGTTTCTGCTCCCATTTTGAATCGCTCGGAGGTGTTCGCAATTCAAATAAGGTCGGGCTAAAACGTCAGATGTACCTACAATGGAGGAGATACCCGTGCCTCTTTCAACACAATGCATCCTCACAGACGCGTTATTGAATTCGCTAAATTGTATAAATCCGGCGTCAATTTATTCTATTATTAAGACAGGATTGAGACTAAATTACTTAGCTCCAGATCTAAAAGGTAACATGTGCGCAAACACAATAAAGTAACAAAATCTATTGGATTAGATATTCGAGTTAAAAAAGCCCAGCTCGATTACGCCGATGGCTCGTATTCGGGACACGATTTTACTCTTGTTTCTAAAATACGGCTAGGTTTGATTGCAACTGGAATTTAACAAAACTAGTATTGTCCTTGTGCTACATCCAAATAAAATGTAGGTTGATGGGGGAAGGCAACTTTCAAAATGGCGCTGTCGTAGCTAGTTCCCAAATGCAAGGCGTGAGGTGGATTTTATTTATTTTTGCGAAAATGGCTTGTGGTTGTGACTTAAATGCTCGGAAATTTGAGTCTACCATTTTTCGAAAGACCTTAAAGTTAGAAGATTATGGTTTAAAGCTATACGTAGACAATTAGTCGTTTTATTTTGAGGTTATGTCGGAAATCATTTTGAAGAAAGTGATTTGTAGGAATTAAGCAATATTTAATGTTTTTAATTCGGACACTTTCATTATCGAATTAAAATATTTTTAATAATTATTATATTTGATAATTAATAATCATTAATTGAATATTTAATTGATTTAAAATATTGAAATCACCGACTTTAACGGAATAGTGAAATAAAACCAAATTCATGAATGAACACGGAATGGAATGAATGAACGAAATGTCAAATTTATATTAGGCCGTAGGGATCTATCACGTCATCTACAATTAGCTTTGACCGACCTTCCCCATTGGACACAGAATGAAAGATGTCATATTGTGAAACATACCGAAAATGCAATACAAATGTTGGCAATTATTGAATTTCATATTTGACATTCATTTGCATTCCACAATCAACAAAAGTCTGTCCTAATAAAAATTGAGTTTGTTGAAAAAATTGATCAATGCCAATTGAATTGTTCAATACAGATTCGGCATATTGCCATTGGTATTGCGCTCCAAACCACGCGGATTAAAAGGGATTCGACGGAATAGTGACTAGTTAGTTTATTGTGACTCGTGACAGGATTTAATATTGAACGTGAATTTTGATCGAATTCATTCCGCAGTTTTTGTCATATTTTATTTGGTGGCCGTAGTACGTGCAAATTAAAGCTGAATATACCGCTGTTCCAAATTCCTAATTAGTGCATAACGAAGTAGATGTGAATCGTACGGATGACCGAGTTGTTGGTCTATCTATAGGAACATGTGATGTGATTTGGTAGTGATCGCGTCAAAGCCCGCCAGATTAACTTAAGCGCAGCTGAACGCGAGTCACAACCATGTTTTGAAATGTGTATTCGAAGGGATCGAACAGGATTTCAACGGTTGCTTTGTATTCGGTGAGCAGATAGAATTTGTGTGTAGGTAAAAGTACATAGTTGCGGAAGAATTGAGACATACGTAAATAATTTTACTTTACGCTTCTTCTTAATTTTATGAAGTTAACATTATTGTATAAATGCGCTTTGCTGGTAGGACCGTTAGCAATTCAAGGAAAAACACAATCTTTCTACTCAAAAAAGTCAGCAAGTGATCAAATCTTGGCGCCGAATCCTGTCACATAAGAGAATGAACGGAATCTAGTTTCAGCGAAAAAACTGTAAACATCCATTAAATTTTAAATATTGGTTTAAAAACAACAACAAAGTTGAACAACAGTTGCTTACTAGTTTTCAAAAGGACGAGACGGGGAGGATTCCTTTTCTTTATAGATCTAAAGAAACGGAAGAAAGCTGAGCAACGAAGAAAAAAAAAGTCGAGCTGCCTTTTACCAGAAACACCTTTCCTACTACTAGTAGTTTATTTTTCAGCATTCAAAAGTGGTTCGCACTGGATAATAATTCAGAACTTCACATTTTATTTCAAATGGAACGAAAAGAATGTTGCTTTTTGACGTATGACTATGAAACATACGTACACAAGGGTTTGTTGTCCTGCTTCATCTGTCTATTGTTTTTGGTTTAACCCATTTTACGTGACACAGCATGATACAAAAAATTATTGCAGTACATCAATCGAACAAAATTTGAAACTTTTTTATTTGTTTGTGCGTTTCCAACTCATCCTCTGCCTAGCCTTTTCCCAACTATTTTTTGGGTCGGCTTTTAGTCTAACTGGATGCAGCTGAATACCAGTATTTTACATGGAGCGACTGCCTATCTGACCTCCAAAACCTAGTTACTTGGGACAAGATACCCCTTGGTAAGACTGGTTGTCGGGCCTTTGGGCATCTGACTACCCGTAACGACTGTCAAAGATCCAAAAATGACAGCCGGGACGAACGGTTCGTTTCCAACTAATTAGCAGTAATTAAATAAAGATATAATAAGTGCCTAATCTATTACGTCTCACCCACATTCCGCCCTATTGCGATGTTCAATATTATCATAATTTTATCAAGCGTCTGACCTTTCTTATTAAAACCTCACTGTGATTGCACACAACGTTAGCACTTTATTAGGTTAGCTAATCTCCGCGGTCGCCTTTGTACGAGATCAAAGTTCATTTGTTATTACATCGAGAGCCGGCCGACCTTTGCTTTTGCAAAGATTGTGCATTTTTCATATATGTTTTAATACACTTACGTAGGTACATTCCCAGAGATAGTTTGTAATAATATTAAGCTTATACTAAAAGCTTTTATCTTACGCATGCTGTTTTTTGGTAGCTCTTTAACCTTCATTTCTAAATGTAGGTTATCTTTCCTATCCTTAATAAATAACTATAATTAGGTGAAACACAACGTCTCTCTGTCTGACTGTTTGTCAGTGCGCTTATACCTTGAGATCCACTTTTCCGATTTACCTAAGTGGTTTAGTGTCTGTTTGGCATTTTGTAAAATTAAGTCACACAGGGCACAACCAGTCATCAATATAAAATAATATTGCTGAACAGATGTTCAGTGAACGAAACAAGTTAAATAAAAAACGACTTTTAAACTATTTTTTTTTTCCAGTAGGTAATCAGTAAATGTATCCAGAATCGAGAGACGTCGCTAAAAGTGAATACTTATTTTAGGTATTTCAAAATTGTAGGTTAAGTAACAGGTCCTTAACCTAAAATTTTGAAATACCTAGAATTTGAAATGGTGTCTATTTTTACATTAGTAGATCTATTACAGTGATGTTTTATTTATTTTTATGGCTTTATAAATAGGGACCTACTTCTCTACAAAGGAATCTTTATGTATCTCTACTTTCTTCGCTCTGTTAAGATGGCGGCCTGTGGGCCCTCTGACATGAAAACACGTTAGTTGCTACTACACAAACTAAATTTAATTAAAAAGCTGTACAAACACATAAAAAATATGTATCGGTTATATAGAACCTACCTGGGCGACTGAGCTCAGCTCTGGTCAAAATAGAGAATGCTCGTTTAATAGTATAGGATAGTTCATACTAACTCCATGTAAGTATAATACCTATTTACTAAATCCAAGCTGCCATGATAGTACATACTAATTCTATGCTGCCATGATAGTACATACTAGTTCTATGCTGCCATGATAGTACATACTAATTCTATGCTGCCATGATAGTACATACTAATTCTATGCTGCCATGATAGTACATACTAGTTCTATGCTGCCATGATAGTACATACTAATTCTATGCTGCCATGATAGTACATACTAATTCCATGCTGCCATGTCATTATTCTAAGGTAGCCATCTTGTTCTAAACTTTGGTTGACCGATCTGCTTGGGTGAAAATAGAGAAAACAAATTTTCCCAGATATAAGACCTAGCTAGATCGATTTTTCGCCCCCGTAAACCCCTATAGGTACTCGTATTGCAACTTTCATCGAAATCGTTAGAGCTGTTTTAGAGAAAACGTGATTAAAATTAAATATAATAAATAAATAAAAAAACCTAAGTATACAATAATATAAATAAACAAATAATCAAATATTGTTCATTAAATAGGGTACGATACGATTTGTGGGTTGACTGCACAGATAATCCATTGCGAGCAGTTTAAATACCACATTATAGTAACATCAGTAATAATATTGCTGTTCAGTGAAATTATGTGCTCGCGGTGTAATGCCCTTATATCAATAACTGTAGGTTCAATGTTGTTATTATTGAATTGTTGTAACATTAAAGCAACATAATAATATCCATCTAGGTTCTTATTTATTGTTAATACAATTATAGTTCATTGTTTATCTGACTACTAGCGACCCGCACCCGCTTTGCATGGTTTTTACGACTTGACAAAACATCGATATTTCTTCATTTTAAGTAAGTTTAATCTATGTAAATGTATTGTACCTACACATAGCTAAACCTTCCAGAAATGATGGAAGACTAACAAGTTATTGCGTTAATGTAAATATTTTTGAATGACGTTAGCTGAACAGTAAACATTAAGCTTTATTTATTACGTTCCAAATAAATAGAACATTGGCAGAGTAATCTTCGACCCTCGATTTAATTGTGCATGAACTAGTGTTCGACCACAAGTTCGGTTTCGGTTACAGTTTCCGCCAGTTTCGACCAAAATCAGGATTAGGCCGCAGTTTCGGTCTCAGCGAAAAAGTAGCCGAATTTTTAGCCTAGCCGAAACTGGCGTTCGTGGGCTGTTGGTTGAATTATAAGAATACGAACGACTGACAGATAAGCAGGCAGCGTAGGCTTAGTAATGGGGTCCCGTTGTTACCCTTTATGTATATAGCCCAAAAAAATAAGTGTTTACTTATACCTAAGTAAATATAAAAAATAACTTTGGTTATTAGCAGAGAGTATCTCTGCTAATAACCAAAGTTATTTTTTATATTTATGGTTTTAGTACCAGCGAGTAAGGATTTTTTATTTGCTCTCTGGAAGATCGATACAAGCTTTAAGACTGACAGATAAGCAGGCAGCGTATGTTTAGTAATGGGGTCCCGTTGTTACCCTTTATGTATACAGGATGTAATTGGTAAACACTCTTGCTATTCAAACCATATGTACTTGACTTAAAAATAAAAATAAATGACCGAACACAACAAAAATAAAACGTTATTTTCATTAAAAGATTTTGAAAAGTTTCTATCTGACACCGTGCTTGCTAGCGAAACAGCTGACAGACTAAGGGAGGAATCGCGCTCGCTGCCGGTCAGGTCACATCCCGTACCCCCCGCCCGTGTTGAGACGCAAGTTCGTTGCCCTAGCGCATAGGGCAACGAACTTGCGTCTCTTGTGGTAAAATATAGATATAAAAAAATTAAAAAAAAAATTGTAATTTTCCATTGATTTTACGTTCTATAAATGAAACCAAACCACTGGTTGCAAGGATAACGGTGTTTACCCTAACACCCTGTATAGCCCAAAAAAATAAGTGTTTACTTATACCTAAGTAAATATAAAAAATAACTTAGGTTCTTAGCAGAGAGTATCTCTGCTAAGAACCAAAGTTATTTTTTATATTTATGGTTTTAGTACCAGCGAGTAAGGATTTATTTGCGCTCTGGAAGATCGATACAAGCTTTAAGGTCAACAGCAGCATTTTAGCGACTGACGACTCAACGTTCGGTCACTCATTTCAACGATTACTTCTACTCTACATCGCGTTTTGGCGTCTCGGTCCGTTCGAATACGGTTTAAAAATTTGTGTTTTCTAACGATTCTGAGTTGTTGGGCGGAAGATAAAGCATTATCGCTAGGTATATCGTGCTTCCGAAAAGCGATTAAATCACTGACGCTAAAATTATGAGGTGTTTAGAGTTGAATCAAGCATCAAAAATATTACTAAAGTTAAATATAATAACTAAGTAATAATTAACTAAGTTTATAGCAGCATATCTGCTTAATTAAGTTAGGGTTTATTTTTCAATCGCCAGTTTGAGATTTGATAGTTTTTCACACAAAATCTGACAAAACTCTCTTTCTTTGGATAAAAGAAATCTGATAGTTGCAAAATCAGCAAATAATGAAATTATTTGTAACAAATCCACGAAAAACGACGAATCTCAGAAATTAATGTCAATTTAATTAACTTTTTTTCAACTTTATAAGTTTCGGTTTCGGTCGAAACTAGCCGAGGGGCTGTAGATTCGGTTTCGGTTTCGGCCGACAATCGTGTTTCGGTCGGACACTAGCATCAACTACATAATATTGCATTTTATCGGAGTTCAATAATAAAATAAATTAGTTTGTAGTAGCTTTAAATTCATTTAAAACTTCAATTTATATATTCAGTAATAGTTCACATTGCATTCGAATATAATCATCCAGCATGAAACATAAGTATTAGATGTACAAATATAATGTATATGAATACTCTCAATTCAATTAAAATTGAAACTACTTACCTACCAATTCCAGATTTTCAATATATTTTTATAATATTATATTTTCATGTACTTATTTATTTACTTATTCATATACTTAGCAGATTGAAGAAATCTACATAGTTTTAAGATTTTTAACAGAAGGCCGCTGTAAAACCCTACCTTTAACGAATCTTCACATTTATTGTTTTATTATTAACTAGCTAACTTAAATAAAATAGTCTTATCATACCGCCGTTTCCAGGGTTCCCTCGTGACATTTGCCCCAAAAGTCAAAATTAAACAATCCGGTCCTTTGACCCCAATCTGTTTTTGATTATTATTATCTGCTTTTTGAACGTATCATTTCTCACACTTATTGCGTCAGCTTACACGAGTCGATGGCCTACATTGATGTATGAACGAATAATACATACCCACTCTACATACACCGCGATTGCACTGCACGTTACAATATCTGCGAGTACTTATTTCAAATATGCCATAGATATGTGAACGCTCCGGAAACTCTTCACTCCTTTTATTCCGCAACTAGGTCCGCATCTAAAATGCATTTGTGATGCTTCCAACCCGCTGTTACCCCCGTTTTCTTCTTGTTCGCTCAAAAGTGTAATCCAAAAGTTTCCTAGCCATCCACAAATCTTGGGTTCAATCGTCCTCTAAATTCTAAGACCTGAACTACTTAATGACTAGCGATTATCGTTTGTCCAACGATTTAGGTTTCAATTTGTCAGTTGCCTTATTTCCAGATGTTAAATAGACATTTGATTTGTTACAGTAATGAAACTTGAGTTGCTGTGGCGGATCCAGGGCATCGGATCTAAGGGGCTCAAGCCACCCCCAAAAGGCACCTGAGTTCTTCCATGACAAATCTTTAAGGGGGATGCGATAAGGTGGCCCGCGAAATTCAATTCAGGTCAGTATTAGGTTGTATGTTGATCTAAATATTATGAGCGATCGTAACAAATATGGATTTATAGAATTAAGTATAATTTGAATCAGCAATGCAACTCTCTAAATTCAGGTAAGTGCATTGAATGACGATTTCATGAACTTGAGCATACATGAGCTACCTTAGCGCATCCACCTTAAAGTGAACTTGATATTATTCTAATTAAACTTTTAAGCAAGCTTTACACTACCTAAGGTACAATTGTTATCTATTATATTTAACTTATTAGGGATGTTTTCAAGTTTTAAATTTCTATAAGATGTTTTGTTTACGTGACAAATTTTGAATCCGCGCGCCACTCATTCTGCCACTCACGCTGCCTCCATCGCCAGCCTAACCCTCCGCGTGTCGCCGCTCTCGCACCTACGTGATACCTATTGCAAGTGTCGTTTTTAATGCTTTTTAACCAATTCTTCAAAAATAAGGGGAGGTTCTCAATTCATCTGTATGTTTTTTTTTGTTTTTTTTTTATGTATGTTACTCGATTGCTCCGCCAATTATGAGTCGATTTTGATGATTCTTTTTTTGTTTGGTAGGTCATTAGTGTTTACTTTGCTAAAACCTACCCGCAGCGGAGCCCCCCTCCCAAACGACAATTCTGGATCCGCCACTGTAAAATTGAATAGGAATAATTCTCGCTCGTGAATTGGACGTCGGTATGCCTGAAAGCACTTATACCGTTACACGTTTCCCAGCAAAATGTATAAGTGCGTACATTTGCTCCAATTTCATTAGAGCTACGAAATAATACCAGTCTGGTATGGTGCCCTCAATATGGCATCATAAGAGAATCACTTTTGTATACCTGTCTAAGCCTTTTGCTGTATGAGTTGCGCCCAGGGTCTTATCGAGGCATCTGATCGACTCCCATTGAATTATTTATGTCGCATTTCCGCTGATGCGTTTGCCTATCGGAAAACCAAACCTTCGCTGCGAAAACGAATGTTGTTACACAAAAAAGCACTTTGTATATACCGCAGCTTTGTACACAAAGGCTGTCGAACGCAGAAAGGAAAACATCATTATGAATGTTATATGTAATGTACCCACGTAATTGCTGAATGAACAAATTATTATAGGATGTTTCCGTAATTAATATAATTTATCGAGTCGTGTTTATCCATGGATTAATAATTATTAAATAATTTAGTGTGTTCATCGGTTTTGAGGGTGTACGTTATACATAAATGTTACATTATAATGTTGAGTAGTGGTTGCCCAGTGGTAATGACCGCGACGTACCTACGATTTGTATTATGGGTCGTAGGTACGAACCCAGACAGGCACTTTACTTTGTATAAATTCTTTCATTACCACCGCTCTCAAAACGGTGAAGGATGATTTTCTTCATGAGGAAACCGGCCTGTTTAGAACCAAAAATTCGAAGACATGTGACATCTACTAACCCCCACTGAGCTCGCGTGGTGGAATACGGCTCACTCCCTCTCACCGAGAGATGGCTTTTTTACCAGAAGTGGGTAGTAGTACTATTTTATTAATTTTATTTTCGTCCTTTAGCGATGTTTTTAAAAAGCTTCATATCAATGAAATACAACAAAGTATAGATCCTCTGAGGTTCTGAAAGCGTTAGCATTAAGACGGAGTAGTAGAAAACACATTAAGAGTAATATTTAGCTAAATAACGTTATTTAATAACAGTAGGATCTACGATCAAGCTTTTCCAGTAACGAAATTATTATCTAAAAATATTTTAGTATTTTCTTATAATAAGAGAAAAATCTCGTTCCATTTAACTTATAATAAATATTTACGTAGACCAGAACGTTAATAAAATTCATCATCAACCCACCTGTTTTATGATATAAAAACATTTCTTTTCTTAGAAAGAAAACGCCTTATTGACTAGTCAAAGTTATTTTACAAACAATATCACGTCTGTATTCCCCGAAAGGTTAGGCAGAGGTGTTTTATAGTACAACCACATTTCGCCAGTCATGTTTTAAGTCCCATGTAATAGGGGGCGAGCCTATTGCCATCAAGGAAAGACTCCGGGAAATTCCAGATGGAAAAACCAAGAAAAGTTATTTTCTCGTGAGCTAAAAGAAGGAATAGCTAGAATGTATTAGTTGTTGAAGATTCTGCGCCATTACATTAATAGATTGAAAGAAACGGATTCTTGCTTAGGTACTAGCCATTGATGTCCGACCGGCAGTATGGGGACACCTACCTTTTCCTCCACCTTTTTATTTTTTTTGGGTGGGAAATTATCAAATAAATTCTCCCGCTCTGGGCGGAGCGGAAGGGCGTGTTAGACTCTCACTGACTAAAATCCATCCAAGCCACGGTATCATGGGGATACCTACAGCTACCTAAGATCATAAATTCATGTGTATTTAGTAAGGGAAATAAGGTTTTCTTATTTTAAATCCATTTTATAATTCGGAATGTTTCTTCAAATGAACAAACTCATTAGGAAACATTCTCAGAAATGTCTGAGTTTTATTAGTTAGTTAGATTTTAGTTTTTTTTAATGAAAACACCCAGATTAAATCATTTGAAAACAATTTAAAAAATTATTTACGGCGCGAATACACTGGAATTTATTTATCATAACTGATGACGTAGCAGATCTTTGTTATGAAATTAAAAGTTCAAATGCCTAAAACTTTAGCAAAAAATTTTTGTCATTAAATCATAAAAAAAAATTGTACTCTAAATTAAAAACTACTGAATATTTGGAGGCTTAATTTGTTGCAGTTTAACCCTAATAGGACGTCCTGTAATGCTACGGCTACTCTTCGCGTTATCGCGAACTTTTCTTCGTGCGCTCTCTGTTGCTCAGCGAGACATCGAGGGGTGTGCATAAGGATTACGTCGAGTTACCAGTAACCCTGAATAAAATTATAACGAGAAAAGATTTGGTAAGTATGTTTGTAGTTTCGTTTGTAATGAATAAACTCAAAAACTGATTGACCGATTTAAAAAAATATTTTACCTGTAGAATGCTATTATTATCACGCGGGCGAAATTGCTGGTAGAAGGCTAGTGAAGAATAAAAGCATGCTTACTACTTCAGCATTGTTGTAATGTTTAAATTGCATTGCTCCGTCTCAATGTTCCTTATGTGCTATTTACGACCCGCGACAATGAAAACAGTTGCCAACTCTTATTGACATTCTACGAGGATGTTTTTAAAATTATATTTGTAGTGCAATCTCAAACAATTCTACTATGCAACGATATAAAGACAAGCGTTAGTCGGAAGCAATTTCAGTAGCCCTTGAGCAAAGGTTGGCTACTTGACATCCTATATCCGGCGAACATTTCCAGGTTGTCAGGCGAAGCTAAATCTCCCGGGAAAGAGCAGCGGTCAGAGCGACCCATAGACAGGAAATTGTATGTCGACCTACGTCACGATTGCCCGCCTACGAGCAACGAGGGGAGCAACAAAAAATAAACTCCCAAAACAAAATTACCCGCGAGCAATACAGCTTTTTTAAACTTAATAAACATTTTAAAGGGGACTCAATTTATTTTGGATCGCGACCTTTTTCACCTAGACGTCGCGCGTCGTATTTGCTTATGTTACGGGCTTTGATTCGGCGGAAGCCTTAAGACAAACAGAATAATGGATTAATTAAGTACTTACCTAATACACTATTTTCATAAAACATAAAGGGGACTCAATTTATTTTGGATCGCGACCTTTTTCACCTAGACGTCTAGCGTCGTGTTTCATTATGTTACGAGCTTTGATTCGGCAGGATGCCTTATAAGGCTCTTACATACTGGCGCGATTCGCTGCGCGACGCGAATTTTACAAAACATTTTCGGAGAAAACTTCACGGCGAAGAATGCGGCGGTGTCGCGTCGCGCGGCGAATCGCGCCAGTATGTAAGAGCCTTTGACAAACGCAGAATAATGGATTAATTAAGTACTTACCTAAAACACAATTTTCTTAAAATATTGTTTGTATTTAATATTAGATGTTACTTTAGTACAACCTAGTAACTTTGGATTCGCCAAAGTTACTAGGTTGTACTAAAGTAACGATGGAAGTGACTCATTGATCAGATTTCCGTACTAAGCTTTATGCATAGATTTCCACTTACAATTTAGGCACAAATAGAAATGTGGCTACAACCGTGTGCATTGGTATCTAACGCCTGCAACCACACGCAGTAGCAACGTATCGGTTCTACAGATCATTGTGCTACTTGAATAGATAGGTACTAAGTCGGAATCTATTGGCGTTTGTAGTTGAAAGCTCTTTGTATCGTATTCGTATTTTTTACAACTTTTTAGTCAATTGCCATGATTACATTCAAGGCTTTTATCAACATTATATACCTAGGTACGTAATTGGAACTCAATCTATTATTTATCCAGTAAGAGTAACTTAGAAATCCCTTGACGACCAACAAAGATTTGCTATGACAACGTCTAAGACTATGACCTAAGAGAGTGTTCCCCAGTTAGCATCAGTTATTTTTGCTTCTAAATGAAACATTTTCGGTCCATAAGGCTGCGTGTCCACCAGAAATGAGCGAAGATGCGCAGCGAGGGATGTGTGTGAAACTAACCAATAACAACGCTAGCTTAGCTCAAGCTATGACAGTGAAGCGATGTTATTGGTTAGTTTCACACACATCCCTCGCTACGCATCGTCGCTCATCTCGGGTGGAAACGTAGCCTAAAACCCCTCCATAAAGAGCTAATATCAACTCGTTATACACGTCAAAAGTTAGGTGGTACATAAGTTAGACAGAACGAATCCTCTTAATTCATAGGCTTTTCTCGAGTGGAGGTAGATTATACCCACGTTATACTAAAGTGTTGGTTGCTCAAATAGATGGCTTTCTTAGTGCGTTGAAGTTAACAGGTTTAGTTACTACCTAAACACATTTATTACTTTAGTTAGCTTCTAAATTATCAGCATTAGATGTTTGAAATTTTAGCTGGCTTGCTGTTTCAGGTTTTAGTTAATATATTCTAATTAATTTATACACCTACCAACTACCAACCCACGCTGCAAGCTACGATATTTATCTTTGAGATTCTGACGTCAATTCGTAGATGAAATACTGAAATAATAGGTAACTTCAGGATAAATGTGTCAATATCTATCTATAAGTACATCAATAATAATCATCAAACACATCCAATACCATCATTCACTTCCCCAACTTCGAGTGTGGGGTATGAGTGATGTAGCTAATGGCAAAGTTCAGGTCGTTGCTATACGACTTCATAAGTTATGGCTGATATAAACACGAACTTAAGTAGAAATAAGTAAAATACAATAGCTGATATATATACAAAACTACTATACTATAATACAATAGACGCAGAGGCAGTTACTCTGCGTCCAACGCTCGGTGTGGTAACACGTCGCGTTCTGGTTTGCAATTGGTCAATCGTCATCCTGAAGATGCCTCGTTGAGAGGTGAAACACGTGTCGATTTCTTACAGGGTTTTTATGACTCTTGAAGAATAGTCAAGCGGAATAGGTTACTAAATATATCAGCGTCTATTGTATTTTATAATGGATTTCCGCAAAGTCACGCCTGAATCAATTAACTGTCTAGAAATAAGTAGGTATTAACTTATTCTGTACGAATTGACAGAAAATCGTATTAACGTATTATACACTTATACCTTCCGGAATAAATTCTCTAAACGATGGTGAAACTCATCAAAATTAGTTGCTATTTTCTAAAGTAGTTAAACTATTTTATAAGAACAACGCAGACATACAGACAAACACAAAAAGCGACTTTATAATATGTATAGATACAGAAGTACGCAGATCTATAAAAGTCGCAGTTTGAGATAATATTAATAGTTTCAGGGCTAAACACGCAACCAGGAGGCGGCTAAGGAAATAAATGGTTTGCGTTACACTTTTAAATTGAAAGCAATTTGTAATGTGGAAAGTGTATTAATTCTAGCAGCTCTTTATTTAAGACGGAACGATCTACTTTATATCGTGGGATAAATATGGATGAAGAACAAGTTCATAATTCAGTTATTTTTGTTCCGAGTTTCGTGTTTTACCGTTGTAGCTATGTTTCGTACTTATAAGAAAAATAATTAAAAATTCTTCCGGCGGAAACGTTGGCGGTATTGGCGCTTCACTTTACGAGTTGGTATTTAATTATTGAAGAGCCTTTTATGAAGTTTTTATGAGGCAAATTATATAATTTTTAAATAAGCAAAACCACTCATCGCGTTGAGAATTTTTAAAGAAAAGAATCATTTTTTACAATAAAATTATAACTGGCGTAAAATAAAACAGAAGGCTTTGTTTATAAGAAAGTGTTGCATTTGCATCAAAACAGATTTAATTCGAATAATGAAAGCGGTAAATTATACGGCACGCCCCTTGAGCTTCGAACAGATAGAGCGTGTTAAACGCCGTAGTTTTTATACGCGTGTGGCCACTAAACGTGTGTTTGGCAGTCGGCCAGGTCTCTCCGGCCCGCCCCGCCATTTGCCACTGAAGCTCACAGTTTACTCCGCTGAAGCCTACGTAAGTTTGCGATTGCGAGGTTCTGTTTGTTATTCGTGTGCCTCGTGAATATTTTAAGTTTTCTTTATTGTATTGCTGTTCTTTTACCTGAAGATTTCGTCATATTTTTGCTCAGTTCGCTCGCCAGGCCAAGTTTTGAATGTTATCTTTGTATATGTGTTGTTTTCTTGTCTATTCTTTATTGGTTTGGCTCGATATTTCAGCAAAAAAGGGTACATAACAGGTATTTTGTAAAGCGACTTTTTCAAGGTAATTTCGTGTATATTATTCAAATATGAAGGTATTTCTGGGCGCGTAGCTACGTGCAATGACTTAATATCATACATAACAAAATTAAAATTATGCAAATAAGTCTCAGCGAGCGGTAGTGAGCGGTTAATACATTGCGTTACCAACGAAACGCGTTGTAATAAGCAAACGATATTACCCCCAAGTTCGTAAAATTTATGAGGCGGTTATTCGCCAAGACATAAACAGGGGTTCTGTGTGCAATAACAAAACGTAACAACGTATTCGGTACGAGTGGCTGAAACATTGTCGATTTCATTGGTTTACATTCTCGAACAAAGTTTCTCTCGATTTGTACTCGATGTTTAGTTATCGAAGTCCGAATAACTGCTTAGTATTCATTTGATTTACAAAGTTATAAAGTTAGCATTAAGTTTTAGATTTATTAAGCTGTGGTTCGTATTGATCACAAGTTTAAGTTAAATTAATCGACCTGCCGTGGCTGGAATCTTGTAGATAAACTTAGATTTAAAAATACTCCTTCTTTCATTGCTTTTTAGATACAGGCAGGTAGGTAGATACAGTTACGTTAATGTTGCATATTGTTTTGATTCCACCAAATAAACGAACAAAAATTTCTGCGACCCTATTATTATGTAAAAGTTGTTTATTGAGTATGTAATTAGGCGGTCTTACAAGCCTAAAACTTCGTCAATTATATGTATAACTTCGTCAACTATATTTATTGGATTTGAAGCTCGAGTACTTCTGATAATCGTTTTAGTTCTATTTCATTTCAGTTTCTCTAGCCAGCAAATGCTTAGTTTATAGACACGTTAATTTTCGCTATCACTTGAAATAATGGCAGTAGTTATTATACTAAAGCTGAAATAACTATTGGCTTTGGCAAAATTACGACAACTTACAGTAAAGCAGCATTACATTGCACAAACACTAATTAATATTTGCAAATTACACTGGCACAATTGACCAACTGTGGGTTATAGCATTCTAATTTCGCATCTTAACCCCAGTATAATAAAATTCATCACATTTCGTACATGTCTCTGAAAAAGATAGGCACACCCAATCCAGTTCTCACCAAAGTGAATCGTGAAAAAATAACCTTATGTTAAGCTTGAATATTTAGGGCTGTGATTTATATGGATGGGATATCAGCATATACATTTAAATTGTCACATTGATATTCCACTCGCAGACATGTACATTCGCGGCAAATAAAATCAACATGTAAATGAAAACTTGGGTTCCAAACTGTGCGATATAAGGAGCTGTTTCATTTCTTCAGTGGAACGTGGAACGATATATCTCCCGCATGACATGTGAAAACAATAACTCCTCAAGCGCTCTTCCAGCCGACATGAGAAAACAAAGCAACTACCCTACGTGCGTATAAATTTTGTATGCCAGCATTTGAGACGACGACATGACCTTTTTTGTGCATAGTAAGGTACAGTCCACCCTGAGGATTATTTATCTCGGGAGGTGCTACCGAGAATACATAAGTATCACCGTAAATAAAAACTTGTGTCTTATTTTTGACCTGACCTAGTCCAGTGATATGGAATTCAGTTATTTTCGTTCCATTTCGTTCGCAGCTACTGAAGAGGTTTTGCCGAAATGAGGAAAGAAAATTGTAGAGACGTTTCAGGAAAATGAATAAAATATCGTAGTGTGATACTCTGAAATTAAATGTTGTTACAAATTCTTAACCACGTTATGACACTGCGAAGGGTAAATATTTTTTAAATCCTGCCCTATGAATTGGCACTTGGTGTTTCTGTCAAACGATAAACCCTATTTTACTGCAAATGCGAACTTTGGCGACGGTCTTTACCGACTACATAAAATTTGATTTAAAGTGTTTTATGAACTTAGTCAGCTCAGTACTGCAACCATAATAACTGTTATGAAAATTATAATATCATGCAGTTTCGGGTAGTTATTGTTTAATTAAACCAGTTAATCTGTTATATTATATTTAAGACTTCATGGAGAACCTTCACGTTACAAGAACCGTGTCGAACTCCTCTGCTTTGCATAAAGTTTCCGGTTTTCTGATAATCTAGTTAGTAGGTATAGTAGGTACTTACCATAATACTGATAGAATTAATTAAATAAAATGTTATAACAAGAATAGAAACGTCCTGGACGAATAAATTAGCCGGTTTGATGTTAAATAAGTTCTTGCTCTCCCATCTTTATCTTTGTCGTAAGATATACTTAAATAAATCAATATTCTTATTATTTTTAGTAAGTAATATTTTGGTTAAATGTTACCCTCCTATTAAACCTAAAATCTTCCCTCCTACTAAAATTATTTGTTATAGGTATTATGTTACAAAAAAATTAAATACGTCACAACCTTGTCTGAGTCTAAATGTAAATTATTTAATGGCCGGAAACATTCCATTTGCCTTGAAATATTGAGAATATAATATTATAATTATATGAGTAAATTCGCTGCAAATATAACATAAAACCTTCTATCACATACAAACGTAGGTATCTACCTTCAAAAAAAAAATGAAAATAGTAGATACGATAGGTCACGGGTGCTATATTGAATCCCGAACGTAACGATGGATTCTAGGATTGCCGAGCGCAGCGAGGGAGCTCTAGGTACTAAGTGCCTCGTTAGCAAAACATTTAATAACTAGTCTTGATTAAAATATGGAGGGTATTTTCATGGCGTTTGACGTGATCATAATAATTATATTATGTGTGTGTGAACTGAGGGACCAAACTGACACATAAGCAAATACGAATTCGGGCTTACACTTAAGCTGCTTTCAATGGTATTGAATATCAAAATGTCTTGCATCCTAGAGATAAAAGCAACATCCTGTTTACGGTCAACCCGGAAAGCGTCCCTCTAAAACATAAGCGCATTTTAGTTTCAGTTTTATCAAACGTGTAAAAAACACTGAAACGAAAAAGATTAAATATCGGAGCAAATAGAGACCGATTACTGCGTCGACCAACGCGTGCGGTGCTATATTTCCAAATAGAAAAAAATAGTATAGGTTTAAAAGGGATAGGAGAGAATAAATATGACCAATCCCCTTCCAATCTCTCCACGTGTTTCTGCACACCCAATGTAGGTACCCCTAAGGTACCTGGGTTACATTTTTGTAAAATACACATTATATAACATTAAGTCCATGTTAGTGGCCATGGTACGGAGCGAGAGGGCATGGGAAGCAGTCACCTCCTTCTGCGAAGCAGTAATGTTCGCGAAGGAGGAGGCGGAACGCGTGAGGGAGAGGCAAAGTTTGCGCCCTCACGCCCCTAACCGCCGCCGCCGCTGGAGACGCCCTGGGCGTCGGGAATCCCAGGCGGATTCCCGGCCACCATAGGTGCGGGCTTGCGGACGGCGAGCAATGGGTAGCTCGCCGTCCGATCAGGACCAGGCCCGGGTCGATGGCGCGTCGTGCCAGGGTTGCGGGTTAGTCCGAAAGGGATACCGGGACCTTGGCAACAGGCAACTGAAGGAACACGGGTGGGTTTTAGTCAGTAAAAGTCTGACACGCCCTTCCGCTCCACCCAGAGCGGGAGAAGTCATTGGAAGATTTCCCACCCTCAAAAAAAAAAAAAAAAGTCCATGTTAGTGTCATAGGAGATGATAAGACTCCATTGGGTGTTGACGGTAAGCCGCCTGTGAATGTTTACTACCCAAGCTAGCAAGTTTTAACATTTCAGAGATTATGTCAATTTTCAGATTGCACATTAACATAATCCATCAAAAAAATATTCGAGTGAACTGAGTGAATAAATAGCAAGTGAAAGTTGAGAATAAATAAATGTGTTTTCAAAAAGTTATTAAACCTAACCAATGCTTATCACAGAATTTATTTCTTTCAGTGGAATTTGTATAAATGCCAGATCTGAGTAATGAGAAACGTACGTATTAATATTGCACAAGTCGTATTCAAAACATTGTCTAAATATTTGATAGAGCAATTAATTTAAACTCAGCTGCCAACTGCATAAAAGCCTTTTAATTATTCCAGCCAGCAATATAACATACAGAACAGAATCGATTAAAACATAATTTAAAATACAGTCCCTAATTATGAGATCCACGAATTTCATAACACATACCAAGCCTCGGTTTACACGTAAACATAATAAATTATACCCGGCCCCATAACAAAACGTTAAGCAAACAGACAATTCAAAAGCTCGCATCGTGGGCATGAACAACTCTGAATTAACGACGCATAAAAGCCATAATTTCGCAAATTACATGAAAAAGAAGGGGGTCAGGTATAGGGGACATGTTCTGGCATCCCGCGAGAGTATTCTTATGGCCAAATAAAACTAGTTTACAACGCGCACTCGAGCTGCACGCTTAGCAACTTTATTTGGAAATAGGGCTACCACCAAAACCTGCAGTACCCACGCTTTTGACATAATTATCTACGACTCCTGAGCCTCAATTAGTCTCTCAAGCTTAAATTATCCGCGCTTTGGCAGCTCCCAAAGCAACTTCTCGGCTTCTAATGCGTTTAGATACCTCCTACCCTATACTAAAATAAGTAGGTAATAACATTACTATCATTGTTGTATTCTACAGTTTCAAGAATAAAGTTTTTCAATATTAAAATCTCTGTTTACAAGTGGCACCCCTAAACTTTTCGATGCACCGGTTCATGTGCACTGAAAATATATTCGTAGATACATGCCACGTATTTTCTTTCATGCATGTTTAAGTGAAGAGAAACTGGCCACGATGCCAACTTGTTTTGTATCTTTATCGGTTTATAGGTACCCAGAAAGTCTAAGATTTTAAGTTCAAAAGGGATTAAGGAAAAAGGCTCGCTTAGAATTCGTGTGTAAGAAACTGCTTTTTTGATTTTTTTTTTTGTGGAAGACTGTCCATGTTCACACCGGTCAGCGCTCTATTTATTTACACTTTGGGTGCTAATGTAAGCAGTCAGTACTTACTAGTCAAATACGAGCTAATATGTATGTTGCTACTCAAAAACCATTAGTCTTTAAGAACCTTCAACGGAAAACAAAGTCGTAACAATATACCAACAAGGCAAAATACAAAAAAAAAATCTAGTAATAATTCAAACAGATAAGTCTGAACGCTGGAAATCTCATGAGCGTAAGCAACATACCCGAGGCACTCGTGCCACGGCTACGTACCAGGAATTTTGCTGAGAAATATTTATAATTCTCACCTTCTATGTCTCACATGAGTTATGAGGAATTTTTCCTTGAATGCGCACAAAATAATATACAGGCCTCAAAAAGATGTATACATCGGCAAGAATTCATTTAATTGTCTATAATGTTATCAAATTGTAGAAAATCAAATGAATTAATTTCGATGTGTACATCTTTTTGAGACTGACTATACCTACTGTAAATGTATAGGAGTACTGAGCCCCAATGTTACATTATTTCATAAGCCCTCCACAGCGCAGCGGCATGCTCTCTGAGTCTCATGTTTTTACATGAAGCTCCCGATTGAAATGTAAATTGGATTCGAATTGGTCGGCAAAGCCAATGTATTAAAAAAAAGTTAGGGAAAAACCGCTCGATGCTTTTATGGATTGGGGATGTGACTTGTAAAAATTATGGCACTGGCAACAGATTTACATAAATGTATTCGAATTTAATTCTTAAATGTATGTACATAATATTTTGATACATTGCCAATATGCTGTTAATTAATGCACCCCTTCCGAACCCGAGCATTTCTGTACGTAGAACAAGTACACACGGCTACACACGGCTACACATCAAGCTATACATTTCCATCAGTTTATGCTGATCTCGCATTGTATTGAATTTCCGTACAATGCGAGGTCAGCTTATACTGGAAATGTACAGCTTGATGTGTAGCCTTGTGTACATAGGTCCTGTACCAAGAGGTTTTATAGTGGTCTATAGATAATGCACTCCATGACGACGCGCCCCACTCTTCTTCGCTCAGTACTAAAGTACAGCTTACAGTCCGGAATTTGCGGAGTGGGGCGCGTCTTCGTGGATGGCACTATCTGTACCTACATCATGACGGAAGATAGTAAGTACCTAGTTATTCCACTAGCCAGTCTAAGCTAAGTAATTTAAGTAAATACGAGTAGGTAAACGGTAAATCGAGGTAGTACAAGACTGGGGCATTAGAGTAGAGTACCTAGCACTAAGACATCAATTAGCATAAGTCAGGATCTTAGAGTTAGTAAATTGATGTTCTTAGTATTTAGAAGTTTGAAGATGGCTGGGGGATTTAGCGATACGAAATGATGAACTATTTACTAAGACAGATGATTCACAGACAGTACAGACGAAGGGCATATTCGTGGGAAAGGGAATTAACAAACAATAAAGTTGGCATGAAGCGAAGGAAGCTGTACTTGGCAGTTGTTTGAACGAATAATCTCAATCATAAAACGAATATATTTTAAAGTTAGATAAACTTTTGTAAGATGTGTTTAAACAGACACGTGTCGTGTGAAACAAAATCTTTCAATAAGGCTAATTTTCGCCTAATTCGAAAATAGATGATTCCACAAACCACCTGAAGTGGTCTTAAACCAACACCAAACAAACTACGAAACAATTCGGATGTCGCAATAAAGCCGTATGGTTGCTAAGATTTAGTGAGTGAGTCCCGTGGATTGTTCTCTGGGTGGCACTGCCACCATAAATACAGTAGCGTTGTTACGGTAATACGGGTACTATTACCCAGTACAATCTCATAACAACAGTGTATGAACGTTGGCGACGATCCAGCTTCCGCAAAAAGACGCGACGGACAAAGTACGTCCTCATACAATGGATTCATAGTTTCTATGAATGAATAGATGAAGTTGTCAACAAAGTACTTCTGGTTCTTTGAACGTTTGTTTGTTTTGATTTATAGTTGGTTCAGTTATGTCGGAGCTTGAAGCCTAGGCTCTGATCTCAGTTCTAACCAACCAAAGCCACAGCCAAAGCCTTTAATCAGCTTTACATTCAGTCGTCTTTGATTATTATGTAGGTAAGAACATTAATATTGGATTCATTTAATGCGGCCTTGTAATGTATGGAATCAGTTTAAATCTCAGTAACTACTCAATTTAAGGGCTTCTATGATCCCTATTGATTTGATGAAAAGCAGAACTATACCTACTAAAACAAATTATTTAAAAAACAAAACACCCGACTGCAGACCTATAACCGAAATGAGAAAAACAAGCATTGAACTTTGTTTTTTGGAAGGTATTGCAGGCGGGGACAAACAAAAGTTACACCATATTTCAGGCTATTGGTTTGTCCCCACCAAATAATTTGTTTTATTTTAAGCTTTTTAGTTTTTTTATTATATAATATATATTTGGAATTAACTCATGACTAGCTTTTATTTGATACCAATACTGTTGTAATTTATTTAAAAAAAACCTTCCCTCCGTTTTTTTTGTATTTACAGATGAAATATACAAAAAACAATAGCCTATGTCAATCCCACAATTAAGATCCTAATGACACCTCGTATGTTAAAATCCATCAAGCTGTTTAGGCTATAGAGCGTGCCAAAGAAATAGACATACATACATACATACTCTAGAAAAACATTACCCTCTTTCTGGGGCAGTCGGGTAAAAATTGAAGAAAATTCAAAAGTATTAACTAAGTAGTAGGTATAGGTGGACGGCGATGAAAAACACGGAGACATTTTCCATCAGGACGCAATATAAACGCTGAAGAGTTTCATAATTTGGAAAGTTCAGAAGAGAGCAGCGACATTTATTTCCCATCTTTGAAGTTAAATATACAATTTGTCGGGAACAAAAAAACGTTTGGTACTTGAGAATCACGAGTCGAATGAAAGCGAGAATATAATTGAAACTTGTTTGTTTTCCATGTTGTTTGTTTATTTACGAGGGGCGGGAGTCGTAACGAAGTTATTGTTCGTCAGTGCTTGCGGTCACCATTCCTCTGCAGTGAAGCTCGCTCTACTCTGCTCCATAATTGGCTCATTGACTGATGTCATTATTAGCTAATTACGTGTTCTCGGTTACTGCTTTCTGAGTGCCTTCGTATCGATATCAGATTTCTTTGGCAAATTATTTTGAATTGGCTTTGTGATGTCGTTGGATGTTTCCTTTATATTCTGATAATTTAATAAAATATGGAACCATCTGAGCATAACCGACTATGAAATTGCTATGTAATTTTTCCATGGGTAATGTTATAGAAATCGATACAAAACAAGCACGTACTACATGAGCGCTTAAGCGGCAAAACTCTTCAATAGAGGAAAAATATGCGTATAAAAAGCTGTATCTTCCATTTTATATTTTATTTTCAACTTCATATTGTTCCCATTGTTAAAATTAACGATGCTCGTTAAATGAATATGACTAATGATGTGAATACCGTGTAATTAGGGTTACGAGTAACGAGAAAATGTTTTCAATTTTCCTGGAAAATTTAATATATTTTTAATGAATTACGTATTGGTTTCAGTCAGGATGAATGTCAATCATTGTCAAAGAGTAGGTAGAGATGCACTCTCGTACCTACATCTACTTACACAAAGTGGATTTTTGAGATGGTGCAGTTGGATAGTGCCTAAACCGTTGTTGCTTCAAAAAAAAACGCCCTTTTTGAGATTAGATAAACTGCCTAAAACCTAATATAATGTAGATACAGAATCATATGTAGTTAAGAAACCATTTTGCTAAAAGGTTATGACAATGAAATAATCCTTAACGTTTTACTTAACGTTTAACCTATTTTTTTTTTTTAATTATTATTTCTGCTTAATTCTATTTTAGATTTTTCAAATCTCTATGAATGTAATTTAAGTACGTGATAAGTATTTTTATTAATTAGGCTCTAAGTGTCGCGATACCTCTGTAATTGATTCACAATCCACAAAATAATGAGCGTTGTTTTCATTAAAAATAAAGTTATCAAATAATTGGCAAAATGAAAGACAGTTATTTTAATATGGAAAAGCGATTCAAAAAAGACCAATGATGAATTCAATTTCACACTCTTTAGTTTAAAATTGACACGTTTATTAGAGAATACCAAAAAAACGGATTGAAACATAACATACCATCACATCACGCCTGTAATCCCCGAAGGTATAGGCAGAGCTGTATCTATAGGTCACCCACAATTCGCCAGTTATATTTAGGTAAGTCTCAAGTGATAAGGGGCGACCCTTTTGCCATCAACCGGGCACAAATCCAGACTCCGGGCTTCTACTGAGAAATCCTACATATAAAAACCCAATAGTACTTTGCCCGACCCGGGAATCGAACCCAAGACCTCATGCTCAGCAGTAGCACTTGCGACCTAGTGGTCGATGATCTAGTGATAAACGAGGCAGAAACGGATTGCTATGTCAATATTTGTACCACGGGCCCCTCACTGATAGAGCGGGAATTATTTACTGCATGGAGAGCTGACGATACTCGTTGCTATTCGGAATCGAAAGGAGACTGAGGGCCTTGACAAAGTGACATTCTATTAACGGTAACGATGATGGAAAAAGCAAAAATGTATAGGACTGACATTAGCTATCGAAAAGCTTATGTCAATTCTGTTGAAAGTCGTTGTAGAAATACGAAACGCTTTCGAAGCGATTGTCACTTGTCTAGGCCCTCTGATTGCATAACAATTTACCGTCTAAAAACATTTTAAACATAGCAGCGTTGCTCCAGGTACTTATCTGACAGCTAATCAACACAAAAACGAACTTAACAAACTGTCAAACTCACGTCGAGTGTTTTGTTTGGTTTTCCAATTTTTTAATTAACCTACACCCTAATAATACTTTTAATCACAATCCGAGAGTTTTAAAGGATTTCAAATCAATTGCTTCGTAGGTTCAATAAGTTCGTCTACTCAATATTTTTGCCACTTTAGGAAGGTAGTTAAAGTTCCTGAACTGTCAGAATGCAAAAAAATGCGATAGTCATTTTCGGTGTGTTACGTCATTACTCCGCTGCTACGCACAGGTGCAATGGCGTCATGTCAAAACATTGAGATTTCTGTGTTATATCCAAGTTAAATATTAATGTATTACACACTTGTAAACTTCCCAGAATAAAATGTACTCCAGTGTGAGAGATTTTCCATTTTCCAAACACTTAAAAATGTATTGACCTAGTGATATTGGATGCTACCCCAAGGAGCTTATAGTCAAATGAAGCTTTTGAAGTGTTTGGAGAAAGCAGTACTTAGCTGTAAATAAACTTACCGAAAACCTACCGAGAAAATAAAACAGCTAATAACGTTGTAACTAAATCGTTCCATAGGAAAATAGCAGAGTTCAACTTCTGTGAGCATTAAAACTGTAGCCAGATCCATAATTCTGATTTACAATGTTTGTTTGTAGATGACATGGCTCGTTAGACATAACAAACTTCACTAGTGTTACTGAAGTGCTTTTTAAAGACATAACATTGTATGAGAACAAAACATAACATTACCCCTGTAATCCCCGAAGGCTTGGGCAGAGGTGTACCTATAGCCATAGTACACCCACATTTTGCCAGCTATGTTTAAGTCCCATGTACGTATAGGCGAGCCTATTGCCATCAACCGCACACAAATCCAGACTTCGGACTGCAAAATAAAGATGCGATATCTTCTATCAAATCACAAAGTACCTACGCGATCTTTACCATCCTTACATAATATGATAAAACAAAGTCCTCCGCGCCTGTCTGTCGTCTTGTTCGCGCAAAACCGACTGCACCGATTTTCATGCTGTTTTCACCAATGGATAGAGTGGTTCTCGTGGAAGATTGTAGTATATAATAACCGACATCCACGCGGGCGAAGCCGCGGGCATCGGCTAGTTAGGTATATATAGGATAGAGGTCTTTTAGGTGGCCACGCGGCCTGTATCAAAAATAGAACGACAGCAAAATTTATGAATAACTAAAAGACAGTTTATTTTCCTTAAACTTTTCCTAGCCTTTTGTGAACGACGTTTTGGACTGAAATTCAATAATGTGGCGCTGTCCGCTGTCCAGAAGCTTCGACCTTCCTGTGCAACTATTATACATACATACCTATTATACATATATACGTAGGTAGGTTATGAATTTCCTAACGTGCACCATGTTTGTTCGAAGCAAACTCGTGCTGCGAAGCCCGTTAATATTAACTGGGACTTGCTCTCTGCAAAGTTACCTGGTACCGTCAAAAGTAGAAATATTACTAAGTGGGACATTGTATTTGGTTGTAACTGCGATAGATTTAATTAGGTTAGGAGGTATGGCTTCGTTTCAGTTATAAACGACTGAAGACTGCGACTCAGGTTTCTTGAATAAAAAAGTGCCATGCACCTATAGTCGAACTCGTAATTTGTGTGCCATTTAAGACAACAATTTTCCAGTAAATAGACACTTCACTAAACCTTAGGCACCGGAATGGACTGGAGGAATGTCACATCCAACTAGTACATTATAATATTAAACTTATAACACCCCTCTTTTTCCATCGGGGGTTAAAAATAGCAGCTTGTCTGGATATACCTATGTTTCGGATTGGCGCAAAAACGGCTGAACGGATTTAGATGAAACTTGACACACAGATAGTTTATAACCTGGACACATAGGGTACTTTCCATCCCGGTAGTATTTCCCGTGGGATATTTTCCAACATCCACGCAGCTAGTAGACAAATAAACCTTGCCGTCTTATGACGAGCAACTGACAATCAACCTGGTGGTGATGGTAAAACAATTACGAGGTTCACTATACCTAGGGATATTAGGTATGAAATTCAAAGTATTTTTTACTGCTTTGAACAATAGAAAGAAATAACGAAAAATAGTTTATCCGCACAAGTAAAACGGTCCGGACCAGTAACTATAGGCAAAATCCTTTTTCTGTAAGCGTTAACGCCAACGGAAATATCAAATTGTATGGAGTTGACATGTGGAGATGTCACGTGACTGCTGCTGTCAACCATACAATTTGATCTTTCCGTTGGCGTTAACGCTTACAGAAAAGGCATTTTGTCTAGGCCCCCAAAGGGCCTAGACAAGTGACAATCGCTTCGAAAGCGTTTCGTATTTCTACAGCGATTTTCAACAGGATTGACATAAGCTTTTCGATAGCTTATGTCAGTCCTATACATTTTGCCTTTTCCATTATCGTTCTCGCTGATAGAATATCACTTTGTCTAGGGCCTCAGGACAGTCAGTGCGAAGAATGACTACGAAAAGATAGGGCAGACTCCACTGGGAGTAGCGCCCACACGCCAACAGAACCATCTCATCTGCATAAATACTAAAATACTGATCGCATTATAAATGCGGAAAAAAAAATACAAATACACTTAATACTAAACCAAACGCCAAGTTAAATAGGAATTCGAAAAAAAAAAAACAGTTATTACGATTTATTAACTAGAAAGTGTCAAGTCAAAGATAATCCGTCCTGACAATTGTCGATGCAAAAAAGACCGCAGAATCGACCAAAAAATCGAAATCTTTCAACTTGATTCAATAAAAGGAAACAAAGAACAAAATATAGGAACCAAAGAAAAAGAAAATTCAATCAATTTCCACGAAGTTCAGGATAGATAATCCTGTTGTTTAAAATAATGTAGATGCTGATTCATTTTCCTAACCATGAGTTTTTAGTTCAGAAAATTAAATTTTACATAGCAAACCATTATTCAAACGTTCGTGTGACGCCCGGGGCAAGATGTACCGACGCCCTTAAGAAAATGGCTGGGACAGACTGGACAGAAGACGGAGAACAGGGTGTTGTGGCGTACAGGAGAGGCCATTGTCCAGCAGTGGACTGCGATAGGCTGAGTTGATTGACCCATTATTTGTTCAGTCACAAGTCAGTACTCTGCATATCCCAACCCCTCTTCCCCTCTTCTTATTTGTACGAGGGGTCAGGTAATGCAGAGTACCTACTGACCGTACCTACCGAAGTCTGAAAAACTTTTCGAAAGCTCATTAATATTTCTTATGCGTCCATTAAACATAGTTTGTTAAGCAATTAAAACTTAAAGCAGGTACGTTAAATAAACTCGAGATTTTCTTTTATTAGCTTTAGTAGAGTTAAAATAAAATACACACCATTTTCTTACGGGTCGGTAATATCCTGATAAATACAGCTAATCCTTCTAACATTAAAAGCCATACATTTTAAAACACTATCGTTAAGCTCATCACATACAGAGCTATAAAATATATTAATAATAATTATGCTTTGTTATAATAATATACAAAATAGCAATCTAATTAAATATATTTTGCCTTAATTTCATTAATGGTCGTTCATACCCAAATATATCGTAATATATAGCTATTATTATATTAAAGCTACGTCTATGATGGGCTTTATAATACGTATTTGATTTTTGTCACGGAAGTAAAAACCTTTGCCTTTGATTTAGAGTGATTTTTCCTCAAACCCTAAAGATCTCTTTAAGGACCCGGAAAAGGGCAAGGATAATACGGAACCCCATTGAATATTTTATGAACTGAACATGCTATTGTATAATCAATTTTACATCATCTTCACACATAAAAGATGAAGCCGGTATTAAAACTATCAACTATAAGCAAGATCCTGAGCCCAAAATTATTATAAAGAGAAAACTTTAACAACGTACACCTTATTTTAATCCATGGTTATGTGTACAATTAAACAGCTCGCTGGCACGTTAATCCTAAGGGCGGGGTGTGGGGTAGTTTGAAGTTATACAACATAAATTACGAGTTCGCTACGAGTTACCGTAATGGACCCCATTCACGAGCTTATTATAGCGTTTATCATCGCTTTAAAGTTTAGAGCCCCTGCCCGAATGTTGCAGGCCCCTGCTAAATGTCACGCAGCATTTTATGGCTAACACAGAGAGCGACCAGTATTTCTTCACAAGTAGAGAGGCGGCGAAGTAAATTTTAAAGAACCGGATTTAAAAATTGTAACTTTTTCGTTTCCAAGCTAAACATTATTCTAGTGGAATGAACCATTCATATACATTATTTTGCAAGATTAGCTCATAGTTTCACCCAAAATCGACCTATGAAACGAGTCATCTCATAATAACGGGTGTAAAAAGACGCTTAACGAAGCCGAAAGTCACTTGATATTCCTGTCATTGTGGTGATATCGTAAACAGCGATTTTACACCAAAAATAAAGTCGTTTCCCAGCAATTATTGTTGTACAATGTTACTTAATTTCATGTACAGAATGCGTAGTTGACGGCTATGGATCAGATATGCGTGTTGGTCCTGCAAAACCATCGCAAACAATTACCCTGCGCCCTGCATGCATGTAGCTGACGTCTACATCCCAGAGTTGTAGTTTCATTGGGGATCGATACGGGAGAATAGCAAGACAAATAATTAAGCAGTCTAGGTCGGTCCCCAAAGCAAAAGTGTTCAGAACTTCTAACTACGAATAGAAGTAGAATAGACTATCTACGACTACTCTTACACGTGAGTGATGTGAATTCGATCAATAGAGTTGAAGTGACAAGTCGCTGGATTCGGTTCTGACTAGCCACCGAGTCCGTCGCATTTCTATTAGTTTTACCGATCAAAGTTCAAAGCCCAGATCTTTAGATCCCGACAGTCTATGGACTTTATAATACCTACAAAGTCAGTTTTAGAAATAGGTAAAGTGTCCGAAAAATATTCAATTCTTTGAACAAAACATCGTATATGGAAATTGAGATTTTTAGAGCAATGTTCCAGTTTAGTTTCAGCTCCATTTAGTTTTCTAAAATCCCCTATAAAAATGAAGGTTCTAAAAATATCGTAAAAGTTTGCTGCACACCAATGGGATGGTAAGTTTTTGAGACCCCTATATCATGAATGATGGTCGGATATATCTACATGCACGTCAATCAACCGTCCACTATAATTTTACTACCTACACGTATACCAAGCGATCATAAAATATAAAGACAGTTCCATTAGTTTTAACTATACAAGTAATCCTGCAAATATTGCCGTTTACGGCGATGAAAGTCAATCATTGGTATTTATAGAAGCCGCCAACTTATAGCTAGTGGCTTTAGGACTAAATTAACCAATTTCTACGTACATGTTTGCCGCAAATAAACGTATTTTCTTTCTTTCTTTCTTACATTGTTGTATATCCAGAGTTCATCGTCAGCGTCCATTGTTGTTGTGGTCGTGGATTCGATTCCCAGGTTGGGCAGTGTTATTGGGTTTTTCTATCTGTAGCAGCCTGGTCTGGATTTGAGCCCGTTTGATGGCAATAGGCTCGCCCCCTATTACGTGGAATTTAAATACAGGGTGTTAGGGTAAACACCGTTATCCTTGCAACCAGTGGTTTGGTTTCATTTATAGAACGTAAAATCAATGGAAAATTACAACTTTTTTTAAAATTTTTTTAGATCTAAATTTTACCACAAGAGACCCAAGTTCGTTGCCCTATGCGCTAGGGTAACGAACTTGCGTCTCAACACGGGCGGGGGGTACGGGATGTGAACTGACCGGCAGCGAGCGCGATCCCTCCCTTAGTCAGCCTGCTGTTTCGCTAGCAAGCACGGTGTCAGATAGAAACTTTTTAAAATATTTTAATGAAAATAACGTTTTTTTTTTGTTGTGTTCGGTCATTTATTTTTATATTTAAGTCAACTACCCATGGTTCGAATGACAAGAGTGTTTACCCTTACATCCTGTATAACTGGCGAAATGTGGGTTTACTGTACACCTCTGCCCAGTCCTTCTCGGAAACAAGGCGTGATGTTATGTTACGTCATTGTTGTATATGTGGGGACTGATGTGAGTCTTGTAAACAAATGGAGCAATGACCGGTGAAGTGTCACTATCAAAGGCTGTTGTGTATAAAGATGAAGCCCTCACTCGCGTATCTTAGGGAGAAAAGTCTGCAGTGTCCGCGTATTGTAGAGTTTACGGAGTTCAGTTTTTTTTTTTTTTTGTTAGACATGCATATCGGTAGGTACCTAAACTGAAAGATATTTTAACTAGCTTCCGCCCGCGGCTTCACCCGCGTGGTCGATAAAAAGTAGCCTATGTCCTTTCTCGGGCTCTAGACTATCTGTGTACCAAATTTCATTTAAATCGGTTCTGTAGTTTTGGCGTGAAAGCGCGACAGACAGACAGACAGAGTTACTTTCGCATTTATAATATTAGTAAGGATTTTCACTTTTATTAAATTCTGATTTAAATTATAACCGTTGAGTGGAGGTTGCGAAAATGGAGCAAAATTTGTAAAAAGAGAATATAATATCTTTGAGACGTTTTTTTCACGTTAACCCTACGTCTTAGAGCAGAGGTATATTTTAGTCTCATACAGACTAAAATTACACATTGGAGACTTCGGGATCTCGGGTGGAAGGCAACAGTGCGTAGATACGTAGTAAAGCTTACCTCTACCAAAAAAAAATCCGTACCTTAACTCCCCAACCTACCTAACCCATCTCTTGAAGATTTGAAATAATTCAGTAAAATCTACCCTTTCTTTCAACTCCCCCTAGTTAGATAAAAAATAATGTCCCTTTTGCTTCGTTAGGCAGCCAGCTAACTTTCTGAGACCGCAACTGAGTTTTCCTTCTGTATTTATAACCATTCGTATTTTATAACCCACCGTATTTTATAACCATCCGTTACAGAGATACGCTAAATATTTGAACCTAATTAGACGCGGGTACTGAATTCTTACACAGTTTACATTGAGAATAATTCTCTTTAACAACACGACAAACGAAATTAATTATTTAAATCATGTTGTGTTCTTTTGTTGGGGAGTTACCTAACTGTTCACGATATCTTAGTTATGATGAGATTTAAAGATTCGGAATGGCATTCTGACCATTTTTTAGGCTAAGAAATAGGTGTAGCTAACTAAGTATTTAGGAAAGGAAAAAAAAGAAAAAAATACGTTTATTTGTGGTAGGCATGACGCAACGAAAGAACACAAACACAAAAAAGAACAAATTGGAGGAAAAAATGCGTCACATCCACCCAAAACGGCCATCGCTCAGCATAATGCTGCGATCCTATGCGAGACAGAGCCCCAGCGCTGCTGGTTTTCAGCGACATAGACAGCCGGCCGGGGTAGATATTTTGGCCTTATAAAACTACTTTACCCCAATAACTATTATTTGGGTCATAATATTATATCCTATATTTAATCATAATTTAATTAACAATAATGTGATTTATATATTTGTATAATTTATAACAACATAACATAAAATCACGCCTGTAGTTCCCGAAGGGCTTAGCGCCTGGGACCAATAGACCAACGAGGCGTAGTCGGCGGCGGAGTCGTTATTTAAAATGTTTTCTTAAAAGAAAAAATCTTAACTTCAGTAAGATATCCAAACTTCTATATAGAATAAAAAACCTATTACCTAAAACCAGCCTATTTATATAAACTACAAAGGCAAACGTTACTGTAAGGAGTTTCCCAGGGGATTAAATAATAGTTGTCTGTCTATTCAGTCAGCTGCACTAAGCCGTCTTCGGTCCGACCCGCAATAGCTCAGCCAAACGCTACGGACATTAATAGCTCCATGCCAATACACGAGAAATTCTACAACTGAATTCGGTAAATTATCAAATACCCTACCTAACCATAATTTCGGTTTAGTTTAGAGATAGGTATAATATACAAATAGCAGCAGCGCGCTAAATAGCAGTGCATAGCAGGTCGCGTTATATACTTACTGCCTAAGTACCCCCATGGGAAAAAGACGTGAGTCTATGTATGTATGTACCTACATAAATGTCTGCAGATACGAAGATAAACACATCTCAAAAGTCCCAAATAAACCAAATAACAAATGAATGCGTTAAGTCCCATGTATTTAGTTGATTATTTTAAACAGCTACTGAACTCATCATCGGCCTAGTAGCTTTTTCCCAACGATGTAGGGATCAGCTTCCAATATATACTGCTGAATTTAGTATTATAGTTACTAGTTACTATTTTATATGGAGTGACTGCCTATCTGACCTGCACAACTCATTTGATAGGTAATACAATACCCCTCGGTAAAAAGCTACTGAATTATCAGGTAAAAATAAAACAATTTGAAATATAATGATATTCAAATCCAAAACAATATTGTTATTTGACGCTAATTTTCAACAATACCTATACAAACTAGATTCAACCGCAGCATTTAAAATTAAAGGAAATCTGATACAATTGAATTAATTATTGTGAACGTATCTATAAATCATTATTAAGCATGTTTTGTTTTTAGTTAAAATGGTCGTGTTTAGTGTCATTGAAGTGAATACTTCTTATGAGCGTTGAGCGATTTTTGTTAGAGGAAAATCTTATGGGTTCGTGTCACCGACATGATAATATTATCAGTACCTACACAGAATGTAACTATGGGTATGATGTGTTGCGCTTTTTGCTGCTCGAAGTACTGATTAATGTGAAAACCAGACTAGCAATCTACCTAGCCTTTTCTCAACTATGTTGGGGTCGGCTTCCAGTCTAACCGGATGCAGCTGAATACCAGTATTTTACATGGAGCGACTGCCTCCACAAACCAATAACTGGGTAATAATCTTGTTACCCAGTTATTGGTTTGTCACCCCCCCCTGTTATCAGGCTGGTTGTCAGATTTTCAGGCTTTTGGTGACTCGTAACGACTATCAGAGATCCACGAATGACAGCCGGGACCAACGGCTAAACGTGCTTTCCGAGGCACGGAGGAATGTTAGGATGGTCACCCATCCACGGACCAACTCCGGCAAGCATAGCTTAACTTGATGGATCGTCCGTGCGTTTGTTATGACTTCGCCACGAGCTCCAGTGAAAACCAGACTATAAATAACGTTAGTAATTTTAATTCACAAGCTATGAAACTTTAATTTTTGAAACCTACTAAATATAATTAATTTCAAAATAAAAAAAACTGTTATTTCATAGTAGTTAAGTTTTTACTCCTATCGGCAGTCCCCATGACTGTTTTTTTGTCAGGTTATTTATATAGCTCGTCTCATGCAGCACAGTTCTTCTCACTAATGGAGAAACAACCCTCAGGTAAGCCGAGTACCCATCATTTTAATTGACTTTAATTCAAATGAGGTTTTCACAATGCGCTAGCTGGTACCTACTCATTCAGCTCAGCTAAATGAGTGTTAGGTGACATGGACATCTAGAAAACGCCTCTTTAATCTGGTTTCTATATCAAACTACTACCAATCAGTCTTGATTTCGTGTAACCACCATTAAAATAATTACTTATGTAATTATAATTACAATTTTTCTATTTACCGATAATTTAATTAACATACACATTATAATTATTAATGAAAATATTAATTAACTAGCGTATTGTAATATGACTCCTTCCTAATTGAATTGGTGGCGGTAATGGTTTCCCATCAGATATGTATTGTCAAAGCAATTATGTAATCTATGATTAATTTCGTAAGTAGGTAGCGTGTATGTAGGTATATATTAGGCATTTCCTCTTATTTAGGTATTTAATGCCTTTATGATTGTCTAATGCACATAGGTACATAAAATCACGCTTAGGTACTTCCCATGGGGGTAGGCAGATACTACAGAACACCAGCTGCTACGATTTTTGTTTATTAAAGAACACCAACAGGATACATTCAACATTGGTTTAGAAAAAATAATAATAAGGGAGGTATTACTGCTTATACACAAATTATATATACCTACATAATATTATATGTACATAACATTTAAGAAAAAAGGCGTTGGACAGAAGCTGCTTATAAATAAAAAGTAAATTAATTAGTTTCAACAAAATAAAATACTACTGAATACAAATTAATGAAGGGGATAAACACAAACATAGCGCACATAATTCAAATATGATTTTCTAATAGTTATAATCAATTAAAGTGCTGTTTCGTTATTATTTTACAATTTCAAAATTGGCGTAACTACCTAGAATAGATTTAATAGTTGTGTACAAAATATCATAATAATTTGCTTAGTTCAAAATTTGTATCTAATCTAATTATTTTATTCCAAGACACAACAAAAGGAGTTTTCTTTCACAATATCTGCTAATTGAGAAGTGAAAATTCACGCAGTGAAAGTACGACCTAGACAGAACCAGTTAATTCTAAATTCCTGATATATTCATATCTTGAGCAATTTGGTTCAACCGCCTGGGAAATCAAAGGAAATTCAAATAACATACGTGTTTTCTTAAGTTATATTATGTTTGCACAAGTTATTATCTCGTATTTCGACGAGGTATGTACTAAAACAAGCAAACTTTTTGAAGTGTCTAAATAACTCGCTTTATGCAGGGCACAATCGTAACATGTTACTCAGGCATTTCCACAAAAAACAACAGAAATACTAACGCAGGCATAGGAATATTTAAAAAGACAAAAAGATTAGTACTTCACCTTTTTTATGGACATAAACGAGCATAAATGTGACAATACTGAAATTAAAATGCTATTGTGGATGTTGTTATTAACATGTCCGAACATTCTCAAAATTGAATAGGTCTTAACGTACCTTGAACATTTTTCCTGTAGGGATTTTCAATTTTCCGACAGCCGCAAGTCACAACGCAACCTTATACCTAAGAGGTTTATTTAATTCCTGCTGAAGCGAAGCCGCGGGCGTCACCAACTTTCTTATAATTACAGAACAAGAATGCCAACATCGCAATCGTGCGAGTGTACTATAAAACGCCTGCAGTTTTGCGCCGAGCTTGCTTTCTTGCCTTAAGTAAATACCACACTCTAGCGTTCACGCCAGGCGTTGTTTGCGCCGCTATGAATTTAATAGCAAAACAGAACAGCCATCAAATTAATTTCTCCCAGCAGACCGTCTAGTGTTGTTCTAGTCGCTTTTATAGCACACCGCTAAGAACTACAAAATTAAATTAGTTTTGTATTTTCTAAAACCATTTCGTCGAGTTGTTACCCACTGTTCATGACAGCTGTTTATATCTTGCAATATCATTATAAACGCAAAAAAAATCTCATATTTTTGTCAACAATGCGAGTTGTAGGTACGTCATTGTAGAAATTTTGATTAAAGCCTAATTTACATTACGAAACTAGTTGCACGAACTTAGTTATTCATTGATAGTTTCACGTATAAATATATAATTATTTACACGTGTAACTATCAATGAATAACTGAGTTCGTGCAACTAGTTTCATAATGTAAATTAGCCTTAAAGGTAACGTACTTATTTACTGTCGTAATTTAGGTTCAATAATAAATCTTATGAATACAATAAAACCAGCGAGCTATCGAACCTGTAATGCGGTACTATTTCTGTAAAGATATTTTCAAGCGGGCTACTCGACTTATATTGGTTTTAGTCGAAACGAGTAGAATCCATCTGAGGAACTATTAGACGTGAAGCTACTGGTAAGTTCGTTAGCTTTCGATCAATAGACAAACATTCGAACCACGTTCAGATACAGTGTTTGCGCGGCTCTCTGGCTCTCGGGCCCGGTGGAATCCGTACAGATTGTTGGCGCATACCAATTTCTAAAATATGCAAGACCCATTCCGTTCTGTGCTAGGTGCCTGCAAGTCCTTTGTTGACAAATATGTTGCTCGACCACAAAGCGTTGGAACCTAGCGTCAGTACAATGAGTACGAGAGCCGAGAGCTCTTCTCGTATAGAGGATAAACGTTCCTATAGGTACCTATTTGTAAGCAGAAAATTTCCCATTTAGGTATAAACAGTGTCGAATTTTCTCTCTGTTGCCATCATCGATTGACTGTCGACGTTTACGCGATTAAAGACAACTGAAAATAATAAAACCGTTATCTAAATATTGTATCGGTTAATTTGAAATTGTCGTGCTTCTTCCAGTCTTTGGGTTAGAGAAACAACATTACAATTTAATTGATTTTCAGCATCATTTTAGTGCGGAATGTTCCTAATTCCTATTCACAACGAATTGTGCGGCTTAGCGTTTCGTGTAACACGTCATCCATTCATCATAATTATTCCATTATTACGCGTACAACTTACCACCTGAGACAGTCTGATAAGAAACGCGGCAGGAATCGTCCTCAGAGGAAAATTGTTTTTCTTTTAATCATTATTTTGCCTCAGTTTTATTTCTACACAATGTGTATATGGCTAGGTAGTTACCTACTATGCCTAGTGGTGTAATTGTGTTGTGAAAAAAATATTTATTGAAATACTAAGGTCTAAGAACTTTCTAATTATATGTTGGAATTTTTCATCTGTTTTTTATATTTTTCCGTATGGTTGGTAGTTAGGTACACTTACTCTTGTTCATAGTTATATTATGTAACTCGATCGATTAATAGAAATCAATATTTTCAATCAAGAATTTAAATAACTTATGTACACGAGCCGAGCGTCGTTTCACTGATTGAATCGCTGCTACTTTGTCCCATCGTGAGCAGAGACCCGTTGTAAATAAATCAATATAGTCCATTGATGTCAATTGGCTTCTATTAACGACCCAACAGTAAAACAACGATAATAACAACGTAAATACTGAAAACAAAATACTAGAAGCACTCTAGCATGACAATAATTAAGCGCCGTCGTTAAGAGCTAAGGCACTTAAACCGTTGTAATCTTTCGTCAAAGGATTTAAGGAAAACTAAATAGTACCTAAATATCTATTTAAAGGCAAAAATATCAAACATTACTTAAATGTTAGTGCCAGTTTAATAAATAAATTTTCTTGGATCTTTTCAATTGAATTACCTTCTATTTTACAACCTTCTATTAATTGAATTCATTGGAGCGGCAAAATATTGTAATCCATATTTGACCTACTTACCTACTTCAAATTGAAATAATATTTACTTCAAAATAAACGGCAGGGCGGTAAACAAAAGGTGTGAGACATTGAAATAAAAAATAAAATAGCTGCAGAGATTTGCAAAAATACGTCAGTATTCTCAGAAGATATCGATACCAAGCATCCCTACTGGCTGATACGACTATAATAACGTTGCCATTGTTACTATTTGAGATTTGAACCTCATTCTGATATCAAAGCGAATTTAAAAAAACCCAAACAAGGTTGTTATTATCTGAACAGTATTAACTTACTTCTGACTGGATACGTGTATTGGAAAAATATTTTCGGCCCCTATAGCGTAACATCTGCATAGATTTCGCCAATCAAATCGAATCATCTAAATCCGACAAAGCCGTTTGCATTTTTGATTCTACGTCGTATTTTTGATACTGAATATTTCACCGTTTCCCGCAGTTTAGCTCAGCTCCACCAAACAAACTAGGGTCACAGTGATATACTGATTAAATTCAACGAAACCACAATGACGAGACGAAGCACTAAATTTTAACTTGAAGACGGCTCTTGTTATATAATTCTGGAAGGTCTGAACAACAGTAGGAATATAGGACTATGGTTAACGAAGCCACATAAGTTTTAAGTGGCCTCCGGGGCTCCTAAGTTCCCCCGTCCGTTTATCCTCCACAACAAAGTTATTTGTTGGAGTGTCTACCTAAACCGTTGTTGATGCTTACTCTACTTTAGTAGTTTTGTGAAGTGAAAGTGTTTAGAAAAATCAAAACGGCTATCTAATTGCGTAACTTATTTTCGTAACCGATTAAGACTAATTTGTTTCATTTTGACAGTTCAACAATATTCATTGCGTTATTTGCGTTGTTGAGCAGATTTTTTTTTCGAACTTCTCAAACAATGTATTAGACATTTGTTTCAAACCGAGTCCGTTTCTGATTGATCGATTATACAATTAGGGTGCAGAAACTACAAGAATTTATCGATTATATTTATCTATCTACAAAATGTTATAGCTATCGTGAAATAATTTAATATCCATTGCCAATAATTTAATTCCATTTAATAACCATTTTCTCTTCCTCATTGTCAACACGTTAACGTATACAGATCTAAATTTAATACCTACAAGGTTGCACCAATTCATAGTTATTGCTTTGAGAACGTACGAAACATGAGTGCATCACAATTTGTTTTCTAATTTTCATATAGAGGATAGAATTTCAAGGGTAACGATCCTGCACCCGCGTCTGGCAAGAAAATGATTTACTGTCTACTCTATACCTACACATTATTATAACTACGCAACGGATGTTGATGCGGTTTTCACATTATAATATCGATAAACACAAAAAACAAATATCAATAAACAAATATCTATATTTTGTCAAGTCGTAAAAACCGTACAAGAGGGGCGGCTCGCTAATCTACATTAATATTATAAACAGAAAAGATTTATATATTTTTGTTTGTAACTAATTAATAATTATACAATTATGATACTAAAGTAAACATTAAATATTAAAATTACTCTAGACGTATACATAAAAAACTAACTTTTTACATTAGGTACTAAATTAAAAGACTGATTAAAACTCAAGAACAACTGATTCATAATTATTTCACCAGTAGAATGCTACCTTATCGCTAAGTATCATAGTGTATAATTTATAAAGATATCATGCGGGCAAAGCCGCCGGCGGAAACTGTAATGCTGTGAACATATTCGTGAGAAGTTGGCAGAATCGTTGCGGCGCTGATTTGCTGGGCTTGTTTTCTCCTCCACCTATCGTTATTTCTCCTGACAAAGTTTATTCTGTTTATATGTATGTATGTAAGTATATATGTATTACTATTTATCCTTTTTCGAGTTAGCTATCCCGTATGTTGCACCTGCCATGTTTTTCTCTGCATCACCCTAAGGTTGACTGGTAGAAAATGCCACAGGCATTAAGTCCGCCTTTGTACGGTATTGTTTTTTTTACTTGTGCATAAAGTTTTAATAAATAAATAAATAAATAATGCTATGAAATGTATTTAATATTTATTATTCAGGGTTCTTTTCAGAATCTAGATGAATAGGGACAGGACGGTTCGAACTGTCAAGACTGTCTGTTGCGCTCTACCCACGTACGAGTTTGAATTGTCATTCCTATAGTTATTTACTTAGTACCCAGATCCCTTCAGGCATAAATAAGTTACGCGTAAACAGCCTAGAATATTAGATCATGCCATGTTTGTTTGAATATATGATTTAGTATTTCAGCTAGATTTTTCTTTTATGTTAGCTTGTAAGAGGTCTAATCGGCGCCATCAGACACCGCTGCCCAACCCGCCCGCTGTACAACTCTGGGATCCCTCTGGGGTTTTACCTCCATAATATCGTACACTGTTAGACATTTATCAAAACATCTCATTGCTCACCAAACTGGTTGCAAAAAATAAGGTTTTATTTGGTTTTGTTACAAAAATAGCAGGATCTAAAGTGAGCCTCGTCGCTAATATTAATGTGTGGTCGACCGCACAAGTTGCGTGTATTACGTTAACGTCTAAACAGGAGCATTCTTCATTAATTATATACCTTCTTAAAGCTGTTTGTTTTTAGCTATTTTTGTGAATATGTTAATTATTCATTGCTGAGGTAACTTACGGCAATGTATTTTGAAACGAGGCTTTTATATCAGGCTTTTTAAAATATATTCTCAGTCAAAGAGCACGATTTTACTGCTGTTTTGATAGCATCTACAATGATTTATGGCGACGGCGCACCTTAGAATGGATCGCGATTTCGAATGCATTGTTTTCTTGGTATGCTCAGCTTTTCCGTCTCTAGTAAACAGCTATAAAGATATGTTATAAAGTGCTTCTTACACACGTGAAACTAATATCCGAAGAGAATCGAGTTCAATATGACTTCGCAATGTACTTACACAGTTTGTTACTTGCGTACTTGTAAACTGTCTTCAATTCAGAAACTAGTTTCAGTTTAGTTTCAACAACCTACCCGTGATATAGCATAAACGGGAGTTTTATAGGACGCTATAATTCTCAACATTCTCGTATATTGTTGAGCGAAAAACACTTTCATATTTTCAAAAGAGTTTTTGAAATAGAAGTTTCAATATTCATTAAGTTTTATGTAAGTAAAATCTGCTTAATACTTTTTTTGATCTATGTTTAAATAACCTTTTTATTATATAATACAGAAAATACATATTTGAGAGATCTATCAGTAGAAAAGTAATTTATTTTGAGGACTAGAAAAGAAATTTTATGCTGAACGATTACATACCTACATAAATAAATTTCATGAACCGAAAATAGACAGTTTCAATATCATGAAAACTTATACATACATTGTAGATAGCTTTTTAAACGTTTGCCTAAAATTATCGATATCGACCAGTTTAGGATTATATTACTTTCAGTAGTGTATGGGGGGGATAAAGGATCCTTTAGAATCTCGAATAATACACGACCTCCATCGCTTGTTGTCATTTCGAACCCTTCTCAAGATCGTTAGGAGACGTGTAAAGCTTATCAATGTAAAAAAAATATTTTTTAGTAGAAAAAACGTTCTCGACACTTCAATTTAAGACACATGATTTAAAACTTTAAGAAGTATTTCATAAATATCATTATTCTCAAACAAAAAGAACGTCTGTGTATATTGGCTTTCGCCATAACCGTGGTAAAGATCGTACCTACATATTATTGTCTTCCATACATTGTTTTTATGTAAACAACTTCCGAAAAATTGGAGATCCGAATTATTCCTGTCTCTGTACGCTTTATGCGATTTAAATTAACAAACAAAACGGTAAACGGTAAAGAAAAACGTGCACATATTAATTTATTTACAGCAGAAACGTTTTCGCATCAGAGTTGAATCAAATAGCGACTCATTTGTGAGCGGGTAGGCAGACGTTCGATGGAAAATATTGAATTAAAAGAGCGGAAAATTCAAAATCGGAGCAAAATTTCGAATTCTATTTGAAACTGTGTATTCGAAATTGGAAAGAGGAAACGTTTATAGAATCATGCCGATGTCTATCCGTCAGTCACAGATGTATCTCGAAGCGTTTGACACACAAAGTTAAAAGTTGGCATAGTTTCTACTCAGCTATGAAAAACTCTCGTGAAGGTCAAAGGAATTTATTTACAAAATGGTATTGAATAAATTGTGATTAAGTCACAATCAATTAAAGCTTTTATAAAAAGAATAATCCTTACACTTTAATTACAAAATTCTTTGACAAAATAGTCTTCAGTAAGATAAATTGGTTTTCAATCTGGAACTAAGAACAATATTATGTCCATGCGGATATTACATTTTCGCATCTCAACACGGGGCCAGTTGCTCGTCCAATGCAATCTGTAACATTGTTTCTTGATTAACTCTCATCCATTTAATCTAATCAACTTGCGAGCCCGTTTCGCATCGTCAAAACATTGAATTTTCTAAATTATAATTACCTATAAGTTTTTTATCAATTAATTTTATGTGCACATAAACCTTTCGGATTAAATTCTGTCATGATTTTTTATGGGGCCATATTGGTTATCAAATGAATGCACTTATTTAGGACATTTAAAATATTAATATTCTATCCCCAATTTTTTTTAAATAAAAATAAAAAGATGTAAATTAAAGATTATAAATTATACCTTTTTAGTTGACTTTTTTGTCGTAGTTGGGTTTTAGTCATAACTTTTGTTTTTATGAACCTAAGTTAAGCACCTACTTTTAAATAAAATAAGTACCAACCTACTAGGTTGTACGAAATAGGGAACAATGAACGTGCCTTTAAAAAGTTAAAAGGACCTAATACATTATAGGTACGATTTCCACTGGTACTCTCAAATGAAAACACATCTAAATGTCGAAATTGACAAATAATAATAGTTATAAAATCGAACGAGTTTTGTAAAAATAAAACCTTCATGGCAGCAACTGGTTAAAAAGCACATATAACCAGGGCTTTAAATAATATGCTTTTCCGGTTTGCCGAAAGATATCCATTCGAAAAATATATATTAAAATACAAATTTCCTCGGATACAATATCTATGTCGTCCTAAAAATGGTGATCGTGCAAAAAAAGTCATTCCCATTGAGAAATATTAAATGTCAAATGGCAAACACGCACCACCGAATACTCGATGCAATGAAGTCAAGCGGAAAATTGATTTCCTGCAGCACATATCATTTTCATTTACGAAGATTAATGACGCCAGGCAAAGCCGGCCGAGGTCAGATTAAATTTAATAGAAAAGGATTATTTCAATGTATTTTAATGAACGTCCGTATTGGCGCTCGGGGTTTAAAGTGATGAATATTATATTCGTCCACACTTGATTGTAAAACATTGTCCCTTTTGTTAAACCAGTTCGCCAGGAACGTCCATGTTTAATTTCGTAACATTGTTGTCGTAATTTACGTACAATACATGTCCTGCCAAATACAGTTAGTAAAGTTTGCATGACATACAACCCATGGAAGCGTAAACTAATCCCAATGGCCGTCTACTGTCTAGTACATCAGTAAGGTCGTGGAGAACCCATCAAATCATTCTTGTCAAGGGTAAAGGCATGTTTCAGACAAATGGGTTAACTTGGCCCTTCCAAACGCCTGTTAAACTTGCCCAATCTAACCCGCAACGTAACCGATTAATCCGAAACTGAGCAGCTTTTAACGCACTTGGGCATTCATAACATAGTTTTGGATCGGCTTCAGATCAGATGTCGACTTCTATTCAATAAAATTACTGCGGAATCGATCAAACAGACGTTCTGAAAGGGTTAAGTCAGGGTGAGGTGAAGCTCTATTGTTAGACAAGCTACAATGAACTGTTCTATTTATTGTTTCGATATTTCTCGGGCCGGGGTTACGTTTGACTTCAGAGCAACACAATGCAGTTGGAATATAACACCAACTAAAAACCATTGAAACAATCATTGGAATCAAAATAATTACAGTTTACTGGGTAGAAGCCGTAGAAACAGTTATGAGAACTCCTGTTTTCAGATCAATAGACGTACGTACCGGGTAAATAGGTAGTAACTTTATTTTACTGAACTTAAAAGAAAATATTGATTACTAGATTTGATTTAAATCATTGATTTCATTACCTGCCAAAACTTGATCGCATGACAGAACAGCACAGTCGAGGCTAATAAGGTACATGTCACGCTCTGGGGGCCTACTACCACCGCTTAAAGCAGTATTATTTTAATCTTACTTCGTGGAGGAAAGAGATGGAGCTATACGTCCTATAGAGCTTCATCTCTTTCCTACACTGTAGTAATATTAAAATAATCCTGCTGTAAGCGGTGGTGGTAGGCCCCCAGGGTAGTCTGTACCGCTCCCACCTTGTTGACTGACTACTACGAAATGAGTATTTTTATAAAGTTCGTGCCAATATCTACTATTTTTCCTACTAAAAATGATTTGTTTTCTGCTCTATTTATTCTAATGTAACAAAGTGATATTACGTATGCCATGTTTAGTAGATCAGGGTAGCATGTAAAGCAGCCGTCGATCTGCGGGATCTTGACAGGTGATGCGACCGCGCCCGGCGCCTGACGGGAACCATTCAACGGAATTGGATACGCATATTGCTTCTATTAATAGAACTGCCAATACAATTATGTCAAGAAAATTATGTTTTGATAACGATGACCGGATTCATAATGTATTAAAGTTAAATTTGGCTTGGAGTTGAAACTTACTTAAGTCAAACTTAAAAGGTGCGTAGGTGCTGAAATAGTAAAGTTTAATTACCTTAGAACATTATAAACTTTCATCAACTTATACCTAAGTAGTAGGTACCATGATGTCAAATAATTCAATCGTTTGATAAAACCTTGTTGAGATGTTTCATCTTACAGATAGTCTTTAAAACCAACACTACATCGGATCCTAAATTGTCGCGCCTTGATAAAATGTAAGCTTAAGTTGGGAGTCGCAGAACCGCAAGCCAACAGTACGGCTGGCTCGCTTCTTGTTTGAACAGAGATACGAGCATAAACCAAAGCACTACGCCTGTATACCCACAGAATACAAACTACACAACATGAAGTTAGCATTTGTTATTAAAAACCCAGTTATAGAAATGTTTTAAGCGAATCAGCGTCGAGATTTTACGAAACCGCCAAACCGAGCGCTAATTTAAAGTTTCGGAACTGTTGTTAGCACAATTTTTTCCCTGAATACTCTGTATAACGATCATTATTCATTGGGATGAAGCAATAAAACACCGACCACCGAAACCATGAGAAAGTAATTTTGCCTCAACGACTCCTATGGGAGACACAGTCTATCGGTTAATCCTGCTGAGATGATTTATGGAAAATATTCACAGCTATTTACTGTACCATATGTCGTTCATGATGTTACGATACACTGAACACATTTGAAATGAAAATATTTTCATATTTTGAAACGTGAAAAGCCATCTATCAAAGAACAACACAATTCTAAAAACATTTCGACCTACACTACAGACAAGGGCTGCGATCTTTCACGAAATTGATTGTATTGACTCACACGAATGGACGTATGAAGAATAAAAAGTGAACGAATAGCACATAGGGGCCGCAGCCCGCACGTTTGGCAGCGCCAATCCATTTGACCAGAAAATTGAATCCTCGTTGTTATTTCGCGTAGAGAGAGATTAATTAAAACGGCGATCGCCAATGTAGTAAATCATATATTATGTACAACTCACACATTGTGCAACATTTATTCGTATTAACGATATAAATAAACGTGGATTACGGCCTGTTGTGAACGCAAAACGTTCCAATATCCCTTTTTATTCCAACACAAAAGTTGAAAACATTTCAGAAACTATTTGCATAATTAACACAGGCGTTGATGTTTTATAGCGACAAGATATAAACTCACTTTAAATTCTGTCTTATCATCACAAGACTTGATATAAAAACGAACACAAAGAGGGGGGGGGACTATAAATGTGGCACTGAAATTTCATTGAAGTCAACGATGGGAGAATTTGGCAAACCTTTAGGCTCGCATGCCACCAGAACAAAAGACGTCCGCCGAAGCGAGCCCTACGAATGGCAAAACAAGGACAAGGAATTTTAATAAAATCCTTATTATCTATTCACAGCGGCAGTTACGTTCTTTTACGAGCTAAACGGCACCGGAGAAGTTCGGTCGCGGGATCGCATCGCACCCTCCTTGTCGCAACTTTGCTAATATCTTGAAGAACATTCTGAACCGACTTAATTGTTCACCGACAACAGAAGCACGCAATCTGTATTTAACGTGTGTAACTTCCCATAGTCGTGATAATGATGCCGCTCAGCTAACCCGACACTAGGTAGCTTACTTAGGTTCGCGTTGACTACATTCTTAGGCATTGTAAGGACAGAAATACGCCGCATATTAAATGAAATCTAGACATTTTTCGCTCTGGGATGACACGAAAATAATGACTAAATTACACGTGTTTTTTATTAGTTTTCAGGTACCTATTCTTTGTGTAATGTAATCTCTAGTTCAGTTATTGACATTTCTAGCAAAAACCAATGTTTACCTAATGCTACGATAATCTGTCCAAACTATATTACTTGAGGTTTCATCAATCTGCCACAATGTTATTTGAAACCTTTCACCTCCAGGGATTATATTATAAATGGTACATTTGTGTAGTTTCGACGTAAGTATATCAACCGGCCCGCGTGATTGGATCAATTTCTAAGATAGCCTACATACTGGTATGCCCTCTATATGTACTGGGTACATATAGAGGGCATACTAATATGTAGGCTTAGCTTAATGTAAACTAAATAGTTTGCATTGAAAAGTTTCGTTAAAAAGATCAGTCTGATAAGGTTATTTTCAATATTATTATTCTCGACCTTATCACTTATATGGTAATCTGGGATATTAACATAATCACCACTCTGAGCTAACAGATTGGTTGCAGTATGCAGTGTTACTAAACAAATAAGTTATTTATACGAAAGGCCTCTGTAACTGTCCAGTTGCCAGAATCCATCAGTCGCTTTTAGAACACAGATGGCCTATTCTTTATTGGGACTCATAAAACGTTCCGTAAAAAAAAAAATTTTGATGCGAAAATTATGACACGTAACATCACCCTCTGTGTTCGGAGTCTCATTCATCATTGTCATAATAATGACCGAAAAAATTAATGCTGCCTATTTGTGCATAATAAGAATAACTTCTTTAATAAGAACCATCATATTTTTAGAAAACAAACCCGTCTCCACTTAAAATTTTAATAACTAAAATACTGTAATACTTAACAAACTTTTATGTTTAATTAAGATTAAAGACTTCTCGTTTGTAGTGAAAGTTGCAAGAGTTCAATTTAAAAAGTTTAAAGTTGAAAATCAGTAAGAAAATAAAGATGTCTTTTGAAGAATAAGTTTCAGTAATTCAAACATTTCAGTGGTGGGATGAGCCTATAAAAAACTAGATAAAAGAAAATAGTTGTAGGTACGTATACGTCTCGACCTGTAGGCTGTCGAATAAATTTTTGATTACGGCCTCAGGTTCATTGGTATTCTTGGGAGAGAGCGCCGATACGACCTTCAGGCCGGGTCTGCACTTAGCGGTAATTTACAGTTTAATTACTGGTTCTGGTTTGGGGGAGGAGGGCCAACCCCAAATTTATACGGTGCTCGACATCACATAGTTAACAAGTTGTAGTCATATCCTTTCATTAGGTCCGATCGATGGAGCAAGAACATGATCGTTATGTAAGGGCTCCAAAGATTTTGTGTAGCAAATTCCGAAGTGGTACTATGAGAATTCGATGAATTTTATTCTGATTCGCAAGAAGCCGTAGTAATAGAAACATTAAAAGTGGATTTTGGAGTAGAATAAGTAGGTAGAAGTGTTCTCTTAATTTGTTCAAAATTTGTTTTACGAACATTGTTGTAATGTTGTAATTTTGTAATGTTTTGTTGTAATGTTTTGTTGTAATGTTGTAATTTTGTAATGTTGTAATGTTTTGTTGTGTTGTTCATTGTTGTAATGTTCTAATGTTGTGTTGTAATGTTCCAATGTTCAAGTTCCTTGTCCAGCCCAGTATTAGTAAGATATATTTATTTTTTATATTTACTATGGAAAGTTATGTTAAAAGTGCTACAAACAAGTGTAGTATGAGTAAAGGCGAAACATCCCTACTTTTGTTAGAAGCTCAAAGCACGCACCATATCCTTGTAAACATTATTCAGATAATACTCCCCTCCTGTCAAACATGGTATAGAGTTTGGAGAATAATAAAGCTATTCAAAGTTTCCGTAAACTGCAATAAAGGCTTGTGAATATGGTTTAATGCATTCAGTTGTGCGGTTGTGACGCCCATCGTTTGAAGCACCCTTAACCCACTTACTGGGTAAAGCAAGTTGTTCAAAAAATACTGTTTTCTTTCTGTTTTTCAAGCGGATATTGTATTATGAGTTGATGTTTTTAATGGAGACGTGGTTAGACGTAGATTGCTTTTAAATTTTCTCTTTGTTATTTTATTGTGGGTGCATGATGCCTGCAATATAATTAGCGGTGTATTTTTAGTAAAATATGCTAATTAGGAAAATTATCCTACTATACTAATATTATACATTTTAAATATATTATAATATTTATAATGTGAAAGTTTGGATGTTTGTTACTCGATGACGTAAAAACGGCTGAACGGATTTGGATGGATAGTTTATAACCTGGATTAACACATAGGGTACTTTTTATTCAGATAAATGACATGGACCCAATTAAGACCACGCAGACAAAGTCACGGACTGAAGCTAGTTATTTATAATTTCTGTAAAGTAGCTGTAAACAAATATAGTGCCCGTACAAGTATAATAATACAAAATCAATCTGCCTAGCCTTTTCCCAACTATGTTGGGGTCGGCTTCCAGTCTAACCGGATGCTGCTGAATACCAGTATTTTACATGGAGCGACTGCCTATCTGACCTCCACAACCCAGTAACTGGGTAATAAAATACCCCTTGGTTAGACTGGTTGTCAGACTTTCGTGCTTCTGACGACTCGTAACGACTGTCAAAGATCCACAAATGACAGCCGCGACCAACGGCGTAACGTGCTTTCCGAGGCACGGAGGAGTCTCGATATGTAAAGATGGTCACCAATCCACGGACCAACCCCGGCAAGCGAAGCTTAACCTGATGGATCGACCCATGCGGCTGTTATTACCTAGCCACGAGCTTCTCTTTAACCACGAGCTCCAAAGTAACACAAATGTCATAAATAATCAGTATTTAGTATTAGAAAAAATCTATAAAGACTATAAATTTCAATTGGGTGAACAAATTGGATGATTTTACAAGAAACACGATGTTTCGCATACCTGCCGTATACGAAACTTTTTCACGCAATTGAAATTTATAGTCTTTATAGAATTTTTTATAGAATCCATCCTTCATACGAAATATTTCTACAAATAATCTTTCTACAGAATCTGAATTGGAATTAACTTACAACTAAATCAAAAGCATGTTTCTTAGTTATATGATTTGATCATTTTCCTTTTCGGAATTCTAGATGAGGAAAAAAAAAGAGTAAATGAATAAAAAGTACACAGCATGAAGCTTTTACATAGCCATTGAATGTTACTTGAATCCAAAACATGCAAAGTTGAAAACACGAAAAAAGTATAATAATGTTTTTGCCGCAAAAAGTGGATACTAAACGGTAATCCCCGAAACAGGATAATGGTGCGTTCGGTAGACCGAAATCCCGTTTTAACTTACATATCTATTTCTACGTATTCTACGGAACACTTGTTTCCGTTATGCTCGTGTAACTTTGCAATCTATTATGGATTTAAGGCTGTTCGACCCACACTTTTTTATGAATTAAATGTTTTGACTGCGACCACTTCGCAACCCATTCGATCAGCGCTTGAACAAAATTTCTTTGTCTCGTACCTCTTTTAAGAAATTTTACAACGCTATATATAATTTTCAAATGCTGTTTATTTCTATCATCCTTTACGATTCTTCCTCTTCGAAATCCTCAATACTCAATACATTTATTGCTTCCACATGTGAACTTAGGTGGTAGGTTTTACAAAGATATGACCATTATGGACACTGTCGGGCACAGCAAAAAGTAGGAGAGAGGAGAGGAAGGGTTCTTTTGTATTTTACAACTAACCTATTATTATTCTATGGATTATAATAAAATAATTCTATAAAACTTATAATTAAATTTAAAATTTATCATTTAAGTATTCATTGATATTATAATAGCATTTAGATAATAGAAATTGTTTTAATTTATCCTGAAAGCTAACTCCAGGGAACGTGTTAATTAATGGTGCCAATCCTGAGGCAATTACTCTGAAATCTGTCCGTTTGTACACTACTTGAATTTTAAAGGGTTCTAGAGCAATAAAATAGGACACTCCGGTTCCACTAGAGGGTGTCGTAAGGGTTTTTATTATGTGATCCGGAGTCGCATCCGCATTTATAAGCACTTCTGGTACCCACATTCATTCCACCGTGTCTCCAAGTAATTAGAATGTTAATGTCAAGATTACCAACCGTGATAAAGATTGCCCTTAAACAAATACTAACACCATCAGTTATTTTGGAGACCCGATCAATAATTTGGAAACTTATAAAATATTTCCAAGTAGTATTATAAGCCTACGCAGCACGTGGCCCCGTATAAATCATGTTTTTTCTCCAAACAAAGGCACGATACTGAATTCTGGTCGATTAACGATTATTCAATTCATTCCGAATCATTACCATCATCATTTTCTTTCACGCGTGATTAAACAACCGATTTCATTCCCATATTACAGTTTTTACAAATAAAGGAAAATCGTTAGGGCACGTCGGATAACATTGACTCAAGGAAAGTGGGAAAATGAGGGATTACGAGTCGGTAGCAGTCGGTAAACATTACTTTCTACTAAATCTTCCTTAAACGGTCGGATAAATTCATTTTTGCGAAGAGAAAATACAATCTTTTAGTCCTAGCTTCGTATGTAAACCATAATGAACCGGCCTTCACAATGCGTTCAAGAGAACGGCCAACTTTGACAAACTTGTAGAACTAGTTAAATGAGGAAGCGGTCCGTATCAAGCGTGCATCGGGTGACTTTGAAAAATTGTCGCCAATAAGTCTCGTTTCGCATTCGGCGCGATCGTCCGTCAATGTCGGCGTCGGTCGTCGGTGTTCGGACGGCGGGCCAATAAATGTCGTGCGGACCGACGGATCGCGCGCCCGTCCGCACTATTACCACATTAACCACTCCACGGAAAATATTTAGGACGCGCTTCTTTAATATACGTCTTGGTCAGATCGGTGATTTTCTTCCAGGGTGTAGGGTATAGTTTATCAACAGAGCGTCTTAAGTGATACTCATCTGATCGTGTATCTACGTAGATGAGATAAAGATGTCTTTGTGGTACATAATTAATTAAGCTGCTTGAGGTACCTCAGCGCAAAATTATCTTCTGGGTAGTTCATGCCGATATGGGTTTGGCCAAAGAATATGCCTGTGTCCATCTAGCAACCAAGTAAAGCATTTTCAGTTCATTGCATGAAGTTAACTTGTGGTACGTACCTTATTGGGAGACCCTTCCCTCAATTTGGTTCGCCATTTCTTCTCAAGTGATCTAGCTGGTAATTCCTTTAAAAAGGCACGTTAGCTAAACATCAATAATAATGTTCTAGCTAGCAGTATTATTTTGAAATCGCAATAGTTATCGATCTTGTTCAAAAATTCTTCGAAAACGATTTGCTGATTTTCTGAGAGACCTAAATAATGTGAGCGTAATGAACGCTTAGCAACCGTATATAGAACAGATATAAATCCTCAACTCCAGATAATTGGCTTCGATAAGTACAAACTTATTTCTGCTCAAACAGTTCGGTTCTTATACTATTAGATATTCCACAGACAAATTCTTCAGGATCTAATGTTCAGTGAATAACTTCGTACGAAAATCATACGATGGAAGAAGCAGATAAGTTTGTTAAAAAATAACAATGTTTATGACACTTTTCCTTTCACATTTGCCCGGTTACCTGAACTTAGCGTATTTTAATAAGAGTTTTATTTGATGCCCTCTAAGAAAAAGGTTCCAAGGGGTTACAATCGACATTGCTCTATGGTTTTGATCCTTATACCTATGTATTACATTTCGTTGATGTTGACCATACTCGGTTGCCGATTGTTCGATGAAAACACATGGTGGAATTTAATCGATTGTCGTTCGTCGTGCTTTACAAGTCGCAAATATCGATTATCCTGAGCTATATTATACCTACATGATCAAAATTCATCAAGGCATCAATGGATCGTCGAATCGTGGGGGCGTAAAGCCACCCTAATATTATTTTTGTCCAAAAATACATACTGACGGTTGTTGGCGTGCGCCATTGACACACAAGTAATACAGTTAGTATCGACAGCAGTTTGTAAACGTCCAAACAGATCATTGATCTCAAACAGCACTGCCCTGGGGAGTACATTACACGGAACACGGGGCTACGTGTATCTCTACCCTTACGAGGTATTTACATATAGGTAGTATGAATACAAATGATTACATTGTATCCACAAGAGGACATTGGCCTCTCAAATACCCGCTACAAAAATTGTACCACAATCACTGGGTTTTTGAAAGACAAATCTCAGATCACAGTTCGTACATAGACTATTGTCATCGCACAAGACTTTAACTCTACTTTATGCTCCTCCTCTTGACATAAACCCTAAGCCGTATTTTACGACACCCACAAATACTAACGTCAGTAACAAAGGCGCTCAACTTCATTATTAAAAAGTTCGCGCATGCTCAACATCATTGTATTAATCTGGGCTTTGAACAGAGTCCTCAGTTTGAAGACAATGATGCCGCAACGCTCAGCTCACCAAGCAAAGGAATGGCCGACGTTAGCATACATAATGTCCTCGGACAAAGCAAGATTTATTTGAGGTGCCACGCCACCGGATCTACGGCACTACGGCGCTACACGGAGCCCGGGAACCAAGACGCTTATACCGACATTTGTTGCATCCCAGTTTACATAATGTTCCCAGATAAACGCTAACATTGCTCTTGTTTACTACCTGAGTTGAATTTCAAAACACAAACATGCATATTGTAACGGAACTCCGCCTTACTTATTAACAAAGATGCGGATACAAATCCTTCGCTGAAATTACTCCATCTGTCCGCTCTCTTAATCCTCAGGACATCCTTTTGGGAGCGTGGTTTGGGCCGTACATTGTACACTTTACGTGTCCCTAGATACCTGGGATGTACCTGATGTCGAGATGCTATTTAACAATGTAACGTTTCGAGGTATACTTACAGTAAATTCTGTTACATCTCCAGTGAAACGTCACGGGATTTCAGTGACTCTCGGTTGGAGCCTAAACATGTGCAGGTTGTGCAAAGCTTCGGTTTTCATGTGCGCTAACAGTGCGGTGGCGTTGCATCTCGTCGCATCGGTCGCCGGTCGTCGATGTAAACAGCGACAAAGCGCTAACTTAAACATGGCCGGCGAGCGTGATGTGGGGACTAGAGCGGATTTATAATTTAATAGATAGATGGGATGTCCGTCGTTTGTTCGGGAACTACCAAGACTTAAAGTTATTATCTAGTTATAAGTTTACAACCAATTTCTTTCGAAATAATGAGAAAATATTATTAAGGACAGAATACAATAACATTTCTTTTTAACAAGAAGAGAAGTTTTAATTTGGTCCAAAAATGAAATTTAAATACCAACCCATAGCTGAAGGCGAGGAAATATCAAATTTCTTTTTTGTTATTTCCTAAACAGCAGCCTTTCTCGCAAGTCGAGTTGTTAGGGAAGTCATCGCTTTCTCAACTTTTTTATTTATAGACTGAACCCACGTCTCACACATTCGCTTAGGTCCACCATTTGGCCAGAATGGTGGCGAGATAATGCCTGCTAAAACGTAGAACTTTGATCGCTATCGATGTTACTTATTGTTATCTTACTTCGGCGAAAAAGGAACGGTCGATTAGTAGTCGGTTATTTTACTATAGGAATTTATGTAAAGAAAAATCGTGCAGCAAAATAATACCCTGAATTACAGTTCGATTATGTATTAGAATGGTCAACTTAGGCGTAAAATGGAAACCATAAAAAAATAATAGGGTATTCGAGGAACCAATAAAATATATTTGAATACATATCAACTACATCCATTTCAGTTTGTTTTATACCCAACAAATACAGGGGAACAAATAATAAACTACTTATACGACCAATTTCTGGAAGCCGGTAAGTTTATACCGCCATTACTGGGGATAATCTAAACAAATGCGAAGTATATTCCATTGGAAGACGTTCAATCAGACTTTAAGGCGATGTAACTCACTCTGGTGTCGTAACTTTATATTCGCTGAGGAGGAAATTCACTGAGTTTACGTATTATGCATGCAAAGGGAGATCGTAAGGTCCAGAAAGATGCCATTATATCGTGAAACGGTGGGTTCACTCAGATGTAGATAGTACAACGGCAAAGCAATTTAAGTAAGGTATGATACAGGTACTTTTACCCTACACAAGTGCACATGCACATGACCACGGCCACGCCACAATATCAAACGTGTGAATAAGTAAACGTTTTCTTGGTTTATTTTGTAAAAACAATCATTGATGTTATGACATAAAGTTTACAAAAAAATTACTGTCGGATTATTTATTCATTGAGCACTCGGCACCCAAACGAACGTAACTGAGCAAAAATGTTCAATTAATGACGTAAAAAGCTTTCGACAAGTACCGATTTAAAATATCAACGAGGTATTTATGCGTAAAGGAGGAGCTCGTGGCTATGTAATAACAGCCGCTCGGGTCGATCCATCAGGATAAGCTACGCTTGCCGGGGTTGGTCCGTGGATGGGTGACCATTTTCACATATCGAGACTCCTCCGTGCCTCGGAAAGCACGTTAAACCGTTGGTCCCGGCTGTCATTTGTGGATCTTTGACAGTCATTACGAGTCGTCAGAAGCACGAAAGTCTGACAACCAGTCTAACCAATGGGTATCGTATTACCCAGTTACTGGGTTGTGGAGGTCAGATAGGCAGTCGCTCCATGTAAAATACTGATCAGCTGCATCCGGTTAGACTGGAAGCCGACCCCAACATAGTTGGGAAAAGGCTAGGCAGATGATGATGGCAGATGATTTATGCGTAAAGGAAAGAGAGGTAAATACCGAACGAAAGAGATGCAAATAAATACTTTAAAAGTCGATTTAATTGAAGTTCTCATGTTCACTGCAAGGTGGAGCTAGTGAAAAGAAACATCGAGTAAAATAAATTATGCATGACAGATAAATTATATGCGCCTTGTTCTTTTTCGCAAATCTAAATACATATAAATATTCTGCGCGTTTCGAATTCACCTAATTTAAAAATCTTTTGTTATCTCTGGATCACGTAAGACGCTGAACCCTTGGGTCGCAAGATTTATTTTAAGTTAAGTATTATAAATGTATTGTTGGCCTGAAAGGACGATAAATTATTAAAAAGCACCTTAAATACAAAGTTTTAAAGTAGGTACAGCTATGTCCCAAAAAAAGTACATTGTAAGAATTCAAAATTTCAAATATATGACTTTTCTCGAAGCAAGAAATTCCTATAGGTACTTAATCGAATGTTAGGGTAAGCATCAATATTAGGTAGCTATATTTGTTTACTACACGACTGTACGCCTACTAGGCAGCATTCCTGGTTGCGGGACATTCCAATAATAGCTTTGGTGGCCCGCAGAATTCTGGGCTCCTGTTGGTTACTGATTACTAACTACATACCAGTGTTGGAGAGAACTAAATAAGGGGTAAAGCGGTCCAATCGCTAATCACTTTCAGTGGGTAAATACCTACGTATTTTCAGACTTACTTGAAGCATTGAATTGGAGTTTCATAAAAAAGAGATAGTTTATGTTGAAGGTAAAACACAAAATATTAAAAAAAAACTTAAGAAACCTCTTAAAATTGTAAAAAGGTGTAATTTATAAAAAATACTTGATTAATTGATACTTTAAATATTGGTAATGGTTCTTTTCAGCCATAACAATGAATAATAAAAAATAGTGCAATAAAAAGGTTTTATTGTCCTCGAAAAAATTAAGTGCTCAACTTTTTGCAGACATTTTTATCTGATAGATACATCAGGCATTCCGCCGTCTGCCAGGGTTGCGGGTTAGTCCGAAAGGGATACCGGGACCTTGGCAACAGGCAACTGAAGGAACACGGGTGGGTTTTAGTCAGTAAAAGTCTGACACGCCCTTCCGCTCCACCCAGAGCGGGAGAAGTCATTGGATGATTTCCCACCCTCAAAAAAAAAAAAAAAAGGCATTCCGCCGTGAAGATACAAAGTTATAGTAAAATAAAAACAAATGGTCCACGTTAATCTTCATTTTTAAATAATAAGATTCCTAATCGATTCTTTTGTGTACCAAACGTACCTACGTTTACATCGAATGTTCAACGAAACCAAAATTACTTTCTAAAGGTTTGGCTCACTTCAAAGGTCAAATTAATTTCTAAAAGAAAGTTAATCGAACCGATTTGCTCAAGTATGCATCATTTATTTTATCCAACTTACATAAAATAACATGACGCCTGTAATCCCCGAAGGGTTGGGCAGAGGTTTACCTATAATACATTTCGTCAGTTACGAAGAAAGTCCCATGTATTTTTATTTTATAGTTAATTAAAACGGTAAAACACCAGTTACATTAATTAACATAGAAACATAAAAAGATTAATTTCGTCAATTTTGCAAAAGGGGGCGAGCCCAATGCCGTCAACCAACTAGGTACCTACAAACTTGTTCAACCAACTTAAATTATTGTTCCTTGAATTGTCATATTTAGGTACTGTAGTAAGAAACGTACCTTTAACAATATGGTAAATATTCGATTGATGTCAGCAAATTCCTTTATGCTGTCTTATATGGAACCTTAGATATCGTTTTTATACAAAATGTCCTTTTATGTTATTTATGTTTATATTATCCGAGAATCCCTATGTTACAATTTTTTCTTCTACTACTAAACAAAATTATTACATTTTTCTTTGATCGAAATAGTTGAAAAGATATTCCTAAAACTTTCCATACGCAGGATGTTAGCTGTCCTGTTTTTTAAGATATCAATCAATCATAGAGTCACTAGCATTCTTGATATTAAGAACATTGATTTGTAGTTAGTTCAAAATAGATTATGTTTTTTATTACTTAGTTACCAACTAGGTACATGTCGGTCTGTTCTGTAAAAGTCTCAGTGTGAAAACTTAGGTGAAGAGAGCTGTCATTCAATCTGGTCATCGGGTGAAATGACACTATTGTCAGCACATTTCAAGCTAGCTCACTTCACTTAAATGTGAGATTCACTCACGGTGAGATTTTTATAGCTAAGCCATGTGGCTATACCAATATCGGCATTTCAAAATCGCTGGAAAAACAAAATCTACGCATTCGGTCTTAATTTGAAATTAATAAACAGTTGACTATCAAGCAGATTTGCCTCAAATAAAACACAAGCTTTATTTCAAGTGTTGCTAACGTGTTTCGATGTTATATTACTATCGGGCAATTCGCGTGAAATATAAGGGTACACCGCAAAGTTTCGCCGTAGTTAAACCACTTACAGTCTCTGCCAACCGGCCGCAGAAGAATTCCGTAGCAGCGTTCACGGGTTGACCGCTCGCCGAACGTTTATGACTCGCCTTACGAGATGATTAATGTGGCAAGGGTCTTGTATAATGATCTGATTAGTTCCGGGAAACAAGCACGCTTTATCTAAGCCGTACGAAATACACAATACCATTATTCGAGTGTTGCTGATATCTTGATATTTTATGGCCAATTATTCGACAAAGGCTTTAAGATCGGTAATTTATCTTGAATGTAAAACAGTCAACACACACTAAAATCTGATCGCATACACTTTAAAGGTAAATTGAGAATCTAACGAGCACTCAATGTAGTTAATTAGCATGTCCTAAGGCTCTTATATACTAGACAAATGAGTAAAATTCAACAATATCACATTTGCCCTGCTATTAACGTGAATATAACTTCTTCGTTAAATTATAAGTAATGTACCTTTTTAACAATGTGAACTTACTTTAATAGGCACCTATTTTTCATAAAAATTACACCTGGAAAAACATTATACACAAGTTGAACGTTCTCGGGAAGCTCTGCCATTATTACCGTACTATGTTATCCTTTCTTGGAAGTTTTGTCAGTGACACAAAAAAAAGCAATTTCACACTGAAACAGTTGTTTCAAGAGGTTGTCAGAAATAAAGTTTTATTCAAACAAATCCCAGTGTTGGGGACACTCATCTCTATTCTGCACGATAAGGCCGCAGCCGTCGCTTAATTTACACCGAATATGTGACGCGACACGACGTTTATTGTATAGTAAATTCTTTTCTAGTTGCAAAATGTTTAAAACTACTATGGAGACATGGTGCACGTGTTTCCACAAAATTATTATATTGGCTCAACACATTTCGCTTTATATTTTCGTTTTACAACAGTTTTCATGACTTTACTACAATTCCGTTTTCAACATAAAGATAGGTAGGTAATACGGGCTGGTGTCCGCAACTCCACGTCAAAGCGTATATTTTGCGGACAACATAAAGATAAAATAGTTTATTTATCAGAAAAAAACAAAAATAGCGTTTCATAAATAGTTTTTTATGATAAAAGCTATTTTATTATTACTACTGTGATCTATAGTCAAAAGAACACAATGTATCTGAATCACCATTAATACCTTACGGCTAATTGTCTCGCAGTCGCAGGATCTAGACGTCCATTTGATAGCTTATGGGTCATTTACTTTGTTACAAAAGGTTATAACGGGGAAAACAAAGCATTAATATGTACATAATATTTCATACAGCATAACAGCTCTTGTTTATTTTGTTGAGCGAAAATAACGCCTCGAATTTGCTAAAAGAGAGACTAAGAGAGACTTAAATGAGTAGAAACGCAGAATGTGGTGAAACGGGTAACCGAAGAAATGCTTTGGAGTGAAACACTATACGTTGAATGTGCGCTACACTTAGAGAGATCCCTCACTACATAGGTACGTAAGTATATGTGGTATGTAACAGAATTGAATTTCTTAGTCATGTTCGCTGAGTTACGTACGTTGAAAGCTCACCTCCTGCCTACACATTTTTCGAAGCCCGCATATTTACATGAAACACAATACCTTTCAGTAAGAGGATACCAAATAGCATGAGTTTGGAAGGTTATTGATAGTTTCGGGTTTAAATCTTTCTGTCTAATGGCTAGTTTGTATTTGTATCTACAAGAAACTGAAATTCAGATCAGTTAGTCTAGCTAATTAAGCTTTTAATCACTGATCCAAACACATACGTACTTAAAATAAAGAGTATGTTTTTCTGAGTTATATTTGAGTTTATTGGTAGTTAGTAAAGTAAATTAAATTATGTTTGATAAAGTATTAAATAAAAATCTGAATCTCCATACGACAGTAAAAACAGACTTTTGAAATAGAAGCTATTACGTTAATTGACTGGTAATTAGTGACCCATATTTAAATACGTGACTTTCCTCATTAAGGCTCTTACATATTGGAGCGATTCGTCGCGCGATGCGACGCCGCCGCATTGTTCGCCGTGAACTTTTCTCAGAAATTGTTTTGTTCAAATTCGCGTCGCGCGACGAATCGCGCCAGTATGTAAGAGCCTTTATTATGAACAACTTTTACTATGGGACAAAAGCAGAAATTGCGAAAAAAAAAATCTGCTATTCCATACATTTATGTTCGCGTAACTCGTCAAATTGTAGGGACTAATTACCAGTCACCCTATTAATTAGACACTACACGACGAAATTATTGGAACGAAAACAACAGCTTTCCTCTGTTCAATATGCCTATTGCTTTTAAAAACGGGAAACATCAAAAGCTTGTAGGTGCTCCTGTTCGATCACTGAATCGATTAAATATACCCCAGTTCAAATGTCAATTGCCTAAATTAATTGAAAAAGGCTAATTGAGAAGTCTAATTCTTTTCAAAAATAGAGCTGTTCTAATAGGTATCCAACGGGGATTTAGTTTATTTTCTAATTTCTACCTAAATAAGATACACCTACCTTATTAATTTTATAACACAGCTACGAAAATTTAAAGATGATGTACCAGGGAACCGAATTGACTGTCACAAAAAGGTAGAGATTACGATAAACGTTCTTCAAACAAGTACTTTTCTTATCAGACATACAAATTAAAAATGTATTTATCTAAAGTACTGTTCGGTTCTTTTACTACCTATTGTTATAGGACCAATTAACCACAGAACAGAAGCTCTATTCCTATATTTATAAACGTTTAAAATCCAGTTCACCTTTTTTTTTCATTTTTGTGTGTGCGAAATCATCCAATGACTTCTCCCGCTCTGGGCGGACCGGAAGGGAGTGTCAGACTTTTACTGACTAAAACCCACCCGTGTTCCTTCAGTTGCCTGTTGCCAAGTGAGCGGCAATCAGTGTCAAAGACATTAACAAATGTGTAAATTAGAGGTATTTTTGACGGATTGAAACCGAGATGCGACTGTTCTTAAAATTACGGGAATTTCCCCTAAGCTGTCTGTCAATCCAGTAAAACTTCATGAGTTATATCTAAACAAACCGAACAGTATAAGTACAATCGATGGTCAAAAGTTTGACCAGAGTTGGGAGCTTCATTTGTTGCGTGTCGAGCGAGCGCGCATCCCGCGTACGTGCCCCGAAATATAAACCGAACCCGACGAAATACACGTAAAAAGGCTATATAATTAAACCTTATTAATCCCTATTTATGGCCACGGCTAATCCCTTCGTATAGTTACGAGTTATTTATTTCCATTATGACGATGGACCCGGAGCGACGCGCCGTCGACGGGTTATTGTATGCAGAGTATACCCGACCTGCCTTTTAAATTATAAAGCAAAATGGAAAAACCATTATGTTTCCAGCGTGATTTGGTGAGATCGCCACTTCATTTTGATTAAACGTGCCAGACCAAGACGTATTTGGAGATTTGTTACCTAGAAAACCACTATAGTAATGAAGATTAGACGCCTACTTTTAACACATTACCTTTTTTTGCTGATAGCAACAAGGCTTCGAATATAATCCAATTTTCCGTAATTTTCTAGACTCTAATATAATCCAATTTGACCGCAAAACCAGCGGATATTATAGAATATTTACTTTGTCCTTAATTGGAATTTCAGGCAAATGAAAACTAATATTAGTTTATTTGTGCTCAACCCTATGCCATAATTGCCCTTTCTCTATCTTATTTACTTAATTAGACCACGATTTTGGTTTTAACATAATTAGTAAGGGCCACACTTCAGTAGTTATTTATACAAAAATTAAGTACAGTAAAAATAAACAATAAATAAGCCGTGAAGAGGGCTCGGTGTCTCAATATGTCCCCGGCGGCCACTCGTATTGCGCTGCGTACATTATTTTAGCTGTTCGCACATAATTTACAACCAGAGCCTCTATTTTGCAATTACACTTTTACGATAAAATATGATATAGCACCTCAGACAGTTTGTACCTATTCTATTTGATATAGGTCCCGAAAATTCTCGCTATTTAGTGATATAATACCAACCTTTTGTCGACACGTTAACGCTACGTACGCAGACTCTTACCTGAAACGAAAAAGTAATGAATTAGTTCTTTGACATATTATTTTAAAACATGTTTTTGCACAACTGATGTTGAAATTAGTTTTGCGATTTCGCTAAAAGTTGAATAGCCGTAAGGCCGCAGGTTAGCTTCAATATAATATTTTTAGAACTGTAACATTACAGATACAAAGAAGTAAAAATAATAAAGAAAAAATAACCTCGCTAATAAAATTTAAGCGGTTGTACCACAACCAAATGAAAGAAAAAACTCCGAGCGGATAGCAACAAATAATTAAACAATAAAATTCGAGCGGCAGATTTGGAATACGGCAGTGTGCATACTGGAGAATAAATGAAACATTTATCACTGTCGGGCTTTAAACCGAGCCCGACCCGCCCGCATCACCGGCTTGGAACAATAACCCTCATCTGTATACAGATGCAAACGCATTTGGAATGAAAGGAGAACTGTCTTTTGCTTGGTAAGCCCCATTTCATACATCATCGAGCATTGAGAAACGATTTCAGCGCTTTTTGTTGATTTGTTTTCACTTTAAACGGGTAAACGTCGCCGACGGCGGTGGTACGAGTCACAAGCAACTGACAACAACCGTTTAATAATTCAGTTAGGCTTTGTATGGAATCCAATCTTCTCGAAATCCAATTATTTTGATTATTACAAAGATTCTAATAAAAATATATCTAGGCTTGATCCTTTATTTTATTTAATTACCGCAGAAAGTTCTTTGTTTAATAATAGGACGAGTGAACGTTAAATAAGTTTTGTTATTTGCCCCAGACATGTTCTACGTGCGAACACCGTGTCTTTATGAACTTGGGTTACCATGTCACGTAACTGCGAAGACACTCGTGATGAGGGAAAAATGCCGAGGTGCTTAATTTTAATCATTTCGGTATTAGCACATACATTTGTGAATTTTATTATCTTGAAAGTGGATAGTTGATGATGTTATTATTGTTTATGAACAGATTATTTTTGGTTGTTTGTCTTTGCAAAAATTTAGGTGTTTATTACATTTGTAGCCTTTTTTAAATAAGGTTTCTGTTTAATAATGCCTTCGGGTAAGTATGTATACTGGGCCCATAACCTCTAATGAAACAGCAGAATTCAGGCAAAGACTATATTATATTCCTATTAACATGACTAAGGATACATTTCTCATATTGTTACATGCCATCAACACTCCTACATTCGAGTTATATGAATTGGTCCTTTTACCCATTTAGCCAAAGGATGGTAAAAACAATCACTCTAATTTCGACAGCAATTATCAAATCAGCAAAATCTAAGTAGGTACTTAAATCATTAATTTGAAATTCTAAAATCTCTGCCAAATAATAATTTAAATCCCCTTCTTTAAATACCACGTAGCTTTTTTATGATTCGCTAATAATAAATTCGTTTCAATGTGGAGAGTGTCGCTAATTAGTAAAAATCCAATTAGTATTCGTTGAAATTAAATTAATGGTTTTACATTTTTCAATTTATTATTTACTAGCTTCCCTCAGCGGCTTTGCCCGCGTGATATCTTTATAAATTACAGCCAGTGATAATAAAGCATTCTACTGGTGAAATAGTTTTTCATCGGTCTAGTAGTTTGTGAGTAAAAACACAAATCTTTTATTTTTATAATACTTGTCTAAATTATTATGAATAACGTGTTAATGTATATTAAGCATTGTGGTACAGTACATTTTTGTCTTGTTTGTCTTTCTTTAGTTGATAGAAAGGCGCCATACGCAAAAAATACTGCGAAAAAAAAAACATAACAATAAAGGGTACATTGCTATGCATATGACCACTCAAAAAGTAGAAAATCCTTTCGGTATTGTGAATCAAGTTACAATACCCGCCAACAAAGCCCTTAAGCAAAGAGTTGTGTAAAAATATTGAAATGTATTCATAGTGAAGCACCATGGTAAGTAATCAGGGTATTTGAAATAAAATCCACGGAAACCTTTCGGAAAAAACTTCCCCTTTGTCCCACGGGAGGAGCACGGGGAAACATAAGCAGGTTAAAATAAACTTTTTCAGGAGCTCGTATTTTAACATTGTCTCGCTTTGTTCGATATAAATAGATGTTACTCGTTGAATTTGAGGAAGGAAACACGTTTGTATTACTTACATAAACATAACCCGGTTTGTTGTTGTCGAAGAACATTTCAGCTTCTACGTTATTACCTAATAATTAATTCCTAACCTTCACAATATACTGAGAAAGGCAATGAATAATATCTAATACCTGTCTAGTGAAGTATCGCATACCCTCACTTATAACCTCTCGACTGCTCCATCAAATCCTCCTTCAGATCCCTTTCTATTAATATACTTGAGGAAACAATAGGCAGGAGAAAGACACAGCCCTGATTAAATACCAAATATATCAAAGACGAGATAACTAAAGCCGTATAATAAACAAGGCAGTCCGATAGAGATGGGGTATTGATTCTAATTTATTATGCAGACGACAGACATCTAATCCTCCGGGTGCCCGATTATATCAACCGTTCATTCCGCTAACTAATGCAAACACAGACCAAAAGTAATTACGATAAAGAACCCCAAACATGACACCATTTGGACCCAATTTAGAGATCCTTAAACGAGATAAAGTTCCACAATTGTAATCGTTACGAAACTAAAAAGTCAAGAGATAATTAAAAGTCATTTTTAAGTCGCAAATGTTTATAATGTAAGTTAAACAAGGGCGCAGTTTGCAAGAAATGTTAAAAGTCGGAAACTCGTTCGTCGTCTGCAGGAGGGTGAAACAAGCCCGTAAATTCGCGTTTCCGTGTCATTTTCCATAACAATGTCAAAACTCTTGTTATGAACACATTATTTTGTTGAAACAAAAAACTGTGCTGTCTGAATATTCTCGACGACTGAAGAGAAATGCAAAGTTTTGTTTGCAATCTTTATTATGACTACAACAATGAAAGTAGTGTAACAATAAACACAACGTAACTAGTCAGTAATAAAATGTAAGTGAACAATACCTTGCAGACAATATGTGTGTACAGAAAACCACATTTGTTAGGGTTCCGTACCCAAAGGGAACACATTGATATAGAACGGGACTATTACTAAGGCTCCGCTGTCTGTCCGTTCGGCCGTCTGTCACAGTGCTGTATCTTTTGAACCGTTATAGACAGACACTTTGTTTTCCCAGAGTGTTGAGGACTCAGCCTAATGCCACGCATGGAATACTCCATGGCTCTCTGCGCAACTCTCACCCTGTACACAGCCTCCTGCGTTACGTCCACATCTCAACACACTCTCCGGAACACACTGGTTATGGAGGCGGGACTTCTCTTCTAATTTTGGCTGCTTTCAGAATAAAGTCCAATTTGCTAAATGCGGCCCCCGTTACCAGGGTCGCTGTCAGAACTCGGTACAGCGGCGCTGCTGAGTACTGAGCCGTGTTTTATTGACACTATTCATGACAAAGAGGGTTTAGCCTTGAAACGTCACGCTGGCCAATGCATCTTGGCGAGTTATTTGTCAGAGCCTCGTTTCTCATTTAGCAGGGGCACCGCGTGCAAGAGAGGTTAATTTGGGTGACCAGATGTTATGCTATCGCCTTACTCCGATAGACACGCAAAAATATGTAAGTAGTGTACTGAACCCTTCGTCTATGAATCCGACTCGCGCTTGGCCGCTTTTTTTAATGCCTATGTTCTTCATGGAAGATGACTGGTATTGAAATACGATATTGATTTCTCGGGACGCTTTCATCCGCATACATCTATTTACCTTCGCAGAGGAATATTCTCGTATTTACATGAATGTAGAACATGTTATGTGGAGAGGAAACATCTTAGCATAACCGCAGAGTAAAACTAAGCGTAAACGAACCTTTTCTTTACAACGTCACTAAAACGTTACTGCCGCAACACATTCTGTGTTTTCGCGAACGTCACGTTTTTCCTGCTATCCCAAATATTCTTTTTGAAGACAAAGAAAACAATGCATAACCATGCATTGTTTTCTTTAAACATGCATGCATTGTTCACTCCGAAAATAATAATGTTGGTACGTAACCACGTACCAACATTATTATTTTCGGAGTTGCAATATAAAAAAAAAAAACATAAAATTTAACATTTCCAAATGATGAAGATTTGCTTTAATATTGAACAAACAAGTTTCAATTCTGAAAACTGGTTATTAACGTGCGTATTTTATAGATTTTTTTTTTCTATAAAAGAAATATATGAACACGATGTTTAAAAATTTTTTTCCTAACTTCATTTTATTCAAATTCCTGCTATCAGCGAATCAGATAATACTTTGAAACACAAAATGCAATATGCGATAGTCCTTTGTTATTATTGAATCGGCCGTATATAAGCGAAGCTCATGTCAGTAGAACAGTTAATTACGAGAACAGGTTCGAGAGCCAGCCCCTCCCCCGGGGTTAAAAGTGGGAGTGGGATGCTGCGTAGCCATGCAAACTTTGAAATCTAAATGAGATTCGATGTGATAGCGCGCCTCACCGGCAAATACCGAAACGGCGCGGAAATCTGATAGCACTGTACTGCTAAGTACTTTAGGACCAAATTGAAATAGGAGGGTTGATCGTTGGCGTTTGTATGGGGACACAGAATTGAATTGAAAGCCAGCGGTTTTAGAGGACCAGATGGTTGCAGTCGAAATCACAACGGTTAACGGTAATCATAGCTAATATTATAAATGCGAAAGTGAGTTCTTTTGTTTGTTACGCTTTCACGCTAAAACGACTGAACGGATTTAGATGAAATTAGGCACATTGGTAGATCATTCATCACCTGGAATTGAACATAGGATACTTTTCATCCCGATTTTCCCACGGGATCAAGACTTACACAAGTGAAACCGCGGGGCGCAGCTTGAGCGCAGTTTGAAATAATAATGTTTGAACAAACAAAGAAAATATGTTACTGCTATTTTTAAATCTAAAAGCAGAATTCCCACAACTCATAATACAAAATTAACAAGAGGGCAACTTTAAGACCATTATTTTGCTTTACCACATAAATAAACCTATTTAAATAAAGTATTCTCTGAAGGGTCCAACGATTCCATGTTGACTGAACCCAAAGGGGTAATTTCAATTAAAATATCCCATGACCCTCAACGCTAACATTCTGTGACCTATAATAACCGCGTACCTAATAAAACACTACATGGTCGACCAGGTTTATTAGTATATGAATCTATATAAAAGCCAAACACTTGGCGTTAATTACAACTCGTAATATTGTAATTTATTACTCGGAACGAATCGTGGAAGGACTAACATAAATTCTGTCTTTATTTATTATAACTCTTGGAATTTCCCCAGAATGGTCCTGGGGTACGGATTTATAATCAATTTTATGACACCTGGGGAATTAGGGCAGAGATGAGTGGAGTTACTTCCTTCTTGTCAGTTATAATTTTAATGTAGGATTTATTCAGCCCTAAAAAGTTTGTAAATTCTAACAAACACAGTCATACTTAACCCTCCAGTACATAATCGTTTGCTTTTTCATTATTCTAACGTTGCACTGCACCGGCCTATTGCCAGGATAATTAAGTCTTGGTTAATGAAACTCGTCGGGCAAGCGTTGTGATTATGGCAATATCGACTTAAACGTACCGGAGGTAGCGGGTAACCTTCATCCAGTATTGAGCGTATGCAAACCGATTATCATCACCAACTATCAATTACCTGAAGGCAATATCACGTTACATTCGAAAATCGCATAAGTGGCAATAAATTGCACCTAGACCACCACCTGGAAAACACATTTCCTTTTTAAAATTCTACATTTTCTGCATCAAATTTCGCAGCTACGTCAATATCCATAGCGTTTCTCTAGTTACATCTACTAAACTGCTACGAACGACCGATTTTATTATACGTAGCTCACATTCGGCGTAACGAGTAACCCCACTCAACGTAGCGCTACGGTCTACGAAAGTACTACGCTCGTAGCACCGCGGTCGTAGCCGTAGTACTCGAAACGGTTACAAATTTTACGTACCATTAGGTAGCCGGATAAAGGGAAGGCAGTTTGACTCGCTTTCAAATGTAACCGCTTATTTTCTTAGATTTCTTCCGGGTTTGAAACTTGATGGCAGGTATCCAATAAATTAGGTAGAGTATTACAGATGTACAATTTAGTTTGTTTTGATGTTAGAGAAAAAAAGATCTTAGTATAAGCGAATTATGAGCATTTGTATTTATAGTTAAACAACCTTCGCGTAAAGAATCCAACACGAAGTTTACTAAAAATACAGGATTATCAAAGATATTTTCGTAGCGTTATTTTCGCTAACAAGCTTTTTTTAAAAGTGACGAACCAACGAGTATTCCGCAAATATTTGTGCTACAGGAAATTTTGTCGTATCTCGACATGAAAGTACATTACAAAGGTTCGTCTTATAAATACGTCTTTATATCCGACTTCCAATTTGCGAGCAGAGAGATTAGAAGAAGAAATCTCCATTTTGACCTATCACCAAGTGTTTATCTGATCCGGATTTCAATCAATTGCTTAAATCGCTGGAATAAACGGTTTTTTTGCGGAGATCCCTTGCTTTCCATTCCTCGTAGATCGTCGAAGCTTTACGAAATGATGTTAAAGTAAGCAGAACTTATTTGTACTGAAAAATATACAAGGCCGAGTATGACTCTGAAAAAACTCATCACCAGTTCGGGTTATTGTTAATTCAGGCTTCATTATTCAAAAATCCACTTATTCTCGTCCGTTCGTGGAGAACAGCATCATCATCTGGCTTATATCGCTTGACCTAGAAAGCTCAGTTTCGGCATGAAACATGTTTTGCTATCAAATTTAAATAAAACAAGGGCGCCAGAATTGAGCGGTGGCGAAAATAAAATTAACAAAACCTTCACAGTCTGTATCATGATAACAGTTGGTGTAATTCATTTGGAATGATACAATGTTCATTTGGAATGATACAACGTTCATTTGGAATGATACAACATTCATTTGGAGATAACTCGTATAACACATGGTGCCGAATTATTGTGCGGTTTATATGAACGTATAAAAATGTGTACGAGAATATTGTTACGAAAATAAAGATGAATTGGACATAAATGTTTATACTGCGCGATTAACACAAATGCCTAAAAATATATATTTTTACTTGTTTATACTTGAGTGTACGTTGGTACATCAATTAAAAGTTATGGTACAGTAAACGTTATATGTTAAACATGATGTAAAAAAGGAATAAAAAAAATCCCACAAAATAACTTTGCTTGATCGTTCATGTCAACAAGTTTAATATTTTTTACAATACAAACAATACTTATACACCTTGATTCAATTCTCAACAGTTTTGCTTAAACTATTAATATTCAAATTCACAATAGAAACATAATTTATCATGCCATTACACAAAGCCAAATAATTAAACGTAAACTTGAAACGACATCACACCACCTAAGTTCAACACACTACATTAAAGGTCACAATAATTCATCCACACTGACATTTAACAACACACAATCATCCAACACGTTCCACAAACAACTTGATTCAACAATAACTCCTAACTGCAGGCAATTTAGCTCAATAGCTCATCTTCGGTCGACCGTACCATTAAGGAACTTTAGATTCTTACATATTAAACTTTCATTATGGATGCAGTCGGTTCGTAGTCGCGGCCCAAAAATTCAACTACAGAAGGTTGACGCCAAGTAAAAAAAAGCACACTCACACATAGACGCATACCTGCCTACATGAAGCGATCTCAAACCATGTAATTACTTTTTAAAATTACACGCGGCTTCGCCAGCGTAAATTATCCACCAGGAGTTTACTACCGAGATAAAAAAGTATCGTATGTCCAAACCCAGGTCATGGTCTATACATACGCCAAATCTGTTCAGCCGTTTAGCGTGAAAGTGTAATAATAATATATATTATATACGTATATATAGTTAGGATTAGGATATCAAACGACTGCTAGCCGCGAGTGCGCTTGCGCTCGCTGTACGTCATTGTGTGTGTGTGTTGCCGCTCATTGTATGAACCCAGCCTACTGTACCTATCTATTCTGTGGCCGCAGGGTCCCGCAGAACTTAGTCAGGGGGCTCTCGCTGGGTGCCGAGAGAATTAGAACGAGTCATTAACCATAATAACAAACTGCCGACACTGATTAAGCTGCTTAGTAAACCTGCCCACCTCAAAGTAATGCTTCAATTACCCCGACTCAGTAATACTAACGATAAATCAGCGGTGCGCGGTGCGGTGTTATAATTAAAATTAATCAGCGATATATTATCTCAGATACTTGGTGTAATCGAAGCGCCTAGAGCTAGACAGAGGTGAACACTCTTGAACAGGAGACATCTGAATTATTTTAGATATAACTATCTCTAAATAAGCTGAAGGTGCTTAGCTATAAAAATATAAAGAAAAAATACCGAGCGATATTGTTGGATTGGAAAAAGTATAAATAACTAGCTTTTGCCAGTTGCTTCGCCCGCGTGGCGGTCGGAAATTATTCCAGGGAAACGTATTATCAGGATAAAAGTTTCCTATCTGTTATCTGCTATCTGTGTGCCAAAATCCATCCAAATTCGTTCAGCCGTTTTTTCGTGATTGAGTAACAAACTTTCACATTTATAATACTATACATAATATAGTACGATAAGCACATTTGCACCAATATTTGACAAAACTCATCATTGGTACAGTTGTGTTTATTTTTAATCATTGTTCAAATTGAAAATCAGCAATAAATCAGCTTTCATATTTCAATTATTGTTCAAAATTAAAATCGTACCTAACTACTATAGCTTATTATGAAAACGCTTATTAATGTTCATAAATTATAGTGAATATCGTTTAATTTAAATAGTTCCAAATTATATAGGACAAACAGTTTTATTATTCTGTTTGCAATAATTATTGTGTATACTAGCTGTTCGTGCCCGGTGTTGTCCGGGTGAATTTCATCTCCAATGGTTTAAGACTGTACATTTTTGGAGTTTATTTACTCTTAATGGACATCAGTGAAAAACCGTGCGATACAGAAGTAAGATGTTTAATTTTACACCAAACGACACTGGAGAACAATATTTGTAATAATTACAGCAACAAAACACGGCGCTTTTCCTTTTTAGCAGAAAGAGAGCGCAGAAGCAATAGACAATCACTTGTGTCAAAAATGACCATAGGCGATAATGTTTTTATTTTTTAGTTTTCTTGGGTTGTCATCAAAAACTCTTTAATAAAACTACCATCCAAACGACATATTCGGTGGATTTTCCAAAAAAAATATTTCATACAAACCTTGCACTGATTATCGAACACAACAAAAAAAAACTCAACTGATGATCTTTAATACATGGGGAAATTTATTTATATTTATAAAGATATCGTGAACGCAACACACATAAATATTCCTAAGTAAGTATTTGAAATGCGCACGTATTAAATTATTCTCGTTATCCTGAAATGTTTTCAATTACGCTCACGGCTTCAATTATTGCGTATCCGAAATTATTAACGCACGGTTCAATTATAATTAACAGCGTCATATATGATTGTCAAAATACCTACATCAATGCGTTTACACCGACTGTTTAGAGCTCGTTCAATTAACCCTCCAACAATACGAAACGGGTTGTTGATATATTTATACGACGTAAATGAGAAGATTATTTTGATGCTCAATTTCGTACCTATTGAAATGTTTCATGTAAATTAAAACCGATGTCATTGAGTATTTGATTGCTTTTATGTGTCTCTTCATTGCTTTGTATGTATTTGCGACTGTAATATTATGACTTGGTATTGTTTTGTTGCAACATGTTGTGTTTAGAAAGCTCTAGAGTATATTGAACGTTTACATTTTCCTCGTTTTATTTTACAGCAAAATACCTGGAATTCTTGTCTCGCTAGTAGTTCCTCTTTTTCTTTGTAATTACACTTTCAAGGGTTGAGTTCAATACAGATTTCGTGAAAGCGAGTATTTAGTTTTAGTTGTACTTAGTATTTATAAAAGCTTTGGCTTTTAGCTTTTAGCTCTTGACTTTGGCTTGACGTAGTTTCCGAATTTCCGAGTTTTAGCAGCTTTCAGTTTGTTGATAATTAGGCGCTTTGCAGTTTACCGGCGCTTTCTAATGAGAGCCATTCGTGTGAGCAATAACGAGGTATCGTCTACTCTCGTTTAGCTGAAATACACTATGTTACAACTTTTATAACGATATTCAGGAAACACCAGTGAAATCAGTTTTATTTGTTGTCTTACTCATGATTGCAGCTTCGTTTTTCATGGATATCAATGTGTTTATCAATAACTTTATAATTCTATTGTGTCATGGGAGTTTGTTTATACTCGTATTGCACCATTCCACAATACCGGTGTTCTGGTGCGCTTCTACAAATATTATCCCGTCAAACAGACATTTTCCAGGTTTAAACAAAAGAGTTAATTCAAGAAGAAGAGTTAAGATCATTAAATACTACTTAATTGTTCATAGTTGCAGTACAATTTCTTTAAACAGCGGGAACAGAACTGAGCTTGGCAACAAAAACGGTGACGTGTGTAATGCAATGAAGACTACAATCAGTGCGGGAAACGTGAACTAGCAGCAGTGTTTTGTTCCTTTTTTGCGTACAAAGTGTTATTTAATTTAAAACAAAAATTTTGGATAAAAAAAAACAATATATTCCCTGACGTATTTCCCGTATCGTCGCCTGATGCCGTGATCCGACGGTGCGCCATATTGCGGGCACAGGCGCTCTGAGCAAACGCAATCTGTAGTGTAGTACCATTTTACCCGGAATATCCGCATATCCGCAAATGCAGCACACCCCTAGCATACCTGGCTCGAGTGCGGGGATTTCAGCATGACGCCGACGCCGACGACTGACATTCAATAATTATGTCTGCCTATCTTACTTATCCGTTTTTCAAACTTATCATAGATGGCGTTGCAGGTTACTAAACTTTTTCTTTTGTGGAACTAGTGCGTGCGCTGGGAGGTTTTCTTTCCAAAAATGCAATAAAATAAAAATGACCAAAATTGCATTCCCGAGCTTGTCACTCGGCGACGATACGGGAAATACGTCATAGAATATGTTACTTTTATTTCTTAGAGGTTTTGCTAGAAAGAGAAAAGATTTATGAGCTGCTTTTCGTGTCGAGCATATCGTAAAATTCGAATGAAGGCAAGCTTCTATTGTGTTTCTTGATGTGACAACTGTTCCTACAGGGTGTTGTTTTATGAAATTTTGACTTCCTGATATTTAGGGTTGTCCAAGAAAAAAGGTTGTAAGTATTATTTAAACACAAATATGGCCGACCACTCATGTTGCCAGCCGATATCATAAACCTCCCCAAACATGTTTCATTTCTATTATTTCTCCTTTATATAGATGATCGTCATTTTTTACATAACGATGAAAGCTCCCCCCTGCCGATATATTAAAATGTAATAAATAGTGATTCATTTCCGCGTTTGTTTCTCATATCTTATCTGTGCCGCGATGGTGTTTACATTAGATTTATCGGAGCGCCCGCGACGGCGGCGGTGGAACACACAGAATTATGTTACGCTACCCCGACGCCTGTTTTTACATCATTTATTCGAGAATATAGAACGGTGTTGTTATCTTAAAATTGATATCGTTGCAAATGTTTGTTTTGGATAAAAAATGTTTCGCGAAACAAATAGGATGCCTTTCAGGATTCAAATAATTAAAATAAACTACTGTTTTTGAAGATATTAAGTAGGCACGTGACATTAACTAAAAAATGTTTTCTGAATTGTACTTTATCTAGTGACCCGCCAATGTTTCGCACGGTTTTTACGACTCGACAAAACAATTTCTTTATTACATATTTATGTACGTTTGTTAATGTTTTGTACACATAAACCTTCCGTAATAAAATCAAAATCTGCTGTGCAGTTTAGAAGAAAACGGTTATACAGACATACACAAAAAGCGACTGAATAGATTCACACCCTACGCTGTATGTGAAAAAGTTTCAGTCAATGTTCAAAGGTGTGACACCTGAACAGGCTAAATTAATTAGCATTTTGCTGAATAAATTCAATTATTGTGCATTGCGTGCTTAATTAAACAAGCATCGAGCTTTTAAACACCCCTTCTGTTTGTGAAATAGATAGTTCAATCGAAAAAACTGTTTATATCGCGTTTCCCAGAACTTTACTAGATTCACTAAGCGAAAGTAATAGATACAGTCGTTAGTAGGTCTCGTAAGGCAAATAAAATAAGGGTAATCGAAATAATCAGAAAGATCCAAAAAAAATACAAAAGTGTTGTACCTTCGTCGGTTGCACACCTCCTCCGCCGCGAAAAAATAGCAGCGAAACGGCAGTAGTTCAATTATACTAACTTCCGTCATGTTCCGCTACTCGAGTCCGATTCGAGTAGCGCGTCGAACATGACGCGATACGGTACAATTGAACTGCAGTAGTTCGTTGCTGTGGTTTCGTGGCGGAGCGGACGTGTGCTACCGGCGTAAATGATGATGATGCAAAGTATGATCAAGACCTATGTATTGTTATTGACTCTAGTTACACATTTATTAGACATAATAATATATTTATGAACAACTGATGTCAGTTGTTCATAAATATCCTTAACTAGCTGATGCCCGCGGCTTCGCGGATGTCAGTTATTATTATACTAAAAGCTTCCTCGAGAACCTCTCTATCCATTGGTGAAAACAGCATGAAAATCGGCGCAGTTTTTGAGTTTATCGCGAACAGGACGACAGACTGACGCGGTGGAGGGCTTATCCAAAAGACAAACGAATATCGATACGGCCTTGTCAATCACTGCTTACAGACATTCACTTAAATATTTATTAAATAGGTAAGTATCCATTTTCTGATCCGTCTGTGTAGAGAAAAGAGTACAAAGAGTCAAAGGTATTCTTGACATATGTAAGGCACCACAAAGACTAAGATATCACCTAACCTCTTTTGTTCAGAGATTGTATGTCCTTCCTTTTTAGCTCAGACTTTTTCTATTCAGATAAATCTTTTGATATAATGTAAGTCGGTACATGACCTTATCAATGCTACATTTTTTTGTATGTTGGTGGAGTACTTCTACGGAATCTTCTTAATTTGTGAACTTCATTAGTGGTAGGTATAACTTTAGTAAATTAATCTTGTCGTTGTTGAATTTTTCAGTACTAAATGTTTCTTTAAACAATGATGTATTGGGAGGTAGTGGTAACGTGATATATGTAAGTACTGTTGCCATGAACTCTCTAATCTAGTACAACTACACACACACATACACGACAGTGTAAATAGACAACGATCATAAATCCTTCGGTACTATGCTACCTTTACATGGCATGCTAGCGAGTTCTAACAGTTTGCTATTTATTTAATTGACTAGCTTGTGACGCATACTATCGACACACTCTGCCTGAACAAGGGACCAAGAGACTGTAGTTAATAACGATTTATGGAACCCTTTTGTTCCATGGCTGTTATCTCCGTCGCGTGAACTCGCGTGAGCTTGCTATTCATCCCCTGATATATAGTGCCACTGCCACCGTGTCGAAAGAGTATGAAACAAATCTATTATTCTATTAAAATTCTTCTCATAATAGAGTTGGTGGTGAATTGAAGCTTAAAATTACTTTTATTTATTCAAATGGGCGGGATCTCGTTTGTTTTATAGTCTACAGTGATGGGTCTGTTAAAGTTTACATGCTAATGTCGGGTTTTAAATTCAGATAGTTTGTCATGTGGAGTTATATCATATGTATTTTTAGTATTGGACCTTCCAATGTAATCATAAAGATATCACGATAGTACGATATAGTAACTGTTACTTTCTTATTTAAGTTATCCTAACATCTACACAATACATTGAACATTATTACATCGTGAGCACTACTAAGATTAAACTTAATAATATCTAAAAGTACTGCCGGCACCGTAACTCACTTAGAGACGGCCAACCGCGACACTGACTTGTGGTTGCGCCCGAAAAAGAAACATTCTATAAAGAAAGCTATTTGGTTGGCACATAAAAGAAACACGTATAAATCAGAGGCGTCGGCCATTACGGCATAGCCTACGCCTTATTGTGCCCGCTCCGTCACGTTTATGCGACGCGAATGTGACAAAATAAGCGCTATTACACGACAAACATCCTAACCTCTTATATTTGCTTCGCTGAGATTACTCGGGTTCCTGTAATATCTTTCTGTCACCTCGTATCTAGATGCTCCACTTCTCTTTAAACTCACACGGAGCGCTACATACACCGCACTTACACAGTCACGCCATTAACGTCTTCGATCACTGTCAGGAAGACGGCGAACAAATAAAACTATAAGTAACAGTCTACGACCAAGCAGACAAGCAATATAAAGGAATTGGTCGACTGTGACTCGCTGAAACATGCCTGTTAACAATTTCATAGAACTTTTTAATTTAAATAGGTCACTGTAGATGGTAGAACTGCTACATAATTATGTTTTATGAAATTCCAAATTATCCGCGCAGTAAAAGGGAACTAAATTTTCATGTTTCATGCTGTTCAGTGAGAGCTTATTAGCATACGATAGTGTTCTGAAAGCTAAAAATTGGCATCGTGAAAAGACCGCTCTCTGGCCGCCATTGAAATACGAGTGGACGGCTCATCCGCTTATAAATTATGTAGCGAAACGTAATAGAAACACAAATTCCGCAGCGTACATTTTGACGTGGCCCTAACATAATTTTTTGAATGAAACAACATTTTTTTCGAAGGAACAAAGGTCACAAGTCGAGCGCTGTTTTTCAGCTTAGTCAAACCATTTTTTACGACTTTTCACGTTGGAATCACGAACATTTCGCATACTAAGGCTGAAATTGTGAGCGTTTTGACTGATTTTGAATTCAGCTGGCTCAACGTCAGGTAATTTGGGAGGCTTTTTCTTATACTTTATGGAAATCTCGACCATCAGCGAGATTTTCTATCATATTTTAGTACGTCATTTTTAACGTGCGCGCAAAAAGTAACGTTGATAAATAACTCCTGATAATTTCACCCCTCGGAGAAAATTTAAAGAACCAGGTTGAACTCGTTCGTTCTCAGAGGAAACCATTAAAACGTCTTTATTTGACTTTTCAACATTTCTTTAGTACATTAAACAATGCGGGGGGAACTCCAACTAAAGAAACTCAAGTAGCACATATTTGCCCAACTAAAATTACACGGCATGTCCCCGAGCTTATCAAGAGCTGGCGTAAAACTTAGGCAGGTAGATGTAACTTAATTTAGACGGCGACGTTCGGAGCCAATCGCGGTGATACGACAGTGTTTGCGGAAAATCGTACGAAGACAAGCGATTTTTTTTGCCGCTGCGAACGTGAGGCAAAAGATATCGAACCTAGTGAGGCCAGGATACAAACGAACTAATCTAAGCCTCGCGCGTATTCGATTGCTCTGCGTATGTTCCTCGGGCTGTTTTGGGTGTATAAAATTATTCAGAGATTCCGAAGCAATCAGAAAATTTTTGTATTCCGTTCTAAAATTGGAAGCCTTGCTATTTATATATGCTTTCAGTGAATGTCTCTGCGTGTGTGAGTTAATTTTATAAACTGTGCCAATTTTCATTTTGCCCAAAAGTATGGATTACTCGCCCAGCTAAGTAATCTTCTTAGTTATGTTAGATGATAGCGTACGCAGTAGTCAGCGAGTTTATACTGTCTTGGGTCTAGTGACCCAAGACAGTATAAACTCGCTTCACACATTTGAATTCTGTATTCATTTGAGACTCAGCAAACACCTGCTATCAAAAACCGTACTATTCGTCCTTGTAATCCAAACGCGACGTGATCCAAACAAGCAGGTGCACCAACTTCATCGTGAACTATGACACAAAGCTTGGCATCGTTTGTTTTGCTATGTTGACTGTAGAACGCCAGCCATGTTTAATGACGCGGAAAATTTTCAGGCTCGCTATAGCGCGGCCACCAAACCAGTGGTTTGTGCTTGGAAACTTATATTTACAGTGAAGTTTCTTGATACCTGTCTCCGGGACTAAGGTTAAGTATGCGTCGTGTCGTGCACGCTAATATTATGCGCGTCAGGTGCGGATTTTATATTACACTTGAGCAAGTTTCTGTCCAAATAAGTCTTTATTCTGCAGCACAAGCATGACGGCTCGGCTTGCAAAAGTGAAGTATTAAAAATACAAACGCCTTTGCGAACAAAATTATAGTGATGAAAGAGTGAAATAAGCAACGATGGGCGTCTTTGTAGCCTAGTTAACTTTTCCACTTCTCAGTACGAAAATATGCTTGTAGAATATTTTCGAGTCGAGTGCAGGTCTCTTAATAGACTAAATTCTACTTAAGTTTATAAGAACCACGTCCGGGGCCGGGTTTATGCTTAATCCTGGTCTTCCTGCTTCCCGGCGGTGAGTTTTCGCAGCGTATCTTAAAGCACCAAGGCAGCGTACCTCTATATGGTCTTAAATTCTGTCTATATAGACCGTTTGACGTTTTACTGTACCTTTAATAGGTAGCTGTTTTTCTATTGCGAATATACCTAACTAGTTTAAGGGACATTCTTGAAATAGTTATTCTGGGATGATCCCAGAATAACTAAGCGCATATAAATTCAAAATTGCGTTTCTGATTTGAAAAGTACTTAAGTTACATTTGTTGTTAAAATAACGTTTAGGCTGGATACTAACAAACAGTGTCACTATAATGTCAACATTATACACATTTCAGTTAATTTCATCCACTTATTTGTAGAACACTAATTTTAATGCGTAATTAGCCTACATACGAAAACACATTTTGCGGAATCGTTTAACAAAATTTACGGGTTCGATGAATTTTAGGAACACGATCAAAATGCCAACAACACGTATCGGACGAAGTGAACAACTTTCAATGCTGTTCATTTGAACAGACAATATAGAAGCGCGGAAATCTAATCTGCTTCTGAAATTTTCTAACCGACCCTCATTACCATTTGAAGGCGAAGAGAAAAGAAAGAAATATTCTCCATGACGGAAATTTCATGTAAATTGGGTGAAGTACGCGCCTCTTGCTTTCTTAAAATTTTCGTTGTACTCACAATTTTATTGTGATTGCAGTCGCAGCGATCTGTCACCGTAGCTAGTTAATTTGGTCGCAACTGGGTTTCTTATTTATGAAATATTTTTAAACAGTTCAAGAAAAGTGACCTTTTGTGTTTCGCGTGTCTTTGCATTATTTTATTTTTCATGACATATTTGTAGCATTTCTTTATAGTTTATTAGAGAGATTTTTAATCTATATCAGCGTAATATTTATTGCTACTATGGTGTTGCATCTAACCGATAGTTCATAAATTGTTTAGTGCATCAGTTTTGTTCCGTGTCAGAATAGGGTCGGTCTCGTGCAGATGGCTGCGTACGTTTTACAGCGCAGTGACGTGCCGGCCGCGGAACGTGACCGGCGCGACAATGACTCAACGCCTTGTTACTTCCATACTAGTTACAAGTACGGGATGTAGGTACCTATTACAAGTGACACTTCATAATTCCCACGACGGAGCTTTAGAAAGCACAGTTACACATTTCCACTCAAGGGTATTTTCTTAAAAAATGTATGAGGATATTATTATAAGCATGTTTATTTCTCCCTCTCGTATTAAAAATAGATGATTTTTATTAATATTCCCCATAAATGTTTTACCTCCCCACATATAAAGATATGTACGAATGTACGTTCTCAGGGATAACGCTTTTCCGAGAAAAAAGCGTCTGTCATGAAGATTTTCAATCTCTTTTTTGTTGTGATTGCAAATATGAAAACACAATTTTCATGCGATTCGAAGAAGTCGTATATATAGTGTTGTTTTTATTAAGACCAGGATCGCCCATTTGGGAATGAAAAAAAGCACGAACTGCTAACGATTCTTGCTGCTACTGTTTATTGAAAAAATACTAAACATCTTTACTCAAAACACAAAACCTTTTACGCAAACCCTTTACTAGTGTAATTTTGACAATATTCATGATAATACTAATTACGGCTATTCAATTTATTCAGCTACATTATTCGAACGATTTTCATTAGCGTTTCTAAAGTTTAATCGAAATAAAACGCTGGAAACGCTCTTTAATTATTTATGACAGCTCCATTATTGAGTTCACAGTCGCAAAAAGGTAGTCGAGCCAGATTATATTGAATTTAAACGGTTTAATATAGCGCTAAGGAGGTAGAAATAAATAATTTCTAATATTTTATCCATTACGGTGATATTAGCCATAATTGAAATTGTCATTTCGATTTTCAGTATCGATAGACGGAATTATTACTGCAGCAATATTTTAGAGGCACCACCGTTAATCTTTTTAATAGCTGGCGGCACTCCGACGAATCGAGTTGAAAAATAAATGTAAAGGACAAAGGAATCGATAAGGTTTTAAGGCCAAAAACTTGGGAAAGCACTAAAATTTAATACCGGCCGCTACCAGTTCAGGGGACACCACACTTTATGGCGGCAATTACTACCCTTCATCTTCGTAATGTCGAAGATTGGTTTGTCTTTTATGGATTTTCGGGAATCGGGGTTACTGCATTGATTATTCCAACTTCTTTATAGTGCTCCAATAATTTTAAAATTACGTCGGCGCTCTGGCGACAAATCGTATAGCTCCAACTGACATAAAGCCAGACTGGATTGGATCAATTCGCGTCAAGATCTTTCTTTACGTCGTTGATGGGGTAATACTGCGTAATACAGTTGTCGCTAGCTTTAGGGTGGATGGCTTGAAAAACTTTTATTTTATTATTGTAACGAAGATGGTAGGTACACCTGTGTAGCAAGCTGTTGTAAACTTACACGAAATATTATGTACCTACACACAATATAACAAGTTCATTGACATTTGGATAATACGTCTGGCTCGGGACTAATTACATTATACGCAATTTATTTATTTTAAAGCTCAAACAGAAAAATGTGTAAGTTACAGATTTAGGCCCACATTTTAAAACAACCAGCCATAAGTCTGAATTTATTACTGAAATATTTCATTTTGATCTCGACTCATATTATCTAGTTTTAGGTCGAAATTCATGATTAAGTTCACCTAGGGAAGCTAAATATATTTAGTATTGAGACATCTAGAATTGGTGCTTCAAATATTATCTCAGACATTTTTCTATATATCGATCTTACTAGACGAACTTAGACTCGTACCATCCCGACTGTGACATTCAGAGATTTGTACAAGATGTTCGCAGATAGCACTAGATAAAGGTAAGCCCTTTATCTAGGTACGCAAGGCAGTAAGCATCTTGGTACTTATTAATATTAAAAGTGCGGTGGCGTTATCAAAGTCTTTTATTTCGAATTCGAGAGCTATTCCAAGTATTTGATACAAGCGATCAACAACAAAGAGTTAGATTATACTGGATTCTCAGAACTGTGAGGTTATGTTAGGTTAGGCTTAAGATTATTCTGATAATACTTTTTTATGAAGGTTGCTCAGAATAAAAATATTTTTGATATTTACTTAGTTTTGGGAGAGCATTCTTGTCTACTTTTCTTTAATCTCTATAGAGAAGAAAAATTAAAGTAATAATAAATAAAACCCAACTACGACTAAAAAGGTATAAACAAGACACCACAGACAGACAAATTAAAAATCCGGAGTCACACGTGTTAGGGGGCATAAATCTAACAGATTACTCTAGAGGGCACCATTTTTAATTAATGTGACGTCACATAGCCTATATTAAGCAGCGGACGATCAAGACGCTTCTAACGATACCTCTATTGTTAAATTGTGATGAGTGGCTTAGAAGATAAGAGGGAACAGATTAACATACATATATACATACCGGTCAAAATCATAACCCTCCTTTTTTCTTCGCCGTAGTCGGGTAAAAAGAAGGAAAACATATGACATAAGTGCAGCGATAAAAAAATTGGAATAACATTCATTTGTTTTTTGGCTTTCATAGGATTTTAACAGTTTTAGTTAACTTAGTTTTCTTTTGTTAATTTTACGTAATCTACTAAACAACTAGCAGCGTAAGCAGGTACTTCATCACTCGTTGGCAACATAACTTCAGTTAGCATGTAGATACTACTTGATTAAGACTTTTCAATTAACTCATGAAATCCTAGGCAAATGCAGGAATGTTCTACGCAGACTAAAATCCATATAGGTAGGTGTGATCGTTGCAAGCAAGGCCTATTGTTTGCGCTTGGGTGGTCGCAGAACGATATCATTATTAGCCAAATTAATTCCTCTACTATCACTTACCTGCGATTTCTGCACACATTGTTGCGCATGAGGAGGAGCTCCTGGCTAAGTAATAACAGCCGCACGGGTCGATCTATCAGATTAAGCTACAGTTGCCGGGGCTGGTCCGTGGATGGGTGACCATCTTTACATATCGAGACTCCTTCGTGCCTTGGAAAGCACGTTAAGCAGTTGGTCCCGGCTGTCATTTGACAGTCGTTACGGGTCGTCAGAAGCCCGAAAGTCTGACAACCAGTCTTGCCAAGGGGTATCGTATTACCCAGTTACTGGATTGTGGAGGTTGGATAGGCAGTCGCTCCATGTAAAATAGTGGTATTCAGCTGCATCCGGTTAGACTAGAAGCCGACCCCAAATTGGTTGGGAAAAGGCTAGGCAGATGATGATGTTGCGCTTGAGCATAATTTAGTTTAGCTCCTAATTTCGTTATTTCGTGATGTACTTACTAGTTGTTTTATGTGGGTAATCAGATTTTTTTGTTCTGTACGGATAACAGAAAATCCTTTATGTTACTAGAATCTTATTTATTTGTGTTTGTTATTATAACTCTGAACATCAGGAAAATTCGAGGAAAATGTAAAAGTTCAAAGTTCATTAAATCGCTAAAAATATCTAATTTTCTTTCTTTTGTGTCAAGCAGGTAGGTTTTGACCGTATCATCCACAGAAGTGCTTACTTTCTGCCTCATTACTTGTAGGTGCCTCACCTTGCCAAAGCTGTATTGGAAGGAAGCAACTCATATATTTAAAGATACACTTTGAAAGAAAATTCGCTCCTATCACCGATTACATAAAGGCTAATGTTGCCTGCCATTTAGAAGGACGTCCTCGGAAAGGGTTGTCACTTTATATAAAGCTGACGTGGCCGCAAACGACAGTTAATGGCGCATAAAATTCACAGTAAGCCTGACACAGTATAATCATTTTACGGTACTGTAATTTCAGGTATTTATGTGTAGAAATACTCTGTCTGTACAATTTCTCCTTTCAAAGTATGAACATTATGTAAAAGTAGGTAACTACATAAGGGAATAATAAGATACCTTATGTAATGCGCCTTTTCAGCTCTCAAGTGCCGCGCGTTACGTATATTTTGAATACGTGGGCGCACGTGAGAACGTTGAACTCAGAAGATAGTAGGTAAACAATTTTTTTATTTTATAAATCATATCTCGCAGTTCAACCGAGGTGGTGGTCAGCTGCTTACCCGGATTTTCCTGTGGATGTCTCAATAAATTAGGGCCTCCAGCCAGGGCATAAAACTTAAAAACTAAGCGACAACACGCTAAGGGCATCCCCTGTGGGATACAGACCTCGTCAAAAATTGTCGGCTGGGAAAATCTGAATAAATAAAGTGCTTAAAACAAATAATCTCAAACTTGATGTGGAATAAATGCCTCCTTCTGAAACTAGACCGTAGTCTAGCACTATCTTGACATTAAATCTAAGATATCTGTCCTTGATGTTTGACTTACACAACACCGCGTTTACGGTTGGTAAACTAAGCTCTATTTAATATACATACCTAGTACTTATATGTATTACAGGGTAATAAAAGGATACCTTATGATATGATCCGTCTTTTTAGCTCCCAAGTGCCGCGCGTTACGTAGGTATATTTTGTCTACGCGTACATGATAACGTTAGACTTGGAAGTTAGCAAAAAATCAATCGGCTGGGAAAACAACTAGACATAAAGTACTTAAAATCAAATAAGCTCTTACTTGATGTGTAATAAACTCGAACCTACTTCTGAAAATAAATAGTAGAATAGTTCGAATCTTGACATTGAAGGTTAAGATATTTGATCTTGATGTTTGACTTACACAACACCGCGTTTACGGTTGCTAAGTTAAGCTCTAACCCACCTGCATATAGTCTACAGGGTACCTACCTATACAGAGAACCAAGGTATAACAATATAGGCACCAAGGTACTCTCAAAGTGGTACTAAATTAATTAAAACGCCTTATTATAAACTGCTTGCTTTGTAACAGCTATACCTTTTAGATTCCACTGTAAAGACCATACTTTAGAAAATAAATACCTTAAACTTTCAAAGTGAAATTATCAAGGTAATGTTTTAACGTAGGGCGAGTACAAACTAGAGCTCTTAAAAACAACTGACACTCGCCTGAATAAAATACCAGCCAACGGCAATGTCGACTTTGAATACAAAAATCAATCATCCTGAGTCCCATAATAATTCCAATAGCCATATGAAATATCGGTGTATGTAGCTACATATCTACGAGGCTGTCATTTCACTGAATCAATGGAGTACCTCACTCAACGTTAGCAATACGGTCACAGAGATACTGTCCTCCTTTTTGAGGTTTACCCTTTCACCCTTTGACTACCTGCCGACGAAATTTCTGCTTCTGTCTAGTGATTATCGTGATATTTTCGGTTATCTAACAAAGGATTCCGTTTCACTTCTAAGAAATTATAACCGTTTAGGTATTCCCAAGTTACTTTTGTTTTTTTTATTCGTCAACACTATTCAGAAAATCTTGAAATACAATGATTTGATTGTGATGCGATTCTTAGTAGCATTCCTTGTGAACAGCCCTACGTGAATACCATTGGCCTGAGATCAAAGGAGGCTGAATAATCAAAATTCTACCATCTCACCTTTGAAACGCACGGTTGAAATATGATTAAGCCTTTAACCGCGTAATCATGTTCGGGGAATCTTAGAATATTACTGTATTCAAATCACGGAAAATTAATTCTATAATTTTATCGCCTGATACCGAGATTTTCAGGAGTTTGAACCTGCTGAATATTATTCATAAGAAAACCTAAGCACTAGAAAACTGATTTATTTAAACATAAAGGCTTTGCGAACATCAAAAAGCCCGTTTTTAGTGGGTCCCTAGCAAATAACCTGGGCGATATAATATGAGTATGATGTAACAAAACGTCCGTACAAACGAGAGTAGCAGTCTGCCGTTATTCATGAATAGTCCTAGATGTACGCACAATTTTCTGCTGCCGAGGCTATCGAGGGACGTGCGTGACCAGATTTCTGAACGTCGACATATTACACCTGTATACCCACCCATTTAAAGGTACCTAGCTATCAACTAGAAAATGTCGAATACGTCGCCATCTGTCGCTAGACCATATTATGTTAGAGAAAACAGGTTCAGTAGGTATCTACCGAGAAATATTCCGGCCGCGATTTTTCTCACTATTTGTGAATATTTTGTATATTGTTATCGTGTACGGAATTTATTCATAAACTTATTTTGAACCTTATTGCTGTGTATTTAATAAGGTATCCACTTAACTAGAAAAGATAGCAGGTTTAAGTCAGCATCAATCATTAATCATTGTAAAAGATTACGAGAGTATTGATGTAACTAGCCTTAACTAATCATTATAAATAAGATGTTACTGAATAAAATTATATGTAGGTCCAATCCAAAAACTTTTTCCGCTGAAGTATGCAAAAAATGCCACATGCCTGGATATGAATCAAATCCGATAATTTACAGTAATTTTACTGAAGTCCTCAATAAAATTATCAAAAATTCACTTTACAAAAATGGATTCCAGAAAAATAGAATGTCTGATAGCAAAGTAACGAGTCTCTATTAATCCGTGCAACTGCTAACTTTGCGACTTTTGAAACGAAATCCTAAATACATTCCTATATATACTTACTACATTGCTCGGCGAAATCAAAATCTCAAAATCTGTTTCTACGAAATGTTGTTAACTTTCGACACGTAATTACATCAAAACAAGTTGATAAATATTCATTGACATCTCGACTAATTTGAAATATTCACATAAGCGGAGAAAATTTGAAAAGTCAAACAAAAAGTTAGATACGAACAATTTAATGGGAGTCTCTTCTGTAAATGTTTATGTAGAATCACCCGGGAACCCATTCCTTGTAAGTTTGGATTGGGCTTAGACATTCTAGATTGTTTAAATAAAAAATTAAAACACTCAAAGCTTATCGAGACATCAAACAAAATTCTAAAAACTGTATCTACATTTTAAAATATCCTCCGGCACATTTCTGTTTTACTTTACACTTTGTAGAATCTACATTTCTACCGTAAAACATACTTTAGAGAATATTATTCAAACATTTTAGCGGGCTCGTCCATATAATACAGAATATACAGCGCCGGGCCGCTTGCTTTCCGTACACCTCAGCGGGAGGAAATAAGTTGAGCGGTGACCCAGTAACCACCACTACAATTCTAGTTCCCTGTTACAATCATAAAGCCTGCAGGTTGTTCACATGTTCGGCTTGTACTGTGCAGTTATTTATTCGAAAAGTTTGAAGAAATAAATTTAATTTTGGTACGTTAAACTTCATGAGAGTCAACTCTCCGTTCCTATGTATGTTATGTGTTTAAGTTATTCGATTGTTACCTACCGATTGTATACCTAAATTCATTTCATCATTTACATTATATTTTCGTAATATCACGGTGACGCAGTGAGATGAACAGTACCTACACCCATTATGAAAATTAAAACCAGTCCATGGAAAATACGTCATATAAATCATGAATCGAGAAAACAGAAATATTTCAGGAGTGAACTATGACGAAACTGATATACTTAAATACAAAATGCCAACTCATAACCTTTCCTTATGGCGGCCACAGAGTAGCAAAAAGCGCGGTCGACCTATGTCACAGAGTGGGAAATTAATAAAACATGAAAGCACAACACTACACAAAACCTATAAGATTAAAAGCGAATACGAACGTAATTTAATCACGTCTACTTTATTTTACCAGTTCTTTGCAAGTTAGTTGATTACTTTAGGGAATCCCCAAGATGAATGAGATAAACAAACTGATCCACTGAAAATATAAATTAACATCAATGAGAGTAAAGAAAATTGGTTGAAGAATGATTAATGATTTTCTTTGTGATAATAAGACAATCGGGTATTCGGAAGGGAGAGATAAGGCTGTCGACAGCCCAGAGAATTTCGACGGTACCTGCTGAAAAGACGGCTCGTAAAATGAATAGAACAATGTTACTAGCGCTAAATGAAGGTTTTAGGCTACCTTTGAAGGCGCAAGTTCTTCTTAACACAAATAAATAAAATTAACGCTAACAAAAGCGGGCTATAATGTTGAACACCGTATCTACCCATAATACGCCATCCCTCTTTCGCCTATATATCTTATTTATTTTTTGACATCTCGATTGATAGATTGATTGAGTTTGGATTACATAATATAATACCTTATATATATAACTTTGGCCGCTTGTATTTGTTAATTCAACTATTCCCCAAAAATTTCCCTATATATACCAACATAATTATACATTACTTGCTGCCGCAAGCGGCTTCGCCCGCGTGTAATATTTATAAATGATAGCCTATGTTAATCAGGGTGAATGAAGCTTTCTAATGGTGAAAGAATTTTGAGTTTATTCATTACAAACATACACACAAAAATACAAATCTTTCCTCTTTATAATATTAGTGTAGATGTAGGTATTTGTAGGTAGGTACTGTATGTAGTCAACTTTATAAAAGATGACCACGTTTCTAAAGAAAATTGTATGTTACCTTTTCGAAATGTATAAAAATATTTCCAGCAATTTTCTGTTATTGCTCAGGTTTCTACTAAACACAAAGTAGTGTCTAGAAGCGAGGAAAAGGCGAAGCTCTAAATGTAATATTAATCCCAAAGGTCAAAGCGCGGTCTAGGACTCACTAGTCTAGTCTATGAATAAAATCCAGACTGGTTCGATAATAATAGGTACAGTACAACACAACTTAGATGTAGCATCGGCAAAATTCGTAAAACCGATCACCATCCGAACTGCCTTCAAAATCTCCAATCTTTATTACTGCAATAGGTGAAAACAATCTTTACTCAAACGCAATTACTTGTAAAGTCATATAACCGAATACATTCGTAAAATTGAAATGAATGAATGCAAATTGTCAGCTTTATGCTACATCTAAGTTGTGTCGTACTGTATTGTGTCGTGTCGTATAATGTCGTTTTATTTTTGAACCTCTTACTGACCCCGTTTCTAAGAACGAAAACTAATCATTTTTCTTAGCACAATTGAAGTAGGTACTTTTAGTAATGCTACACGGATTTAAAAAAATACTTTGTATTGATAAAAAGCTTAACATGCTTATTTTGACAACTTCATTCATGAAGTTTTGTATTTTATATTGAGATGAACGAAAATCAATCAAAGATGAAAACTGAATTCATTAGTGAATGAATCCAATGGTGTTGGATTTCGCCATTCGGTATCTTTCACTTGCGCTCCGAATGACGGAAAAAAGGAATAAGCAGATGAACGTTCATTTCTATGTTATATTTGCGGTGTTGTGTGTGGAATGACACAACAATGAGCATTCACTCGAGTGGAGCGTCTATATTTTTATAAAAGTAATATTATTTATAATCTATTGCAACTACATTATGTAGGTTTCGTACAAGAGAACCAATAATTATTATACATTTATAGTGATAGCATACTCTAGAGAACTCCCTACACTTGAGAGAGAGACACTTAAAGGGAGAGATCCCTTTAAGTGTCTCTCTCTCGATAACTTGCTAAGTGAAAAAGATACCAGTATTCTAGTTTCAGACAATTATGAAGCCAAATCAATCCTATATTCCTATAAATTTCATAGTTTATCAAGGAATCTTTTCTCTCCGTCTTCTTTTACATACACATTGTAAAAGAAAAGTCAAAGTAGTCAAGTAAATATAGTTTCAACCACACTCAATTTTATACAAAAAAACGTGAAGGCACGTATTTGCAGTTATAGATAAAATTACAGACTAGCAAGAACAAAGATTCGAGGAAAGTGGTTCGGGCTCGGTTCCCCAAATTACTTTGAGTAAAGATAACGAGAAATGAAACCGGAGTGCCGCAGCTTTGTTTAGGGAACTTTTAAACAGTGTGCTGATTCCTTGGAATCCCCCTTTTGCTAATATGACGCCGTCACGTAAGCCTTGGTTCGGTAAACGTGTTTGGGTTGGATCAATTGTGTTGTCGTGTAATTACCTATAAGATGGTAATAGACATTTATCAATACAAAAAACATAAATTAAGGAGATATTTATTTATTAAAAATAATTTCCTTAATAGTACGTTCATAAGTGCAACAATTACATACAGGCAACACAATATATGCACCATTTATGGTTTTACATAATATTACAAAGCTAAAAAGGATATTTACCATAAAAGTAAATAAGTATCCTTTGTTTAGGTAATTCATGCATGATTTATTTATTCATTCATATTCGCAGAAAATGCAAAAATCCTGTACAAATAAGTAGGAAGAATTGTTCCTACCTATTTGTAGATGATTCATGAATTTTCTGTGAATATAAATATTATTATTAGCATTTTTTACCAATCTCCGAAGAGTGAGTAATTGCGAGCACGTAAATGCAGACTTTTTTGGTGACAATTCTTGATCTTTTGAGGACGAACAAGATAGCAATTGCATATTTTAGAGAACTCTCTCTCTCTCTGTGTCTCTCTCTACATAACTTGCTACTTTAGAAAGCTCTTGCTACTTTAGAAAGCTACAAGTATTCTAAATTCAGACAATTATCAAGTCAAATCAATCCTTAATTCCAAACAAGCTAATAATTTCATAGTTTATCAAGGGACAACGCATGCGCAGCTATTATTGTCTAACGGCGCCAGCGAGGCGTGGCAAGTCATCTCTCGGCAATAAAGGAAGCCCAAGCAATCAAGTGGGCGCATGCAATCAACCGCTAATAAATTGATACAGATTGATAATAAGGTGCCAGCACTCAGGGTCAACTTATGAAACAAATGACTGGACAAAACTACATACTGTATGTGGACTACTAGTGGTTGTATGAAACAAATGAATAGACAAAACTAAATACTGTATATTGTCGACTATTGGCTATATTATGAACGGAATGAATAGACAAAATACGCGAATAAAATAAGTACGCGATACTGGCCGAGTATCGAAGATTAAGAAAACACTTGGCTTATTACCACAAAACCGTGTTTATCAGTGTTTAGCCTAAACACTTTTTAAACACGACATTTCTGTACGGAGTTTGACATAAAACAGACACTAGACACGCATTTAACAAGAAGTGTCTAAGCGTTTTTGTGGTAAGGTCCTTGTAGTATTAGACCAAAATTGTTAAAGTGTCAGTCATAATACACATGTATTATGACTGACAAAGATGACCTCCTGCAAAGCAATGCCTCTCTGCAAACTTTTTCTAGAACTTGTGCCATAACTATTAGTAGATGCTTCAGGCAACCAATAGGTAGTATGAGGATATAGTAGGTCCAGTAGAATGTGTGTGTGTGTGAATGATGTTATGTTTGTGTTATATTGTACAGTAAAATGTGGACTATTTGGTCGTATGAAACAAATGACTACACAAAACTATAATACTGTATGTGTGAAATATTTTCAGTTATTACAAGATGATGTCTTGCTCGTGTTTGTAGGATTTATACAGGTTGTTAGTGTAGTAGTTAGTGTAAACACCGTTATCCTTGAAACCAGTGGTTTGGTTTCATTTATAGAACGTTAAATCAATGGAAAAATACAACTTTTTTTTTTAAAGAAAATCTACATTTTTCCACATGAATATTTCGCGACCGGCGGTTGGCGGGGGCGGGTGGGGCGCGCGGGACGTTACATGACCGGCCGTCAGCTGTTTCGCAGCTCTCTCGAACGCGTATCGGGACAGTGACGGATATTTACTTTTTAAAATCTTTTATTGAAAATAAGGTTTTTTTTTTGTTGTTGGTTCATTTATTTTTATATTTAAGTCAACTACCCATGGTTTGAGTGACAACGGTGTTTACCCTTGCATACTGTATGAACGACTACGTGCCAAAGAAGGAACTTCTATAACGATTTAAAAGGTAAGACTAAACGTAAATATTTATTTTTATCATTGGGTGCTCGTGCTGCCTGAATTAGTGGAAAACTTTAGAACAATGTTTTTATTAAATAATAATAAAACTTTCCTAAATGTTTGTCAAAAGTTCCTATCAGATACAAACATTGTGTCAATCATCAAGCTTGTGAAACGTCAAAACATGTGGATTCATTCTAAATAATCTTATCTACAATATATCTCAGTAAATATTGTGGGTAAGGTAAGAAAAGTACGTTGTACTTCTTTTATAAATGAGGAAAATAAAGTAAAGGAGAAAAAATTACGGACATTAAGCGCAAAAATAATAGTTGTGCGACTTAAGGTAACGTTCTGTCGTAATACCAACAGTAAAACTTATGACCCTGCTTTATACGTTAGCTTTGTTTATTACAAAGCATTCCCCGTTCTATTGTGTGCAGAACATATTAAATTAAAACCCGTAAATAATTAACTTACGTAACATTACGCGCTGTTACTATAATAGTATGTATGTATATTCTACTGCCGCGAAAGGGTAGTCAGAAGTGTGTAAACTTGACCAACCTCGAGGTCAAGCATGAACTTCTTTAAACAAGTGTCTTTTGTTTTGAGAATTGACATAACAGAAAGCGGCGTACAGTCCTTTCACAGACATTTTACCTCTAACAGCAGCAACGCAATAGCAACCCTATTGTAACAACAATAAAGATCACTGTCATTTTGATAAACTTATCAATGGCAGCAACGTAATTGCAATGACAATAAATATCAGATTATACCAGGGCGAGACTATTGCCATTTACCGAGCACAAATCCAGGGCCCGGGCTGCTACTGAAAAAATATCATGGAAAAGCCACCACCGCTTACAGCAGTATTATTTTAATATTACTTAAGTGTAGGAAAGAGATGAAGCTCTACAGAACGTATAGCTCCATCTCTTTCCCCCACGAAGTAAGATTAAAATAATACTGCTGTAAGCGGTGGTGGTAGGCCCCCAGAGCATCGAAACCAGAAGCTAAATTTCCGCAGTCGCGTTTGTCACGACGCAGTTAAATAATAATTAAATTACGTCACCCCTTACGACCCCTCACATAAAGCTGCAAAGTATTGATTTTGCCATCCTTGTAAATTGCTTTTGGAAATTAAATTGAGAGAGAGCAATTGATCTAAAATTAGGGAAAGGCCGTCAAGTTACTGGAGCTATTTCCCTTAATAAATATTAATAGGCCGTCAATACAAGATGCCTTTGTCAGTTGCGAGTGAAGACGATATCGTACGTACTCCATCATTAAATTATAAATGGCTGTCCCCAATTAAATAACCTTTAGTCATTTGGGTGGCCCTCGTCATTTTGTTGTTACGACATTGTGCGATTTTTCGTTCAGTGCCAACTATCATTGATTTCAAGTTATATTTAAACTTTTAGTCTGGGACAGCCGTTTCTCTTTTAAAAAGGATTATATTGTTGCATAAAAATATCCCGATGTTTTTGATCATGGACATTAAAATTAAAACTAAATGCTGCAGTAAATGCAGTTAGCTCAATGACACATACATACCTATCTATTAACATGAGTTTTACGAGGGGAGCAGGAATGTGAACAATGTTGCTTTTGTAGGTAATTGTTCTTTAATTGTTAGGTACCAATGACGTCCATGGTTAAACACGCCTTGATAAGAACTCCAAAGGCTACAAAGGCGACAATATAGACTGAATTTAACTATTTCAATAATTTTATTATATTATTAATTATATACAGTAGTAGGTATAAACATTCGGCTGGAGAACGGAAAAACCAGTCCTCAGTAAAATTAAAATTAGTTCAAAGATTCAGTGACTCGTACAGGAAAACCGAAGATGTAATGGAGGTCAATGATGCGTAACTTCTGTAGGATTGTAAAAATTGTACATTTTTGCGGCGTCCGGCAAAAGGTGCATTGACGTACGAACGTGAAAATATGGGCCGAGGCTTAGCCGAGGCACACATACGTGAGTCCTTCAAGTCCTTCGTCAATCATTTTTGAGAAAAATCTCTATCTGATACATTCTGGTTGCACATAAACATACATACCTACCAGCTTATAATTCAACAAGTCTGATTGGTCAGATAAAAGCAACGTCCCCGAAAGTTCTAGTTCCTAAACTGAACGATTGTATTTGCATTTGAAAAAGTCAATTTCACCTGCAGATTGGGCATAAAGTCGTCTCGTCTAGGAGAGAATAAATTCACGAATAGCGGCTCTCCTAGATCATTAATTTTAACTAGTGTACGTACAAAGCTACGAGATTATGTACTCTCACACGTACAGAATTGAGTCTATACTCGGCTACATTAATTTTCGAGTTCTCAAACGGCTTCCACTTTTAGTTACATTGTAAGGACAGAAAAATGTTTAAACACATCTTTTGTAAATTCGTTGGTAACTCTATGACTTTGTTGTGGAAGAGATGTTTAAAAAGTTGTAAAATAGGTCGGCAATGTAAAGGAATCGCCAGAAAATTTCCTTTCAATCCTACACTAAGTCGCGTTGTCCACGTTTTCTATGTACCACAAGCACTAATATATATGCACTGAGCAACTTTTGAAAGTGATTTTCCCCTTCAGTATTGATTTTAATTTTATGTTATTACGAACATAGTATTTTGGAACCCCGGTGAATATGATAAAGGTATCATCTCAAAGTTGTAAAAGTTATTCGACGAGAAAATCGCTATTGAATTTTGCTGAGTGTCTACATATTTTTGCTCGTGACTGTACGTTGTACATGTATGTACATAAGCTAAGACACTGACCTTTTTTGCATTCTTCAATTTCCTCATCGGAGTTGTCTTCGCAGTCTTTCTCCAAGTCACACACCCACATGCTGGGTATGCATTTGCCGTTGGTACACTGGAACTGCTTCAGGGAACATATTGCTGAAACAAGGAACAACACTATAATTATAGATTTTATTTTTGTATAGAAAAGGAACTAGCCTAGCCTAGGTATGTTTGTTGGTCAGTTCCATTCATCAAGTAAAAAATGAAAACAAGAGTGCCTTTAAAAATAATTGAGTAAAATAAAAATAATACCTGTTAAATCATTGAATTCATTTACACTCAAAAGCGAACAACTCAAAGCATTTCAAGTATTCCTACTTCAATCGAAAGTCTCTTCATAAATTCACAAGTCAACGCTTCTACTATTGCAATTAAAAGGCAATTTAAAATAAAATAAGTTTCTAAAAAACACAAGCATTTATTCATAGAATAAACTGGATCTAACATTATTGCCTAGGTCCTGGCTGCTTCTCACACCAGACAGTGTGGTGTGAAACATCCCCTGCCCACAAACTAAGTGACTATGGATTTGCATCTGACATGTCAAACACGGAACTCTAATTATGGGTGCATCTGCATCTAACATGGACGGAATTATTGGGTGATTTAACAAGGAGGCATAGTAAGTAGTTTTTGGCTCTTTACCATTATCTTTCCTGTTTAGTATTAATTCAGTTTAAGCTATGTTTTATTATGATAGGCTATTTCGTTAAAGTATGCAGTGTTTATTTACATAATATTACAAATTCTAGGAACTTTATTGGGCATCAAAAATTCGTCCGCATCGCTGTCAATGGGAAAAGTGCCCAAAAGGCTGGCAGCATTGCAAAAGGATGCAATGAAGCGTCATGTTTACCGCAAATAAATGTATTTTCTTTCTTTCTTTATGTCTTTCTAAGCCGTTTCAACACATGTAAAAAAATACTGGTACTAAGAAATGTAGGCTTGGAGCACGTGCATCTTTTAAATGTAAACAAAAACCGAGATAGAATGGGTACATCCTAGAATGGCTAACTATGGCTGCAGCTAATACCTAAAACCGCTCTGACCACGTCATTAAAAAAGCTCATATTTTGTATGGAAGCTATTACTTTTCTCCATAGAGGATGCATGAAAAAAGTAAAAGTCGTAGGTCATTTCAGGAAGCGTATTAAAACTACACAACGGACTATTTTAGAGACAGGAAATCAGCTTTATTCCTTACATCGCATATACATTTATGCGTGGGAAACAATACACCTAATTGTGAAATAATAATCAATTGAATAATGAAATAATGCAGGAAATAGGTATGAGGAAAAAAATATATTATGTGCCTACCTAAATTATAAGCTAATAATTGACGTGACATTATATAGTTATCAATGAAACTACAACGAGCGATTGATTAAATAAATGACGTATCTAATAGCTATTTTCACGTCGCCAATTTCTGAATCAAAACAATATTTATTTTTATATCTTCCGACAATATTTCACTTTCACTTTTTTTCTATGCATTTGTTCTTTCCGGCGAAATATAAAATAAAGAATGATTCAATGAATTCATTTGAACTCTTTAGTCTGAAGTGCATTATAGTCTTATAAAGACACTGAGACAGCCTTCAACGCAGATCATGAAAGACGCATTGAGTAAGAACACAATGTTTCCTCTGTTCGAACGAAAACAATAAAACGTTCAAGTAATGATAAGATAACATTATACGCTAATAAGACTTGTGAATGATATAATGCGGCTCCATAATTTATCTACCTACATACGTCGGTATTATTTCAATAATGCCGCGATTTTCTACAAAAGTAGGTACTGATGAATAATAGTGATTAGAATAATCCTTAATTGATCGTATTTGATTTACCTAAATTAAATTTTTGAATCATAGTTAGGTAATTGTACAAATGATAATACTTATTGCAAAATAAAAGTATCGTATGATGATTAAAAGTTTAATCAATACAGATAAAATGTTTGATTCATGAAGCATAGTAATCTAAATCGGTCAAAACAAATGACGTAACATTTACCGACACATCTTTTTATAGTAAGGATTTTTTTCCGGTTTTACCACCAGCACATAACTCCAAAACTATTTCTGTTAACATCTCAATTATGTGTGTCCAAGAAAAAGTTACATTCATTACACTGGCACGGACACACATTTCAAAGATAAACACACAATAGAGGAAAATAGCCTATCAAAACTTGGCATATAACTCAAACGGGACTATGCTCCTACAATAAACGATTCGACGTACATTTCCATGATCCTTAACAGCCTTTTATAAGTCCATTATGTAATGGACGCGAGGAATCAGACGGTCAATACAATCGGCGAGACTATCTTGCTTGTCCGCTCGACTTGATTTATGCGGTAATATTTTCGAGAAGAGCCACCCATTCCCCTTTATATGGAATATTGCAATCAATGATTTACATACATGCTATTGATTTATAGCGGAACACAGCAGATTGCATTATACTCTATAAATATTTGTGAAACAAAAGGCTCTTTAAGCTCTTTTATGGACACAATGCTCTTGGGATAAATGGGGATATATTTTTTACACTTTATTCATTCTGCTTCCGATTTATGTCACTTGTTTTTAATATCCTAATAAATATTTTAGCTATGCAAACAGCTCACATCTCGCTCATTTATGTAATATTGTAAAGAAACAGGGCTTATATTTCTTCGCTTCGTTTTTCCGGCTCATTGCTAGTGTCGGCTCCGCTAAAAGTAACTGCGCGTACGCTCATTTGCGTTCTGTCTTCATTCGAGCGCATGAGGCATGGCCTAGTGCACTCATTTTTGCATCTAATCCATTATTATGTTTTCTAAACGTCTTTGCTACCGAAATAACTTTTAAGTCAACACATATTTAAGTAATCTTGTCTTTTGTTGACAATTTAAATAAATTTGAGCTTGTGCTTCTGATGGACGCCATCATCATCATTGGCAGCCTTGTTCCACCGATGATTGTGATGGAAGTAATTAAAGGGAATTTGTTCAAAGTCAAACTCAACAAATACGCACTTATAAGGCAACAAAAAAATTGAATTGATTCTAATCGCCCCTTCCAAAAGGTAGTTTTCGTATCGAGAAGAATGGGCAAAATATTCCACTGCTACTCTTACGTTCCTTATATTATTTGTTACTCAATAGCCACATGCAATTTATGCTATAGAATCTAAAACACAGCACGTGGCAATAAAGATGGTGTCAACGCATTATCTATCGCTTTTTCTAATAACGTGAAGCAAGTAAAATTTCTTTGAAACGTCTCGTCTCACTACCGACCGAGACGGACAACTAAGTCGGTACGAGACAAAACTCGTTTAATTTTAATGGTATAGGTAATATCATTCATGGAGTCTAAGTGGTCTGAAAGGGACACTAATTTAATTTCATTACTCTAGGAGGGTTGTTGTAGTAAAAGCCGGCCGTGTGGCGCGGCACGCTCGCCCTGACATCCAATCTGTGTGGAGAGCCCTCATGTCTGTCTCATTGAGAGCAAATCGCTTGAGCCTAGGGGACTGGCCCGGCAAAGGACATTGCGCAAAATGGAATGGGATTTGGACCAAATGCCCACGACAAACGAGACCTATGTCACTGAATAGTCTGCTAAATAAGGAGTATCCTTAACCTAGACGCCCATGAAAATAAATCTGCCAGTGTAAAGTTATGGCCAAATAATTATTTTTGTTTTTTCTACTTTTCACTGACAGATTTAATTTTATTGGTGTTTTAGTAAAAGTTACTTCTTATTTAGCAGACTGTTCAGTGACATGTCTTCTCTGATCCAATTTTGCCCATTGTCTTTTATACATTACGGTTACCGTCACTGGATGTTGTTTTAGGGGCTAAAATCCCACTGTTCAAAAGCTTCCAATCTGCGTGATGTGACAGCGACAGCGCGATTGTCCAACATTCGATTAAATCTGTTTCGATTAATGTGCAGCGTGAATAACTTGCCTTAGAACAGTGTTGTTGCATTGCATTTATAACATGAGTAAAGTTAAACGCGTTGAAGGTGGTCTAGTTCGCCCACCAGTGCTTTACATACATTAATAATAATTATCATTGTGATATATCCAACCAGCAAACTCGTTTTTATTTATTTTATAAAACTCCGGTTTGGCAAAAATAACATGGTGCCCGTGTTGGGTCGCAGTTTGTTTTTAATCTGAGCCAAACGACAAATTCACAACAGTCGAAATGTTTTACACATAAAATTATTTATGTTGCGCTGTTCCAAGCGTTTACCTAAGCTATGTGAAGCGAAACAGTGTAACAGTGTAGAGAGTAATTTATCTTAATCGCGACACCTCACTCATTTAGCTAAATGGTGCACATTAGTAATCATGTAGCTTCAAATTCGCGATCGCTTTAACTACAAAATTAACCCTTATGCCACCCATTGAATATATATTGGAATATCCAATTAGAATTTACTGCATTAGAAACTCGTGACCCTAACTAGAACTAATACATTTATTTGTTATTCGATTTGACTCTCGGCTTAGACGAGGGTTTGTCGCCAGTTTAGGTCTGGTTGAACCCCGCTGTTCTTGTTATTTCTAGTGTCCATTAAATTGTCCCTGTCCCTCTGGACTCTTTGACGTTTGTGTTTTTAAGTCTGTTTTTCAAGACCAAATCACAGTTTTTTCAAGAGCAAATAGAAAGAAAAAGAATTAAAGAAAAATTGTTTATTCTGCACAAACTAAACGCACAATACAAAATAAAGAATGACATTCACTAAAAGTACATATTAGCCATACCTAAGCCTCGTATTTAATAATAAGAAAATAAAATCAAATCGGTGCACGGGATTGACAGCAACGAGTTTTAAAACACAGTTCCTATTTCACGGTTTTTCTGAAAATACCATTTTGTTTTATAGCTCTCGACTTTGCTGGCAGTAACAATTTCAGTTACGCGTATTGGTACTTTAAACATGAAACACCACAAAAACTTGGAAAGCATACAATTAACCGTTTTGAAAGTTCCCAAAACTCCACCAGGCTAATTACAATACTATAACGAAAAAGTTTAAGATATTATTTGGCAACATTTAGGTAAGAAATATTTTCATCGCTACCCAACCAAGAATTTGCACGAGCGCAAAATTATTTTAATTAAAAAACTGAGGAAAGGAAGCAAGGAGGTGGGCTTCTTAATTATTTGCTTGGAAGGGTTTAATCAAATTATACTTGAGTAAAACTTATTAAGTATATTAAATTACTACATAGGTAGTTATTGTTGCTAGCACTTTGAAAGGGGCAGGCGTAGTGCGGTAAGTATCGTTAGTGGCGGTGCGTAAGCGTGACTTGCTTTCTGTCCAAACTTCAGAAGGAATTATCTTACTCTACCCTACTTTGAAAAGTTTAGTGCACTAGAGCAACGGGTGACGCTATTAAGGCTCTTACATACTGGGGCGATTCGTCGCGCGACGCGAATTTTAACAAAACAATTTCTGAGAAAACTACACGGCGAACAATGCGGCGGCGTTGCGTCGCGCGGCGAATCGCCCTAGTATGTAAGAGCCTTTACGGAGGATTACTTCTACTACGAAATACGTGCGATATAATAATAATGTAGGTAAGTAATATTATACGGGTTCAAATTAAATTGGCTGGCGCAACTAAACTACACGCGGTCATTGACTCAAAAAAAAAAAAACATTAGGTAAACCTTTTTTTTTCGTTTTACATATTTATACAATATTGACCACGTCTGTGAAGTTTCGCTAGTAAGTTTAATTAGGCCTAATATAGCATATACCTACTAAATATTTTAATGCAAACAACACTATAATTTCCAAGTAAGTTCTGTATTGATTTCAAAGCTATTTGAGAAATTCTCAGTATCGGCTCCCGTTGCCACGGTATTCCGCCACCCCATAGAAAAGTTCGTATTACGGAAATTCGCTTAGGGGTAACTATTGCAATATGATAGGAATATCACTTTCCTTTCGCGGAAATGGATGAATGGGGTGATATTTTCATCAAGAATATATAACTTTTGGAAAATAAATATATTCCTAGCACATAAGCCTTCCCTGTAATTTTATTGTTATGACCTATTTTTTTAATATAGAAATAAATAAGACTTTGAATACATAAGACATCGATGAATTCGAAGCACACGACGATGTACACAAACGCTGCAACACCGAAAGCTGTCTTGATATAAATCATACAAAGATTTCATGACTATGTACTCGTACCTATATTTATTCATCGCCACGTTATATGTTCTAAGGGTTACCATGAGATTCATGGAAGACACGTCCGACGATAACCTTTGGGTTTAACGAGGACATTAGTAGCAGCAAATTGCAGAAACCTGCTATCCCTTCCTTACTACCCTTTCCTTCTTATCTCACACTGAATTATAAGCATTAGATATGTACGTATCTACAAAATCTATAGGCTAAATCGTAAAATTTTCCTGTAAATCTGAAGATGTAATAAGAAGCCTCGGTACAAAACGTTTGTATCTCAAACGCATATCATAGTACTAAGAAACTATCAAGGCCGCTTTCAAGCTCAGGTTTTCTCATCAAGATTTCCTATATCATATACCTACAATGTTTTTGACCAATACATTGTATCGCAATCAATGGCAGAATTCATCGGAAATACCTCTATGCAAAAATTTCGAAAAATAAACCACGTAAAAATGATTTATAACCGTAATTCCTACCTGTAGTTATCACCTATCGGATCTCCGTTCCTAGAATAATTGGGTGTAAAATTCGACCTAGTACACAGCACCGCGCACTGTAGTAGTAACACGTGATCTACGAAAACCACCCTTACTGCCACGAAATAAAGGCATTGTCAAAGCCAAATTGTCACCATGGTTGGGTGGTTAACTTTACACCCGAAAATCTCTAGTTTCCATGCCCATCTATGCTTCGAATGACGTCATGTACATCAGATTGGTCTATTTTCGCACTCCCCTCGACGCTTGTCAGCATGGGCTGTCTCGGCCCGGTCGTATGTCATTCACCTCAACTATGTATTGTGCCCACACAATGGATAGATCGTGTTATGATAGTCATTTGAACGAAGAAAGACTTTCCGGGTTATATGTGTCAGTTTGTGTGGTCAATAATCACATACTTACTTATAAAAATTACAGGTTTGTGGATAAAGCCAAAAGTTTGATCAAGTTAGTTGTGTCTCGGGCTTAGAATAAGCCAATGAACTTACGCCAGTGGTATCTCCCGGTCACCGTAAGAGGATTATATCTGGTGGACGGACAAACAGAAGGATTCTGTACAAGTTTGATGGGATTCTGCTAAAGCCTGTTTGACCAAAGGTTGACCAAACCTTACAATATTGTAGAATTGTAGTCCAAAGCAAATAAGTGCTTGAATAGAAACTAAGAAATGCGAAGAAATAAAAAAAAATCGTATTGTTTGTATGCCAAAGAAGTCATTCATGAAACATGTCTCATAGTTAAGTTAGGTATAAAAAGCTACAGCGCAATTTCAAAATCGGATAAAAAGCTTCCGTAATCGCATAATCGATAAATTTTAATACAAATCGGTGAAGAATCAACTGCCTGCCAAATTTTGGTGCCTAAAAAACGGAAACTGGCGAACAGCCAGAATGAGGTTAAGTAGAAAGGAAAATATTGTGCAGCAGTAAAGTTTCGGGAGAGCTCCAGTACATGATATCGATAAGCAGATGATACTGTGGCCGATTTAAATCCTAAACTGGATAAATGCTCCTCGACCACTGAGCTGGGTTCCTACGTTTGAATACAAATGGACCGTTTATCCCTGAAAGCCAATCTGTATGCAAATTACAGGTCCGTTTAACTATTCTCGTTAGTTGCTCATTTTCAGAACGTCTGCATTTTCAGTTTGACTGAAATATAATCCTTTCGATTGTAGAAGTGTTGATTGTGTTATTTCTTTTGTTTAATTTAATTCAAAACTTTTGTTCTTGCAGCATCCGAAGCATGAACTTTGCCAGAAAGATTTCGATAAAAGACAGCTGTCCAATTCCTTGTTAAAGTTGCTGCTAAATCCTTAACAACCATACTTGTAATAAATAACCTAAAACCGACCAAATCATTTCGCTATTAACTTCGGGCGTAACTTTTGCAAACGCCTCGCGATTTTAGTGTCTTTGCGAGAAGTTGTCGTCAACTTTTTCATCCCCTTTTTCCGGTTCCGCTAATGCGCAAACTTTTCTTCAGATACGCCGACACGCCTTGCGAAGTGGCTTGTTCAAAATTTCATGAAAATCCACGAAAAAGTAGCTAAGTTAACTATACAGGAAGTATAAGTAAGCGATAGAATTATAAAAGAAGAAATCCTCTTGAAGCTAGTACTTATTGAATACAGTCTCAGAAAATCAAAAGGAAACGGTAACTGTATTTGGATTTGTATTGAGTTCCGACTGAGAAATTGTTTTCAGAAGATTGATGAATTCTACAAAATTGTAATAAACGATTTCGAAATCTCCACAACAGTGAAGTAATTGAACGAAATACTCCAAAATGGTGCATAAACCGACCTCTAAGCATAGTATCTCCATATCCAGTTTCCTTATTGGATATATCAGGAACCAAATGGATGAAATAATAACCATAACACATCGTTATCCTTTAACGCGTGACTCAGAACTCAATAATGTTGCAATATGTGTTCACTCATAACGTCAACATAATGTGTATATCTTATCACGATTGTGTCTGCATCTGTGTACGTCGCATTTACTTTTTACATTCCGCCACTATTCGCGACCCGGGGCCCATTCTGCAGAGCCAAACGATTCTGCGCTTGTTACGAGCATTCCATATGCAATTTCTCCTTTCTACATTGAAATGCTTCACTATTTTCCCAGTTTTTAAAGTATTTTAATGATTAGTTCACAGTAACATGACGTTCTCGTATTTAAATACACACGTGGAATGGTTAGAATATTTGCATAGCGCAGTTTCATTGCGATAATTTTCCACGAAATTCATATTATGAAGTTTCGTTGTGAGCTAGAGCTGACTGAGACTAGAGCAAAATCATAAAAGATATTCTGTAAAGTTACTTATTGTTTGTTAAAGGGAATTCGTGGACGGTGGCAGAAGATATTCTGAAAGCGAGCTATAATTATTCACATTTCAAGGAATGCTGAGCTAAGACAATTAAATAATAAAAGCGCCTACCGCCGCCGCTACAATTGAATCGGCGTAATTGAGAACATGCCGAGAGAAATCTAGTATGAGTTGGCTCATTAGTGAGTATGAATAACTTGGTCGGAACTTTATTAACTATGGTCTGGAGCAGCTCTACATAGTCATCACTGAGCATTGTAACAACAACTTTGTGGTAAGGAGCTCCCGGCCCCCACAAAGACGCGAATTTGAACAAGCTCTTGAGAAGTGTAAAACTGTCTCTAAAGACTTTTCGTGCATGACGTTCAATTTTATTAAGTTCTTCAGAACTTTAATTGGAGTTCTGTGACTGCGGGATTTTCCTTAAAATTGTTTTAATACTAGAATCTTTTTACAGCTCGCAATCGAATAACTTCTGGAGAGCAAAGAGAACAAAGGAAAACATTTTGGAAATAATACGCCTACATCATAACATAAATTGGTTTTCTGTCTCCCAACACACAGAACTTCTAAATAAACTGTAAAAATGTCGTTGGGGTCTTTTAGAATGCCAACCACACACAGTTTGCGAGCGACAAAAATAAACCATTGATCGGAAATGTACTGAACGTCCGACTCGACTACAATTAATACATGCTTGGAACCAAATGGTTGGCTCAGGAGTGAAATAGCTTATAATGGGAGCTGTTCAATGAAAACTCGAACTTATATAATAGTTAAAGGGATTAAAATCGATTGTCAAATTTCGGGATAGCTTCCGATCTAACCCCTGTTATAGAATGGTCTATGTGTATCATCGACATAGCAAAGGGCAGCGACGACAGTGAGGTTTAATGACAACGGACCAATACAGAATCGAGGTCAACGCTAAGATCGAGGTCAACGCTAAGTGTCGCATTGGACTTGGCACGGACCCTTAATTGAGCGGTCATCGTATGGTCAGAAACGAAACGATAGATATAATGAATAAAAGTTCCGAGAAGTCAGTGTTAAGCCCTCTACTGTTCTAAAGTTATTTGGCGTAACGAAAGAAGGCAATGTAGCACATGAGTAGAGAAACAGTTAGTAAGAAATTGGACTTGTAAGCTTGATACGCTTACAAGTCCAATTTCTTACTAACTGTTTGATGATATTTAAACGTCATAAAGAAGATAATGATGAGTGAGACGTTTAATTAATCTTCCAAGCATATACCTTATTATAAATTTTTCCTATTTTAATGTCGCGGGAGGGTTTTTATAATAGGAATTTATTTTCAATAATACGTAGTTTTTGTTCGGAACAATCGGATTGATACATCTATCAATTTCTTTTCAACAGGATCAGTAATATAATAACACTAATAACAGACCTACAATAAAACAAACAATCAGGTAATCGTCTCACATCAAATTGGTTTTAATCAAATTAGTTTTTTAAATCAAATCATCAAATATGTTTCCATTAGGGTGCATTATTTGTACCTAGTTACATCCTTCAAACATTATCGAACGCAATAAATGAATATCAATTTAAAGAGCAAACTACTAAAATCATATTCGTTTAGGGAAAGTAAGTAAGCTAGGAAAACGAATGACAATACACAAGGAAAGAGTAAAATTCCCAAAACAAAGTAATTAATATACGACATCCCCACATAATCAATACTTGGCCAACCACCCGAAGTCCTAAACACAAACAAGTTTTAGAAAACAAATCACGAACAAGAACTACGCGCACACACATGTTTAACGAAACTTGCTGAGACACAACTTGCTTGCAATTAATGGAAGAGCTAAGTCTCGGGACTAACTCGGTTACAACGATGTACTTATATTCTCAAGCTGTTCAAGTGAACAGCATATAAGTATATAGTGTCTTCAAATCTTAAATAATTAATGTATCACATGAAAGATTAAGCAGCAGCATTGATCAGTGATGGCCCAGTGGGTGCAGTGGTGGCCCAGTGGTAACGGCCCCGACTTACGAGTCGTAGGTCGTGGGTTCGAACCCAGCCAGACGCTTTACTTTTTGTAAATAATTTCATCTCCACTGCTCTCGAAATGGTGAAGGAAAACATCGTGAGGAAACCGACATGTCGTAGAACCGAAAATTCCAAGACATGTAACATCGACCAACCCGCACTGGGCCCGCATGGTGGATTACGGCCCACTCCCTCTCGAAGAGAGGAGTGGCCTGTGTCCCAGCAGTGGGAACAATAGAGGCTGATTATGTTATGTTATGAAAGATTAGGCTTTAGTAAGTGGTAAAATAACCATAGCACAGATTTTTTGTAAGCACACTATTCTGACGATATATTTAGGGCTAGAATGAACAATTTTCATTCTATCTACAACAATCTGCCTTGCCTTTTCCCAACTATTTTGGGGTCGGCTTCCAGTCTAACTGGGTGCAGCTGAATACCAGTATTTTACATGGAGTGACTGCCTATCTGACCTTCACAACCTAGTTACTGGGTAACACGATACCCCTTGGTAAGACTGGTTGTCAGACTTTTGGGCTTCGGACTACCCGTAACGACTGTCAAAGATCTACGAATGACAGCCGGGACCAACGGCTTGACTAGCTTTCCGAGGTACGGAGGAGTCGGTATGTAATGTGTGGATGGTCACCCATCCACAAATCGCGCGCGGCTTTTATCATTTAGCCACGGGCCCCTTCTCCTATTTCTCATTACATCTCTTCAAACTTAACTAAAAAAAAGAGACTGACTATTTGGCCAAAATGGGAAAGTTAAGATTGACACGACAGATTTCATTATTAATAACAAAAGAAGTTAGAATTTAAAATTATTTAACCTGAAGCATAATGACTCTGAACTTCATATTTCTTTTTAATTATATTAACCCGTGCTAATCTCATACCTGTAATTAAGGTCACTGAACAAAATGTCCATTTATCATCGTTTAAAAATTTGGACGCTTTATAGCTGTCATCTATCATCAGCAAACTGATTTATTTCATTTTTCTTTATATTACATAGACTTTCGTCAGAAAGTTATCTCACCTGATGGTAGATAGATATAGATAAAACATTTATTTAGTGCAGTTCAGTGTGGTAAGCGAGGATGTGGTTGTTGAAGGTGCACACTTGGCTAGAAGTAACCTATTCATTCCAGACTTCAAGACTCCAAGGTTGCAACTATTACCCGCTCATGGAACCATAGATGTGTCCGGAAATTCTCCTTATCCGTTCCTTCACTATTATGATTGGTTCGTTGCTGATCCTATTTTGTGTACATATACAGATCTACATTTTGCTACCTGTGGTCTTTAGCTTGATGCAGATGTGATGCCATGTTCACCGGCAGTTCCAGCTGCGAAGCCTGGCTTGATCATCTCGCTGGGCTAAGTCATCTTTGTCTTATGCCTTCTATTTTGCTTGTCATTTTATTTCTCTCAATATTATCGGTGCTAACCTTTATGAAGGAAGTCCTAATTAATAATATAAATGATAAAGGGAATTTGTTTGTTACGCTTTCATGCTGAACAGATTTGAATGAAATTTGGTACATGGGTAGACCATGACCTGCAGGCGTAGCATGAGCACCGTTTTATCGACGGAAGAGTAGACAAAAATGACGTTTCCTGTAGACAGTAGACAGTACGAGACAGCAGCAAAATAGAAAGAGTCAACTGCACTTTTTACGAAATTCACTCTTTTACATAATTCGACTCAGAATTCTTTGTTTTATCATAGGATCTATCGGTTGTCAGTGTGATTTTGACAGTAAGGATAGAAAACTTTCTTCCGAAATAGTCTACATATAAAAATACCTAGACAAGGGATCGTTAGAAATGAAAGACAAAATGACAGATTGTAGAAACATTTCTACGGTGGATGTCAAAAATGAAGAAACGAACTGTCACTTTGTATAGACAAAGCTACTCGTATGTCTATTCTTCGTAGAGATAGAAAACGCCATGCTACGCCTGCTGGGTTGGGACAAAGGATACTTTTTATCCCGGTAGTACGTTCCCTTGTGATAATTTCTGACCTCCTTGCGGGTGAAGCCGTGGGCTAAAGCTAGTGTTTAATATAGAAGAGAAATTCGTCACCCATCGTGTGCTGCTAAACTCGTTGGTGAATTTGTCCAACTACACCGTCGGTACGCAGTCGCTAAAATAACCAATTTGGGGACCCTCATCGCGCGTCACGAGGTAATGGATGGCTCTGAGCTCACTGTTGCGGTTATATTGGACGGGGAAAAAATTATATTTCGTTATTACCCCGTAAATTTCCCTGTAGCTCCGAAATGTAAGGAATAACACCGCGAAGTGATTTTTGGGACGTGTGTATGTGTACGTGCACGAGTTAGAAAGCAGGAACATTTAGCTGGATATCCTTGTGGGTAAATTAACGGAAGCTACTAATAATTTTCTCTATTAAGGGTATATTTCTACTTTGTCATAGCTCCCAAACAAACGAATGCTTATGTTTTTGTCATCTACTCTAACCATTTACAAGAAAAACTGTGACCAATATAGCCGGAAGCATCTGATGCTCAAATAAAACAATTACGTCACAAACATCATTCGCAAAAACACGTTAATCGTTGACTTGCGAACTCTGTTTAATGTACTTATATATTCTTCAGTTAAAAAGAATCCAAGAGTTCAAGCCCTGTCTGCTTCATCCATTACAAAGTCCTCTGGAGAATACCTGTCTTAAACAAGCTTGTACCATTTTTCTTTGCTCTATACATATTTTCTTGCCAAATTAAATTATTCAGACGATTTTTGCTATGTATATCGGTCACGGATAGTAATGAAATGCTTGAATAACATTTAAAGCTAATTATAATTATCTATAAATCAACATTTAAATTGCAGAAAACATTCATCAAGTGCATCCGTTTCTGCGTGACGTTTAGCCAAAACAACTATTTAAAACAAGTCTACCTCATAGCTTTAATTTATTTTTACATTATTTGGTAAATTCGTTTAAAACAATAAACTGTATATTTACTGATTTTCTTGTTGTAGGTATTTGCTACTACGTAATATATTTTATGGTACATGATTTGATATCTTTACTACCTTATTTTAGTTGAGGCCTTTTGTCTTATATCTTCATAGTTGACAAATAAATACTATCACGATCTTATCTATGCTATGTTTTGTTGATTTAGTCAAACATATGCCACAAGTTAATATTTACTTGAGTTAAATATCAGGTGCGATCTAACGGGAGTCAAAATTCCCGGCGCGTCGCATCTGATATACGTATTTATGATTAATACTAATATAACATCCCCTCGTCATTGGAAATAACATTAATATAGAGTTGTACTGAATTTTGAATTGCAAAAATACTAGTTACACGCTCCAGGGCACAAAACTACCAAAAGCGCTGAACTGTGTTTCAAACAACGAGCGAACATTGTACATGTTAAATAAATTCCGAAATTATTCGACTAGTTGTTTCTAAACTTTGAATCGTCCATGACAATAGAAAAAATAAATATTCTATAGGTACCTATCTAGTTAGTAAAAAATCTAGACGTCGAAAAAGTGACATACGTACGACACAAAGGCAGACGTAGCCTCAGGAGTCTTTTCTAATAAAAAAAAATTAAACGTCCCACCCCGTCCTCCGGCTAAGTACACGGAGAAAATAGTTCGTCCCGAAACCTTCGGGCAACGTGCAGCGTTTGCAGATCGTGCGCCCTTCATTAAACTTGAAGGCAAAAAGTGGGCCCTTATCTAATCTGCAGTTGTCCCTTCTTGCTTTGCAGCTGGTACCGTACAAATGTACTTGACCCCAATTTTATCTACTGCCCAACTGTCCAAATAAATTCGCTCGTAGTTAAAAATGGTTGAATCGTTCCCCGAAATTGGATTGTTGTCATGATAGGATGAAAAGAGTGAATCAGCTCATCCGCACCCGTGTCATAAAAGTTAATTAAGGAGTACTTTAGTGCTCCTTAAATATGCGCTTCCAATTTAGAAGTACATTTTGACCAAAACGAAATATATTCTCATCCTCTGGAATGCCAAGCTATATGCCAAAAATATTTAAGTGTGTTCTTCATAACAAAATGAGTTAATAAACATGGTAGATAATGCTTTAGTGATTTTCCAAGTATCATTCCATCACTACCAACAACATCACCAAATTAATTGTTTTTTATATTTCTTTTATTATTGGTTCGTCCCGTTCCTTTATTTGATAAAGGATTTTCAATCAAAGAATATTGTTAACTGGATAAAGTTACGGAATTATGAGCAAGAATGGACACATTAAACAAACTGTAAAATCATGGTCTACGAGCGGGAGTATTCCAGCGTCACTTTGTATACATATCATCGCGCTCATTGACCAATCAAATCACGCTCTCTTTATACCGCCATCCTTATTGACGCACTGTAGCTGTAGAGCGAGAGGTACACAGTAGGTAGGTACCAGACACGCTTCCATAAAAATAAATGCAATTTTCGCAAAGACTGGAAGATTTATAGCAACATAACGGTGCCAAATGGAATTTCTCAGTTGTGCAAAATGTGTAAATGTCCGGAGCGTCCAAAAGAATACAATCATAAACAAAATTCTATCGATTGACAAATTCTCGGATCTTAGGCCGGATTCCTCCAATAAAATCGTGATTCGTTTTTCATTTTTCATATAATGACGCCTCCTACGGACACAAAGGCCGTTTTATAGCCATCACAATGGGATTGTGCTCTTTCATCAGCGGGACTTTTATGGGCGTCGCGTCAGCTGTGCTGTGGGGCGCCAAAATTGAGACAGTATAACTAACTACTTTCGCCCGGCCACCCATTTAGCGGTTGCAGCTTTTTGTCACATTAACTGACCGATATGTCAGCGTGAATATGTGCGTGAACTTCGAGGAAGGTTACATGTACGAAAAAATTGTAAACATATCGCATACGTTGAAAACATTGGCTTTCCGCCACAACTATTGAACTTTGTACCGATTCAGGAAAACGTAGTGTCTTCGGCCACTTTCATCTGTTTACGCCGTCTATTTTCAGCTTTTGGCACATGCCCTACAAAACGCATACCTAAATCAAGAAAAATGATACAGTGCATGACGTGCATAGCGAAGTATTGTTTATAAGGCAAGAAATCATAAACCGATAATACGAGACGATAGCTGTCATTAAAGGTAAGGTAAGGTAAGGTAGATGGTAGATTTCCGTTTGGCTCTCAAATATCTGTGAATGTGAGATGGTAGATCGTCACCAATGCATCAATGTATCGCATTCAAGCTTGCCGTTATGAATATGATCGTACCTATCTCTGGTAAACATTCTATGGATAACTGTATTAATTACGAGCTGCATGGCAAATAATGTTGATGTAGATAGTACTGGTACCTACTTTTATATGTCAAGTCGAGATCAAGTCAGACGCAGCAACCACATATGACCTTGAATCGCTTGTATCGATATAAGCGTTGCCTGTTTTAAATGCTGTTTTATGTATCAACAAATCGTCATCAGTAATTTTAGTATCTGAATCTAAAGGTTCTGCTGTATTTGCAATTACAGAACCTTCAGTTTATATAAAGTTATTTCTTTTGTCTCTCGTAATTAGCTTTGTGAGACAGAGAGCACTTGACTTTGAAAGGTTTCTCAATATTTTTTTATTGGGTTGTTTGAAATCAAGTATTGTAGATGTCCCCTGTTTATTGTATGTCCCTTTTGTCAAGGTTCGTTTGAGAATTAAATATTTATGTTGCTTTCTATATAATATACGTATCTACCTAGGTAGGTAGGTATGTCGCTGTGATCTTGTCAGTCATTTTTGTTTCAGTCATTGTTTTTTGAACAATCCATTAAAGGTAGATACCACAAAAGTAGTAGTATATATTGTTATCATCTTATAATCAAAATTAATTGTTGTTCTGTATGTGTTGATGTAAGACTGGTTTTACTGTACACAATGGAGAATTACCGTGAACGACGCAGATCTTAGATGCTTATATTATACAGTGTTAATAGACCAATAAATACCCATATATAACTACTACATATAAGTATGGTACTAGTAGTACCTATATCGGTAGCCTTTTCTACGCGCAAATTGTTACTTCAATTGATTTGCATTTGTTCTCCGTCTGAATGTTTAATTTCGTTATCCTTGAAATCATTCCAGTCACTATTAATTGTATTATTTTTATAGTTTATTTCAGCTATTTTTGTAACTAATGGTAGACTATTGGGTTCTTGGTGGATTGGTACGTTAAATTCATCTACAAAATATCCAGCAACACTAAAATGAAACAGGACCTTATCAATGAGTTCTACGTTTTTTGGATAAATTGCGATGATGCTAGTAGGTGCATATCTTGGAATTGGTTTTATTAAATTCATTATCGATAATGACATTTGGGTAGTCATCTGTAGCTAAACTTGAAACTTATTTCCGTAATGGGCGTGTTTATGTAATTTTAGTCATATCACAAAGTATGGCGTGACTGTCTGGCATTATCTTATCTTGTTTATCTCACTTTTTCAATCTGTCGTTTCTGTAAAAACATAAACAATTACTAGAAAAATAACCCACACGTGTTTACGTCAGGTAGCACGTAACAAACCTGTTTGTACTATGAATAAGCTAGTTATCGCATTCACCGAGCAGCGGGCAAGGTGTTCCCAGCTGTTAAAAAGATCGCGCGATCAAACATTTACATAAATACCAAACCGATTTGTTTACTGTACAAAATTCTACCTCGACTAATGAAACTACATTATCAGACTACTACAGTTTTATCTTATTGCAATTGTTCCATTCATGCAATTAAACAGTAATCAATTTTAAAACAAACCAAAAAAATACTCACAATCTGATACAGTCACACTGTTATTCGACGCTAATACACCAAATGTTTTAACGTTTACAACACATAAAAATATTAACCACCACATTATGGCACAAAATTTGGGGGCTGCCCGATGACAGCCCACCAAAAGGAACATTCGTCCTGTAAACTTTCGATTTTACGAAAATCACTATGAAGCAACACTGCAGGGCAAATCCAGGAGCGTGACAGGATTACGTCACGTTCATAACACTGTTAGCCGTCTTACGGATTGTAGTCACTGTTATTAATACTGCGAGGGGCAATATTTTGGTGATTGGTTGGTACGCGAGAGTTTTGAGGTTATTCCTACGTGCCACTGGTGCGAGCGCGACGGAGAAATGTCGCGCTTGGCAGGTGAGGCGATGTGGCGCAGGCAGCAGGCCGCTAGATGGCGCGGGCGGCGCACGCGTGACGTAGCTACGTTTAGTTTCGGCGACTGTACGGCGGCGCTGCGCTGCTGATTCTAGCTACAGATTTTTCCAACGCATCACGCGAACGATACGATGTTAAGCCTCGCTCACATGCGATCTCGAGTACAAACGACTATTTACGACAGCTGAGGGTGCACCATTAGTTTTTATGAGTTAGCTTCTTTATTACATGAAAACGCGTCTGTTATAGCCAGAAATCTAATACCGTTGATATTGCGATTCCGGGACGTTGAGTTTAGTTTGGTGTGTATTAGACAGAGGAAGAATTTATTATCATACATTGCAAAGCAATTAGCGTTATTTACAATATTCAAGTTTTTGAAATACTAGCTAGTGAAGCAGATGTTAAGAACGCTCACTTTGTTTAGAAAATCTGTTTCACTAGTGTGCAAAAACTGTTATTTTCTTAAGTGTTAAGTGATTTTTTCTCCACAATTTACATACTTAAGTAAATAACTGATTATAAATTGAAAACTCATTCATGTACTTAACTCCTAAATAATTTCTAGACACTGAACACAAAAGATGACCCGTTAAAATCATATAATTAATCGTGGTAACAATAAAAATCAGTGATCCAAAACTTGGCAACACAACGATAAAAAGATGTAAAATTATGTTCAGCTGTGATCTCGCCCTAACGCTAGAACAGGAATGCGCGCGCATCTTAACAGTGCCGCCGTGGGAAGACGCCGGGGGGCGTGGCGTCAGTCGTTACGCACATACGCCAGTACGCAACGCCGCGATAACACACCCGGCTGATAACACCCCCCACTGATAACACACTCTCTACATTCACTGTGTGGCTCACGCATACAGACGCAAACCTTGCTTTCACGTAATTCTACGTTGAGATACGCACGAAACCCCGTACTTTCCCGCTGAATTCTGCGTAGATCACCGCTGCGAATGTGTGCGTGCGTTCATCTTTTGTTTATAAAAGTTAATAGTCCTCGGACCCGGCGTCCTGTCAACCGGTTCCTTATCAACAACACTCTTCCCGTTTCTACCAACAAACACACAACGTCCTCCGGAACTCACCCGGTTTATACATATAATATGAATAAGAAACTCTGCTGAAGTATCCTGCTTTACAGCGTCTGAACAACGGAAAAAGCTTTCGACTTGAACAATCAAATCTTTGGGAGCACTAAGTTTATTATTCAATAATTTATTCATAATATTTCCTATATTATGTAGAACTAATCGAGTTTCCGCTCTCCATAGTTTATTAGCATTGTATCGGATAATTCGGATAATAAGTCGGTAAATAAAAGAATAATGGTAAATATTGCTTCGAATTTTAATTTATGTAGGTATTATGTTACTTGTTTCTTTCTGTTTATTTGTTAAACTCAGTATGCTATTTTGAGTCTGGTGAACAGCTTGCCAGTTGCCACACACGTCGCTTATGTCAATAAGACGTTTATATTTTGTAAGTACGCCAGATGATCCACAGAGCATCTATTTGAATCCTAATTAGTATCTTCATAGAATGTAATCACATTATCATTCAACCTTTAGAAGAATGAAATTACAGTAGCAATAAAATATGATGTTGCGGTAAGTCATACCAGTCTGAATATGTGCAGCCTCCCAAAGACCCAATAGAGTGTCAAACTCAGTATGATTGGGAGTAACAATCTTACAAAATACCTGAATCCAGATTGATTTCAGAGCATTAACAGGAAACGTACTACATTTCTCGCCTCCCCAAATAGGGTCATTCCAAATTGCTTTTACACTGAACAGCCCGAAATTCTGGGTCATCGGCGGACGGCGCGGGAGAGATGCGATTTTTCAAAAAGCAGCTGAAACGTGGGAGCGTGTTACTCAATAAAACATTTCAGGTGAGACGTGCGCTGAAGCCAAATTAACCGAACGTGATTGTCGCGGACACTTTTTATATAAGAAACAGGTTAAACAAAGAAGGAGAGGAACTAACAAATATACACTACTGCAGATTATTAAGTGGGAATATTGATAAAATTACTAAGTTTGCACATACGTGCTGTAACGAAGTATGCTTGCAAGTATGCAAGTGATTCGTATTTACAGTTTTTTATTTAGTTTGCATTGGGATCTAGCAAACAACTAGAACCTCGAGGACGTAGCCACATTTGTAAACCACGAGAAGTGTCCTCAATCGTTCGCAGTGCGCACTTACATTTGTTGCGAACGTAACTTTATTAGCTCTCTGTTTTTTTTTTGTACGCTCTCTTGATTATAAACAACGCTAATAACTTCCACAAAAAACATGTTATCAAGCCTTTGTTGGTAAAATGTTTAGGTAAGTAGTAAACGCTTACAAAAGACTTCGTCGTGGTCAAATAAAAAGAGTACACACAGGGTGACTTTGAATTTTAAAATTTTCATGAATACAAACAAGCTTCACCGAAATAAATATGCTGTTCCATACAAAATTGTTTATTTTTATTTTTATTGTCAATGAATTCAAAGTCGGTCTGTATATGAATCGGACATAATAGCACCTAGGTACTTAATTAACACAATCGATGTTGAATGATTAAAAACAAAAGTACCTATGCATTTCTTATGTGAATGCTTCAACCGCAGCGTCAACTTTGTAGGTAATTAATACATAACTTTAACATTACAACAGCAGTAATCGACATAGCTACAAAATCTATCATAGGTAATATAGATACGCCTCAAAGTAATAAACGAGCAAAATAAAAATGAAGTTCAGCTACAAATGCTACAATATAGTGTGCAAATGTTAACAAGCATTCATATAACACAAATTAAGTAAAGTAAGTAATACGCATTAAATACAAGTGTACAGTACATTGTATTTATTAATTACAAGCCACAACGCAAAGTAATTGGTTTGAATTAATGTGAATATTATTTCCGTGGAACATCACGAGCCGGTAGTAAATCCTTTCATAATGATATAACAGGTATATTATTGTATTACTCGGTAATTTTGGGAACAATTTGGAAGTCTGTTTATCGAGAAGCACAACATTATTTTATTTGTGTATTAGGTTCACATAACATAAGCCTAACGTTTTGTTGATAAAACTTTGATCCAAGGCAAGCTTGTGTGCAATAAATCCATTAATTTTTGAAGCTACGGATGAAAAGATACTAAAATCCAAAATCACGTACACCACCCAGCAGTTCAGAATTAAAATAAATACCAAGATAGAATCTATTAAAGGTTGAACCAAACGCACATTAGTAGGTATAGACATAAATGAGAATACAACAATAAAACGTAGGACCCACAGACATGTGGTCACATTAAAATGCAGTTACGATGTGACCCGTAAACTGACGGACCATTATTTATTACCCAGTGAATTTTATGTGAGGGAACAAAATGAAATTGTTTCACTTATCTTCGGGTACCATAATAATGCTAATTTGGATTTAATAATAGAAACTTTATTTGGGAATAAATTTATTGAAATTGAAAAATAGAATTAATTAGTCAAAGTCACCTTATTGTAACTGCCTTACAAAAACAACATAGTCAGCCTTCCCACTGTTGGGACACAGGCCTCCTCTGTGAGAGGGACTGGGGTATAATCCACTGCCTTGGCTGGGCGGAATGATTAACCACAGCTCAATCTGGCAAGCCTTTTCCCAACTATGTTGGGATCGGCTTCCAGTCTAACAGGATGCAACTGAATACCAGTATTTCACATGGAGCGACTGCCTTTCTGACCGTCACAACCCAATACCCCTTCGTAAGACTGGTTGTCAGATTTTTAGGCTTCTGACTGCCCGTAACTACTGTCAAAGATCAACGTATGACAGCCGGGACCGTGTTCCAATACACGGAGGGGTCTCTTTAAGTAACGAATGGTCACCTATCCAGGAATCGACCGCGGCAAGCGTTCGAAGCGTGCGGCTGTTATTTAGCCATGAGCCCTTGATTTACCACACATAAAACCATGCTGTTATCCATTGAAGAGCTCTCTTCTCTTTTTTCGGTGTTAATATGGAACTACCTAGATGGTTTATTAATCCTAACTTAAGATTATAAATGCGAAAGTGAGTTTGTTCGTTTTTTACGCCTTCACGCTAAAACGGCTGAACGGATTTGGATGAAATTTAGCACATGGGTAGAGACCATGACCTGGAGAACGACATTGGCTACTTTTCATCCTAGATCGCAGACGAAATCGCGGGAAACAGCTAGTAAACATATAAATCGGTTAGGAAATGCCAAAGACTAATAGCACATGGTATAGGTACGCACAAAAATAATTTTGGAAATTAAAAAAAAATTAACTTACCTTGGGCTTGCAAAATTAAAACACAAAACCACTGGACCTTCAACAGAACACCGTACGTATCCATGATTTATCTGAAACTACCATAAAATATAGGATGACACATTTGGATGAAGCGAAGCGATAAAACTAATCTACTTCCCGTGTTCCGTTCCGTTTGTATTCCGGTTTGTGCTGGTTATTGACAAAGATGAACATAAATAAAACTAGAACAAACTGGTGGTCTATTTATTTGTCACGGTTGATATTCTTTAAGCCATCGATTTTCATGGAAACGAAAAACGATGGAATGCGATACCACAAACATGCATTACTTTTAACATCTTTTTAGAAATCAGTGACCTAATTTTTACTTGATTTTGTTTGTCACTTTTTCATAATAATAGGAATAATTAGGTAATAATCCAATCGCTATTAATGGTATTTTAAGTTGGGAGGGAGTCATTAAAAGATGAAAACCGTAAATTGTCAATCAAACTAAGTGAGATTTTCACCAATGACACTGAACGCGATCAGCTCATCTAAGCCGAGTTCAAGAGCTGTCAGTTCAATATTCCAAAGAAAATAATGACACTGAAAGGTCTTAAACATATTTTATGCGCTGATCGTGTTCAGTTTTATTCGAGAAATTTTCCCTTAACAGACGAACCCAAATCGAAATCAGAGACCACAGACACGCTACACTTGCCTCGAAAACAGAACAAGACGTCACGGTACAATTAAAGCATCGATGAGTTATATCGACATCCACAGAAATTTATATAAATTTAATCCTGGGTCTGAATCTGAATACAACCCTTTATCTACTGTACCTACTGTATTAGCGCAAAGCTGTGATAATGCTGCGTCAGAGCAAGGACAATCCTTTGAATATATTTCAAAGGCTACAAAAGAGGCTGTCCGATATTGTGTAGCAGCGAAGATTATGTAATGTTGAGCTTGTGTCGTAGCTAATAATGTGCTTTATGCAGAATATCTAGTTGAATAATTTTAAGTTAAGGCAGTAAATAATAATGCCTCAATTTTACTCATTAATATTAATGATAATGTATTGTAAAGACGACGTATACATAAAAAATTCTGTGCTCACGTATCGATCGGATAACGTGGGCTAATCGCGCTAAACTAGACAACAATAATGTCTGAAAGACTGGTATACTGAAGGTATGTTTCCCAAGATATTATTCCCAATATATAATGAAGTATTTAGTGGCAAATAACAAAGACTGCCATCTTAAAATCTTGATAAATTATTTCGGTACCTTAAAAAAGTGGTGGACTAATTCTAATAATAGCCAATAAGTACAGTAAATAATATATATATATGTATTTTATGCAATATTAAAGTTTTAGAGAAGGAAAATTCTAGAAGGCTGCTTTAAAGGTATCGACAGATTATTCCATTGGAGATGCACTGAACTGCGAGCTTGCACTTTGTCGGAATCCTAGTTTGACTGATCTCATAAAAGCTGCCTCGAATTGTTTTATACCGGAGTATAAGTATTATGATAGTAGTAAAAAGAATCAGAAAATAAAATTTATCAAAGATTTTTAAGGATGAAATAATAATCTTAGACGAATTAAAACATGATTGTACAAATACAATACAAAACAAAAACAAATAGTTTCTTTACGAAAACTACCTTTTGGAAGGGGCAACTAGAATCAGTTCTATTTCTTTGTTTTTGCCGTTTAAAAGTGCCTTTTATGTGCCTAATTGAAATATTTTTTTTGACTTTGACTTCAACTAATCAAAAATCGTATATACAATCTAACACAAAAAAAATGACTAACTAATTATACAAATAAATACAACAACAAAAGTACACTTAGGCGTCGATTTAGGTACCCACTCGTACAACTAAGCTAATTAGAAAAAATACCGAAAGAAAAATATTCTTATTAGGGAACGTTAACGTAACATTAAATTATTCACGCCTTACCTTTATTGCTACAAGATACACTACATTTTTAATTTAAAAACGCTTCTTTGAGAGAACCAACACGTCTTCCTTTGTCGAATAAAAAAGCTTCCAAAAACATTTTCAGAAAGACCAGTTTAACATAACGGAGCAATATTCCAGCTTTTGACTATGTTTACAGCACACGTCCCGAAAAAACAAACGAAAATAATCAACTCCTACTGCAGGAAACTCCGAAATTCGAAAAAGATTTGGCATTTTTCCGCCTTTTGCGTTGCTTTCAAACCTAGTTTGGACTAAAGCTGAGTTCGCAAGGATTGTGGGGGCGAATTCACCTGTAATTATGGTGGCAGCGGATAATTGTCGCCCCCTGACACAAAAGACCCTGAATCATAGCTGAGCCAGCACTGACTGGTCGAAGTCTGTCTTTAAGGCTGTTTCGTAATTACACATTGTGAGTTACGTTCATATATTTTGAACTGATTCAGGGATTTGGATTCGTTTTCGTGTTTATGTAATTTTCTTTTATCATAATTATTATTTCTCAAACATGCTCGGAAATTCGAGCATTATTTTGACAACCTCGAGTTATAATTTGAAATTGCTGTACCTACTGGTCATAAACAAGTGACTATGCGGCCAAATAAATTACTATAAAAACTCATATCTGTCGTGTTATTTAAAAATGGGGCGAACTCTTAGGTACTTCAAAAAATGGCACCTACCAAAGATTTTATTTAAATTTCGATTTGGCTTGCAAATAGAACTGTTTAAAGCAAAAAAAAACAAATGATCATACATGATGTACCTACTGGCGCGTGAAAAATTTTCGTTTTCGTCATTAATTCTGGAATTTTTATTTAATTTATTCAATTTGAATTTCCGCGCATTATTTGAAAAATTACTATACAAGCATTGGCGGCAATCAGCCATGACTGATATATCCCCTTCTCTACGACCCCTTCTCTTCGTCTGTCGATCCCCTTATTGCTGGCCGCGACAGTAATGTACCTACTTAAAACATCAAAACAAGACAGTTAAGTATTTGACCGATTTTAATACGTATTATATTATAATGTTCATAAATCCAAATAATACATAAATTAAAATCACTGAAACATTGCTAAAAAAAAAAACGGAGTCGTGACAGTATTTACTCAGTCCCATAAATTTTCCCAAAGGATTGATTACTAACTCGCCTAGTTACACACAAACAATCATAATGTACACAAATTAACACGAATAACAACTCACAAAAGGGAAGAATTAATAAAGGTTTGAATAATACACTATTTAGTATTTAGAATTCCAATGAATTCCCCGATGAGCTTGTAAACATCCGACCGCAATAGTAAAATGGATCATAAAACAAAATGTATACTAACCATATAATATTATAGGTATACATACACGTACAAATAATAGAATTGTTAAACTGAGTTTGAATACCCCAAAATGCACTGTTACAGTTTAATCTACAGTTTACTTGGAAAGATTAATCGATGTTCATAATCTCAGATTAGCGGAGTTTCACAGTAAAATGATCTTAGTTTAGGGTTTATTACTGGCTATCAGACCTCTGAGAAGCCCTGCTTTACCCTACTTAGATTTAATTATTGGTGGAATCAACCACAGGTCAAGTGCTCAAGTTACTAGACGCCAGCTGTTATGTGTAAGCTTAAGTTACAGACTGACCTGTTAGTAAAATCTGTTGTTTTTTATTATGGTATTTTTGTTGTTAGGTAAATGACAATTGATAGGTACTACTTTTAATGCACATATTAGTAGAATGATACCTACCTACCTATCCTTTTTTTTCTTTCTTACTTTTTGTAAAATTGTGAAGTAAGTACACCGCTCAACTGTCGATTGGCCTTCTAATGGCCGATAACAATTAAAATTCTATTGTGTCTCGTTAATGACAGTTGGAGGTCTTTATTCATGTAATAATTTAGAAACATAATATTTATTATTTTTTCGGGCGAAAACGCAACTGAAATTCGGCCTTATTTACATTTTCGGCCGAAAACCGAACACGGAAACGAAATTAAAGACTTTTTGTTTATCGATTGGTTTTTCATTGGTAGCAGCAAAAGAAATGCAGTGTCAAACTTTGTCATCATTTAATTTAACAGTTCAAACTTTAATTACTTACTCAAAACCAATGATATTATATTAACAGATATGTTATACACTCATGCTCCGGCTACACTTCGCGTTATCGCGAACTTTTCTTCGTGCGCTCTCTCTCGCACACCACTCGATGTCTCGCTGAGCAACAGAGAGCGCACGAAGAAAAGTTCGCGATAACGCGAAGTGTAGCCCCAGCATCACAAAACAACCGAAAGAAGTGTTCCGCGCAGCAGCAGCACAAATACCCACGTTTCATTCATTTTACATTTCACTACAAGTAAAAACGTTACAATTGGAATGTTTTCGAGTCTTCACGATTGCGCGCTTATAACATATCTGTTAAATATAATAGCATTGCTCAAAACCTTATACTTCTCTCAAAGACAATAATGAATTAAAGATGCTCAAAGACACAATTATTCAAACTGCTTTAGTGGTCGCAAGCGCTAGGTACTACTGAGCAGGAGGTCGTATGTTCGATTCCCAGGTCGGCAAAGTGATATTGGGTTCACCATTTGGAATTTCTCAGTTGCAGCCCGAGATGTCTGGATGTGTGCCCGGTTGATGACAATAGGCTCGCCCCCTATTACATGGGACTTAAACATAACTGGCGAAATGTGGGTGTAGGTACTATAAGGTACACCTCTGCCTAATCCTGCGGGGAATAGGTACAAGCGTGATATTAGGTATGTTATGTATTTAATTTGAAAAGAATAATGAGACAGTGCTTGTCTGCTAGGAGCTAAAAACACACAAATTTAATAATATTAATATTTATACAGGTTGTAAGGGTAAACACTCTTGACATTCAAACCATGGGTTTTTGATTTAAATTTAAAAATAAAAGACCGAACACAACAAAAAAAAAACGTTATTTTCATTAAAAGATTTTAAAAAGTTTCTATCCGACACCGTGCTCTCTAGCGAAACAGCTGACTGACTGAGAGAGGGGTTGCGCTCGCGGCCGGTCAGGTCACATCCCGCACACTCCGCCCGTGTTGAGATGCAAGTTCGTTGCCGTAGCGCATAGGGCAACGAACTTGCGTCTCTTGTGATAAAATGTAGATTGAAAAAAAAGAAAAAAAAGTTGTAATTTTCCATTGATTTTACGTTCTATAAATGAAACCAAACCACTGGTTGCAAGGACAACGGTGTTTACCCTAACACCCACCATACAAGCAGAATACTAGTTTCATTGTTTGATCTTACGACTAATTTTCGTTAGGAAATAAATAAACAAGAAGTATACAATAAGGACGTAAACACTTAAGTAATTATAGACTTTTTATTTAGTTGTTTCTATTGAAATCAAGTGGCTATTTGGATGGAGCACATAGTAACACCACAATTTTATACACAGCGACTTTGACAGTTTTTACCGACTTCTTCAAAAACGAGGAGGTTCTCAATTCGTCTGTATATTTTTTTTGTATGTATGTTGCGCGATTACTCCGCCAATTAACAATCGATTTTGATGATTCTTTTTTGTTTGGTAGGTCATGCTTCAGAGGTGGTCCCATAAAATTATATTAACTTTGCTTGCGTAGTTTTTGAGTTAGCTTCGATAATTACGTATTTTTAGACGATATTTTATTTGACTCCATCACTTTTATTTAAATAGCAGGTAGTGGTATTCGAATTTATGTGGGATAGGTACCAAAACTAAAAAATAAAAACATTTTCCAAAAAAAAACAACCGACTTCCAAAAAAAACACCGAAAAAGTGAAAAATAACTTTAATTTCGGAAGTCAGTGGCAAAAAAACGAAAATTGAAAAGCAAAGACACCCGGTAAATTCATGCATCAAGATTGGCAAGCCTAGGCGTGGCCCTGAATGCTTAATTTTCCTCTATATGATAAGAGGTCTTTGTCCTCCAATGGGACAATTACTGATAGTTACAGTAAATAACAAAAATATCCTTAAACGGCATCTTTTTTTTTTAAATCACAGCTGCACAGAGTCTTTAAGGAAAATCAGTATTTGTTAAAGTTGTATTTTCCTTAAACAAGTAATGTAACATTTTGTGTCCAGATTATATTGACAGTCGGGTAGTTACGAGTTCACGACTATAGTTGTAAATAAACCGTTTTAAAACAAAATCCGTTTTAAATTTGTTTAAGACCACGAACGACTAATTGGGTCCTACATTGATTACGCAATATATTAAAAATTAAGTTAGAAAGGCTAATTGAAATCTTTCACCATGTGAGTGAGAGTAAAAAAGTAACGACTAACTACGTTTTTAGGATTAGACAGACTGAAAACAAACTTGATAGGTATGCGTATTTATTAAATTATACATTTAAAAAATAAGTTTTAGCTAAGTATCAATAAAATAAATAACTTTTTACAAAAGACGAACGTCAAAAAACGGCAAAAAACAAAAATTTAAAAGCAAAGTCACCGGTTTTCGAAATTAAAGTTATTTTTTTTACTTTTTTTGTGTTTTTTTTGGAAGTCGGTTGTCTTTTTTTTTTGTAAAAAGTTTTTATTAGTGACAGATTCCAAACAGTGGTAGGTACTCGAAACTGTCATGTATATATACAACCTCAATCAGTTTCCCTAGTGGTTAGTGGCATAGGCAATACAAGAAGACAAAACTTGATTTTATTCGAAAAAGTCACGTAAATATTGCCAAGTTGTATATGACGCAAAATTACAATAAAATAAAAAGCAACAACGAAACGTATGAGACTAACCAACATAATAATATGGCATTGATAAAATTGCATAATTAGCAGCAATATTGTTATAAGCTGAATGAAAATTGGATGGCAGATGACGTGATTATTAAAACTTGATCAAGAAAATTCCTTTCACAAACCAGCCTTGACACAAAAAATCTCACAAATATAAATTGAATAAAAAATAATAAAAATTGTAAGCAAGCAAATACCAACTGAATATTTTTTTCCGCATTTACATAGGTAGGTACCTAGATACTAGCTGCAACGTATTAATCAAACAGCCTTCATTTGTCACGAGCGAATGAGCTCACAGGAAATTGATGGATTCTCACTTAAATATCCGTTTTCAGGAATCCATGTAACGTTTTAAATTAAATTTTTAATGGAAGCCTAGTATTAAAACAAAAGAGAATGACTTTACTACATATTATCAGATCGTTAAAACAGTTTTAATATTGACAGAATCTTTGCCCGTGGTTTCGACTGCGTGGAAAGTTTTTAAATAAGTATATAAAGGGACTAGTGTGGTCGAATTGACCATAATTCATTAAAATTTTATGTTGTATGTATTTTAATTTTATTTGTTTGAATAACATCTGTATGTAGGTAGGTATATATGGAAATAGGTTCACGTTTTAACGTTATACGTGGACTCAAATTTAAAAGTGTGTTCATCCTAACTAATATTAAAAATGCGAAAGTGAGTTTATTTGTTACGCTTTCACGTTAAAACGGCTGAGCGGATTTGGATGGAATTTGGCACATGGGTAGACCATGACCTGAATTAGGACATAGGATCAATCAACTTTTATCCCGATATTCCCAAGGGATCGACACTTATGCGAGTGAAACCGCGGAGCGCAACTATTTCCATACATTTTACTTCCCTGCATGTAGCGTGATGCCGTGACATGGACGTCCACGATACCTAATATCGTCACGTTAGATATTATAAAAGCGCAAATTATGTAGGTATCATTATTAATATGTTTAGGACCTGTATTTGACGCATGATGCATATTTTTTTTTTTATGCGTAGTTATTTTTTTTATTGTTTATCCGTCTTTTATAGAATATTGTTTATCTTATTTAACTTCTTTTTCATTAAGTTAGCCCTGCTACAGTTAACGTTTGCTAATAGCTTTTTAAATTATATATCATAGTATTCTGTGGAAAATGTTGTGGGTAGATATTTGTTAAGTTAAATTTTAAGACAACACTGTCTATGCTTAAATACTACTATTTGTTTTCCCAAATATATCTAGTAAATAAATAAATTATCTCACGATCACTCTGACCTTACACCTTAACATATTGATCCCAAGTATTTTATTTCCACCAACTAAGCAGGCAGAAAAAAAAGCGCGGTTGAAGTATATCCTTACCCAACGCCATGTCGCCCGCGGGTAATTCCGTGTGGTCCCCGGCTAATGCTGTTTGGTGGCGGGCAGCATGGATGACGGAACTTCCCGCACGCTTGGTAAAACACATCCGGGCAACAGGGTAAAAAATGTTGAGTAATAAAAACTGTCTGTAGGTTACTTTGACACAGGAGACTGGTCGTTGCTGTGGGGTTATTTTGTGTCGGTAAGACTGATTTCCTTGTCTTCGTGAGACACCTTTTCAAGACATGTCTTTAGGTTCATATTTATGTAGTCTAGTAGTCGCAAGCGCTCCTGCTGAGCATGAGGTTCTGGGTTCGCTTACCGGGTCGGGCAAAGTGTCATTTCGTTTATCCATCTGGAATTTCTCGATAGCTGTCTGAAGTCTAGATTTGTGCCGGTTGAAGGCAGTAGGCTCGCCCCCTATTACATGGGACTTAAAAATAACTGGCAAAATGTGGGTGTACCAGTGGTCCACCTCTGCCTAACCCTTCGGGAATACAGGCGTGATATTATGTTATCTATAATAAACTAATCGTAGGTGTTTATTATGTCAACATGTCTAGCCTATCTAAATAAAGACCAAAATTCCCTCTAAAACTAAATACATAATAATGTTGGTCTGGTATATATTTTAGATGGCTATAAATACTCTGTGATATTTCCAGCAATCCCTAATCAACATGCCTAAATACGGCCGAAACAAGTGAAACAAATTAGCAGTTCTGGAATAAGTAGTCCTTCCAACGTTCATTAAAGTCAGATTCACATAACGGACCCGCCTCACTAATTCTAACATGGCTAATTACACGCGTTACATTAGCAGAGGTTTTAAGTAACTCCATGTTCATATTTTAATTGATGTAATCTAAGGCAATGGCGCAATTACTGAGGGTTGTTAAAAGCCAACACCTTGCTGGTTTTAAGCCCTACCCGGGCAAGAAGGTCGCTTGTTATACCGTACGTAATAATTCTTAGAAAAAGGACTGCTCAAGGTCCCTACAAAAGTTTGAATCATCGAAATGAAAATATTAAGATGAACTTTGGAGCATTTAACTTGTCTTTTAACAAAGCCAGGATGTTCTTGTTTGACAGAAATGGTTTATAGCTGTGAAATTATTTCGCGGAATTATTCTCATTTTAATTCAAAACACTTTTGCTTTATTATTTCAACACAAAGGATAATCCTGCATCATTTCTGCAGCACCACTACTAAGTACCTACTGAAACCCAATTAAATGGATTCAATATTTTTCAGAATTACTCTTACCTAGGGACTCGTTAAGACTTTTAATTCTATTTTTCCACGAATGAACTAGAAGGATTCTTTTTTTATTGGTGGCAATTGCTTTTGGCTTATTGGATCCAATTGAAATCTTAAGAACATATCGAAAAGCTGTAAGGGGCTGAAGAAAACGAAAGTTCTTCGACCTCTCTACTATGGATTGATTACCTTTTTAAGTATGAATCATCATCACCATTATTTCAGCAGAAAGATATCCACTGTTGTGTATCCTCATGGATGTTATGTCGGACTCCTACCGACTAAAACCCCACTGTTCCTACTTCTACCATAAGTCGGGGGCTCGGGAGATACTTGTACATGCGCCGCACCCCCGACTGGTATCAGCCCGCCTTTAGATATCTTCTTTTTATTGTCCTCAGATAATTATATCTTATTAAGAATCTTCTTGCATCTAAAAAGGCCTTGAACTTTAAGTTAGTTTCAGTTCTTTTTTTTTTTTCAAGTGATTGCTGTAGACTTTTATTCGAAAAAAAACCGACCACATAATCTGAACCTGAAAAGGAACATAACCTCTTCGATCAAAAATACTATAATAGAAGAAGTGATTTATTTATTTTATTGATAAATTAATCAAATTGTCTGTCTAAATTCTTTCCGTTAAAATGTAAGTAAGGTAATTAATGTAAGAAGTTTCAAAGTTAATTCCTGATTTATTATGGAGTGCGTTCTGCTAAGCTTCAGCTTTTGTTTAACCTTTAGGTACTTCATTCGTCTTTGTTCTTCTTTTAACGTACCATGTATTTAATAAAATTATAGAACTTAATAAACTTTTTCTCAAACATGCTTGGAAATTCGAGCATATGAAAATCCATACCTGTCGTGTTGAGCGGCCAAATAAATTCCTATGAAAACTCATATCTGTCGTGTTATTTAAAAATGGAACAAACTTTTTACTTCAACACATGGCAACTAAAGAGGTATCAATGATTTTATTTAAATTTCGATTTCATGCGGTTTAAAAATTTATCATAATAAAATAATATATTATCATCCTGATATTTTTCTAATAGCAAAGTGTTCTCGGTATAAAAAATTGCAGTAGCAAAAATACCTAATGGAGAAACTACTAACACGATAACACAATCTAAAACTTTACTAGAATTTAGATTAAAGTTAAGATAAATATTCAAATTCTAAATTCAAACCAACCGTATAAAACTAAAAAGTTTTTAGCCCAATTTGAAAGAAGTTTTAAAACTAAAAAGGTTTCTAGAAAAGCAAACAGTTTCTTATTGAACAAGTGCTATAACTGAAACAATATCAAAGGCGGACTATATTAAAGTTAGCAGACTTTCCGTATGGGAGGAACTCATAACAAACCGTCAGGTTTCCACTAACTTCATTCTCTTGGGAAATCAAAGGAGGCGCGGAGCGAGCGTTCTTTAAAATTAAACTGATTGACATTTAAACCCACTTAAATTCCTGAATATTCACACGGCACACGTAAACTGAAACGATACAAACTGTCACGAGTCCATGATTTTTTTATACATGCCTTACTAATTGTACATTTATATAGTTTTATTTTGATTTTCGTACGTGATTTATTCTTCTATTCTTTTTTTTTCTTCCTCTCTTTTTGGACTTCTTTGTTAGCTCAGACATACATTATGTTAACTAACAAAGGGCATTTCCGTTAACCCGCAATAGTATAGCGTCAATACATAAAAAAAATATAACCATTTTTTTATATATATTTAGTGTAATATTCACAAAACTATTAAATTAATACTTAATATAAACACTCTGTACACGCACACTTATAAATTGTACGTAGAAATACAATGGTGCGTGTACAGAGTGTTTCTTTTCCGTATCAATTTTATGTTTTATGTAAATATTGTACTATAAAAAATGTAAAAAACTTTATTTTTATGGTAATTTTTTTTATCATGCATAGACGCTATACCATTGCAGGTTAAAGGGAACGCTCTTCGTTAGATAACATATTGTATTTAATGACTATCATAAATTAATGTATGTAGGTATGTACATATGTATAGTAGCTAGTTATAAACCACCGGTGAATACGGGCCACCAAACAATTAACAAACCAACACAACAATATTAGTTAGTTAGAGTTAGTTATTGACTAAACATTGGCATAATCAAACAGTTGACAAGCGTTGGTAATTACAGTCATGATGTATGTTGTGGAAATGTCACTAACGACACAAAGGAGGATGTACACACGGCTACACATCAAGCTATACAGTTCCAGTTTAAGCTGGCCTCGCATTGTACGGAAATCCTATACAATGCGAGATCAGCATAAACTGGAAATGTATAGCTTGATGTGTAGCCGTGTGTACAGTCACGAGCACCAATATGTATACACTTAGCAACTTTTAATAGTGATTTTCTCCTACTGTATTGATTGTAATTTTATGTTATATCGAACATAGTATGTTGGAACCCATATTATTATGATATAGTTATCATCTCAAAGTTGCAATCGTCGCTCCACGAAAAAATGGTTATTGAATTTTACTAAGTGTATACATATTATTGCTCGTGACTGTATGTGTAGGGTATCCGTTTTTCCTAGTTCCGTTTAAATAAATCCGTGACATCCGAACTTGATAGGAGAAATAGCCTAGTGGTGTGACCGTCGGACTGTCAAGTCTTAAAGGTCTCGAGTTCGAACCCAAGGCAAGCATCTCTGACTTTTTGGATTCATGTGCGTACTGTATAATTATCATTTGCTTGAAAAACGGTGAAGGAAAATATCGTGAGGAAACCGGCCATGCCTGAGAGATATTTCTCAACGGCATGGGAAGCTAAGTCAGAGGCCCATGGGGGCATTAAAACTCTGAGAGCAGCTTAGTAACCACACGACCAAACCATAAAAAAGGAACGTTTTAATCCCCAAGTTTAAAGTTATGTAGCATATTACATTTAGATGTTCATGAATTTAATATCACCTACATCAAAATGTTGTCGCTAAGTCACAAAGCGAGGAGTCACAAAGTAAACCCTTTTAGTATTGGATCTTGTCTCTTAACTAAGTTGCTACTTAAAAGGAGTTGTTTCTGAATTTTGTTCAGAGAGATTAGAGAAGATAAACTCCGAGAGAATTAAGAGATTTGTAATTTGCTTTAGATTTAAAATAATTCTGACCGTAGCCTTTAAACTCTTGGACCGTGAATATGAATGAGACAGAGTTTAGAAGCTTAGTCATTATAAAATTTGTTATTCTAGCATGGACTGATTAATATTATGACCTTCACTTTTAAACCCATATACAAGTTGGAATAATACCTGTTTTCAACGAGTTAAAACATGTAGGTTATATAGGTTATCTCTATGTGTTATAGATATAATTATATTTATATATTTATTTACTTCATCGGAACTTATGATAACATCACATCACAAAACAAAAACATGTACCGCCTTACTAATAAACGTTGTATAGCTCCTGTATAGTCACACAATGCTTTGTCTTCTTCTTTCAAAAGTAAAATTACTTTTGAAAGAAGAAGACAAAGCGTTGTGTAACTATACAGGCGCTATACAACGTTTATTAGTAAGGCGGTTAATGTAAAGAAACACATGTAGGTAGGACCGGACGTTTATTGTTTATTCAGACATGTTTTGCTACATAATGTGTTCACATTTTAGACAAATTTTCAACAAGTTTGAATTACAACTTGTTTTAGGTGTAAGCGATAAGCAAAGACAGTAAACACAACATGTAGAATACATGGTTTATATCTTGGTGTAATAATAAAACTTTGCCTTAATCGCGGGGTAAGAAAACTTTGTATTATCGCGGCAAACTTTGATGACGCATTTGTAATCATACATTCACAGAGCGGTGCTACTGCTCATATACTGGACTGTGGTTTTATCGGTGCAGCTTATCACAATCCAGATAAACCCTTCAATATTTTTGCCGGAATGTAAAGGGTAGGTAAGGAAAAGTACCTATAATAAAAAAGTATAGGTATACAAATCTCAGAATGGGATGTCGTCGAGCCAATCACGAATATTTTGACCCTCATATGTTTTCCAATTGATTTAATCCTAAAGGCAAATACTTGAAAGAGACCGTCAAACATTCTACTCCATCTTTTGATACTCAATCCGTTTACACTTCAACGAATTTCGTTGCGTGTATCAGAATTTCAGTTTTGTGATTTAAGCCTTCGGATTTCTCATCTGTTGCTCTTCAGGCCTTATTTTATTGTTTTTTTTTCTCTGGGAAATATTATTTTCATTTCAGTCTCATTGTGTCTATGGAGAATTACGTAGCACATAATTATTTGGTTACTATTGAGCTTTTTTCATGTGTATTGTTTCATTGATTCATTGTCAAAAAAGCGTAATACCTAATTATCCATTTGGATCCCATTTTTTTACTATACAGCAAAGAGAATATTGTGCAAATCTTGAATATTACAAACCCTAGCAGAGATCTTTACGATAGACTTTTTATTAGAAAATAACATAAAAATAAAACATCTGAAGGATAGCTGGGAGACAGCGGAAGAGTTTAATTAATTACTTAGAAAACCTTTGCCATTATAATTGCCTCTTCAGTACATTTTAGCGGACCCTTTAAATAACTTTTTCACGGAAGCCAAGAGGTCTCATATCAAAGCCGTTCAGCTCAAGTTATTTCAATGGATTTTCAACAAAACCTTAATAATTATGTTCGTAGTCCGTCGTGGATAAATTGAAATCGATTCAATGGCGTGGGTAGTTAAAATTTTACTGTGAATTCATAAAAGAGATATTTAATCCCTCGACAACAGACGCGACATGGCGTCGATGTCAGATATGTTTATATTGAGAAAACATCGTGTAAAGGATATAAAAAATTTACGAACTTTTACATTTTTGGCTTAAATCTGATTTAGTTTTATGGATGCAGTTGATTTGATCTATTTTTATTATAGATATTTTTACGACTGAGGTTGCAACTTCAAAGCATTGATTAATTTATTTTGTGAGCTATAAAGTTACTATCATAAATAAAAGCCAGGTCGTAAAATAATTGAATTTATTTTCGTAGATAGGTACAGCCAATAACTATAACCAAAATTAATTAAATCGAAATCAAATTCTCTGCGGTCGGGAAGCACTCAAATGTTCCCTACACCACAAACTAGCAATTATGACGAACCTCACTATCCATACCTTTTAGCACGTAGTAACTCGACTGTTCGCCCTCACATCCACGAGAACTACTTACTCAGCTACGGCGTCTACTTTCCTTTACGGATTTTACTAGCTATATAAATTACTGGCCCATCACCTTCCAGCGTCATAGAGAGAACCATTTTGTTCTAAAGGTGCGTTTAGATGAATCTAACATAGGACGGAGATATTTAACTGTGACGTATCCATTTTTTTTTTCGCATCCAATAATAAAAAAATTGAAGAAATGGAAAATGCCTGTTTGATGTATAATATAATGTAAATAAAAATAATTAAAAGGGTGCGTATATAAGGACAGGTGAACACATAAAAAACCCACACATCCTTTTTTTTTACCTCCGTTTTTTTTTCGTCCTTAGGTAGGTATATACGCGCCCTTTTAATTATTTTTATTTATTTGACACCACTTATTTACAACGACAAAAAGAATGATCTAATTAAAATATTTCCAACAGTAGGTAACCATGGCATTAAGTCCAGTCTTAGCAGAATATATCCAAATTTAATGTTGTGTAGTGCATCACTGTAGGCAAAATGTGGACAGTATTTTTATAGTTCAATAAAATTACGAATCGCTGACACAACTGACTTTAATTTTGATAACATGTAAAAAGATTAAAAAACCATAAATATATATATAAAAAGCTTTGCAACGAGCACAGTAAAAACTAAACTGAGGCCTGGTATTCGAACCCAAGACACGCACCTCTGACTTCAGGTTCAAGTGCGTACCTACTGTACACTTGCTTCAAAAACGGTGAAGGAAAACATCGTGAGGAAACCGGCATGCCAGAGAGATTTCTCGACGGCATGTGAAGTCAAGTCAGAGGCCCTTAGGCGGCTTTAAAACTCTGACACCAGGTTAGTACACCACACAAAAAGAAGAAGATTGGAATATCTAAGTATACAGGATGTAAGGGTAAACACTCTTGTCATTGAAACCAGGGTAGTTGAATTAAATATAAAAATAAATGACCGAACACAACAAAAACAAAACGATATTTTCATTAAAAGATTTTAAAAAGTTTCTATCTGACACCGTGCTTGCTAGTGAAACAGCTAACTGACTAAGGGAAGGATCGCGCTCGCTGCCGGTCAGGTCACATCCCGTACCCCCCGCCCGTGTTGAGACGCAAGTTCGTTGCCCTAGCGCATAGGGCAACGAACTTGCGTCTCTTGTGGTAAAATTTAGATCTAAACAATTAAAAAAAAAGTTGTAATTTTCCATTGATTTTACGTTCTATATATGAAACCAAACCACTGGTTGCAAGGATAACTGTGTTTACCCTAACACCCTGTATTGTTGCTGGCCGCAGAATTCCTTTGATTTAAATAGACAAAACAAAAATAGACAACAGACAAAATAAATATCAGTCTGCTATTTCGAACTACATATTTGGTACTTTAGAAACTTTGGTGTAGTGGTGTTTTTTTTTCTTTTGTGAAACTACCCGTGATGTGATCATTCTACGCATAAAGTTTGCTTTTCAAGCTGTGTTGAGTGCCAATACCATTTATGAAGCGGCGGTGAGCTATACTAGCCCGGTAATAGGTATAGTATTTCACTAGAACGGTGATAAGTATGTGATACTCGGAGTAAGTCCAAAAAATCAGTTTCCAACTAGTTGTCTAGTGTAAACGCAGCCGTATTGAGCCCTAGTGGCCCTAGTCACGTCTCAAACCAACCGCAGTCCCGCATCGACAAAATAAAACTCCTAATTTAATTCCTCTCTGCCCGCTACGATATTTTAAAAACTTAAATAACTGGGATAAAACTATGAGAGAAGAAAGTAACGAACTTTGACCTGTTAGCGGCGACTTCGAGCTGAAACTTATTTCCTCTTGTATTGATTATGACGGGTCTCGTTGGAAACCAATGAGTATTGGAATTTAATTTCAGTGTTACGCCCCCGGCAGTCGGTGAAGTTGCCTCGATAATTTGAAATAACATTGTCGGGTTCCGATGCTTATACTGTTCACAAATACAACTACTTAAACTATGATAATAAACTATTAGTTATTAGAGAGTCAACAATCGTTTATTAAAGTTTAAGCTCCACAAATATTTGATGTGGATCATCGATTAGCTTGCCTACAATTAGATGGTTCGGTTGCTTTATTCTGTACCTATTTGTCTTTATAGGTACGTAAACGAAGCAAAAGGAGTATATATGGAGCGTAGCAGGTGCAATTCTATAGTTTGTACCTACCCCCATGAAAAGCAGGCGTGAGTTTATGTAGGTATGTAAGTAATCAGATATCCAACAAAGTTTCTTCTAGAAAAAGAGTAGAAATTATAAACACTATCACGTTTTATAAACGTGATGTCCAATTTGTGCCATAACACAACTTTAATTCACATGCTACAAAAACGATGGATCACTTCAGTTGTCATCATGTATGACAACAATCTATTGAGCTAAACGGTGCTACATAATGCGCTGAAGTAGCGTCGCCATTACCTAGCTCCATGTTCGGCATGCGAGCAGAATAATGACCCATTTCCTCGAATCATCCTAGCCCGGTAGATTTGCTAGATGTGTACCTACACTAGAAGCCGTGTTCTGTATTGTACACAACTCGTGTAATTACATGTAATAGTGCAATCATAACATAAACACAAGACGCTGCACTATTCTACTCAAGTACCTTCATTTAATCGAGACAATAACAAAAGTAAACGTCGTTTATTTATTCTTAAACCTTCTCTAAACTCCCTGTCGGATTTAATCGAATGAAAAATATAAACCTCGTCTTAACGGATTCAAGTAAATGCGAAAGCGACGTATTGAGGGCAGAGGTCAAGAAAGTTGCAAGCTTCAATAAAATAAGGCAGCAGAAGTGTTTTTCCCGACCTAGATATAACCAGCTACACTTGCTAATACTATAATAATACCCACAATCTGAAACAGAAGAGAGTTCGCCAATAACTTACGATAGAAATAGTGTGCATTGCGCGCCGCGACTTGCACTACGGAATTTCAAACGCTGAGTTCACCGAATTCACCTATTACCAGAGCTGTAAAACAGAGGGCAATAAAAAGAACTTTATTTTCCCGATCTTTGGGCCGTAAAAGAGTAAGCATCGCTTTACTATGTAATTCCTTTTTACGCTCATTCGTATGACGTTCGCAGAAAGGGAATTCGTGTCCGTAGGAAACGTTTTTGAGCGCGAGTGTTGCGTAAAATTTAAATTGGCTCGTTTTCCATTTTGAAAATTGTACGTGGTTTATGTACCTAGACGAGATATTATACCTTTGTACCTTTATGAACTGTTTCTCTTCAAGTATTAAGAGTTGTTGTCTAAGCTGGCTTACAGTTGCGAAGCGAACGGCCACGGGACTTGTTCCTTTGATCGATCTATTGTTTTAGTTTTTGTTCGGAACCTCCTTCACAGTTTGTTGTGGTTGCCAGTGTCGTTGTTGATATTTTCTGTCTTCAAAAGCATTATAATTTACCTCAAAATAGAATCGTTCTATTTTTTTGGAAATAAATTAGTTTATCATGAGTCTCTTTGTCACTTTTATTGTAAACGAAGTGACCCTTGCTTTACAATAAAACTTCATCTATTGTTGTGTTACCTGTATTAAAAGCAGTCTTTGTTCTTCTGCTATCTTTATAACTCACCCGAGACTATGCTTACCCTTTTTCTATTCAAGCACCCTTAGGTGAGTCTTTAACTTTTTGATTTTTTATATATACAGAATGTCCCAACTTTGTTATATTTTAGGTTTACATACCATTCACTAATTAAAAATACCACTTAAACAGGATAAGTCAAAGCACTGCATCTTCACAATCTTCGTTGGTAAACATAAATACACCGTAGCGATATTTTAACGGAGACGTAGCTACATCGACATTCAAGTTTAAAGTAAATCTAGACCCAGAATAAATATGGGAATAGTTACCTTATGTTACTTCAGTAAGTTTTAACATATGAAACAGTTAATATTCCTCTCGTAACGAGCGTTTGAGAACTGTAGTCGTCTTCCACATATGACATGAAAGAGCCTTTCCTTTGATATAAACACACATTTCTCTTCCCGTGAACCTAAAAAGCATCTAAAAATAAACCTTATAAAATTATTACGTGACGTTCATTTAGATACGCGTCCTTCGTTTCTCTCTTAAACTTATTTAGTTGGAATAAAACCGTTATTACAGAACAAAATAGCCTTCGCATTATTTGTACCGTGTGCGTGTCTTTTATTAAGTATAAAACTTGAGAAGCTGTGGGAGGAATACCGATGAGTTCAATCACATAACTCGAGAATAAAAAGGGTAGCCCTTCGGAAGTTTGTCGCTGAAGCGCGGCGATGTAGGCCACATGCAAATTGATTGAACATGGATTGAAAACGCCGCTCGCACGTAAACAACTAAAGAAACCAACAAAACATAAAAATCAATTTTTATTTTGCCAATTTTCGCTGCAATATCGTTTTTTGTTTACTGCCCTTTAGAGGCGAATAACAGTGAATAATAACGACTTTCTCACAGTTTAACTTGAGCAACATGGAAATATTTTTTTCTTTATCCTTTTCACCCTTTCTTTTCAATCTTGTTTCATTGAGCAATTAAGTAGACTTCTTTCTTATCGGGCAATTAAATCTCAAACCTAGACGCTTAAGATAGAACCGTTCATTGTCCTGAAAGTGTAAAAAGTGGCATTAAAACGTGAGATAGGTACGTAGACGACTTATTGATTCGTTCGTTTCCACGGCGCGGCGGTCGTCGCGTGCGGTTTTCTAACAAGTTGAATATTTCACTGTGCCAGCGCATCGGGAAACTTTCCCTATAAACTCTCGGCAACCACCGACTCGTTTCTGCGAAAGAATTTGAAAATACTTGACTATTTCTCGCCTTCATACAAAAGGCATTAAAGTCTATTACTTCTTGTGGTGTCGTGTCTATAGATATGTAGTATAAACACCCACCGCGTATTCTTTGCAATAGTTATGTTGTAGAATGAATAATTAAAACTTATAAGTGGAAATTCACTTAAATAGAAGTCAACGGTGGATAATAATAATTGCTCTCGAAGACTCTTGGAGCAAAACTCGTTAAAATCTAGTGCTCTCCTCGCTGGCAAACGGGCAACGAGCGATTGGTGGGCGACGCAAATCAAATCAATGGCGTTTTCATTGTTTCACTTCGTAGGTGCTAATCCAAGCACAAGTGATTTTATTACGTTTTTTTATAATAAATTCAGACTACTTAGATAAACATTCTTGTAATAATAATGAGACTGTCAGCGAGGTAATAATGGTTGGCTTTACTAGTTTGCCTAAGCAGTGTGCCTGTTTAAAATCATCCAAGATTTGTCAGAACTACATGATAACATAAGTTTTTCGTGTGACCTACCCAGTTATTTGGGTTTAAAAAAACTCCTGCATACATTAAAGACTCACCCAGACCGATTCCAATAAGGGCACCATCAGATTTCCCTCCAACATTTTCAGTAACAAAACTGTATAAAGTCTTTTTAATAACTAACGGAGGTGAACGAGCCTTCACTCGCTAACGTTCCTAAAATATGCTCTCGAATTTTTCGATAAAATTCCGAATCACGACAGTCCATCGATCATCTATTAACGAACTTATCTTGACACCTGAAAGAGTTGACGCTGGAATTTCAGCGAATTTTACATTAAACAGGTACAAACCCCATTAATATCTGCTCGAGGTGAAATTAAAAAGATAATGAATTCATTAATTACCACAGCGACGGTAGTTAGTTCCTTTGTCTCGGTACCTTTGTACTAATAACACGCCGTTTACTCTTTATTTAACTCGCGAAAATAGTTGAACAAGTCTTTGATAATCCTGCTCTTATATTATTTTGCCTTTACAAGTATTATAGCTTCCATTTATCTTGCATTAAGATACGAATTTGGAAGTTAAAGGACGCCTGAATTTAAATAATATTGATATACGTATACCGTATCACTTTCATCGTAAATAGATAAAGCCTTGAGGCGAGTTATAAGTCTCGGGTAACCAAAAAATCCAATATCTTCAAAACGACGTTTGATGGAAACTTTTGCCTCGAGGGCGCGCCATTTTTTTGTTACCGAAACACAGGAAATATTCAGACAGGAATTACTTATGTAGTGCGCGTGCTCTCCCGGGAAGTATTGAAGAATAGCCGCCGAGCTCCGCTGGCTAACTTTTGATTTACGATCTTACCTATTCCTGACCGACTAACAACATCGAAAAATTAGGTCATATAACAGGTCAAAATACAATATACCTAAGATAGTTAATTGATTCAGGCGTGATTTTGCGGAAATTCATTATAAAATACAATAGACGCAGATATATTTAGTAACCTATTCCGCTTGACTATTGCGCTGGACGCAGAGAGTTTCTCTGCGTCCAGCGCAAAGTCAAGTCAAGTCAAGCACTCGGTGTGGTAACACGTCGCGTTCTGGTTTGCAATTGGTCAATCGTCATCCTGAAGATGTCTCTTTGAGAGGTGAAACAGGGTTTTTTATGACTCTTGAAGAATAGTCAAGCGGAATAGGTTACTTAATATATCTGCGTCTATTATATTTTACAATACACCTAATCACGAACATTTCTACGTAGGTATTATTCCGGTATTATCGCAATAAGGAAAGTCCCCGGGAACAAAGAAAGTTCCGGTCAAGCTCATTATATCTGTTAGTCGAGGTGGAAAAAGTGAAAAATAATGATATTATCTGAATATCGTCGCTAGTTAATTGATTTCTGATTATAACACCGATCGCACACCTTCGCAATAAGCGGTAAATGAAAGAAGAAATTAATAATACATATTTTGTGTACCGTCTACTTACATCCGTGTTTGGCCTCCCACCGTCCATCACAACTTTCATCCCGTTGCGTTGGCTTATTCACATGTGGAAAATGACTCACTTTCGACTCGCTCTAAGTGAAATCCGTCCTTTATGAATTCCTTATTTCCTTTACTTTTATAATTCTCTTTACACGAGAATTTTTCATTTCTCCTTGAACCTCATTTTGCACTAAAAGAAAAACGTATATCTACTTGGAAATAAAAATAAAAAGTGTAACATGTGTCCAGTAGACGTCTTTCATCGATATACCTTCATATATAATTCTTCTTTGCGTGTGTATGACAACTCCTCCGAAACGGCTGAACCGATTATGATAAAAAAAATGTGTGTTTGATTGAGTCCCTGGATGTCTTTTATTTAATTACCTAAACAAACACAATAAATAAATATCCATACTTTATAATGTATAAATTCCAAAGTTATAACTCTCTGTCTGTATGTTAGCTTTTTACGCCGGATTTCGTTAAAATTTGCCAAAGAGATAGACGGCATCCAGGGGAAGAATATAGGTTACTTTTTGTTTCAAAACAATAAAAAATGTTTTAACATAATTATGATACTCCAGTCATATTCTTTTCTTTCGTTCAACTTTTTACATTTAAATACGTGCTAATGCATACTGCCATAATAATCCGTTTATTTCCATACTATCCATATATCCATACTTCCATCCATACTATTCATACTAATCCTAACTATCCTATCCTAACTATTTAATATAAATGCGAAAGTGAGTTTGTTTGTTACGCTTTTAAGGCTCTTACATACTGGCGCGATTCGTCGCGCGACGTGACGCCGCCGCATTGTTCGCCGTGAAGTTTTCTCAGAAATTGTTTTATTAAAATTCGCGTCGCGCGACGAATCGCGCCTGTATGTAAGAGCCTTTACGGTAAGATGGCTGAACGGATTTGGATGAAATTAGGCACATGACATGACATTGACATGACATTTATAAATACTGAGGTAACTTTGTCTGTTAGATTTTCACGCCTTCACGGCTGAACGGATTTGGATGAAAAGGATAAACTTGGGTTAGGACTTAAGATACTTTTTATCCCGGTACGTTCCCGTGAGATATTTTCCGAAATCCACGTCGGCGTAGCCCTACGTATAAAAGTAAAATTCTTAAGATTGAAAGGAATACCTATTATCCCATTTCTGAAGCATGTCACTCTATCGTTATTTACTGAGCTTTGAGAAAGGCCAATGCGTTATTTATATAAGTCAATATATTTTCTTATAAAAATTCCATGCATTTATGGGGCGATAAAATTTTCTTTGACATTTTCGTAAACGAAAATATCGGTTGTCTGTGGCCGCGACGCGGGCCTCTGTAAATTGTATTGAGCTGACATTTCGTAAGATATTAGTGCTACAAACAATAACAAAATGCTATCGTACTTTTGAAATATTATTTTATTAAAATATTGTGCCGTTATAAAGCTTCTTGTCTCTTCAGGGGAGGTACTACTAAGAATATTTCAATCTGTGCTGCGAGATAATTGCGTAACACAATTACAGTAGCAATGGCTTTCATTTTGACAGTTCAACAACATTCATTGCGTTATTGAACAGACAAATTTTTCGAATGTGTGAAGCAATGGTTTATCAATATCCTTCAAAATCATTCAGATTGTGATTGAAAGTGTGTTACGCAATAACGGTACTGCTGTGATAAAAAGAACCAGACACAATACAAAATTTGCAACGTCACTAAACTTCTTGTACGAAATTGGTCATAGTCTCTTCAAAGAGCAATGGCAATGTAAACAGAGCAATCTGAGGCCCTAGACAAAGTGACATTCTATCAACGTTAACGATGATGGAAAAGGCAAAAATGTATAGGACTGACGTAAGCTATCGAATAGCTTATGTCAATCCTGTTGAAAGTCGTTGTAGAAATACGAAACGCTTTCGAAGCGATTGTCACTTGTCTAGGCCCTCTGGTATCTACAAGATAGCTCTCTCAGTATCGATACGTGCGCTCTAGATATAGGCAACTATGTAAAAAAACGCTTCGTAGCGCCAAAAAGCGCGTAAAGTGATTTTCTCGAGGCGCGGTGCGTAAAAATTGATACCCTACAGCCGTTTTACGTAGGTAGCATCTATCTACTTATACTTACAGATTCGCACAGGAAAGGTGGGTATTACGGTCAATTAGTAGCTGAACACTTTGTGTACCTACAGCATTATGGCTGTAGCTCTAAGTAGGAACTGACCGTAGTGAAGCTAAAGGTAGGGTGGTTTATTTGGGTGCAGAGGTATAGTTTGAACCATGTAAATAACATGGTTATCTTCATCTAAGCCATAGAAGAAGTTTAGTCATGTCCTAAATCTTTGTGAAAATACTATAATATATAGTTAAACTCCTAACTCCCGTTCATGATGAGACAGCGTCACTTCCATGTAACTTGCTAATGCATCAGATTATTTTTTTTTTTTTTCCAAGCTTTTGTGCACTGAGCTGAGTCGTACTCCCGCGACTTTTACAGTTATTTACATACATTTCAATATCAATTTTTATAAAGAGCAACGTGAAATGTGCAAGTTCAAAATATTTTACGGCTGCAGGAAGCCTTATTGAGCGAAAAGCAACAATTTTAAAGTTGTGCATTAAATTTATAGAGTACTTAGGCGAGGTAGTGTTGCGGAAAGGTGAAAAGAAACCCCGACGGTGCAATTACGTTCCCGCTAAATTATTATATTTCCGGAATTAAACTGTTTGGCTATAAAATTTTGTAAAATTATCTCGACTTTTATTTGTTCAATAACCAATTTTATTTCAGTATTTCAGTTTAATTCCTTGAATTGTGTACCTATTATAGTATGTGAATGTGAATTTTTATTTCTTTTCAATTTATGCGCTGGCTTTCCTTTGAAAGAGCCAGTTCATAATTATTTTCTTTCTCTCGTTACAACACAAAGGGTTACTATTTAAAGTTAAAGTAAGAATTATTTTTCACCTTATACCACGAGGTTGACGCTGGTGCATGTATTTGGATCTACTCTCTCATTCTAAAACTCATAAAACAATCTCTCAAAATATTGTCAAATGCCCACATTCCCACAAGCTTTAAATATAAATGCACGTTCCACCCGTTATATACAAAGGTAACTTAGAAGTTTATAGGCAAAGAGGACTTAGAAGTTTAAAGACAAATTAAGCTACAAACACCTAGCAACTAGCCGTCGTAAAATAACAAAAAAGCCTCCACGTAACAAATAACCCATTCAATTGCCATGCTTTATGTAAACAACGCAACTTTAATTCAGTGCCTCGATATACATAAAAAATACCTCAAGTTTTTAGCCCAGTGGTTTCCGGCCACAACAGCGGCCACCAGATGTCTCCCAAGGGTGACGTAAGGACGAAGTAAGGGATTATGTCAGGGACAGGAGCATCTACCCTAGCTGTGACCCAGTGACACCATGTCGTGATTACCTATTCCACCTCGCAAACCTTGCGCAGTTTAGGGAGAAGGAATCAGCGTAACGGAATGTTTTTGCAATTTTTTTTTGCTGTATTGTTTATTTTTCTTTGAACGATATCTCTATGTCATCTGAAAAGTTTAAGTAGAAAGTCACTGATGAATGGTTAATATTCGATTGAAAATATTCGCGGACTCGGGTTAGTTAAGTACTCCCAATTTATCAATAATGCTGTTTCAGTTGCTTCAATTAGGAGACTCATTTCCTGAACTTAAATGACGTGAAGTAAAAGTTGTGTCCATTTGTATATAATTTACATAGATCGATGGAATACTCTATAATATGAGTACAGCATTAAAATTACAGACAAAATGTAGAAATTTTTACATAGGGTGACACAATGGGCGGTCTTAACGCTAAAAGCAATCTTTTACAGACAACCTTTGAATGGATTCAAGAGAGAAGGGAAGACAATACTGCAGGTAGTCAGAGTTGTACATTTACATTAAACAATAAACATCAGTATTATAATGTATAACCGCGTACAAGGCCGCAACTTACCTATTGTATTTCTACTATTATACAATGGTACTCAACACAAAACGATTCCTAGCCACCCACATCTTAAACCCAAGAAGAACAAGTTTCTTGCTAACATTAATAAATTCAAACTACAATAACACAGAATAAACAAACGTATGCATCATGAATCAGTAACGACATCTATACAAAACATATAATAGAACAATTTGATACAAACACAAGTTTAATACCTTCCTCATAGAAAGGAAATTGTACGAGTATTAAGGCTATATTATTCATGACAATATGTAATAAATAAAAGAGCTTAAACAACATATAAGCCTCTTGGAGTAATGAATACTGACGGTAGTAAACTGGCGGTTATCACCAAGCGCCTTCTGTCACAAAGAAAATCAGATGAAAAGAAAACAAAAAATTCAACTGGGATGAAGTAATATGAAATGGCTTCTACTTTATGCTTGTAGGTAAAGTCGGGGAAATTAATTCCCTACTTACCAAGATTACCTTTAAGACTACCAACTTAAATTGTCCGTATATTCCTGTCAATCTTTAACATTTATGTGCAAAGATTTTAACACGGCAAATTGACTTATTGTGTCAATTTGATATACAATCAAATTAATTTCTGTGACTGAATAGGAAAATTAGCCAAGATAGTCAAGCTATTTGAATAAATAATTGCAGCTTTACATAGGACCGACAAAGATGAGGAATATTTCAACCCTTTTTGTGAAAACTTTTTACTTTTTCGACCAAAAAAATAAAATAAAGGCTTATAGTCTATGGTTACCTGCAATACCCAGGGGATCACCTCATTGTGTTGCCGACCTTATAGACAAAGTTGAAAGTCCTGTATCTGTAATTAGGTACACAAAAGGAAAACCAGCGGAACTCTTATAACAATATTGCTAAGCGGTCGAAATAGAAGATAAATATTGTATTCAATCGTGCAGATACCTACGAAAAAGCGAACTTTTGATAAAAGCATCAACTATTAGGGCAAAAACCGTCGAAAATATATAAAAGTAATACGAGGGCTCTGGCGTTATACAATTCAATGAATGATCGTAGAAAAAATAAATTGCGACACAAAATCGGAACTAAAATATTAAATACTCGGGTACCGTACCTACTGCACAAAATGTTTTATGAAAATGTTATTTGAGTATCATACGAGTGTTCGAGGAAAAAGTCATGGAACAACAGCTTGGTCTCATATTACTTACTGGTTTTTTAACATTTTGTTTGTTTTTACATGATTGCGGAATACCGTGATGAAATAAGCCAGAATTTAAAATAAACCTTGACTTGCGGAATACTATTGATTGTTGAAAATAAAAGAAAAATTAAAAAATAAATAAACTCGTGCTAACAAAAGTTGCTGTTGTGTTGAAGATTATCAGTTTATAGCTGTACCTGTTACAATATTATTAGGTATTCTCAGCACACTGAAGGCCGAAAGTATTACCTACTAATGCGAGCCATAGACGTTAAAGTAATTTGATCAAACGGGCTGGTTGAAACAGTTTTATCAAATTGTCATTAATGTAGAGAAAATTTGATCAAAATGAGTTGTCAAATGGCATGAAGAAATATGAATTTTGCTATTTCTATTTAATCAAACTGTTTGATCAAATTACTTGAACGGCCCAAATTAGTAGATAATACTTTCGGCCTTCAGTGTGCTGAGAATAATAGATTGTAACAGGTACAGCTAGTAAACTGATAATTTTCAACACAACAGCATAGGTACCTACTGTTACGTAAAAACCAATAGTATATAAGTACTAGAAACGGTTCCGGAACGCGAGCACGTAGCAACTGCAACTGCTAAGAACGTACAAGAACACACTTTTGAAAGATAAATGATTTAGTTCGCGGAACTAATCCCAACTCTAGTGCCAAAGTTGAAGTCAATTGGAACTTTTAATGGATGTTTCCTGTGCATGCAAACTGCTGACTGCAACGAGGCAGTTCCTGTTACATTACATAGTTGCTATCGAGGAACTGAAGCAAGTGATATCGGTAAGTAGTGGCAGTTATTGATCTACCATATGCCCATATATAGTTACTGTTCTCCACGAAGACGCGCCCCACTCCGCTCCGCTCCATACTAAAGTACAGCTTATAGTACAGTAATGGCGGAATGAGACACGTCTTCGTGGATAGCACTATAGGTACCATATTATATGGCATATCACCTATTGAGCTCCTTAATTTCAAAGTTGAGCTACACGATACCTGACACCTGCGAACACTGATAGGTCAGGTCCACTCAAATCTGTGTGGTTATTTTCTCAAAAGACAATTTCAGACGCCTCACATGATCCGAACAAGATACCTTATGTCAATCAATAAATCTGCCTAGCCTTTTCAACACGGTCGGTCGGCTTCCAGTTTAACCGGATGCAGCTGTATAGCAGTATTTTACATGAAGCTTATCTGACCTCCACAACCCAGTAACTGAGTAATATATACCCCTTGGTAAGACTGGTTGTCAGACTTTCGGGCTTCTGACGACCCATAACGACTGTCAAAGATCCATGAATTACAGCCAGGACCAACGACTTAACGTGCTTTCCGAGGTACGGAGGAGTCTCTTTAAAAGACCTTGAGTTGGTTTCGGCGTTTCTTCTCAGACTATTCGGAAAGGAAAAACTGACCTCATCAAGTTTGTAAAGTATTATTCACGTGCAAAACTGTTTGTAACGTCATATTATTATTTATATCTTGCAACCAGTTCCTAAATCAATCATCAAGTCACGAACCGTTAAATTGCCATTGGTATTCATCATCATCATCATCATTAATTTCATCGGAATCACACACTTTCGGGAATAGGCCTCCCAATGTCGTTTGGCAATAGTATTGCGTGAAGACAAATTAATTTCACCTTCTACAAATAAATAAAAATCTTTAATGCTACGCATCCATGAAAAGTAATGAATTTTCAATAAAATGTATCGAGTCCTCGAATGCGAAAAACCTTCGATAAATATTATAAAAATCGGGCATTAGTCGGAATAATCCCAAGAACTTTCTATCAAAGCTGGATTTTGCTTCCATTTCGTTTTCCTGCAGTAAATTCTGTAAACGGGCACAAATAAATACTATTTATTGGAAAACATTTTCCAAGATCTAATCCTAGTTTACAGAATTTAAAAAAAATATTTGATTTGGTAAAATATCGCCTCGTCAGTAACTAAATAAATATTGTACACAGCATTTTCAAAAGCATTTCATTTTATTTGAAACTGACGTATCATCATCCTTTACTGGTATGCAGTATTTCCACGAAAAACATTGAATTCAATATGTTTATATCCATAGTAGTTGCACTAAAAGCTTCCGGGAATGCTAATAATATTTTCCGTTCTCAGTAAAAAAAAACCCGTAGAATATTATCTACCACACAATTTATTTATTTATTTATTTCTTTATTGCATTCATGTCGTTTACAAGGTCTTGTTACATTTTAAAAGTTTCGTACATGAACCCTGCTAGGGCACCGCAACAATTAGTATGTATTTATAATTACATGCATTCTTATATAAAGTTATTTAAAAGTATAATATTACATTTCCAATTTCTAATGTCTATTGTTATCATTTCATTATTCATTAATTTATTATTGGATGTCTTTATTACATAACAATAACTTGGTAGCTGTGAAGTGTCTCAGTGATTCGTGACCACATACATGAGCCTGAATCATGAACGTTTGTACTACGTCTACAAAACTTAGTAAATTCAATTCAATCTTTGTTACCTATTCATTTTCATTGGCATTGTGGCAACGGTTCAACGGTTTGTACTTTGATTTGAACAGTATATTTTACTTTCCTCTCCACGGAATTTTCTCAATAGACTCGGTAAGTTCTAAATTAAATTGTCCCGTAGGTAGGTACTGGAAACTGTAACTATGAGCTCATCAAGGCTAAAACTGATGAAACTTTCGTGAACTAATAAACACGGGTTATAACTAGCAGACATTGTTCTTCCATTTTAGGTCACAGGATGAAACTGCCATGGATAAAGCTAGTATATTCATTTGTTAGTCCAAAAGTGAAGCGTGTGCGGGTTCACGGAAGTCTAAAATAAAAAGTTGTGGCTCCCGAGTGCAGGGCGCATGCGTCGACGGAAGGAAACCGCCTGTCCGAGCCGCCAAATTTATGATGAGACTTCCCAACATTGTGAACCTTACTGCACAAACAACAACAGAAGATTCACAAACAAAATGCAGGAAGTAGTCATTGCGGGAAAGTCCGAAAGGGATACCGGGACCTTGGCAACAGGCAACTGAAGGAACACGGGTGGGTTTTAGTCAGTAAAAGTCTGACACGCCCTTCCGCTCCGCCCAGAGCGGGAGAAGTCATTGGATGATTTCCCACCCGCAAAAAAAAAAAATGAAGTAAAGTCATACATTCAGCAAAAAAATTAACGTATCTGTTTGATTGGCCCTAACATATGTGACTCCGGATTTGTAATTTGTCTGTCTATGATATCTTGTTTATCTTACCTTTTTATTTGAGTTTTATGTCGTATATGGGTTTTAGTTTTAAAACTTTTCATACGGAAAGCACATAAATTAAGTACTTTTAATCACAAATTATATAAAATGTGCTTCTCAAATGTTGTAAGGAGTTTTCCTTCTGTCCTATCTTACATAGTCTTTATGTTCATCCCTTCTTCTCGTAATTTCTTTTATCTTTCTGCCGCTCGCACGTACTAATGTTAAGGATAAGGGGTTTCAGGGCCATGATGCCAATTCATTCTAATGAGAACAAAACACACTTTAAAAAGTGGAGAGTTTACGAAAGTGGAGGCACTTGTAGTTTTATTTATACTAGCTGTTGCCCGCGACTTCGTCTGCGATGCAGGATTAGAAGCCTATGTCCTTCTCCAGGTCAAGGTCTACCCATGAGCCAAATTTCATCCAATTCCGTTCAGCCGTTTTAGCGTGAAAGCGTAAAAAACAAACTCACTTTCGCATGTATAATACAAAATAAAATAATAAGTTAGGATGACAAAATGCCTATTTTGGAAGATGGCCAAGATATTTTCATAATCTCAGTGATAATCAAATTTATATCAGAGAGATTTGTATTTTATCAGTTTCAAGAATGTAATGGTTTATCTTAAGTCGTAACGCGTAGAAACGTGTTAACGCTTACTTTTTGGAATTTAAACTTGTTCATATATCTTTGACTTTCACTAATACTTAGAAATATTATAATAATTATGTCGATTTTCAGATCGGCGTAGGTAGGTACGTTGTAGAACCTAAGATTTGTTAAGGTTACAAAACAAATCATTGTCGCTACTTTAATCAGCTATCTAATTGCGTAACTTATTTTCGTAACCGATTAAGACTAATCTGATTCATTTTGACAGTTCAACAACATTCATTGCGTTATTTACGTTGTTGAGCAGATTTTTTTTCGAACTTATGAAGCAATGGATTAGAAATTTGATCCAAACGATTCAAATTGTGATTGATCGTGTATTACGAAATAGGGTGCAGTACCTATTCTTATTCGCTGTAATCCTAAAAAGAAAATAATGCCTTTCAAAGTGGCGTCACGAATACACAAGTTCACTCTCAACTTTTCATTTTAGTAAACCCCAGTTCCCCTCTGTAGATTTGACCTCAATTCACCATAAATTATAAATCATCAGTTAAACGCAAAATTCATAATCAAATCCGAATATAAAATTATTCATAGATAAAAGGACATAATTTAATTATTGAGGCCCTCAAATTGCCTGAAGCACTCTACAAAATGGGGCATTAATTGCGTGAGCGACTGTCTCACTTGACCGGATACTTCACGAATTACCCACGGCGTTTATAGCAATCATTAAAATATTTTTATGGCGTTCTTAGAAGGTATTCAAATATAGGTCTTCGGATAATTAAAGTACATTTTATAATTTACTAGCTTATGCCCGCGGAGTAACCCGCGTGGATGTAGGTTATTATATACTAAAACCTTCCTCGAAAATCACTCTATCCATTGATGAAAACAGGATGAAAATCGGTGTAGTACTTTTTGAGTTTATCGCGAACAGACAGACAGACGCGGCGGAGGACTGTTTTATAACATGTAAGGAAGTACTGAGATAAGTAGTTATTTTTACTGGAAAACCCATTGATTCCCACGTTTGATTGATGTACAATTTTACACACGTCACGAAATGGAGCCCTAACGGAATGGTTGACGAAAGACGGTAGAAAGAGCGTTGACAGACCAACGGACAGGTTGGCGGATGACCTACAGAAGAACGTGGAGAAGACCTGGTTGAGACTCGCACAGACCAGGGAAGCATTATGGCACAAAAGGGAGGAGGCCTATACTCAGTAGTGGCTGGAACAAGGCTGCCAATGATGATGATAATGATGTCAAAATTCTTTCTTCTTCTTCTTAATTCTTTAATTAAATCATGCTTACATAAATATTATATTAAAGTAAGTATGTCTGTATTTATGTATCTATTATGTAGCATATATTATATATGTTTATATATATCTATTATAGTATATTGTATCTATTGGTAACTTTAAGTACCTACTTATTATTTTGCACCAATGACAATCCCATTTTTTATCTCCACGCAATCACTGTCCACTAAGGTTGCCTGGAAGAGATCACAGAAAGCGATTAGGCCACCCATTGTATGTTTTATAGTGTAAAATTTATTTATTTTTGCTATGTATTTTCCGGTGTAAGTACAATAAAGTAAGTATATATAAATAAATAAATCATATCCGTTTCTGAGTTTATAAATTACCTTTTCTTGCTAATAAAGAAAATTAAAAAAACAAACTTTCGCTCAATCTAATTTCCCATAATTTAATAAAAATAAAAAATCTCTTCATGAAGCTCATCTTCTTATATTGATATATCTAGAGTAAATAATGACAAGGTTTTGTAAAACCCTCGGAAAATTCGGTCTATGTGAACAGAAAATCTAAATGGTAATGCACGAGATTTTCATTTTCAAATCCGGAAATTCCCCTTTGTGTTCGGCAACAAAACTCATAACATGGCCATAAGAAACCCATTAAATATTTGTATAACACTCCATAACATAAGAGGTGTGACCTTATCTTACATTTAATAGCAGCTAAAAGCCTTAGGTGCGTCATCGTTAACAAATGTTTACTTGGATATTATAGTTCTGGTGGAACTAAGATGACTCATTTAGCACTTAGTAGAATGTTGGTAATGTTTTGTTTTCACAGGGCGTCAATGATAAGCCAAATGGGCTTATTTTACTGTAAAAATCCTTCTTAATTGGGGCTCAATTGATGCAGGCCTAAATGATAACAAGAAAAACACTTTTACAAAGAGTGAAACAAAATTGTTTCTGAATTTTCTGAAATTATGGTGTTTTTCATGTTTACGGCTATCATTATCATGTTGTGATCTATATCTGGGTTAAGGTTAATCTCATCATTTTCATTTACTTTGTTGAAAGCACGTTTATTCTGTTGAAATCATATTGCACAATATTTGTTGGCTTAACATAAATCATAGAAAAGGCTTATAAAAACCTATCTTTTAGGGCGCGCCAGTTTGTACATAATTTTTTTTTCGGAAAAAGTTTTAAAGTTTAAATAAATATTTGCAGGCTCCTGGACTACTTATTCAGCTGCAACCAGTTAGACTGGAAGCCTGATCCCATCATATTTGGGAAAAGGCTAGGTTGGAGTTGGCTTGGTATGTGAACATAGTCCGAATGTACTTACGTGTAAGTAATTAAAAAGACAGCCTTTGTTTAAAAAAATACGACTACGAACTCAAATGTAAAACAAGGATGATTACCTAACCTACTAACAAGTTTTTTTTCTTCTACTTTACCTGACAAGACAAAAGTGTTACTAGGGCTGTTACGAGTTTTGTAGTAAAACAAAGCTACTTTTTATCACGAAATTATGAAAATTGTTCAGATATAAAAGTTCAAACCTTTTTATCTTAACTTTTGATGCAGTTCGAATATAACTATTGTGTTCTCCAAAAACATGCATGCAATCGCATCATCGTTCTAAATTCACTTAAACTGTACCTATCGTAAAAAGACGGCTAAAACAATGGTAGCAACATTTAAAATACCTACATTTTAATTTGCATTTTATCAGGGGGCCAAGTCTACTAATTTACAAACGTGTCAGTAGTCTCGCAGTGATCAGTTTTGAACAGATAAGCCTTACAAAATCTGTCAAAAAGTCATCATTACGAGACCACTTACACGTTTGTAAATTAGTAGAATTATTGGCCCCCGGTTCAATAAAAGTCTAGGTACACTCCCAGTGGATTCTTTTATTCTCACTAGAGACAAATAGATGACATGTAGGGTTGAGGTTTTAAGTCAAAAACATTTTAGCCTATCTTGAAGGCACAAAAGCGGAGTCACAGAGCAAAGTAATAAAAGTGAACCAGGTCGCCCAGATAATGTTGAATTTACATTGTTTAATTAGGTGAGGCATATAAACTCGAATGCTGAATTCATTTATTTTAAGGGCAAAATATAAATTGGTTTGTGGCAGTACATTGAAGCGTAACGCTTGCGCCGGTCGTTAGGTAGACCACAGCGGTCCACCCCGAGTTCATTCTATGGACAAATTACATTGTTAAATTCATTATTACGAACTGGTTATAACAGAACCTTTATGAACATAAAACCTTTGTTTTGTAATCCACCAGTTTTCTTCTTTGTTTTAGGTTTAAAGATTGATTTGTGTACGAAAACTGGGGAGTTTAACTAACTGGAAATCTCTATAACCACTACATCGAGCCGTAGGGGACGTGAGAGTGCTCAGAGCGCTGAACCAAATAAAGGGGATGGAACTGGCTCAATTTTTGCGAAAACGAATGGAGTTGTGTCTGGCTAAACTATTTACCATACTAATAGACATAGAGAATGGTTTGCGTTTTATATTGTGGTAAAGGCTAGTGAGAGTGTGCTTAAAGCGCTGACAACAGGCAAACGGTAAAAGTAGGCTTGACTTAAACAAAAAAAAAGCCTAATCTATATAGTTTGTGGTAGCGGAAAAAATATATGTTAATCTTGAACATATTTCTCAGAACTGTTACCAAAAGACGTTTTGAAAAAAGAAACTCGATACAAATAACGGTAAACTAACCTTTTACCTTGAGTTCTCATCCAAAATATCTGTATAACATATCAACGTATGTTGGTATTTTAATTAATAATAAGAACGTCTTATTTGTATGCAGAATTGGGTTGTTTTTAATTTTCAATTATTCCATTTATTTTTGAATAAACTGATAATTCCTTCATATTTTGCAATAAATTACAAACGTTATGCCATCGCCCTTCTCTTTCTTTTCTATGCAATCCGACAGTGACCGCGGTTTATCTGTTGTCAGCGTCTGATAACTTAGTCTCGGCTAATCTCCACACTGAAACTTGACTAAAGATTCTGCAGATACAGTCCTTACTTTGCTCACTATACTTACCATGAAAATCGCACAAAGGTCATATTGCGAGCCTAACACATTCTCTATACAACGTTAGATATACTGACAGCATCACAAAACGGCCTCTATTTACGGTCTACATAAACAACAAACATATCCATCAATGCCACATAGCCCTAAAACCCTTAAGACAACACTACTAAACCCACCCACTATAGTCCCATAATATATAATGAGGCCAATTTGATAAGCCAACTTCAAACAAACGTAATAGCAACTTCATTATTGATGTACAAATGAGATCTACTAGCTGATGAGACTAGTTAGAAGGCCTTTGTCAATTCCACTTTATGCTAATATGCCTTGATTACGACGTGAACATATGTGCCAATATTGTATATACAGACATCTGCATAAATTATGGTCGAGTGGTGGCCGAAAATTGGTTTGAGCTTAACTGTTTAGCAGTGTTTAGATTGCTGTTAGCTGATAATATAAGAACAGATGACAGGGTGATTAGTACCGAAGTAGTAGAAATATAGTGGTGCGCAGTCCAGTAAAGATCACGAGATGAACGATGGGAGGAGACCCAAGATTAATATAACGGGTGTAAAAAGACACTTAACGAAGCCGAAAGCCGCTTGTTATTCCCGACATTGTGATCATTTTTTTGTTCTGGACCATACCTGGGAACCTTCTGGTTACGGAGATATTGAAGGCCAAAGTTCCAACTTTTTCAGACCTTTTTAAAAAAATAATTTTAAATACCCCCACGAACCCTGAACTGTTGTATGCGCCCATAAACACAATGTTTTGCCGTTTTGCGTGAGTTACGTTGCACACTCGGTAGATAAACAGCGATTTTTCACACCAAAAATAAAATTCGTTTCCCAGCAATTATTTTTGTGCTATGTTACTTAATTTGATGTACAGAATGCATAGTTGACGGCTATGTGATGGGTCTTTTTACACCCTGTAGTATCTAACCTAAGCCAAGCTAACTAGCCTGTATTATCCCACTTCAGGGCAAAGGCCTCCCTCTCCCTTTTCCATACAATTCTGTCTATTGCTAGTGTCGGCCAGTCCTTTCGGTAGGAGTCAAGCTCGACCTGCCATCTTCTCCTCGGTTTGCCGCGATGTCGTTGTAGCCCAATCGGTGGTTCTCTTAGCCCATTTTTCATCTGGCATGCGGCAGACATGACCGGCCCAGTCCTACATATGCTCAGCGACTTTTTAATATTGTCAGCAAAATAAAATTATAACTGACATATGGGTAGGGAGAGCAAAAAGATATACCAAGTTACTGTGTTCCAGTTTTAAAAGTACAGATGCCTAGAAAACAGGCAGGCAGGCTAGAGTACGACTTTTACTTATCTGGTCTTGGTATTTCAGGTGGCCAGCGGCAAACACTTTCCATCATGTGGGCCGTCGCCGTCGGCCTGTTTGCTAAGCTACCTTATATAAAAAAGGAAAAACAGCGGGTCGCTCAAAACAAAAAATAATGGCTGAAAAGCGAGGAAGCCAATTCGCTGAAGCAAGTGGAAAGGGGCTGTCAGTAATGATCATAAAATTTGTCAAGGTTTTCCTGTTTCATTTGTTGTGAAAAGCAATTGAAAACATTTGCGATGTTTATTTTTTTATAGGACATTGAACTATGGATGAAAAGTTGTGGAAATGCTAATGTTTATCGACGGTAACGACCAATTTTACATTGTTCTGAAAACTTTCCACGAATAATACAAATGTATTTATGATTACGTGAGTATTTTAGCATTGCCTGTTAAAATCCTATCCCTCTTTTGAGTTTTGTATTTGCCATAATCAGGTAAAAATGAGTCTAAGATCAATAATATGAAGTATAAATAATTATCAGCTATATACGTTAGTACCTATACATAAAATTGTAACTAGCAATTGTGTAACCATTCAAAATATTTAATACCTTTCTCATAAATAAACACTTCAAGTTACTGTTTTAGTTATCTAATTTGACTTGTAAAAGGAAACTTTTCACCCATTAATACTCGTTTTACAGAAATGGACTAAATCAATGAATTAAGTGGAATTCCGTAGCTTACTTAATTACACGGTTCTATTTTTTCCGATTGGTCCTAGTTTCTCGACCGGCCACGACCAAAAAGGCTGGAGTCTGCTGACCTAATTTTGTGCTGTTTTTTACAGATGAATACTTTTTACGACTACATTACAGCATTTTTTAAACGATACATGATAATTTAATTAAGCTTAAACTCCTGCCTCATAATCGCTACAAAAAATTATGTTGTATATGTCCGGACCGCTTTACATAATAATCGAAACACTTCAAACAAACACATAATAGACATTTTTATTCGTTATTGTGTAAAAAAAAACGGTCGGTCTGTGCCTGATAATAAATTTATCCAATACCGAATTCTCCCAAGCTTTAACAATTGGATTTAAAACAGGAATCCGAAAGGTTTTATTTATATTAGTCAGGGAATCGTTTTTGTAGCCATTCTCGTAATGCCCGGGCTGCATCACTTTTTCAGGATTATAGAAGAAAAACGACGGCATTATCGGATCTTAGAGTAATCGCCGGCGCCGCGACTGTTTTCTCATTACCATACAATTTTGCTGTTAGACTCCTAACGGCTTAGCTGCCAACTATTTTGACTCTAATGTACATTGTAACATTGTAGTTTAGGTACGCAATACAGTTAAAGCAGGCTCAACGTCTGATCTCGTGACGACCCGAAACTGTTAATCCTGTCCGTTGAGTTTCGATTTCGCCTACAATTTCTATGAACAAATATACACTAACGGCCCTTTCCTCATTTTAATAGATTCTGCTCCGTTAAGTTTGCGAATGACAAACATCAAAAGCTAGGTAGTTGATGGCGGCTCTTAAGACCGCAATTTACTGGCCGCACTTTTCCTTCGGAATAATGGCAGCAGCAAGGAGATATTTTTCAGTCCCATGCTGTTAAGAACTGGTTTTAATAGCTGTCTATTTTTCAAGTAAATATACGAGTAGAAGTGACAGGGGTCCGCTCTTTGATCGAAATATAGGTCAACGTCGGGTTCCGTCGTTATTTCGATTAAATTAACTACATGAATACGAAAGTTGTCCCGTTTTTCTTTGTCAGCAGTATTTTTACAAACTACATAAAAATAAGGTGGAACAACATACCGTCTTTGATAAACAATTTCTATGTAAAACATTTAGCTAAATCCCACTGGATATTAACTAATTATTATGGCCATAAACACTGATGTTTTTAAAACTCTCGGGCAGTTTAGAAATAACAATGTTTGTTAGATATAAAATAGGATATTTTCCAGTCCAAAATGTTCATGTAACGGTCCGCCCGCCGGAATTATCGCCAATATAATGGCTCATAAAAGGTAAAATTTACGAGTGGTCGGCCGGCCGCCCAGCAAACACTTCCGAATTATCTGATCACACGAACAATATAATACTGTCACGGCAAGAAATATGTACCTGCCTTCCTGATACCAGACTATATATCTAGTCGACTACAGCTATAGATTAAAACTACCTTTTTCGCTTTCTCTACGATATCTACGAACATACCTATGTTTATCTGAAAACGATAACTTTAATTGCGGGAATGTTTCAGACGTGTACACACAAGTAAGAAAAGACACAACATTGTATCAAAATCACTGAAACAGGTAGTTGCTAGCTGAGTAATCACACAAACTTGATACCCCAAAGTCAAAACTTCGACACGATACGGCATTTCGAATTAGTTAGAGAAGTTTAAAGCAGTTCGCGGGCAGGTGGCGCCTTTGTTCCAGTGCGGTCTCACTTGATAATAACACAACTATGTTCCAGTAGCGTTAAACTCACTAGAACTAACTAACTTGCGTCAGACAGATAAGTTACCTCTAGTGTATTCGTATGCGCCCGATGTTCACGGGCCTCGACTGACAAAGGCAATCTAGCAAGCAGATGGTGGGCAAACCCGCCTGAGGCTTATCTGTGTGCTGGAAAACGAATGCGGGTCGTCCATCACGACGTGGCTGCTACCTACACCCAGCTGTATACTAAGCCCGGCTTAGCGGTTTATTAGATTTATTGTTATTTATGTCAGTACATTTTTTCGTTTCATCCAACAACGCTTTTAAATGGGTCTGTCAATTTATGTATTAAAGAATTTTGTATCCCAGTTTTTCGATTGCAATAAGTGTAACCTACGATATGCTTAAAATTACAACGTATGTTACCTATCTTTAAAAAAAAATGTATCGGCACTCTGTCTGCTGGATTTATTGGTTGCTTTAAATTTCAACAGAGAACAAATCAAATGAAGTTTAAATCCCCCAGGCAGGGAGCTTTCACAGTTGATGTAGGAGAAAAGCCAACAGCACGATTCAAAAGGAAAAGACAACTTTAGAATCTTTTCACATTTCGTTGACTGACTACTCTGTTTTGACTAAAGGAATAAAGTTTACGCTTCACACGGTACAAATGGGATCGGCGACAGGCGAAACTATTCAGAATGTAAGCCCCGACGTCGCGGGGAAAAATAAATTGCGAGAATAAGTCCCTTGGGTGAGGGAATGAACGGACTTCCTCTGTACCTGCGTCCTTCCGGAGACATACAAGTGCAAGCTACGCAACAAATTACCCCATGTACATAACATATTACACGGAAAGGCTGGCGGAGGTGTACTGTTTACGCAGAGTTTGTCCATGGCGGTTGACAAGGGACGAGCCTGCTCATTTACCGGGTGCATTCCAAACCCTGGGCTACTGCCAGGAATTTCCTAATAAGAAAACCCGATAACGTTTTTCCGACCTTGGGTATCAAACCTTCTCACACTCCATACCATAATCTACGGAACGGCTGCCCCAAGTTTAACCAATATTCGTCATTAAGCAGAAAATAATCCGTATCGCTAATCACATCACGTATCTCGTCTAATCTAATCCCGGTATTCCCACTTGTGGGAGAACATCGTACCTTTTTGTGTCGATATGAACGCTTATACGGTTTCAAGGCGAAGGTCATAATATTCCGAGCACACTCGAGCAAAAGGGATACTTCCTCGGCTCCGTATCAGAAATATTATGCAAATATGCTACCTACTCCATTTTCGTAAGCAGATTGGGTATCGTATGTAAAGTTGTTCGTATCGTAAATCTCGTCTTCATTGTATTCTTCTATATACGTCGCCATTTAGCGGGTTCGGGAATATGTAAACAAACAACCGCTTTACAAAGCCCGTATTTTAAATTTTCAATTGTTTACATTTGCAATTGGTTTTATTAACCCACATTCTAAATCCAGTATCATCATGAGAAATCTTTCTCGAAGTAATTCATCATTTTTATTAATAACCGAAAAACAAAACCGGTCGACGCCATTGCATTACATAACGGGCATCCATTCCGCAGTCTTGAAAGCAATTCAAGTATTTTATTTTATCCGATTCCAGCACCTAAGTACTAGCTTTTGAAAAAGAAGCCGTTAGCCTTTTGATTGCCTTTCACTACAGAAAACCAGCACTGAAAAGAGATTTAAAATCGTTCTCCAGATTTTTTAATTCTGAAGGTTAATATGTTGCAGTAGAAGCTATCGTAAGATTTCAACTATGTATCTTGTTTAAAGCCACTCTAGAATACGACGTTACTAGAGTCGAATTATAAAGTTAGCGACGCATAGATTGATAAAGTTGGTTGCATGCCAACCACTATGTGAAATTAACAAACTTAGAACCCTCGTCCTTTGGCGCTCTGAACTTGAAGCTACAGCGCTAGATTGCATATAAATTTTGCTCTATCCCTAAACTATATTGTCCACTTACACTTACCCGGACACCAAGCTAAAAGATTCTTTATCTATCCTTGAATTTAACGTTTACCTACCTGTGAACTTTTCTATTAATAATATACCACGAACTCATCGCATGATTGCACATTATATCGACCTCCGTCAAACTTGCGTCCAATGAAAATGAACATCCGTACTCTGAAGATACTTAGAGATTAAAATAATTAACGGTAATTGAAAAGGCATCTCGAAGTCGAAGTTTTTAATTAAGCCTGAGAGCACTAAAACGGCAGCGAATATTCTTATAGAACTTAGTAGGTTCTGCAAACCAAGTGGAAGCGAGAGCCAAGTGGGCAAAGAGTTCTTACCCGGAGTGTTTGCTCAAACGAAGTTAGTTGCCGAAAGCGATGTAGTCTGGAAGCGCGCCTTGCATTTACTCTGACTATTGGATTTGGATCGAATCATACATGCCCATCTACTGAGAACGCTTTTGTGTACAGTCTATTTTATTGTGCAGGAGATTTTGAACGAATACGACTAAAGCTGTACGTGGTTGAGAGATTTCAGTTTTATATTACTGAGGATAGTTTCAAACAAGGGCGTAAACATTGCATTTTAGAACAAAGCTAAATCACTGAATGGATCTGTCCGATAGCCTCAATAAGCACACAATGTTGGACGCGTAATCGATAATCGTTTGATAGATCTAGATGTTAAATTAGTTGGGAACAATACGAGCCGACTACAGCCGGCAGATAAGCCCAAATGTACTGCACTCACAAATAGTAGCGCATGATTTGTTAGCTTCGGCGGCCATGATGGTATTTGCTTTATTTACACGCAAATTTTGACAGCGAGCGTGCATGAAAACTCCATTTCCATCCAACGCTACTGTTCTGTAATTTATGCATTGGTTACCTTCAAAGGTATTTTGTACTGGCTGAGGAATATAGATCTGGCGGAACGTATATGTAACTAGTACCTATAAAAGTATAAGTGGATGGAAGATGAAGGTACACTGCAGTCGCTTTTTGAGATGATAGGTGCCTGTAATGTTGCTGTAAGTAGATAACATTAGTATTCAGTTCGATTATAATGCTTGTTTGTGGAAATTTATATAAACAAGTTTTTAAACTGGCATCCCTAATAACTCTTGCGAAAATACCGAAATGTATCCAAACAGGGGGCCAAGTCTACTAATTTACAAACGTGTCAGTGGTCTCATAGTGATCAGGTTTTGACAGATATGCCATACAAAATCTGTCAAAAACTCATCATTGCGAGGCCACTGACATGTTTGTAAATTAGTAGACTTGGCCCCCAGTTATTTAACTTGGTACTTGTAGTTCCATCGTTATTCCTCTCACACATGCGGCAACATAGCTATCCATAACATGCATGGTATAACGTCTATTCTAATAACGTTAGAATAGGGAAATAGGTAGTTTGACAGACGTTACAACGTTGTGCATTCCTTCATGTTGCAAACAACACTAGCTTCGAAATTAAGTGTCAAGTCACACCATCCAACGTTTGTATTCCAAGCTTCTATTTTCAAGCTCCATTATTGCCCAAAAAGGGTAAAAGAAACAATGGCCGGTATTGTGTCCGTTTAATTTCGTTTGAACCGAACTTTGAACTAAAGAACTCGCACGTGGATTTTTAACATGTGCTTAATCTCGAGGGGTATGAGAATAGAGGTAAGCTTAATAACATCACAGTATATCCTTTGTTTACGAAACAACCGAGTGTTAAATATCAAAACTCAGCATTATATGTTACACGTAGGGTTGCCAATCACTACCTGTATAATTATAGTATCCTGCCCTATTTGAGGCCTAAACACAATAGATTTAAAAAAATGTAGGCGAAACTACTATATTTTCGTTGAAAAATTAATTTACTTTATATTTATGGGTATAGTTAGTTAGTCCTTTAATTTTTTATCTGATGATTCAGTGATGAATACCAGTATAAATCTCATTAAAACTGAATGAATGGTACTTTGTAACCATAATTTAGAGTATAATAATGGATAAGAGACATTTGACAAAAACCTTATGCTCAAAGTAGAATTAAGTATTATGCATTTATAAAAAACTAGCTTCCGCCCGCGGCTTCGCCCGCGTGGTATGTCGATAAAAAGTAGCATATGTCCTTCTCCGGGATGCCATCTACCTCCTTGCCAAATTTTATCGAAATCCGTACAGTGGTTTAGGCTTGAAACAGTACAGACAGACAGACAAACAGAGTTACTTTCGGATTTATAATATTAGTATGGATAATATTCTTCAAACATTTACTGTAGAATATTTTTGTTTTTCGCCATCTTATATATATTTTTACATGCAAAGGCTTCGAAAATACTATATTTGATCTAAAAAATAAAGGCAACCCTAGTTACACGTGTAGGTAAACACAAAAGTAATTAATTCGAAGTAATATTATGATTACCGTATATTGTTCCTCGTGAATGGCCATTCATATCTAATATAATGCGGAGCGTATTTATTCCGCCCCTATGAATATCAATAGCCGAGATCTAGAACACACACCTAGGTAGCCATCATACAATTATCGAATCAATCACAAGGAGGCTATTGAGGCTGCAATATAATCAAATTAGAACAGAGTTTCAATAAAACTATTGCGCATTTAATTGAAAAAGTAAAATAAAAAAACAAACGTTTCAAATATTTAAAATATTTATCATCTCTGATAATCTCTGTTATCTTTTACAGGAGAATATCTGATACTGTTATTATGTGGGAGGTTCTTGATTGGGGTCAGTGGGTACTACCTACTGCAATCATTTAAAACAATACGAGTCATTGACTTTTGTATCTGTGATCGATAACAGAAAAGATAAAGTGGATATCGCAAATAATTGTTGCGATTTTTTATTCGTTTGAAATAAGAATAAGAATAACTATTGGTCCATTTTTACAAAGTGAATTTCAAAAATAATAATATTGCATGCTTTCTGTAACTATAGTATTTAATTTTTAACATAGTAATTAAAACAGTGGTCCCCAAACTAGGCAGCGCCTGTATCTTGGGGGCCTTAGCTGCGTTATCTTAAATTTTAAATCGAGACATGTTTGTGTAACTTAAATTTAATTTCAGAATGTTTGAACATTGCCAGAATTCGAAATAATTAGCGAACAATTAAGATAAGATAAAATAAATTGAACAAAATAAAATAATTCTAAATAATGTTGTAGTGTGTGTGTGTGTGTGTAAGTGCGTATGTGTGTAAGTTCGTGTGTGTGTCTGAGGGTGTGTGTGTGAATGAATGTCAATACATTTTCTATTTCAAATAACACTTAGGTATTACTAATACCTAGAACAAGGCAGCAGTCGAAGCAACAGGTTTTCGTTGCCCTCGAATTGCATCACATTTAGTAACGAAACATAATATTTTCCTATTCACAGTAGAAACTAGAATATACCTAGGTTGTCAAAGAATAGGAACAAAATTAAAATTGCATTTCCAAACGCTATTGTGCCGGCGGCTTAGTTAAAAAAAGTAACTCAATTAAGTCAGCCTGGGCGTGCAAAATAAGAGAATGGTGGCTAAGGCCAGCCGGCCTGCCTGGACCCAAAAGATGCAGCCACCGCTAGCGCTTTAATTAAAACCCTATGAGGCCGGCGGGACCGCACTGCTCATAAATTGTGAGCAGAGCCGAATATCCACTGACATCTAACGCCATCTATGGGATCCATTATGAATGGTTTATACCAAATGCAAATGGAAAAGTACAAAAAAGTGCATTGAAAGTTTTAAGCTTTTTAATTAATGACTAAAGGCGTAGACACACGCCGTTTTTTATTCGCACATTCCATGTAATGTGCGTCGTCTGCGCGTCGACGATGACGGTGACGGTTTCTGATGACTTGAAAGGCAGCGCTGTCTGCGTTTGTGGCACGTATAAGCGCGACGAGTGCGCGTGTGCATAGGCCCTGAGCCTGACCATTATCCTTAATGGTCGTAATGAGACTATTCACGACTCCCATAACTATCAAACGGCCCTAAGCCTCTTTAGAGTACCGATACCTCTTCCTTCCTCCTCTATTTTCATTTCAATAATCACCAATTCAGTTATCTACCTACCAATTTGGATAAAATAACAATCTCGCCAAAGTGAGCAGACAGTGGATACCTAAGTAATGATATGGATCAGGGATTTAACCTAATTACGACCTAAATCGTTGGATCGTCCATTGATGCGTTAAATTACCCATGATCAGATGAACTTATTGAATACTCATGGATTTTGGAAATGTATTCATGTAGAAAGGGTTAACGTGGTGATAATCAAATGAGGACTTTAAATGTATGGACGAGCGAATAAGTAGTTTTTTTTTCATTAGAATGAGTATCTGAAAGTGCTAACGTTTTTTACACAATAATGTGGGAGGGAAAAGGAATGCAAAAATGTATTTTCTTGATCCGTATTTTTAGAAGGCATCCGTTGTACTCGTAGAATTTAATCATCTCAAGGGAAATAATATACAGGTGTTACAGATTTTTTTTTAACAGGTCTAAAACATGTGTCAAAGATTATTCTGTTTATATGTATGTATGTAAGTATATATGTATTACTATTTATCCTTTTTCGAGTTATCTATCCCGTATTTTGCACCTGCCATGTGCCTTGTCTCTGCATCACCCTAACGTTGACTGGTAGAAAATGAAATTAAATCAGCACCTAACGCTTGGCTACTTCAAAATCGAAATCAAAAGTCATTTATTCAAACTGGGTTGAGAATCAGCACTTTTGGAACGTCAAAATTACATAAGACAGGCCCCAAAACGCACCCTTCACCACTTCCTAGTGTTTTAGCTGGGTAGGAGAAGTGGCGCAACAAACTCCCTAGCAGCAGCATCATCATCTGCCTAGCCTTTTCCCAACTATGTTGGGGTCGGCTTCCAGTCTAACCGGATGCAGCTGAATACAAGTATTTTACATGGAGCGACTGCCTATCTGACCTCCACAACCCAGTAACTGGGTAATACGATACCTCTTGGTAAGACCCAGTTGTCAGGCAGCTGTCTGTTCAGTTAGAAAAAAAATGATTCACCGATGTCCACAAGACCAATTTGACAACAACAAAAGCATATGTGTTGTGCCCTATGTGATTATCTCCGGTAGCTAGTCATCAGTCGTAACCACCTCATTTATGAGACGATTTTTAGGGTTCCGTACCCAAAGGTTAAAACGGGACCCTATTACTAAGACTCCGCTGTCCGTCCGTCTCTGTCTGTCCGTCTGTCACCAGGCTGTATCTCATGAACCGATGTATTTCTTTTGCCGCTATAGGTAGCAACAAATGCTAAAAAATAAAATAAAATAAATATTTAACGGGGCTCCCATACAAAAAACGTGATTTTTTTGCCATTTTTATAGATGCTGGTAAGAGGGAAGGTACTTCCGTTCCATTATCTATAAAAACGCCCCTTATCTATATCCCTTCATACGCGAGTCCGACTCGCTCTTTTCATTATTTCATTATTCTAGTTTCTTGGTCTACAATTAACTTGAATAAGCTCCAAGGTCTACCTGAATTGGATGACACGTCAGTTTCTTTAATTATATAAGTCGTCTTAATAACTCCATAAATACAAGGTGTTCCTTCTGATGTCCCATAACTTTAAGATTATATGCTATAAGTAAAAATAATTCAACAAGTCCTAGAATAAGTGTTCCAAAAATATAAAGTTTCGAAGATAAAATAACACTAGACCAAGGCTGCTCAATCCCAGGCCACCGGGCCACCAAGTGTCCGGCCAACGCATTTGAGTTAGCACGCCAAAAGCTATGAGCTGGCGATAGTTTTTTGAGTACAGATCTCAGAGGCCTTAGACAAAGTGACATTCTATCATCGATAACGATTATGGAAAAGACAAAAATGTATAGTTCTGACATAAGCTATCGAAAACCTTATGTCAATCCTATTGAAAGTCGTTGAAAAATACGACACGCTTTCGAAGCGATTGACACTTGTCTAGGCCCTCAGGACTTCAAACCAGGTCAAAAAATATTTTGCTCTCATAAACATTATTCTTGTCTACACAAACATATTTTCAGAGTTGATTTTATTATCAACCTCAGATTTTTCGTCAAATATTGATAAGTTGTTGCATCAATTAAGTTTTTTTAGATTATTCAAACTATGAATAACTTAAAGTTTTATTTAATTTTAATAGCTATAGGTATCTACCATAACTGTAGGCAAGTTTTATTTACTAGATGTAAACTGACACGGAATTAAAATTATGGCCCACCTTCTAAAATGGTTGGGCAGTCTTACACTCGTCGATATCCGTGCTTACCACTAGACTCTCAATAAGTATAAGTAAATCATTTTCATTCAAACCAATCATTCATGATTGGATTATCTTAGCTAAGAAAATGCGTTGCCATGGGTATTTTATTTATTGACAAAAATAGTTTTTTTTTTTTAATATGTATTTCGTATTTTTTTAATATAATATATTTTGTACGTTGTGGTGTTCTTTATAACAGAGACTTTGTCAAACTATTTTATTTTTTATGAAAAATGAAAAAAATATTGCACGAAAAATAAATTCTTTAGTGAAAAATAATTTATATAAGGTAAACGCACCAATCATGGTCAATAGTAGAAAAATATTTTGCATTGTTTAACATTTATCATAGTAGCTGTCTGTTCCATTGTGGTATTTGTGAAAGACGGTACCGCCTAACTGTGGAAATTACAAATAATCATTTATCTCTAATAGAATAAATAATAATTACTTTTTATAACTACAATTTTTTCCACTAATAATGGTCAGGTAAAAACCTAGTAATGGACACTCCATTTATAGTCAACTCCAGTAATGAACAACCAGTAATGGTCATAAAATAAATAGAAATTAAATCGTATATTTCCCCTAGGTTAGTTTTTACAGCTTTTTATGATTAAAATGAAATATGTTGTTAATTATATAAAAAGTTTATTAAGAAAAACCACAAAAATATTCAAAAAATTAACATTTATTACTCAATTATTTGAAGAATCAACATTATAAAATTCGAAGTATTTATCTTAAAACTAGTTTTTTTTTTAACTTTATTCTTTTTCATTCTTTCATTCATATTGAGATCACAATCATCTTAACTCAATCAGGTAAGTAAGACCTTATTATCAGTCTAAAATGAATCAACTGCTACTCATTATACAGTCTTGTTTATGTTATGTATTGAAAATTACTTTAAAGAAAAATGTATTCCTATGTAGATAACTTTAAGGTACAAAATCACAAATTGAAAATTTCTGGCATTGAAAAATATCCTGTCCTATCCTGTATAAAATACAAAATGCAGTAGATTCAAGTTTATTAAAAACTTTAATCTACTGTATTTTATCAGCTTTAATGATGAGTTGAACAGAGTCTAGTAATTGCTCCTTCCCTATTTCTGTCATTGCAAACAGCCATTCAATTAATAAAGTTTCGTCTCCACTGGACAGAGTGGTAGACGGGCCCATAGTACAACTAGCATGACTTTTTCCCTCCACTTGTCATTCGCAGAACACCATATTTCTTGGCTACTGATGAACAGCTTTCACCTCTTTTCACTGGTTCTATGGCAAGGCTCATCTGATGAGGCGTATATTTTTTTTTGGGCGCCATTGCTTTAAAAACCTGGAAAAATTACAATGATTACCATACAATACGTTTTTTCTTGTGATGATGTGCTAGTAATGGTGATACTAGTAATGGTCAATAAGGTGAGTGATGTTCATTACTGGCACCATCTCTTGTACGATTGCTTAACAAATGTCAAACGCATGATCGTTTTATATAGAGTTCAAATCTGATGAAAAACGATAAAAATGCTATTGTACCAGTAATGATCAGTTTGACCATAATTGGTACTCATCGTTTTGAAAGGTTCTAGTAATGAACACCCCAGTAAAAAAATGTATTTATAAAGTAAATTAGTGCAATTATGTTGTTATTAGTATCCTAATCATCTGAACATACATATCAATGATAAAACCAAATAAAAAACAAATTCCTCATAGTAAAAACAACTCCGAAAGAGTACTCACCCCACTAAACAGATTCACAAGAATTTGTAACTTTGCGACAGCGTCTTCTTCACATGGCTACCATTTTGAAAATGGACGACGTTCAGACGTCATATGTCATGTTTGACAAGCAGAGTGTATAGGGTTTGTGTTTGAATGTTGCCATTTCCCCTACAACATTTGGGATTCTTATTTGAAAGGTTTTTTTTCCAATTGACCATTATTGGAGCGCTTACCATTACTGGTGCAGTTACCTTACGAGTTCATTCTTTGACATGGTCTCATTAATACCCTTAAGTTATGGGATATCAAAAGGAACACGTTGTATTCATATCCATCACTTGGAAATAAATTCAAGCAGTAATAATAGTTACTCGTAGTAGGATCTATAATATAATTCATTAATAAGAACATATTTATACACAAAACGAAAAGATCTAAGGGTGCGTCCAGACAGTGCGAGTCAAATGTATTTTCATTTTATTTCATATGCCTCAGCGTGAGGCCTGTGTCACATACGTGGGTTACCATTCGAAGCACATGCCTCGCTCTGTCTGAAGTCTGAACGCACCTTAAATAGTATCCATATACTGGACTATGACCTTACATGGAAGACCCCACGCTATTCCAAAATTATGCAAATTAAATGAACCATGAAGGTCATTATTGGTATTTAGAATAGCATCACAAACATACAGACGTAAAGAAATAAAACTAATCACGTGTTAATTTTTAGAAACATGATACATCTCGGAGCACAGATTACATAACATTATGAAAATAATCCACAATTTCGGAAAGGTCAGACAAGGTTAATTCGTTAGCAATTGAATATTCATGACACCTCTTTTACATGATGACATGCGTTTAATTCTTATTCATACCAAATTGCTAAGTTGTTACTCCGAGAAGTTGTTTATATCTGCAAATAGTTTAAGTACAAACAATGAGAAACATTCATAAACCCACGCCATCTTCCCATGGGGGTAGGCAAAAACTATAGAATGCCACTTGCTACAACAGTTTAAGTATTTATAGGTATAAAAAACATAGATCATGTCATCTCCTGCGCACATAAGTATTGTTATTATAATCTAGTAAAAAGCGTTGTGATTATAATAATTTCAAGTGTCGAGTTGAATATTGTAGGTAGAGTCAGCGACAAAAGTCGATTAAATATCAGTTTTTAAATCATAATTATTCAGCTCAACATGTTTAATTTTATTAAAATCGGAACAGATGTTCAATTTATTAACTCCTGGCTATTAAATGAAATGCTGCGTACAATATGTCAAATAATTTTGTTTAAAAGATGATTGAACGAATTTTATCGCTGACCGTACTACGTGACGTGTTGAAAAATAAACAAATGACAACGCACATTCGCCCTTTTCAGTTCCACGTGATCGCCACGGAGCAAACTTCCCCAAACATAGTTACGCAAACCTAATCATCAAGCAATCTCTCCTCAGAGAACAATCTCGGTGACATTATTCAAAATGATTATGATATGTTCTTGAACAGCATGTCGTTTAGTGTAATCTAACTAGATAGAACAAGCCTGAGTCTGCGGTTGCGCGCAAAATAAATTCTAATGCATCCCAAGCGAGCTGCTTCGCGGCTTTGTGATCTACCCTCTCCGAGAACTCGAAAGCCTCGCAAAATACTTTCGCCGTGAGAAAATATCATAAGATGAATTTTCACTTTTGTGTTTGTAAAATCTTGGAACATGCAATTTTTATACGTTAAAAGCTTTGATGGTATAGAAACATTATTTTTTAAGACACAATTTCTGTAGATGGCACTCATGTTTATTGTAAGCATTGCTTTGTTCGCGAAGCCGTTCTCCATAAAAATAAGAGGTTTTAATACGCTACAAAGTAGCACTTAAAGATTCACAAAAAATACCCGGAGGAAAAGGCTGTGCTTACTTAGAAAAGACAAGATGGCTTCGAGGCAGAAACCGGACGTTGGGCTTGAGAGTTACGGAACAGAGAATGGCTTAATTGTGCAATTAATTCATTATATACCTAACATTAGAACTACATTGTACACAAGAGATATAATGTAATTCCACGAATTTGCAATTCTTTGTTAAGTATCTATAGAACTCACAATAAAGATTGTTTTTACCAACAGGTTTGCTTAAAAGTACTAACTAAAATTACTATTATAAATGTGTCGTGATAAGATGAATTACGCTCGAGAAAGATAAGGAGCATTCATTCAGTTACAAGCTCATTATGAACAGAAATTGCAAATATTTGCATACGTTTTACTCTCTCAAACAGGAGCCCATTCATTTAAATACATCAGAATATTTTATGTCGGTTTTTGGTGTTACGAGAGTTCGCTTTGTTCGACTGTAGTTGATGAGTGGCTTGTTTTGTCCAATTTTTTATGTTGCCGTGCCCTAATCGGGTTTCATGTTGGATCTTACTTTATTTATCTATGTAACAGCTGTTGTTCACATAGATGCAATAAAGAATTTGAGTTTGAGTTTGAGAGCATCGTTACTTTAGTGGAGGCTGGTATTTTTTTTTTAATGACCCGCATCCAAAATGTTCAACCTATGCAGTGTACCGTGTAGGCCGCGTCCTAACCAAAAGCGCGCTCTTTTTCAATGAATATGACATAGTCGCACAATCAATCAAATCGCATTTGTACGGCCAAACGATCGCGTCGATCGTGTACTCTCACGTGGAAAGATAGCAAAAGGTTATTAAGTATGTCCTTAGTTTAAAAAACATAATACCCTCAGGCTGCAGTGACCGAATTGCATGTCTTGATGCCAAAAAAAATTTTTCCCATAATCTTCCGTATAAGTCTTGTTTATGGCAGGTAAGATACTTTTAACTTATACCCCATTTGAAATAAGATTAGACATTGAAACAAACCTTTATACAGTCCGTTCAACCGATTTTGACTTCTATACCGTAGGCATAAGGATGGCATTAAAAGCAAAAAAGGTTACACAATACCAACTGTCTACTGCAGCTGCCATTTGTCATGCGATCAACGCAATAGAAGTCAAAATCGGTTGAACGGACTGTAAAAAAGGTTTATTTAAACGTCTATTCTTATTTCAAATGGAGTATAGGTTGTAAACACTTACCTCGCATATTATGGAGACTAAAAGCGTAAGTTTTAGAGTTAAAGATTTAATGTAAGTAGAAGTAGGGAAAATTAATTTTCCAAAATCAAAGTCTCGGCGGTTTTTTCTCAATCGCGGAGTGGGTAGTAAGTACAAACTCAAACAAATTATTTTGAGTGACATAGTCCCACATAACTAAAAGCGAGTTGGACGTCTCCAGTCGTTTTGTACATCATTCAGGTTATTCCAAGACCTTACTTCGTAATAGTAGTTAAATAATTACCTCCTTCAAGAGAAAGCTGTGGCTGAATTAATATTCAGCTACTAGTCCCCCGCTGTGAGGACTAACTCGCCATCAACAAACTTGTGGCCTCGACCGAACTATCCAACGTCGTCTTAATTATTTACAAAGGAGCTATATTTTCTTTGCGCATTAAAACTTTTAATCCTGCAACCTTCCTACTCAATAAGGAAGTAGTACCTCGAAGTCTTTTAGAGCTTTCATCGTTAGTTATCAGCCTGTAAACATCTATGCTCTAGTGAAAATAGAAAATGCTCATTTAATCGTATAGGATAGTTCATACTTACCCCATGCTGCCATGATAGTACATACTAATTCTATCCTGCCATGATAGTACGTACTAATTCCATGCTGCCATGATAGTACATACTAATTCTATCCTGCCATGATAGTACGTACTAATTCCATGCTGCCAAGATAGTACATACTAATTCTATCCTGCCATGATAGTACGTGCTAATTCCATGCTGCCATGTCATTATTCTAAGGTAGCCATCTTGTTCTAAACTTTGGGCGACTGAGCTCTGCGCGGGTGAAAATACGGAGAAACCGAATTTTCCCAGATATAAGACCTAGCTAGATTGATTTTTCGCCCCCGTAAACCCCTATATTGCAACTTTCATCGAAATCGTTAGAACCATTTTCGAGAACGTGATTACAAAATATATATCCATACTAATATTATAAATTCGAAAGTAACTCTATCTGTCTGTCTGTCTATCTGTCTGTCTGTCTGTCTGTCTATCTGTCTGTCTGTATGTTACCTTTTCACGCCTAAACCACTAAACGGATTTCGATAAAATTTGGCAAAGAGATAGATGGCTTCCCGGGGAAGGACATAGGTTACTTCTTATCGACATACCACGAGGGGGAAGCCGCGGGTGGAAGCTAGTTTAAATATATATATACAAATATGCGCATTTAATAGTATGTATAGTATTTTGCAGTGGACTACAACGACGCCGACGATGACAAAAATTCCCATCGGACGTTGTAATAAGGTGGGTAATAAATAACACAATAACATACCTACATACATAAGTACACGTGTAGCCTTATTAAGACCGTATTTCTATTACAAGAATGGTGGAAATAAAATCTCGTTAGCAGGAAGGAAATAATAATTCCGTATTGCTTTAATTAAAAATGTTTTTTCAACGTTAAATCCTTACTAATATTATAAATGCGAAAGTAACTCGGTCTGTCTGTTTGTCGCGCTTTCATGCCACAACTACTGAACCGATTTAAATGAAATTTGGTACACAGATAGTCTAGAGCCTGAGAAGTACGCGAAAGCGCTAGTTATCTATATTTATGCACTACTTATTCTCTTATAACATCTGCGACTATCTTAATGATTATGATTACAGAAACAAGTTTTTTAGTAGTCGTCAGAAATCAGAAATCAGAAATCATTTATTTTGCAAAGACTGTGGGTACAAAATAAGGTGTTCACATTTTAACAAATAGTTCTTCCACACTCTACCTTACGGCATGCAAAAGTAGGTATAAAAGTATCTAGATCCACTCTGTTGAACAAAAAAAGAAAAAGAAACAAAAGTATAAAAACAAAGTACAGTGGATGGATGGATCAACCGCATTCATGCATAAATACGGTAAGTAAAACTTAATAGTCTAATTCTACAAATAGTAATAAACAAAGTATATAATTGTTTTGCACCAAAATTAATAGATAAATATAACATTATAAACTCTTATCAGTCAAAAAATCATGTACTGAATAATAGCATTTATTGATTAGTAATGATGTTAGCCTCTTCTTAAATATACTTAATCGTCGTTTAACATAATTTTATTTTTTTGCAAAAAAGTAAAGACTTCTAAATTATTTTTACGACTGCATCATCGCTGTTGTGTTGTCGATCTTTATTCTAGTAAAATTATCTTTGGGCAGGGATCTTTTTAGGGTTCCTTGCCCAAAGAGTGACGGCTCCACTGTCCGTCCGTCCACCTGTCACAGGAAATAAAACTTTTTGCAACAACTTTTTGTGTGTGAGTGCGTCAGCCACTAGAACAAACATAATAAAAATTAAATCAAGTGAATAAAACGAGAAACGCGTTCTTTACGGCGTTTTTTGCTATGTGGTACGGAACCCTTCGTATCTTCAACTCGCAATTGGCCACTTTTTTTTGTATTTCTGTGACAATAAAACAATTTTTCTTTCTTTCTTTCGTTGATGAAATTAAATTATTTTATTTTCTGTTATTAGCGTTTCGTCTCTAGTGCACTGAAACCGATGAGCAATCCCGAAACCAGGCCTGGTTTTTAATTGTCAAAGCCCATGTTCTGCTGTTTATGAGCTGAAAATATCAGCTCGTTGATGATAGGTCTAACTCCATTTTTACAAGTTGTGATAGGTACTTGTTTACACCAATTCTTATAAAAGACCTCTACAACATGTCGCGTATAAAATATGTATCCTATATATGACGTTGCTTCAGACATCTCTTGTTGACTATTTGGTTCACGACATTGACATTTTCAACAAAGGTAAACATAACAAGTAAAATAGGTACATGTTTTATACGCAGGGTCACATTTGAAAGACATAGCCCTTCTAATTATAAGTGTTACCGACACTTCAGATATAAAATTCAGCTCTGGCAACCCCCTAAAGGCTCAATCAGAAGCAAGAATACCCTGAGATTACACAGAAAAGTTAAGCATAGTTCAAGAACAATATCGTAACTTCGTCTCAGCATCTTGATACTAGAACAAAATAGATGAGACGTGGAACTTAAACCCTTGGGAATTTTTCAGTGCCTTTGTTGCATATTTTCTAAGTTACAAAGAATTTTCTTAACTTTATCGGACCAACCGGTGTGGCGGGCATATCAATTAGGGCGACACCAGAATGCAGTTATCTTTAAATCCTATCTGTATCAGATAGGGTATCGTCGTTATCTTTTTCAGCTCTATTTAAAATACAACCTGTATTACTTTATTTACAGATTGTGATCAAGCGTTTTTATACTATTCTCATGAATCGTTTATACCAATCTAAATATGAGATCTTGTGAGATAATAACGATAATGGAACGTATGAATTGCCTTATTCATTTTTGATGACCTCAATAGCCTTTTCTGATTGTTTTTTTACTCTTGATACCATAACAACGCGATCGAATCTATTATTTTGTATTGGAGTTGATGGAAATGACATTGACGGGCTAAGGTTGACTTGTGTTTGCGTTCATACACGGCTTTTGAGATTAAACAATGTTCTTCATCGTCGTATCGATGTTTCCATTTATCTGTTATAAATAAGCTTCGACCAGAATTCGGTTATTCGACAGCGTTTTCGTTGGCCGCAAAGATCTTCTATAATCCAGGTGTTAGGTATTGTACAGAGAGGATGACAAGAGGTGAGGATGTGGCTCCGCAATCACACTGTGGCTCATCGGAGTAAATGGACCTGACTAGGTTGTAGCTAGCAAAAGTTGTCTTGTTTTTTTATGTTGCTTTTGATTCCCTGATAGTGACTATAACCGCTCTGAACAACAACTAATTATTTCGAAAGTCAGGGACGTCTCGGTTGTCAACTTAGTTCAGGTCGTGTGTCCTGTACCTATGTTGGTATGCCTTTCAGTTGTAACTAACTGAATGACAGTTAAAACACAGACAGGAACTGTTTGAAATACTTACTTATATGAAGATGAGAAGACGCACACTGCTAGACATGGGGCTATCCAAGAATGTTTTACTGAAAACAAAATTGACAACTAATAATAATTCTAATTTCGACCACTTTAGGTAAAACTACTTTCTACCTTACGATTTGAGTGAAATGTATCAAAATAGCATGTAAACACATGACGACATGACGCTACGCTATCGTGTAATTTTCAATTTAAGCAATGACGCAACTTCATGAGATTATCATTGGACGCAAAGCAATGTAATCTTTAGTCAATTTCAACATTCTGAATACGTTTGCATGAACTGAATAACCTGACTCATCTCTTGTTGAAATAAGAAATTAGACGATCTCAGATGTCGAACTTCTTTTCAAGATTCACTGTGATTGTGCGTTTTTGTTTATTTATTCACTGATATTATTTATCTAATCCCAATTTTACTTAATATTTGCCATCGACATGCTAATAAGAACATGTTAAAAAACCGGCCAAGTGCGAATCGGACTCGCTCACGAAGGGTTTTGTACCATTAATACTATCTTATATAAAAATGAATCCCTATTTCCCTTGGTCACGCCATCACACGTGAACGGCTAGACCGATTTCGCTAATTCTTTTTCTGTTGTGTTTGTTACTGTCAGGAAGAAGGTTCTTATGAAAGAAAAAATTAAGAAAATTCCGCGGAAGATTAGAAAATTTAAGACAGGACAACGTCTGTCGGGTCAGCTAGTTATCTATAAAAACGGCAAAAAAAACACGTTTGTTGTATGGGAGCCCCCATACAACAAACGTGATTTTTTTAGTAGTTTAGTTTTATGGGTTGTATGGGAGCCCCCTTAAATATTTATTTCATTCTGTTTTTTAGTATTTTTTGTTAAAGCGGCATCAGAAAAACATCATCTGTGAAAATTTCAACTATCTAACTATCACGGTTCATGAGGACGGACAGTGGAGTCTTAGTGATAGGGTCCCGTGTTACCCTTTGGGTACGATACCCTAAAAACATAGTGAAACGGAAATAAAATTTTTGAGTACACACGACTACACATCAAGCTATACATTTCCAGTATAAGCTGACCTCGCTTTGTATGGAAATCCTATACAATGTGAGATCAGCATAAACTGGAATTGTATAACTTGATGTGTAGCCGTGTGTACAAAGATAAGTACCTACTCTAAACCTTTACTTTAGAATTCTTTGAAAAAGTTACTAACACAATGTATAAGCAAATATTTTACATATCCAAAATGGGACATTTTCCCATTCAATCTGCTCCTGTAGGTATGGTACAGGTACACAAAGGTAGTCCATTCAAAACGGGCGTCTTTGCTGGATGTCTACGGGTCTCTCAACGGACATCCGTTCCTTTAGTACCAACTCGTAAATCTACGAAGACATAACTCCGTCCTCCGTGAGTGCCTATTTGAGTAGGTATCTTATAAAAATTCAATCGGTGTCGCATCTTGTTTGTGGACCTTGATGACATAAACAAGTTAATTAAATTGGAGGAAATTAGTTTTTTTAATCTCAATAATCCAGCTTTCATATACCTATTACACAGGAAATTGAAGAAAAACTTATCAGTGGAGTATATAACTACTCTTTAGTGGAGTAAAAACTGGCTGTAAGCGACTGAAATTGTACTGATTGGACTGTCTCATTCAATTATTCGATATTTAAATTAGCGTTCCCAATTATTTTCATGAAGTTTTAATCCTTTGTTGTTCGAGAGCTTCCCCTATTTTCTTAAGTCAACCCGGGCCAAAGGCTTTCCTTTTAAGACATCTCTTATTATTATGAACTCACTGATAACCGGAAATGGTGGTAAATTCCTTAAAACTCTGCTTATATCCTGTAAAGAAAAAGCATAAAGATGTATCAAATCGGTCAGGCTTTACTCAAATATACGTCGGCCGATAAAACGAAGGATGGGCTATTGGACGTCCCTAAAATTTATGAGTCGTGGAGCTACAGCAGTTATTTTATTGGATGCCATCGTAAACTTCTAAATTACACTATCTGATAGAATTGGTTTAAATAGATAAGTACTTTAAGTACAACGTAAAGAATAGCTTTTCTTATCAAATCTGTAAAATCCTTTATGTATTTGTTTTTCTCATTCATGTTAACGAAAGCATTCCTTTGTTTATGTTCAGTGTTTTGTTTTTCCAGCGTATCGATGATCCCTTTTGCTCGGTACTCGACGAGTTTTCCGTCATATGATATGTTTTACGTTGTCTTTTCTTCTTTGTAAACATTCTACTTATAAAGCTTAGTGATTTCTAGGAGATGGGATATTCCAATGGGCAGGGCACATCACTCGCAGAACAGATGATTGATAGGTATGCCGTGTTACTTAAAGTGTGCTTTGCGGAGCCCCTGGGCTCCACAAAGACTCTGTGGGGGCTCCGCGAAATTACTGGTCACAATGAACTAGTATTTTCGCGGAGCCCCACAGAGGCTTTGAGGAGCCCAGTTTCCTCAAGAACTAATTTTAGATCTGGCGGCATTTGCTTAATCACGTGTCTATGCAGGATACAATGGAACTACAAGTAGGCGCTTTGCTTTTTATACGCGATACTGATCCTACGTCAAAAAAAAATGAAACTTAGACCATGTGAAACAAGTTTTGCAACATGTGAAAAAACGACGAACGGTTTTGATTATTCTAAGGTTCCGTCAAAAATTTTGTTTTCCAAAAGGGTTCCGTCGCCAAAAAAGTTTGAGAACAACTGGGTTATGGAGTGGTGATCGCGAAGTTCAATTTAGGTCATTGGATCTTCATTATTTTATAATTATCTAGGCTTTAAGTTTAGTCTTTTATTGAATTAGGATTGATTGATTTGATCAAGTCTGATTATAATGTTTTCGTATAGATCTCGGTTCTGAAACTCAGATTATAATAATGTTGAACAGTATAGGTGTCGCATTTTAGCATGGCAATTGCGGTCATTGCGCTTTCCCTAATATTATTATCTCTCCGTAGGAACCCAAACAATAAACTCATTATGGTTTTTCGTGTGTATGTTAAAGAATTTTATTTCAGTTTTTGAAAAACAAATGCTAATATGTAGGTTAGGCAATGGCGCCGACTCTCTTGTACACCGAACTAAACTATCACTAAAATTCCTTACTTTTTACTATGAGAATCTTAGAGCTGCCAAAAAAAATCTCAAAATTTAAAAATTATTTTGACACAACTAAAATCGAATTTGACAATCGCGACTCCACTTGGTACCTACTTGTTTGCCTACCACGTGATTTTTTTTGAGCCGGAGTGGCGCGCATCGTATTTTTATATGGAATTTTTCACTTTTTGGAAGAAAACAAAAAAAAAAATTACCATCATGTTGATTACTAAGGGTATTACGGGTATTACGGGGTGAGTATTACGGGTTCGCGGGTTCCAAAAGGGGTCAAAATTTTCATTATTTTTGCGATAGGACACACCATTTTCGAGATATAAGCAAAAAAAAATGAAAAAAAAGATACAGTACCGTTTTGCAACTGAATTCGAGGTGTTGGTTTAAATTTTAGTTCATGACATCTAATTTTTATTCCACACATTTTTAATCGTGATTAAAAATAGTCAGAGTTAGTTATAGGATTTTAGATATAGAACAAAAATTTTAGTTAAAACGTCAAATTCAGAATAGCATTTTCACTAAATTAAAACTCAGTGCCATCTTAGTGCTGTCAAACTAAATTATAGTTAAGTTGTGTCACTTTAGTCTATTTTCAGAATGGGATGGGTCGTTTGACAGGAATAAACTAAATTTTAGTGATTTTTAGTTTAGTTTAGAGAATTTGTGACAAGAGAATCGGCACCAATGACCGCTAATCCACGTGCATGATACATTTAAAATACATCAATACTTATTATATGTAAGCGATTTATCTCGTTCCTCACCCACACAATAAACCTTGACTGAAGTGACTACACTTATGCAATATCGATACTTATTACGTTGACTCGAAATAAAATCGATACAATGCGTAAAAACTCTCCTTTCACAACCTTGTCAACTGTGTATAAATATAAACAAGTATGTAATTACTTCCTGTGACGTGTACGTAACATAAAATACATCCTTTACCAGTTTGTCTTTAATAAAATATCGTTCAGGGTTGATTCCATAATTGGAAGGACAAGTTGCGCGTGAGTTCGTGCCTCAATGGTTTTATTGATGCAATTTGTTATGTCAGTGCAAGTGCAAAAGACGATTATATTAATACTGACAAAGACACACACAAGCAGAATTGTTTGATATACCATGAATGTGAAGGATGTGTTTGATCATGTATTAGATACAATAATAAAGTTTTATCAGTAGGAGGTAAATGTAATTTGCTAATTAAATAGTTGGGTATAACCACAGATTAATACCTACAGATGGTTCACTCCGCATTTTAAGTGTGAAGCTACAAGTATACATGCAGCGGGCTCGACATATTGAATTCAGTGAGCGTAACGTGTTCAGAAGATATATCGCGATAGAAAGAGAGGTTAGGTACTTCGAGGTGAATATTACTATAGGTAATTAGCGCTGTGCGACCAGGGTGGGGCCTAAAACGGCAACATTAGCAATTCCTCTAAAAGCAATTCATTTCCTGAATTTCCAGCTGTCATTAGCAATTCCTATGATTTGACACAGAAGCAATTCATAATGTGTGGACCATTTTACGAATCTCCATAGAAAACTGTCAAACAGGTAAATTATTTCGTATTATGAATCGCATGCAGATCATAACTATTGTCAGTTTGTGACATTTTACGATGATTCTTATTATGATTCTGCCAAAGTGACTGGTTTAAACCCCCTGAGTTGCACTTTATTGTGTCGTAGCAAGAGTCACTTTTTATTTAAATGATTTAGCGGAATCTGTATTCATCTGTGGTATGACTCACCTAGTGGCACATTTGCTTGCATGAAGTGCATAATTTTCTAAGGAGCACATAAAATCAAATTTAATCATACAAAACATCGCGATTGGTGTGATTTATCTAAATTAAATATGAATGTATAATATTATGATGATGAACACCACATCAAAATCCACCGGGTACCTACTTAGTTAAGAAGATCAAAGCATTCTACGCAGCACACGAAAAGCGACTGTGTTACCTATATGATCTAAATACTATATACCACTATATACGTTGATATAGATTATTTAGGTATAAATTTAAGATTACCTACATGCCTACATTATATTCTTTCTACTGTCCTAGGCTAAGACCTAGAGTAGTAAAAAAAATATTGTCTATGTTCGTCGTCGTATCTTAGGTACCCTAGAGTATTCCAGACGTGTCTTGGTCATCAAACACGTCCACATCGGTCGGCTAGTGTATCTAAAGGTCCGGTCGTAACTTTTTTTGTTTTCGGTTCTAGCCAATGATATATAAAACTATACGTCATTGGTTCTAGCTAAGAAACTGTACCTACTTACCTACGTTAGTAGAAAACTTTTGTCAGAGAATATCTGTGTCAGAGGTATTTATTGAAGAAGATTAAAGAGGTTCCAAAAGGGAATTCTTTCATGGATTTACCTGACCAAAAAATAGTTTTGTGAAAATTAGACAGTTGACATTTTTTAACTGTGATAGTTAGACAGTTGATATTTACACAGATAATGTATTTCTGTAGCCGCTATAACAACAAATACTAAAAAACTTATTAAAATAAATATTTAAGGGGGCTCCCATACAACAAACGATGAGTAGTGGTGGCCCAGTGGTAACGGCCGCGACTTACGAGTTGTAGATCGTAGGTTCGAACCATGACAGGCGCTTTACTTTGTATGAATAATTTCATCATCACTGCTCTCAAAACGGTGAAGGAAAACATCGTGAGGAAACCGGCATATCTTAGAACCAAAAATTCGAAGACATGTGACATCTACCAACCCACACTGGGCCCGCGTGGTGGATTACGGCCCACTCCCTGTCATAGAGAGGAGGCCTGTCTCCTAGCAGTGGGAACATATAGGCTGATTATGTATGTATACAACAAACTTGATTTTATTACCGTTTTTATAGATAATGGTACGGAACCCTTCGTGCGTGAGTCCGATTCGAACTTGTTTAAGACTTGACTCATCGCTCTTACTCCAACCATAATAAATCTTCTGCCTAACAAGCATGAAGTATCGCTTAATAAATGCACATTTGCACAATCACATAATCATAGCGTGCAAATTGACAGAACTAAAAACATAACAGCGTGAAACGAGACTTTAATTAAACTATTCCAACTAACCTTTTAAAAATCAATTTACGATATTGTTTTCCTTCATCCAATTAGAAGACAATTTCAACAATGTGGTTTATCATACAGGGTGTAAAAAAACCCATCACATGGACGTCAACTACGCATTTTGTACATCGCACAAAAATAATTGCTGGGAAACGACTTATTTTTGGTGTGAAATATTTGCGCTGTTTACGGTAATACGCAACGTAACGTATCCAAAACATTGTGTTTATGGATGCATGCAACGGTTCAGAGTTGGTCGGGGGTATTTAAAATTAAGTTATAACATTTAGAACTTGCTTTCTTTAAAAAACGTCTGAAAAAGCTGGAACTTTGATCGTCAATGTCTCCGTAACCAGAAGGTTCCCAGGTATGGTCCAGAACAAGAACAATCATTATCTCAATGACGGTAATAACAAATGACGCTCGGCTTCGTTGAGTGTGTTTTTCCACCCGTTATTAGCTACAGTAGCGGTTTGTACGAGACGTTATTGGTACAGTCAATCAAAAAAAGGTTATCTCATCGTAAGGCTATTTAATCGTTGATTAGGCTCCGCTGTCCGTCCGTCCGTCTGTCACAGGGCTATATCTTGTGAACCGTAATAGGCAGACATTTGATTTTTTAAAAGAGTGTGTACTACTATAGCCGCTATAACAACAAATAAAATAAAGTTAAAAATTAAAGGGGGTATTCATACAAGAAAGTTGGGCGTAATCAACTACTTTTGTAATCGGATTAATAATCTGATTGAATGTAGTCATGAATACATCAATCATGATTACTTTTAATCTTGATTACTTTCAATCATGACTACATTTGTAATCATTAGTTTTGATTACAATAGTCAGTAATCTTAATTACATGGGTAGATTTGATTAATTTTTTAAGCATATTTTTAATAAATGCGGTTCTATATTCAATCAGTATGTATCTTGTATAAAAACTTCTGATCCAATTTGGATGTCATGGACGTTTTGTACTCTTTCGTTATTTAAATTCGAAAAAGAATTTCTGCGTGCTCAATTGCATTTCGAAGATACGGCACGCGGGGTGCGGGAGTTGGGTGGGGTACGGGGTACGGCCGGTAAGCCAATCGTCCGCCGCCTGCGCTCCGCTTCTTGCCATAGCGCAAGCAGTCAGTCTGTATAATAGTGCGCAAGGATATAAACGTAAATTGATTTTATTGATTGATGATTTTATTTTTCGAATTCCTAAATGTAGTTAGTATGCATCAATCAAAAAAGTAATCAAAATAACGATTACAAACTAATAATCATTAATCACCGATATGATTACTTTCTTGATTAATTTCCGTAATCTGTAATCTTGATTGATGATTACAAAATGTAATCGTAATCCTTAATCATTAATCTGATTACAATTTGCCCAACTCTGTGAAGAAACGTGTATTTTTTCAGCGTTTTTTGCTCGAGTATGAAATATTGGCCGCTTTTTAGTTACAGTCTTTTAAACAGTAGATATCCTAGTAACCTGATTATCATGAACATAAAAGCGTGAAATTACCTATTGTTAAAAAAACAAGACGACATTTTTTTTTTAAACAGTGTTAGGTTTCAATTTATTAATAGATAATTGTTGGATATTGTACTGGCAGCACCGAAAGATTCGATATGGTAAGATGGCGCGACAACGGTCTTCTGGGTCGGGCGCTCATGTCGTTAAGACGTGTTAGTGGCTGTGTCGGTTTAAAATATGGATTGGCATAGAATGCTTGGATCTACTGTCAATTAAGGTAACCTGTTAGTTTTATCTTAAACATTGGAATATTAAATAAATCTATAATATCTTGGTGTTTCATCTTATTTCCCTAATCCTTGAAATACTGTAAATATGTGGTAATAATAGACAGTTAGAGATTATGATATTGGGGTAACGACTTGAGATCCATTTTGAAATTAGTTATGGGTGGTGTTTATTACAACAGTGACAACTTATTCATGTCAACTTGTCATAGGTATAGCAAATAGGTATTATGTAGCCTTGAGAACACCAACTTATGTACAGAACACTAGGTAATAGTACAATAGTAATTTATTCTGTTACCCGAGTAAACTTAAAATTCAGTTTTCATTTCACGCTCCATTTAAAGCATTTCAGTTTACGAATTTTCTAGTTTATACTTACTTTAATTTTTTTTGGACTATGCATTTTAATGAGCACAGCACCATTTTGGCCAGTGGATTTGGTGTTTTTTTTTCAATAGAAAAATACAAAATAAAGAAATCGAATGTGAATTTCAGACACCAATCTACATGGTCTCCACGATTATATCTGGACTTTAAAAGAGACTGTGACCTCTGAGTTTTTTTCGGCCTTTCTTCTAGGGGAACTCAGATAGGAAACGCCGACCTCATCCCGGTTATCAAAATATTATTGACGTGTAAAGTATTTGTACCTACAAAACTATTTACAGAAAATAAATGAACTACATTTCTTTTTAAATGTTTTGATGCAGAACAAACTTGATTTCTGTAAAAACAAGATTACGGTAATTTGCATAACACACCAACAATTGCCATGTCCTTCATTTAGACAATTCGATAACATTCATTGCGTTATTTACGTTGAAGAGACGAATTTTTCAAACATATGAAGCAATGGATTAGGAATTTCCTTCAAAATCCTTCGGATTGTGAAAGAAAGTGTGTTACTGAAAGTGTGTCTAATTGTGGTGCTGAAAAATAAGCAAGCAGGTGGCAATATGATTATAGTCCCTTTCGTTAACGCAGTAGCTATTTCATCAACAACATAATTATATATTCAGAACGTGGTCGTCTCAAATCCGATTCAATCATCAAGGTATCGGTAATCTGTTTGAGCTCGAGTCTATTTGATTACAGAACTATGTAAATTAATTCATCAGTTATTTACAGGAAGGTTGATCTAATATAGGGATGAACTTAAACCTTTCTGCTATATCCGAAAAGTGGGATTTTCGATCCCACTTTTCCCATACTCCAAAATGTTTCATTTATTTATTATTATTATTTATTCAATGCTTCCGATTCTTTATTTCACAATTTAGTTTTAATAGTTAGTAATGCACTAATTTTATTCGACATGAATAAAATGACAACAAGTTGACAATCTCACTGCCTGTCTTGGTCGTTTGTCTAGCGTAGGCAATGAAGCCTCGTAGCCGCTACGTAGACCCCGTGTAGAGGCTGGGTAGGAGTCTCGTAGAGACAACGATAACGCTATAATGTAGTTTAGATTCAATTAATAACGAAATGGATTACAAAGAGGATACCTACACTATGATTGGTTCAAATAGATTATAGCAAAACTATTTGATATTTTCTTACCCCAAAATTATGCTACTAATGTGTTATTAACGTTTTAAGGCATAAATTATGAATTAATAAGCTCTCCTCTCAGACATCTTATTGTTAAAACACACAAGGGATTTTTTATAGCATATTAAATAGTAGGTCTCTGACACTCTGAATGGTAGTCTCCTGACACCTTGAAGTATCGGATCAACAAATCTACGATTTGTTCGCAACTTGAGATTTAACAAATTCCTGGTTTCGAAGTAACTTAGTTACGTTCTTCAGTAAGTAAGTTACGTAAAGCTTTACACATCTTAGCACCCAAAGTATAAGTATTGGGGTCATGCAATTTTAAAATGTCGCCGAGAGCCACTTTACATAATCCTTTTATTTAGTAACGTTGCGAACACAATTATTACAGGATTTTGTAAAACAAAACACTTGATGACGGTCAGACAAGCAACCTTCAATCTTCTTTAATCTTTTTGTCTTTCATTTCTAACGATCTTTGTCTAGGTCTTTTTGTAGGTAGACTATTTCGGAAGAAAGTTTTCTATCCTTACTGTCAAAATCACACTGACAACCGATAAATCCTATGAAAAAACAAAGAATTCTGAGTCGAATTATGTAAAAGAGTGAATTTCGTCAAAAGTGCAGTTGACTCTTTCTACTTTGCTGCCGTCGTACTGTCTCCAGGAAACGTCATTTTTGTCTACTCTTCCGTCGGCAAAATGGTGCTCATACTACGCCTGCTTAATTAGCTGCTAATTTAGTGGATTACAATCCATGCAGGCATAAAGAATTACTACAAATTGTGTTAGGTACCTTATTATTTGTTAGAATGCATAGAATCCTAATGCGGTCCCTAGACGATCATGCGGCATGGCATGCGTTACGTGCTGTCATGCATGCATGACCGTTTAGCTGTATTTCATGATGTGAATGTTAATTGACATTTTTTGCATGACATGCAATTCCAAGAATTGCAGGTCATGCTGCATAATCCTCTGGGGACACAATTTTTGCATGTCATGCCGCATGATAAACTAGGGACCGCAAAAAAAATCGTCTATGGAAATACCTAATAGGCATATTGAGTTATTCAGGTACACCTACCACTACCAAAGAAATTAAGCCAGTGCTGCATTGTTAAAGCGACTAAAAGATCCGTTGATAACAGTGTATTGAAAAGTAATCGAGTCGAGCACAAAGAACAAAGTAGATGCTTAATGAACGCCGAACTTAAAAAGAAAGGTACGATACACAAAGGAACCGATGACAACTAGTAATTTAACTACAATTAACGTTTCCCCCGTTTTGCCCAACCGCCATCTTGGTTGCACCGCACAGTGCACGAAGCGTTGCAAACCTGGACAAAAATTTGCGAACAAATGCATTCATTTTACAAAGAATGCCGTTTATGTTTAAAGTATGGCACAATACACTTAAAATCCCATTAGTCAGAAATAATAAAAACACAGTTACATTCGCATTGCTTTGTTTTTGTAACAAAATATGCGGGTACATTTATAATGTGTGAAGAAGTCAATTTCAACAATGTGGTTGATGAAGGATGTTGTTGAAGGATGCGTTATTTACAAACAATTCTTAACATTTTCAATTAAATAATCATCGTCCGCCTAGCCTTTTCCCAAATATGTTGGAGTCGGCTTCCAGTCTAACCGGATCCAGCTGAATACCAGTATTTTACATGGAGCGACTGCCTATCTGTCCTCCACAACCCAGTTACTGGGTAACACGATACCCCTTGGTAAGACGGGTTGGCTGGACCCGTAACAACTGTCAAAGATCAATCAAACAATAATAATTCAATTAAATAATAATGAATGATAATAATTGTTTGAATATAATGAAGAAATTATAGTAATGTTTGGTAGATAATTTACCAGAAAAGTCACGTGGTATATTTTAACCCGACTACGGCGAAAAAAAAGGAGGGTTATGATTTTGACCGGTATGTATGTATGTATGAATGTTCATCTGTTCCCTCCTATCTTCTAAACCACTCATCACAATTTGACAAATGAGGTACCGTTGGAAGCGTCTTGATCATCTGCTGGTTAAAGGCTATATGACGTAAAAAAAAAAAAATATATATTATAACCCCAAAATAATAAAAAAAAATTAAAGTAATGAAAACTAAAACCCAACTACGACTAAAAAGGTACATAAACAAGACACCACAGACATTCAAATTAAAAATCCGGAGTCACACGTAATCTGTTTGATTTATACACGTGTGACTCCGGATTTAGTTTTTATTACTTTATTTTTTTATAATTATTAAAATAAGAAGGCGTTCCTGTATTTTTTCTGAATAAGTTTTCCACGTCAATTTCCGGTATCAATCTGCGTACCGCAGGGTTTTGAATAGTTTCTAATAAATCTATGTCAAATTGTCTCTGTCGTGTGATATATCTGAAATGGAGATTCTTTTAAAACGTCGTCATAGCAACAACAATTCTTGCACTAGATTTCATAAGTCCAATGTTCAGAGTAGCCCAGTGAGTCAGTCAATCATCAGTCTATATTTATATACCTACAAACTAGATCGTCTGTACCATATGACAATTAGTACGCAACTATCAGGCGACCTACTCGTGATGAAGACTTATACCTACATTTTCATCTTTATACAACAATCTATTAATATTCTAACACTAGAATTTCCCGGTCACAAAAACCAGGCGATAAGAGTATTTATAGCTTTTGCTACTAATATCGTTATGTCGTAACCTTGCGTAGTTAAAATGTTTATAAACACGTCATTGACTTCTTCTATTTTAACTACTTTGTTTCTTATTGGAATTTAATTCAATCATAATTACTTACTGAATAAACAATGCACAATGTCATCGTTACCAATTGTATCACGTTTTAATATGTGTATTAGGTATTTTCATCGGTAAAAATACAGAATGCCAAATATTAGCATTATTCGAACCCTGTAATCTCGTAAACAAAAAACACAACAAAAATTTACGCTTTGAAGTTTTACACGAACATAACGTTATCTGTCTGTTCGGTCGCACACCAACGAATGATAAAGCAAATAACATCAGTATCTGAAGCTATGTTAGCAACACAGGCTCGTCAGAGGCGCCCCGCCGCGGTCGACTGCACGCAGTACATTGACAGCTGAAACCGTCAACAAAACGGGAATATTATTGTGTTGTCTGCACGATACGAGCAAACCATTCACATTCACGCTTACGACGAAACGCGGACAACACGTGGCGAGTAATATTAGCGCGACAGCGGCATGCTACACCGCACGCTGGCAGTCAGGCCACAGAGTCACATCGTGCGACACAGTGTGCTCCCATGCGAGCTCCGCGCTGTCACAGAACATTCATGTTAGTTCCCGAAGTGCGCGACAACACCGACAATGAGCAGCAACCGCAAGTGGAGGGAATATGTGACGGCACTCAGTGGTTCGTAGAATTTATTTTTATTAATCATGTGTGCAGTGCGTGCGTTTTAAAATAGTTTTATTAGAATTTATGTTTTTGGTGCGCGTAAATTACGGCCGGCAACACTACGAGTTTTACACACTGTGCACACTCACGCACTTTAATGTCACTAATTATCTTTTCGCTGAAGTTACTGTGATTAAAGTACGTAGGTATTTAGTGTTATGTTGTTCAATACCACAAAGTACTTACCTAATAGTTACCTTGAATTTAGCATTTTTTTTTTCGTAATAATATCGAATTCTGTCGCACTATTCCTGGTTCAGGCATTTCAGTGAAATAAATTGTAATTTTCTTTCATAATTAGTAGATATGTCCTCATTTTATAATTAACTAGTCCAGTAAACAGAAACAGTATCCGGTGACTAACTAACCTAATATTTCCTTGATAATCGTTAATCACATTATTAAATCGATTTGTTAGCACCATGGCAATAATGTACGGAAATAAAATCATGTAGGTAGTAGATCTTCATTGATATGCCTGTCAGTAATAAACTACACAAGTAGATACCTTCTGTCCATTGTCGCACAAGTACCTACAATATTTACATGTCGTTATTTTAAGTACACACCTGAAATTATAGCACTGGGTACGCGGAAGTAATGTTGCTGTTTACGTTATAAATTAACATGTTTAATACATATATATTTACCTTTTTATTTCAACGTGTCATCATTGCCATTTTAAAGTAGGTAATAAAAAAGTATGAGTAGGTAGGTAGGTATGTATTATTTTAGAAACGAATTCAAGCTGCGAGAACCCTTGAGACCAAGTAACGATACCGGTAAAGCCTTCCGTCTCCGTAATAAATGTAATAAAAACAAAAACGTCTTTAAAACCCAGAATTATAATTAAAACTAAAATTATGTTTTGGGAATCCAAAATTGACAAGTCGCAACATGTTTAATCCTGATGTCAGGCAGCATCTGATGAGACAAGCGGACGATGACTTGCGGTTTTAGGCCGGCCACATACAGACGGAATTCCGAAACGGAATTCCGTTTCGAAATATCAATACGGAATTTCGAAGGCAGCAAATCCATACAAAATCAAGGATCTATCACACACTGTACTTTCGAAATTTTCTCCGATTCGAATTTCCGAAACGGAATTCCGTCTGTATGTGGCCGGCCTTAAAAACTATTTTTAATACCTGCTGAATTTCAGTTTCTTGCATCATACGTTTGGCACTTTTTTACACAAATTGATAAAAAAATGATGACTGCTGACGAAATCAGCATAACGATCGCTGAAACAATCTCATCCTACTTGAAATAGATAAAGAAATAATATTTATTTGCATAAAACATGGTGTATAAAGTTGTTTTAAATAAACATTATAGAACATACCTACATGTATTGCTTATAAACATAGCATGCAAATATTATAGGTTACAATACAAAATCCTGTTACTTTGTCATAAACCTTATTTTTCGCGTGCCTAGAAGCTTTTTTAACAACTGACACACCTACTTTAATTAATTGGCGTATGATAATTATTTCTAACAAAATAATTAAAATATTCAGAAGGTAAAAAGGCGACAATATTTTTTTTGTTTTTTATGTTTTTCTTAATAATAATTATAACAACAACCACTGTTCTACAATGATAAGTCTAATGACCTGTATTATTTAGATTAACGAAATATGCAGTTTTCATTAGTAAAATAATATCGTAACATGACAAAGAGAACGCTCGTTTCCTTAATGTTTATGTTCATGAGGACTGCCTTCTGCATTCTTACACGTTCTTTTTGTCTAGACGTTATTAAGATCTTGGCTTAACTTCAGCAGTTTACTGAGTTTTAATAACAGATGACTCAGTTCAATTAAGGTTTTATCCAGCCAGAAATTGGACAATGTTTCGTAATATTTGTGGCGTTAATGATGATTTTTGCAATTCATTCAGAGGAGCTCGTGGCTAAGTAATAACAGCCGCTCGGGTCGATACATCAGGTTAAGCTACGCTTGCCGGGGTTGGTCCGTGGATGGGTGACCATTTTCACATATTGAGACTCCTCCGTGCCTCGGACAGCACGTTAAGCCGTTGGTCCCGGCTGTCATTTGTGGATCTTTGACAGTCGTTACGAGTCGTCAGAAGCACGAAAGTCTGACAACCAGTCTAACCAAGGGGTATCGTATTACCCAGTTACTGGGTTGTGGAGGTCAGATAGGCAGTCGCTCCATGTAAAATTCTGGTACTCAGCTGCATCCGGTTAGACTGGAAGCCGACCCCAACATAGTTGGGAAAAGGCTAGGCAGATGATGATGAATGATGATTTTTGCAATAAAATTATAAATCTTCCCCGTGCATTCCCGTTGACGGGATGATTAAGTGGTTATATCTTCGAACAATGATGCAAATTGATCGAAGGGTTATATCAAGAAAATGAGAAGCAATTCTGTGGAGCAATTCCCTTATTTAATGCATTCTAATCTTACTCTCATCTGTCAAAAATATAGGTAGGTACCTGTAATTTACATACATATTTACCAGGTTTTTTATATTGATTGTCTGTCGCCGAAACGAGATGGCGACCAAATTATGAACAAAATAAGAATTGGTTTTCTGTTCCACCACCTCATATAGCAGTATTAGTACCTGGGGGCTTAAAACGGCCACTTTGGCAGAATCATAATAGGAAAATATTATTAATCACCGCAAAATGCCACAAACTGACAATTCATAATAATAATCTGCGTGCAATTCATGTTACGAAATAATTCATCTGTTTTAGGTACAGTTTTCTACAGAGATTCGTAAAATGGTCCACAAATTATGAATTGCTTTGTGTCAAATTAGAGGAATAGCTAATGATAGCTGGGAATTCAGGAAATGAATTGCTTTTAGAGGAATTGCTAATGTGGCCGTTTTAGGCCCCAAGATCGACTGAGAAAGAGATGGAGCTATACGTCCTGCATAGCTTCATCACTTTCCCACTGTAAAGTAATATTAAAACTGATGCTGCTATAGGACGAAGTGGCTGGCCCTATCTGAAACCAATTACAACGAACGCCGAATACTAATTCTTCAGCCAAGTCTGCAGCACATTATTATACTTGTCGCTTTTAAATTGTTATTAGGCTGGTCAAGACCGTCAATGTCCATTATCTGATTTTATCATAACTAGCCGTATTTCAATATAATAGCTTATCTCTTATCATCACCGATATAGGTGAGATAATAAAAATAGCACGTTACTGTAGGGTGACCCAGTAAGCACTGTAAATTATTTATTTAATTTAGTGCACAATGACAATGCTCTCATAGAGAGGAGGCCTGTGTCCCAGCAGTGGGAACATTATAGGCTGATTATGATTATAAGTGCACAATGTACACAACCAATTTTACAAGTGAGTACATGACCCTGTTAGAGCGCCGCAAGATAACTTAAAACTAATATTGCAGAAGAGGTATCTAGATTTATCCAATATCACATAAATATCATTAGGAATTAAATATTAAATTAATTAAATTTATATCTAACATTTTACTTCATTTACTTAATAACAATTGTCTGAGTGTGTTAAAGTTTAAATTAATTACTGAAAATTAGTTAAATAAACCAAACATAACTTGATTATTAATAAATAGAAAAAATATAAAATCATAAATATATCATCACTATGTCAAATCACAATATAACGTCAACATGATAAAAATAAAAATATAATACGCACCATTCGATATTTAAAATGTCGTACCAAAATTTTATCGAATGTCAAAAATTAAAATCATTCACCAATTTAATAAACGAAAACATGTCATATAAATAACAAATAATCACAAATAGTATTTACATACAATAGAACCTATAATAAAATGAACACATGATATATATTTTTAATTATATTTTAACATTTTATCTTCCATAAATTCTTTAATACTATAATAGCACTTTTCCAAGAGAAATGACTTTAGCCTAGCTTTAAATACACATACTGTTCTCGTGGACCGTATATTTTCAGGTAATTTATTATATATCTGTATGCTACGATATTCTGGGCTATTTTTATACATTTGTAGTCGAGGTGCGGAATTATATATTAACTAGCCGATGTCCGCGGCTTCGCCCGCGTGGATGTCGGTTATTTATTATACACTAAAACCTTCCTCGAGAACCACGCTATCCATTGGTGAAAACAGCATGAAAATCGGTGCAGTAGTTTTTGAGTTTATCGCGAACAGACAGACGGCCAGACGCGGCGGAGGACTTTGTTTAATAATAATATAGTGATTATTTTTATTGCCTGTAACAAATTTTATGTAATAGACGGACTAAGGAGGAGGACTACAAGACTGACAGTGATAGAATCATAAAACACAATCACATGAATTATTTATTTGGTAATTTGCGTCACATTGAAAATTGTATAAAATGGAATTAGGTACTTACGTATGCATGCATAGTATAAATACCTAAGTCAGGTTATTTTGTATTGAATTACTTAGTAGGAGCCACCGATAGACATCTGCAGTCACTGCAATGGTTCTGCCGATGCCTTGGAAAGTCTGGTAATTTGCAAAAAAAAAAAACATTTTGTTTCTTCTTCTTTTCGTGTGGTGAGTGGCTAACCTGGTATCAGAGTTTGAAAGCCGCTCTGACTTGGCTTCACATGCCATCTAGAAATATCTCTCAGGCATCCCGGTTTCCTCACGATGTTTTCCTTCACCGTTTTTGAAGCAAGTGATAATTAATAATTATACAATACGCACCGGCCCATGAATCCGAAAAGTTAGAGGTGCGTGTCATGGATTCGAACTCGAGAACTATGACTTCGCAGTCTGACGGTCACACCACTAGGCTATCACTGCTCTATTTTATTGTTTTTTCTGATAAATTTCATCATCTTGCTCTAACTCGTAATCTTAAATCGATAAACTTAATGGACGATGGAAGATTTTGTAAAAAAAACACCATGTTTAGCCAACGGATTGGTGGTTGTAGGCGCAAGCCACACAGAAGGGCGTGAGACGAGGACGGGACTGAGACGCGCAATAGTCATCATCTTCCTGCCCTTGTCCCATGTCACTTGGGGTCGGCGCAACACGTTTTCTCTTTTCACTCTCCTGTCAACCGTCACGCTTTCATTCACTCCCTTCTCTTTCATATCCTTTCTCACACAATCCATCCATATTTTCAGGTGAGACGCGGCAATAGTATGTAGAGGAAAACGAACGCGCCTGCGGCCTTGTCCTTTCTGTATGTTTTGTGCCAGATCGCGTGAAGATTCACCGCGTCTACGTCCCGTCCTCTTTTCACGTCCCTTCTGTTTGGCCCACGCCTTATGGTATCAGTCGCTGTTACCACGCGAGCCGCTGGTAACCATCCTCTTGACATAATCCTTTATTTACTTTTAATGATACCAATGATAAAAGAGAACCCTGGCCTATTGAATTGTTAGCTGATAACTACTTGAGCACGATAAAAAACTGCGTGTGGTTCACGTGCTTATATTTAGGGATAACTAATGTGATGACCTAGTGTTAGGTAAGAAACGTGAAAAACTCTACGGAAAATCAGAAACGACCTAAAAACATTATTATTGTACTAGTAGTTAGTCTTAGTTGTTATACTACTTGTGACTGTGCAGATGCGGTTCAAGATATTTTTGTTAATTTCAATGTTTTATAAAACATTATTCACATACTTTCATTACCCGTGAGTAAAGTCGATTAAATCGCGTCGTTCTAATTATTACATCAATCACAGACGAAAGTTTTGTAAACAAAATAACAGTGAGTATCGAGTATTTATAAATAACATTCAAAACATATCAGGGAATAACCGTAGTGTCAGTTGATAAGAATTTTGTATAACATTTTTTCATTTTCTGAGATTCACATTTCCTCGTGTATAACGAGGAAATAGAAGGGGCTCGCAGGTCAGTGGCAATGTGATAGAAGATAACTGATTATCTTCACTGCATATTATAAAACAAAGTCCTCCGCCGTGTGTGTCTGTCTATCTTTTTGTTCGCGATAAACTCAAAAACTACTGCACCGATTTTCATGTTGTTTTCACCAATGGATAGAGTGGTTCTCGAGGAAGGTTTTAGTATTTAATAACCGACATCTACGCGGGTGAAGCCGCGGGCATCAGCTAGTTATAAATAAAAATGAAATGCTGGTCGTTGGTAAGCGCATCACTTGAGAATAGCTAGATCGATTTGTATATAATATCTATTTTATTTGTTTTAAAATATTCGGGTTCATAAGGAAATAAGTTTGCCGGAAAATTCAATCAAAACTGATCGTCCTTTTTTCTAAAGTATTTTTTGTATGAATTATTATTTGGACAAGACAACGTCTGTCGATTCAGCTAGTTTATAATAACAATGTATTCCTCTGTACATAATAGACAATTACAACAGACGTTGATCGATATGGAATCGATATCAATCAATTATCGATTTGTCCTAAAGCTGATACCAGACGCGTCACTCACTCGAGTGAATGTCAAATGCTATCATTGTTTATACCAGCCGGTGAAACCATGCTGAAAATAGGGCATGGTGGGTAATAATTCTTACACCATTTAGTAAAGGGTAAAGGGAATCAGCTACTGCTTGATTCACAGTTCTGTCTATCCTGTTTAGGTTTTTATACACTAGTCACGTAAATAAACGAAGACATCATTAGAACATGTTCCAGTTTTTTTTAACCTTGTACATGTTCTAATGATGTCTCCACAATATTATGTTATTTTTCTATAGAGGATGAGTGAACTTTACACCCTGTTCCTCATACCTCTAAAACACATTGTTTTTTTAAATGTCATTTCACTTATAAAAGTAGTTTTTGTTACATAAAATGCATCAGTAGATAAATTATGTATGTATGTTGGTGCAAATATAAATTAAATACTCCGATTGTCCAATTGAAGTGTTAGAATGTAGAACGTAATGATAGCATACGCCGTACAGTAATAATATTTGTTTTCTTTTATTTTCAGTAAAAAGAATTAATGTTAAAACTTTCTTCTTAATTGGAAGAAAATAATTATGTATACAGAAGCGAAATACTGTGGCTCTGTGAAGTTTCGTCACCATCTGTAAACAACGCTTTAATAAAACCCAAAATATTTAATTTTGGGAAAAATATTGCATGCATTTAAATATTGAATTCATGCCTTTAAAATTACCTTAAAAAAGACCTAATTACATAATAAATACCACTACTCCGTCAAATTTATATAATTTAATCATTTTATACACGTTGAACTACTCATTAAAACCAACTGGACAACGAATAAAATAAGCACGTTTATGTAGGAAAAAGAAAATCTTTTTGTAGCATTAACTTTTTCATTTTATTTCTTTCTTTACACGACAATTACAAGGTTTTTCGTCTCTAAAAGGACAAAGGGATCGTCTAATTAAATTCTACACTTAAAAAAAATAACGTTAAAAACGGTAATATCAATTCAGAAGCGACAGTACCTCGAGCGAAGTTAGGGTCCGGTCATATCGTCAGCTGGTGCCTGGTGACGATTCTATTATTGTTTTATACTCTATACTAGCGAAAGATCGAGGTTTCTTTATTACTTAAAAGTTTAATTTTAATGTTTATTATATACCTTCGCTTCACTTAAAGAAAACGTGTTGCTCCGACCATAAGTAACATGGGACAAGGGCAGGAAGATGATGGTGTATAGATATAGATCCCATGAGGCATTAATTATAATAATTGTATCTGTATTTATGTGAAATGTTGGGTAATTCCCCTATAATGGTGCAACGGTCAATAGGTACTGAACACTGACCAGTTTTTCCTCAGTAAGGTGCCTCCTGAATTACAATTAGGTACCTACAAGTCATCATCTGCCTAGCCTTTTCCCAACTATGTTGGGGTCGGCTTCCAGTCTAACCGGATGCAGCTGGATACCAGTATTTTACATGGAGCAACTGCCTATCTGACCTCCACAACCCAGTAACTGGGTAATACGATACCCCTTGGTTAGACTGGTTGTCAGACTTTCGTGCTTCTGACGACTCGTAACGACTGTCAAAGATCCACAAATGACAGCCGGGACCAACGGCTTAACGTGCTTTCCGAGGCACGGAGGAGTCTCGATATGTGAAAATGGTCACCCATCCACGGACCAACCCCGGCAAGCGTAGCTTAACCTGATGGATCGACCCGAACGGCTGTTATTACTTAGCCACGAGCTCCTCGAGATTAGGTACCTACAAGTACAGCAGAATAACTTAAAAAGCGAAAATCTACCTACACTTCAAAGTAATCTACTAACACACTTCAGGAAAACACCTTTTTTCCCTATTATTCTTATGCTATTGTCTCACTTACCTACTACCTACACGATGATAAGAAAATTCTGTAGGGAATAAATATACCTATTAAAACTAGTGACCAGCCCCTCCTCCGCACGGTTTTTACATTTTGATATCGAGAGGTCTTCATTAGGTATATGTAAGTTTATTAAATAGGGTGACTGGTAATTAGTGACTGATAAACTTAAACACGTGACTTTAGTCATCATTATGAACTTTGTCCACTTTTAAAATTCTGGTAAAAAAACACTTCCTCTCTCCTTAAATATCGTCATTAAATAGCTCTTTCCTCCTGTTTCATGTTTATTATTGTATTGCATATATATATATATATATTTATATAGATAAGTATATGCTTTATGTATGTATGTATTTATTGTATAATTATGTAAATGGTACACCACTGACTACCTGCAGTATTATCTCTCCTTCGCGCTTGAATCCATCCAAAGGTTGTCTGTAAAAGATCGCTCTTAGCGATAAGACCGCCCATTGTGTCACCCTATGTTAAATTTTCTACATTTGTATTTGTATTTTTATGGTGTACATAATAAAGAGTATTCTATCTATCTATAAACAACTTTTACTATGGAACCAAACCTGAAATCATGAAAAAAAACAGCTTTTCCGTAGACATTTTGACGAGTTATGCGAACATAAATGTAGGGAACAGCTGATTTTTTTTTATGCTGTCGCTAATAACCAGGCACCAATTATACACATAAACCTTCCGGAATATTTTTTCTAAATGATGGTGAAAACCGCACCAAAATCCGTTGCGTAATTTAGGAGAGCATCGTGGTCACACAGACAGGCACGAAAAAGCGACTTTAATTTATAAGTATGTACTTATCTTATAGATGTTGTACAACGATGTGTAACGTATCTGATATAATACGTTATTGTTCTTATTTAAATTCATACTGCTCACGGAACGCTTATCCAAACAAAAATACCGGAAATGTTTATTTAAGTTCTGAATATCTACATCTAAGAATTATGAGGAAATACCAGTCTCATGTTTGTTTTTGAGAAAAACATTAAGTATGTTTTTAAGATATTCTTGTTCAATTGTCTTATTTTCCTGTATCGTAAGTGTAATGTAACAAATTGTCACGTAGGTACAGAAGTAATAAAAATATTATTCTATCATGTGTAAAATTTTCTATTACACAAAAGCTATTATAATATGAACGAATACTTGAATGAAAACCTATAATTATTATTCTCTATTTCATTTTTCATACATATAAATTATATTTTTAAATATTAGAATAAAAAAATATATAAAACATTTAAAAATATAAAAAATAGTAGCCCACCGGTATCGGGAACAGGGTACCTAATTATTATAATTATTATCTTTTATAATGTAATGTAATTCAAGTTACCAGTGTATAATTTAATTATAAGTAATATAATTTTATTTTAATTGACTTATATTTTTAATTTTAAGTAATAACTATGAATGTAACAATAAATAGGGTCTACATCGGCTCTTAGCTCTAAGTTAACATCTTGTTTTACCTTGTGGAACGCAAATAAATGAATATGAATAAAAAAAAAAGTTTACTGTCAAAAGATTGCTAGAATTTGTAATGCAATGCGCAATGCGATATTGTTTTTGATTAACAAACAATGTTAGGTACTTTATACATAATATACCTACAAAAATAACCACAATTACGGTGTAGAAGTTCTTCAGAATGTAGGTATTCAAGTATTTATCTGCGTAACCTCAACCTCATAGTTCCGTTCATTTCTTTGAACTCGTTTTAAGTGATAATATTTAGCTGATACAGTTTCCAAAAATAAACGAAAACAACGTTACAAAAAATAAAAAAATAACAAAGATGGCAGGTATAGTTTATTCGTCCTTATTTGGCGGGCACCATTATACTTAAATTATATACCACACAGGACAGTCTTATTGTTCCTCTTGTTAATAATACAAATCGGTGCTAAAATTGGAGTGATCATAAAATAATATAGGTATTATTAAAATAAAATACTATATTTTCTAGTAAGTTCCATAAAAATCACTTAAATTCACGCTTCACGGCTTGTTTGACATTCACACAAATTATATTGGTCAATTAAACACTTTCAGGTGATGTAGGTACTTTAGGTGATTTACTTACATTTACCTAATTTAATAATGTCTATGAAGCCACACTTCTATTATGCCAATTTTCACACAAAGGACACGGACTAACTAACGTAACTCACATAATATAAATAATTATCTAAAATATAAATCTGAAAAAAGAAATTCGGTAAGTACTTGAACAAAAACGCGCTTACTAGGAAAATATGAAACTCAAATAATATTTGATAAATGACGATAGGTTCGCCTCCTGCCACATGGTTCACGGATGATGAAGTAGGATCTCGGCCGTGAAACTGAAACTATACCTATGTATAACTAATAGGTATCCTTCGATTCCTTCGAGACCAAAGACTGATTGTTTATAAGAATGATTCAATACTACACAAGCACATATGCATGTTAATCAATTCGCGTCCAATGCCAAACGCTGCGGGCCTTATGATGTTTTTTTGTTCGACAACTGTTTTTTGCATTGACTATACTGTCAAAAATTTCCACTAGTGCTGGGTCAGTGTTTTGTACATAAAAACATACATGTATACATATTTAGGTTACACCTACTGGTTGTTAAGAGCGGACAAGAAATAGGATCAATTTTGTTTGAGCAAGTTTGATCGATGGTTACATCCAATCATACAATTTTACTACGCACACAACTGAAGTAGGTAACGTTTTGTCCTTAGGTGGAAACCGTGGGTGTGGACAAAATTGTTTATTTGAAAGCTTTGCGCAACGTGGGCCAACGCCTGAAAATGAAGTTACCATCTTCAGGCCTTGTTAATAAACTGATCTCAATGTGGTGTGTTTAAAAGTAGAAAACATAGTCAACTTGACAGACAATTTAAAAAAAATTGAACTGACTGATATAGTTACAGGAAACCACAAATAAATTTTATTTCAGGGTGGTACAAAATAAAAAGTATTATTCAATTAATTAAATCAATTAAATATAATATTACGAGTAAAGGCTCTTACATACTGGGGCGATTCGTCGCGCGACGCGACGCCGCCGCATTGTTCGCTGTGTAGTTTTTTCAGAAATTGTTTTGTTAAAATTTATTCCGTTTATCCACCCTAAGGTGGATACTTGGAAACGTATGTCCCAGAAGCCCTAAGCCTATAAATTCCTAGGCCTAGGGTGTATTCACGGACATACGTTTCCGGCATCAGCCTTAGAGTGGATTTTTTGGGGTGGATAAACGGAATAACCCACTATTATAACACCTTTCGCTTCAAAAACGGTGAAGGAAAACATCGTGAAGAAACTATGAAAGATATTTCTCGATGGCATGTGAAGCCAAGTCACAGACCACCTTTCGCTTTCCTCAACTCTTCATGTCGTACAGTACTTCCCAGTACTTCATTGACGATTACAATATTGGCTCTGGCTGCCAGTCGAAATCCGTGTAAACCTACATCATCTAACTTTCATCTCAATTGGCTGAGTTCAATGAACCTCGTTATAAATGGCCTAAATTGCTACCAATACGCACAGTTCAAGATCTTTGGTTTTATCAGGAGGTCAAATACTTCCTACACAGTTTGTTTTAAAGTAGATATTAATTGAGAAAAATCGTGATCAAGCAGAATTTATATTTATCGGAAAACTGATAAATAAACCATTCTGACATAAATATTATGTCTATTTAAATAGTCTTAGCTGTCTGGCATTGCTTTGGTACAGTAAGGAAGTACAAGACAATAATACCTAAACGGATATTAACTCGCTATGACCTCTTGTAACTGTAACTTTATAGTACACATACCTAAATAGGATATACTCGTAGATAAAGCTAGTTATCATTTTTTTTTAATAGCAGCTACCACGCCCTTGTTTATCATTTCCCAACTGTGTTGCAATACTAATGTTATGACACCCTCTTTTAAATATAATAATAATTGTTCTCTAATAATACTCCCAAATATCGGCAATAGCGACCAATTTCAGTGGAGACCAGCCTTCGCTGCGAAAGATATTATAGTGCACAAGTGTGTGCGCAGACACAGCACTCTCTCTTCCCTCACTCTCTTAGTCCGATGGAACGGTAATCCGACACGACCGGAAAGAGATCAGGCGCAGGGCCAATGGCTTAATGTACTTTCCGAGGCACGGGGTATCCCAATGCCAATCTCCAAACTCCAGACTGTTACTAAAAAAATCTAATAGAAAACCCAACAAATACCCAGACTCAGGCAATATAGGTTCTAAAAAAAATTAAACAAAAATATTAAAGATAAAAGATAAAAAATCTTATGAATTTTAAACCTGTGATAAATGCATTCAAAATAGTTTATTGAATAAGAACCCTCTCAATCCTTTCGGTAAAAAGTTAGAATCTGTTTTAGTCGAACCAAATTTCGCTGAAGACCTGAAAATGAGTATTTCATTCCGTTAGAAATAAAAAGAAATCCAATGTACGTGATTCCTTTCAAATTAGATATTCAAAAATCCTTGTCTGTCCTTCGCAAATCCTGTTAGTCATGATTTGATCATTAACCTTTTGGACTGAGCGTCGCGTCGCGTCTGTCAATAAGACTGCAGATGTTCAGTCAATTACCTTTTATTTTAAATATAATTTATACAAAAACTAACCTCTAGCAAAATAATTAATATGAAAAAGAAATAAGGCGTGGATCACAAGTTATCTAATACAGAATTATTAGCTTCGTCACTAAACGAGGAAAACATAATGGATATTTTTCCCGCCAAAAGCTGACGTCTGTCACAATGCTTCATTAGAGGCTGTCCCCCGACCCTTGTCAGTGTCGATAAAAAAATTCATGAACTCTCATAATTCCTATGTCGTAATTTTCTAAGAGCTGCTGAATTATTTTCAGAAAAATAACAAAGAACGTAGGAGACCCGTTAAATACAACATGATTGTTTAACAGTAGCAGTAGGTACGCCCCGGTACGCAGGCGTAAATATGAAACAGATCCTTAGAAATAACGGGTGTAAAAATACACTTAACGGAGCCGAAAGTCACTTGTTATTCCCGTCATTAAGATAATTTATTTGTTCTGGACCATACCTGGGACCTTCTTGTTACGGAGATATTGAAGATCAAAGTTCCAACTTTTTCAGACGTGTTTTAAAGGAAGCAAGTTTTAAATGTTTAAATCTAATAAGTCCCCAACAAACGCTGAACCTCTGCATGCACTGAAAATAGCTATTTTTCACATTAAAAATAAAAGTCGTTTCCCAGAAATTATTTTTGTGCAATGTAACTTTAATGTACAGAATGCGTAGTTGACGGCTATTGCATGTTTTTTTTTTACACCCTGTATAATGTCACACAGGTAATACTGTCAGAGACAACACACGGTCTATAAAAATATAATAGAAATAACTGAAAACCTCTTTATTAGGGATCATTGTGAACAACGTTTACTGCTAAGAAACCGCGAAAAAAATTAGCTGTATAATACATTTGGTTGAATTATGCGATCATAATTTATCTATAGTGCAGCTGATTTGACACAGTTAAAATATTTTAATGAACATTGTCTGAAACTCGCTGTGCCTTATTAACGTCCCGGAAAGCTACGGTTTCCTAGAAGAGCGGTGGCCGTTATATTAAAACGGTCCTCATGAAAATATGTCATTTCCACCAATATTTGACATTAAGATGTTAAAAAACGCTCTGTATGTGGACATTATACCGTTATTGTGTGACCGTTCAACGCTTTCTGAGGAAACTAAAACTTTAATCCTTTTCAAAAACATCATTTTTATTTATCATTTTACGTTTATAAAATGATAAATTATTTTTTTCTGTAAATAGTACACTTTTACACGTTAACGTTGACCCAATTATGCCTGTAACGTCTTGCAAAACGGCTTTCCTCATGTCCACTAGCAACTGAAACTTTAGTTAGCAAGTCGACTTGCTGTTAACGTTTGTTTACACTGTGCAAGTAGGTTGCGAACTATGCTTTAATCGCCGCTGTGTAAGTATAGTTCAGCTGGTCACTTCCGTGCCTATCGTGATGGCCCCTATGGATTTGTACCAGGAAGTTGTGTCGCTGCATCGAGTGATGCACTTAGCATCAATCCTTTAATAATACAGTATCTACAGCCATCTATGCAACTGTGCACTGTATAGTATTTGTTGGAAAGATAGCTCGTTCCGACAGTGTTTAGTTTCATGTAATGTATGTATATTTGACATATTTGACCCGAATTAGCTTATGTAGGTACCTACTGATACGAAAAGTGTGATTTTTTTAGTACCTATTTCTTGAGTAGCTTTTTGTCGTAGTTGGGTTTTAGTTTTTTATTTTTATTTGGGGTTTTGATCTTTTCATACACGAAATCTCTTAAAGGGTCATTGTACTCATCATTAGTCTATAACCAGCGGACGATCAAGACACTTTTAACGATACTTGATTTGTCACATTATGATGAGCAGTTTATAAGTAACGAGGGAATGATGACCATACATAAATACATACAAATACCGGTCAAAATCATAGCCATCCTTTTTGCTACGCCGTAGTCGGGTAATAACTGATAGCATTTTTTGCACAAAATGTCTTACGTCAATAAATATTTTTTATATTTTTTTTGTAACTAGTGATAAGGCTGTATAACTTTAAGATATTGAATTCGCTTTAAAAAAAACTAGTCTTGATATTGGGATATAATAACAGCGATTTAACTGGTTGTTAAGGAAAACTACTAACATAAAAACTTGTTTAACTACCTCTTAAAATTTTATTTTCATTGACACTGATTTATTATTGCAAATAAAACATGGTCGACATTTAATGAGACGGCAAAAAATTGCCTACTAGTATGGATTCATAATAGGCTATTTTTTTACCGTCTATTCCTGAATGAATAATCAAGCATGTCAGTATTTTTTTTTAAACCAGGAAAAAATGCTGCTTTTTTGTATAGAAAGTATTGTAGGTAGAGCGACAATACATTATCGCACTGACTAACGTAAACCAGGTAAATTCTAATAGTCCTTTTTTCTAATTACTGTTATTTTCATTTAAACGAAAACCAACTTTAATGGTAGTGTAAATTAAGTTGATTTCAGAATAACTCTTGCTATTGAAAAAGTCATAAATTTTTTGAAGTTGTAGCGAAAACTAAACTTTATGCGTCAATGTTAAAGTGGGTTTTCTAAAAACACATATTTGTTTACATGTTTGGAAACTAAATGGCGAATACCTGGTTTACGTTAGTCAATGATAGATACTCCACCGAATGTAACTGCCAGGAATGGTTGCGCAAACTACGTAGGCATATATTTTTGGCACACCTGTACAAGCACAGAGATTGAGATAAAAATAGAAATCTTGGTTTTTATTTTCGAATGTATGTTAAGTTTCTTCCTCTGACACTGACAGTTGGGCTAGTCCACAAATTCTAGGTCGCTCAGCGCGCTATGGAGCGGGCTATGCTCGGAGTTTCTTTGAAGGCTAAGATCAGAAATGAATTTATCCGGAAAATAACCGGAGTTACCGACTTAGCCTGCAGGGTAAGCAAGCTGAAGTGGCAGTAGGCTGGCCATGTTTGTCGAAGGACCGATGGCCGGTGGAGCAGACGAGTCCTAGAGTGGAAACCGTGGCGTATCAGCAAGCGTGGGATGCTCCCTAGGTAGATGGACCGACGACCTTAAAAAGTTTGGCTGGGACAGACTGGATGCGGAGGGGCAGAGGACAGTGTGTTGTGGCGCAGCCTAGAAGAGGCCTACGTCCAGCAGTGGACTGCGATAGGCTGAGTTGATTGATTGAGGCTTTTAACAAAAAAATATACAAAGAATGTATCTGCCTTCAGGTTTTTGACGTAGCTCATTTTATTTCTGAATTTTTGCTCAGTTTTTTATCTAAAGTTAAGTTAAACTTAAGTTCAACATATGAAATGGCACTAATTGTAATGGAATTACCCAGAATCAACTCTATTTTTTCCTAGTTAAAGTGTATTATGGCATACTAGGCTGCGCCCCGCGGTTTCACCCGCATAAGTCTCGATCCCTTGGGAATATCGGGATAAAACGTTTCCGTTCAGCTGTTTTAGCGTAAAAGGATAGCAAACAAACTCACTTTCGCATTTATAATATTTTTATAATATTACTATAATTAAGATAACAATTAAATTATTTGACTTGAAAATATCAAAACGAGTTCTTTATTTTAAAGATGCATATTGATTAGTTAATAATAATCATTGTATTGCAAGAAAATCGAAATCTTAAACTTTCCAAAGGTAAGGTAAAGGTATAAAGAAGACTTTATAATTTATCATGATAGAAGCCCGTCCTTCCGGAAATCTGCTCTTCTCAGATTTTCATAATTCATTATTTCTCTTTGAAAATCGTAGCCTGTATAATTCATGGAACTTTCCTTTCTATGGGGTTTCTCCGAACGAGAGAACCTTCAAATAGACCTCCACTACATGCATCGGTTGCTGTTACTAAGCTCTAACGTTCACTAGAAATCGTTTACATTTCCCCGCTTTTACCGACTGAGCTGGTCTTCACTGTTTTCCTTTTCATACGCAGCTCTTTGTTTCAATTCTCTCGCCACAATATATTCATCTGAATATAAAGATGACTGATAAATACCGTTGGGAATGATATTCAACCAGTATTATTCAACAAGGCAATAAACGCGGGAGAAAACCATAGGTCGTGTCTTTTCAGGAATATTGTTTTATTATGAATAGATAACACTGCCATAGTTCTGTTAAAACATCCAATAATGGCATATCTAAATGTTTGTGTTTGCTTTTGTATCTCGATGTTTATAACAGAGACACGAAGTTGGTATCTGTCCTTTGTTTTGTATTTTATTAAATAAATATTGTAGACTTTTTGTAAACATGTTTGTAGGAATTATCGTTTAAAGTAGCTGAAGAAATCTGAATAGTTTAAGGACCTCTTGACTTTACGAACTACGAACGACTTATAAATAGTTACCTACGCTTCCGATGTGCACCAATATGGAGTAACACAATACAATAATAAGGTTCCGCGGCACTTCAAGGCGTCTTGAACATTATCTTGAGTCCTACACTCATGACCTGCCAGGATTGCGGGAAAGTCCGAAAGGGATACCGGGGCCCTTGGCAACAGGCAACTGAAGGAACATGGGTGGGTTTTAGTCAGTAAAAGTCGTATACACCCTCGGGAGAAGTCATTATTTTGATGATTTACAAAACTCAAAAAAAAAAGCCTACACTCCTGTGTACCTACGAGTATGTATCACTATTTCGTAATTAATCAATAGTTGAGCATAAGAAAGTTTTGAGACAAAACAATCTTAGTGCAGTTACAATATTCTTTCAGTTTCCTTTCATTGGTTCCTCCTAGTTACTGCTTTTCACAAAGCTTTAAATAAAATCGTTTTTTTAAATGGTCATGATCTAAAGCTTGTATGTCAAACCAGTATGCAAAAATAATACGTGTTTTTCTGTCAAGTGACAACAATTCTTATTTTATTTATAGTCCGTTGGTATCCAGAATTTCAGATTAACACAGAAATATGATTAATGATAAAATCGGGAAGCCTAATAAAGAAACGATAATTAATCATCTACCTACTTACTAGAAGACCGAGGTTAACCAATTAACCAGAGTCAGGAATGATTTTTATTTAGGTTAACGAGAAATTTTGTGATTCTTAACGATTCAGGTAGTTCACAATCCTAATTGGCAACGATTCAGAATTCTGCATCGTGAACATTCTTGACAAAAAAAAATCTATTTTTACACATTGTTTATGTTTTCTATAAGTATAGGTACACAGAGTGCTCTATATTTTTTATTCTTTGTAGGTGAACGCTGAAAGGTGTAAAAATAACATAAGCCGTAATGGCCGTTTTTATTTTTACGCTTCCTTTTTCCTTACTAGATAAGCTTTATCAATATACGGCACATTTGCATCGATCCAACCTAAGCTCAGAAATACTGTGTTGTTTAAAAATATCCATAAAGCCATGTTTAACCCTGAAATTGATACTGGCGTAGGCTTACATATTTTTTGGTTTCGTAAATCTCTTTTCAGGTAAATATTAGAAGTTCATGGGAAGAAAAGTCAGCCTTTTATTACAAGCTTAATATTAGCTTGCTCTGGTTCGTATGTGTTTCCGGTTACTCCTTTTGTCATCAATGTTTTTACCTTAACCTTGGTTAGCTACAACCAAGCCTCATATGGTCGTCTTCCACCGACCACACATTTTTCCTTTCTTTTAATTTTCTTTTATATTTTTTCCAGCTACCTTGATCACGGCGGCGGCAGGCACCACAGTGGGCTGGACGTCACCCACTCTACCCATCCTACTGGCCCCAGACTCGCCCATACAGACATCGGCAGATCAGAGCTCATGGATCGCCTCAATTATGATATTATGTTCAGGTACTATCATTACTTATTCTTCTTTTTTTTATTCTAATTACTTGGGCCCAGTCAAGCTACTATGCTGCTGCAATTAACGTGGCCATTTCGCAGCGTCCGTGGCGTTTATGAGAATCACAGAAGTGAACGTGTTTGGGCACTTGAGACGCTCCAGCAAGTGGGTCATTATTCTGTGCACTGTTTATCAAAAGTTACAAGGCTACACGGTCACAAGTTACCTAGAATGTTATTTTTTTATAAAAAATATAAGTAACTTGTGAACATAATGAAAATAATGACACTTGTAACATGTAATTTACATGTGAAGTTTTTTTATAATAATTAAAAAAAATACAGGAATACTGCTTGTAATACAAGGCTTGTAAGTATTGATTAACAGGGTAGAAAATATCATCAAAATAATACAAAATAATCAAATTCATAAACTTAAAACAATAATTTGATTACATTAAATATTTTTTACAATACCTAAAATAAGCAGCCGTTAGTTGAAGGAATGGATTTATATTTTTTTCTACCCCATATCATATTTTGGCACTTTTTTGCCTAAGTTACATTTTTTATGTCCAATTGAATCATGGCTACTGATATCATGTGATGACTATTCAAAACCAACTCAATCACCTTGTGTTTGAGCATGAAACAATAAACGCCCTGTTTCAAAGGACTTTGACCACAACCGATAGAAAGTTGAACATCACGTGATTTCAATCTCAAGTGATGAGAAATAAATCAGGTCATCTCATAAAGAGCAAATACACTCCACATGCAGTCCATATCGAGGCTATCCAATTATTTGCATTACCTTGTTGGAAGGAAAGTGGAAACTTCTCGTTCAAATTACACAATAAATTAAGTTTCCTAAAGGCATTACATATTTAGCCGGCACATTAATCCAAGTCGTAACATGATCGCGTTTCTGTCCCTCTCTCTTCGGGTTTGGTAATCCCGAATGATGGGGTCGGCTTTAGTAGGTAACTTGATAGCATTGTTGATAATGTATAAAAATGTACTTACTGAACAAGATTATCGGATGTCTGATGAATCTTGATTCACGCTGGAGTATGTAATCGCTAAACAGTACGTTATACAATGATTCTACACTGATACCAGACCGTCCTCTCAAACCCAATATCACTGTAATTTGAAAACATTGTAAAAGCCATATATTTTTAAAAGTAGCGTCTTTCTATTTGGTAATAAAGAATACAGACAGAAAAAAGATCATCAATCCAACAAAGAGGTGATTGTAAACGTAATGTTCCATTTGTCAGAACAATATATATGAGATATGATATAATTATGTGATTTACATAGTGCGTTTTCATATAATATAGAATGAAAAGTCCCAAAATAAAGTAGTTTTATTATTAAGAATCACCAGAAAGTGTTTCGTATTTATAACCATGGCCACTATCAACTTCAAAGTGGGATAGGTCTAGACTGAACAAAGACATTCGTGAATGATTACGTTATTTATATACGTTTGCGTCATTGTATTGTTTTCTCATTTCAGCCGCAAGTCCCATTCCTGCCTCGTACCTGGCAGACAGGATCGGCACCAAGAAGACGTTACTCCTCGCTTCGGTGCCCTACATCATTGGATGGATCCTAGTGATGTTTGCTGGGAATGTGCCGACGATATACGCGTCTCGTCTCATCTCAGGACTCGGGTACGGTATCGCGTACACCACCGCGCCCATGTATCTCGGCGAAATCGCCTCCGATGACGTCAGAGGCGCCATGGCAACACTCATCACTGTCATGTCGAAGGTCAGTCTGCTACCCAATTTACGATCACAAGGTCTATAATGCTCGCATGTTTAATTGGGTCGTACATGTCGGCGCATCATCGCCGTCGTTGCCGGAGTCACACATATTTCCACCAATTTATCACACAAATACACAGCAATAGGAAAATGGAGATAAGAGAGAGCACAAATAAAATAACTTACTTCAACTCAGGGTGTTTATTCCATGAGCAGCGCACCAAGAATGTGTTTCCATTAGCATTGCAACAGTTTATATACACAAAATTAGCGCGAAACTTTACCGCCAAAAAGAATTTATATAAATCAAGCGGATATGCAAGTCAAAATAAGTCCTCAACTCTAAAGTAAATCACATTTTAAATAATTCAAGCGGATATCAACATAAATCCTTATAATTCTAAAGGAAATAACATTTTAAGTAATTCAAGCGGATGTCAAGATAAATCCTTAATACCAGTATAGAACTTAAAATAAAATCAACCGGAAACAATATTTTAAACAAATCAAAAGGAAGTTATCATAATAGAAACTTATAAAAATAAATCTAACCGGAAACCACTTTATTTTAAATAAATCAAAAGGAAGGTATTACAATATTAACTTCTCATAAATACAACCGGAAACAATGTTTTAAACAAATCAAAAGGAAGTTATCATAATAGAAACTTATAAAAATTAAATCTAACCGGAAACCACTTTATTTTAAATAAATCAAAAGGAAGGTATCATAATATAAACTTTTTATAAATACCTACAACCGGAAATACAAGTATTAATTCAATAAATAACATGGAAGTCAGATTAAGTACAAAATAATTAAAATAACTGTTTGGCGCCCATACGGCCATTCTGATCCAGCGCGCTCTCTGCGCTGTCATTTTACATCAAAACGGCATCACCCACCTTGGGCTTAGCCAAAAACACACGGCATCACCCGCCTTGGATCTAGCCATACCACATGGCATCACCCGCCTGGGATATAGCCCACTGACACGGCATCACCCGCCTTGGATCTAGCCATACCACATGGCATCACCCGCCTGGGATATAGCCCACTAACACGGCATCACCCGCCTTGGATCTAGCCATACCACATGGCATCACCCGCCTGGGATATAGCCCCCTAACACGGCATCACCCGCCTTGGATCTAGCCATATTTGATGGCATCACCCGCCTGGGATATAGCCCTAAGACCAGGAAAAAGGATACACATGGTGGCCAGCCAGCGTAATAGGGGGGAAGGTGGAGTAGCTAATATAATTTACAAAGAATCATCCGCCCATACGGTCGGTTCATTATCATTATCATTTTCATCCATAAATGGATCATTTTGAGCCAGAGGTGCTGGTCTCAAAAAATCATGACTAGCGATCTTTTCGGAACATCCCTTTAAATTGACATGCTTTACTTTGTAGCGATTATTAGGCAATACTTCTAGAACTTCCATAGGACCTTCATATTTAGGCCCAAGTTTAGTCGTATGTCTTTCATGCTTATGCATTAAGACAAAATCCCCCTTTTCAAAAGGCTTGATTTGAGCTTTGCCCTTGTCAAATCGTAATTTGTCCCGAAATGATCGCTCGTCCATCCTTAATTTACATAAAGATCTAACAGTATTAAGATCTTCAATTGGTTCATCATCATCGATTTGTAAGAGCTTAATACCCGGCGGTGAACATTTTTTTCCAAACAACAACTCCATGGGAGATTTTCCCGTACTTTTAGAAACGGTAGAATTAATAGCCAATTGTAAATCTCGAATAGCAGTGTGCCACTGTTTATTAAGCTCTACAACAGACATATTATCTTTGATGATTTTCATAATACGTTCTACCTGACCATTTGCCCGACTAGCGCCTTTAGCTACGACGTGATGTTCAATACCGAAACGATGACTAAAATTCTTGAAATCAGATGATGTCATACTTTTGTCCTGATCTGTTATGAGTCTATTTGGGGTGCCGAAAATAGAAATTACTTCTTGCAAACAAGATATGGCTGTATCAGATGTTCGATCATTGGTATAAATTAAATGAGTATATTTGGTAAAGGCATCAATAAATACAAACGCATATTCAGCGTTATTACGTTTACCGTTCATACGTCCAGTTATGTCAGCATGTATAGTGTGAAAGGGAATTGCAATTTTATCTATAGGATGAAGGGTAACTTGCTTAGCACCCGACATACCTTTGCGAATTCTACAACTAACACAATTTTCAGTAAACCTTCGAACTATTTTTGAAATATTGGGAAACCAATATTGTTCTCTTATTTTAGCTAGAACCTTTTCCCAACTGAAGTGTTGAAGATTATCATGATAGTGGGATATCAAATTCCATCTATAATTACGTGGCACAATAATAAGTTTACGAGTTTTATTATTTATTTGAACTTTACGTCTAAGTAGTTTATCTTGTGATATGACATAGGTGTCAGCAATATCTTTTGGGATTGTATCAGAATTAAGTTGTTCAACTATGTTTTTAAGAGTTGGATCACGTTTTTGTTCTATTAGGAGCCAGTTATGATCAAGTGTAGAAGAGTTTACTGAAAATTGCAACGAGATATTATCTGTAGGAATTTTACAGGGGCTCGCTACGGGATTTCGACTGAAAAAATCGGCATGAGAAAGTCTATCACCTTTCCTATACTCGATATCAAATTGAAAAGTTTGTAAAAATGCCCACCAGCGGTGTACTCTTGGCGTTAGTTCTTTTTTGGTTCTGGATGCTTTCAGTGAATTGCAATCTGTTACTACTTTAAAGCATCTACCATACAAGAAATGGCGGAAATGTTTAATAGCTTTGACGACAGCCAATGTTTCGAGCTCATATGAATGGTATTTGCTCTCAGTATTGGTCGTTCGCATACTAAAATAACCAACGACATGAGGATTCTTATCATGTCGCTGAATCAAAACTGCACCATAACCTATAGAACTAGCGTCTGTATGGAGTTCACATGGTAAATCAGGGTTGAAAATTGTCAAGAGTGGGGAAGATGTTAATCGACTAATTATTTCCTTTCGGGCATTTTCCTGTTTCTCAGTCCATCTCCAAGGTACGCCAGATTTTGTTAATTCATATAAAGGGGCCATGATTTTCGAAAAATTTGGTACAAATTTCCTAAAATAACCAGCTAGGCCGTTAAATTGCCGTAATTCTTTAATGTTTTTTGGTACAGCAGACTTAGAGAGGGCATCTAATTTTCTGGGACTAGGCTTAACGGTTCCGTTTTCTATTATATTCCCTAAATATTCAACCGATTTTTTTAGAAATGAGCACTTTTTTATGTTTAGTGAAAAACCTGCATTAGTTAATCTCTCCAAAACTAACTCCAAGTTACTTAACCCTTCTTCTATAGTAGCAGAAATTACAAGGACGTCGTCAATATAAACTAGAGCAATCTTATCCTTATAGTCACCCAAAGCTTTATTAATGGCACGCTGATAAACAGACGGCGCATTGCACACAGCCCAAAAGGCATGCGTAAAAATTCAAATTGACCGTCGGGTGTAACGAACGCAGTTTTTTCTATAGAATCTACAGAAATCGGTATTTGATAGAACCCTGCTGTCATATCTAAACAAGTGAAATAACGAGCTGTACCTAACCTATCAATCTGATCGGCAATCAATGGTAATGGAAAATTATCTCTTACTGTGTTTGCATTTAACTCCCGAAAGTCAACGCATAATCGGTCAGTTCCATCTTTTTTTTTAACTAATAAAATAGGACTGCTAAAAGGGGATGAGCTGTCTCGAATTATACCGTTTTGTTTAAGATCGTTTAAAATATCTTTGACTTTCTCGCGTTCCATTGGCGACAATCTGTAGGGTCTACGTTGAACAATTTTATCTTTATTCTTTAATCTAATAGTCAATTGACCAGTTATTACCTCAGAAACTTTATTACCAGAAGTGAAATTATCTTTAAACTTGTTTAAAATTGAATTTAATTTTTCTAACATGGTAGGTTCAGCAAGGTCAGTATTTAGTTTTATTTCCGACTCTGCTAAAGAACATTCATTAATAATCATATTTCTCGAGACAGTCATTTTTTTATCAATTAATGTGATAGTAAGACCCGGGATTTGCACTAAATCATAGCCAATTAAAATATTAAACTGGGTTTGGTGATCTTCCACAACAAATAGTTCTAATTCTACACTAACTTGATCGATCTCGACAATAGCAGAGATACTCTGAGAACACGAGACATTCACACCGCCTATTCCCTTGAAAACTGTATTGACAGTCTTCCTTTTGCCCGGAATCGAACCAGAAATGCTTTTACGTACTAACGAACAATCTGCGCCGGAATCAAATAGGCAAGGATATGAATGAGCTCCAATTTTGACGGTAGTCGTGCAACGATTTATTGGACCACAAAAATTAACGGATATTTGATCAGTCGACTTCGATTTCTCGTCATTTTGTTTACGGAAACAAGTTTTTTCTAAATGCCCCTTTTTATGGCAATAGTTGCATTCAATTAACTTACGGTTGTCTGGCGTATCGCGAGAGGCTGGCTTTCCAGAAATATTAGAGTCTGTATTTTGTGTCGGTTTTTCCTTACAGTCACGAGCTCGGTGACCAGGTTTTTTACATTTGAAACAAATTGGCGACTGACCTAATAATGAATCAGATGTAACTGAAAGCCGGGGTTTTTTGTTGAGATGATTTTTGTCTGTACTGTCCGTTTTCGGTCGGTCACGTTTGCGAAAAGTTTTCAAAACGGAGACTAGTTTGGGCAAAGAGTCAGGCGTATTACGTAACAATTCACATTTCACAAAATCAGGGTAGATACCAGTAATAAGGGCGTCAATTACCTCGGTGTCCGCGGCTTCGGGCCGCACTCTCTTGAACAGCGTCCATCCCGTGGTTGCGTAGTCCGCGTAGCTGCTCGCTTGCTCCGACGTGTAGTCGCGCCACCGCTGGACGTCGTCAGCATACCGGAACTCTTCGCCGAACGTCTGGATCAGGTCTTGCTTAACTTGCTCCCACGTGGTGGATTGTAGGGACCACGTATCAGCCCACGTCTTCGCTCTTCCTTTCAGCTGCAGTATTGCCTTCATGCGAGCTTCATGCGGTGATACGCCAATAGTTGCGATGGTTTGGTCAACATTGGCACACCAGTCCCTGATGTCGTGTGAGCGCACATCGGGATCGAATGGCGGTAGGTAGAAATTGCCACGATCCCGTGAAGGCACTGGAGTAGCGGACAGCGCTGCGGTCACGGCGCTCGATGTGGCTTGCTTTGTGATTGATGTCACCAGACTCATCACTTGCTCCATAGAGAAAGTTGGGTCTGGCTGTGCGGTCGGCACTGGTTTGCGTATCCGGAATCCAGACCTCAGTAGGGGCGAGGTGGATCCCACCGCTGCTGTCGGCGCATCATCGCCGTCGTTGCCGGAGTCACACATATTTCCACCAATTTATCACACAAATACACAGCAATAGGAAAATGGAGATAAGAGAGAGCACAAATAAAATAACTTACTTCAACTCAGGGTGTTTATTCCATGAGCAGCGCACCAAGAATGTGTTTCCATTAGCATTGCAACAGTTTATATACACAAAATTAGCGCGAAACTTTACCGCCAAAAAGAATTTATATAAATCAAGCGGATATGCAAGTCAAAATAAGTCCTCAACTCTAAAGTAAATCACATTTTAAATAATTCAAGCGGATATCAACATAAATCCTTATAATTCTAAAGGAAATAACATTTTAAGTAATTCAAGCGGATGTCAAGATAAATCCTTAATACCAGTATAGAACTTAAAATAAAATCAACCGGAAACAATATTTTAAACAAATCAAAAGGAAGTTATCATAATAGAAACTTATAAAAATAAATCTAACCGGAAACCACTTTATTTTAAATAAATCAAAAGGAAGGTATTACAATATTAACTTCTCATAAATACAACCGGAAACAATGTTTTAAACAAATCAAAAGGAAGTTATCATAATAGAAACTTATAAAAATTAAATCTAACCGGAAACCACTTTATTTTAAATAAATCAAAAGGAAGGTATCATAATATAAACTTTTTATAAATACCTACAACCGGAAATACAAGTATTAATTCAATAAATAACATGGAAGTCAGATTAAGTACAAAATAATTAAAATAACTGTTTGGCGCCCATATACACCTACTTTATTATTACGTTTAAGTACATATCTGGAGACAGATGGCCAATTTCGTTTTTGATAACACTACCATAGCATCTAAGCATTCGTCAGTCACCATTTCAACAATAAATCATTGTCAGGATGTCTGCGGTTTCCTTTTGTGTAACAATAGAATTTTTACCCACAAAATGTGCCTACATGAATTATTATGCGAGCAAATAATATTGAGCCAACTTTTGTACAGAATCAATCAATTAGCACTGTCAAACGTCATTTCCCATAAAATATTACCAAACCAAAACCGCTTACCTAATACATAATACAGTATATATATTTTTTGCGTGGAGTATTTACATTTTGAATAAATAAAACTCTGAAACTGTTTTCGAGTCAGCATAATTATTATTATAGATTCACTTTCAAGATGTATACATATAAGTCAATAATATTTGTCTTGTCATAGACTTTATCTCGTTCTAGACCAATTTAAAACGAGTCTTGTCAACCTTGAATAAAATGTGAAGTATAATCCGAAGATCTAGAGACACTTTGTATGCAAGCGCTAATCAGTAGAACTACTCAAACGAATTGAATTAATATCGAATTATATAAAATCAACCTTGGTTCATCTGGGTTATTTAATTTCAATATTCATGGAAGATTCATAAACTAAGAAATGTTATTGTGAACTTCATATGAATTACAAAGTAATCGAGTCTACATTTTTTTTTTCATACAGATTCGAAGCTATAGGTAGGAAGCGAAGATTAAAAATTGTATGATAATTAATTGTGAATGCAAAAATAAATACAAAAAGGTATTGTGGCTACATAAAATGTAATAAATTCTACAATGAAATCATAATCCCTACCCAAAAAAAAACTCCCTAGATCGTTTCAGAACGATCAAAGAAAATAATTACTTGAATTTCAACTAACGTACTGGTTAGGTAGGTACTGGGACCATTATTCGATCTAGCTAGAGTAACGCATCTCCCGGAAAGCTTTACAAAGCAGTGTGTAGTTACTATGTCTTCTCATTGTGGGTAGGTTTCCCAGGAATTGCATGCTTTGTGGCAACAGTATAAAAGGGATGCGGAAGGAAAATTTTGCATAACACTGGCACCTATATCAATTATTTATTGACAGAATGAAGTAGCAACCAAACTGCGATTTGCCCTGTTTGGTTAAACTGTTGGACATTATTAGACTATTATTATATACTATAATTATATACTATAATACAACCAGAGAGTATTTCCTTCTTTGAGGGGCTCGTGGCTAAAGTTCCTACATCCTTTACCGTGGCTCGGAAAGCACGTGAAGCAGTTGGTCCCGGCTGTGATTCGTAGATCTTTAACAGTCGTTACGGGTAGTCAGAAACCCAAAATTCTGACAACCAGCCTTACCAAGGGGTATCGTGTTTCCCTGTAAATATGTTGTGGAGGTCAGATTGTCAGTCGCTCCATGTAAAATACTGGTATTCAGCTGCATCAGGTTAGACTGGAAGCCAACCCCAACAAAGTTGGGAAAAGGCTAGGTAGATTGACCAATCTAGATCTTAGAACGAAATAGATGATTCTTCATTCATGATTATACTATTATAAGAGAGATGAGTCAGTAAAATTTTAAAATTATAATAACTGTTTCAGTTCGGTATCCTGTCTCAGTATTGCATCGGGCCGTATGTGTCCATGCTAGGCCTGGCGAGCTTCAACATCGCCATCCCGATCCTGTTCGTGGTGACGTTCAGCACCATGCCGGAGTCACCTTACTACTACATCAAGCAAGGACAGAAGCAAGAAGCAGAATCATCACTCAAGAAGCTAAGAGGCAGAAGCTACGTTAGAGAAGAATTGGAGAGCATGAGCAGTTTGGTCACAGAAAACATGAAGGAAAAGAGTCGGTGGAAAGACTTGTACACTGTAGGAGGAAACAGGAAAGGCCTCATCATTTTGATGGGGATTTACTTCACGCAACAGTTCTGTGGCAGCACCGCCATCATATCGTACGCGCAGCAGATATTTGGAGCAGCTGACGGCGGTATGGGAGCTGAGGAGTCCTGCATATTGTTCGGTACAGTGCAGCTCCTGACATCTGCGATGTCCTCGCAGCTAGTAGACAGGCTGGGAAGAAAGCCGCTACTACTGATATCTTCATGCGGCGTTGGACTAGCCAACGTCATAATCGGAGCGTACTTCTTCATGAAACAGCACCACAGCGAGTACGTCGTCAATGTGAAATTCATTCCTATAGTTGTGATACCCATATTTATATTTTCGTACACCATAGGTTTAGCTACAGTGCCTTTCGCGATTACGTCGGAAATATTCCCTACACACATAAAATCAAAGGCGACCTGTGTCATACAGATATTTGTGGCGTTAATGACGTTCGCAGTAACGAAGTTGTACCAAGTGGTGGCGGATAATTTAGGGAACTATGTCGCCTTCTGGGGCTTCGGCGTGTTGTCGGTGTTCGGTGTTATATTTATAATGTTACAGCTTCCTGAAACTAAAGGACAGTCGTTCGCGGCGATACAAGAGAAACTGTATTCGTCGGATAAAGTAATGTATGAAAAGGGTGAGGACCATATGGCAAGGGTTAAGATCACTTTGTGACGAAGTACATTATATTTAAAGTATTTTGTTAATAATTTAAAAGTGTACACTCGTTTGTTATACATAGTACTTTAATGTTATGCAGTACTTAATTCTCCGTCCGCTACGTGGCGACATTCCGCAGAGAACCTAATTTGTCGGCTGTCTTCTTTGTTTGTGTTATATTGTAGTTGTTAACTGTTACAGCGAGAGCTATAAAGACCAAAGAATTCACTTTTAAGTGTTAGAACACGAATTTAGGGTTCCTTGTTCTCGAAAGTTCAGGTTTCGAATTTACAATATCAAATATATAATAATAGATAAATATAGAGATATTATAATCTGCACTTCCAGCTTCACTATCTAATGGCAAGTTCTGAACGTAATACAAGACTTGGTCTATTATGTTCATATAAGTTTTCGTATTAAGTTTGTTATGAGTATTACACGTGCCAACAATATTACATGGAGCATCTACTTAACCATCCATATGTGATGGATAGTACCTAATAATAAATATTACTTCCTTACTAAAAGTAACAAGTGCCTACGTAAAGTTTGTTCCATGATAGTAAAGTATTTTATAATATACACATGTATTACTATTTATTACAGAAGATATTTATTGTAAGCTTAGTTCAAAAGTGCCTTTATACTTATAGCTACCTTCTTACCGAACATCCGTATAACAAAACAAGTACAAACATAATGTAAGTTACTGTAATGTAAGTTCTCGTAAACTCTCGCAAAGTTTTAAAGGACTTTTAAGTATTCACAGGGATTTTTATAAAGGAATTTAAACTTGAATGTTTGAAAAAATAACAGATGAATGTTATATCGAATCTCTTACTCTTTGTATGAATCCGAGAATCGTATGAATGATATTGGTACGCTAGGAACTCGTAGTGCAATCCCGAAACATGTACGGTCGCCGCACGCTCTACAGTACTACAATCGAACGTCTGTATATTATAAGAAGTTAGTTATTTTATGCAATGAGTGAACTATCAATAAAATCAATGATGCACACAAAAAAAATGGGCTTCCACTTTTAGCTCAGTGAGTGTAAACATAACCGCATGCGGTACACGTTGCGGGCACCGTACTGCATCCGCTCTGCGAGTTCCAAGCGTAAAGATTATAAATGGGGTTGTAGCACGACACTATAGTTAGGAAGTTTTTGTATTTCCCAAATTGACGCGGACTGGTATAACGTGGTAACTACAGCAGGGGTCGGCTATTATTTTCCTTGTTTAGAGCTTCCCAGACAGTTTCATATGCTAGCGGTCGCCACAACTGCACTTCATTAAGGCTCTTCGCTACATTTTTGCAGTCAACTTGCTCTAACTCCACTTTCAAACTTGTTGACTGTTAGGAGCACTATATTTTGGCGACTATAAGCCGATTCTGTTGGGGATTATATTGCTATAGTAAAATCTTTGGAGCATGGTTTCGGTTTGTTGCGGCTTTGCTCCGCATAAAATATACCTATTGATTATGAGTAGGTTCACATGAATAAATATACTGGCTTATAAAAGCATTTGTCACATCGAATTTTCTTGCCTTTGTAAATCAGCTAAGTCTGTTAAGTATGTATGTGTGTCTTAGTAAATCGTTGTTTTGAAGAGACTCGTATAAAAGTTACCTTAAAAACCTTAAGTAAAAGTTACCCTAGGTACCGTAGTAAAAGAACCCGTCAATTTGATGCAACCCTTGTGATTTCATAAGGGTAAACAAGAATATCGTGGACCATTATTTAAAGGATATAAATATTATAAATCAAAATGCATTTTATTACGTTATAGAACCGTTCATAAGTAATAAACTTACCGCAAGCTTAAATTTTAAAAAAAGCTTGAATATTAAAAGTTCCTTTTCGGCACTAAACTTATTAAGTACCATGACGGTACTATGCAAAAATAGTTATTTATTAATAATGTTACTAATGTTTTTATTCATAAGTAATATTATGTAGGTTCGTACTTAGGCCACACAGCATTTAATATTAGGTAATATTTAGGTCTACGTGATTTTTTTTGGAGCCATTATTCACACTTTTCTGCATCATTCAGCAATTGACTACTAGGAAATTGTGATTTTGTAGGGTGATGTGCACTCTTTTTGAATGAGCACGCAACTTTATACCAACTATTGCTGATAGATGCTGCCAGGTGTGAAAAACACTTACATAAATATTACCTTATAATAATTCATAAATAATTAAATAAATTGTGATTATACAAACATTCCGAATGTCTCACGGATCCTCGTGCCATTTATACGATAAAAAATAAATTATTTTGTTAAGTCGGAATGCAATGTTTTGTGAACATCTCTATTAATTTAGGTAAAATATTTGTAATTAAAACTTATTGTGATAACATTTTTTGACTTGTTTTCATTATTTTGATCCCAAAAACCTGAAAAGTAGGGGAATGCCATAAAAAAGTAGGGGAATGTCAGAATTAAGTATCAAATTATAGCCGCTTCACCACTTCCAGATAAGTTCCGGTTAGCTTATCCAGCAGAAAATTTCATACAACGTCAGTTTACTTTTTTAATTTGTTTATTACACTGCATATCCTAACACAGCTAAACAGGCACTTAATTTTAAATCCAGTAAGTCCATCCATTAACTACTTGAAGAACTAAGCATAAAAAGCTTTGAACAAAACGTTGAAAGTACTTTGTACAGTTACAAATTAAAGTGTTGTCTGCAACGGTTAGTTTCTGTCTTTTCCATTTGCTATTGCCATTATCCTAATTATCGACTTGGGATGCATACGCTTGCACTGTTTTAGTTGAAGTTCGACGACTTCTCTTGTTTTGTAAAAGCTGAGCAAGTAGGTAGGTACTGTTTTACACAGAGGAATTAACCAATTTGGCTTCAGTTTACTTAAAAAATAACATTAATTTATAATTCAGACTATTTTTATCCATATTTTATTAGTAAGTACCAATAACATTAACTTAAAACTATGTTTATACCATGCCCCCTCTAAAAAGCTTATTTTATTCACTGAAAACAGTGAATAAAAAGCACTTTTAATCACTGTTTTGGTGTTTGAATTTAGAACACCAATTTGTTCGAACTCCATCTCAATGATATCCAAACTCCTATTCGATTTGATTTTCGAACAGGAGTTTAGCATTAGAATTAAAACTGTTTTGTGTTCTTTACTGTCATTAGTAAATGGGCGATATTTTAAATATTGTAAGTTGTACGAACAAAAAGTTTAGGGTTACTTAATAATAAATCGATTAAAAATGTTTTCAAGTGATGAAGATGTGTTAACACCTGAGTTTATGAAAGAGAGGGCGGCCGATACAGTAGAAAGCTTGCTAACCAACAAATCACGGCTGGTTTACATCAAAGCCTACGATGAGTTTGAGTGTGAGTTTGTTTGTTTGTTTGAGTAAATGGAAAAATGAAAATCAAGCTGACCAAATTTTCAGAGTCTGTTTTCCTATTTTAATGAGTTGTCGAAGAAAAAGAAGTCATCGACCTTATGGAGTATGTATTCTATGCTACGGTGTAGGTATTATAAAAACAAGGCATAAAATTGACATAACAACATACTCGAAGTTGCATGTTTTTTTTCTCGTAGTCATGGTATAAAGTATAGTATGCAACTCTTGAATAAAACGGATTTATATCGAGGGCCATGAATCGCTCGCGTCGTTCAGGATTCTAACACTTGAATCACTCCCTACGGTCGTGATTCAATCATCATGAATCACTCCCTTCGGTCGTGATTCAGTCGTTAGAATCCTTCACTTGCTCGTGATTCACCTATGGCCCTCGCTTTAAATCCGTCCTTTATTCACTAATTGCATAATATACTATTATACCATTCCCCCTCTAAAAAGCTTATTTTATTCACTGAAAACAGTGAATAAAAAGCACTTTTAATCACTGTTTTGGTGTTTGAATTTAGAACACCAATACATATATTCGAACTCCATCTCAACGCTATAAAAACTCCTATTTGATTTGATTTTCGAACAGGAGTTTAGCATTAGAATAAAAACTGTTTTGTGTTCTTTGCTATCATTAGTAAATTGGCGCTATTTTAAATATTGTAAGTTGTACGAACAAAAATGTTTTCAAGTGATGAATAAGATGTGTTAACACCTGAGTTTATGAAAGAGAGGGCGGCCGATATAGTAGAAAACTTGCTACCTAACAAATCACAGCTGGTTTACATCAAAGCCTACGATGAGTTTTGCAAATAGAAAAATTAAAATCAAGCTTCTGGCACATTTTCAGTCTGTTTTCCTAACTTATTTTAATGAGTTGTCGAAGAAAAAGAACTCATAGGTAAGTCGGCGTAGGTACTATAAAACCAAGGCATAACATTGACATAACAACATACTCGAAGTTCTTTTTCTCGTAGTCATGGTATAAAGTATAGTATGCAACTCTTGAATAAAACGGATTTATATCGAGGGCCATGTATCACTCGCGTCGTTCAGGATTCTAACAGTTGAATCACTCGCTATGCTCGTGATTTAATCATCATGAATCACTCCCTACGGTCGTGATTCAGTCATTAGAATCCTTTACTTGCTCGTGATTCACCTATGGCCCTCGCTTTAAAGCCGCCCTTTATTCACTAATTGCATAATATACTATAGTCATTACGAGATCAATTTTTAATGAATTTAGGTAGCATAAACTGGAAATAAAAAATAGAATATAAATTATGATTAAAATAAAATTGAAATAAATGATTGAAAATAAAATTAATTTTAATTTTAATAAATTATTAAAGCTAAAATTGAACTAAATAATTGCATAGAAATTAAGAATGGATTAGGATTTAAATATCTCAGCTTGACTTCCATCAATGATGGGTACCTAGGTACAAATATGAAACAGGCTATGTAGCCTACCTTTTTCTACCTTTTTAGATAAATTAAATAACCTCCTTATTTCTTGAAAGTCTCTTAATTTTCCTCGACGCAGCTGTAAGTACTTATAACTATTTGCATTTCATTTTATACAGAATTACATACCATCTTATGATTTGTCCATATGTCCAAATATCTAGCGAGAAATCTGAAGGCTTCATTAATACCTAAGTACAATCAATCTGCCTAGCCTTTCCCCAACAATGTTGGGGTCGGCTTCCAGTGTAACCGGATGCAGCTGAATACTCCTTGGTAAGACTGGCTGTCAGACATTTGGGCTTCTTCTACAAAAAGTGAGTTCTATAATAATTTACACAACTAATCTAAAATACCTACATACACTATAAACATGAAACGTGGTCATCAGTTGAACTAAATAAACAGATCAAATCGTATTAAAATTAATGCCACATGGAAATATACTGGAGTTTTTACCTGTTTCTTCATACAATGGAGCTGTAGGTATTAGAAAGTCCGATAGTAGGTATTGCTATCAAAAGTAAACTCATGGACATAACATATCACTGGAAAATTCTTATGTTCCGTTTATCTGATATCTGTTGTTTACGTGTTAATACTACGAATATACTAATATTTGTTTATGTGTCATTGAAATTATCGAAATATTGTTGTTTTAAAGATTGTCGCAACTGTATGTTTTTATACCGGTACGAACTAGTGATGTGCCTCATTATACTCATTAAACCACTTCAAAGTTGCCGCCGCCCCGTCCGGTGAGTCTATGAGAGTCAGTTTCTACCACTAGGCTAATAAAGACCATATAAATAAACGTATTACTGGATTTTGCGGTTTTATATGAATAATATTCATTCACACAGATAGGTTGGTACTGTTTAATATAACTTTAATTTATAATTATTATTATTTTCAATGAATTAATTCTGTTTCTACAACTCGTCAATATCACATTCGATTAGCAATTTAATATTCATGAAGGTTGCATGGTAAAACCAAGTAGGCTAAAGTACCTACTTTTAATTAACAATAGATTCATCACCCACACCAATTTTCTTTAAGCTGATTTTGGATGAAAAGTAAAGGCCTACGCAGACCGGAACGGGGCGACAAGGGATTTCAATTTTTACCAATGGACATTCAAACGTATTTATATAGAAATACGACATAAATTGCTATGCTTTAAAATGATCCCGTGGTATCGAAAGGGATTTCATTGCACAGCATTGAAAGACGCGACACGGGCTCCCGCGGTGCGGTATCTAAGCGACTAGTGTGCGGTGACAGACGGCAAAATGGTTTGCCATCGCGTCCCTCGCGGCCTCGACCACAACTTGTCGCACGTCTGGCACCGATCTTGGTCGTAGAAGCTCCAAAGAAGAAGAATGTTTGGCCACACGACCGGTTACAGCCCAAGTTTCTTTAAGATTGCGGGCGATCGTGGTCGTAACCGCAGAGTGCGCGAGATCTCTAGGTGTAGGTAGGTACTCATGGAATGATTTTATTCTTACTAGAACAACATATATTAAATCTCTGCTCTGAAAACTAAACAATGCGTCATACGTTCATAACGTATGTGTACATTAGATTAAAAACCTATTCTTTGTTTGTGAAGGTATAACAGAAAAATTTAAGAATAGCCTATATGATTGATGGCAAGTTAGTTTATTTACAAAACCGTTGGGTTAATATCGAATCCTATTGCGTAACTGACATTAAGTTATACCTAGGTTCATTTATAAATACACTTCATTTATAAATATGTACAGGGCGAACCACATGGAAGAAAATTCATTTATCTAGATGTAAATTTTCCTTATAGAAAAATACAAAGAGAAACATTTCTAAGACCTACTAATGAAATGAAATGAAATTGTGTATTCTGTAAAATATCGAAATCACTTATACACGTCATAATAAAAAATATTAAAAACTAGCTGCGACCCGCGGTTTCACCCGCGTAATTCTCGATCCCGTGGGAATATCGGGATAAAAAGTATCGTATGTGTTAATCCAGATTATAAACTATCTGTTTGCCAAATTTCATCCAAATCCGTTCAGCAGTTTAACGTGAAAGAGTAACAAACATCCATCCATCCATCCATACTTACAAACTTTCGCGTTTATAATATTATAAGTTAGATTAGATTAGATAAGCTAGATGAGGTCGGCTCTTTTCTCTTTTATGCTCTTTTCTCTTTTCATCGACTTTCTTTTGTCTTTTATATTTTGTACATAGGTATTCCTATTTTCAATAATGTACTTTTCCTCCATTTGGCATGGCGATGGAACACCCTTACATGAATGTGTATTTTCATTAGCACACGTAAGTCGAGCCTCGTGATGCTCGCTTTTGTAACAGAATATGTCTGTCTGTGCCAAACGTGTATAATTATGACTCTTTACTCCACAGTTCATGATTACATGTAGGATATGTACTAAGTATATGTGGTTACTACTCATTTTAGGCTTTGACCTTTGTATAGATAAATTGATACGGGGTCCACAATAATCTAAATGTACCTACCACCTAAGTTAAAATTGTGGAATGCAAATAAATATATTGGGTATTGAGTACAGATATAATTTTCCTGAAAAAACATTTTTAATAATTTTCTCATTGTTTATGAGAAAAAGCTGACGAACCGACGTCTTAATTAATAATATGACCAAAAAACGAAATGTAATTTGGTTTTGTGGTTCAAATTGAAAAATAACGAGCCTGTTTTCCAACAGTAGGATAATAACCTACATATACGTATACTATACCTACTGGTACGATGGATAAATTAAAATATTATGAAATGTATGCACACAAACCTAATAGAATAGAATAGAATAGTTTATTTATTTCTCACCACAATATAAAAGTACATTTTCAAATTATCATAGGACAATACATAATAGTTTTAAAAATCGTAAATCTTCTTTTAAAAGAATCTTGAGCTGAAACTGCAGAAGTGCTTCCATTGTTGTAATCCGGCTCGAAGGACCATCAAATATTTTAGTATTTTCTACAAGTTATACCATAAAATAGTACATATAAACAAATGAATAGTCATTTATACATCACATGTGAACTTAGTCCTTTGAAAATGACGATTTCTCCTAATGGATCTACCTACCCACTATAAATTTAATCTAATTGCAAACCGGTACCGGGCCTCACCTTTGACTACATTCAATTGGGCATCCAATCCTACAAATTGTCGCCTTGTTTCGCCTGGGTGTCGCCTACACAACCAACGCCCATTAGAGCTATCCACTTGAGTACAAGTCTATTCCAGCTATATGCTGCATAATAGATTCACTAAGTCATTTATGTTTGAATGATGCTCGATTTTATGACGTAATTTATCTTGTGAGTCATCGTGTTTTTAGTGATGTTTTTAATTTCGGCGAAATTATGAGATGTTGGGTAACTATTTGTTTTGCTGACTACACTCTAAACACTGGTGAAGATAAAGATGTAGGTAAAGGCCTTTGCTTAAACTAATGCTATACCATGATTAAAAATCAATATTTTTAAAATACATTATTTACTTTTGGGGAGAATAAATGCGTTATTTGTACCTACTTATGATCTACAATCAGGGACAAACAACTGCTTATCAAACGTTACTATTCTAAACGGATCGCAAGTTTCAAACAGTGCAAACCCAAATCTATCAAACAAACAAAAAAGGGTAGACAACGCACCTTTGCTACCCCTGTTATTGCTGATGTCCATGGGCTGCGGTGACCTCATACCATCAGGAGGGCCAACAGATTGGTTGCACCTCCAAGACCATTTTTTTTTTTTTTTAACTCCCAGATTCATTTCATTTCATCCCAGATGTAGAATTTTCTGGTGCCTCGACAAATTAAAATAATAAATGATTCTTATCTCCATAATCAAATAAATTATCTGCCTATACATTATATTAAGTAGCAGTTTACTTTATACTTAATAACGACACTGACTTTATGCATGTAAACATGAGAAATGTTTTACAATGTGTAATCTAAGTCAACCTGGATTGTAATCTGCATTCCGTCCTATAACATGCAGTGTTTGTCTATTTCAACCGAGGACGTAAACATTTATGCAGATTCCATTTCCATTGTTATTGGGATCATAAATGCCTTCCCATATCCTACCGACAGTTTTATCATTAATTCTCTCTTCACAAAGCTGTCTGAAAGTTAATGTGTACAAAAAATGTCGCAGCTGTATTCCAGCTTTGCTGGTGCCTGATTTAGGTCTTTGGGAAAAACCTGTGTTACAGGTCACCAGAAATTCTGTTATGTTTACAAAATGAAATCCAGTTACAATACTGAAGGAACACGGGTGGGTTTTATTCAGTAAAAGTCTGACTCGCCCTTCCGCTCCGCCCAGAGCGGGAGAAGTCATTGGATGATATCCCACCATCAAAAAAAAAAAAAAAGGGTTCCGTAGTCAACAAGGAACCCTTATAGTTTCGCCATGTCCGTCTGTCTGTCTGTCTGTTTATTATAAAGTTACAGTTTCACTGTTGGGCTTCCCAAGTTCCTCGAGGTACGGTCTTACTCTTGTACTGCCTCACCTACATACGCCTACAATACCCCTTGCGATACGCATGAAGATAACACCAGTATTTATCTAACTAGACATTAAAATAAAAAATACTAATGATGTGAAAAGTGATTCTTTTATTATAATTGAAACCGGATAGCCGGCTAACAATAAAGGCCTAACAAAATGAGCTACCTATACAATAATTTTGGTTGGACAATGCTTTGTTACAGTTCTCGTCTATTTGTTGCTACGCTGTCGAGCACAGGACAAAAAGCCACGTATAATTTACAGGCACAGGCGAAAAACAATGTAGCGTACAGTTTTAGGTAGCTAACATGAATAAATATCTTTGGACGGAAATACCATGACGTAACGTTGGCTGAAAATTGTGGACAGGCACTAGTTTGGCTTCCGGCAAAAGTGTTATTGGGTTTTTCTATCTGGAATTTCTCAGTAGCAGCCCGTAGTCTGGATTTATGCCCAGTTGATGGCAATAGGCTCGCCCCTTATTACATAGGACTGAAACATAACTGGCAAAATGTGTGTATACTAAAGGTACGCCTCTGCGTAACCCTTTGGAGAGAACACGCGTGATGTTATGTCATGTAATTTTGCTTCCCGCCACTTCTTTAGCAAACAGACTTTAATATCTTTGGCCGGGGCATGTGTAAGTCTATGAAACACCGTTTTAGTGCGCCCCTATACACTCAAAGGACCAAATTAATCTTTATAATTTCCTATTTCTTTCTTCTGTCAATTAGACAGTGCATAATAGTTTGTCAGTCAATCTGAACTGTTCAGTCGTACTGTTATAATTTATCAGTTTTGACATGACTACTGGCCTGTGACCATATTCTACTGAATTCCAAAATAATTTCCCATGAATCCATTGCCTCTCACTGCTGATAACATTCGTAACACATAGGACCTTGATGACAAACCTCCGACACTTCAAGAATTCAAAACCGTGACTGTCTGATAACCGCTAACCTTCGTATATCAGGGCCCAGTCATTGGGTTGCAGAGGTCATATGACAGTCGGCCCAAGTGATACTGATATGCAACCTTATCTGTTTAGACTGGCCTACTCCAAGATAGCCAAGGAAAGGTGTAATTATAATGCCTACATAAAATGTGTCTGGAGAAAAGGACATAATATTTCTTATTTTCTTTATTACACATAAAAAACCGGCCAAGTGCGTGTCGGACTCGCGCACGAAAGGTTCCATACCATTATCTATAAAACGGCAAAAACACGTTTGCTGTATGTTGTTTTTTAGTATTTGTTGTCATAGCGGGCGGCAACAGAAATACATCATAAGTCTAACTATCACAGTTCATGAGTTACAGCTTGGTGACAGACGGACAGACAGACAGATGGACAGACTGACAGACGGGCAGACAGACAGACGGCCAGACAGACAGACAGACAGACGGACAGACAGACAGACGGACAGATAGACAGACGGACGGACGGACAGCGGAGTCTTAGTAATAGGGTCCCGTTTTACCTTTTGGGTACAGAACCCTAAAAAAATGGGCGTATCGCTTGCTTGTAGGGAGTCTCTAGGGACTTAGATCTCGTTCTAGTATGTTCGTTCGTTTTCTTACCATGACCTTAACAAAAGTTATTAATCAAACTGACAAGATTTTCGCAGAATATACAGTAATTAACCGATAACAAATTAAATGATGTATAAGATTGTTTACTTTTTACGCAACTTTTTTGACGTGCCGTGAACATCCTCATCGCGTGATCAAGGCTTGTAACTAGTTCAGAAATAGTCGAAAATCTTGAAATAGTTATTAAAAGATATAATTAAAAACATATTTAAATGAGCTTTATGAATCATGTAATAAGTTTACTTTGCTTAGATATGATGTTGCTAATAGACTAATGGTAATTATTGTAAGAGCTCAGATAAAATATTTATTTTAAAAATGTGTTTTTTTGTACTACTTACTATGCGTACTGCATAGTAAGTAGTACAAAAAAAAACACATTTTCTAACGTTATTTGCAGTGTCAGGTTATAATGATTCGCAACCCATGATTTCATGAAATAGTCTGCATTGTGATAGCTTAGTGGTGTGACCGTCGGACTGCCAAGTCATAGGTCTCGAGTTAGAACCCAAGACACGCACCTCTGACTTTTCGGATTCATGTGCGTATTGTATAATTATCACTTGCTTTAAATACGGTGAAGGAAAACATCGTGAGGAAACCTCGTGAGGAGCCTGAGAGATATTTCTCGACGACATGTGAAGCCAAGTCAGAGGGCCTTTTGCGGCTTTAAAACTCTGATACCAGGGGGCCTAGTCTACTAATTTACAAACGTGTCAGTGGTCTCACAATGATCAGTTTTTGACAGATATGCCATACAAAATTTGTCAAAAACTGATCATTGCGAGACCACTGACACGTTTGTAAATTAGTAGACTTGGCCCCCTGGTTAGTCACTAACCACACGAATAGGAGAAGAGTCTGCATTCATCTGTAATATGAACTTAGAGAGTTGTATTTATGATTTTTTATATGATTATTAATTCTATAAATAAATATTTGATACGTCCGCGAATCATTAGATCAAAATACAAGCTGATATCAAATTGCAAAAAATTTAAGTAAACTTGAATTTCGCAAGCTACTCTAATGCTTCCCTAGCCGTCGGTGTCCGCGAGAAGAGAATAAAAGCCTCCTCGCCAATATTACAGGCTTGCAGAAAAGAGACCAGTATAGGCCGCACAGTCGCTTTGTCTCTTTCTAGAGAGTGGTTACTTTTTTGAAGCTAATGCTCAGTCCATTCCCTATGTCTATGATTTACACATGCGGGGCGCCTAAACGATAACAAGTAATTTAATAAGCTAATTGTGTCACCATATCCCGCGGAAATAGCCTTTACTTCTTCTTAGTCATTTCCGATCATACCTATGGCCTCAGTGATAAGGGAGTGTGGTATTCCACATGCGTTACCCAACGCCAATTTGTCGTAGTAGAATTTAATCTCGTTCAAGATAACGTACGTCGTTCACATGATCATGCATCATATTTAATTTACTTCAGTTTGACGGAAAAGTTTTAACTTTGTTTCCAATCTAACCAATTTAAAATGACGTCGTTAAGTTGATCATACCACCGCCGCGCATGGCCTTTTAGTTGAGAGGAACATTAAATATGGCAGTTTTTTCCCAACCGTACATGTTTGAAATACCCTCAACTTTTCTAATCCATTGTTCCATTGTTATCAAAGAAATATGAGGATCGAATTCCGGTATTGGATCGCTACGACTGGCGACATTTATTATCTATGAATAGGTATTATGATGGTACTGTGGTAAACTCGCAGCCAGCGGTAGCTTCTAACGACGGGACTATCACCAATGCGGATTGCACGGAAGTTTCAGAATGTCCTTCACGAGAGGTATCTCCAACGCCTGGATCCTTTGCTACAGTGTGTGCCTTCGAGACCCGTCTCCGGAACACGCTAACGGAATTTCGTTAGGTACTGGTGGCTATACACGAAGGGTACCGTGGGTATCGGAACGCTCACCAGATTGGACATCAGCGCCTTGATTTGCCCCATTCGGTGTTTCGCTGCGTTCCATTACAAGACTTGATTTTGCATAGAGTTCGTTATGGAGAAGCGGATTGGACTGTAAAAAAGCAGTGGTTTTCAAGAAATGTTCAAAAAAATCTATTCATAATAGATTACCCAGAGTACAGATGATAAAAAAATACATAATAATAAGTAGGCAAGCAAGAATAAGCTTTCGTTTATTGAGTTTATCTCTACACTTAGGTTTCTTCAGGCAGATGGCTCCCTAAACTTACTTTTTCAGGAAAACCCATCCGAGTATCGCGAACTCAATCTTAATTCATATTAATGTTGTAGTACATACGTAAGCTGTCAGTCTTAAGAAGTACAAGTTATCTCAGTACAATATTGACACCACAGGCTGTGTCCAACACATCGCACACACAACCGCTATGACGCACGAGCTACGTGTTTGTACTGCAATTTGTAGCGTTATTTATCTTTTTACACATCAACCCAGCTTCCTATAATACAATATACTCTAAAGTTAAACATTAGTACACAAGAACGGCGATAACATTGCCCTGTTAATTAATTTGACATTATCTCCGTGGGTGTGTTCGGTGCACGTCACAAAGTTGTTGACTCACTGTCCACGTATGTACTCATAGAGAACACATAAGTACCCCACTTCTATTAGCTCGCTTGGAAGTACTGCCTATTCACAATTAGCCGCTCTAGCGTGAAGGTGACTATTTCAAACAATGTCAAAGGATGTAAATGTTACGTGATCAACAATGTCTGTTCAGGAATTCCAGTTTTCAAACAAACAAAGGTTAGGTTAAAATTTATTAGGTATCATTATTTTGTTGTGACATGACAAATATCTACTGTTTATAATGTCATGCAGTAACAACGCAGGTTATCGTCTGAACCCAAAATCTTAACCAAAGATTCCACTCCTTGGTATCATTGAATGGCTTCTGACAAATCTCCGCGCAAAACGGTGATGTCAGCTGAAGTGAACAGGTCAATGTCCTTCCAGAGTAATTTTAAGTGCGGAATAAAATAAGCTGAAAATACATTTTTGACGGGCACCGCCTACATGAAAATATTGTCAAGCGTCCTGAAAGTCAACAAAAAATTCACCCTGTAATGTCAAGTTGACCCCAATCATAATATCGTGTGGATTTGAAAATACATGACTGACCGAACATGTATGTGTGAGTGTACACTCTATAAAGAGTGCTCACACACGCGTAGCTGCCAACAATGCGTACATTGGCATTTGGCACACATGTGATGTGTGTGTTTGTTTGGCTGTGTGCGTATGCAGACTTCACGTGCTGGACGCGTGATCAATGTTCACATTCCAACGTGCTTGGAACCGCTGTGCAAAAGCACACTACATGCATTTTTGACGGCAACGTACGCGTATATACTACTCAACATTGTTGTGAAAATGTTTCCATTAGTGTCTCAAGGTAGCCAAGAAATCAGAAAATGTGAAATTGAAACTGAACTTCGCACTTTACATTCCTTATCTTGATTATAAATGACGTGATCGGAGCACATGCGGTGACAAATTAAATAATAATAAATGCTGAATAATGATGTAACATAAGAATTTTGCGATTTGGATTTCATAACATGATTATACAGTTGCTGCAAGTTTTTATCTGCGACGGATTAGGATATGCGACCACCGCAGTTCGGAGATTGACTATTACTGTGCCATTCCTCCGATCGTCCGAAAAACCTTGTTGTGTTTGTTCTGTTATATCTTTGTAATATTTTCTAAAAAACTATTGAAGGAATAATACATTATGTACCAATTGGTATATTATGTTTCCTTTGATGTTTCTTATCGACCTCTCCACTGTGTGCGTATTTATTTCTTTCTTCAACGCTTGTTCGGTTTCCAACGATTATGTTTTTTGTTTTTTTTTGTCCTGATTCCTTTGCTTATTTAATGTAACGAATTGAAAATCACCTTTTCTGTTCAAATTGATTTAACAATTACTGAGCAAACAAGTTGGTTTACAAATCATTAGGTATGCTTACTAGTTTCGTGTCCATGCTATTGTTCTCTGGCTTTTCGCCAGGATCTGGTTTACTTGAAGAAACTAGTGCAGTCGTTAGTAAAAGATCCGTTTCTTTAGTCTGTTTATTTCTGGTTTTACGGAGCGATGGCCGTCGGATTTCAGGGTACAATGTATGCTGCTAGTTTGTCTACCCTTTCGCTTGTATTTTTTCCACTGGAAGGAACGTAAGTTGCCTCCTTTTATATGAAATCTATATAGTGTAGAACCTGTTCTACGTGTCTATACATACTATACCATTGTTTGATTTACCTACATAACATTCATAGACTGGCTGACAACAGTCGCGTGATACTTCATACAGACTTTTCCGCCCAGGAAAAAGGTATTAATAAATCATTCGTTTTGTCTCTTACAAGGTGGGCAAAACTCCAAGTATTTCAGACAAAAGGTCTCAAACTCTACGTCACATGAAGTGTCACTTTTCCATGGGTTATGATGGCCTTGAAACATATTACCACTGAAGGATTCTTTAAAATTAGGTATTGACTCCTACCAAAAGGGTAGAGATACTTGTTTTTCGTCTATTCTGACCCTCTGAGCCTAATCCCTATAGTGCCTCAGAAAGTGTAATTTATGTATGGATTATGTGCATAGTGTAGACATCGCATTAGATTGCTGTTGCCTCGTAAACGAGCAACCAGTTTTCCCTACTTATACATACGACTTAAGTATACAGCTGATAGTAATTTTCATTAATTCCCTGTCGATTATGGAAAGTTTAATGGAATATTACACGATTATTTATTTTAAACTTCAGTTATATCAGTAAACATTCCGTTTAAGTGTATAGACACTATCGTACCTTTATTTGAACAAGTGGCTCCAGAATATAACGCAGTATAGCGTTATATCACACTTTTATACTTAGAGACACTGTTTTGTAAAATATATACCCATAATATTATTATAATGTGTGTTTCATTTAAAACTATGACCTAATATGAAATAATTCACTTTAAACAGAAGCTGACCAAGCAAATTGCCTGTATCTTCGGAGGAAGCAACCAATCCTGGCTTAATACCATCCAGTTTGTACACGACAGATGCAGTTAAACATGTTACGAAGATTTGTCACCATTTAATGTCATTCTTGAATTCTCCATTTCCTTCGTGTAAGCTATCATCACTTAATGCCCACGCGCCGATTTTGTATCTATGAGTATAAGAGACAGTACGTACGCGACAGACAGCGGTGCCAACATTCTCCACCGACAGCTGGAATAACTTGTCAAATTTTTCACAATCCTATTTACAACGTACTCCCTTCATTATGTAATGTACTCCCTAAGGAGTAGACCTTTTGTTAACAAAGATATTAGTTTCAAGTCTATTGAGCCAACCCAAAAGTTTTGCCAAGGCCGCACGCTCCGCTGTTTCTAGGGCTCCTATCCTTCGTAACTAAGTATACAGAGCTACAATACGAAACCCAAAATTAAGTGAAATAATAATCTTACAATATCCAGCAGAAAATGTTTAAATATTTTCCATTCTTGGTGAAAAACGAGAGTATGTCCTCGACACAATTTTTGTGCAAATGGATTTTATCTCACCTTCCTTCTGCGTGATACACAAAACGAATTCAATCGTGCGAAAGTCAATAGGTAGCTCAGATTAGATTGACATTTGTCATTCATGATATATCGGAAACCTGATTTCACCTGAATTTTGTATTGACCGTAACATATGCCTATACGTGTTTACGTATCTAGTAGTCTATGTACATACATCGGCATTGCTATTTGGCGCCGCAAAAGTCTCTTTTTTATCCGCCTTGATGACTGATGTTTCATAAAAAATATGACTTTAAAATAAACTTATTAAATATATACTTCCATTGAGCTTTTTGGTCGTATAACAATGGTCCCTCCAACTTAAACGAACGGTCCAAAGTCGAGTCGACTCCTACACAAAATGATTCACAATGATTGAGGCCCATTTAACTCCATACGTGATTCAAATCAGCATAATTACTTATTGAACTCTTGGACAAACAAAAGCGGCATAAATCACTGCACTGATTGATTGATTATAGAGTACTAATATGTCTATATTTATCAAGGTATATAATTAAAATCAATAAATAGATTATAAAATTTTCTTCCCACGTAAATTGTATGAATCGATTGGATCAGTAGATATTAATAGGTGTTAGGCAAGCGCCAATGAGCTAAACTGACATCGTATAAGTAATTTTCGTTACAGAAAAAAACATCTACGCACCTACCCAAAGACATACGTACTTTGTTTTTTATATTCTCTTTGGATTATCATGCTCTATGTAGATAAGATAAGTGTATTTTATCTGTCAGATTCTAAAAATAATTGCTAATGATTCAATCCAATAAAAGAACAATAGGATTTTCTCGATAAGAACACTTTCAAGTAAAATGCTTTGAGATAGCAATTATTATAAATAGTCTGCTTGTAGTCTTTAGACGTATTGACAGGTTAAGGTAACTTTTGAGGTAACTTTATTACTTGATACAGTTGCTAGTAGTGATAAATCATCTAAATGAGTGACTGAATACATTGAGAATTACCATTCAATTGTTTTAAACCAAGGCAATTTCTTTTAGGTACCTTCCTCATAAACATGATGAAATGGTTGAAATAATTAGCAAATTACAACAAAATTGTTATAATAACACCATTCAAGATCGTCTAGGGTTAGTACCTCATAAAAATAAACCACAACATTATAGAAATATGTATACATCATTCTATTATTACATTCAGTGTCAAGAGACCATTTATAGCAGCTGTATACGGGCCATAGATATTTACGATAAGTTTCTCATAAGCAGTTATCGTTATTTCAAAATTGATATCGTCAATGATCCTATATAAATAAACCTAAGTCTTAACAAGTACACTGAACTTCGCCCGTCCTGAGCCCGAAATGTTTTCTTAGCAATCTAAGTCGTTAATGGCTTAAAAGGCTGTGTAATTATTTTATCAAATAAAATGCACACTATTTCTATAATATGCGAATATAGAACATTTAAGACCGCGTCGCACCTGATAGTCATAGATTTCCCTCAATGTCGGACACCGTAGAAGTATGGTGAAATCATGAATGAAACACATTAAAGTTAACAGTATGTTCCTAAGAGGAATTGGAGTTACTCCAGGGTATGATGGTTCGAAAGCAACCACTAAAGGATTTGGCGGAGTATTGAACTTTGTATGCGAAAATCTAAACTGGGTTTCAGATATTAAAATCCAAATAAGTCGCGTGCGGAAGCTAGTACTTAATAATTATGTCGCAATGTAAAGTATAAAGTTTATTTCCCGTAATCTCTTCAATCTTAAGTAAAACAATATCGTACTATTTATAATGGAGGCGCGATAAAACTGTCACTGCATACACAATCAGATAACTTCAGATAAGTGAAGCCATTTCACCATTAGACGCTGACTCATACATTTCTTTCAGCGGTATGATTAAGACATCATGTACAATACTTATCAAACAACACCGAATTGCGTGGAAATCAGCATAACGTGACGTGGGGGAAGAAACAAATAAATTCTGATGTAATAAGATATGGATTAAAATTATTTATTCCATATCACATTTTTTTTATCTGTATGTCATGACGATCAGGCCGAGCCCACATCACACTTCATTGTAATGCTTTCAGTAAGTACCGCTAAATTTTTATCAAACATTACAAGCAATAACTTGCGTGAAAATCAGCTTTTGGGGGCGTGCCGAAAGGAAAAACCAATATTTTTCAAAAGTGTCAAGGCACCGTGATAAGTGAAAATATGAATCAAATTGTAATTAGTGACAAAGGAAAATTAACTTATTCATTATGTGCTACCTATATTGGAAAACCACGGATCATGAGAGCAATTGTACACTGAACAAGAAAACCCATGCATTATTTCATCCGTATTATAACATTTTTATTTACAGAGCTATTACAATTTTGTTTTTCGTAAAGAGCCCTATGGACTTAGGTTATAATTAATAGTTACTAGAGGCGTTTTAATAACGCTAAGCTATATACATATATCTACTACATTATTTACTAGTAATTCAACAGTTTTCTCATCGATCATGGAGAAAGGCGAGCATTTCAGACAAGTTTCCATATACTCTTGCTTTCTCTCTTCATATAGATAGGTAATTTTGCACTATTTTGGAGTCTCAATGACGAGTTGTTATCCGTTTGAAACCTCTTACTTTCACCTTTGCATTTTATGACTGCTTAATTCTTTACTTCAGTATAATTCATTCAATACATTTATGCAGCATGTCATCATAATAATATGTATAATTATGAAGCATTTTTTGTTAAAATAAAATATTTTTCATTTTTTTTTTTCATTTATAAGGCAAAATGGTAATTGCAAAAAAAATTCAACTGTCAACAAACAATGTAAAGTTCGGTTGATTATTTTACCAACATTTTTGACAAGTTTGACAGATTGCGACTTGAATGTGAACGTTTTCTAAGTAAGAGAATTGGCCCATTACATACGTTGACGTAATGATGTACAGAAATATTCCTAATAATAGCATGCCTAAACGTATAGTACAAAATGGATAAACAGGAAAATCGTATCCAAAATTACAGCTTATACCTACACCGAGGCCTATAGAGAACGTTAAGCCTCTTTAGTTACCAACTGTTATTCCCAGTATGACTAATGTTGAATAATAAATTATTTTAGAAACATAAACGTTACATAACTGCTTTTGAATATTCTAATTCAGTAAATGATAATAATAATGATTTTTTGGCAAATAAACATTATTATTATCAAATGTTTATTTAGTGAGTTGGAATATCCTAAACATTCTGACAGAAAATGACACATTTTCCTTTAAACTCTCGGTATTTGATATTCTTTCATCCCAAAGATTTTATATTGTCATCTTAAGCCTAATTGCGTAATGCACTCGTAATGACATTAAAAGTGATTGTCATATCAACAACTTAGTGATATTCATTGGTTAAGTGGTTATATTTTGACATTAAAGAATGATATTGAATGAATGTATTTATATTGATTAAAAAGCAATTTGTGATACTTAACAACATAACAATAACAGATGGTTTTGATACACTTAATTCCAAGATGTTATCGTCTTTTTACTACTGCAAGCTTCTCTATTGAACTTTTCGTCATACGTCATAAACTGTTACAGGAATATAATTTATATCTTTTCACAGAAATAGTTTCAAAACAAGTCACTTATGCCAAACATGCATCTGCGGCCTCTGCATCCTAACAGCGAATGTCCTCTATGTCGAATATATCTAATTAATGGAATGAAGCCAAAAAGCGTGCATGTGCTAGCAAGATTTAGCGCTGTTTTAAATTATAATGTCAAAGCACTTCAGCAAAAACGAAAAAGGAATATACATATAAAGGCAGTAATTTGTTGTTTTTTGTTGACCTTGTTGGATCTAAATTTGCTAACAATGTTTTACTTTCATTAGACATTTAGTGTTGACCTTACAATTCGTACGTTTACGTTAATATGGATTCCAGTATTTAAAGACGAATCAGACGCTTTTGTGCCCTTGATGGCTTAAATAAGTTGACCTAAGTACTTTGAGTCTTCATGAAACAAATGCGGAAGAGTTATGTCAATTAAATTGTTAAGGGCAGAGATAGATGACAAGTTCTTTGCGAGATACATCATTTTAAAATCCGGTAGAGATCTATCTAGCGATGTGGTCATTCCTGGAAAGTAACCTGAAATAAATCTCAAACCTATTTTGAATTTCTTCAATTCCCAGCCTGCAATGTAAAGATCTGTATACCAAATAAGAGAATCTTAAATTTACTCTCCGGTTTTGTCTGATTCTTTGTTTCTTTGATTCACTTCTGAAACTTCAATATACGTAATTATGTAGGCTGAAACAACTAGGATCGATCAGACAGTGTAATAAATCACAATATACATACGATAATTGCGATATTAGGACCGTTCCCTGAAAACAAATTGCTTTCTGAACAAAAAATGGGCTACACTGAAGTTTGCAAACACATAGAGTAAGGGATGAAACACCAATAAAAGTTGAAAGGCCCATTTGACTTTATATGTATGAGAATATTGACGATTGGGTAAGTTAAACATGAAAAAAGCCCAATATAGTCAGCGATTAAAAAGTCAGGTTTAATGAAATGAGAGTCCTGCCTGTCTGGTCTTATCATTCACCTACTTTATTTATGACAAATGGGAGATATTAGAAAAATATTCGGTGAAATATATGTCATGTGAGATCAGAATATAATCTTGAAGTTATTTTAGGAAGCTGATTCTGTTAGATATTCAGAAAACAAGTATCGGTGTCACATTGAGCAAGTCAGCAACAGCGAACATATTTATTCTTACCGTTCATGAAAACCATTAACTTATTTTCATTTTTCTGTTTAGAAAATGCAGCAATTGGATAAGCACCATTAATTATTTCTATTTTTGTAGCATTCATTTCAAACTAAGTACGACGGAAGGAGCAGCGGAGCGGAAATAAAAATGATTATATGACCTATTATTTAAAAATAAGCCAGTAATAGGTTGAGATTTTTATCACTGGACTAGAGTCATTTATAAAACTGGTCTCGTGCATCGCACGGGTGTAAGGTTTGTCAGTGTTATTTTAGTCCTATAAAGTCTATTAATAAGTTTGTGTTAACAAAATATTCGGTGTGTCAGAGTGTACGGCAGTGTCTGGCGGCGTGGTTGCAGCGGCGTCACCGCGTCACCCGCGTGGCTCGTCGCCGTTATCGACCTTCTTCTTATCTCAACAAGAACTACTCCACCGCCCGATAAACAAGGAGCAAAAGCGTGCGCCCGCGCCGTTTTGCCTCATTCCATCCCACTTGGTGCGTTGCGATTAGTTCGTTCGCCTCTTTATCGCGCCGTGTCGTTCAGTTGCTCACTCGTCGCCGCCGCGCTACCACGACTCTCGCGTCCTTCCCGCGCAATGAACCAGCAAGCCAACAACACATAAACCATCAACATGAAGCCTAATCGGTTATAACGTTTTGTTAACAAACCCAATTTTAATTTAGATCGAATATATATAATTATTGTGATATTTAGTTAGTTCTCCGTATTTTTAATATTTATAATCATTACGATGAATTCAATTTACTTTATTTAATATTATTATTTTTAATATATAAAATAAATTCAGTGCTCAAGATAATCTCATTCCAAATCGCGCAGTAATTAACTAGAAGTCTTGCTACAAGAATTGCGATGACAGCAAAAACTCGTTCACATTGGAAGGAATATGGAACAGCACTATGTGGTGAGTTCGTTTTCTAACCTATCATTATCGCATGCGTCGGCCATGTGTCCGCATCCCCGTATGTGACCGGCCGCCGCGGTAAGCCAGGCAGGGCGATGACGTAAATACTCATTTATTATACTTAATTACCCGTAAATACTCAGTAAATCCCTGTCATTTTCATTTTGTCCCACCCGGCTCACCGCGGGCCGTCGCTGTTGTTCCACGTCTATAAAATTATTTTGTGAAAGCTGCCGATGCATGATTTCACCAAGAACCACATAATATTCAAGTTAACGCAGTAAGCTATTTTTAATGTGGCGTTAATATACTCGCAGTGCCAATACATTCTGTTCCCTAATGACAACAATGACTCTACCAAATGTCATATGAGCTGTCACTTGTCAGTATCACCAAACAGCGATAAAGTTAGAATACATTCCCATTACTGTTGGCATTGTTAGTAATGTACATTCCACGTTCCACGTATGCTATTTTGTAACATATATGTATTGCCTTTTATTTCAAACCAGAACTTGCAATACGCCTCGGGGTTTTCTCGAGGACAATTTCGTAGAAGTAGCAATCCAGCCGCACGTGCTGCTCTCAATATTCTTTGAATAAAGCGTGAAGATTTTAGCTCTTAACCCCCTCAAATTGAAGCTTTCGAGTGAAACCATTCAATTGGATTTATTTGTGCAGCCGATACCGATTTGTGGTAAAAAGTTGAACATGCTATGTTGACCTGAAATCTATTATCGTTATGCAATACTGATGACAAGTTTTAGGATATAAACACATCGCATAACATGCATGGGTTGCATGATATCTTACAGATAGCGTCTTTGCCTCATGTTTATTAACATCCTGTATAAGTTATTTCTCATCTTGGCGGCAACTTGCGCACAGTGCAAGGAAAATCATGAAAACTACATACTACTGACATACTTACATAAATTCCTTACAATAATGTTACTATAGTATCTAGCTATGATGTGACGTAGAACCTATTCTGATGAAGAATGCGCCATGGATTTTCCTTATTTGTAACGTTAGATATTTATCTTGAATGTTGGTACATACCATACAATAAATAATATCTTTCTGGTACCCCTTATAAAGTATACTTAATTGCTTGTGTAGTTTTGTCACTTGATAGTTAATTCGCCACAACAAAACCGTAGGTGAATAGGTTATCATTTATCAAGCTGCTCTTCCCACAGAGTAATTTAAAGTATCATAAAACTATAATATTAATGCCTATTCAACAAGACTTATTACCAATATTTTTTAATAGTTTTCCTGAAAACTCATAAGCATTCGTTCATTATTGACATGTTTAAAATGGTCCATTGAAATGAGTCCCGCCATTCGCTCACTCAACGCTTTGAATGATTTCGTTTCATTTCTGGAATTGCACGTTACTGAAACAAATTTGCTTGGAATAACAGTTTTAAAGAAATAATATATTTATTTTTCCGTAAGGTTATTGGCCTGGCGAATATTTTTAAAACTTCTCAAATATAAATCCTTCCTTACTAATATTATAAATGCGAAAGTAACTCTGTCTGTCTGTCGGTCTGTCTGTCTGTCTGTCGCGCTTTCACGCCAAAACTACTGAACCGATTTAAATGAAATTCGGTACACAGATAGTCTAGAGCCTGAGAAAGGACATAGGCTACTTTTTATCTACATACCACGCGGGCGAAGCCGCGGGCGGAAGCTAGTATGAAATAAATGTTTTGATCAAGAATCAATTATTTTCGTATCACTACGTTAGGTAGTCTTACAAGTGCGTCGTGAAATCGTGAAAGCGATGCCAACGCTATGCTATGCTCGCTAACGAATGATTTATTACTCATTAAAATGTATTATCTACTATCAACCACACACCCTAACTCCTTCTATGGAAGATATTAAGACACTTTTTAATAACATCATTATCAAATAAACGACTTATATCCATTATAAGAGATATTTGCCATCTATACAAAGAAATGCAAGCTAATGGAACATTCTTTTTAAAACTATTTGTAAACATTTATTGGAAGCATCCATTACAAACCCTGGTTTTTTATCTCCTATGGGGAATTCCATTAATTCCAAGAATGCCGAGGTATCAGGTAGCAAGAATTAAAAAGGGGCTAAGTGTTGGCTTGAACTTAACCGCTATTAGAGGGAAACGAAAGTCGGGTAGCTTTAAGGTGCATACAACAATATAAATAACGGAATGCAAACAATAAAACATGATTTAATCTATCTAATTCAACATCAGTCACTATCAAAGCTCTATTATCACTTTATCTTTTACCAAGAAATAACAATAAACCCGACCGTATACTCGACCTTTAGACCGCAATCAAACAAGTAAATAAAATCTTGTTAACCGCTGCATTGAACTTTAAACCGACAATCTTGCCTCTCATCATCATAATCAGCCTATAACGTTGGGACACAACGCCCACTGCTGGGACACAGGCCTCCTCTCTGTGAGAGGGTGTGGGCCGTAATCCACTACGCGGGCCCAGTGCGGGTTTATACATGTCACATGTCTTCGAATTTTTGGTTCTAGGACATGCCGGTTTACTCACGATGTTTTCCATCACCGTTTTGAGGGCAGTCTTGCCTCTATGTTTAGTTTTCGAAATAACGGTTGGAATATCCACTTTGACTAATTAAAATAATACGGTTTTTTCCTATTGCAATTCTTAGAACATCAAACTAATCAATATGCATTGAAAAGCCTTCTATTACAAGATTCTTGAGAATGTGACTTGGAACTTGAACATGATTACAAATGATGGCAAGGATGTCGTGGTTGTGATGGCTTCTGTAGCCAAAAATTATCTAACAATTTCACATGCATACATACATATAATGATTTAAATAAAATTGAAGGGTTCCCTCTATCTGGCAGAATTTTGATGCTCCGAAATTTATTTGGCATAACACACTTGGCATAATCTTCTTTAAACGAATATATATATGGCATAAAAATCATTTAATATAATTATTGTTTGGCCGAATGTTTATATGTCCGAATTTACAAAGGCATACTTATAAGATGACAGAATTTTATTTGGCATAATTACTTTTGGCAAAGCTTAATTTCGCATAATTTCGTTTCACATAACGTTTATTTAGAGCGACGATTATTTGGAATAATTTCACTTGGCATATTAAGAAGATGGCAGAACTTATCGCTGCAAAACCGACTCCACTCATTTTGAACTGAGTGAAATAGGTTAGGTTAGGTTAGGTTAAAACTGTGACCAACCGCGCGCGAGCCGAGCGAGCGTAGCGAGCGGTGCCGCGGCAGCGGCCGGCGAGCGCTACTTTCAAGTTGCTCGCAGAAATGATATGAAAAGTATGCCAAAAGATGATTCTAACTGTAAACTTTCTGAGATATGATAGTTCTACCTTTTAATGATTATCGATATGAAATGTATGCCAAAAGACGATTCTGACAGTGAACTTTCTGCAATATGATGGTTCTACTTTTTAATTATTATGGATATGAAATTTATGCCTAAAGATGATTCTGAATTACAAAATTATGCGTTTTTAATGTATTATAAATGAGTGTATGCCAAACGATTTTCTGCGAAATGAAGTTTATGCTATGCGCTGTTATGCAAAATAATATTATGACATAAAAAGTTCTGCTATAAAGGGTAGACCCAAAATTGAAGTATCCATTTGTTTTTTACTAAATGCTTATGAAAGCATATAACTAAGATAAATATTAAAAAAATAAATCTGTCTGTCTGTTTGTTCCGGCTAACCTCCGAAACGGCTGAACCGATTTTAACGGGACTTTCACTGATAGATAGCTGGTGTTATAAAGAGTAACTTTTATTTTAGAAAAATAAATTAGGTTCGTTGATGATATCCGAAATTCGCTAGCAAAAAGTAAATAAAATATGTAATTTTTAGTATTTTTCTCAAAAGGGTTTACCTATTACTTTCAACATAAACTTATATTGTAGGCCACTACCAGTAATTGAATCTCGCGATATTATAATTTCATAAGTAGTTATAAAGATCTCTACAATGATCGCTCTATGTCCATCAAGATTAGAGTTAATCCCATTTATGTAGAGCGTATGTAAACATTTCAATGTAATTACTTAGACAGTATATACCTACTGCTGGTAATTTGCGTCAGTAGATAAAGTAATATGTTTATTATTTCTACCTACATGTTGTTTCACTCTTTTAATCATGTTCAATAATTGCAGTAATGTAAACACTTATGATAAAAATTAAGGAAACTAAATTTAAATATTGATGCTTTTGACATTGTTCTTGAAAACAGTAAATATCCAATACTATTAAATGAGCAATATTTATACATTTATAATCACGTTCTCGAAAACGGCTCTAACGATTTCGATGAAGGGGGTTCTCGGGGGCGAAAAATCGATCCAGATAAATAACAGATCCAGTGTACTATAGTTACACCCCTGCCTAACCCTTCGTACACTACAGGCGTGATGTTATGTTATTTAATAATAGATCTAAAGCAAATAAATAAAATAAAATAATAGTAAATAAACCATTGAATTGCAGTTCAAAGTAATGTTAAATTCAAAATGGCGAAGTTTATAAACATGAAAGAATTAAGCTTTTCTTTGACTAGACGATACACTTTGTCTTGTGTGGAGATAGTAACTAATTACTGTCTCCACACAAGAAAGTTAAAATATTCTACCAACATCCCGTTAATTACATTTTTATAAGTAGTGTTTATAAGTAGCATTTTTAGAAGTACCATACCTACTTATAACCGAAGACCACCAAGCACTAGTCAGCAAAGTCTTGTTGCTATTCTCAATTCACAGTTTGAAGTTACAAAAGACAAAAGCAAGCAAAAGTATATAATAACAAGTATCGCAAATAAAATGATATAATCAGAAATATTGACTCATTTCCACTTTAGTTTGCATTAACACTTGCCACGTGCCAATTGTTTTAAAAACTAGATTCCATTGTTTTAATCATAACTGTTTAATAAAAGCTCAATGTTCTGTCATTGTATTTTTGCATGCAAGTGTAGCAATTGATATTCTTGTTATCGTTTAGATTCCACCTAACAATTAGATAGAGAACTTGAGCGAATTTCAGCAATGCAACTGAACGCGATCAACATTTCTAAACCGCGTTCAAGAGCTGTCAGTGCCAATATTCCGTTACAATGATGACTCTGACAGTTCTTGATATCACTGGTAGTTTAGATGATCACTGGTAGTTTAGATGTAATGATCGCGTTCAGTTTCATTGCTGGATAGCTAAGGCGTCCTGGAGTTAGATCATTTAACTACCCATACATTGTCATCTTGGGCAGAGTTCATTATCAAATTCGACACGAGATATTCAAGTTACACAGGTCACACTCATATCTATCGGAAAACTATTTTGTCATGTGACGCCCCTGATAATGATGGCTGTAAGTGTACGTAGAAAATAAATATTACATAATACCAAAAAATACATTTTATCAATACCATCAGCCATTAGTGCTTAGAATAGAATTTATCGCGCATTAATTAATGAACCGCTGATAACAACTGCTGTAAGTGCATTAGGTTTTCTACTTTATTTTAACGTTATTATATTTTATGTTCGAATGGAAATTTCTGTTACTCGTTTTTCTTCGTATATTAAGCCGGAATTGTGCCATTCTAACTACAAAATCATCTCCTCCGTCCCGACAGACGCTTAGCTTGAAGGTTCAAGATTGATCGATCAAAATGAAACAATTTCTCCAGCCCTCCACCCCTCAAATAATGTGAATCATCATAACATAACGACGTTTTTCCCTTCCCCTACAGCAGACACATTTTAACATCCAATTTAAACCCCTAAATAAACATTGCTTATGACATCTGAGCACGCAAAACGCTAAAGCTCGTATGCTAATAGCACGGTGCTATACTCGAGTAGAAAATAGCAGGCTTTTACTATAAACTCGGGTATACCAGCTAAACGCGAATGTCATTGACATCGACATCCGATAGTTTACAGTTGCATTGCGATTTTCTGCGATTCACACTCGTGGTGAGAGTGCGGTGGAAACGCCGGCGACGCAACGACGACACTCCATGTTTATAAACAATAGCCAGCCACCGTTTGTTCCACTTCAAAGACTCCTTCTAGGAATCATACGTTATGATGTTTAGTGATAAAATGTTGTGTGCCCCTTTTTTTCTTGGAGAGATCAGAGACGCACAACTCTAAGTGCTGACGTCACCAAATCTTTTGAATAATGACTCACAGATGGTGAAAACTAAACGCGTTTTGTATCAACAATTTTCAAAATGATGACGTATGAATACAATGTCATAAATTATGGCCGTATTTTAATATAATGATGCTTTTTATATTATAGAAAGTAGATACTTTTTGGCACAGTAAAATGAAAAGTTTTCATGTAGGAAATGTTATCGCCTATCAATTCGATTTTCCGGGCGATAAATACAATGGGCTTAACGAAATAACACGTTCATACTAACTAGGTTTTCCAGCATTGCATAACCTTAACGAGTACTATACATAGGTATAAGATTTTATTTAATGCTGTTTCTCAGAGTAATAAAAAATTCCATCACACAGTGAAATTGATTGAGTTGCTTAGTTATGATTACATAATTATTAAGTAGGTACGTCACATGTCGGTATTATAAAAAAATGACGCAATCATGCCATTTGATACACCTTTTCAAATTACCTGTATTTTCGCGCACAGAATAGGTAAACAATAACTTGCATTGACATCAAAATCAAACATTGTACAAAAACAAAACTGTAATTGAACAGTATCAACAAAATAGTACATAACTTTACACAGAATATTATGTTAAAAATGTCAAGGAAAAGTAAACAAAATATCAAAATTTCTGAAGCATTTATTCAGTATATGCCTAACTATACTTAACAAGAGAATCCTTTCTCTTGTTAAGTATATGCCTAAAATAATATACAGGCGAACATTACAAACGAGTTTAATTATTCACTAATACGACATACATGCATTAGGCAATGCATCTACGATTTTGCATGTACTGTCTGCTCACGTCATATTAATGTAAATTTCAATCCATAGCTGAACATTCACATTTACACCTGTGTGGGACTGTGCCAAAATCGCTACTTTTGACAGCTATAGTGATGGTACTAGAGTGTTAGTGATCAGGTGAATGCTCACATTGCTGACACCTATGAATACCAAAGGAAGCTGGCTATTTGTAGCCGACACTAGTGTCACTGGCACACTGTCTCACTGTCTATAGCTATAACATTAAAGACATACCGAAATTATAATTAATGTCACTGCTGAAATGTTTAGAGTATTTTCTTAGGATTTTAATGGCGTATACATCATTGCAACATGTTTTGTTCTTGAAAAACAATACACTTCTCAAGCGGACATACCCACAGTCAATCTGTATACATTTTCTATTGTATCATTAACAGCCATATCCTAAATAAAGACTTGACTACACTTATTTTTTATCGTGGATGGTATTTTTTTATCGTACAACGTTGAGTTCTTCACCGAACCATCACTAACGAAGCTAATGTAAAAATGAATGATGTCTGTCAAAACGACACACCGTGATAATTTAATTTTTTTAACTTTCAATTAAGTATTTTTATGAAGTCTTCAGATTAACGTGAAAGAATTTTGGGGATGTAATAGATTAATTGTTAGATATACGTGAAAACTAATGAGATATTCATCACTAAGGTGTGGTAAGAAGCACATGTTTAGGTATTGCAGTAGGTGAAGCGACAATATAGTGCATCGTGATATACAAATACGATTCAAAATGGCGATGCGTTTGATTTTAGTTGAATTTCATGTCCGCGCATTTCAAATTCAGCGAATCTGTATATGTATAGTATTGTCTATGCATTTTTATTGAATGAGACCAGCTCTTCACTATGCGCATAATCTTTGCAGAGCTAAACAAAACTTTGAATGAAAATAAACCATTTGATATATTGCCGTTGACGCAATCGATTTTTGATAAAGCAATGTTTGGTCAAGGGAAAAGTGGTCAGGCTAACAGAGAAGCGAAATAAACTCACTGTTTGCCCATAGACTTGCGCTATTGGTCAAACAGTTGGTCGCATGTATGGCTACTACTATGTGGTGTAGTGTTGTGTCGTTGTCCATCAAAGTTTTTAAACAAGAATTAAATCAGTCAAGTTGGTGGCCTAAGAAGGTTCTTATCCGCTAAAGTTCCCAAAACAATCCTATAACGGTATAACCCATTTCATTGAATACGTTGTAACAACAAGCACGGAAGGTAAACAATCGGTAATACCACAGTAATACGGTACGCCATTGTTTTTCTTCCATTTGTAAATCGTCGGGAAAAAGATGTTCAAAAAAGGAACGAGAGTTGTTTTTTGTAAAACTTCTCTAGATTAATCAGTATTAAAGCAATAAAAGAAATAGGTATGACGAAAATAATGGCAAAACATAATTAAAATTACGTAAAAGAAAAACATTATACACCTCTGTTTTGCAATACCAACATTGTTTTTGTTTATCTATGCGCAGAAGTAGTTAGCGTAAAATACCTAAACGTTATTCATATGTTTTTTTCTTTGTGTTAAGAAATAATAACTTTTTACAGTATCCATTTGCAAAGTGTGCGTCAAAAAATAACCCACTAGCACTTTTTTAGGGCCTATAAGCGAGCAGATGAAAAAACATAAGTCAGCTCGTTTTATTAATACCCTAACAAAGGAAGTTAAGTTATTCTTAGAAATCTCTACGGTGTAGTATAGAAGATAGCAGGTTTGTCATGACGTCATCAAAGGTCTTGAACCTAGAGCTATAAATGTGCTAGTGTTCGGCAGCACGTGCTTATGACACGTGCGCTATATAGTTATTATATTGTACCGATACAAATGAATGAGGATGTTATTCCATTCTATTATAGGAATAATTTTATATTACGGGTCAAGAGGTGGGCATGCATCCTTTTGTTGCAATAATATAGCCATTATACTGGAATCACCAAACAGTTGATGTTGCGTGCTGATTAACGATTATGAAAATACATGAACGTGTTATTTCCGCTCTATCATAATAATAATTTAAAAGTGCCTATTGTTATTACCTACCACATTAAAACAATAACATGATGCCATACCTATGACTTCCAATTTTCTTTAATTATTGACAATGGCCAAGCAAATATAAACACTTGAATTTTCCATCTATACAAATCTATAGCTGTTTCCCTTCTATTCACTTTATCAGATCAAGCATTTCATTGACCCAATATAACTACAGACCGGGTGTACTCGGAAATTGAAATTCTCAATCTTTGTGAACTGAATAACAGCCACTTCCAGGTTCACTTGATCTTGTCGTCTGATTCTTATGATAATTTATTTATTGTTCTATGAAAATACAATTCTGTAGGACTTAGGTAGGTACGTTCACGCGCTGGCGAACATTTATGTGTATTACGGTATTTTCTCTTATCGATATTGACGACCAATCACGAAGTCTTACTTATGGCTACAATATAGTCGTACTTTATGTATGCTAGTAACCATACAACGAGTTTGTTTATCGATATCGATCGTAACATTCAATACACAGAAGCATAATATTGGCATTCAGACGATAAAGAATCTCGCAAGATGTCTACACAATGGTCCGATTGAAGTTAACATTTATACGATTGCAGTACAAAAATACCTTACCTACCTATATGTTTTTAAAACATGAAATAGGTCAACAAACAATTTATTCATTTCTGAGAAGGCAACGTTCTTATTTCCGGCGCACTAACAGCGTCATAATAAGTGACGGCGGCGGGGTGACAGGTTAAATTAGCGAATGGAACATTTTAAACGTCAATCTCGAACAGGGGCAATATTATTTTAGGCTCGTATTTATTAGTAGCCGTTCTACTTTAGATGCAGTTGAGATTGAGACATTAATAATTTACATTACAAGTCTTGATGTAAATAAATATGCATTCAATATAAAGCTTTCTCAACTTTTTTTTTCAACATTCTTAGCGTCATTGTGTCACAGAAAAACTTGTAGTTTGTAGTATAGGTATAAACTGCTATCATAATCAAGACATGAGTGTCAACTGAAGCAGTTTGCTTTGAAGTTTGTGTGATTGACTACATCCTGTCAGCGCAAGAGTGCTTATAAATCAAACACACGGCTTTTAGCGACACACCTCTCTTTGATACATAGGTACCACACTTGGGAGTTGTAATCAAACACTTAATTCAAGAGATTATTTTGATTATTACTTACTTTAATTACTGAGATTTATAATAAAAACTCATTGAGCAAGACATAATTCACATCATATCTATTTTCCCTCAACATTGAACGTAATTGTCACAAGCTATAAATAAAACACGCCAAGTTCATGAATTGCTTTCATTGATCAACTGACAACTCAACTGGACATATTTTTTACCATCAAATAAATCTGTCCAATATAGCCATTGTTCTACTTAGTAGCGGTTCAATCACGCACACAAACGATGATATTTGTACAAGTTCAGTAACGGGCACATTGTCGCACGATACAACAATATCACAATCACAATTATTATTGTTATGCTATAAGGACACGTCACACGCAGCGGCTTTACTGCCAGAAAAATCCGAAATACAAATCGGCATCATTTACATTTTCCCAAAAAAGTATTGCCAACTTTTTACATCTCGAAAACGATTTATGCATAGCTGTGCCAGATTACCTGAAATACAATTTTGTGGAATGTTACATTTTCTTTTAAGACTTGTTTTTAAAAGCTTGAAATAAAAACAAAATAGATAGGTTTTGCGACCGAGGCCTCTACCGGCTATCAGTTAAGTAAACAAATGTTAAATTGTGACTTTTATATCTGTGCTTAATTAGCTGTACTAATTAGTAATACAACAATGCAGATTATATGCGAATGTGTGTAGTTTGAACGCACCGTTTGTTCGGTTGCGTATTGCGTCACCGCGGGCGCGGGTGGGCTGGCAGCGAGCGGAGCAGAGCGCCGGCGCCCCGCACCGCGCGCGCCTCGACCTCGCACACCTCACATGAGACCATTTATACCACACTCATTAAAATTATACCTTAAGTATCATTTTTATTAGGTTCATTATCTCTAACTAGTATATGAGCGAGATGACTGTGTGGTGACACGCGCAGTTTGAATGTAAGTAAGTCATTGTGTATAGTAAATACGATTTTTTCATCATTAGGTAGTTAAACAAAGCTTTTGCTGTAGTACCTAGGTATGTTTCCGGAATATAGGCAGTTGTTGAAAATCCATAAGATATCTTCCACTTCTATCATTAAATTATTCTAACCGCACAGTAATTCGAAAACATAATATTTAACCCTACAAATCTTGTTAGAGAAACATTTTACTAGCATTATTTGATATTAGTAGCTCTACATAGTGTTGAGCTGAAACAAATAGAACTGTAGGTACTATAAAAAAACAGTTTTACTAACGTAGTATCAAATAATTTTACAGTTAAATAAATATTATTAACCTTAGTTTTTTATAGAATACAATATCAAGTCTATCAATTCTATTTAAATTTTAATTTAAACTCGACCCGACTCTCAACCAAAAACGATTTTTCAAACGCCCAGACTAATTTTTCAATGTCTGCCATAGATACGAATTCTTTATTATGTTGTCTGATTGATCATCAGATGAAATTATTTGAATCACTATAATTTCGGGAGATAAGTGTTTTGCTGTCTGAGGCTCTTTCTTATCAGGTGTAATAGTCGATAAAACCTAGCCGCAGATATTTTCAGTATTTATTTTTTTAGGTCGTCATGAAGGTTAGTCAAAGTAAAGCTCATTTTTTTTTAACATCATGATGTCCCTTGCCAATGCAAATATAAACAGTTTTTTTCGGTACCCAAATAATTTAATCGCTTCAAATCAGTATCATTGACCAAGATTATAGTATACACATTTTTTTTATTATGTTATAAAAAAGTTGTGTATACTCATTCATAAGTAAGTACTCAAATACACGTGACTTTAAAGACAGCGTCCACAGACGTAATCAAAATCATACATCTAGGTATACCTACATTGACGAGTCGCTGATTGTGCCAACTGGCATTCGACATTCGTTCCCTGAATCTGTTGCTATATAAATTATACAGAGCAACTGTTTACACTACTGACGTACGAACGATTTCGGACGTGTTCAACAGACACAATTGGCTCTTCTGAAACATGTCTCGAAGGCTGAAAACGTTTGTTTCTTACTTACACGTTGCAATCTGTCTCACCACACATTAAAAGATTTTATCATCTCGTAAAACATATTTTCCGTTTTTTAAATAGTTTTAATCTTCCACCTTTAAACTTCCTCGAGTCATTCTGACTCACGTGTTTGTTGTCATGGAAAGCTTCATCACGAACGCGAATTATTTAGTATTTACGTTTATGTGGGCGTGGTGTCCTCTATCTTGTTACCACTAGTGAGGGCCTAGACAAGTGACAATCGCTTCGAAAGCTTTTCGTATTTCTACAACGACTTACAACGGGATTGACACGAGCTTTTCGATAGCTTATGTCGGTCCTATACATTTTTGCCTTTTCCATCATCGCTATCGCTGATAGAATTTCACTTTGACTAGGGCCTCAGACCACCGTGTAAACTTAGCCCACAGCCTCAGTTTGATTCTGTTCCGAACTAAATATAGGTACTTACATGTTTGTGATTAAACTTAGATACAGAATCGAATTCGCTTCTGCATTTCGTAGTGCGCACGTACACCAGATATACTGAAATATTAAGCAGTTTCAACAACCTGCGCGGTAAGATAGCCCCTCGAGAGTCGAGTACGTGATATGGGTGCTTTACCAAACGGTTATATGGAATTCTATTAAATGAGCAGTTCGAAATCAAACAAACAAGGCAGTTTAATAAAAAATAAAAATATAATCTACCGCTGTCCCACTTTCAGCCACTCTGCAGAATTTACAGCTTCAGTAAACCTTATTCAAATAAGATGTGATAATAGTGGAACAGGGTCAATATGTCTTCAGTACATCTTTGAGTTATGACTAAGAGATAAAAACGAATATTCCACACCAATTTCTTGTAGGTAATGTTACAGGAAAAAGTATTATTCGTCTTGGCAAATAGGCGTAGTAGCTTTCTAATCTCATATTGTCACGAAACTGTGGCATCTGTCATATTAATTATCAGATACAGGGTCGAGGAACGTGTCGAGTATATTGAAGTGGTCAGAAGTTTCCACGAACGCGTGATAAGACATGATAGTGTCGCCACTCCCAAACTTGTTTTTACTACACTGACAGGAAGTTTGTTACAATGTGCGCGTTAGCGTAATTCCTAGGTTGTTAGTGTTTTGTTACTTTGATATATTGGTAACACACGATCAATGACAATCTGTTTCATATACACATTTTTTTTGACAGTTCAACAACATTGCCTTATTTACGTTGTTGAGCAGACAAATTTTTCCAACATTGATGCAATGGATTAGCAATATTCTTCAAAATGATTCAGATTATGATTGATCGTGTGTAACGCAATTAGGGTGCTAGCAAGAATTTTGAACTCAACTGTTCAGGTGTCACCTCAATATCAGATGGATAGAGCTACTCCATCTCTGGATTATTTACTCTTGTAGTCTTGATCACCATTATTTCATACCAAACCACGTACTTACTAATAGTGATTTGGTAATAATATTACTAAACCAGTCAGAAGTCATAGAAGACGATTTTATGTTTTTGCATTAAATTATCAAACTTGGACAATCAATATCAATATGCACTAAAAGCAATATGATTACTACTAGCTTTTCATTATAACCTAATCAGTTTCATTTCCCTTATAAATTACTTTTCCATTAACATAACTAAAAGAAGGAAATGTATATAGATTACAGAACATGTATCAATATTATCCGGGCAATATGAAATACTGAGATGCTAATCTTGCCTAATTAGATTTACGATGTGTACAATTGTTTGGTAATACAAATATGTATTTAGATTACGATCTTAGGCTAATACAGACAGGAAACAGATAGTGCTATAAGTTCATATAATTATATGTTTATATGTAACAGTACACGTCTTAATAATATTTAATAAAATATTAAATTCTATTCAACTTGTATCTCCGAGAGGATTTAAATGTGAGAAAATGCACTTCTGCAGACCAATCTCGTTCTTTTTAATCGTGTACGTGTTTATAGTCTGCAACTCTGAATCTAGATCTTCGTTGTATACAATTTATACAGGGTGTAAAAAGACCCATCACATAGCCGTCAGCTACGCATTCTGTACATCAAATTAAGTAACATAGCATAAAAATAATTACTGGGAAACCACTTTTATTTTTGGTGTGAAAAATCGCTGTTTACGGTGGTGCGCAACGTAACGCACGTAAAGTATTGTGTTTATGGGTGCATGCAACAGTTCAGGGTTTGTGGGGGTATTCAAAATTAATTTAGAACATTTAAAACTTGCTTTCTGTATACAATCTCTGAAAAAGTTGGAACTTTGACCTTCAATATCTCCGTAACCAGAAGGTTCCCAGGTATGGTCCAGAAGAAAAAAATGATCACAATGATGGGAATAACAAGTGGCTTTCGGCTTCGTTAAGTGTCTTTTTACACCCGATATATTTTTTTAAATCTCGGTCCATTATTTCAATGATAGTTCTACGGTTAAAGGTAGGTGTATGTGCAACTTCTTGTTGTTCACTCTTATGGGTTCCTGGCCTTCTGCCAGGTTCCGCTTTTGCTTAGAAGGTCGTGCGATCATTAGTAAACATTCTAGTTACTTCATTAATATTTTTATAAAAACTTTATTCTGAACAGTAGGTAACTTGTAGACAAGCAAGGTTCTTCAGAAAAGAGAACTGTTCAAATTATCCTGTCATAACTTTAAGTTTCTGAGAAGTGATAACAATAGTACAGTTTAATGGGTTTTAATTAAAAGACTTGATGATTGTTGTCGATGTCCGGAAAATGTTTAGCGGCGATAATCAGCGTCAAGGTCCCGGCACGTCGTACATTATTGTAAAACGCGTATTGTACACAAGTACACATACTTCTATGAACATAGTGTTAAAAGTTTACTCCGACATTATCTTCATCTGTAAACATTTTCGCATTTATATTTCTTAACGTACACAGATAAACACCTACTTCCAACACCTCGGCGAGGGCAATGCACTTTTCATTAGCAATGTAATCATCAATAACTATCGTTAATTCTCTTAGGTAATCTAATTACTTTAGCATACAATGTTTTTGCCAAAAGCAGTCCGTTTCTATTAGCACTGTTGGCATTGTTTGCGATTTAGTTTACATAAATGTCGCTAGAAACTAACAGTTGTTTTTCTTCTATTTCAGCAACGCTTATCACCGCTACAGCGGGTACCTGCTATGGCTGGCCCTCACCTACATTACCGTACCTACAGTCACCTGAGAGCAAGATACCAACTTCACCCGACGAGGGATCATGGATAGTGTCGATAATGATCCTGTGCTCTGCGCTGACGCCCATTCCCTCCGCCTACTTCGCCGACCGGTTCGGCAGGAAGACGACGCTGCTCCTCGGGGCGGTGCCTTTCATCCTCGGCTGGGTGCTGGTCATCGTAGCCAACTCTGTCGCTCTTCTGTACGTGGCCCGCATGTTCTCTGGCTTGGGCTACGGAATTGTCTACACTGTCGCTCCAATGTACACTGGAGAGATCGCCACCAATCAAGTTCGAGGGGCACTCTCTACACTCATCACGTTAATGAATAAAGTAAGTACATCTACATGATGAACATTACACAATTCCGATGTAATGCGAACAGAATTTCCCGTATACGAGTATACCTTGTTAGTTGAAATCCTCACATTATCTCGTCAGTGAAACGAATCGTATTAAACCTAGAGACACATTAAAAAACATGAGCCAATGCCAGTCAGGTGTTAATAAATTATTCATCGCCTTAATGGGTTAGTTTAGTTCCATCTGCGAACACAGACATTTGAGTAAGACTTAATTGAGTTATAAAAGGAATTGGATACCTACACATTGATAGAAGACCGATCATATTGTCATGAGAGAAGCTCCGTTTGTAAGATACTTAGAATGTCGGCTATAATGACACACAATTGATCAAGTTCAATGAAATAATTGAGTAACTCCATCTCATTGCAATTATTCACTCTGGATAAGTTCAACTAATGGGCGATATCCTTCGCAGCGTAACAGGCAATTCCAATTATAAATTATTTCTCGTAAAGCCTGCTCTGCCTTATCACGGAGTATTTACATATTCCATGCTCTGTTGCCTGTTTCATAAGCTCGCTTTCTGCTTTGAGAGTTAGATATGCGATTTCTAAATGATATATTCGTAGAATCGCACGGTGTGTACGTACTTGTGCAACCAACAGGTGTACGGTTTCCTTTGTCAGAGTCCATTGCACTACATACATACTACTCATCTTGTTACATCGACCACGTCATACGAGATATTTCGGTTCAATTGTGAAATAACAATGTTTGAATCTATAAATTAATTAAATTGGGTATTGGCTCTAAATTGCCATGGAAATATGCTTTCCTTTGAATTAAAGGTCCTACTTACTAAAATATCGTTCTTCATAAAAATGTTTCAGTCAACGCTTAACTTCTAGATTGTGTAGGCATCAATAAAGAATTATACTCATGTATAAACCAGTCATACAGTAAAAACCAACGCAGTATATAGGTACCTACTTAATAATATTTTTTTATCAAGAGTCATAAAATGTTCACGTGATAAGCCCGTGATATTACCATAAAACATATTATACGTACGTCTAACTCCTATCGCTATTAGTTATAGAAAAATAAATATTCTGGAGGATGCCACGCCACACAACGACCTAAGGAAATTACATTGGAGAGCTATTTCATAGAGCTTGCTGCGTCAGCGTACAGGGGTTTAATCAAAAGCTATTCACCGTGATCGTATATGACAACAATTTATTTCTCATTGTGTTGCATTTGCACGTAATTAAGGCAGCGTTCACAGGAGCAGTCTGAAACGTGACTCATTACCTCAATTACGCAGTGTGTATAGTTTCCCGCAATTCATATAAAACTTGAAACGTATACAATGTTTAGAAATATTACATTCATTAGCGTTTCTATGAGCTCAGAGCTGACGTCTGTTGTAACCAATCTTTTAAACTAGGTACAGATAATATAGCCAAATCCTAATTGAATACAGCTTTCCTTGTAATAAAATTGATTGTGATATACCTGAAATTCACGTGTCTATTGTATCGAGTTAATCATTATAATGATTTTTATCTGCTTATAAAATCGTACTAAGCTGCCTTATCTTCACAAATAATGATGTTAAACCATTGTTTATGGTTGCAGTCAACTAACCCCGGTATTATACGAAATCACCCGTAACATGTAGGCATCATAAAACGTGTCCAGATATCTTTAATCACCCAAACACGTTTAATAGTCTTTTTTGTAAATATAATAAAAAAATAAAATTATGATACTTTAATATTTATTTGATAAAGTTTCAAGCATAACAAATGAAACTCATGATATATTTCTCTTTTGTTTCCAGGTCGGAATTCTTGCCCAGTACTGCATCGGTCCATTCGTCTCGATGCAAACCCTCGCTGCCATCAACTTGATCCTTCCCGTCACATTCGTCATCACCTTCATCTTTTTGCCAGAATCTCCTTACTACTACTTAAAGTTTGAACGAAGTGAGAGAGCAGAACGCTCCCTCAGGAATCTACGTAGTGGTGACATTAGAACTGAACTCAAAAGTATAGAACTGAATGTCCAAGAGGACATGAAAAACCGAGGAACATGGGGGGACTTGATCTCTGAAGCTACGAACAGGAAAGCAATGTGGATCACGCTAGGCGTGTTTACGATACAGCAGCTGTGTGGCAGTGCCGCTGTGGTGGCGTACGCGCAGGTCATCTTCAACTGCACCACCAGTCCCGTCAATATAACCGCGCTAGAGAATTCAAATGGAACCGTTAGCTCTGGCGGGATGGAACCCTACCAAGAGTCTATAATTCTTGGATGCGTGCAAGTAGCCACCTGTGTCCTGTCAGTAATACTCGTCGACCGCGTCGGAAGGAAGCCCCTTCTATTGCTATCAGCCCTTGGAGTAGGGCTTATGAATGGCACAATTGGAACATATTTCTACTTCGATCACGTCAACAAAGAGGCAGTGGCCAATCTTCACTGGCTTCCTCTAGCTGCCCTTCTCGTTTACATCGTGTGCTACGCCATCGGGTTATCAACAGTTCCTTACGTCATCATCGGAGAGATGTTCCCCACAAACGTAAAATTGTACGCTTCCTGTATTGCTCATATCTACACTGGCATCTCTATGTTTGCAGTTCAAAAACTATTTCAGGTGAGTTCTTTTTGTATCACACTACCTCTAACTAGTTATTGGTTTTCAAACCAGAATTTTCGGATAAAAGCAAATGCCACATTTTAACAAAATTCCCATTTATTTTACAAATATTTTTGCACATACAGTCACTGCAATAAATACGAAAAAAAAAGGTTTAAAACTATATTTATTTACAAGCATTGCCTTTTGCAAAACATAATATTATCCAATCAGCCTAATTGGATCACATTAACATTGCTCTAACAGAAGCTTTTGTCATTCCAGGTAGTCAAAGATGCGTACGATATATACACAGTATTCTGGGGATTCGCCGTGTTCTCTATGATGGGCTTGGTGTTCATGCTGGTGATGCTGCCAGAGACGAAGGGCAAGTCGTTCGCGTGCATCCAGGCGCAGCTGAAGAGGGAGGTGGCGCGCGACAACGCTAAGAAACTGGCTACGGTCGAGTACTGAACGCCGGAGACATCGTCCATCGGATAATTTCTCACTAGTTTAGCATAAGCTTTACTTTAATGTGTTTTAAGGGATCAAGCAAGTTGGAATGACAGTTAAGGATATTGATACTTAAAGTTTAATATACTTATAGCATAGAATAGTGTAACAACGTACAGTTTTCTATAAAGTATTGTAGACACTATTACAAGAGTAGCCTGTGTATGCACAGTAGAGGGAGTATGGAGGGGGCTAGTAGGGCTGCGCCGGAGAAAGCGGTGAAGTCCTCAGGGTCGTAGCTGTCCGGCAGGGTGCGCGAGCTGATGACGCTCGCGTACAACTTGGCCGAGTCCTTCGCTGTCCTCGTCTTGTTCGGACTCTCGAAATCAACCAGATACAGACCGAAGCGGGACCTGCAAATGCATTTACAACTGTGAAATGAGTGAAATTAGACATTTCTGACTGATGTATGAGTTTTATTCCTCACCAAAAAGACAACGGCATGCATCGATGTGAATATTACATTTTTTGGACTATGCTTTATAGATATTTCATAGAAGGTAGATAGACTTATAAATAAGTAGCTACTTTATGATCCTAGCTAGTTACATTATGTAATAAATAGCTAATAAAGTCCAATTAACTGAATCATTGATTTGCATTGTTGCCTACCATATCACTTCAGATAAATTAGCTTCGCCTATAATTTCATGACCAGAATAAATTTACTGTTGTTTATTGCTAACTAAGTAAACGAGAGAGACCTAAATAAATGCATAAAATCGGTTATCAAAATATTTTTATAGCTCCTAAATCTTTATTCCGCAATCATGAAAGAATATATATTTTGATCAAAATAAACTTAATAAATCTATCCAAGAAATGTTGAGATTAGGTACCGTTTGATGTCCGTAAAATAGATGGCATTAAAATATTATCCCAATATACGAAGAAGATTAACATATTAAAACATAGTAGCAATCGGTAGATAAAAGTCATCAATTATTGATATCATACGGAACGTGCCTCCTTCACGTCTGTAGTTATTTTTGATGTTGATTAGATTAGAAGAGAAATTGTACTCGGAGATATAGGTCGATAAAAATAGTTTCGAAATTGGGTGGCTTATGAAGTTATGACGCAAACAGCGGCTAAGCCAGGCCATTTCGAGAGAAAGTGGTTTGAGTTACTAGGTTATGTTTTTAAAGTTTCTTTCATTTGCTAATTGAGGAAAATGGGGTCAATTTAGCAACTGACCCGGGTTAAAGAACACCCCTGGATCCGAATTCTAGGACAATAGGTACTCTATCGTGAATCCTCATTAAAAATTTATCACTATCCCACACTCTCATGGCTTCAGAATAGGTACGGGAATAAATCTTTCATCATCTTTTCTTCCAAGTCTATTGAAGAATTCTCTCCAGCCTTTCAAATTTCTAGCGATGCGGCCATGAGAAAATATTTTACAAATCCTTGAATGAGATCTTTGGCTTACGTCGATCTTTAGACGTAAAAAAGAAAGTTATAATCCCTGGTCCCTTTGAAGAGACTTAGAAAATAAATTGGAATGTATAAACTATGAGACACCCTGGAAATTCCCATAAATAGCAATACCTATATAAACCCCCAAGTCACCATTATGTGCAGACATTTTAGATAACTATAAATAAATTATCAAATCTTGCAGAAAATCGAATACTTCGCCAATCTAGGATGATTCTTGTATTTCGAAATGATAAAGGTGATCAGATTAGAGGTGATTGTGTTAATAAAAACAATATGAATCAGTTTTATCGACTAAGAAGGACGTTGAATTTTACGATCTATAAAGGTAAGTTTCTACAACACGTCATTGCTTCTATTGGACCTGCGGGACTGCAAAATGGAATTAACCCAAACGAATTCACTATCCAACGCTGGATTTCATCTTCTCAACCAGTAATCGTTAAACTATACTTGATATTTATTTTATAAAAGTAAAAATTGTGTTTGCATGTAAGGAATAATCTTGGGAACTGCTAATCTGATTCCAAAATTCTTTTTCTTTTTTAGAAAGCTGGATAGCTGTTTTATGTTGTTAAAACGAGAAACTTCGCGGGTACAAGCTAGTTTCAAATAAATTGTCACTTAACCTAACCAGGGAATCGAACTCAGAAACGCCAACGGCTATTGCATAAATGAGTTTGTCAGCTGTTCATTAATTATGAATTTAATATTCCCAATGATTGAAATGAGATTTTTATAAGCTAAAATAATCGAACCGGATTATCTGTCCAACTATCCGACATCCAAAAACCACTTATACACCCGATAATGCCATCTACTATCAGTATAAAGAATTATAAAAAAATCACGCAACTCTAGATAGAACCATTTTGATATAAGAAGTGGCCAATAGATGTCGCTTATCGACTCGACCATTGTTCTCTGAGCCACACTATAGTTCTCTACTAAAGAATTCCACTCCGTAAAGTATATTAAAATGTAATTATAAACCCATCTGCAATTAGCTACGTATTATAATGGTACTATTATTTACTTATTGCACGGTTATTAGCCCGAGGTTACTGAGACGAGATCTTGCAAATACGAAATAACTCTGCATTAGGCCATACATAATTTACCATACATAATGTAAGTACTTATATTATTATATTATAATACTAGTTGACCCGACAGACGTCCTGTCCAAATTTATATAGGTACAGGGTGTGTATGCAAAATCTGAAAACCTCCTCTATGGGGTTAAAGGGTCATTGTACTCGTCATTATGAACAACTTTTAATATGGGACCAAACATGAAATCACGAAAAAAATCTGCTGTTCCCATAGACGTATAACCTGCTGCCCTACATTTATGTTCGCATAACAGGTCAAAATGTAGGGAACAGTTTATTCTTTTTCGCTATTTTCGGATTGTTCCTAGTCCCATAGTAGAAGATATTCACAATGAAGAGTACAATGACCCCTCATGAGGTTTCAGTTTTTTATACACCTTATAAAGGACTTGGACTACTAGAGTTACCCAATTTACCTTGAAAAAATATCTTCTTAGTTCATCATTACGTACACACGGCTACACATCAAGCTATACATTTCCAGTTTATGGTGATCTCGCATTGTGTAGGATTTCCGTACAATGCGAGGTCAGCTTATACTGGAAATGTATAGCTTGATGTGTAGCCGTGTGTACTATTAAAATCCCGCCACTAGTCGAGTTGTTTGTAGCTCAGAGATAAAAATATAATAAAAGCAAAGTTATTGAAATTACTATGTGATGCACCACATGTTATCATTGTATCGATTCCTTCATTGAAACGACCTTCATTTATTGGTTCATTGAAACGGTTGAAACCGACAGTAGGTATCTACTATCTAGCAGTCCTCATCACTTGATCGATTTTGCATAGGTACCGATATCGAACGTTTACATTAATTCAAGATACTCAACCCTAAGGCCCCTAGCGCACGGCGTATTTGAAACGCGCAGACTACGCGCGTTTCAAACTTTGAAACGAGGGTCGTCTGCTCGTTTAAAATACGCCGTGTGCTACCGCTCTTGCCCTTGTTCTGGCTATGACAATCATTAAATACAGTCACAAGCCTTACGACCTATTTTGGGATAGTAATTAACGGAAAAGATATCACTTCATCCCAAATTAAAATTCAGTCAGATTTGGAATGCGGCCATCTTCCAGAATGATGTCAATTTCCCAGAAATAAGTAAAAATCATACTTACACATAACCGTCATCCCATTCGAAGTTATCCATTAGACTCCACGCGAAGTATCCTTGGACGTTAACGTTGTCTTCGTGCAAAGCGTGAAGCAACGCGTTCAGGTAGTGGCTGTAGTACGCCACTCGAGCTTTGTCCTCCAACCCGGAGAAGTCAGCGTAACCATTCTCAGTGACTATTATAGGAACATTGTTGTAAGTCTTGTTTATCCATTTCAGTAAACGCCTGAAGCCAAAAGGCACCACCTAAAAACAAAAAAAGATAGTTAGATGACACACGTACACACGGCTACACATCAAGCTATACATTTCCAGTATAAGCTGACCTCGCATTGTACGAAAATCCTACACAATGCGAGATCAGCATAAACTGGAAATGTATAGCTTGATGTGTAGCCGTGTGTACTGCCACGTGTTTTATGAATAGAATCGTTAGAGGTTGTGAAATACAATCGCAAAATAATAATCCTAATCCTAACTACAATATAATTATACAATACATATATATTATATTATATCTATATACCATTGTATAGAACTGATAATAAAAATACAATGTAACTTTCCAATAAAAATAAATGATATATGCCATATATATTATACACTAGCTGTGCCCCGCGGTTTCACCCGCGTAGGTCTCGATCCCGTAGGAATATAGGGATAAAAAGTATCCTATGTCCTATTCCAGGTCACGGTCTACCCGTGTGCCCATCCTCTCCTCTCTAGAGTAGGGAACGTCGTGGCGTCGAACGGTTCGTGTATTGCGTTTTTATACTCGTGATAACTTCGAAATTAAATGTCCGATTTGAATTAATTAAAAAGTATTTTATTGCTACATAAATACCCTTGATGTTATGTAACTATTTATTTGAATAAGAACTAATATTATGTTGATAGAACTCCTTTGCAAATTATGCATTAGTTTCGAACAAATTTGATTACCATAAAAAAGGTTACAGTGAGTCCATCTTGAAAGATAGACATATGCTGTCGCGGACTTTTTTTTTTTTAGAACTTTTAAGGAGGAACAATTCCATCATACATGATGTTTGCGAAACTTAAACCGTTCACGCAACGGAAGCTCTCAAAAAGGAATAATTTTTCCAGATTTTGCAACATTTTTTATTTAAGTTCCGCTCCAATTGGTCGTAGCGTGATGTTATATAGTTACCTTCCTCGATAAATGGACTATCCAACACAAAAACATTTTTTTTTTAATTCCAGCCAGTAGTTCCTGAGATTAGCGCGTTCAAACAAACAAACAAACTCTTCAGCTTTATAATATTAGTATACATAATATATTATAAATGCGAAAGTGAGTTTGTTGGTTACGCTTTCGTAGTATTATAATATCTGTGACCATGACCAGGTGAAGGACATATAGGCTACTTTTCATTCTGGATCAACAACTAGTTCTTTACATTGTTGAGTAAAAGTTATTGTAACAGATATTCGTTAGACCATCTAAAAATACTGAATTGTGTTTTTTTTGGCACTTCAGTTCAGCGCTATCTCGCATTCTTTCGGTCGTGTTAAAATAAAGGTAAGATAGATAAGTATATACCTTCAATTTGCATAGCTATCATATCATATAGTTCAACAGTTCTCTTCACGTGTATCTTCTCAGAAGATTAAATGGATTTGTTTCTGTTGTCAGTATGCTTATTATCGAGGGTTTCTGTTTGTATGTGCTATGTAACGATTGACTGAGATAAAGACAAGTATAAAAACGTGATATGAATGTCACAAAGTACATCCTTCAGTTGTAACGTAACCTTAAATTTTGGCAATGACAAATTGAACAAAAAAAAACAACCGACTTCAAAAAAAACACAAAAAAAGTGAAAAATAACTTTAATTTCGGAAGTCGGTGTCTTTGCTTTTTAATTTTCGTTTTTTGCCACCGACTTCCGAAATTAAAGTTATTTTTCACTTTTTTTGTGCTTTTTTTTGAAGTCGGTTGTTGTTTTGTGTAAAAAGTTTTTATTTTTCACTTTTTTGTGGTGGTACCTACCCTACACAAGTTACTACCTGCTATGTAAATAACAGTGAAGGAGTCTAATAATTATATCGTCTACATAGACTGTGGGAAAAATACGTAATATTGAAGCTAGCTCAAAAACTACGCAAGCAAACTTAATAAAATTTATATGGGACCATCTCGGGAGTATACCCTTTCGAACTAAAAAATAATTTTTAAAATCGGTTCACAAACGGCGGAGCAATCGGTGAACATAAATAAAAAAAAAACTATCATCCGTCCTCCTCCTTTTTTGAAGTCGGTAAAAAAAAAGGAACGGTGAACATTGTGACATTTTGGCAATGTCAGATTGACAAAAGGATGCATATGTGATAATGGGGATGAGGATAATGGGGATGGGGATAATGTAGTACTAAGCCTCAGAATGCCATTGGGCCATTCGGGTACATGCAAGTACATGCTTTAAAATTAGAAGGTACAAAAGCCATAGCGCTCAAAGAAAGGGTGGAATTACCTTAAGCCAGGACGAAGACGAATCAGAAGGCCATTTCGGATCCTGAACTCTGACAATCCCAATATCGTTTTCGTGCGAAGGTATAGATCCTACCGGTTTATCGGCCATGGACAGAAGGTACGTGGTATAGTGGTTCAAACCGAAGAAGTCAGCAGTTCCCTTGATGTAGTTCACCTCTTCAGGAGTGAACTTGGGCAGTCGGGACCGAGTGTAATTCTGTTGTAGACTCTTCTCGTCAACTAACTTAATGAGTTCGGCTGGGTAGTTGCCTTCTTTTGAGTAGACTGGGTGCGCGTACCAGCCCAACTGGAATTCAAAGATGATTTTGCATTGTTTACTTTTTTAAATACATTGGTACTTAGTTTAGATTTTCCGCTAGGCAACCAAAGCGTCAAGGCTATTGACCGCCAGAGCCTTAAAAGAGCATCAAGGTTTTTAACAGTGATCCTCTAAATAAACTGACCTACCTACATCTTTTTGTCGAATAACTAACCAGTGTTAGACTAACATGCCACGGTTGCATTTTGTTTTGTGGTTTAAAAATCGAAATTACATAAAACATTCTAAGGACAAGAAGTTAAGTAATGCTTACTCTCAAATCTAACAACAACCTCATTCCCATTGCAGTCTAGAATAGCAATCAGTATCAGGTACATTACACAATTATATCTAAAAATACTAAGTATGACGTTACGTTCCACTGAACAACGGTAATAATTTTGTAGGCATTTGCCGTTGACGGTTCAGTGAAACCTTAACCTTGAGAGGTCCTTCTGAATGACATTATCTGATAATGAAGGTTGTTTGTGTAGTAGTATTCAATTAGCACACAAAAAATGGAGCCTAATTAAGATAATGATACGTACCGTTGTTTTTAAGTATAATTCAGCAGCTTCTCTATCTTGTGGCGTATCGTCTTTTGGTTCAGCCCAGTTAGAGTCCAAGGACAAACCGATTTTTCCTGCAAGAATTGGAAAAAAAGACATTATCAGTTTGAGGATATAAATATTTCTAGAAAAAAGATGAATCATTTCATTCGTTCATTCATACCTTTGTTGACATGGCGGTAATTCTCGTTGAAGAGGTGGTAGACGCTGGCGTGGGCTTTCAAAACATTGTGCGCGCAGAGATACTCGGCAACACCGTGCCGGTTCAATGCGGGCGCTCTGTAAGTACCACCGTAACCTTCCAAACACGTCTGCATCGGCTCATTGAATGTTACCCAGAACTTCACCCTTCCCGCAAAATTATCCATCAAAACCTTCGCGTAATCCGTGTAGTAGTCAACAATGTGAGAATTGGTCCATCCACCGATATCCTGCAGCTTCTGCGGCAAGTCCCAGTGGTAAATCGTCACCATAGGAGTAATGTTGTACTTTATGAGCTCGTCAATAAGATTACTGTAATACTGGAGACCTAAAGCGTTTATCTTGTTAGTGAGACCGGTTGGCAAGACCCTCGGCCATGATATGGAAAATCTGTAGACGTCAACACCAAGTTCGTGGACCATCTCAGCATCTCTTTTGTAGAGGTGGTACGAGTCAGCTGCTACGTCACCGTTTGATCCGTCTTTTACAAATGTTTTATTATTGTGAACTAAGTTATCCCATATGCTTTCGGATTTTCCTGAAAATCAGAAAAAAAAATAGTTAAGTACGTTTTATTTTCATTTTTTATTATAAAGCATTTAATTAATGTTTGGGGTATACCATCTTCATTCCATCCTCCTTCAATTTGAAATGCTGCCGTAGAGACTCCAAATATGAAGTCTTTCGGGAATGTGTAATTCGATTTCAATCCTCCGGAAAAGTTGAGAATTTCAGCATTTCTGTAAACAAAAAATCTGTTATAAGTATGTAAGTTCATTTTGTTCAAGTTATATACACAGCTTTTTAATCTGTTTAAGGATTTACCGACAAATAATAATATATCTATCCTAAGTAGGAAGCGGATACAGAAATATGTAAGACCATGGTTATGGTCAATGAAAAATGATTAATTCAATAATACAGTTCCACCGCTAGTAGTAGACGGGGTCAAGTCACGACGCAAATCTCGTGCCATTAAATTCCATCGATCCATAAACGTAAAACCGAAGCACATTTGTATCGTTTAAATACCTTATAAGGCTTCCAATATTTATATAGGTACCTAGGGTAGGTAAGTATTCGATTGGGCAGGCTTACAAAAACTAAAGAGCATTTTAACAATCATAATCAAAAGCAAGCCAATTTAATTCTATATACAGGGTGAAATTCAATTCATGGGGTTCAATTCTTAAGGTTGATGCGCTACGGTAGCTCGCGAAATTCAAATTTTCTTACGATTTTTGCAATTTGGAGCTTGTATGTTGATCTAAATAATGTATGGAATGAATATTTCATGAAATCGTCATTCAATGCACATACATGAACTTAGAGAGTTGTCTTGCTGATTCTAATGTTTATAATTCTGTAAATCCATATTTGTTACTACCGCTAATATTATTCGAAAAAAAATATTTTGACGAGCTATGCGTACATAACGTACCAACGACATCTGATATTTTTTTCTTATATTAAAAAAAAAAATTGATTGGTAATATATTTTTTGTATTTATGGACGCTCTACTATTGCGGGGAACATCCTTTGTTAGTAAACTTCTGTATATATAAATATTACTCATGTAAGATAGATCGATTTTATTTATATTTCTTAGGTATTCGAGCTGATCATGCATGACAACTTCAAATACCTGTTTATTTTGTCTGTGTGAGTTTATTTTGTCAGGCGTCTCTTTTTTATTAGATACACTATTAAATTAAAATGACGTCAACGTAATAAATGCTTATTTTTACAAATAGCTTTTTTATTATATTTTATGAAAATCTATTAATTTTATGTTGCATTGCTCTTAAGTATCAAGTAGGTTTGTATTCATCGTTGATTGTTATCATTAATCACACATATTATGCTAAAGTTTATTTAAATATTATCATTCAACATTTATACCAGGTAATTAAAAATAAGTATATTTATCTACATCATGACAACAAGTAGAATGTGGGTGGTAGTATTTTGCTTTGATAAAATCAAAGTACCGAATGAAAGTATAACTATATTATATTAACAGATATGTTACTCGTATACACTCACAAAACAACCGAAAAAAGTGTTCCGCGCAGCAGCGGCACACATACCCACGTTTCATTCATTTTACATTTCACTACAAGTAAAAACGTTACAATTGGAATGTTTTCGAGTCTTCACGATTGCGCGCTTATAACATATAATATTATTGATTAAGACACTCGTCTTAACAGTTTTAGGTACTGATATTCGGCAAACTAGGTACATTAGGATAGCCAGATAAAAAGTGCCGCAGAAACAATATAACAACCATTGAGATCATAATAAGTCAAAATCTAATTCAAAATCAGAATATTATTTATTTCACAATACCTACATGGGCACTTATGAAAATGCTAGGTGCACGGTTCCAATTGGTCGCTTCCTGGTAGAGTAAGCGGCCGTACCTTGCCAGCTCGGCAAGAAACCTGACGGTTACTCTTTAAAAAATAATTGGCTATTCAATATTTCCAAATAACAGTGTTAATAGGTATGGAAGTACAGTGTAGGCCAGTCAACCAGTACCAAGTACCTAAGTATGTAAAATGCAAGGAAAAGATTATAAATTATCTGGAGAAACCTTGGGTTTTCCCACGCGGTGTTCGATACGCCGGAGAATCCGACTGAGTAAACCCAGAAAAAGTAGGTAGTCAAGGCTAACAGACTGGTTTGAGAAACATTTCGTCGACCTGAGCATGTCCAAAAGAAAAGGTGACAAACTCCAGGCACAAGAGACCCGAAAACGGTGAAGCTGCTAAAGCTAAATAAGCTTTGTACTTAAATTAGACCGCATTGTACAAAGTAATAACGATTTTGTGAGTTTGCGATCGCCTTGAAAGGAGTTAGATTAGGAAGGGATATTGGCCTTTAGAATTAGTTCAGTTATTTACCCAAGTCTGAACAAAGCCTAACGATCTGATATCTTTAATGTTAAATTGAGTTATATAATAATTGTAATTAAGGGTCACCTCAGAATACCTGTTCCATTAATGATCAAAAATGTAATGTAAGGGTTTTGTTTTTCTTTTACAAACTTAGAATTTTAAGTAGGTACAAACATAATACCTACACGAGGAGCTCGTGATTAAGGAGGAGCTCGTGGCTAAGTAAAAACAGCCGCTCGGGTCGATTCATCAGGTTAAGCTACACTTGCCGGGGTTGGTCCGTGGATGGGTGACCATCTCTATATACCAAGACTCCTCGGTGCCTCGAAAAGCACGTTAAGCCGTGGATCTTTGACAGTCATTACGAGTCGTCAGAAGCCCGAAACTCTGACAACCAGTCTTGCCAAGGAGTATCGTATTACCCAGTTACTGGGTTGCGAAGGTCAGATAGGCAGTCGCTCCATGTAAAATACTGGTATTCAACTGCATCCGGTTAGACTGGAAGCAGACCCCAACTTGGTTGCCTAGACATACTAGGCAGATGATGATAATGATTTTGGAACGAACATTGTTGTGGACAATTAAATTAATTCTTGTTGGTGTATTCATCTTTTTGAGGCTACTGTCACACATGAATGGGCTCTTGTCTGATTGCTCTCTCAAATACGACTTAATCAATGTTTATTGAAAAAGCACGTATTTCCTGCCCCAAGTGGTCTCATTTCGTAGAAACAGCAGTCGTTGTCCTTCGTATTTTGATGAAAATTTATAGAATAATTGCAAAGGAAAGTAGGGTACATAGGATTTTTTGTCCCAAAAAGTTATATTGTCGCGGGTCGCTATTCGTAGTATTTTTTTGTACGCAGCCTGAATCATCAAAGTTCTCATCGATTTTCGAGGTTGTAATTGTACTGCATAGCATACCTCTAAGGATGCATATCATAACGATACTTCCTTTTTTCACGCACGTATGGCCAGTACATGCCTAATATAAGATATTGAATGGACTATAATTCTCAATAAGGATTACATAAAAGGTCCTCTTACTCGTCTTTATATTTCATATATAGGTAGCAACTAGTCATATCACACTGATTCATCTGTTAGCGATAGCAATGTCAAACGCCAAAATATTGTTTTCACCTTGCATATTCTTATTTTACAAGTCGAAACCACGTGTTACTTAGTCTTGATAAAAAAAAGTATTTTCCATTAAAAAAAAAGTATATATAAATAAATAATGAAGGTAATCTAGATCCACATTTCAAGAATAAAAGTCATTGCTCCGGTGAATATAATCAAATAAAATTAATCCGTAGTTACTTTCTCTTTTGTTCAATGCCTTTTGATTTGCTAGTTGCGTAAGACCTTCAAAGGTAAGGCCCTTTATTGAATTATTAAAATATATCGTAGAAGTATGTCATTGTCAATGTGAAGTTGCTACCCGGTTTCCGCGAGGAAAACCTTCGTACCCACCGTATCGAGATTTTACGGAACACAAAATACATTTACAATTTCCAAGTAACCTACTGTAACAAATACCTGACAGTCACTCAATTTCAATTTAATGCTAAATGATAAAAAGCGCAAGGTTTTGAAAGGTAATTACTAATTATAGTGCTAAAGGCTGGAGTTATGCAATAAAATGTTAATATTTGTCTTCGGTTGAATAATTGGTATAAAATGCCCTGTAAGCCCTATTTATGCGGTATTAATTGATAAAGACAACTCGCAGTTAATTCAAGGTGACATGATAAACTGATCCATTAACCCAAACCAACTTAGTCCATTTTAGCCGAATGGATTCATAGTGCGGGGTACTGAACATAATATTAACGTCTATGCGTGGATATGGATCTCATAGGAACCTCGTACAGCCCAAACAACACAGGACCTATGTTCCTAAATTAATAAAAATACTTGGTAAATAACAGAAAATTTTGTTCCTATGAATGATTCATGCAAACATGCTTAGTGCATTACAGACACAATTTACCTTCATGACACAACTTTTTATGAGAAACAACTCGCATATATATATTTTGTAAAGTCATATTATTGTCCTATGTTCATATTTCGATTCTGGACATAATCTTAATACCGATATAAAAATCTGGGCAGGTATTCCGTTCCGACATAACCTGGAAGCTACAAGTTCTGTTTTTAATACCAAAACCACTCAGTTTCAACATCCTTACATTCATGATGACATTTCCCACTTTGAGGGGGAAAACCGTAGCTATAAGGATACATAAAACGTATTCGCACGCACTCAGTAGAGCTTATAATCTGGTTACTCCGTAAAAGCGGTTGGTTTGGTTTACTAGTATTTACTAATTAATGGAAACTTAGATAGAAGTAAACTGATTTCATTACAAGGATGACGGGAGTAAATTTCTTGGTAAAAGACGCAGGATGGTCTGGGTCAGATAAGTACATTTGGCTCCGCCGACACCCAATTACGAAATCTATCATATAGGTAGACATGACTTCAATTTGTTCTCACTCAATGTGACACTTGGTTCTTGCTGCTTAGGAGGACTTAAAAATAATTTAGATATATTCAGGCACCTACCAAGTTATCAACATCTGCCTAGCCTTTTCCCAACTATGTTGAGATCATGGGATCGGCTTCCAGTCTAACCGGTTGCAGCTGAATACCACTATTTTACATGGAGCGACTGCCTATCTGACCTCCACAACCCAGTTACTGGGCAATACCTACCTTGAGACCTACCAAGTAAGTTTTGAATAATTAATGACACGTGTAAACACGTGTAGGTTTAAGTTCAAGTTAACTTATTCCCTTTAGCAATATCATTTAAATAATTAAAAACTTGTTCATAAAAATATATAGGTACACAAATCGTGATACGAACTTTATTATAAGTTGGGTTTCGCACCGCACACATACGTAACTTAATGAATTAAACTTGTTTACCTACCCAGGTATTTTTAGTCGTATCCTAACTTATTATTATGATTTACCCACCAAGGTATTTTTAATAAATGATTATAAATGCTAAAGTAGGTTTGTTTGTTACGCTTTCACGCTAAAACGGCTGAACTAATTTGGATGAATTTTGACACATGGGTAGACATTAGGACATAGGATACTTTTTATCCCGATATTCCAGGGATACTCGCATAGGTCTCGAACCGCGGGGCGCAGCTGGTATTTATATAACTCTGCTATCTGGTATTTACCTCAGGAAACAAGTATTATAGCAACAGCGTTATTTTTATGGCGTTGAAATTCCGTAACTTGTAATCTTGTGCCCCCTGAGAAGGAAAATACAACCACTTATGTACTGTACTGTTTACATTGAAGTTGGCAATAAGCAACAATACATTAGATAGATAAGAAAAAGGTAAAGGAAATCATTGTTTTATTACTCATTCATTGGTATTTTTAATCTTCTAGCATCGTGGGTTTAATGGGTACCTAAATATTTATTTATTTAGATATTTATCCTTGACAGCATAAACGATCACAAATTCGATTATCAAGACTCTACATTTTAGTTTTAAACACATCTTCTTCTGTTTCGTGTGGTTAGTGCCTAACCTGGGTGTCAGAGTTTATATGCCACCCATGGGCTTCTGATTTGGCTTCACATGCCGTTGAGAAATATCTCTAAGGCATGCCGGTTTCCTCACGATTTCCTCACGAAACATCGGATATAATAAAAACAGTAAAAACTGAGGAAAATGTTTTTGCCTGCTCAATAATCACCATCATAATTCGTCTGCCGTTATTCCAATTTATTTGGGGTCAGCGCAACATGTATTTTTCTTCCATACTTCTCTATTAGTCGACATCTCGTCACCGCATCATATTATGACACACTACCTCTCAATTATAGTAGATATTTGCACAGATGTTATGAAAGGATAATTATGGTTTAAAGAACTTTTGTTAATTGTGTAGGCTACCTGCCTACACATATGCATATTCAAGCAAATAAATTATTTGATTTGATTTGGGTACATCTTACAGGACGCCAGTTGTACATTTAGTTGGCAGCGCGACCTCGCGATCTCGCCATGGCGTCTCAGTGTGTTAGCGCTCCTACATTCCGCCCGCCCTAGTTATACTATCGTTATATCCATGAGTTTAGTTATATCCATGAGTTAGATCGCCCTAGTTATATCCATGAGATAGAGTGCTAAAAAGATCTTTTGGCGGCTGACTGACCTTGACAGGGTGGCGTTGTTGGTTGGTAAACATTTGTGGAATTTCCGAAGAAATTTTATTTAAAAAAACAAGATGGCGGATTGATAGTTTCACGTGTAATTATTTAGGTATATATTTACACGTGAAACTAATAATAATAACTAAGTTCGTGCAACTAGTTTCGTAATGTAAATTAGACTTTAAGCAGGGAAGAGAGTCGCATTCATTTTCACTCCGGTTAGAAGGCAGTGAGCCTGCCTAGCAAAATAATATTCTTTACCAAAGAATACCTATTGGGAAAAGCTAAATTACCCATTTACTTACTTAAATTTTCCTTTTCATACAATAAATGAGGTAAAAATTACATCACTTATCTTAAACGCATTAAATAAATCTATGTTTGAACGAGCTCAGTAATTAATGAAATACCTTTGTGATTTGTTCATAACATCCATTGTTTTATGTGTGATAAGACAAAGTAATCCATAACTAGGCGTGAATGATATTATTACTATCTCAATTTCGAGTGCATAGGATTACTGATGATAAGCTACATAATAGGAAATTTCACAAAGGTAGACAAATGTTTGATATAATTTTGAAGAGAACATACAAACACTACGACTACGATAGATAAGTGAAGCATTTAGAAGCAACAATAGGTATTAAGGCGATGTTACCCTAAAAACCGTCGTTTTCTATTGTGATTTATTCGTAGATAGCACGGATTTAAATTTTGAAAAAAACATATTACATAATTCATACTTCGATCTTTAGATTCCGGCTATGCGATACACGATTACTTGCACTTTACTGCATCCAATTAAATCGCAAAGACAAGTCTAATTTCGGTCTAATTTCTTATTTTATTTGAGTTTTATTAGGCTTTGAATAATAAAACTTATACCATAATAAAGGTCGTAAAAAATGTGTTAAATATGCGCTGACATAATGTGAAATATTAAAATATTTATACCACTAATTTCAAAACTAAGTGGTTTCATTGGTTTCACGCGTCCTTTAGTCCCGAGCGGAACGTGTTGGAGGTCGGACGTGTGCCAATTTTTGCGAGCCCGCCACTCCCGCCGGTTGAGTTCTTGCCTCTATTACGTTATTTTTCATTTCAAATATCACAGCGACTGTACTATTTATGCAGTATATACATTGCTTCTTAACTACTACCTAAGTGTGTCACTAAGTGACTGGACAAGCAATGTAACAATCACAAAACAATACTTTACTACATTAATTTCGTTTTCAAATATCACAGCGACTGTATTATTTTTGCAGAAAATACATTGCTTCTTAACTACTACCTAAATGTTTCGCTAAGGGACTGAACCAGCAATGTAAAACTCACAAAACGATACTTTACGTAAGCGTGAGCGCGCATAGTACAGGACGCCCTGCGGCGGCGCACAGTGGTCTGAAAATGGAGCTCCGTACTCATAGAAACTTTAAGCCACGAAATTAAAAAAAAATTGTAATGTCTCTGGTACCATCCATATTTTAATATCACGTAAAGGGGGGTACTTTACGTGATATTAAAATATGGATGGTATTAGTAGATTCACGCGTGAGAAAAAAAGTTTTGTGTTTTTTTATATGGGAGAAAACACTTAAAGTAGATTTTTTGAATAGAATAGAATGGAACTGAAGAGCTGGTACTCACACGAGCTATTGCACCGTACACGGCGATCAGGATGACAGCCAATTCATGCGCAGTCAGTTGCCGATTTGCGCGTAGCAAATTTTTGAAATTTTGAATTTTCTGTATGTGATTTTTCAAATCTTTGATGTGATTAAATGAAGTTGCCGATCGATTTACTTATACTATCGTTAGTTTATAGCCTGCTAATTACTATTTAGATGAGAATAATTAAAAACGATATTGATTAAATACTTTTTTGTAGTAGTTTTTTGAGCTTGATTTTCAGACCACTGTGCGGCGCGCCGCTTGGGGTAAGGTAGTGATGTCCTGGTGAGACCTTCTAACGTAGGCTATCGATAATAATGTCGATTGTCGTATGAATTTATATGACTATGAAAGTTTATTCTGCAATTTGTCCACCGCGCTGAGATTTATGGATATCGGTAGGTAATCGTTACTTGTTATTACGGTTTTTTTTTTACATTTGATTAATATAAAATAATATTATTGGAGTTTAGTTTACTCAAGAATCGATTTTCATATGGCCCCCGGTATGGAAATTTTATGTGGAGTGAAATTTATAGAAGTGTAACACTTCTAAATAACAAGGATATTTTTTTTGAAAAAACGTAGTAGGTACGTACACTTCTATCTAGTTATTTCAGCCGTTACTATTATAATAGTTATAGATCTAGTTTTTTTAGAGTTTATACTTATGCATTTTATTTCAGTTTTATTAATAAATGACTTTTGAATTATATTTTACTTAAATTTGGTTTTAATGATGGCAAAATACGCCCCAAAAATATTTCACTTTTTTGCAGTCGGTTTTCATCATAGGTATCCAGTTTTCATCGATATTTTTATCGATCAAATATTTATAAATATATCAACCCCTCTTCCCTAGAGTTACACACATGCTCAAAACGGGCGGGCATTAGAAAGTATAGATACAGTGACTGAACACACACAAGTGTTCAGTCGCTGTACCTATACTTTCTAATGCCCGCCCCTTTTGAGCATGTGTGCATTACGTAGCATCAAATGTTTTTGTGGGCGCGGAAAATGCATCTAGTGTGCCGTATCTATGTTTAAGTGTGAGTATGTACGGCGCATGGTAAATGCACGCTGTGTTTGATGGGATTAGGTTTATTATTGATTGTGTAGTACGTTCTGATTTATGTGTTGCGATCTGACTCAGGAGCGGTGCGCGTGTGTTAGACGCGCACATCGCCAGCGTTTTCGTAATATGTTACGATGGTTATGCATTTGGCGGGGACTGAGGTACTGCTTTGATAACTACGGAGCGTGAAAAAAGCTCGCCTTAAGTGGTATATTTTGTGAAAAGCCGGTCAGTTTACCCAACCATAGGAAAAACGAAACTACGCTATTATTATGTATGTATGTTATTATGTACTTATTTACTAAAATATTTGTCTGCGGTATTATGTATATTAGTATTATTATTTTAATTTGTAGTGGTTTTCAGTACACCTTCCTAGATATTAGATAAAAACTCGAGCGGACAAATATATTGTTGCATTCAAAATGCAAGTCTATCAGTTATCGCAAAAGATAAAACTGGTTATTAACAGACACTCCTTTATTTTTCTATTTTTTTTCCTTATAAAACTGGTAATACTTACGAATTTATATATTTTCTACTGAACAACTTATACTTGTATTTATGGAATAAGTATTTGCGCTCTTGCGTTGCGCCTGATCATTTTATACTTATATCTACCTCATATGAAAGAATGCGTTCTTGCCACCTGTCAGTTTCATACTAACGATTATAATGTTTTGCGAATTTGATTTTTATTTCTACTAGAAATTGTCCAACTGACAGATGAAAGGAACGCATTCTCTCGACGATCGTCTTTATTATGATTCCTCTGGATAATATGATTCCTGAAGTATAATTAAACGTATTTCCTTTTTTTTTCTTTTAAGGGCGAATTTCACCAAACTTTTATACCGAAGTCTTATCCTGTTTAAATTTTTTGTAAATTTTAAATTTTTGACAGTTTTTCCATACAAAAACTGTCAGACGACAATTTTATTCCACGGATAAAAGATATATCTGACTTCGATGAAATCAGCCCTAAGTGTAAAGACAGCTAGGTACCTAGTCTACAAACTTAAAGTCCTTATAAGTATTCAAATTATATCTGTCATTCTTTATCTAAAAGAAATGGCTATAGCAAGGCAAATTGACGTAGGGTGTCAGTTTGCTTAACAATTAATTTCCCTGACTGTACCTACCAACCTATTTAATATTTTTATTTTAACCCGCATAATTTTATTTGATTTATATGTGAACGAAGTTTCGTAAACAGCATTATTTTTAGGTAGGTATAGGTAAAAACAATCTTCGTATAATAATTAACTTCATAATCTTAAAATCTTCAGTTTTAATAAGACAATAGACGCACGGTTCAAGGTGGATTACAGTTGAATGCAGCTTGTCTTTCTTGTAATTACTTTAGTTTTGGAAAACAATTGAGTAGGTATTCAGGTATTTTGCAGAGATTTGTTCTAACGTGGTCACGACTTGCTTAGGAAACCAGGAAAAAAACAGGTGCAAACTGCGGGTCGAAATCTGAGTGCAAAATAACAGGTAAGTACATAGGCGTAATATTTTAATCTGCGGACACCGACAGTACCTACCTACCTACTTAAAATAAGCAATGTCGGGAAATAAAGGTGGCATATAAAAGTTATCTTTACATACCGCTAATTCGCTAAACGTGACTCTACATTGTCTATCTGCATTTTCTTAATTAGGAACTGTGTAAGTTATATAACTTTATAAGTTAAGTATAAGTACTTTTAACACTTTTTTTTACATTTAGTTTATACTAGCTGCGCCCCGCAGTTTCACCCGTGTAGGAATTAAAAATCCCGTGGAAATTAAATAATAAATAAATTTCATCTAAAACAAACCCACTTTCACATTTATAATATTACTTTGTTATGAATTTATGATGCAGGTTCTGTCCAAGGTTTTTTTTCTTTAAATGTTAGTTAAGTACTGTAGGTACACCTATAATTGGTTTATACAAGGTATTACTGCTAATTTAGCAATTATACCTTTCCATACTATTGTAAACCAATGTTGGTGTTCTTTAATAAATAAATAAATAAATAATTAGTTTAATATTATAATATTAAAATAATTGCTTACCCAATGCACAATACTGCAAATATCACCAAAAGTTTGTGTAACTCCATAATTGTAAATCACTTAATAAAATTTTATCTAAATAAATAAAAAAATATGTATCACTTAATCTTCACTGCGAGATGGAAATAATTTAACTTGTAATTCTTAACATTGCATAAATATGAATAAGTTAACGTAAATAAAATATTAAGTTAATGTCGGGCATGTAATGCGCGCCAAAAACCACCGCGCACTGAATGCGTTGGCGCAGTGTTTGCGCTACGAACGAACCCACGGAGAGGTGGCTGAGATAAAGGTCTCGTAGCAATGTCGTCATTATGACGTCTATGAAACTCTTGGTACCTGTTTAAGTAACCCGTCTAGTCCAATTTATGTTTTTTTCCTACAGGATTAAATGGTATGATCTACCATAATAAGGTTAAAGTCATCTTGTTCAATGAATCCGCTGCTACTTCCTCTTGCGTCGCTCTCTAGCTCATGTCAAGTCTGTCTAGATGATATAATAACAACCTAACTAAGTAGTAGTTTTTCCGAGAAGTGCAAAAGAAATCTAAAAAGAAATTCGAAGGGAAGGAGAACAAGTGGTAGGTACATGTCTAAATTAAGTTTGCGCTTCATGCTAAACAACTAAACATTTACATCGTGTTCTATTGTGAGGTTGAAGTTTATTTAAAGTCCCTAAAAATTACAATATTATAAATATAATATAAAAATATTTATATAAAAAAACAAAAAGTTACACCATATTTCAGGTTATTGGTTTGTCTACGCGTGCAATAACAAAATTCTATAGAATTATAATGCTTGTTTTTCTCTTTTCAGTTACCTATGTGTTTTTGCAGTCGAGTTTTTTGCTTTACTTCAAGCTTATTAATGGTAGGTATATAGGTATATACATATTTGGAATTTACTCATTTAAGTATATTATAATACCAATATTGTTGTAATTTACAATTGATGCAATATATAAATATTATAATAGTCTATGTCACTCCCACAATCACAACGAATCTAACGACACCTTATTATGTTAAAATCCATCAAGCCGTTTAGGCTACAGAGCATGCCAAAGTAATAGATATACCATAAAAATTTAGATATATTCTCTGGAAAATCATTACCCTCCTTCTGGGGCAGTCGGGTAAAAATAATGAGTTTCCATGTGATTTTGTGAAAAAGGTGGTCAAGGTATCGCTGATTGTAGTGTCATTAACCCAAGCTATTACCTCTTCTGCGTCATACAGTTGACATTCACTGCACCGACCTTCCATACCTACTGGCCGTCACAACGGAGGGTCCTGGGAATTAGTTACCACGTAATCAATAAATATTATGTAGATAATTACTGTACTTACGTACCAAAACACAACACACTACTAAATTCCTACTACTACATAAACCTCTGCCTAACCCTTCGGGATTACAGGCGTGATGTTATGGTAACCTATGTATTTTTTACTATAGTCCTTCCAAACCGAATTTGGGGTATGGCCATGGTGACCAATCACAGCGGCCTAGCCTTCAGCGCAGGTGGTATTGTAGTACACAAGTGTGTGCGCAGAAACAGTGGCACTCTCTCTACACTCACTCTCACAGTCCGATGGGACGGCAATAGCAATCAGACAAGACAGGAGAGAGATCAGGCGCAGGAACAACGGCTTTCGGAGCCGCGGAGATATCACACCGTCAACATCCAAACTCCGGGCTGTTACTGTGAAATTCTTAATGGAAAACCCCATACCTAACACTTTGCCCGACCTGTTAATCGAACCCAGGATCCCACGCTCAGAAGTCGAGACCAACGGGGTAGTAAAGGGTTTACTATACTCAGTCGCCACCATACGCCATTTTCAAACATCAGAAAGACGGTAGTCTTAGATGCAAGATTTTTAGAAAGCAGTGTAATAAAACGGAAGAATTTTCATAAGGTAGGTATATGTTCCACAGATGAGTCCACATCATCATACTAGATATGGATAGATTAAAATAGATTTAGAGGATTTAGATGTGCGAAATTATTTGAGAATTATTTGACAAACCGGTTAGGTTATTGGCATAATAACCTCTGGTCTGAAACGGGTTCCACAAAACATGATTAGGTATTTTTATTGTTATGAGCGTCCATTCTGAAAGTGGGCAACGTCGCAAACAGCTGCCAAATATTTCGCTGGTTTGATTAATTTGGAAATATTACTATAAGGAAATAATCATAAAAAATGCTGGAAGAAATCGTCACGTGTCACCTCTCATCTCAACGAGGCATCCTCAGGACGACGAACCAGAACACGACGTGTTGCCACGCCGACCGCTGTACGCAGAAGTTTATAATATTAGCGTAGATTTACATTAAAATAAATAAGATACCTAAACCGGCTAGATTAATTAAATATAGTGTGTTAAATGACCAATATAGTGTGTATGTATGATTAAGTGTTAAGCCCCATTTTGGTACCTAACTATTTCTTTATAACGGTTTTATCATTTCTGTATCAGCGAAGCCTAGTGTCTATCTAACTGCCTAACCTACCCGACCTCATAATTCAGACAGCATCTTCTGTTGGCGCTATTATTTCCAAAAAAATGCATAATGGTTATAATGGTGTTTATGAGAACGGTTTTATCATTTCTGTATCAGCGAAGCCTAAAGTCTATCTAACTGCCTAAGCTATCCGATTAAAAAGAAACCCCCCCAACCAGAAACTAAATGAGTCTCACATTTTCTTCCTTGTATAACGATGAGCTGGTGGCAATAATTGATATCACCTTTGTAAATAAAACATGTTTGTTTCACTAAAATAAGTAGGTATTATTCCCTATTCTGCTGCTACAAAATTCCATTAACATTATGACCAGTTTTAAGGGAATTACCTGCTTTACCATTCATAATTAATTCGCATGCTGATTTACAAAACTACTTAGTCACAACGAAATCCCTTCGAACTCAGAATTTTCCTTATTTTTGCTCGGGTTGAATACTCGTACGTACCTAAGTTACTACAGAATAATCTTTTCGCAATCTCGTCGCAATGATTGAATGTGTCAGCACCGACAGCCAAATTAGTGCCATGCCAAGCAGTTAAAATGTCTACATAGAGTCTGGATTATTTGATGGCCCAGGCAATGGGCTCGCCCGCTACTTACCTACCTATAAGTATTATTATTTTTAAAAGCCTATGAAAGCCTACGGTGTCCGACTGCAAGGTAACCTCCCTACTCTCTTTCCATTTCTCTCTATTTAATGGGTCGTCATGTCATTATGTAAAATAGGCGCTTTGATTGACGTGGAGTTACGGATACCAGGCCATAGATAGATAGATAGATAGATAGATAGAATACTCTTTATTATGTACACCATAAAAATTACAGACATAAATTAGAAATAGGCCATACTACATAATGGGTCGTCGTGAGTTTGGCCTATTGGTCGGCCGACATGTGGCAGGTGACCAATAGATATACACATGGTAAATACATATCTACCTACTATGCTACTTATACATAAATAAATAAAACTTTTTTTGATACAGATGGTACAATTAACCTAAACTAAGGAAAACCTGTGACTTAGGATTAGGACAGTGTTACTTGGAATTTTCAAATAAAAGGTTTATTCTGTGTGTGTTGTATAAGATGAAGAACCTAATTACATAATTAGGGTAATAAATAACCATTAACTCAAAGCTATCAATGTGAGGTAAGGTCATGTAGAGTTGAAAATGAGAAAATATTTTGTGTTTTATTGATTTATTTGTGTGTGTGTACGCGTTTGTATGTGTGAGAGAGTTTGGTAGTAATGTAAGTACCTACCATAATGCTACGGCTACACTTCGCGTTATCGCGAACTTTTTTTCGTCTCTCTCGCACACCACTCGATTACTCGCTGAGCAACAGAGAGCGCACGAAGAAAAGTTCGCGATAACGCGAAGTGTAGCCGTAGCATAAGACTAACGACTTCACTGGCGAAATGTATAATGTGTAGTACTCTTATTTTGAGTGCATTATATCCGTCCGCTACATAAAAGCAAGACATTTACTGTAACCAGAATTCTTTTACAAAAAATACAAGTAGAAACGCAAATGAAATGATGCAACATACCAGTTTGCTTGCGCGATGTACCTAAACAATTAGATACAAGCAGACTATGGAATTCTAGAAACTAATTTAATAAATTATCTCCTGTGCTCAGATAACTTATTTATTTAATATGTACACACAAATAAACAGCCTTAACAGACATGACTTAATGACTTTTTTTGTATGGCTTTGGCTACAAATATAATATCTCAAGACTGCAATTTAGTATTGAAGAAGGAAAAGTAAATTTTAGAGAACCGAAAACGCGAACAACTAAGTCTACGCTTTCAACAAATTGGAATGTCTTATAATTTACGTACCTCCCTAGATAAGGTACCATAAGTAGATCGAGCATTCTTAAATAAAATAACACGCTTTGTTTTTCATCATTATCCTAGGACAATTAGGTAATTGTCGTAGGCCACTAATCACCGTGCAACCAGGCAGGCGATTCAGCGCAAATGACGTCTGAACTAGCGTAGTAGCGTCATCTCCTGCTACAGAGATCGAATTTCCCTATGCATTATAACCTGCCTACTCATGAAACAGGTTCTCCTTGCTCCTTGCATATAATGGTGCAATAAATATATACCTAAGTATCTAAAAAGCTGACTTTGTCCGCTTTTTGGTAATTACTGTCCCTGGCAGCAATAGGACATCCTAACATGAATCGCCATTTGGTCAGGAACTTTCAACTGAAATCAGTTAAAGTTCCGTTCGTGGTATGTGCCTGCTAAAGAGCAAAGACATTCACACTTTATTTTGCGGAAGGATCTGGCGGGATCAACTACTTATACTCAATTCTCGGAGATGCTCCAGTTGGCACTACCAGAAAGGAAAAAAGGGAGGTATTTGCAGAGGAACACAAAAAATGCTTGGTAAACCAATTTCAAACCGACATTATGTAGGTAGGTATTCCTAATTACCCTGCATTCGGACTGGCGATGGCGCCTGTCTATTATCGTGATGATCTTAGGAATAAGACAATAAGAGAAACATGCACGAATTTCGAATATATACCTACATACATAGGAGTGTATATCTGATACATATACAGCTGCACGACGACTATGCAGATGAGCAAACTACGGCATTATCAACCTTCCAATATTTGTGGCTACATAATGTTAAAAATATGCAGAATAAAAGTTTCGCAACAAAGTTGTCTATAGTCCGTGCGCGACTGCTAGTCACCGTCTGAGGTGTGTGACCGTTGAGACTGGGGAGAGGGTGCCATTGACAAAATTGAGAGACTGAGTTAGATTGGCCTTTGTTTACCTCACCTGTCTCACCGATCTCATACCTCAGGCGGTGACTAGCAGTCGCGCGCGGACTATATCTATAAGCGATGTTACGGGATACCTTGTCTTTTGCGTTATCTTATTTTTTTATATTTTTTTTTGTATGTGTGTACCTACCTACTATTAGGTAGGTACTCCTTCAACACAGATAAACTAGCGCAGGGGAGAATTCCATTATTTGTTGTAAGTAAGTACCTTCAATCCTACATGTTGTTTTATGTCAATAAGTAGTTAATTTTATTATTATTACTCAGAAAGATTAAAGCTGCCATCCTTGTCTTACAGTTACTCCTTTCCTTAGTTGTGTTCCCTGGGACTAAACCAGTATAGTATAATGTACTCTGTGGAATAAACTAAGGTCAATACTTAGTTAGTCCTCAAATCCTTACTTTTGACTGCGCTTATTTTGCATTCCGCTTACCTATCAATTATTATCATGGAATCGAAGCCCATAAAAAAGCTAATCATTTCTGAGAAGATTTTTTTGGAATGTGAACGAAAGGAAAACCAAAACAATAAAATGTACCTTTTTGCAAATTACCATCGAATTAAAATCGTTTGTAATTTGCATAAAATGTGGCAGGACAAACATAGGACCTAAATAGTGCCTACCTTACCAGCTTGTTTGTAGAACCACCGCACCGATTGCAAAATTACCGGATTGGTAGTTAGGTATGGAACTGCGTCACTAGTCGACCTTAGCTTTGACAAGCCTAGATTGTTAGGAAGTTTTTACCATATTTATTTATGTTTATTTCCGCAAAAATATTATTGCAGCAGATGAGTCGATAACGAGAGATAAGTACCATAGCTTGAAAAAATAATTAACTAGCTGCGCTCCGCGGTTTCACCCGCGTAAGTCTCGATCCCGTGGGAATATCAGGATAAAAAGTATCCTATGTCCTATTCCAGGCCATGGTCTACCCCTGTGCCAAATTTCATCGAAATTCGCTTAGCCGGTTTAGCGTGAAAGCGTAACAAACAAACAAATTCACTTTCGCTTTTATAATAATAGGATTAGGATAGGAATAGGACCTAGGCTTAGGGCTTAGGTGAATAGGTAGGTAGTAGGGAAGCCGCGTCCGCCAGTCACACATAACCGAAACAAAAATCTATTCCATACTTCAGTGTTCTCTGCCGTTTGGATTCTATTGTACTTAGGACGAATCATTTTTAGAGCCCGGGTCGTGAGGCAGGACCTGTTTCGTAAAAGCACTTCTATGCCAATTTCTTCAACATTTGTAGGTATAAGTACTCTAACTTACCTACATAATATTTTCAAATGCAGGAAGAGCCAGAAGCAGGAAATTACAAGTTGGTAGATAAGTAGGCTACCTACCTGACGTTCGTTGGATCTTCGAAAATAGAAAGACAAGACAGTTTAAGAAAAACATAAGGAGATACGATCTACAGGCGTTTTTCATGTAGGTACCCTATGTCCTTTCCTAGGATCCCATCTATTTCCTTGCCAAATTTTGTCAAAATCTGTTTAGTGATTTAGGCGTGAAAAGGTAACATATATACAGACAGACAGTTATACGGACAGAGTTAAATTACTTTCGAATTTATAATAAGTATTAGTATGGAAGTATGGATACTTTACCTACATACATAAAGCATCAAGTCTTTCAGTGGATCAGCAATTAATACCTACTACATCTAAAGTATGTTATATAAACACAGATTAATTGAGTTTATTTACCTCAATAAAAACATTTACGTAGGAACATGATTATATCCACGCCCATAATATTTCATGTTTACAATTATACAATGCTATCATAGGTAAGTACTAAGTATTAATAGGTACACAGGTAGGTATATACCTACTCAGTAACTTAAATCATAAATGCAATTAAGGGTCAGTTCACACCGAGACGTGACGCGATGCGACGCTGCGAAAAAACCACTGGCCTATTCAAGCATCGTTGCGTCGTGTCGAGCCTCGGTGTGTACCTACTGACCCGACGCCCTGAACGCGTCACGATTAAATAACAATAAAGTGTATAGAAGTTACTTATGAACACACCTACATACAATCCAATTACCTTATTGCGTAATTTTTACACAGGTTCAAAAATTATTCAGCGAAACTCCGCAGATTTGATGGCCGTGATAGGTATATTATGATGGTCGATGATGATGATGATAGATGGTCGATATCTCCAAACACGATAAAACACATACTTACATATAGGTAGGTCGTTGGGACCTACGTACATACCTAGCTACTTACAGCAAATTACAGAGCTGCAAAAACAAAACTCAGTACCATAGGTAACGACAAAAGGCTGGAAGATCTAGGGCCCAGTCTGATATCTGGTTCACATGGTTCGATTTTACAAGAACAACTTTTGTTGTTCAACAAAAAGTACTTAGGTTTCAAAAAGTTCAAGTTATTTACTACAATTATCTACTCTCTGACATTTAGTAGGTACCTACTTAGGTAGGCATAAATAAAAGGATCTAATAATAGGTACCTACAACAATATTGGTAATTTGCTAGGTACCTACTCAATTTTAATTATAACTAAGTCTTTGATTATAGGTATAATAAGTAATAACCAAAGAACTAAGTATAATATGTAATTTATTAAAACTTTGTGATAATTTTTTAATTTTTTTTTTTTTAAGCTAGGTGATATGGATCTGTATAGTTATTTATGTTAAAGCCCGAAAAAAAACCTTTAATAATTCGTAGGCTATGGCCCAAGAAATTACTTGAAAGCTCAATGAGATAAATATAACCTATTTTTTAATAAAACCGCCTTACCAACCACATCGATTCACAATTTGGCTGGTTCATGGTACGCATAAAATTCTATTTTATCATTTTTTGAAACAGTAGAGGGAAGGGAAGCCCTAAAAAATATGTTTGTTCCTTTATAAATATTGCATTCAATCTAAGACTAAATGTTACATTTATCATAAATCTGGTGCAAATAAAACAAAATGATCTCAATAAATACAGAAAAAAGATTAAAGATATTGAAAATAAGTTTCTGCATGCGAAACCACATAATTATTCAATGGTACGAAACGCACGTATTGACATTTTCTTTTTGACACTTTGTTGACAGTTGCTATTTGTAAATCTCACTCACGGTTGTCTGTACGGTTTGTTCTTGTGTTGAAAAATGTATTGACTATTTTTCTAGAACGAAGATTAATTGGGAGTCATTACGTATTTATTTCTATGTGTAGTGATTGTCTTGTCTGTTAAATGTTCTTTTATCGTTTAACAGGGCGTTTCGTGTGAATTGAGCGTGCGTATTTGTGAGTGACGACGTTAATATTAAGAACACTAAAATTTAAACATGAATATCTATCTGAATTTCGCGTCGATTCTTTTATATTTGGTGGCACAATGTCAAGGATCTGGAACAGATATCGCGCTGGACGCAAAAGCTACCCTTCTACATCGTATAGACAGCTTGAATCTTTTAATATACACTTGTCTATTAACGCTGACTGTCCTGACTATTTGGGTATTTAAACATCGCCGAGTGAGCTGGCTTCACGAAACAGGGCTTGCTGTAATCTATGGTAAGTTACATATTTTTTCCTTTCAAAGCAATGTTATTTTTAATAGCTGAGTAGTCATGTGATCACTCAACACTATGATGTTCAAGACCTTGACGTAAATTATTTACCTTTATATACCTATCTGCCACTAAATTACTGTTTGTGTGTAGTAGGTACATGTTATTCAGTATCTATTTCACCTGATAACCCTGTTAACCCTGACTAATTGTATTTCAGTAAAAGATGGCCTAGATGTTGTCCGCTTATTGTTTAAGATTAAAAATTATAATATAAAGAAAGTCACACCTTTGTTTCCTAACTTATTTGATCAATTAAACAGAAAGACCAAACAAAATATTTCAATTCAAAACAATAATGTAGGTAACCAAACAAAATATTTCAATTCAAAACAATAATGTAGGTAAAACGGGCTGGTATCCGCAACTCCACGTCAAAGCGCGTATTTTGCGTACGGGTGGGAAATCGCTTATTCGATCCACCCCAGCTCCTCCAAGAAGGCCAGCAACAATAATGTATTATAACATATTTTCAAACAACCAGCGTGAAGTTTACTGGTTTGCAGTTTCTTGTAGTGTTGTTTACATAAAATGTTGCATTAAAAAATCAGTAATATTTTGTATAACCGATCTACTTTCTAACTAAATACTAACATTAAAACTTTATGCAATAAGTAAAAAACGAATTTGTGTTTGGGATTGTGGCTTTGATTCTATGTGACGCAACAATGAGTAATTATTTTATTATAAAATGAAATAATTTTTTATTAATAAAAACACATGCATCTTACACTAAAGGCCTGCCCAGCTTCCATGGCAATAAAGAGATGCTGTCCAGACTGTTGCCATCATTGCGTGTCAAAGTTCTAATACAGTTGGAATGTCGACAGTGACAAGAGCTACTAGGTACCCATGTCCATTGTCCAGGTTATAAACTATCTGTGTGCCAAATTTCATCAAAATCTGTTCAGCCGTTTTTGAGTGATGCAGTAACAAAACTTTCACATTTATAATATTAGTAGGCTGTATTAGTGTATTGTTAGTAAAAATGTTCTTTTTCTTTAACAGGTCTAATCGTAGGAGCAATAATTCGCTATGCAGCTAGTACAAACCAAGTTACCTACATCAACGTGCATCCTGCACCGGAAACAAAGTACAATCTATCGGTCCCACCAGACATGCTACGTCTACACTTCCCCGATAAAATGATCTCCTCAGGAGGTAAGTTGTGGAAAATTTCAAAGGAATATTAATCTTTGATATAATCTGATATGAGAGATGTTCAATCACTATTAAAGTATAATGTAATTTGATGATATCTCCAAATTTAGTACCTATTGATAAGAAACATTTACATGTACCTATTATGTACCATGTTACTCAGTATCAAACTAATAACAGTAATATTGTTAAAGATTAAGAAATATATTTTTAATTGATACTGACCACATTTTAACATTGATGCTTTTAAGTAAAATGCGCCATAACTTTCAACGTAATTAATTTATCTCTAATCATAATTTAAAATAACATTATGAATATTGCTTGACAAACAGTGTGTTTGAGAGTTTTTTATTCAAGCTTTTTTATCAGTTACATACTTGTAGGCCAAACAATATGGCCTTGTACGTTTTTTTTCTCTTGAATTCCTTAATACATGTAATAACTACTTACATTATTTATAATCTTCTCATGTTTACTATGGAAAATGGAACTAATAAACCGTTTAACGAAAACTTAAAAATAATTTATGAACTATTTTTGTTTAAACAGATGTTCCAGTACCTAACAAGACATATGCATATAGCTTTAGAGGAGAAATCGTGAATGTGGAGCAGAATGAGATAGATCTTAAGGCAACATTTGATCCTGAGATATTTTTCAACATTATTCTACCACCTATCATATTCCATGCTGGATACTGTCTGAAAAGGGTGAGTGTAAAATGAAGGGTTCCGTAAATGGAATGAATTTATCCCCAGAACAAACTTTACATTGTAGTTAAAAAATATGTTCTACACATTCCAACTGCAAATGGAAGTTTGTATGCACAATATTGAGAGATTTCCCATGTTATATTAAGATAATAGACTTCTTATAGGTTTTTCTGTAATCCATGATTCGAAGCAAATTGGCTATGACATGACAGACAGACACACACACAAGTGAACCTATAAGGGTTCCGTTTTTTTTTTTTTTTGAGTTACGGAATCCTAAAAGTTTCAGGAAATGAATAGGTACAACAAATTAATTCCATGCAATTTAAACAATAATTAAAATCATAATTACTACGTAATAATAATTTGTTAGTAATTAAATACATAATAGAAGATAACACTATCACCTATTAGAAGAAAAATAATTTACATGTTTTTCCCTATAACACAAATAGGTACATTAATGTAACACAATCCAGTTAAACCTGTTCTAACATACATAATAGGAAAATTTTGTCATTAAACATATTGTGTAACTACTATTTTTATTATAACTTATTGACACTTGTTATGTTATGTTAATTTTACAGAAATATTTCTTCCGTAATCTGGGAGCGATATTGACGTTCGCGATGGTCGGTACGGCGCTGTCGGCGCTGGTCATCGGGTCTCTGATGTACGGCTGCGTACAACTGATGCCGGCCTCACTTGCATCCAGTTTCACCTTCCTAGACACCTTGTACTTCGGTGCGCTTATCTCACCAACCGATCCGCTGACTGTACTCGCAATTTTCTCACAATTGAAGGTAATGTGACATTATCATTTATTTACTAGCTGCGCCCCGCGGTTTCACCCGCGCAAGTCTCGATCCCGTGGGAATATCGGGATAAAAAGTATCCTATTCCAGGTCATGGTCTACCCCTGTGCCAAATTTCATCCAAATCCGTTCAGCCGTTTTAGCGTAACAAACAAACAAACTCACTTTCGCATTTATAATACTAGTTAGGATATCGAACAGCAGATATTGCAAGTAGTCAAATACAGCACCTTCCTTTGAGAAACGTCAACAGAAATATTGAAGTTAACGAATAAATTCATCAACCAAACAAGTTTTAATATCTATGTGGAAATTGTAAATAATGATGAAAGGGCTCTCCTATACCTATTGAGTCAATTACATATCTAAGTACAAGTACGTTGTCTTCACTAGGTGCCGATTCTGTTGTTCACAAACTAAACGAAATTTAAGTTCAGTTCATCTTTTCCTTCCTATTTCATTAAGAAAAGGACAGAAGATAAATTTTAGTTTAATCCTGTCACATTAGTCAGCGCCTGACGTAAATTGACGTTATTTTAGTAGGCAAGTTTTTAATCACGTCTAAAATTGTATGGAGTAGTGACAGACGCTGATTAATTTGACTTTGATTATTTGCGAGCGTGTTTCCAGGGAGGCGATTTTTAAACGCGCTCGCTGCGCGTGCCTAGCGAGCACGCCACGTATGCGCAACGTGTTTGCCGTGTTTGCGTAAAGAGAGTGGTTGACGTGAGTGTACAATTTTGTGAAACCGCGGAGAACACGTTTCGTAGTCGTGGCAAGCTCGCTTCGCATCTGCGGAGAGCACACTCACAAACCGCTTCACTGGAAACACGCTGGCAGATCGTGAGAGTAATAACACTCTCTGGGAAAACCTGAATTAAAAAAAGTTGTAATCCTTATCATTCATAAATTGATAATGACCAATAACAGCAAACGTTTTAGTATTGACTAGTGATAGATTAGTGGCGAATATGTAGGCACACTCATATTAGCTGACTCATAATAATGTAATAATAATGGTCATTGTAAGTTCATTCGTAGTTCGTCAAGTACACTGCTATCACACATGCATATCGCACAAATTATGAAATAAGATTGTATCACCAATACTTTCATAAAGGATCATTTACACGAGGAGACTTTCTCGTCTGTCGAGAAGCGAGAATCTCCATACGAGCATCTTAGGCGAAACTCGCAAGGCGATTATGGCACTCATATGTCTTATCATATTTTTTTTACGATTATTTACGACAAACCAGACTCGTTAGGTAATTTTTCGACCTGTGTTTTTTTTTTCGCACGCACCCTTTCGGTTTTGAGAGCGAGGCGATTTTCGCATTTTGGACATACGAATATGGTATTTACTATTTGCAAGAGTCAACTATTTTATTTCTATAATCGCGTATCCGTGGCGAGAAACTCTCCTTGTGTAAATGAGCCATATTACTTCGTGATGTTAAAATGGCTAAATACTGTTCTAAGTTAATAAAATTCTTGACTTCTTTCAATCGTTTTCGCAGGACACAGGTTTGTTTGGCAAATGTAGTGCACAAGAACTGCTGATAGCAAAAACAGCGCATGTTTATATTCATTTAAGTAAGCCATTTTTTTATTGTCGTTGAAAAATGGGAAGCCTGAAGTAAAATATAAAATGCACATTTGTATTTTAAATGAATATCAATGTTAAATACACGCGATATTATCGATGCGCTCTGGCATTGTATTCGCCATAATTGCGATATTGATCAGATCTGCTGCCTGATTCACGTGTATTTAACTTTTTTCAAGGTGTTCTCCCATTGTCACGCAATCATCAGAAATATGTCAATATTGTTACAGGTGGACGTTAATCTCTATGCGATGATATTTGGCGAAAGTGTCCTCAATGACGCTGTGGCTCTAGTACTGAGCGGGTAAATATGATAACAATTTTCATTGCAATTGTAACACTGATTTTATGTGTATTTTTTATTGTATTTGCCGCAAGGTGTCATTGGATTGTTCCATTTTTAAATTATCTGGAATAGTCCGGAATGTACACACACACACCTCACATACGACACACTTCTCACACATACCACACCACACACCTCAGACGCACACACCACCATACACCCGTGTCAACTCTTCGGGGAGCAAAGGAGTGATGTGATGAGTGTTATGTTATTCCGAGGTCTAGATTTGTGAGTAGTTAATGACTCGCCTCCTATTACAGTCGACTCATAACATTACTACTAGCAAAATGTGTGTGTACTATTACTAGTTACTACACTATGTCTGTCCTCTCCAGAAATAGAGGCCTGATATTATGTCATAAAATACAGAAATTATGCAACAAATCAATTTAAGTGTGCATAAAATCATGTTTGTTATAGTTATGGCATGCGTTATGCCTTTTTAATTATTTTTTGCTGAGAACCTGCTCCAGTGCGCACACAACAACTTACCAAAGTTTCATCACAATCGGTCAAGCTATTTTCGAGTTTTTGCGAGACTAACGCATGGCAATTGATTTTTATATATTTAGATTAGGTATACTGACTAAACCTGCTTCACTAGTTTGTTTTTATGTTATTAGTATGACCGTCGAATTATTCGGTATAGAGCCAGGCGCCATTTATCAGGATCTTTATTAATTCATTATTATAAGATATTTAGATAAATTGATTTTGCATCTTTATATCTCTTTATTTTATGTCTATTATTATATTTAAACTTTATAAAATGCTAGTCACAGGTATTTGCAACCTGTTGTATAAATAGTCCTATTTATTTTTAATAACATATCTTTGTGTACCATTCCACAATAGGTAATTTTTCCTGTATTGTTACAGAGCTATACAAAACTATGAGTTGAGGTATTCCAATGATGGTGGATTTGAAATCACTGCGTTCTTGGGAGCGATTGGAGACTTCATAGGGATATTCAGTTTATCCCTTCTGGTTGGCGCTCTTATGGGTTGCTTGACGGCATTGATATCCTTTTCAATATATCTATATTTTTTCTAGAAACATTTAATGTAATTTGAACTTTGGTTGATGACTTTCATGGCTTGCAAAAAATAACAAGTGCGAATCGAAAGAAATGAAATCTTAAGCGTGACTTACACTTCTGCTATCTAGTATCAATAATTTGCTGTATGACTCACAAGTACTCACAAACGTCACACGTGTTCACTAAAATTACAATTAATCTTAAGGCTAGAGGTCAGTTCACATCGAGTCGTAAAACGACGCTGCGCGCACTTTCTAAGATACGTTTACCTAGATCTTTTTCTTTGAATAATTTATAAAACTTATGAATAGTCCAAAAAAACGCCTCATCGCGCCCGGTCGCCACAAGTATTTGCTTGTATTTAATAGTCGCCAAAAGCTGCTTTGCGCAGCGTGCTTCTTAAAACATTTGCGTACAGCGTCACATCGCGCATCGGTGTGTACTGGCCCTAATACCGTGTTTGGATAATAATATAAACGCAATGACTCCTTAACCAATGTGTACATGACGAAGTTCACTCACGTGCGAGAGTGGCCGCTGCTCGAGTCTGCACTCTTCGTACTCATGTCGTATGCGGCCTTCCTTATCGCTGAAGTCTGCGAGTTGACAGGTAGGTAATGTAGAGGTTGATTGAAGACTCTTCGACAGAATACAGGGTATAAAAAAAACCCATCATATAGCCGTTAACTATGCATTCCGTACATCAAAATAAGCCACACTGAGCAAAAATTATTGCTCGGAAGCGTCAGTTTTTTGGTGGAAAATATTGCTGTTTACAGCAGTGCACAGTGCACGCACGCAAAACATTGTGCTTATGGGTGCATGCAACGGTACAGAAGTTGTGGCGTCATTAAAAGTTAAGTAATATTATTTAAAACTGGATTCCGCCCATTGTATCACCCTATGTAAAATTTCTAATTTATGTCTGTAATTTTTATGGTGTACATAATAAATAGTATTCTATCTATCTATCTATCCGTGAAAAAAAAAAAACTTTGAACTATTTCTCCTGGATATATGTACAAGGAAAAATCACAAAGACCCCCGTCATTACTATAAGTGACTCTCGGCTTCGTTAAGCGTCTTTTTACACCCGTTACGTCTCTCGATATTAACTACCTACAACAATGGGATTTTTTTATGGCGTTATGTGTAGGAAAACATTTCATATCAATTTTGTTTTACGTCTCTCGCGCTATGTTTCTCACACAGAATTCGAGACGGTAAACTCTTAGAGGGGGAGGAGGGTTTTGTGACTCGATACACGAGTGCCGATGGGAATCTGCTGCTCGGTCATAATAAAGCATTGTCGCCAACGCGGCGTCGTGTCCAATGTCATGTTGTTTAGAAACGTGTGAAAAAGTCGCTCCCTCGTGGCTCTATTGAATAACATAAATAGGTAGACAAAAGCAATGCGGTAAGGCAGTCTTCATATTATTTTGTTTCAATTTTCTCGTTAGAAGATTCTCAATTATAGTCCAAAAGCGCATTATTTCTGGCCTACATTATTTAGTTCAGTTGGCATTATAAGGAAATGAAACAGGATATTGTAATTGCATTGCTGCTTAGTAAGTCGCATTTCCGCTTGATTGAATGGACAGGTAATATAGCGGGCCATAACAAAACTGGACCTTGCCCCGCAATCCTACATAGTAAAAAATTGAAGTTATGAACAAAACCAACATTGTTAATTATGAGGTCAAGCCAAAGTTTACGTCAAAGTCAAAAAGCATAACGGTGGCAGAAATCTTTTGTCGCGCCTTATCGGTTCGTTAGGCAGTCAAGTTTCTTTTCCCTTACAAAATAAAAAGTAAAGTTATCAGCTGGTATACAAATTGGCATTGCGGACTAACCTAGTTCGGTTTGTGATAATGATGGTATCGATAATAAAGTATTTCTTTCTATTCTGCGGTAAAGTAGACAACGCTGCAACGCTGCGCTCACCGCAATTATAGTACTACCGTTATTGTAGATTTTATGTTGAGCTTAGAAAGTTTATGATCTAAAGATATTCTAGAGACAAATTATTACGAGTTTTCTTTTTCAGGGAATCCTCTCTAAGAGTCGAACTAAAGACATAATTATAGGTAGTTTTGTTAACACAAAACCATTTCTTAGTGAAATATTTGGGGGTTGACTGATGGTATTCTTGGAATGGATAGTTATTTCAAGAGAACCATAGTACCTAGTTTATATAGGGCCGAATCTTTAACTTGAAACGGAATCACAGCACAAATTCAACATTTAGGTCTACTTACACCATAAATCACTAAATACGCTTAGCGCAAAATTAATTGAGTCATCTTCAAAAGTTTGACATAAACGATGTTTTAAAAACGTTTAGCGCTAAATGCATACAGGGTTATTTTAAATTAGCTAGCTAAACTCGGCAGACGCGATGGGTATCACATGATAAAACAAAACAATATTAATTTTATGTTTATTTTTGTTTGGTCATCGACCGCAGTTATTGTAGTCACTTGAAATATCGTTTTTTTTTTTTTTTTTAAATAAACTCCTTCACAGACGTGATGGGTCGATATCTAAGCAAGATAAAACATAAGAAAACAGTTTTTCTTAACTCTTACTTGTAGCAACAATAACAGTGGTCGTAGAGGTTCCAATTTTTTTTATTTTATCTAAGTATCCTTTTTAAATATCACCGACACCCATCGCGTCTGCGGAGTTAAGCTAACCAATTTAAAATAGCCCTGTACAGTGATTTGTGGTGCAAGCGGGTCTTAAAGTTAGAAGAGATTTTCTTTTTCTTTACCTTAATATTGTATTATAATGTTAATCTTTCACCAGGTGTGGTGGCGGTCCTATTCTGCGGCATATGCCAGGCTCACTACACGTACAATAACCTCTCGTCGGACTCTCGCAACCGCACCAAGCAACTGTTCGAGCTGCTCAACTTCTTGGCAGAGAACTTTATCTTCACATACATCGGCGTGTCTATGTTCACCTTCCCTAAGCATCACTTCGATCCTTGGTTTATCTTCGCTGGATTTGTATCCTTTTAAAACTAGAGTGCTACTAGAATCTTTTGGCGGCCGATTGACATTGACAGGGGGGCGTTGTTGGTAAACATTTGTGAAGTTGTCACTGTCATTTGTATAGACAAAACAAGATGGCGGCGTTAGTACCGATTTTGGCCACGCGCCGAAATAACCTTGTATATACTCTAGCTGTGCTAACGGCTCCGCTCGATGCAACCTATTCAGAGAAACTGTCTTGACTTTACTTCTGGATTCGATTCCCAGTTTGGGCATAATAATATTGTATATATCCATCAGGAATTTTTCAGTTACTTAACCTGGACTCGAAATTCATTGCTCATAGGCTGTGATGTCATGTTATGTGTAGACTCACAAAATGCGGAAAATGCGGGTTTTGGCGAAATGTGAGTGTATTATAGGTACACCTCTGCCCAACCCTTCGTGGAATACAGGCGTGATGTTATGTGTGTATGTTGTGTCACAAAATGAAAATATCTATACCCCATTTGTTTATAAGATTAGACATTGAAACAAACCTTTATACAGTCCGTTCAACCGATTTTGACTTCTATACCGTAGGTATAAGGATGGCATTAAAAGCAAAAAAGGTTACACAATACCAACTGTCTACTGCAGCTGCCATTTGTCATGCGACCAACGCAATAGAAGTCAAAATCGGTTGAACGGACTGTAAAAAAGGTTTATTTAAACGTCTAATCTTATTTCAAATGGAGTATAAGTATAAATTTAAACTAAAAAGCATCCGACAACTGATCCTCGAGATAAAAGCACACAGAAAGACAGAGAGTTGTCGCGATGTATGCAAAGATTGTCGACTTCCGCATCGCGATACAGGACTTATTTTTATCAAAACTAATCTTACAATCTACAAATCTGTCTGAAAGTAAGATTAGCATAATATACATATTACGATTCGACATCAATAAAAGTTATAAGATAACAATAGATACGACTATTGTGAATTATGTGTTAAAAGTATTAAAGTATTCTATGTCTGAACGAATTGACTAACAAATGAGTAGGTTGCCGTGAGATACATAGGTACATACTGGATCAGGGGCTTGAATCATTTAAATTGAGTTTGAAGATGTTGCTACCTGACATGTAAGAGGAAAATTTAATATTTACCAACCGACTATCATATTGTTAGGCGGAAAATATTGCAATGGAAAAGTACTGTTATGCAAATGGGATGTGGTTTAGGTAAAACCGAAAGTATAGTCGTTTTGAGACAAATATAAATGCACGGTAATTGCGTGATACACTCACAGTAGCAATGGTTTTCATTTTGACATTCATTGCATTATTTAATTGAGCAGACAAATTTTTCAAACATTGCTTGAAAGTTCGAAAAATTTGTCAAATTAGAATCTGCGTGACTGATTTTGAAGGATATTCCTTTTGAAAGTGTTACGCAATTAAGGTGCAGGTTTATCCGAGACTTAAACCACACAAGCTATAGAATATCAGCTATAGAATATTTATTTATGTGCTCACTCACTAGAAAAATGTTTCGGACATGAAATAAACTGTCCGTCAATTCGATAATACGCGTCATCATCAAATCTATCACACTACATGTCACACGACCTAGCTCTGGAGCTAGGTCTATTTTTAATCTAAGGAGATATAAAACTAGTAACTACCAGCTTAGGCTGCCAGCCACTTGTTATTTATTCGTAAACCTATTTATTTATACTTTCTTGAAAACGTGCATGTTTTTGTAAACATTTTACCTCAATTTCTTTTTTAAGCTCAATAGGGATGATGATTAAACATTTATTTTTTGTCCGTCAGGTAGATTATAAAAAAAGATTGGACATACTTCTTTTTTTTTACATAATTAATCAAAAGGTTACGGCGATACATTGAGATAAAATGTGGTATGAAATCACGCCTCGGTAGATTTTATACTAACTGTTGTGACGTACCGAGCCCCCACTTTAATGCGTTTTATATGTAATTTTTTATGATAAAGCAAAAAATACGTGTCTATTCTTTTTACCCGACTGCCCCAGAAGGAGGGTAATGTTTTTTTTAATATCTTAATGACGGACTAAATATAATTTATTTTTTTGTACCCACGGATCATCCCTATTGCAAAAACACAGATATGCTGCTTGTATGTATTTCATCAGATATCCGCTATCTATTATGATCTGGATAAATATTTGTTTTGTTCTGTAATCGACATTGCATTCCATTGCGCAAGAGCTAATAGTGTCGTGGAATTTTCATAAACATAGCAACAATTTCTAATACTAAAGAGAGCAAATCTTTTATTTATTTAGTTACTAGCTGCGCCCCGCGGGAAACCGCGGGAAAACGCGCATAAGTCTCGATCCCGTGGGAATATCGGGATAAAAAGTATCCTATGTCCTAAACCAGGTCATGGTCTACCCATGTGCCAATTTAAAAATGTCATCCAAATACTTTCAGCCGTTTTAACGTGAAAGTTATACTATAGCTGATATAAACTTTATACACAAGTTAAAAAAAAATGTTTAAAGGTGGACTAAAGCCTTAATGCCTGAGGCGTTTTCTAACAGTCAACTTTAGGGTGAGGCAGAGACAAAACACGTTAGCACGCGTAGCATGACCACCGTAGAAACTAATTTTGTTGACGGAAGAATAGACAATATGACAGATAAACAATCATAGTCCGTCATTTTGTTTATTCTTCCGTCGACAACACCAGTTTCTACAGTTTATAAGGGATAGATAGCTCGAAAATAATTATAAAATAAGTACAAGAATACCTAAATACAAATACAAAGATATATACATATAGGTAGGTACAGATAACGAAATATATATATATATTATTTTGTTAAGTGTGCTCATCAAAACTATGATAATATTCCTAAGCCATATACAGGTAACTTCAGTCCTCGGGCGCGCCATCAACATATACCCACTGTCGTTCCTACTCAATCTCGGAAGAAAACCACCGATACCAATGAACTTCCAACACATGCTGTTCTTCTCAGGTAATGTAATTTAAACCTTACGTCAATGATCATAAAAGTCACCTGCTGTTTGCTTGTATCTGTAGACAGGGTAAAAATTTCAGTGAAAAGTAATACAATCTGGTATAATACCTTGGTCACTTCTTAGTTCACTAACACTTGATTTTTTAGTGTGAATTTCATCAATGATACTGATCGCGATCAGCATATCTAAACAGCGTTCAAGACCTGTCGCGTTGATTGCGTTCCGTTTGATTGCACCATTAGTACCTATAGAAATTACAATTCCTGTATGAATAATAAATACCTTCGAAAACATTACACTTCTAGGTCTTCGAGGTGCAATGTCATTCGCCCTAGCCATTCGAAACACAGTGTCGGAAGCAAGGCAGGCCATGTTGACCACTACTTCGTTGATCGTGATAGCAACCGTGGTACTACAGGGCGGGGCCGCCACGCATGCGCTCGCCTATCTACGTATACCTACTGGGTATGTATACAAAAATATGAATCTGCACATGACCACGATAGATGTTATTGGTCAAAATTTTCATAGAAATTCAATGGTAAATTACCGTACACAAATACGCGCGAGAGTTGCGGACACCTGCCTGTTATGCAATTCAGCGCTATAGACTGACGTGCGTGCTAAAGTGTACCTAATGGTTTTTCTTTACTTAAAATAAAAAATTGTGACAAGTGACAATACTTCTATCTGCTTGATGCAGACCTTTGATTTATACTAAAGTAGCTTCCGCCAGCGGCTTCGCCCGCGTGGTATGTCGATAAAAAGTAGCCTATGTCCTTTCTCAGGCTCCAGTCTATCTGTGTACCAAATTTCATTTAAATCGGTTCAGTAGTTTTGGCGTGAAAGCGCGACAGACAGACAGAGCTACTTTCACATTTATAATATTAATAATGATTAGTGCAGATCAAACTATGTAGGCTAGGTTTTCAGAAAATGTACTGAACATGATTTATTTATTTATCCCCTTATCTTTAGAAACCTGTTAGTTTTCAAAAAATAAACCAACTGAACGATAACTAATCATTTGCAGAGAATCATCAGGCAACGACGAAAACGACGCCCTACCATATCGAGATGTCAGAAGCGTAAGTTTTTTCATCCCCCTGTAAATAGTACTGTGAATTAACTTTTGGGTTGCATAAAAAACTTTGAAACACTTTGTAAAGTAGTGAATTTACACTTTTTTCTACTAGAAGTAGACCAAATCATTTACACTATCGATCGGCAAAACAGTTTTTTTAGTAAGTATGCATTTCGTTCATATACTCACATTCATTTGTATTTGTTAACCCTTTAACGCCCTGCTAATATGTTTTCACTTCTATTTTGTTAAAACATTTTCTTTTTTCGAGATGTAGAGCAGCAGGCAAAGGGTTCAACAGTAAACATTCTCGTGTTTCTAGTTAAAATGAGTATCTACGTCCGCATATTATTTACAAATCGTAGAGTAAATAATTTCTTTGTTGCTTTCCCTTGTATTTCCTTTATTTTCAACCGCTGCTTTCTGTGTGCCTTATTTTTTTTATTATGCTATAACAATCTTTTACTTCCCTACTACTATTTTCAACTTATTCGAATAACTATTAAGTAATAAGTGAGGTCACATTTTAAGATTTTGATAAGGACAAACCTTTTACAGTGTATCAGGCATGAATGATAAGTTTATACAAAATATTACCACATCTCACTTTTTTTTTTTTTATGTTCAATAAAATTTAGGATTTCTTTAAGTACCTACATACAATTTAACTGAATGCTGTTATAAAAAAGAATAACCCATATCACTTAGTTGTAAATTCAGCACAAATGCACAAATCCTAACTAAGTACCTAAGTAATATTTTGTATAAAAAAGTACATACTAAAGGTCATCGGAGCACTGTAGGGCAGCCACAGACGCGCACGTATCATTGGCCCGTATTGAACATAAGGCACGTTAGAAGCGTGTGGTACGGGCAAGCATGTGATTAATAAGACATTATTGTGGCAGCTGTACCAGGCCACGGACTCTGCTGGACCGGTACGTATTCATAGCGCTATGTTTGCACTTTATTGGAGCTTTGGATGTTCATACATCGCGCTTTCCATCATCTTGCAGTCGTTTCTCAATCTTTCAAAGTTGTGTAGCGTTTACCCGTGGTAAAGGTTTTGTGTTAAATAACCTTACGAGTTAACCAACATCTTGCTTTACTAACATGACAAGTTACTTATCGTTGTATTACTTTTTTCTAAGCAAGTGTGAGGTCTACAGTTTGAGAAACGGTGATTTGGAATCTTCTTCAAGTACTATAACTTGCTTAGCTATGTCACTTTAAAAACTTAAATCCAGTTGAGCTTGACAAATGTCTTTGGAGAAGATTTATAGTTTTGACTTTTAGTTACAGGGATTCATTCATATCATTAGATGAATATTACACATATCAATATTATTTTTGTGTACCTACCTATATGTCATACAATGGAAGATAACTTTGAAATTACTAAACTGCATCTTACAATCTTCGTCTTAAATGAACACGGCTTTTAATTTATTGATTAGGTAAATAACTTTGCCATAAATGTATGTAAGAAATGTATTAAACAGTTAGGTATTTTCATAGAATATCCTCCTTACATAAATCGTCTTGTAAAGGGCCATCGTTCTGGCCTTAGCGTTTCATTAACACGTAACTAAAACTGTTTTGTTATTCAGCCCGCTGACATAGGTTTCGGCCTACGTAACTTGGACTCAACGCAACCAGCCAGTTGTGACAGGGCAACAGTAAGACTAATCAATACATGCACGCATTACAAATTCTGCACGAGTCTTACAAAACAGACTAACTAACCAAACGGAAGTTTTATGTACTTATCACATTGCGTTTTTACACCTTATACTTTTAAAGATTGTCAGCACATTTCCATACTTTTAACAAATAACATCTCTTTTAACTTTCTTAGTTACAAACAGGGTTTCAGGGACAGTTTGCAATAATGCGCCGTGGTTAAAAAGATTTTTGACAGTAATTTTCAATTCATATTTCTGTAGTTACCATCACTACTTCTATTTTCTTGATTTTCACGTCACTGAATGAGGAAAAAGAAAAATAAATGCAGATAAAAAAATATATGTAGTGTTGTGTCGTGCATGAAATTTACTTTTACTTTATTGCTTTGTTTGGTTTCTTTTAATATCTAGAGAGGCCGCATGGTAGTTAAATGGGCTAATGGAGCGAAAGAAGTGGTTATGCCTTGGGAACTAAACGGTATCGAAGTATGTTAATATTTTTTATTATATTACTATTTAAGTATATGGAATTGTTTACCACTCACATGCATGAATTACTTACATGAGCATTATGCAAATAACAAAACATCCATGCATGTATTTGGTGAATGTTAATAAATTAATATAAATAATATAATAACTATAGTGGTTCTTGGATAGATGAAAAAAGTACTTTGCATTGTACCACCTTCGTATGTTGACATGTTTTAGTCAAGTAGAACTCAAAGTCCTTTTTATATTAATAATTGTTTGTTTAAAATACTTTTAACTTTAAAAGCTGTCATTAAATACTAATCTTCCAATATCTTGTTGCAGAAAGCAACATTAGACTCGATTTTTAATGGGAAATGTCTGTCTTTGTGCAACTGGCACTTAGTTTCGTGATATAAAAACCCACTTATTCAAGTGCCACTATATTTATTATACTTACTTAATATACAACATGTACAGTTCTATAGCGTGTCTTTAATTTCACAGACGGTATCAAAACGTGTTGTTTTATTTGTCTGCAATTTGCTGCTACTTACAAACTTACTAAAAAACAAATAAGTAACAAACTTAACATCAAAAAGTTTTGATGCCAACCTGTAAATTATTATTGGTACTTACCTTCTTACAATAAATTCCTGAACTACTTATTTCTAATAGCGATTGAAAATTTTCTGTGTTGTTGTTGTTTTTTTAGCATTGATTTCAGTCTTATAAAGTCTATGGAAATATTATACTTAATGTATATTGAGTTATCCTTTCTTCTGGCATACTAAGATAAATATAAACTATATATGTATCAGCATTGAAACTTCTTATAAACCTCTATGTACATATATGTTTACGTGATGTACATATTATATTTTCCATATATTTATATTCCCCTTGTGTATCCGAAATTATATCGATTTTTCGCCTCTGCAACGTTAGGATACGCCCCGCGACCACGGGGATGGTGCTACAGGCCAGAAGGCTCGTCTCGCGCGGCTGTGGGGCGCCGTTGACTCCAAACTGCTGAAACCACTGCTAACCCACGCGCGCCCTCCTCTGACTGAGACCCTGCCAGGCTTCATGAGGCCTTTGGCGAGGGTACTTACCACTACTCATCAGTATACGCAGGGGGTAAGTACAGTTTTAAATTTTTATCATACGATTTTTTTATAACTACTCTAATACCAAGTCCAATTGAGGTGTCTTGTCCCTTCTTCTTCTTGACGTGACTACCGATGACAAAAAGTTCAAATATTTGTCCCCAATAGTCATCATTATCAGCCTATAGAATGTTCTCACTGCTGGGACACCGGCCTCCTCTCTTCGAGAGGGAGTGGGCTGTAATCTAACACGCGAGCCCAGTGCGGGTTGGTAGATGTCACATGCCTTTGATTTTTTTAGTTCTAGGACATGCCGGTTTCCTTACGATGTTTTCCTTCACCATTTTGAGAGCAGAAGTTCCAATAGTCACGATTTGGAAAAAAAAAATAAGTTCTGTCTCATTTGGTCTGAACTCCAACGTTCACTTAGCACTGGACTGAAATAGCTAGCAGTTATAAAACAGAGTCATGGGGTCCCAACTCGAACAAATTATAATTAGTCTTGAAAAAAAACCATAGATGGCAGCATAATGTAACCATTATGAAATTAACAATTACTAAAAAGCGTCTAGTACTTTACGTAGAAATATAAGAATTGAACACCTAGGAAGAAAAAAACGTAAAAAAAAGGAACAAAAAATCTAGGAGTCTTGCCTTGTACCTAGGCAAGACTCCTAGATGGCGTTTTAAAACTACGGTCTCTGGCAATTAGTGAGTCGATGATGCTGCCATCTGTTAAAAAAATGGGGAAGAAAAATAGCCAGCTCAATAGCCAGACTTAGGGTGGTGTCTGTACGTAGTATTATAATATCTGTGACAGAGTGCAGACCTTTGCCCAACAGTGGAATGCTGTCAGCCTGCATCATCCCACTTGCCAGTTGCCATCATAGGACTGCGTGGATACGACTCTTTATCTGTCCTTCTTTTTGTTATGTATGGCATTTTGCAGCCGACAACTTCAGAGGTTGACCCTCTGAAATTGGCGGCTGATTAACTGGGGTATTCTGTGGATGCCTTACAAAATTAAGCCCTCCAGCCAGGGCATAAAACTAAGCGACTATACGCTATGGGTACCCCTTGTTGGGTACGGACCTCGGCTTAGAGTGTCGCTTGAGAAGGGCAGCAAGGGACAGGCTGGAGCGGGTGGCCCCCCAAATTCATCTGTCCTCGATACACTATTTATACATAATGACAACGAAAAAACATATCAAATTTTTAAACTAACTTAAACAGTACTCTCTGTGTTCGCAGGATAACTCGCTGCGTAGAACTGACTCTGATTCAGACCTATGCATTGATGAGCAACACCCTATTCCCACGAGCATTGACCCACAGGTAAACTTCATAATGTAAACTAAACGTCATAAGGTTATAACTCTGTAAGATGTAATTTATCGTCAGGCTTTACATTTTAAGCTTCCAATTTTTATTGGCATGTCGAAATCAATGAGGTGTTGCAATTAAAAAAAATGAGATTGTCAATATATTTTTGATTCTATTTGTTTATTTATTCCATGAATAATAAAAAACGTTCTCTTATTGGTATATTTTTCTCGCCATCACTTTATTATTTTACATATGTATAATATTATGTAGGTATATGTATGTTTATAAATATTTCATGTATTTCCTTTTTTTGGTTGCAGCTATCGATTAACGTTCGGAATGGATATGGGCATGTTTGAGCTTTGTAGCATTAGTGATCCACGGCTGTGATATGAAATTTGCTCTAATAGCATAGAAAATTATGATTAATAGGAAATTCCTTTTTAATTATTGCACGCAGCAATTATGGCCAGGACTGGTGGACACAAGGATTTCAGTAGAAGGTATCACTGGTAGCAACATCTAAATACTTGTACCTATTGCCTACGTTGATTATAAATAACGAAATTGAAATTGGAGTGCCACAAATTTTGTATAAATATTAACCATTTAATGTCTTTTTCTGCGCAAATATAAGATTTTAACTGTTTATAACACTTTCAATAAGCGCAGTCACTCATTCTATACGTAAACCATAGGATACAAAATATTCTACGCCATATATGATAATATAAACAGTTAAAGTGTTAGTAAATTATTGTTGTTATGGCCAGTGTGTGCTTAAATCGTAATGTTAACACGAATTCACAATCTGGGTTTAAAATGAATTTGTATTTTAATGTGATAATAATTATGAGACGTGAATGTAAGATCTGATCATAAACACTAATTACGAATCCATAGCTGCAATGCCAATAATTATAAAGTTTTAGACTCGGGAGTCGTATACAAAGCACTCCCATAGGTAATGCAATTTATTTTCTATTTGTAGCTACATTATTTCATACTTACTAGAAAGAGAAAAAATATGCCACTTGACTTTTTTTTGTCGTCTGTAAGCCGAATTAATCGCGTGGTGTTTTTAGCACTCTGTTCCTTAAATGTAGCAATAGCTTTATTTTAGTTCACCAAAATTTCGTACTCCATTCGTGAAAGCGCGACACTACACTAGCTTCACTTACGTGTATCTACGTGATAAAATATCGCTTCTTTTACGAACTCATCTAGTACTACACTTTCATGTTAAACAATCTAGTCTACTATTATGTATGTACCTACTTACTGATTATTGTAAAATTAATGTCGTGCTTGTTTAAAACAATTTGATTAAGATCTTTTGTTGACCATCAAATGGGCAGTTTATTTAAGTTGCTGGGAAAGGGTAATTAATCTTATAAGTTACTTTTTATTTGTTTTTTTGTATGCATCCGCAATTACGGACTCCGTACTCCGTGATTGTATTGATGAAATTAAAAAAATACTTACACCTATAAAGGTTTCTAAAACCAGATAATTATTTTCTAAAATTAAATCTTTTTATAGAATGAAGAGGACTTCTGGTTTCATCATGTAATTTGTTACTTTTTTGGTTTTCATGTTGGTTATTAGTTAATAGGTACCTAATTACTTATATATTTTTTTAAATGTCCTCATATACCTACTGCTTTTATTCGACTCATATCACCATATTTATATATTACATAGTATTTTTCTGATTAAACTAATTTGATCTCAGATTGTCAGGATTAAAAGGTAATTAAGAATCCCTATTTTTCAAAATTTTATACTAAATGTTAAAGTATCCTCATTGTTTTGTGTAAAATAAATCTGCTTTGTTTTAAAAACTTGGCAAATTGAATTTCTTTATGTGTATTAAATCTGACCTTAAAACTTGATTTTTATTTGTTATTCCTTAACTCTTATTAAATTAACTGCTGGGAGCTTCCCCAAGTTACACCACAATCTCCTCTGGTTTTAAATATATTTTCCTACATAAAACCTGAATTTTAAATAATAATAAATCATGTATTGTAATTAACCAAATAAAGTACTTATTATCTTTCAAATAAACAACTCCTAAAATTGTTGTTACGTAAGGGAAACATAATTTTCATATTTTAAGTTGTACTCCACACTAGGTTGTCCTGTCTCATCAAGTTCTTGAGAGTTTTCAACAATTTGAAATTTCAGTGTTGAGACTGTATTGTTTTGTTTATTACGTTTTGAAAATTTAAAGTAAAAAAATAAAAAATTGAAAATGTAAAACGAAATAAAAAAATAATCCTAATAAAAACGACTTCTTTGAAACTTGAAAAAGTTGCGCCGTAAATGTAGGCATTTATTATAGGTATGAGTGAGGTAGTGAGTATACTGTATGTCTTTGAATATACAAATTTCCTAGTTCATTATGGTAAAAATAAAACATAATTCATTTAGAACTTATTATATATTTAATACCTAAATACAAATGTAGAAAAGCTACAAATCTTGAGAGTTGTGTTCTTCACTGATTTATGAAGGAGTATCAGGACCAATTTGTTTCTTGAGTGTCTGTCTAATTTGTTCAGTGACTTGAAACTTGGGGCCATGTCCTGGTACAATCCAGTCAGCTAAATCAGCTACTTTTGACCTGTTCTTCATTTGCTGCACTGGATCCTCACTCCCTGCTTCCAACCAAATGCTGGGATTTTGAACATCTTCAAACCTTTCAAAAAGATCTCCTGGAAACAGTAATCATTGTTACATTACCTAGCCCTTTAACTTTCTTAAAAAAAACAAAATCGGATCTTCACTCTTATATTTACCAACAATGGCCACTGTTGTAGCCTGTTTTGATGTGACAAGTACAGTAACATCGGAGAGAGTGTGACCTGGTGTGGGAATCACTTTCACATTCTCATCTATTCTAAGTTCTTCACCTGAAATTGAGGTAAGCATGAACATGTTTTTATAATTAAAATAAGTACATGGAAGAATAACAGCCAATTACACAAGCACCCCTTATATGTTGCTGATAAATGTATTGCTGTCTCTGTCCTCTTTATGGTCTATTGCAGGGACAGAAAAACTTAGCAATAGCACTTTAAAGTTAATTGGCAGTTGAGAATTCGGAATAAAGAAATGTTACCTTTATCAAAAGGATGCATGTGATATTCATCTTGAAATGAAACACTGAAGCCAACAATGTGTTTAGCCATCAGGAACAGGTTATTATTACCAATGTGGTCTGAATGTCCATGAGTGGAAATAACATAGTTTACATCTTCTGGCCTTACATTATTTCTATCTAATGCTGTAACAAAAAGAAAGATTATTTTTGTGTGTAAGTACATAAATAAAATAAATTAAAACCAATTGGATATTTCCTCTGAAGCATATTACATGGATATGTACTTACCATTAATTATTTTCTGGGAATCCCAAGCAGTCATTGTGTCTATTACAACATTGTGGAGTCCTTTTAGTAGTGTACAACTACAATTGGCTGACATCTGATCTTTTCCGGTCATTACAGAATAACCATCATACAAAACTATGACTTCACTCATTTTGGCTCATAAGTTTACGAAGTTTCAATTAATCTGACTTCTGAAAGTAATTAAAGTCTCGTATACGTATACCGCCAGCCAGATCTACCTGCTTGTTTGCTTAGTAGTAGCCAGTGGTTAGTTACTTGTTGCTGTAAATAAAAGACTACAAGACTTAAAATGCTGGATATTAGTCTATCTGAGCTAAGTTTATACGATTTCTATGCATGTAAAAAAGATAAAACAATGCAGTCCCGCACTTGGTGCACTTGATTAAATTTTTTTGACACTTTGACAGGAGACTGTCGTCAGAGAGTGACACTGACACCTGACACCGGAACATCCACACAAGATAATTGACATAAGTTTTACCGTTCTGAAAATCTTGTGTTTCAGCTTTCTGTTGATGAGATCTTCTAAAGAGTACAATAAAATAGAAGTAGATAAGTTTTGTACTCCACGAGATTATTTAAAATTGATATAAAATACAAATTATTTATTAACAGACTCAAAGAAATATCCGATTTCATAATAACTGAACACAATATAATTTCTAAACGACAAATCTCGTCTATCCCTGTCTCCCTCCTCAGCTGTCTTTGCCGGTTATTTTTAGGTTAAAATTCTAAAATAAATTGAAGAAAGCTGCGGTGGTACATACTTTTGTACGTAGGTTATTTTAAAATTTCATCGTGCGCCAAACATTTCTTTATTCATGAAAATTGCGCATTTGGATAATTGTATAACTCGTGTCATTTAATAAATGCAAGTTCATTGTATGTTCATTGTTTACTCAGGGTTATGAAACAATAAAGTGGATCTCTGTCGCCTCGGGAGCGCCAGTCTTTGTGAACCATGTCAGGAGACGTGCAGCCAAGGAAACGTAAGGATAAGAAAAGGAAGAAAGGTAAGAAATAATCTGTAAAGTGATGAGATGTGATATGCATACCAATGAGATTTAAATGGCCTTTAATTTGCGTTACAGATGAGCTAGGCGTAGAAGAAGGCCCTCGTGGCACGGCTGCAGCGCTTGGTGAAGGCGACGTGTTTATGCATTCTCATAATGAACATGGAACTGGTGGACATTGGTGTGCCAAGATCATATTCTTCTCATTACTCGCTGTACTTATTACTCTTATTGGACTAATCATACTGGAAAACAGAGGTCTTTCAGAATGTTAGTATTATCAAAATGTATAAAACAATAATTTACATTCCTACTAAACAATTGTAGAACTGAGAACAATGTAATCAAAATTCAATTTAAGTATAAAAAAATAATGTCAGTTTTCTTTCATCAAATCATAAATTGGGAGTTCAAATGACCTTATTATATTTCATGTGAATTGTTCTCTTTGTATTTACACTATTTAGTAGTATTAAACCAAATAATATAATATATTCATAAATGCCATATATTTTTTAATAACTTTACAGTAGAAGCAAATTCAGTGGAGTCTCGGTATTCAGGAGTGCTAGAAGGTTGGCTGGAAGATGCACCAGACGATGACCACCATGATGAACATACTTTAGAACTGAAGCACCATGTAAGGTTTTAATTCAGATTGTTCATTGTGTACTGTATTGATAGCAATTGCCTTTTGTGCAAACAATAGATTTCCACTACATTCATAGTATATTTTGGTATATTTTTATAAGATCCTTTTCAAAAATGTGGAAGCAATGATCATCAATAAGAAGGTATCCTTTACCTATCTCACAGAGTTCTGTAAGTATAACAATTTGTTGACTATTTAGTAACACTACTGCTACTGCTGGATTTGGCAGGTGGACGAAAGCAACTTAACTGTTATTAATTTCATCTGAACAGCAGTGTTTTATATTAAGCTTGTGACCTAGGATGATGAAGAAGCAGATCATGATGATCATAGTCCAGAAATAGATCATGATGATGAAGATGATGAACACGAAGTTGATGATCATGATGATGATGATGATGATGATGACGACGAAGATGATGATCATGATGATGACAACGAAGATGATGATGATGATGATGACGACGAAGCAGATGAGCATGATAATGATGACGAAAATGAGGACCACGAAGATGATGATGAAGACGAAGTTGACGACCAGGATGTAGATGATCATGATGATGACGAACACAAAGAGGATGAACTTGACGATGATCAACCTGATGATGAAGCTGGTGACCAAAATCAACAAGATGATGACAACAGCGAAGAACAAGATTTAGATAAATCAAATGAGGTGTGATTTTCTTTCCAGTCATTAGTATTACTTGCTTTTGTGAGGGTTTGAAAATTTTAAATTAGATCTCTATTCTTGTATTGATTCAAACTTTCAACAGGACGATGATAATGAAGAACACGCTTATGGAAAGTATGATGAAAGTGGTGAAGACAAAAAAGATGACGCAAATGATGATGACGATAATGACGACCTACAAAGGGTAGACGAAAACGACACAGCAGAAGATGATGATGATGAGGAACAAAACGAAAAAACTAATGGCAGTATTGAAAATGATGATATAGAAAGTGATGAAGACAACAGTGAAGAAAATGAACAGGATGACAATGAAACACGTGAAAACGAGGTGCAAAGTGTGATGCTTGTCAACCATAAACAGTTTTGATTGGCACTAACAATTTACGCTTATTTTTCAAAATTTTACTCTTCAGACACAAATATTGCGTTTTTATTAAGAATAACAAATAATAATGAATGACTTGGATTGACTTACAACATTAAAAGTGTATTGCGAGACTACAGTATGGCTTATTACTGTTACTTTATTTATTAATTGTAGTTTTGTTTAATCTTAACATTTGTTTGTATAACGATATTCGGTATACTTTTGTATGTGTTTAGAAGATGCGATTTTATTTGGATCCTGTTTCACTGTTTAATTGACTGGAATACAATTACCAGCAGCACCTATTTGACTGATCACAAACTTTTGGGTTACAAAGACAGTGGAAGCTTCAGCATATAACCAACTCATAAAACACAATGTTATTAAAGTGAATTGAGACAAAGCGCCTTCTATTGTTTTTCGCTTTCTTTCTACATATCTATGTAATTCAATACTTTGATTTGTAGATAATGTTATGTTATAACTGTTGTAGTTTGTGACAGATTCATTACTAGATGACATAAGGTTTACAATCAAAGAATTTTACAGGAAGAAGAGGAACATGAGGAAGAAGTAGAAGATCTAGGAGTTGAAGTAGAGAGGTTAGAGAAGGAAGTTTCTGATGAAGATGCGTTATCCGAAGAATTACCAGCAGCCGAGGCGGAAGGCAGTGAAGGTAAACCTATAAAAAAAAAGAATTCATTTTTTCTTTGGAGATTGAGTGTCGTTTTTGTGTTTTGCGAATTTATTTTACTTTTAAATACGTGCTGGAAATTATCAACAGTAACCTGCACGTAACAAGGAGAAAGCGCCTTTCTTTCGAATCAATAAGAACAGTTTTATTAGTTCAATAATGTGCTTTGTTATATTCGTTTATTTGATTTTTTCAGAAATCTCGAGTGAATTAGATCCCGAAGACGTCGGAGATGTAGATGACATTGAGGATGAAGTTCCTGAGGACGAAGAGTTTTTAGAACCCGACGACATAGTGGAGGCTATTGTTGTACCGAAGGGAAAACCTTTAGTTGAGGTAATTCAAGATGTACACTAGGTTTATGATGCCAAAACAGACATTTATTGCTTTAGAGATTGTTTCGCGCCGCTTGTTCATTCAATTTCAACACTAGGAAGCGATGAATGGTCAACTTTTTCAGTAGATGATTGTAATAATAATTATTTATTGTTCAGACAACTGGAATCCAATTACAAAAATACTTACAATTCTAGATGTTAGTAAATAATTTCAATTTCTTTCGTATGTTTCTCAGCCTGATTTGAATTACTTGTGATTTTGTAATCCAGTAAATTCCTTCGTTAGACCCACCATAGAAATAGGAAGAATAGTCCAAAAAAATACTGCCACATATCAACAAGTTCCCTTTCTCTAGGTTGAAGAACCGTCTACAATAAAGCCCGCAGACACGCTCGCCGACGAAGAAGAATACGAGAAACAGCAAGAAGAACTGAGACGTGAGCAGGAACAGGCTTCCCACAGTAAGTTATTTGATCATTATAGTTCCCTGCATGCTTACGATCACCCTTAATAATTTGCTTTTTATGTGTACTTAATCACTGCACCATCTGGAAGGTTTCAATCTCCTCTAACACATATTAAACCTCATTTATCACTGCACATTTGACTTCCACTCTTACTAACTTTTGGTTTTTGGTTTTAAATATTACGAAATAACATTAGATCTAACATCTGAAATATTTTATTTCATAAAAACAATGTAAAAATAAATGTTGTTGAAATTAATTTCTTTTATTTCGACCCATTTGCTTTAGTCGTGCTAAGAATAAGTTTTTTTTTTTTTTTTGTTATTATGACACAGGGCTCACAAACACAATTTATTTTTTCTTAATTTTAATATTTCTCTTTGTTTTGTACTTTTTGTTTCTGTGTTGTAATGCTTGTTATGTCATGCAAAACATAATTATTGTAAGGGATTAAAAGTCAGGTTTTGTATTGTGAAACATAACAGAATTTCTTTTCCGGCTACAACCTAGATCTTAGGTTAATTTTGTGTGGATAAAAACTCGTAAAATTTTATCAATTATTAGATCATTATACTGTTACTTGTATAATACATAATGTTATGTAAAATTTTCAAACATTTGTTTATCATCAACTCTCGTCTTGGTTATTACATTTTTCACTAAATTAATTCCATCTGTAAATTGACAGTTGACTTTGCTAAAGTTGTATCTTTGCATACTTACATATTCGACTTTCAGGTCAAATTAAATAAACTGGCGTACGGGTATCAAATCATGTTAAAACAGAAGAAAAAAAGTACTTTTCCAAACTTATTATTTTTCCCACTTCGTGCGCACCTACTTAAAATTTAAAGTTTATAAAACCATACATTTTTTAGTTTTATCATGTTTTGTTATAGATCTGTGAAGCTTCGCCAGTTAATTTAGTTTGCCTCATGAAAGTGGAAAGGGCTTTGCAATTAGCCCACATCGAAAATAGAATCTTTCGCAGCTCTCATTACGGCGCGCTATTTTTGTTTCCTAAAAATACATATCTGAAAGACAAAGGACCTTAATTTATGCAGAGCATTTTTTGAATATTTTGCTTATTTAAATGCGGAACGCCTATTTTGTTTAAGACGACGTACGTAACACAATGACAGAATCGCGTCTGCTTTTGTGCATACTTTATTCAAATTGTGTATGAATGGATTAGGGTGTTGCCAAGCCCTATCATCTTGTACTAGTGACGCAACACACGCGTAATGTTCAAATGCATACTTGGACAATGGAGGCGTTACGGAAATTTGTGTTGTCGCAATAACCTGTACCTCTAGCCCCAGCATGGGTCTATGTTACATTCTAGTAACGTTTTCCTCGATATACCTAGGCGTTTGCTCAGATACACTCATGACGTGACAATTTCTTTAGAAATGTCGATGGCGACACGAAAACTTTTTTCCTTGATGTTCGCGCTAGGGGTACTGGATGTGTCATGTTTGGGCCAGTTATTGCGACTGCACGAGTCAGCGCCCAGTGCGAGGCTGAGGGGCTAACGCGTGTGCCGCGTGTGTTGCAGTGTGGCTGAAGCTGGTGGTGGGTGGCGCGCTGCTCGTCGCCACTCACGCAGTCGTGCGCCGCGCCACTGCCCCACGCGGTGCGTACACACTACCTACTAACTAAACAACCTTATTGACTTTCAACCAAATAAAACATGCAGACACTGCCATGCGACATTTCAGCTGATGTCCATAGGCGGTGACGGTAACCACTTAACGTCAGGTTTTTCGTCCAATGGAAACTAGAAAGTTTAAAAATGCCGTATACTCGCCTATTAGACGAAATCATATGATATAGCCCAACATAACAAAAATATATGTGGTTACCTCTATTATTTGGGTAGCAACAGGTTTATTGGGATTTCTATTAAAAGAAAATGGAACGGTGATTTAAACAATGCTTACTGCCCTATTAGAATCCAATCGTTATTACTTGGAACAACTCCAATAAAGCTTATCTATTTATATTTGACAAGTGTAATAAATTAACAGCAATTATAAAATAAATTACCCAGATACCGAATAGTTTTAAAGTAATACCTATTGAATAAATATGAATAAACTTATTTCACTTTTAGCACTATTGCTTTGTACTCGACTGCCCAAAAAGAAGTGTATACTATTTATGATTCCAAACGATGGAGCTATTCAGTCTTACACGCAGCCATTTAGGGATTGTGAAGTGCATATTCATAATATTATAGTCAGAAAATGAAATTTAATTTTCATAACAGATGATACGCCAGCAAGTGACGAGCACGCTAGTAGGGAGGAAACACCAGTCATTGACCGACGTATGACTCTTATATCTGAAGAAGAAGCCGCAGCTGGTAGGAAACATTTCTAACAGATATTACATACTAATCGCACCTCGAACCTTTCATAACTAGTTGTTTTACGTGCTTCAGCAATACCAATTGAAGTTGTTGAAGAAATTGAACCAATATTGGAAGAAACTTTGAATGAAACGGTTTCGTCTGTATTTAAATCTGCTGCAACTCACAAAGAAGAAAGCGAGGACGAAGAGGTTGAAGAAGAAGAGGAAAGCGAGGTGGAAGTAGCAATCGACACTAAGGTAAGACCGTAACTGATATTTTAAACCTATAAAACATATAATGCTTACAAATAAACGTAATATAAGAAAATAACCCACAGGATGTACCGGCAAAAGAACCCGCGAAAGACAAAGAACTCTACAGCGATGATGAAGAAGCCGAGGAAGATGAAGAAGAAGAAATTGTGAAGAAAGTAGTAAAGGAGCCTCCGAAACAAAGTGCCCCCGTTCAAAAGACAGCCGCGCCAGAGGCTGACGACGATGTAGCTGATGACGTAGAAATAATCGACGAAGAACAAATTGAGGAAGAGTTAGAGGAAGAAGATGATGAGGAGGAAGAAATATCGGACGTAGATGATGCTGAGCTTCTCAGCCGACTCGAAGCTAAATACGGACGTCTGCCCGAACCGGAGCGGCCCGGACAAAAACACAGTAAACACGACTGTATGCGCGTGACCGCTTGCCCGAGTAGACTCTCTGTTGGCTTCATCATTCTAACCACTTAACATTCCCTGGCATGAACTAACAGTAAAGTGAGTGGATATGAATTATTCATTTTTAATCTTTGTACTTTTTTTGCTCTCCATATTTTTAAGTGTTTCTGTTTTTTTAGAATAGATGATAGAGCGACCCCGAAGATATCATACTCATCATAGATATGAGAATGTTCTGTATACAACAAACACTTTCAATCACAATCAGAGGACTTTGAAAGAAATTCCTCGGATTGTAATTGAAAGTGTGTTACGCAATTATGATGCAGATCCATTCATGAAATCCCATTATATTCTATGTTACTCTATGAAAACAGCAACAGGGTGCAAAGTCGCCATCTACGGAATCGTTTTCATAGTCTATACTAATATTATAAAGAGGAAAGATTGTTTTGTTTGTTTGTTTGTACCGAATAGGCTCCGAAACTACTGGACCGATTTGAACCATTTTTTCACAAATAAAAAGCTAAATTATCAGGAAGTTCCCTGTTACCTCCTCCTGATAATTAATTAATGCTAATTTAAAAAAGAAACATTTGGCCCAGATGCCATATTTTTTTTTTTTTTTAATTTGATGTCCTTTAGAAAGTTGCAATAATGTAGTAACTTAAAGTAGCAAAATTTTGCCTATAAAATTCATTATTTGGCGTGCGGTGAGAAAACTATTGAACTTTTAGTTCATTTGAATCGGACATTTAATTTGGAAGTTATCACCAGTATAAAAATGCAATACGCGAACCGTTCGACGCCGCCGCGACGTACCCTACTCTAAAGAGAATTAAATTTGGCACATGGGTAGACGATGACTTTGAATAGGACATAGGATACGTTTTATCCCTATATTTCCACGAGATCGAGACCTACGCGGGTGAAACCGCGGGGCACAGCTAGTAACAAATAAACGTCGTGTCGCTGCGATTTTTCATAGCGATTGAGCTTTACCACTACGATTTGTAGTTGCGGTCATCGTCACAATTGTTTATTCGTCCTTTATTTATTAGATAAATGACATTGTGCGTTTGGTTTTAAAACCATACATTTTCGATTTTCAGAGGATGGTGGGAACAGTATAGAGGACGACTGGCCGGGAGAGCCCAGTGAACATTACTGGCGCCAGCAGCTCGACCAAGCCGAAGAAGAGTTGCGCCAGGTGAGGCTTTAGAAAAGTAGGAAATTTGTGAAAAAATCTGTATTTATTATATCGAAACAATGTTTTCTTCCAAAAATATAAGCATTTATAATCGACTTAATAAAAATATTACATTCACTGGCGGAGAATGCAAGGATAAAGCGTGCTATTTTGCACGAGAATTCCTGAAGAAGTAAGGATTTTTGAAAATTGATCCTCTAAAGGGATTAAATAGTAGGATGATAGTTTGAATAGAAGTTTTTCATTTTTAAATTTATGATTGCCACACGTTACGATATACTTGCGCAAGTTTAGACTTGCACAAGTCTGCGTGACACCGAATGGCTCGGATACTTGTGCTAATTCATCCCACACATGTTGTATATTCGTGCAAGTCAAACTTTGCGGAAGTATATCGTAACGTGTGTGCCCCGCATAAGAACGTGGGGTACCTACTTAGAACTTCACTTTATAAGTAAAAGATAGTTGTATGTATCATCGGACTCAGACTCACTCATCCCTAAGGTACAGTATAATAAAGTAACAGTATTATGTCTCGGCAGTGCCCTTGACATAAATACCTTGCTTGTGTAGAGTGTATAATAAAGATAAACGAGTAGGTAGGATTGTTGGTGTATTCTCAGTACTTACTATTTCGAATGATTTGATTTGTAACCTTAATAGTTTTTTGAAGTGCACGTAACAATTTGTTTTAACTAGCATGCTACTCAGGTGTGTTTTTCTAAGAGCTTATGGCTTTGCTCGCATCTCATTACACCACAGCGAATACACCAACAATAACAAAAAAACAAAAACCGGCCAGGTGCATGTTGGATCACGCACTCGCTCGGGATGAATGCTCAGTATTGATTTTACAGACCGCAAAAAATATGTTGTTTCATAGTAGGTACATATTTCTCGAAACAACTAATGAGAAACAAGTTATTTCTGCGAAACTATCATATATCTTAAAAATTATTAATTTTAATAGCAAAATCACTTAGAAACATCATAATCTTTTTAATTATGGCATCCAACAGTATCCCACATGCTGATGTGCATTGATTTTTTTTTCATCCCTCTGTCACATGTACCTACCTATGCTACCCATAATATTATTATTTACACTACACCATTGTTTAGCGGTGCACAGACACCTTTCCAATGTCCATCGCTATATTGCTAATAGTCTCTGAGTAAAATGGTTGTTGTGTCACACACGGACATGGCGGATAAGACGAACCCTCACAGGGTTCCGTTTTTGCCATTTGGCTACGAAACCTTAAAAACTGGGTAGGTATGTGAAGTTTCCGAAAAAATCTCATAAAACTATTCAATCAAATTCCAGGAGTGGCTCGACTAACTTATTTTATTTTTTGCATCCAAAATTCGCATCCATCATACTTTGCTCGTTGTGCCATTTTCCTATCGACTCGTCGGCGGACAGTCGGGCTGCGTCCCGCGCCCGCACCCCGCGCGGGCCGCCCGGCGTCCGGCGACGACATCGACTCCCCCTAGAGTAGGAGCAGTTGCTCACCTACCTGCCTTTTACCAAGTGGGAATCAAATTAACTGTTAATGTGCTGGCAACCAACGTCTGCCAAAGCCTTGTGTAGCGACAGTTTTCAATCTCAATTTCGGGTTGAATTTGTTTCCAACTTCGTTGTATGCGGGTGAGCAGCTGTTGTGTGTGCGTGTGTGTGAGTGTATCGTGTACTAACGTGCGGAGGGCGGGTGGAGCGCGGCGAGCCAGCGCGCAGGCGCCGAGCGACTGAAGGGCAGCGCGCGCGCACGCTGGGTGTACGCTCGAGCGCTCGACGCCGAGGCCGAGGCGAAGCGAGATAACCGTCTGCTCACAAAAGCCATCACTTCTTACCTCGACGTGCTCAAAATGAACGAACGTCTTACCGACAACAAGTTACTTGAGGTCGCCTATCGAACCCTTGAGAGAATACGATTTAGAGGTAAGTTTCCTTCCGTCGCCTCAATATTTTTCTTTAATTTATGTCAGTGGGGATAATAAAGTGGTCTTGTATCATTGTTCTCAGGTAATTATTTAAGTGCGGAACCCGTCTACAGATTGCTGATTCGAAGATTTCCAGATGTTGTCGACTACCACAACAACTTAACGGTGTCTTTCCTTATGGCTAACAGGTAGCTTTTTAAATAAATAAACCTGAATAGTCCTAAGTTATTATAAAAATAGCTAATAAAATGAAATCCTTGTTTCCGTGTCAGGGTTGACCTCGCAGAACAAGTCATAAAAGAAACTCTTCAGAAGTGGCCTGAGGATCGCTTCGCCCTAGCCCACCATGGCTTTGTTCTGAAAACTAAACATAACCGTGTCGAGGAGGCAGTTGAAGCCTTCCAAAAAGCTTTGGCTGGAGACATCGGGCCCGCGACCGAACCCCGGTTCTACTACCATCTGGGAGACGCGCTCCTCTTACTGGGTCGGTACTCTGAAGCCCATGAAGTCCACAAGCGAGGAGCGGCTCTGGGACACTTTTTGTCGCCAGCGCAACGTTCCCTTTATAATGTTGAACGACTAAAAAGTCAACCGTGGTGGAATATAGAGCAGACTCCATACTCAAAGTTAGCTCGTGAGCTAGAAAAATCCTGGAAAGAAATTTTGAAGGAAGGAGAAACTGCTAAAGCTTTATATGAAAAGGAGAAAGAAGGGCTGAAAGAGCGAGGCGAATGGTCGCAACTGGACTTGTTCGTTCGGGGCCAAGAAGTTCCAAATAGATGTAAAAGGGCACCGGTGACGTGTTCCATCGTACGTTCGGAGGTGGCCGCGGCAGGCTGTCGGCGCGGCCAGGTCAAGTTCAGCGCCATGGAGGCCGGCACACACGTACGACCTCACGTCGGACCCACCAACTGCCGGTTACGAATGCACTTAGGTCTCAGCAATACCAAAGATACTTACATTAGAGTGGATAAAGAAACCAGGTAAAGTCTAGTTTCAACTATTGATGTTATTAACACTCGCATAAAGTTGATATTCGTTAAGTGTATTAACGAATATCAATTTTATGCTTTACATTTGTTATAAATTTACACTCAAATTTGATTTCCGAATGAGTACTGTTGAAAAAGTCATATAAATATTTGAAATTGTAGCAAACTGAACTGTCAGTGTAACAGTGTAAGCCTTCAAGTTTTTTTAAACACATGTTCGGAAAGTAAATCGCCAACGTCACCATAATTATTGTTTTGATTATTGATAGTCGCAGTGTTAATAATCTCGAATCTAAAATTGTCTGCGCGACAACAAAACACACGTAATATTTTATGCTAATAACTTTTTATTTACAGACAATGGCAAGTGGGAAAGACGCTGATGTTCGACGATAGCTTTGAGCACGAAGTGTGGCACAACGGCACCGGCACGCGCCTGGTGCTCATCGTGGACGTGTGGCACCCCGCGCTCTCGCCCGCCGAGCGACGCGCGCTGCCGCCTATCTGAGCACGTTCCTTAGGCACCTCTCCCACTGCCGGCGATTAACGACAAGCGAGTAGAGCTAGCAACTGAAAGTGACTGCTCAACGTTGACGAGCGAATACTCATTGGTATAATGTATGTACCAAGCGTCAGTCTCTCAGCGAGCGTTCTGCCCGCCAAGCGAGTACTCTCTTTGATAGCTCTTGTCGAGAGATCTGCAATCTTTTGTACGTTTCTTGAGCGAGAAAATCGTTGATATCTGTCGCTTCCTCGTCGGCGGTGCGACATGTGCCATAGTATAGTGTGCACGCACCTTTACTATACCCATTACAAATAAAATAAGCGTAAAGACAAAAAACGCAATGCGAAAGTATTTTTAATGTAAGAATGAAGACTAACACTTTTAAAGTCGTTGTAATGAAGAAACTAGTCAATTTAATACGACGATAAATTGCGTAGCATTTAGTGTCATGTTGGTTCCGCACAAGTAACTTTGAATTTCTTTTAGAGAATCTCCTGTACACGTTATAATTTATTATGTTCGTAAATCATTTTATCTCATAAAATATAGTCTTTGTCGTAACCAAGATCTGTTTGGATTTATGTTCAAAACTTCGTGAACTGGAAGTTAGTGGTCGATTTTGCATATTATTAAGTTAATGCATTTGTATTGAATGTAACTAACAACTTCGTTATCCATTTACTTTAATCATAATAATAATCTACTCATGATTCTTGTTTCTGTACATAGTCGGCAATTTTATACGTTACTGTAAAAGTAACTTAATTCAAACATTAGTTGGATTGGTTATTACGTGACCAGTATTTAATAATACCTTGTGATATATTTTTGCGATCTTATATTTGTGTCTGTTAAGATTTATGTTAAGAATAAAATTTCAATGCTCGATATGAACTGCTTTTTTATCATTTTGTTCCCAGGAATAAGTCCCAATATAATAGGCTGCACTGAAGTGGAGTAGAGATGTGCAGGAGATCAATTATTTACATTAGTTGAAATCCACATCAGTCTTTCGTCCTGTCTGTGATTCGTCGATTCCTGCACGTCTTAACTCCGCATCGCTCGTCTCCGCTTATGGATGCTTAGAAGTGTATCAAATAAAATACAATAGATCCTTATTAGGTGTATATTTGGTATAAAAATTACCAGACAGTCTGGTTCAAATATAACCTATAACTTATTATCTTAACCTAATAAAGCTCGTTGTAATCTAATTAATTGCTAGGTACAAAATTGGTCCATAAACATCAAGACTGTTTAGTAAAATTCGATTATTTTAATCATAGACAATTGTTCGAAGTCCGTTTTAAATAGAGATAATCGTGAGATTCTAGGTTATAATAACTTGGACGGAAGTATACCTACACTTTTTAAATTCTAATAACAGTATAAAATAATTAATCATACTTTCTCAAAAGCTGTCATAATTGTCTCCTTAACTTGATGTACCTAATCCACTGAACTCACACACTCTTGAACTAGAAGAATATGTATCTCAAATAATATTTTATGCTCTGCAGCTTGCGTCAGGAATGTTGCCATTGGAATGTTTTTAGTTAGTTAGTTTAGACGTGATTAAAAACTTGCCTACTAAAATTACGTCAATTTACGTCGTTTGTGATCAACAGAATCGGCACCAATGTCTGGAATAAACAATTTTTTTTGTGCAAATATTAATAAGAATAAACTAAGCCACTGGGCATCTGTGCCAGTGGGCAGTATTATCGTCAATAGTGTGGTGTTTATTAGAACTAAATATATTTTCAGATCTGAATGACAATATTCTTGTGATATTATGGTAAACTAACCTATTTCTGGCAGAAACTTAACACTAACACTTCCATTAAAGCTAATGTCTTCATAAAGTAATAAGTAATAACAATGACTTAAAATATCCTCGCCTAAAACCCAATTTATAATAATCATTTTGAAACAATTTCAAAACTAGTTTTAAGAGTAATTCGTATAAAATCACATTCACATTACAATTAATTCATTCATTCATAAACACACCACTTGATGGCAATTATTCTTTCGATATTCTTAAATATAAATCAGAACTTAATAACTACAGTAAAAAAAGGCTCTTGTTTCAACTTTCGACTACCGAATATCATCACAAGAGTAAGGCACTTAAGTACTCTGCAAGTATTTAGGATTTTGACATTACGGTGCTATATTCAGTTATAATGGTCATTAGCGGGCTGGTAGGCGGGCGGGCCGGGCGCCTGCGGCGTGGCGCGCGCGCTGTAGGGCGGCGCGGGCGGCGGCGGCGTCTGCCACGCGCCCTCGCCGTACGCGCCTCCGTACACGTACGAAGGCGACTCGCAAGGAGTTATATTGTCTGCTCTATTATCGTAAGTTGGCGCGGTCTCATAAGCTCGCTCAATATTATCATAGGACGGAATGTTCGATTCGTACTTCCTCGGTGGGTTCGGTTCGTTGTACGGCCCGACGACGTCGTAGCCGGATTTCATACTGCTGCGTCCTATGGTGTTATACCTATTATTAGTTACTATAGGAACAGATTCGACAGGAGGCGGTGGGTCGTAAGCGTCTTCTAAACAAGGGACGTTTTCCCTTTCTGCTGTGTGATATGAAACTGGGCGTGCAGCGTGGAAATTAGAGTATGACGAGTGCGCTGACGTCGGACGGGACGCTCTCGCCTCACGCGGCAACGAAGCATTAGACGATAAATATCCAGCATTTCTGTATGAACGACGTGATCTGCGCACTGAGGAGTTGTTTCCCCGGGAACCTGAACGACGTTTGACTCGGCGGGGCGTCATTGGTTTCATTGAAGTTTCGCTGATGTTTGTTTCTGTAGGACTCAATTCAATCGTATACACTGGGCGACGCGACATTGTTCCTTTATCTGTGAAGATATTGTGCGCATGAGCATGATTTTCTACGTCACATATAAATTTCATTGAAATAAGCATTTATTTTACCTGCTGATGCCTTTTGCTTCTTAAATGAACGATAAGCCAAAACTACAGCGAGCGGTAATGCCGTGGCCGCAAAAATAGCAGCAACAGCTGACTGTCCCAACTCGACATGGTCCCACTGCATGAAGCAGCCCTCGACGCGAGTGGGTCGCCATGTGCCTGGTCCGTCTACTTCATCCCACACTGGCTGACATCCCCAACCATTGCTCTCCCACCAGCTTACACTGCCTGTACCCAAGGATAACAAACCACTGTCCTGCAAATATGTATGAACAGTTTAATGTAACCTTTCATAGTATTAAAGTATTTACATCCACAAAAATATTCATTGAATATACATACCCGATTCAAAGATCCCAAATTTAAGTAGTAGCAAATCAGGAATACATTCCAAGTCAGCCACATAAAACTCCATATTGCATACTGGAACAAATAACAAGATTTTGTTATTATATTTACAGTTACAACCTCTTGGGGTATGCACTATAGTAGCCTGCGAAATTCACATTTTCTTACGTTTTTTGCAATTTTTAGATCAGTGTCAGGTTCTATGTTGATTAAAATATGATTCGCGACTGTAACAAACTTGGCTTTACAGAATTATAATGATTAGAATCAGCAATACAACTCCCTAAGTTAGAATAATCCTGAAATGTCATGATTTCATGAAATAGTAATTCAATAGGATTATATGAACTTTGAGAGTTGTATCATTGATTCTAATGTTTATATTTCTATAAATCCGTATTTGTTATGGTCTCAAATCAAATTTTAATCAACATGCAACCTGATACTGACCAGCAAATTGGAAAAACGTAAGAAAATTTAATTTCGCTGGCTATCCTGGAGCTTTCGCCTTAACAGAGAATAATTATAGAACAAAATCCAATCCATATGAAACAAAAAGCAAAGTATTACATACTATCATGAAATTTGTAGAATAAAATTGTTAAGATGATCAAAACCCTATCCTTGATTTGAATGTCGCATATTGTTTATTTATTATTAAAATCGAATAAACAACAGCAATAATGCTTCAATACCAATTGAAATGCGCTAATTAGTAAAAAGTAGATCATCAGAACTCTCAGGCCCGTACAGGCCTCAGTATGTTGATTCTTGTATGAATACAATAAAATTCTCAACTACACGGCTAGTATAAGTGTCAATATTTTTGAATAATAAACAATACTGTTTTGATCTGAAACAATTTCTCAGATCAATAAACGCAGTATGATCAAGAGCTTGATATTGACAGCAATACTCCTGGGCACTAGACATTTTTAGGAGATCCACTCTCTTGAGCCTAGATAATATAAAGGCGAAAATGTTATTGCCTCTACTTTTAAATTGTAGCTTCAAAGTGTATGTTTAGATGGTTGTCAACAATAACTTGGAAATGGAAAGGTCCATTTCCAAGTTATTGTTGACACCAGGACCAAAAAATTAAGTTACATAATGTTGTTTATACACATGGTGAAAGCAAGCGAACAAAGTAGGTCACTTCAACATCTTAAGCTACTAAATATTGATTACTGATATACTTACTGCTAATATATATTTCGTGATATATTGAACTGCTCCAAATGATCCAAATATTATCAAGAGTATGTTAGTGAAGTTTGCAATAATTGGTAGCCACATATATCCCAGGAAATCAAACACTTGCCGCTGTATTGTGATGATCTGTAATAACAACAATGGCATTAGTACCTAATCAGACTAACTCTCAATGAATGATTCATTTATGATATCATAACATCAGAATCTAGGTACAAGGTACCTAATGGAGGTCATCAATTTTGAGGTTTTCTAAGATCTAAGTCATTTTAACCTAGTCATCCAAAATTAAAAATAAAACAGGCATTTTAGAGGAAGTTATTAGTATCAAGTTATATTGTAATATAATGCTTATATACGTTATCATGCAAATATCAAACAAAACCATACCAATTCTAAAATACAGACGATCAACAGTAACGTTCTTAGACCACAAACTGCCATTTCGAAGAGTTATTTCTTTGACTAATTAATGAATTAATAGTATTTTTTTTTTAGTTGTTCTCTATATATACGGGCACATTATGTATTCACTCTTCAAGTCATTTTAATACAACAAAAAAGTAAACATTTGAATATAATAATTTCGTCCTGTGTCCATCAAACCAAAGAAAAGTTTATCTACAAATAGTGTTGTACCTTGTACGATAAACTATCTGTCAAACAGTTCGCAGAAGTTAAAAATAAAAACTCGACTAGATATCGAGTATTTTATTTTAGTTATTGACATTGAATAAGTTTTCCAATAGAAACTAACACACACTCTAAGTAACTGTGCTAACATACTTCTCGTCAGATAAGCCTACGATCGAGGGTCTCCGAGTTCGATTTTAGTCTATCGTCTCGTGTATCATAGTATATTGTCCAGCATTACATTACTGCAGGCAGCCGGCAGCCAAGATTGAAACATCGGCGCCCCTACCAGTATTATATAGTGCTCTGTGGGCAGCGGTGTATTTACCCTAGGGCCAAAAGGGCCATGGCCCGGGGTGGTAGGCTGCGAGGGGCGGCGTATTCCGCACCTCGCGCTCAGCTTTGTTAGCCTTTCTTTTTGAAGAAATTTAAAATAAGCCTACTTATCAAAAATTAAAACTCATTTGGTTGTAAATTTGATAGACATCAAGACGCGGGACTAGCGTATATAGGCCGAGTCACACCCGAATTGTAGCGGCCGGCAGCGACGCGGCAAGCACTTTCAGTGTGAAATAATTTTAAACTTTATCTACATACTTAAATCGCTTGAAAAGCTTGAAAAGGTAGAAACTAAACTAGTCAAGAGGAGACTAGGCGCGTGGGGTCTGGAGGTCGCGCGAATCCGCCAGCGGAGAGCGGGGACCGCTGCTGGCCGCTGCCGGCAGCGACGCGGCGAGCACTTTCAGTGTGAAATAATTTCAAACTTTATTTATTTATATATACTTTATTGTACACCACAAAAATATATAACGAAAGGGAAAAAAAAAAACAAACACTACAAAATATACAATGGGCGGCCTTATCGCTTTCCGCGATCTCTTCCAGGCAACCTTGGAATGGACAGTGATTTGCCTGGGCATAATATGGGGCTGTCGTCTTTATCTACATAATTAAAAGACCATTATCGCTTGAAAAGCTTGAAACTAAACTAGTCAAGAGGAGAATAGGCGCGTGGGGTCTGGAGGTCATGCGAGGCCGCCAGCGGAGACGCCGGTCCCGCTGCCAGCCGGTGCTGGCCGCTGCCGGCTGCTGCTGGCCGCTGCCGGCAGCGATTCGGCGAACGAATCTCATCGGCTGCCCTAGGCGTTTGCCCCTATGTACAGGGCTCAGGTATGGTGGGAGTACTTCACAAGGTACAAGGTTGCCCCCCGTATGTTATTCTGCCGAGCTCGAGTAACTCCCGAAATCCCCGCTTGGGCTCCCCTGGCGCGTGGGGTGTGGAGGTCGCGCGAGGCAACCAGCGGCGACGCCGGGGGCCGCCGCCATTCCGGTGTGAGTCGGCCCTTACTGACCGACGGCGTGTCGGTCGGTCCGACTCCATCGCGACTCGGGACTAGTTTCGTTGCGTTTTTTTTTCCTTTAATTTATAGGGCGGCAAACCTTTCAGGCCCAGGGCGCTGAATCTTAAAATACGCCTCTGGCTGTGGGCGCCACAGAGCACTATATAATACTGGTGGAGGCCCCGGCTCCCCTAATGAACACCAGCGGCGCGGCGTATATGAAAACGACCCAGTATTCAGAACCCCAACTAACTAGCCCTAACTTAGTATTTCTTTTATCTCCGTCGGGGGACACTCTGACTTGAGTGAATTATCTAATTACCAACTTCAAAAACTCACGTCCACACACAAGCATGGAATTCAGTCACGGTTTTGCTCGCCCGGCAGTTCTAACTGGCTCACTGGAGCGACGCAAGTCGCTGGTCGCTGCGTGTGGACATAGCCTAACCCATACCAGAAAAAAAAATAGTCGATTTCGTACTAGATAGGTTGATTGCACAGACATATTTTAAAATGTCTGTGGTTAATTGTATTGATCTGGGACCCGGGGTTTACTCATCATAATTTGAATTTCTCGCAGTGTCTGCCTTCTAGTATTTTTTTTTGTGGAAAGCAGCAATTGGTACGTATGAATAATTATTATAATTCATAATCACGTATTCATTCGCAAGTAGAAAGTTTTACTGAAATACCGGTAACCTCACTTGTCCGTATTTGCAGAAAAACCGAAATGGCGACTGAAACTTTAATCCCATTAGAATCAAACCCTGAGGTAATGAACAAGTTTCTGCAAAAATTAGGAATACCTGGTAAATGGGGTGTTGTCGATGTTATGGGTTTAGAACCAGAAATGCTCTCCTGGGTGCCCCGTCCTGTGCTATCTGTCATGCTTCTCTTCCCAGTTTCTGATGCTTATGAAGAGCATAAACAAAAAGAAGAAAGCGCCATTCTGTCTACAGGCCAAGAAATTTCCAACAATATTTTCTATATGAAACAGTTCATCAGTAATGCCTGTGGCACTGTGGCTCTTGTGCACAGTGTTGCTAATAATACTGATAAAATAGAGCTGGCTGAAGGGCATATGAAGACATTTCTAGATGGAGCCAAAGATATGGATGCTCCCTCTCGAGGAAAATTATTAGAAAAGTCTGAAGGTATTATTCAAGCCCACAAGGAGTTGGCTCAGGAAGGACAAACTAATACTCCTAGTGCTGAAGAGCCTGTGAATCATCACTTTATTACTTTTGTTCATAAGGATGGCTTTCTGTATGAATTGGATGGACGTAAGGCTTTCCCTGTCAACCATGGTCCTACAACACCTGATTCTCTACTAGAAGATGCCGCTAAGATATGCAAGGAGTTCATGGCTCGTGATCCTAACGAAGTGCGTTTTACCGTGATCGCACTGGCAGCTTCTGACTAATGTCTCGAATGTTTAAGTTTGAGCACACTACAGCAATTTGCAGGCTGTAGTTTATATTGAGCTATGCTTCATATTCAAGCTTAAAAATATTCTCTTAATGGATACAAAAAGGTGCAATGCAAGCTTTTGTGATACTTAATATAAAGTATTTATTTTGAAAATACACTTCGTAATTTTGTCAATAAAATCCGTTTTTTATTTATAACAAGCTGCGCCTCGCGGTTTCACCCGCATAGTGTCGATTCCATGGTAATATCGTGATAAAAAGTATTGTATGTCCTAATGGTCTACCCATATCCCAAATTTCATCTAAATCTGTTCAGCCATTTTAGCACGAAAGCGTAACAAACAAACTCACTTTCGCATTTATAATATTAGTTAGGCTAAAACAATCCTTTAAAAGAGTAACAATGCACTAAAAATCTAAAAAAAGAACAATGAAAAATATTATTTGAATCGTCTAGATGTGAAGCAAAGCAAGACTTAAAAAAATAGGTACTGTAATTTTAATCTATTGGCCTTGGTAAGTATTTTGTATGATTTCAAAAATTGCTGATCTTGTTATGGTAAAGGGATTATTCCACTTTGCCCACCAAGCTGTTCCACCGCTAATATGTAGTTGAAAAAAGTGAAGTAGGTACACGAAAAAAAAAATAGTTTTTTATTGCCTAATTTTTCACCAAAATATTTTAATAAATCCAACGGTGGACAAAATGGACACTTGGACAGTCCCTAGTAGGTAAAAGTGAAATCCAGTCCAGAGTATATGCGAGTGTAATTTGCCCCACCAAAATCATATAGTGGGGGGCACAGTGGACCTCAATCAATTGTGAACATTCATTTTGTCAGTAAAGTCTTTGATATCTTCGTCAGTTTTAAATTCTTTCCTATATCAAATAAATAATTATTTAATTAATTCATTCATCTACTAATATGATTAATATTAATAAGATTATAAAGGTTTTATGTAGGTGTCAATTCGACGTTGGTCAAAGGTGTAAGATGTTAGAGAGCGCGAAGTGTGCGAGCGATTATATCTACAAATAATGTCTCTCTCTGCTATTCTATGAAATAACTTTATAAAAAGAATTTCTGTAAGTGTGTATGTCACTGAACTCCTAAACGGCTGGATACTAGAACGGAACGATTTCAATGATTCTTGTGTCATATTGAGTGGGTCTATGGATGGTTAACATTCACAATAGGACCCAGTAGGTGGCGCTGCTATCGAGTTCTAGGAAACAGGGCAACTCCGTAATTATTTATAGTGTTTTATTTAATTGTCTGAGTCATCTCTAATCAGTTACATTTTTAATTCGGTCTTACATGAGAAGATGGGTAAAGCAGATTCTATAGTGCAATGAGCAGACAAAAATAGATGACGAACATATTTTGGATGTGACTGTACCTAGGTAGGTATTGTTAGGTATCATAAAGGATGCGCAGCGTCGTGCACCGCTGAACACACGCTACAATTTTGACTTTATGACAAACACAAGTTCTATCGCCAACGGCGCGTGTCGTGTTTTTTTCCTCAACTCGAACATCTTCTGTATCAAATCAAATGCTACTATATGTACTACTACTATAGATATATAGTGTAGACTGTAGATCATCTACGATAATAACTGAGACTGATAACCTACTGAGATTCATAAGCCTAGGTTAAGTATCTATACCTACAGGATGGGTTATTGAGATGGAACTTCAGGAAAAATAATTTGATTGCTAAGCTAAGTCTGAAAGTTTATATATTTGTCTATAAAAGTATATAATCTTTATCTTATATCTATTTACATAGTATAAAACAAAGTGGCTTTTTGTGTCTGTCTGTGTAACCGCTTAGATCTTCTAAACTACACAATGGATTTTGATGCAGTCTCCATCATTTAGAGCATTTATTCTGGAAGGTTTGTGTCTATTACTGATAAGTTTAACTAAGATAAGTACTTATAGCAGTAAAATCTCGATGTCTTGATATGTCGCTACATCAGTAGGTACCTACATGGTAGGTAGGTATAAGTAACCGTGAGAAGCAAGGGCAGGGTCGTAACGATTGGTATAAAGTCGGGAACAAGATTCTTCTTATTTTTATATTTTTAGATAAGTACCATTGTAAGTAGGTACTTATCTACATTAACATGTCAAAATAAATATTGTTTATAATAAATCTTGCTTCTAAAATAAATATTTCCAATGTACCTAACTGCAGAACTAGACATACCCCTAAAATACCCACATGAAAATATTAAAATATTACTTGTAAACACAGTAGCACCTACATTTTACTTTCATAACACAGTTACAATTTTAAAAAATACTATTATCTATAGTACCTACAGGGTGAGGGTGTATTTTTTATGGGACTTGAAGGCTGACTCTAAGGCGCTCTCCTAATAGAACGCGATTTTGCGGCGATCGTTCGTATGTTCGCTCAAACGTTGTTCGTACGAACTTACGATCGAATTAGTGTCCTAAACCAAAATAGATTTTTTGATTTTATTCTATTTTATCCGGCAATCGGTCGCTTTTTAATAGGAAAACGGCCAAGAGACCAAAACACATTGTAAATTCATTTGCACGATTTAAGCCTTACTAGTAAACTGGTATTTTTTATAGGTTCGAGTTTGTCTAGATGCACAAGTTAAAAAAAAAACCAACCTAGAGCACTTTACATATAAAGGCTCCCACAAACAGGCGCGACGAGGGTAGCGCTGCCAGTCGCGCCAGTTTGCACGAGCCTTAATGAGTCGGTCGTAGCCTCGTAGGCTCGAACCAAGCAGGTAATTTACTTTGTATAAGTAAATTATTTCATCACCACTCAAAACGGTGAAGGAAAACATCGTGGGGAAACCGGCATGTCCTAGAACCAAAAATTCGAAGACATGTGACATCTACCAACCCGCACTGGGCCCGCGTGGTGGATTATGGCCCACTCCCTCTCAGAGACGAGGCATGTGTCCCAGCAGTGGGAACATTTTAGGATGTTTAATATGCTTTACCTACATGCAGGTTTAGAGAACCGTTCTCGGTTTTCAAGCAGAATATCCTCAACTTAAAAAAATCAGCTTGTATTTTTAACAAACTTTAGGTACTAATATTTACAAGAGTCAAAGGAATGTCATACATTGTCATTTTTGCTAAACTTCCCTCACAAAACCACAGCAGTCACTTGAGATCTATGTATTACCTAGTTGCCTTGCTGTGTTATGATTCTAATACTTAAACACACTAACTTCGTGCTTATACACTTAGGTACGAACAGTTAATTTAAAAATATCGACTTTATTTTCTTATAATGTTAAGAGAGAGACTGGTAAGAATAAAAAAAAAACAAAAAATCTACACCTTGTCTCCAGTGTTAACGAATAGTGAATAATATCAATTATGGTAGGTATATAATATACTTATATGCTAAGTAACTAATATTCACTTCATAAACTTTCTATTGGTGCAACTTGTTCTTCTGTATTCATATCCGAGTTGTTTATTGATGAGTCTTCTGAAACAATGAGCATTTTCAATCAGTTATTTGTATGATTTAAAATTATTAAAAATTCATAATTATCTACTTACTTACTTCCTACTCCATAATTATAAATTATTTGTAACTAATGTTAATTAGTAGTTATAGAACAGTTATTTTGGAATTGTTTCATAAGTTGATTGTTACTGCACTGTAGAGTGCTACTATCACAATTAGGTACCATCGACAGGGTTTATATCTGTATATCAGCCGGATCCCAGTTGAATTAAAGTTGAATTGAACTTCTGAATTCGTTTATTATAGTTTGAAGTTTCGTATATTGTTATACTAGTTGATGCCCGCGGCTTCGCCCGCGTGGCTATCGGATATTATATACCTACTAAAACCTTCCTCGAGAACCACTCTATCCATTAGTGAAAACAGCAAGAAAATCGGTGCAGTCGTTTTTGAGTCCAATCGCGAACAGACAGACAGACGCGGCGGAGGACTTTGTTTTATAATTATGTAGTGATTATAATTCCTAATTTCCGTTCAGCTAAGCCGCAAAATCGACCTTTCGTCAGTACCCTCACACAAAAAATGCGTGACTTTCCGCTGAACCAGGCCATTGCACTAAATCCCTTATGACCGCTCTTTGCGCTTAACTCTTCCGATACAATATTCTCGCCCGCGCTCACTCAGTGACCTATTCAAATGTTAACTGACCTCTGGTCCATCCTGTATTATGTACTTAAATCCTTATCCATCCTCTTTATCAAGGCATTAAGTACTTACATGTTTTTATATATTTATGTGATTATTAGCAGCATTACATCCGGCCACAATTTTTACCAAAGTATACTGGGTGAAATTGAATTAATGGTCATCCTCTTAAGGGGTCATTGTAAATCGCAAAAATCGGCTTTTCCCTACATTTTGACGAGGTATTAGAACATAATGTAGGGAACAACAGATTTATTTTTCGCGATTTTGTTTGGTCCCATAGTGAAAGTTGTTCATAATGATGAGTACAATGACCCCTTAAGAGAATGCGCATTCATTCAATTTCACCCTGAATAAACGCAACATGCTTACCACTATTTGGTAAAGCATCAGATCTGAACCTCGGCAGTAGCAGCGTGAGTGTTAGTCCTATGATCGCTGCGACGCCACACACCCACACCAGCGCGTTCCCGTAGTACGCTGGACCCGCGCCGTCTGCACTGGAAATCATTAGGTATTTTTTTTAATCAAAAATTACACTACAAACGTATTAAGCACAAAATAAATATAACATCAACTAATGAGTACAGCCATCAAATTATGCGGGGCGTACCTATCACAAAAATGCCTTGCGCTCCTAACATCACTAGCACCCGTATCATGGATGCATTGGTACCTAAACACATCAAACATTCACTGAATATTATATACTTAGGCCATGTATAAAGATGCTGATTAATTGAGCAGTTTCTAGTGGGACGGTACTCTAACCCGATCCTCAGCGGAGAAGGGCAAACGTTACTTATAGAGGCACCGTAAAAGGTTTAGCGCGTTTTATAACATGTATAATCTCAGGACTAGCGAGTTCGATTCATGTTTGACTATGATCTAAGTTTCAAGTTTAATAAATCAATCATAATCATCCAAATTAAATTATTTCGTTTTACCACAGAAATCTGTAGAATTAGTCTGTTTTGGTAACAAAAGCGCCAGCTGATGTAGTACTCAACAGAGAATATAATATAATAATATAATCCCACCTGTTTAATCATCGCTCATTATCGAAAGTAGGAAAAAATATCAATACGTGACTGAAATGATGTAAGTATTTAGATAACATTCTATGTGTGAACACTGTGAAATGAGCCGAATCGCGTAACTACAGAACAAAACATCGAACGTCAGTAGGTATGAATCATAGATGAACTCACTATGCTTGTATAATCGCTATAGCAATGCCGCACGCGAGCTTATCAGTGAAACTCATGAGGCCGTAGACAAACGCGGAAGCTTCTGTCCTAGCGCCAACCAGGTCAGCCGTCAGAGCCAGGCTAGTCACCAACATCACTGCGCCGCCAAAACCTGACCATACAGAAAACAATTAATCTATACCAGTACTACAGAAATTACGCAGAAATAGAATGACTAATACATAAAATAATAACTGTTATTACATTGTCAAGGCGTGCGTGAACACAGCTCATTCAATAGCTTTGTGGTTAATTTAGGTATTTTAAAACAAACTCATCCAGTAAACGTTTGGAACAAAAACATGTTTGAGTGTTTAAATGACACACTATAAGACACAAATGTTGATAAAAATGGCTTCATTGTATACCTACTTATACAATTTATGTTACATGTGGGTAGGTACTAACCTATTAACACGGCAACCACATAAATGAAATATACTTTGTAATCATCATCTGATCCAAGGTAAATCCACACAAAGCCAGCTATTGCGCATGCGGAACCGGTCAAATAATTAAGTTTTCGGGTGAAGGATCTTGGAGCCAACCTCTGGACTCCGGCAGCTGCCAGACTGCCAAGGTACAGGGCGAGGGGGACAACGGCGAGGGCGCGGGCAGCCAGGCCTAGCGTGCGGTGCAGGTACAGGGGAATCAACACCTGGGATATGTTCACGACAAGTCTGGTACACATGTACACTCCTGCGACCTAGAAACAATTTTATCTAAATAATTAATTGACACATTACAATTAATTAGAACTGCTATCTCGTTTGTGTGCTAGAGTTGCTGATAACAAAATAAATAAATATATTACATATCTGTTAATTATATTTTATACTAGCTGATGCCCGCGACTTGCCCGAGGACTTTGTTTTATATGTAGTGATATTTACCTCTACCTATCAAATAAAGTTATTACCAGTAAGTTCAATTTACCTGATACATGAGTGGTTTACGTAAGAAATCATAGTGGGCCCCACTTTCACCTTCAGCTAAGAGTTGCTCATGACGATAGTTGTTTTTTTCAGTTACGGAAATATGAAATATTACTGATGCTAGTGTTCCTACTCCCAATACTATGTAGACAACATGCCTGAACTTCCAAGCATCTGTAGGCCCCACTTGCTATAACAAAAAAAAAAAAAAATTGTTTTGAAAAATTCTACACTTGGCACTTTATAATATTAAGGACTTGATTCACAGTCTCTGGATAATATTATGCACTATCTACCAGTTTAATGAACAAATGGAATAGAAATTGTATGAAATTATCTACAAGATAAATAAAATTGATCTGGTGGTGGTGAAACATGCTATTACAATCAAGAATGGAAAATAAATAGTTTTAATAATTTCAACATACATGCTTATCACATTCCCCAGTCATATGTAATATAATCCATGTGATAATATAAACAAAAAGATTTGAAAATACTGTGAATCCATATCTGTAATACAAATATCATAATATTAATTAGTATTTCTTACAGTAACATCAGTTTACACAAATACTGTGAAGATAACAACATCACGCCTGTAATCCAAGGTAAGGTATCTAGAGTACACCCACAATTCACCAATTATGTCTAAGTTAATACTATGAAATATAGCTTAGCAAAAAAGAATATGATGCGGTGACAAATGAAACTAAATATTTTACTTTAAGTAATAAATAAATAAATCAAAGTTTATTTCAGAAAACTTCCATATGTGTTAGTAACAATGTAGACTTATGAAACTAGTGTTAGTAACAAATTAAAATCTAAGCTGCGTTAATGCTGTGTAATGCAGACCTATAATGTTGGCACTACTTTGCCGACAAGTACAGGTTTTGAGTCGGTACAAGCAGCATTTTTAACTATTTGTTTAAATTCTTTTACTCATTTCCCATTAGAAGTGACCTATATGCGGTAGTGGCGCCATCATTTTTTCCAAACTCTTTTTTGCCAAGCTGTACCTACTTTAGCAAAATTATTTATTTGAATATGTGGTACTAATTTTGGGTGTTCAATTGTACACACGGCTACACATCAAGCTATACATTGCCAGTATAAGCAGACCTCGCATTGTATAGGATTTCTGTACAATGCGAGGTCAGCTTATACTGGAAATGTATAGGTTGATGTGTAGCCATCTGTATGTTTTTTTTTAATAGTTCATAAAGACGCTAAGAAACGGCAGTCGCTCCATGTAAAATACTGGTATTCAGCTGCATCCAGTTAGACTGGAAGCCGACCCCAACATAGTTGGGAAAAGGCTAGGCAGATTGAAAGATATACATTATAGATTATATACATTATATATATGCATTGAGATTATATACATGCATTCGCAGTGTACAGACGTGCTCGATAGCAATATTTAATAATTACCTACTTTAAAAATAGTGACCTCCTTTAGTGCATTACTGACGTAATGCAACTATAATTTTGCTAAGTGTGTAGTTTCAGCGAATAATGGACGCGAAATAGTGAAATTGTAAAAATACAAAATGGATAACAGCCCCTTTAATCCAAGGGGGCCAATGCACCCCACCACCTCGCCGCCGAAGACGACGACGCAAAATCCAGCCCTTGAGTCGGAGACGGTTGAAGTTATTTCAACGCCTGAGATTCAGAAATGGATGTCAGGCATCGAACAGAACCTGAATGAAGTTTGCGCTATTGCCGCGGAAAGCAAACTCAACTCGGAGCAGAAAATGAAAATTTCTACCCTATGCCGTAAAGTAGGATCTGGCACCTCACAAATGGCAGTCCTATACCAGTCTCTTAAGCAAAAAGCCATTCGGGCTTATAACGCGGTTGATGCCCTTCAAGAAAAACGCGACCTGATGGAACAGATTTCGGAACTCAAGCAGACGTTTAAGGATTCTGGTTCTGCTAGAAATGGTTCGTTTGCCGATATGGTGAAGAAGGGGGCAAATGATTTCGTTCGACCCAATAATCTAAGCTCTATTGCCATTTATCCCAGTGACAAATTAAAAACAAGTGTCCAAACAAAAGAACTCGTGCAAACAATCATACGGCCCGAGCAAATGAAGCTCCACGTTCGAGGTGTCCGGAATACAAAAAATGGAGGCGTTATTATCAGTACCGAGACGAAAGATGACACTGATAAAGTGAAGCAAGCAGTCCACCTCTCTCTATCTGGACTTACCACCGCCGAGCCCAACAAGCGCAAACCGAGGATCGTGATTTTAGGAGTGCCGACTTCCTTAGCTGAAAATGAGGTGTTCAGATGCATTTTCGAACAAAACGTAGCCGACAAGTTACCAGAGATGTCCTTGGAATCCTTCATGACCTACATAAAATTAAGCCACAAATCGGGGAAGAGAGATGCTACGACCTGTAACTACGTTGTTGAAGTTTCAGCCGATATACGGAAAGCCCTAATCCCTCAAGCAAGGCTTTTTATAAATTGGACGTCCTGTCCTGTCAGGGACTTTACATTGGTAACAAGGTGTTATAAATGCCAACAATATGGCCATGCAGCAAAAACTTGCCGAGAGATTGTATCTACGTGTGCTCACTGCGGTGACGCAGGCCATTCGGTGTCCGAATGCGCGAAGAAAGCCGACATTCCGAAATGTGCAACTTGCTCACGCTTTAAAAAGCCTAGTGATCACAAAACAGGAGACGCTGAATGCCCTGCTAGGAAAATAGCAGAATATAGATACATTAACTCCATCGATTATGAGGGCACCTAGTGCGTCATATTCAAGGCCTGACTTCCGTAACTTTTGTTGCTGACTCAATATCCCTGGCGACTGCGCTGTCCTACTTACTTGTGATTTGTCGCTGTCTAAGCATATTAACCGACCTCTTCAACATCTAATGTAGCCTTAAAGGTGATTTATGCAATATTTGTTTTAACCTAGTTAATAATACTGCAGACGCAATCGTAATCGTGTAACTAAGTGCAAACAACTATTTACCTTAATTATTAGTGTTTAAGTAAATTATAACATAATAAATGAACTAGCTATCTCATTATTCTTAAAACTTATGTTATATATTGTTAAGAAATCAGTTGTCCTAATAGTAATCTTATGAACTAATGCCGCCTGTGATACAGGTTTATCCTAGTACAGGCATCATACTTTGTAATACCTACATTATTTCTAAGCTTTATACTGTTATTTCCAATTTTTATTTTTTGAATAAATTTTTATTTTATTTATACAATGTGGAGACGACAATACAACAATAAATGAAAACACTTGCAATACTAAAAAAAAAAAAAAAAAAAAAAAAAAAAAAAAAAAAAAAAAAAAAAAAGACTAAGAAAAATTTGGAAGTGGGTTGGTTGACATTTTCAATAAGATATTTTACTTACTACATATTGGATCATTGCAATTACCTGATTGCAGTTAAATGTGTCCTAGTGTGATCATCTTCCGAAAGCTCGGGAATTAAACTTAAGTGGGATATCTGGACTGCGGCCCAACCAATTTGAAATATTATAATAAATGCAGCATAATAATACATTTGCGCCCATTTGTGTGTTAACGAACAACCAATGCATTCTGTGAATATGAATGGAAATGAGACCAGGACACAGAGAGTACCTGAAAAAAAAAAAATATACCTATATTGTTTTTAGGAAAGCTAGAAAAATACTTTTGTACTGCACTAACTATAGGTACTTGGATTAAGTGCTTAAAGAATAGAATACTCTTGTAGTATGACCAACATCTCACTTACCAAACAAATGCCACAATTTCCGCCTTCCATACTTTGAACTAATATGATTGTCTGTATGATCTGAATGATAACCAACAAAAGGTGTAGATAGAGCATCCATTACTTGACCAATCAACATCAAGTTGCCTGATTGTGAAGCACTGAATTCAAGTACTAAATGAAAAAATACTAAGAAATATGTAAACCATAAACTTGCACAGACATCATTTAATACATGACCAATCCCATAGCCAAGCTGTAACCGAAGGCTGGTGGATATGTGCACGAATTCAGAATCCATTCTTTTTAATTTAAAATAAATAAAATGTAATCAATGTGTGGTTGACTGTACGTTCTTTCTTTCAGCATGCACACTTTTTATAAACAATTTAATTTTCTGATAATTTAGGTACTGCTGACGGTAGCCTAGAGGATTAAGATACCAAAGTGTGGATTTAATTGTTTCGTTTTATAAAATATAATGTGGTGCTCACAATAATTAAAAAAATCACTTTGTTTTCATTTCACTCTTGCCGGAGGGAGAGTGTGTCACTGTCAATTCCTTGCTGAGTTGCTGTCAACCAATGACTAATAAATCCTATGGACTTGGCATACCTACAAGAAAAACGTGTACCTATACCTACCTACGCTCTACTGAGAGGATAAAATGGCGGTTACTAGAGCAGCCCTTATCGATACTTCTTTAAAATAACATCGATAAAAGATTGTGAGAATGTTTTCATAATGTCACGGTACAATATGTACGGGTAAAAATACCCCAATTAATTTTATGCTCTTGGAATATATGCTTTTAGCTATTACAAGAAATGAAAAGCAGTAAGTACAAGTCGTGCCATTAAATTGAGATTTGACCGCGCCTCCCGCCGCTCTTTTCGCCATCCCGATGACAACCTGATAATACAGGTGCGTCAAGTCTCGACTTTTAATGGCACGACTTGTACCTACTTATATCGAATAATTTTTTTATCCACTTTCTTGCTGGCTTGCCATCCCCACGGGTTCTTTTTACTGTAAGCTTATGGTGGTTCCGTCAATGGCACGCAGATGGTAATTTTTAAATGAAATAAATTTATATTTTAATTATTATTATTTTATTTTTGTCGCGTTTTTTTATCAACATACACCCTAATACAGAGCTGCAATTGGCAAAAAACATATGAAAATTTGAATTTCACGGATAACCAGTGAAATATTTTTTTTAATGGTTTTATTCACCATAATTCATATTTTTGATGCTAAGTTTGTAAAAGGCAAATGATCGAGGGTTAATTATTTAATTAAAAATCAACAATAATTATAATAAAGTTATAGTAAAGAAATCAATTTTATTCATTTCCGAACAATACAATTTAGTTTGGGTAATTTCTATGGGATATTCTCTCAGTAGATTTCTTCCCATAATATTTGTATCTCAAATTCATGTTTACCCCTATTACATTTTAAATTAATAAATATTATTATATCCTTTAAAATCTTTGATAATATTACTAAAATGAGCAATTTCTTTCGTCTGTCTTCTAACTTTCTCAGTATCTTCTTGGACTGTTTTTGACATTTGTCCTTTAATTTCTTTATCATTTTAAATGTGTGTACCTGAAATCAAATAAAATTAAGCTTTATAGATATTGAAGACAAGAAGCGAGAGATATCTCCCAACCAGTCTCAATTCAATCAATAAGATTTTATCAGTTAGATGAAAAAAAACCGAACTGGTCATACCGGTAAATCTAGCGTAGCGGAGGTGCTAGCAGCTAAATCTGGCGCAATGGAGGTGCTAGCAGCTAAATGTGGCGCAGCGGAGGTGCTAGTGACTAAATCTAGTGTAGCGGATGTGCTAGGGGCTAAATCTATGCCACTCCTCTTTGAAATCTCTCCAGGTTGATTTTGAGTGGTAGGCACACAAACAGCTTAGATCTGAAAACCACTCTTTATCATTAACATAAATATAAATTGAATAGTAAATAAATTCAAAACAGTAATGATCCTACTGTTTATAATTACAAAAATCAATTACCGTATTAGGAGCACCACATCCAGATATTGATTGTGAGTTTGTTTGATTTTGATAATTCTCCATTAAAATGCCAGATATATTTGTTCGAATCTTAGGCTGTAAACAAGCAATAAAATGATTAGTGTTCTTGATCTTTCTTGATTTTATTAATAGGATTTTTAATTAATATTAAGTCTTCTAACACATTAATTACATCACTCTTTGTGTCCATTAGACAACTGTTGCAATTGAGGACATCATCATTTATCAGCCACTACACAATCATGTTGGAAAAATTTATAACATGCAATGTTACTTACAAATAAGGTTCGTGAAGGTAAAGCATCGTCACGTAATGTTACTTTATTCAGTGTCCAAAACATAATTCTTCAAAGTGAAGAGAACAAAATATGTGATTTGTTTTTGTTGACATCTTTAAATTTTCAACACCGATTGTTTCCAGCCAAATTTTCTGTTTATTCATCATCAGGCAGCCTTGAAAATAAAACATAAAACCAATAAAGAATCATAAAAAAGCATTATCGATAAGTATAAAATGTCTAAATGCACTACTCTATCCCTTCAATAACAAGAAAATCATTTCATGTTGAAAAACTGTTAAAAATAAAGGCAAAAGGGAAAATAAGAATGCTTTACTGTTAAAGCTCTTCAACAAATGCAGAATCTTTTGTTTATCATATAAATCTAACGATATTTCAGCTGAAAATTATGTACGTACTGGTGCAAAGTTATGTTCGGGAGATTTCCGCTTCTTTTGATGCCACATCCGATTAAATTGCAATTGGGCATCTTGCTATTGACGATTTCCACTATAGGACCGAGTTTAAACGCAATAACACTGCAAATTACTCCAAAATTTACAATTATAACCACAGCTCAAGAGCATTTGACAGTTGACGTACTCAAGTTTGGTACCAAACAGCGAGAGGATAAAATGGCGACCCGGCCGCAAATAGGTATTCAATGACTCTAGAAATGTAGAGTTGCCAATAAAGTAACTGTCAAAAACACTATTGTCCTTTTTCACTTATGCAAAATTATGAAAGTTAAAAAGAGATGGCAATATTTTTATGATTTTGGCGTCGATATGCCTCATATTTGTATAACTGTTTTTTCTATAGTCAAACATTTCAAGTCCATATGATTTATAAGTCAATGCTGTCAACTTTCATCTGTGCTGTCAAAGTGTCAACGGGTCCCGTGATGACTAGGCTTGTAGAAAAATTATCGATATAACAATTAATTTTTGTTCGCTATATCGATATTTTGAGGCGATATTTATTATTTTGATAATTATATCGATATAAAATTTCAAGTATCGAAAATGTATCAAATACGATATATTAAATTTCCAATAGCACTGTTAACGCCACTGACTTAAAACCACTGGAATTCAGAACCGTCAAAAGTAGACTTTTTTTTTCTAGTTTGGTATTCATATCACGGAACAAAAAAAACAGATTCATATGAATAAAAAACAAATGCAATTGAACTGTTCCGTGATTCATATGAATAAAAAACAAATGCAATTGAACTTCACAAATAGAATATCGATATTTTTTTTTCAATATTTTGAAATCGATTTTTATTATTTATAAATATCGATACGATAGACTTAAACGGGTGATAGACGTGCGAGCAAGTACGCGTACATATGGCTCGGGGAGCTTACTCGCCCGTCTGTCATTGCCGCGAGCCGCGAGCCGTCAGCCGCGACCCAATTTGACAATAAAATTTTGAGCAAGCTTCACGTGTGTCACCGACGGCGAGCCGAGTAAGGTCGCGAACTTAAAGACCGCGTACTGTAAGTACGCACGTCTATCACCCACTTTAGACCATTAGGAGGTTAATTACACAGTACAGCACTCGATACGTACTCGACTAACTGCGCATCAGGTAAAGCGGAACGCATTGACGGACGTCTCTCACCAGTTCTCGCCTTTGATTGACCACTGTCAAGTGCATTGACTTATAAATCATAGTCAAGTGTCACTGGTCACTGTCAAATAATAATGAAAATCTGAAAATCAAATATCAAATCACATCACATCCATCAAAAAGACGGCACCCTATAGATTAGTTTATTAATCAATTAGTATTAGTACTTCATTTTCTGGTGCTCTGTATAACAAACTATTGTATTTGATGGAATAAAATACGTGAGTTGAGTCGAAATAAATTAAAGTTTCTCGCATTTTTCACCTCACTGCCGGCCATAATTTGTAAGTAATAACAAATTTATTAAATTTCACAAATTCTGTACGTTTCACATTCACTGAAATACCGGTAACCAACTTGTTCGCAATTTCAGAAAAACAAATCGCAATGGCCAGTGAAACCTTAATCCCATTAGAATCAAACCCTGAGGTTATGAACAAGTTTCTGCAGAAATTAGGAGTGCCTGGTCAATGGAGTGTCGTTGATGTTATGGGTTTAGAACCAGAATTGCTGGCCTGGGTGCCCCAACCTGTGCTTTCTGTCATGCTTCTCTTCCCAATTTCTAATGCTTATGAAGAACATAAACAAAAAGAAGAAAGTAACATACTGTCTAAAGGCCAAGAAGTTTCCAACAATATTTTTTATATGAAACAGTATGTAAGTAATGCCTGTGGCACTGTGGCTCTTGTGCACAGTGTTGGTAATAATACTAATAAAATAGAGCTGGCTGAAGGGCATATGAAGACATTTCTAGATGGAGCCAAAGATATGGATGCTCCCTCTCGAGGAAAATTATTTGAAAAGTCAGAGGGTATTATTAAAGCCCACAAGGAATTAGCTCAGGAAGGACAAACTAATACTCCTAGTGCTGAAGAGCCTGTGAATCATCACTTTATTACTTTTGTTCATAAGGATGGGTTTCTGTATGAATTGGATGGAAGTAAGTCTTTCCCTGTCAACCATGGTCCTACAACACCTGATTCTCTACTAGAAGATGCTGCTAAGATATGCAAGGAGTTCATGGCTCGTGATCCTAATGAAGTGCGTTTTACAGTGATGGCATTGGCAGCTTCTGACTAAAGTATCAATGTTTAGATTTGAGCACAGTGAGTTTAAAAATATTCTCCTGTTTGATGTTTGATTTCAAAAAGGTGCAGTGCAAGCTTTTGTGATACTTAATAAGAAGTATTTATTTTTAAAGGGACTTTAATTTTCATCATAATGCCTTTTATAAATACATTATAATAAAACAGTAGAATCCGGTGTCTGTCAGTCTGTTTGTTCGCGCACATCTATGGAAATACTCACATTTATAGTATATTATAGTAAACATTTGATCAGTTATTTAATTAATTATAGCTATAGATTATTATACATTAAAAATACAAAAAAAAAATTAAAATGAAATATAAGTACAACATAAATTCAAAATATTAATTGTTAAATTAGACATGTAGACGAACAAAATGTTATGGTGTACATAATAAAGAGTATTCTATCTATCTATCTAAAAAGCACCCTTGTCATTGATTAGAAAATCAGAATCTCCATTGCCACTAGCCTAGCATTTTAATTTTTCAGAAAAAAAAAAAAAAAAGTTATTATTGATCATTGTAATACAATTTTTTTTTTTTTTAAAGAGTTGCCCATTTTAGAGGCCGCTTTCCGAATTAGAACGTAATCGCTCAGTTAGATTGCATAGCGCTCTGCGTTTCGATTTAGATTTAGTCACGTATATGACAGCTGAGGGCTGGGCTGTCAACAATTTGGAACGCTCGTGAACGCGGCGCGGTCACAGGTCACAGTGCTCGCTCAACGTCTAAATTTGCGTTTCATAATTCTTTCTTTGTGTTTAATGAACCGTCAAGGGGGTAGGGCATGGTCGGCATTATCGCAAGATGGCGCATTTCATGAATCATGTGACGCTATCTATGACTTTTGGACATCGTTATCGCGCTTATGCTCATTCGGAACGGGTGTTAGCACGCTCAAATCTATTGCAGCTTAACTCGGAACGCAGCCAGAGTTGATTTTCTATCGATTACGACAGCTGTCAACTTACCGTAAACCCGATTCTACTGAGCAGGAGCAGGCGGTTACCCGGCCAAAAAAGGAATATTGCGGAGATTAAAATTACATACTCTCGTCGTGTATATTATTGTTCATTCCTTAATGTGTTCAGAGACTTTATTCAGAATATTACTTTTATTTAAAGTAAAAAAAAATTATATTTTTTCGTTCAACTCGCCCGCATAATAAATTATGAGACAATAATGACCCCTTCTGATAAAGACGATGTGGCAATACATCGTCTTTATTATATTTAAAATGTATATAGATTATAGAATATTTATTAGATTTAAAATGTTTAATATTTTCTAATGCTAGGTAAGTACACACACAGCGTATGTAACTACCTAGCATTATAGTTCTTGTATTACTCTTCTGACTATAATATGTCTACTACTAGTCACTAGTCATTTGTATTCAAGGAACTTGCAAAAAGCACTACTGTAGTAAATATGGTGCTTAATAATTCCTTCTAATCTTCTTTGTAAGTTCATTCATTGGTTTGACGGTTTGACATTAAGTTAAGTCGATCTAGAATAGAGTCCGCGCCACGACTGAAGTCCTTTTGGAGCGGCGGCGGCGCTAGTGTCTGTGTCATTGCTTATAAAAAAATGTAGTTTTTTCCGCCGGACTCAGTGGTTTGGTTCCTGTCGGGCTGTCGTAGTCTGTACCATAGATATAGATTATTATTAATGAGTCTGTACCTGTCATTGTCATGCGTGGCTGTCATCATCGAAAAATTTATCCCCTTTCATTCAATCGTATCAATTCGTATCCGAAGCCGAAGCGGCTAATGATTTAAAAATCAATGGGGTCTCTTCGTAAATTAATATGGTACAGTATTTTTCTCACTTATTGCCTGTGCGTTCGTTGTGATGACTTTAAGGAAGAATTATATATTAAACCTCTACCGCCGACCCATCTCTACAGCTACTTTCAATTTGTCACTTTAGTGAATAGCGAATTATCTTCATGTAAGTATTAAATTATTATTGATAAGAAGTTTTCTATCTATTAATCTAATACGAGTAAGTAATACTAATGATCCTTTATTTTAGTTCATTCTCATTTGGCCCCGCGATCACTGGCCGAAGTAGTATCTCGATTCCAAGTCGAGGAGCTCCATCTAACTTTGACCGAAGGACAATGGAGGCACAATCAATGGGGATATCCAGTATTAGATGCAGCGCCTGGGGCAGAGCTCTATGCCTGGTTCTCACCTGATGTTGTAGATGTAGATACACATTGGAAAAAACTAAGTGCTACACTCTCTGGACTCTTTTGTGCTTCACTTAATTTCATCGACAACTTTAATACAGTGACACCTCAAATGGCTTTATGGCCTATGGGAGCAGTGAAATCTAGTCAAAATGTAACCTCACAGCTGCGATATGCATCATTACCCAGAGAGATTGTATGCACTGAGAATCTGACACCATGGAAGAAACTTTTACCATGTGAATCAAGTCGCGGTTTTTCAGCATTGCTTAATTCTAGAATGATCCACAACACAAACTATCATTCCATTGGAGTTCATGTAAGAAAAGTATGTAAATCCAGTGACTGTTTGGAGACTCAACTAGAGTTCAAACAAACTGTGGCTCTTGTTTATGACTATGATATAATAAGTAGCAATGACTGGTCATTCAGAAAATTGTATGGACAAGGTCTGCCTGGAGCCTGTCCACTATCTTCAGACAGTAAGATTTACGTTGATATTACTTCAAATGACACACAGACCTTTATATTGACTCCACCACCAGACAATGTCATAACATCGCAAAGAGGTGGGAGTGGTACTAAACTAGCAGTTTATAACATAAACCCTGATGGTCAAATGATAAACATAGGTGTGAAATATAAATCTAAGTTAGATTTAGCAGTTTCTGTACCTCCACCCCTTCACTTTACACGGTACATCCTTGGCTACGGTAAAGAGTTTGGTGGTATTGTTACAGAGATAACAAACAACTGCTGGACTTCTATCAATGTTGTTGTTTTAGAGAATGCACCGTGGTGGTTACCTATACAACTGAGCTCATTAAGAGTTAATGGTGAAGCTGAAAGTAGTTTAGTTATATCTCAGTACTATTCACCTGGCCGTAGCAGGCAGAAACCGTACCACTTAGAACTGCTTATGAAATTACCTCCAAAATCCACTACTACAATCACAATAGACTTTGAATTTGTATTCTTGAAATGGCAGGAATATCCTCCTGATGCCAATCATGGGTTTTATGTTGGTTCAGCATTAATTTCAGCAAATTTACCCACGGCTAGAAACTACACTAGTATTCCTATTACAGGAACTACATTTGATTCCTTTGTTAACGCATCAAAGATATGTAAGTATGTTTAATAGCTATAGTTTATAAGTACTGATTTTTATAACTAAGTAATGCTTTATAATATGAAGAGCTGGTAAGTGCATCACTTGAGAATGGCCGAAACAATTTGACTATTTTTTATTTTAAAATGTTCATAGTAAAGTAAATACATAATCTGACTTATGTATTTACGGAAAGAAAAATTGAAAAAATTGGAAAATTTTGGAAAGTGAAAGTGCTCTTTCTATTGGATTTTTGCATGAATTATTGTTTGGATGGAACAATGTCTGTCAGGCAGGTCAGCTAGTATATTAATAATAGAGACGAAGTTTGCATTTTTACCAGAGAGCTTTAATATTTCATGTCTAATCATGAAGGATAAAGAAATATCACATACATGGTTATGTAAATGATTTTAGTTTTCATGCTTATCATACACTATTTAAATAATGCTAAGGGCTAAAAAAGAACTTTAATTTTTCAGGGTACCCAATTGTGTTCAGGACGAATGGCGCCATGGTATCACTGCCCACACCAGACTTTAGTATGCCATACAATGTCATCTGCCTTGCATGTACTGTTGTTGCTCTGGCATTTGGCCCGCTACATAACATCTGCACAAAAGAGCTGGTTCTCAAGCCCCTGGGAACACCGGTCTCACTTACCCAAAAACTTTTAAATTTATTTAAGAAAAAGAAAGACTAGTTATTATTTTTGTTTTAAAAGAATTTAAAATTAAGTATTGGACTGAATAAATGAACAACAGCTAACTGTGTGCTTTTCTTTATAATATCAGTTGCTACTGCGCTTTATAGTAGTGTATCTATCTGGGTTCGTACTTCGAACCCACAACTTATAACTCGTAAGGCGGAGCTGTTACCACTGGGCAAGCAGGCCATAAAAAGAGGTGCACGCGTGCAAAACTTGCGTGTTGTTTGCAGACTCCGTGATGTCCCGTATGCAAAATACGCGCTTAGTTGCGGACACGAGCCCAATATAAAATAAGTACAATACAATACAAGGTGAGATAACATGTCTGTGCTAACCTTGATAATAATGAAATAACCAGAACCGAAAGAATGAATAGTAATAGAACAGTAATAAATAAATCAAGGAGAGTACTTATTAATTCCATGTAATAAATGCATCTGCAAAGGCCCCTGACAAGTACAACCAGACGCCCTTAAAAAAAAACTAGACCCATAGAACTTTAAGCAGTACATTTTTATATAGGGTAACTTTATGGGATTGCCAAACTGACAAAAGCATTTTTGTATTGGTTGCGGATATGTTCGTAGTTAAATGATCCTTTCCATTTAATTTTAATATAATATGAGGGTATTCGGAGGGTAAGTAAATTATAGTTTACTTTAAGTTTGACATAACATAACTTCATGAGTGTAGGTACTTAGAGTAAAACCAAATTTCGCCAGTTATGTTCAAGTCCCATGTAATAGGGGGCGAGCCTATTGCCATCAACCGGGCACGAATCCAGACTCCTGGCTGCTATTGAGAAATTCCAGATGGAACAACCGAATAGGTACAGGATTTTATTTTTAACTAGCTTCCGCCCGCGGCTTCGCCCGCATGGTATGTCGATAAAAAGTAGCCTATGTCCTATCTCACTCAGGCCTACTTGAAATAAATTATTTGACTTTGACTTTGACAGGCTCTAGACTATGTGTGCTCTACCTACCAAATTTCATTTAAATCGGTTAAGTAGTTTTGGCGTGAAACCGCGACCGACAGACAGACAGAGTTACTTTCGCATTTACACTATTAGTACCTAAGGATAAGGATTATGATTGTTTTATAAAACACTTGTATTATAACAATATTTTCTTACGTGCAGTGAATATCATCTATGTCCATGCTACAAGGAGTGCCAAGAGTTCCAGAAACTTGTGGAGCTAAAGGACTCCGGCTTGGTAGTCTACTATCATAAGCCACGTAAAGAGGATGTTAGTAGATAATTTGATTTCATTGTGCTATCACAATCACATACCTAGGTACCTTAAACATACGCTACGCCGACTATTTGTCTATCTGTCCGACCGTCAACTGGCTTCCCTTAAGGGCGCACCCAACCTCAGATTTTATCCCGGTCGCACCATACTACTCGCGACCTGAGTGAGAACGAGACGGAGTGGGGCGCTAGCGGCTCTAAAGCGTCGAAAAGTTTAGGTAATTGCTTTTTACGTTGAAAATAATGGTAATTTAAAAAAAATGACACATATGACCTGCTTTATAGTTAGTTCAGTTATCATGCAAAGTTTCATGATCTAATTTAAAGTATTTTTTTAATACCAGCGGTTTATAATTCTGTGCAGAGGTAACTTTGGATTTTTTTTCTATCGAGAAAATTTTATGTAATCGTGTTTTCACCTCACATAAGACCTAGCATCAATCCTCAACTTTAACATAATTAGATTTATTACAAAATTAATGCTGCAGTATTTTCGGCATAACAGAGGATCATGCTAAGCAATTTGTGATTGGGTGCCCTTAAGGGGGATGCGCTAGGGTGGCCCGCGAAATTCAAATTTTCTTACGTTTTTTGCAATTTGCAGGTCAGTATCAGGTTGTATGTTGATCTAAATATTATTAGCGCTCGTAACAAATATGGATTTACAGAATTATAAACATTAAAATCAGCAATACAACTCTCTAAGCTCATGAAAGTGTATTGAATGACTATTTCATGAAATCATGACATTTGGCACTTTGACTCGCCAGGTCAGCATAAACTGGAAACGTACCTATAGCTTGATGATGTGTACAGTCACGAGCACCAATATGTATACACTTAGCAACTTTTAAAAGTGATTTTCTCCTACTGTATTGATTGTAATTTTATTTTATAAGGATCATAGTATTTTGGAACCTATTACTCGTATGAAATAGGTATCATCTCAAAGTTGTAATCGTTATTCCACGAGAAAATCGTTATTGAATTTTGCTGAGTGTATACATACTTTTGCTCGTGACTGTACATAGCCGTGTGTACAAAAGATTGTAGGTAGGTCCCGTGTCAGTAAAAGAGATAGTAGGTAGCACCTACTATTCTACCTTTAATACCTAATAGTTGATCGCCGACTGTTCACATCTTCGGGGAGAACCCTGTCAGAAAAACCGGACAAGTGCGAGTTGAACTCGTGTGGTGAGGGTTCTGTATGTTATCTATCTATGGTACTTAGCTTAATTGTCGTTTTTATCCCAAGATCAAACTTAACATTGTAAATTGAAAAAACATGTTCTCGCATACTTACATTTCAACTGCAAATGTAAGTTTGTACCCACAGTATTGAGAGATTTACCATGTTCTTTTAAGACCATAGACTTCATAAAGGTTTTCCTGTAGGTAATCTAAAGAACCATTCTCAGTTTTTTTTTCCATAAAAATGAAATGAAATGAAATGAAATTGTTTATTCTGTAAATAGGATATTGGAATCACTTTTACACGTCATATTAAAAAGTTGTAAAAATAAGCTAGATGAGGTCGGCGTTTCCTATCTGACTACTCTGAGAAGAAAGGCCGAAACAAACTCAGAGGTCACCGTCTCCTTTAAAGTCCAGACATAATCTTGGTCAGGCCATATGAGGACCATGTAGATTAGAGTCTGAAATGTCATATTTTAGGGTCAGTAGCTCCGGAGATATGGGTGGGGTAAATTTTCATGTAATTTCTTAAATATCTTCCACAACAAGTCCTTTCATTTGGCATCGGTGAAGGAAAACATCGTGAGGAAACCTGAATTCCCTGTCTTGAGCAAGTGTGGTGAGCAATGCTCGTGCCTTCTCTGTATGAGGAGAGGCCTTTGCCCTGTAGTGGGACAATAATAGGTTGGAATTATTATGATGCGCTGCAGCAAAGCTCCTACGGAGCCCGAAGTGAGCCTGCGTGCCGCAAAGCCGAACACAGTAGTGTACATCCCTCGCCTGCTTACACAACAAAGGCAGAGGACATCGTGACGTACGTGCCCCAGAATAAGAGATACACACGCGTCACACGCCGTTCGTGCAGGCATGGTACTGGAGCCGCGCCGCAACGTCAACTTCGAGGCGTTCGTGGTGCGTGTACCGAATTGTATCTGCCCCCCTTCATGGAAGCAGACTTCAGGCCCTGGACGTGGTGTCTCGTCGCTTTCGCGGACGAATACAATGTCATCAAGCTAGTGCAAAGTGAAGTGTTACTATCATAGTCGTACCTATATGCCTTATTTACTAACACAAGTTTTGTTTTGATGGGCCTTTGTCACCTGAAATAAATGGGGTATACATATAAGTAGGTACTTATATTTATTTTATTCAAAGATTACTGACGCATCACATTTTGAAAATCCCCCATTTACTTATTGTCTTCACACAGATCAGACATGGTGAGGAAGTTGAAAGCGCTGTAAATACAGCAAGTGATATATTCATCTTACACAATAAGGAAGACGAAACAATAACAACTTCTGAATTATTTTCAGAACTAGGTAACACTTTAAATTTATTTGATCATGGTTGTAGTAAAGCTCTTTGTGTGTGTGGGATTTCAGGCAAGTTCAGTTATCGCTGCACGGGACTCCCAATTGTTGGTGCGGTGTGTGGGCTGTGGGTTAAAATCCTAGTTACTGTGCAAACTGTAAGTTGCAGGAATGGATTTAACCGAAATTGCGTACGTAGGTGATTGAGTTTTGTTAGGGGGAGGATGCATGAGAAACGACAGTTTTCATAATATAAACTCTCGCTGGGAATAGTGCTAAGTGCTAGTGTACTGTTGGTGACTAGTGCTAGTGTATACCCTAATAGGTTACCTATATATAAATGGGTGAATCACAAGCACATCGCGCAAAATCGCGCGTCTATACGACTACGCATTTGATTGGTTGGCTAATAGGTACCCAGGATCTCCCGCTCACACTGCCATCCTCTCTCCTATAATCAGAACAGACCAATTATTTATTTTACATACTAGTACTACCTACAATGGACCGCACGATTGGTTCCCTAAAAGTCGAGTCCCTTTACGTCGAGTCTGAGAGTTTCTTGTTCTTGCAAAATATTGTTATTTTACGCTCTCTACTTATTACCGTTACAGTACTTACGACACAACTTAGATGTAGCATAGATTTTAAAATTTGCATTCATTCATTTCAATTTTATGAATGTATATTTGGTTAGATGACTTTACAAGTTATTGTGTTTGCGTAAAGATCATTTTTACCTAAAACAGTAATAAAGATTGGAGATTTTGAAGGCGCACTCAGTTCGGATGGTGATGTTGTTTTAAAAAAATTTTGTTTTTCCTTTATTTAATTTTCTCTACACAAAATGTACAGTAGGTTGTGTTTAAAATTCATACCTTTTTATATGACTGTTCCAGAAAAGAAAAACATAAGTTGCCCACGATGTAGAATAACATTTGAACATGCTAAAAAACTCATGCAAGAGGTAAAATTAATAGATAAAAAGATGGTAATGGGTATATGCGACAATTGCCGTAAAAAAGCACAAACTATGAAAAAGCCGTTTTGTGCCTGCGGCGAAATTGTAAAAAAATTCATATCCGTTAAAGGTGAACAAAAGGAAGACATTAAAAAGTATGTTAAAATGTGTCTCTCAAAAATGGAACATCTTAAAGACAACATAAGGCTGAACAAACAAAAACAAATAATAACTCGTGCTAATTCTGAGTTACAAATCAATCGAGGTCTCAACTCACCTGCATCTACACATGAGCCTGAAGTCCAACAAATGTTTTACCCAGGAAAGCATAAATCAGCAATAAACTTAAACACAGAAAAAAGAGAAACCCATTTTAAAGAAAGTCTTCTAAAACAAGCTGTAGCCTTTTTTCAACCTTCTGAGCATGTGGAAACAACTTATGCTCACACACCGCACGAAAGTGAAAAAATAAATACAATGAATCAGAGCAATTCGTTGGTAGACTCGGACACAACTTTTGTTGAGACATCTGTGAGTCTCAAAGAACTCCCAATAATTTCTCTCAAAGACCGCAAACAAGAGGAAGTTTTCGAAGATAGACCTTCAATGGATGCTAAAGAAGAATTGAAAAGAAGACATGATTTTAGCTTGAGACAGATGATGAGACTTGAAAAGGGTTCTGGAGTTCCATATACTGTACCGAAAAGACCTGTTATATACGAAACACCAAAAAATCCTCCATGGGAGCACAAAGAACCAACTTCAAAATATCATGTGGAATCTGAAATGGATATAAAAATACCGATACCAACAAAAACAAAACATGATCCGGGCCGTCGTTGCACTTGTGATGTAGAATATGTATCGAATAGACTATTAAAATGTGGAGCATCAAGAACCTCACAGAGAAATTTACAAGATTCCTATTCTGAGCCAAGGAAAGTCGACAAATATCATTACGATAAAATAAAACAAGGATTGTATGATTCTGAACAAGGATCAAAAACAGTTAAGAAACTGGGAGACCGCGATATATTTAGTGACGAAAAACTAAAATTACAACGCAGTTTAGACAAAATTTGTCACACAGCGAAAAAACCAGAGCAACACGTGGCAAAAGCAAAAAGTGGACCGATAGAAACTTTAGGAAACGTTCTACAACCCCAATTTAGTTTTTTTTTTCCTAAGGTAAAAGAAAAAGAAGAAAATGAAATTAATCTCAATATGAGTTCTTCACAACTTATTAAAGATACTCAAGAAAGGTTCCGCTTACAAGCTGTAAGATTCAAGAAAAGACAAGAAGAGGAACGCCAACAACAAGGCCAAAGCAAAAAACTACAAACTAAAGATAAAAAAAAATATGTGCAAGAGCAAAACAGACTAACCGAAAGAGATACATCTAAAGAGGTTAATTTAAAAAAAGATGGATTATCAGAAAAATCCAAGAAGGACGTTAAGGGAAAAGCTAAACCGAAAGAAAAAGGTGACGTTATAGGAACAGAGAAAGGAGGTAAAGACTTAAATCAGGAACAGAACAACGAGATAAAATTAATAATAATAATAGTGTAACAAAGAACTAAACTTAAATTACTTACCAAGAGTTAGCTTAGCGTTAGCACATGCTATGGCAAAGCAGTATTCTTGTCACTGTTTTAAAACTTTAAAATGACATGCGAAAGACAGGGATGGTAACACATCTTAGCCAAAGCTCGTGCTAAGTAATATTGTATATTTATTTCGGCCTTAGCATTAAAATTTGAACAAAAATATGAGGGTGGAGAAAGAACACCAGTAAAAAATTGATTAGAAGAACGTTATACAAAACTACAAAGAGCTACACACACAAGAACAAAAACAAACAAGAAACAAGAATAAAACTTAAGTTAAAACAAGCAAAACTATTAAAGAAATAAATAGAAGCAGACCGGTCTTTAGGACCGGTTTTTTTGGGACAGCTATGGAAAGAGCTAGATGCGTCTTCCAATACAGGAAATTTCATTAAAAAGAAACGGGGTGCCCCTGATGATATAAAAGTCAGACACTTTTATATCATCAGAGGAATCCTGTTTCTTTTATATACAGAATACAATCAATACAGAAAACGAAAAGATTTCTAAGAAGAAAGAAGAATCTAAAGGCAATATTTCAACAGAAGAATCGTCCAAAGTTCAGAGAGAAAATGAATTACAGAAAAAAAAAGAGCTAGAGTTACAGACGCGAAAAGCAAAAGAAGCTGAGCGCAAAGCAAAAATCTCCGAATTAAAAATGAGTAATAACAAAATTCAAAAAGAGTCCGCCAAATCAGTTCGACGTTTAACTAAACAAGTAGAAACAAGAGAAACTAAACAAGCTGTAACGAAGATCAAGTCTTGTGATATTAACTCTGAGTCGTTACTAAAGGCTCATAACAGGCATCATCTAAAAAGCGGACAAAGGTCATCACTCTGTCCACTTTGCCTGAATTCTGAATTAGAATTAGAAGTTTTAAGCCTGGTGAACAAAAGAAATCTAACGAGAGACAAAATAACGGATATTATTATTGGCGAAAAAATTTTTAAACATAAACCACGTCTTGGTGAAACAAAACAACCGGAAGATGTTCCTTTATTTTTTCAAAAGGATTTTCGTGTAGAATCTGACTATCAGACTATCAACGAAAAAGTGCAAATAATTCCACAGGAGTCAAAAACTGTACCCGAGAAGAGTCTAGTACGTGTTTTATCAAAAAAGGACAAGAAAGAGGTAAGTGCAGCATACATAATAATGTACACACGGATACACGTCAAGCTATACATTTCCAGTATATGCTGACCTCGCATTGTACGGAAAGCCTATACAATGCGAGATCAGCATAAACTGGAAATGTATAGCTTGACGTGTAGCCGTGTGTACCTATACCTACTACATACAGACGGTTTGCAACAGATAGACTACAAGTTTGGAATGCTTGAGTATTGTGTTAGGTATCGCAACTAACGACTAATTTCAAGAATATCATTAAGTCCCCATACACACGTCGACGCGGAGGAGCTCGTGGCTAAGTAAGAACAGCCGCACGAGTCGATACGCTTGCCGGGGTTGGTCCACCTTTAAATATCATCTTTAAATACCGAGACTCCTCCGTACCTCGGAAAGCACGTTAAGCCGTTGGTCCCGCTGTCATTCATGGATCTTTGACAATCGTTACGGATCGTCAGAAGCCCGAAAGTCTGACAACCAGTCTTACCAAGAGGTATCGTATTACCCAGTTACTGGGTTGTGGAGGTCAGATAGGCAGTCGCTCCATGTAAAATACTGGTATTCAGCTGCATCCGGTTAGACTGGAAGCCGACTCCAACATAGTTGGGAAAAGGCTAGGTAGATTGACACACGTCGACGCGTTGGCGGCTGCCATCGACAACGTGCCACTAGGTAGGCCAACGATGAGTGTCCGGCGGCCTTCCACGCGTGGCTGCAGGTACCTCTGTCGTTGACGCGTGCCGCTCGTGTGAGCGTATGACTACTAAGGTTGATTTGGTCTCGGTAGTCTAACGGCAGATCGTAAACGTGCACTGCTGGTTAGTAATCCAGCTGGTCTATTCTGTAAAAACCTAACCGTGAAAACAAGTGAAATGAGCTTGAAGTGAGCTGCCAATAGCCCTAGCATCGTGTCATTCAGGTGGAATGACAGCTTAATTCAAGTTCACTTCACGTAAGTTATTATTGACATAAAAACATTATTGAACTTTTGTTTAGCAAAATAATATCGAAAATAGTCATTTATATCTTAGTCAAGTGTAATTGCAATCAATTTGAAATGGAGGTGATCCGGTAGAGAACACAAAAGGAAGAAAGTTGTCGACATAGCTCACAGAATAAGAATAGAATAGAATATCTTTATTTTGCATAAAATATGGTACATAAAAGGTCTTAAATATAAGAAGTCCCACATATTTTGCTTACTTATACATTTCAGCATGCAAAAAAATACCTAATAAAATAAAATAATACATAAACAAAAAACATTTTTTGTTGCAATTGAGATCATTATGACATCAAAAATTAAAATCTTTAAAATTACATTATAATTCTATTACCTACTAGTGAGATCATACACTTCTCATCAGAAAAATCGAAACACCTTGCAAGTTTATGTTTTGTAAGGATTATCAGAAAAATGTGTATATTTAGGAATACAGCATGCAAGGGTAAACACCGTTGTCACTCAAACCATGGGTAGTTGACTTAAATATAAAAATAAATGACCCAGTAACAACATAAAAAATCCTTATTTTCATTAAAAGATTTTAAAAAGTAAATATCCGTCACTGTCCCGATACTCATGGATACGCGTTCGAGAGGCTGCGAAACAGCTGACGGCCGGTCATGTAACGTCCCGCGCGCCCCGCCAGCCCCCGCCAACCGCCGGCCGCGGCCGGTCGTTGCCCTTGCGTGTAGGGTGAAATATTCTTGTGGAAAAATGTAATATTCTTTAAAAAAAAAAGTTGTATTTTTCCATTGATTTCACGTTCTATAAGTGAAACCTAACCACTCGTTTCAAGGATAACGGTGTTTACACTAACACCCTGTATATGTCAAATGTCGTTTAATAGTGAATAATATGAGGTTTTCAAATCCTAATGTTAATGTTCTAAATTCAAATTAAATTTTCATAGGTTTCGTTTTTTTTTATAACAAGTTATTTTTACCCTGTATGGAGTATGAAGGAAATTGATAAAACAACACAAGTAAATGAAAAAAATACTAAGAAACGTTTATTTAATAACTTGTATTCCCTCTCCAAGCTCATTACGCTACGCTACGCTCATTAAGCTTATTACTGCTTCCATACGGTTCTTCATCGATCGGATGAGAGTCACGATCAAATGTTGTGGCATTCCATTCCATTCCTCTTGGATCGCATTTTACAGCTGGCTAAGAGTTTCTGGGGCAGGATCTCTTGCACGAATTCGTCTCTTTAATTCATCCCATAGATGTTCAATCGGATTCATGTCCGGGCTTCTTGCTGGCCATTCCATAATGGAGATACTGACTTCGGTAACATAATCTCGTACGACCCTCGCGGTGTGAGCCCTAGCATTGTCGTGCATGAATATGAAACCGTTGCCAATAAAATGTGCATAGGGCATCACGTGAGGCTCAAGACACTGTAAGATGTACCGATGACTGTTTAGTGCAGGCAGACGTGGCCCAGACACAAAGACAACGTCGCCCCTGATTCCTCCCCAAACCGTCCACGAACCGCCACCATAGCTGACCCTTTCTTCAATGCAGCATTGTGCGAAGCATTCTCCATCTCTTCTGTAGACCTTTGTGCGAAGCGTTCTCCATCTCTTCTGTAGACCTTGTTCCTTCCGTCGTTACCATACAGCATAATTTTACACTCATCAGAAAAGAGGACTTTACGAGGAGTTACTCCACTGGAGGTATGACCAATTTAGGTGCTCACGTGCAAAGTTAAGCCGTGCTCTTCGATGGTCTGCAGTTAATTTCGGCCCATTTGCTGGCTTGTGCGGTACCAGTCCACGTTCCTTCAACCTTCTTCTAATTGTAGAGTCACTTACAGCCACCCTACGTACAACATGAAGCTGCTGCTGCAGTTGAAAAGCATTAAGGCGTCGATTGAGTGACCCGATTCCTCCCAGATTCTGAACGGCGCGCAAACAAACCAGTCTCCCGATAGCGTTTGTAGACTCTATGAACAGACGACAGGCTTAGATGCAATCTTTCAGTCACAACACGCTGACTAAGTCCGGAATCCAGCAATGCCACCACTTGGGCGGCTTCTGCGGGCGAAGTATCCATATGTTTTAGAAAAAAACTTTTTCAGACGTCCCACAGTCACAGTACACACACAGTATACAGAACACAGAACAAAAAGTTTTAAGATAAGCGCTAATTTTTTAGTTTTCAAAGGTGAAATGTACTCCAACTCTAAACACACATTTGTCTCAAAACAGTGAATCATTTCGTTTATAGAATAACCAAATGAAATTCTAATTTTGAATTTTGAATTTTCGCTTATCGTTTTTTCTCATGGAATGGAAACTTTTTTGTGTTAAATTAGGACAGAAACCATAAAAACGGAAGTGTTTCGATTTTTCTGATGAGAAGTGTATTTCAAATTTTGCTTATAATTTAAGAACTCATTTATAGTATAGAACGCTTAAGCATTATAATAATATTTATAATACAGCCTTTCCATTTTTTAAGTTTATTTTTAAAGTAATTTAGTGGCAGCTTTTTTTTGGGTATTTGGTTGTAGATTTTGACAGACATATTATAATAATTGTTCTGACAGATTGTGCTTCTACATCTTGTGACAGCCAGTCGGGTTGGATCTCTTGAAAGGATTTTTTATTTTCTATGGCTTTAGTATAGCGCTCAGAGTGTTTTTTGACAAATAAACCTACTTATAAAGACTAGGTAGAGTTAGTAATCCTAATTTCTTAAATAAAGGTTTACAAGATACAAACGGTCCAACCCCACAGATTGCTCTGACACATTTTTTTTGTGTGATAAAGACATTTTGAGCCTGAGAAGAATTACCCCATCTTAGATATAATCTAATTATGGTGTATATAATCTAAATACCCCATATAAGAAGACCGTATCTAAGAACTGACCCGACGTAGTCATGGTACGCAGTCATAGCATCTTTTTGACTTGACAATTTCTTAGAGCAAAGACAAATTTGTTTAGACTAGAGCATAATGTGGTGTGTGTGTGCTTTCCAATTGCAATGTCTATCTAAGGTAATACCTAAAATTTTTGAATCAAGTACTTCAACTACTAAGCTACTAAGCAATGGGCCGGTAATACCTGCTAGCCGTAGAACAGGTGATATACCAGTAGGCCCGATGGTAGGCCGTTGACCGCCCTCTGGCGATGATCTTCGCAGGCTAGCTGGTAGCGGCTGGATGAGAGTTGCCGAGAATCGAGCTGAACGGCGTGCTATTGGAGAGGCCTATGTCGAGTAGGGGACTGCTATAGGCAGAAGATGATATTTCATTGGACAGCCGGGTGGTAACAAGACTTGTTTTTTGTACCTACGTCCGCTACACCTGCTACTTATCTAATCCGGCCCCCTTCGACGACATAAGTACCTAAAAGAAGGTCAAATAAGATCCAGAAGAATACAGAGGTACGATCCATAATTTTCAATCAGTGAACAACTTCAATACTCACAGTTCTTCCTGCTAGTAGGTAGCTAGAGGTCATGGTTTTAAGCCGGGTGAGTCATGGTTTTAAGTCAGTGAATACGGAACATTACCATGTTGTTGTTTCCTCCTGTTACACGTTGTCGAAACAGGTTTACTCAAATGTGTTAAAATTTCAGTTCGAGATGAAACCTAGTATTGGTGGTATACGCTACGCTTTATCTGATCGCACCTTTATTGACAAGGGTTGGACAATGCTACCTAAAGAAAAAGTACTGCGGAAGGTAGATACCACATTTCACTAATTTTGAAAGCCACCGTGTGCATGCTGAAATCATTAAAGGAACTTGTATTTGATTACTATGGTCAACTAGTATAAACAACTTGTGAAGTAGTTTCGATTTTCTTTAGATTGGGAACAAAAACCAACATTTGGACTTTGGTTTTGGGACCGGAATACATTTTCAGTTTGCTTGTAACGGCCATATCTAAGGCCGTCTAGGTTCTACAGTTCCGGGTTATCAACGTATAGACTGCCCCGTTGGTCTCGTGGTCGCAAGCGCGACTGCAGAGCGTGGGGTCCTGGGTTCGATTCCCGGGTCGGGCAAAGTGTTATTGGATTTTTCCATTAGGAATTTCGTAGTAACAGCCCGGAAATTGGAAGTTGGCGGTGTGATACCCCCGTGCCTCGGAAAGCACGTTAAGCCGTTGGTCCTACGCCTGATCTCTCTCCGGTCGTGTCGGATTGCCGTCCCATCGGACTATGAGAGTGAGGAAAGAGAGAGTGCACTTGTGTCTGCGCAAACACTTGTGCACTATAATATCTCCCGCGCCGAAGGCTAGTCTCCGTTGAGATTGGCCGCCGTGGCCGAAAATACGGTCTGGAGGACTATTATCAACGCATTGAAAACTTCAAGTAGGTACCTAGGAAAGCTTGTGTAACGCTATTATTTAGGTTTATTACTTTGTTTTTAGATGAATGTTTATCGAATGCGTCCGGCACACCCTGAGTTTGATTGGTTCAAACACAATAAGTACAAACGGCTGATGACTTACGACACCGGCGAAAGACTAGCCGAGTTCGATGAGAACGGACGAGGACGCTGGTATTACAGAAATGGTCGACTGGCACTAGATTATTATGATGCTGAAGGTGGTTATTTTTTGGAGTTTTTTAAGAATATATAAACTCGATAACCGCTAGTAGTTAGCGGTTATCGAGTCTAGGTTATCTCAATCTATCTTAATCTTTTTACAATATGGATTTCAGAGACAAATGCTCAGCAGCGTTTCGTAGTATACAGCAGCGGAGAGCCCGATGAGCGTGGGCGCACACATCCTATTACGATACTTGCCACTTTTGACTATCTGGGCAATGGCATAGTTTTCGATCATGCTGGCAAGATTCGGTAAATATAAATAATAATTATATTATTCATACAAGACCAAAGTACTTACATTTACGTTAGTGAATATTAATTGTAGCCTAAAATTGTAGACTTTTCATGAATAATAATAATCTTGGATGGTTTCTCAGCCTTAATTACAATCAGTCTGAAGGAGCGGTGCTGGATCGTGCAATCGGTCCCGTTTCACACTGGAAATGGCATTCATTAAACGATCCGCCAGTCCTACAAAAAGTCATGATGGATACCCAAATGGCTCAGAAGGATCCTGATATTCTCAAACTTGGATCAGCAGATAAAGAAGATACTAAAGCAACTCGACCAGATAATGAAGAAATGTTAGTCATAGAATTTAATAATTCCATTAATGAGAAGAGCAAGAAAATGTCCCAGAAATTTAAACCCTTTCAGATCAAAATGAAAGCTATGAAGATTAACGAGCATTTCTCTCTGAAAGTATTAGATCAAGCTACAATATATCTCATTTTTAGAGATGGTTCAACTAACCTGAAGCTAAACATCGGAATGATACTAGACCATCAAGAAATCGTGGATACCGACATTGCTGAAATGGGCGAAGTTTCGAACAGTTTACAGCGGTTCCCAGCTCGCACCGATAGCCTAGCGGGCTTACAGCGCAGTGTGGCTTATGCACAGCGCTACGAGAGACAGCGCGCTGAGCGAGAGCGTTGGCTGCGGCCCCCGGAGCCCTGTGCTAGTGCCGATCATCTGACTGCTGCCGCCTCCCCACCCTTGCGACTTCCACCCTTGCGACTTCCTTTGAGAACAATATCCACTGGATCTTCGTCATGTACCGGATATAGTAGTAGAAAACCTACAAACAGTGTATGTTGTAATACCCGTCTTCGTTTTTGAATAATAGGTTGTACCTGCTAAGACCTACTTGGACTTTTCAAAAGTTTTCTTTTTAATTATTTAATTTTATGTTATTATATTCAGAAATAAATAAGTCTTATTATAATTAAGTATTAGTTTATGTACCTACTTTATGTTTCGCGATGATAAGTTTTAAAATAAATACGATTTCAGAATAAATTGATTTCATTATTATATATAAGGACATATTGATAACTAGAAGCGACACCCTGCTAAGTAGGAAATTCCGTGTCACTGACTCTGGTAGGGCCACCATCAGGGATTTTTATTTTGATTACCCAAAAAATTTGTCGCTAATTAGTCTAAATTTGTCTAATACCCAAATATCAGAATAATACTATACCTTTAAAAATAGAACTTTGCAATTCAATTAATTTTTAAGGCATAGTGCAAGAGCTAGATCGCAGAGTTTACGCGTAAACTCTGCGATATAGCTCTTGGACTATGATAATGTGCGTGTGGTGTGAGGGCCCATTCTTTAAAACTCTTTGAAAATGTGCTCAGGATTTAGTGAACATTCCAAAAGAATTGTGAAAGTTGGAATCAGATTTTGTGAAAGTCTAATAAGCGAGATATGGAATGTAAAGTTGGGCCCTCAGTTCTCACATAGAGGATTGAGGGCCCATCTGTACCTGATAAACTATGGACACTACAGAACAAGTCTTTATGCCAAAATTTAAGCTAATGCCGAACAAAATTTGTGAAAACAAGATATTATCGCAAAACACTGTCCATCTTTGTAAATCTTCGTTCGAAATGGACTCACACACGTAAAAGTTTATTATGCAAATAAAATGAAACCACTAACTTACAGCTACTGTTTGAAATCCTATAATTATCCTACTAAATAATTTGTGAAAATTTGTGAAAGCATGAACAGGTCACCACGTTTTGTTGTTTGACCACCAACACACCAACACCTTGTAACACCAATGTGTGACTATCAGGATTTTTTTTCCTGATAGTCACACCGCTAATATTTCTACACCATGTACCACTAAATCTGCTTATCTAGTTAACTTTCCCCAACATTTTTAGATATCCCCAAATGTTCAAATCAGTTTTTGTGATATTCTGCCTCACATCGATACAAAATAACTAATTTTTACCCGACTACGGCGAAGAAAAAAGGAGGGTTATGATTTTGACCGGTATGTATGTATATGTATGTATGTATGTATGTTCATCTGTTCCCTCCTATCTTCCAAACCACTTATCACAATTTGACAAATGACGTATCGTTAGAAGCGTCGTGATTGTCCGCTGGTTATAGGCTATGTGAAGTGACATTAAATTAAAAATGGCGCCCTCTAGAGGACATAAAGTGAGGAACTTAAAAAAAAAAATGGTTTAATCGTACCATGTTGGGTATCAAATGAAAGGGCTTAATGAGCACATTTCAAAAATATATACATTATAACCCCAAAAGAATTAGAAAAAAAATCAAGTGACAAAAACTAAAACCCAACTACGACTTAAAAGGTATAAACAAGACACCACAGACAGACAAATTAAAAATCCGGAGTCACACGTAATCTGTTCGAGTTATGCCCTAACACGTGTGACTCCGGATTTTTAATTTGTCTGTCTGTGGTGTCTTGTTTATACCTTTTAAGTCGTAGTTGGGTTTTAGTTTTTGTCACTTGATTTTTTGAATAGATATGCCTAAGGGTAAGTAAGTAAAACTCCGATCTTTTAATATGACTGAAATCTCATAGAAAATGTTGATAAATGAGGAAGCTGTAAGGGAGATAAGAACGAGGGTAAAGTCATCCCCCCACCCACAAGTTCACAGATGACACATTTTCAAGATCAATGTCAAACGTATAGAAGGTCGAGGTTAAAAAAATGTTTTATTGTATATATAAAATTTTTGAAGTAAGGCGTAGACGACGGAGCATCCGCTTGGGGCTCTATTTCTACTTCTGAATGGTTAAAAAAAAAAACCACGAAGGAAATAATGTGAGCTTATTTGGGGGTTCTAGAGGGTCTCTTGAACCCTCCACATAACAGCCGCACGAGTCGTGCCGTCAGGTTAAGCTACACTTGCCGGGGTTGATCCGTGGATGTGAGACTTTACATATCGAGATTCCTCCGTGTCTCGGAAAGCACGTTAAATAAGCCGTTGGTCCCGGCTGTCATTCATTGAGCTTTGACAGTCGTTACGGGTCGTAAGAAGCCCGAAAGTCTGACAACCAAGGGGTCTTACCAAGGGGTATCGTATTATCCAGTTACTGGGTTGTGGAGGTCAGATAGGCAGTCGCTCCATGTAAAATACTATAATAACCGGATGCAATAGGTAGTCAGTTGCATCCAGTTAGAATGGAAGTAGCCGACCCCAATATAGTTGGGAAAAGGCTAGCCAGATTGGTAAGTTTCAAAAAAATCTATTTACGGATGCAAGAACGAGCCTAAGAGCTTGCGAGCTAACAAAAGAGCCTGCCATCCCCTTCGAACCTAACCTGTCCGAGTCAGGGTGCCTCAAGCAGCCCCAAGTCCCGAGCTCGCTTCGCTCGCTAAGTTCTTATTGCCTTGCCTTGCCTTAAAACAGCCACTTTAGAATCTATGAAAATAATTATAAATCATCGTAAAATGTCACAAACTGACAATTCATATATCTGTTTGACAGTTTTCTATGGAGATACGTAAAATGGTCCACAAATTATGAATAGCTTTAGTGTCAAATTAGGGGAATTGCTAATGACAGCTGGGAATTCGGGAAATGAATTGCTTTTAGAGGAATTGCTAATGTGGCCGTTTTATGCCCCCTGGTATGTGCATGTGATTAAAAGATTGATGAATATAAATGTTGATGGATGGAGTGGCCTCTCCCGGGCCAAAGAAAAGATGGATATGAAAGAGAAGGGACTGAATGACAACGTGACGGTTGACAGCGGAGAGTGGTAAAGGAAAACGTTTTGCGCCGAGCACAAGTAACATGGGACAAGGGCAGGAAGATGATAATATTAATTCACTAAAGAAAACTGACAGGAATTAATAAGTACTATACAGGGTGTAAGGGACTGCCCTCCGCAGACTGATGGGATGAATTCAGCATATCATACAAAGACGACAGATACATACATGAAATTACTTCAGGAACACGGAAATCCAATAAACCTGATTGGTACTATGACCTCACGCGCAATGTATCGTTCCCGTGGCAAAACCCACGTAGCCGCACTCCCCGTGTCGGGGGGGGGCACGCTCGAGTATTTTAACATCCATTGCTGCTTTTTTATTTTAGCTGTTTTATTTACATAAAGCAACCAGTCAAGTTACCAGGCAGTCGCTCCATGTAAAATACTGGTACTCAGATGAATCCGGTTAGACTAGAAGCCGACCCCAATATAGTTGGGCAAACGCTAGGCAGATTGATATACATAATAGTAATTACTATATAATTACAGTAAGTATTAACTCGTATTCATATTTTATTTGCATTCCATAATGTAGATAAGGTATTACAATGACTTAAAGCATGCTAAAAGCTAAAAGTACAATTATGGACCCTGTAGGGCGCAGCAAAAAGTATAAAATTAACACTTTTATAAAAATAAAATTAAGAAACAACTCGTAGTAACATGCATCCGATAGTACATAATAATTCCATGCATCCATCATCTGTGTAATGCACTAATGTGCGATGTGTGATGTGTGACAAGTATCTTGTCAGTGTTGTAACGTGGGTATTAAATACAACTGACTTACAGTTTTTTAACCTTTTATTTTAATATAAATTATGAGGGGATTAGAAGAGTAAGTGAATAACAGTCAATTTAAAATGCATAAAATTGTGGTATACGATATTAGTAGGTACATAGCTAAGATAAAAAAATCTTGTGTGCAGTGGACAGCAGCTATGTCAATGCATCGATGGTCCATGTTACAAGGAGTCCCAAGAGTTCCAGAAACTTGTGGAGCTAAAGGACTCCGGCTTGGAGGTCTATTGTCATAGGCCACATAAAGAGGATGTTAGTAGATACCTGTAATCTCACGTGCTTTAATTATCTACCTACCAATCTAGTTTTTAGGTTTGGGATACCCAAAAGTTGAAAAACAGACCCTATTAATAAACGCATCTTGTCGAGCCCCCTAAGTAGGTATCGAAGTCAAAGTGGGTGTCGACTCACAATGTGTTTAGACAACGGCAGTCAGTATAGCTGGTGGCTTCAGATTGGTACCCTCTTCGGGTTGTTGGGTGGCTACTTACAAATTTGTAGCTGGATTAAGCCGTCACAGACGTAGCTATAATATTATTTATTCTCGTAATGTGAAATTCCTCGGTGGAATTCGAATATAATGTATAGGTACAACGTGTAACGTTAAATCATCTGATTTTTAATTCAATTGGCCTATTTCAGAGATTTAAAAAAATCATTAAAAAAATTGTAAAGGTTTTATGTGCTGTTTTAGTTTTAGTGGCAATTCTGATCGTTTCTGGCGTCTGCGACGACGCTCTATCGAGGGAGGGGTCGTCGCCGGGCCGCTGCGCCGCGCTGACAGGTTTGCACATTTGATGGCTTGACCTAGTAATAAATAGACACGGCAACGTTTTTAATGAAGATTTTTTGAAAAATGTGATTTAAGAAGTGGTTCAATAGATTCTGGTCGTTATTCTGATCATTATATTTTCAGGATTCGTGTATTTAACGTTACACGTTGTATAGATATGTAAATATGTATAACGGAAATAAATCAACCGCCCGCCCGCCGGCCGCCGTCCGCCGCCGCCCGCCTGCACCGCTTTAAGGCTCTTACATACTGGGGCGATTCGTCGCGCGACGCGAATTTTGACAAAACAATTTCTGAGAAAACGGCGAACAATGCGGCGGTGTCGCGTCGCGCGACGAATCGCCCCAGTATGTAAGAGCCTTTACAAATTACAACGGAATAAGCGGTAAAACAGGTATTTAGGTGAGAGTAGGTACCTATTTTATCGCACGCGCACGTCGCGCACATTCCATTAAATGGTGCGTAATTTTTAACTTTCAAACAATTTATACTTCAAGCTTCGTAAATGTATTTTTTCAATAAACAATTTCAAAAATATATATATATATATATACCTAATATATTTTTGAAATATACTACATTTAAAAAATATACTTATTCAAAAATTTGTTAATGTAGATACATTCCAGTGGTCGTGACTGCCTTTTTCACGGACACTTACTTGCACCTACTTTTTTCACTTCAACAGGCAAAACAAGCTGAAACGGTTGAAAGCGCTGTTAACACATCCAGTGATGTCTTTATTTTATACAATAAGAAAGACGTGAAAATAACATCTGCAGAATTAGCATCAGCACTAGGTAAAGATTTAAATTTATTTAATCATGGTTAGAATTATAATATCTGTGTCATGGTGAAGGCTCTTGTTTGTGTCAATAATAACTTAGCCCGAAAGTTCAGTTTCACATGGTCCCACTAGGCTCTCAATTGTTGGTACCTACGGCTGCTTAAAAATCCTAATTACTGAGACGAACTGCCAGTATCAGGGACCGATACCACACTATCATTGGGGTTTCGTTATAAATTATAAATTTTAGACTCAAAAATAGATTATGAAAGCAACCAAATTTTTTTAAACATACTTGCATTTTGTATTACTCACGAATGTATTTTTATCTTTTACTCACGAGTCAACCTGTTAAAGAGTGTCCAAACATTGAACGGCAATAGTGCGCGGCTAACGCGCGCGCGAACGTTTCTGTCTACCTGCTGCACACAAACATTTCTAGCAAACATTCGTCAGTAATTATATTTGGACGAATTTAATGCAAAGCTTCGACGCACGCACACGCACACAAAACCGCTTTCATGTCAACTGAAGTGCGCGGCGTGTCTCGGTTATGCCGCGCAGCATTGCTGCGCAAACATTCGTCGGTTTAGTCCACACTAGAGCGCGGCAGAAATGCGTCTTGCAAACGCCGCGTGTTGCTGCCGCGCAATGTTTGGACACACAAGCATGCTGAGAATTCGTGTCAACGTGTTTGCAAATGATCAGAATCGGGCTGGTTGAAATACTGATAGGTATGTCGATCAGTGTGGATCGTCAGTGTGGATCGCTCGGTACATGGTGCCTCCTGAGTCCTGCATCCTGCCTCGAATATTATAGTGTCACACCTATTCAAAAATTAAATAATAATTCCCATAGATAAGAATGAACTTTAGTGTAGGTATGTCCCGTCAATACTTAGTAGTTATTTTTTTCTTAACCATTTAGAAATAGGAGCGTGGCGAAGAGGTGCTCCGTCGACTATAGACGCCTTACTTCAAAAATTTTACGTTAAACATCCTAACTAATATTATAAATGTGAAAGTGAGTTTGTTTGTTTGTTTGTTACGCTTCCACGCTAAAACGGCTGAACAGATTTGGATGAAATTTGGCACAGTAGACAGGGTAGACCATGACCTAGAATAGGACATAGGATACTTTTTATCCCGATATTCCCACGGGATCGAGACTTACGCGGGTGAAACCGCAGGGCGCAGCTAGTATTATACAGGCTGTGGCGTAAATAGTGGTCCTGTATATTTTTTTCCTTGACCTTCGAGATTTTTGAGCTGTTCGAGATGTTTGGGAGCTCGTTAGCCACGAGCTCCTCAAACATCTCGAACAGCTCGTAATAACAGCCGCACGGGTCGATCCATCAGGTTAAGCTACGCTTGCCGGGTTGGTCCGTCAATGGGTGACCATCTTAAATACCGAGACTCCTCCGAGCCTCGGAAAGCACGTTAAGTCGTTGGTCCCGGCTGTCATTTGTGGATCTTTGACAGTCGTTACGGGTCGTCAGAAGCCCGATAGTCTGACAACCAGTCTTACCAAGGGCTATCGTATTACCCAGCTACTGTGTTGTGGAGGTCAGATAGGCAGTCGCTCCATGTAAAATACTGGTATTCAGCTGCATCCAGTTAGACTGGAAGCCGACCCCAAAATATTTGGGAAAAGGCTAGGCAGATGATGATGACCTTCGAGATGTTTACATTGACCTTGAAAATCTGTGTCCTGTGAACTTGTGCTTAGGTGGATGTCTTGCTCTCTTCGTCTCTTTCTTCCGGCTCCCTTTAAATTTCGTTTATCAACATTTTCTATGAGATTTATGTCATATCAAAAATCGTAAAAAAAAATATTATGGGTTTCCGGCAAGAGGGCGTGGGGGTTTACTTACCCTATCCCTCTCCCCCTTTCCCCTCCCTATTCGCCCTCCCCTTCCCCTCACCCCTTCCTCCTACGAGGCGACACGTTTCTAAACTTTAACCATTAGTTTTAAATACAACAATCTCTACAGTACCTCGCATTACGTTCCAATCAAAGACCTATTTATTGTCTTCGATTGGAACATAAAACTACATTGAAGTTTATTCATAGTTGTTATTACTGTTCCAGAAACGAAAAACATAAGTTGCCCAAGATGTAGAAAAACATTTGAGCATGCTCAGAAACTCATGCAAGAAGTAAAATCAATAGATAGACTGATTGTAATGGCTATATGTGATCATTGTCGTAAAAAAGCTAAAACTACAACGACAGCTAAAACTATTAACAAGCCGGTTTGTGCTTGTGACGAAATTGTAAAAAAATTCATAAAAGTTAAAGGGGAACAAAAGGAAGACGTTAAAAAGTACGTTAAAATATGGCTATCAAAAATGGGACATCTTCTTAAAGACGACATAACGCTCAACAAACCAAAACAAATAAAAACTTCTGCATACTCTGACTTACAAATTAATCAAGGTCTCAACTCACCTGTATCTAGACATGAGCCTGAAATCCAGCATATGTTTGACTCAAGAACGCATAAATCAGACATAAACTTTAATTTAGAAATGAGAGATACCAATTTAAAACAAGGTCGTATGAAACAAGCTGTAGCCTTTTTTCAACCTATTGAGCACGTGGAAACAACTTTTTCTCACACATCGTCCGAAAATGAAAAAATAATGGAAGACTTAGACAACACTTTTGTGGAGTATGTCAGAGAACTTCCAAGAACTTCTCTTAAAGACCGCAAACAAGAGGAAGTCTTCGAAGATGGACCTTCAATAGATGCTAAAGAAGCATTGAAAAGAAGACATGATCTTAGCTTGAGACAAATGCTGAAACTTGAAAAGGATTCTGTAGTTCCATATTCTGTATTGAAAAGACCTGATATATACGAAACCCCAAAGATTGCTCCATGGGCGCAGAAAGAACCAACTTCGAAATATCATGAGGAGTCTGAAGTGGATATGAAGATACCAACACTAAAACATGATCGTGGCCCTCGTGGCACTCGTGATCAAGACGATGTATCGAACAGAGAGACAAAATTTAGATCAACAAGAGCCTCACAAGATTCTTATTATGACCCAAAGAAAGTCGACAAACATCACCACGATAAAATAAAACAAGGATTTTATGATTCTGATGAAGGACCAAAAAACGTTAAGAAACTGGAAGACCGTTATAATGCGGATAAAGCATTAAAATCAGAACGTAGTGTAGACAAAATTAGTCACAAAGCGAAAAAACCAGAGCAGCAAGACGTGGAAAAATCAAAAAGTTCGCACAAAAAAGCCGTTAAGCCCAAAGAAAGTGTAGGATTCGTTCTGAAGCCCCAATATACTTTTTATTTTCCAAAAGGGACGGATAAGAAAAAGCCAGTAAAATTCGTAAGTTCTTCAGATCTCGTTACAGATATTCGCCAACAAAAACTGGATCAAAACCAAAAGAAAAAACTTGCCCAAGAAGAGAAAAAACTTGCCCAAGAAGAGAAAAAACTTGCCCAAGAAGAGAAAAAACTACAGGCAAAAAAAGAAAAACAGCTTCTTGAAGATAAAAAATATGCGGAAGCTCAAAAAAGACAGCAGGATAAAACCAAAGGAGATACTTTTGATAAAGATGTAGAGTCTGAGCAAAAAGGCAAAATATCAAAAGAATCTGGGGTTGCTAAAAAAGACAAAAAGTCAGAACCTGATAGCATTGATGAAGAATTGGGCAAAGCAAAAAAGGTCATTAAGAAGCAATCTGAAGTGATAGAAAAGGGGGATAACGAGGTAAGGGATAAAGAGAAAAAAAATCTGAAGGAAAAACCCACAAAACAAAGTATAGATGATGATCTAATGTCGAAAGCATTGAAAGACCAGCAGAAAAAACAAGGGAAGAGAGATAAAGATGATGAAAAAACAGATAAGGATAAAAAAGGCTTAAAAGGAAAATTTGAATCAATAGAACAATCAGAAAAATCTAAAAAGGACTTAAAGACAAAAACGGAACAAGAGGTACTTGATGAAAAACAAAAAGAACAAGAATATAAAGAAACATTGAAACAAATGGAAAACTTACGGAAAGAAAAAGAAGCCCAAAAGCAACAGGCCGCCAAAAAAAAAGAAGAACTACCGAAAGAGATAAAGTCCTCTAAAAAGAAACAGGATTCCTCTGAAGACATAAAAGTGTCTTTATCAAAAATACAAAAAACGGGAATAAAAGACGACACCGCGTATAAACAAGACATGTCCGTTATTAAACAACGGGAAGGGAAAGAAAAAGAAGGAAAGCAAAAAGATTCTAAAGAAGGAACGCAAAAGGATTCTAAAGTTAAACCTACACCGGAAGAAGGTGAATTTAAAAAATTACAAGATAAACATACAAAAGAAAAAGAAGAAGCAAAGAAAAAACAGCTAGAAAAGGAGGCAAAAGAAGTAAAAGCTCTAGAAGGAACTGAGCGTAAAGGAAAACCTGGGGAATTAAAAATGGGTGATATTAGTATGCAACCAGGAATGTCTGAAGCTGATCTTATTTTAAGATTAGTTCGATTAAAACAAACTGCTCCAATAATGCCTTCTGATATCGACGCTGCCTTACTCAAAGAACATAAGTTATGCCATCACGATGTCGGATACAACGCGTCAAGCTGTCCACTCTGCCTTAATTCTGAATTGGAATTAGCGGTTTTAGAAAAAAATAATCTACCGAAAGAAATATTAACAGATATTATAATAGGCGAAAAAATCTATAAAATCAAGCGTCGCTTTGAGAAAACTAAAGAACCGGAAGTTGTTCCTGAATTATACCGACGGTTTTTTTTTGTAGAACCGAAACTTCCACCCAAAGAAATAGTGCAAATAATTCCACAGGAGCCGGAACCTGTCCGGAAAAAGATTTTGCCAAAAACGGATGCGAAAGAGGTATGTGCAGCATTACGGACCTATTTCGTATGCCCACGGTGAATTTACAAACAAAGGTAAATGAAGCTGTACAACGCTACAAGGTTATTGTGGCGCATTCAGGCAACAAAATATCCTTGTCGGTAGTAGAAACTTATTTATCACACAAGAATATTTTGGTTTTTAAACAACCAATTTAAAGCATAGCTAGGTACCTGACAGACGTGCGAACCAGTACGATCGAGTACTGATGCCGGTAGTGATTAAAGGTATAGTAAGTAAAGCTTGTCTGAAATGACCCGCCCCACTACCGCATTTTACGCACATTGTAATGCGATAGTGGGGCACGTCATTTCAGAGTGGAAAAGCTATAGGTAGTGGTATTTTGAATGTAAAAAAACCTAGAAGTAGAAATGCATGAGCGAGCGGAATATTCCCGATTAGTAACCTTATAATAATTAATTAATGTTAATATTTTAGTGAATGTTGCAACACATTGACATTTTAGTAGATATGACATCATCAATTACAATTAACAATATTTTTTATTTTTTATATTCTTAATTCTTAATCTGAAATTATATTAAACTTTATCTCTTGAACTGACATAGGTATAACTCTGACATCAATTAATTAATTTGTTCCTTAAAATCCTAATGCATGATATATTTATTTGTTACGTTGACAGTTAATTATTAACATTGGGTAAAATTTAATATTTGCGCACCGTATGGAATACCCGAATGTAAAGGGGCCATTATAATTATTAAACCATACAATTGTAAACCTTCATTCATGCGAATAAATGGATTTGATTACGACTAACTTAAAATAAAATTAATAAATCATTAAAAAATATATTTTTTAATCGTTTTTTATAATGGAAATAACGAAAGTCAAATAATTTTGACGATTTAGGGATTTAGTCGTTAAATCGAGTGGCGTTAAATCGAGTTTACAAAGTATTTTATTTAAAAAAAATATTAAATAAAATTTAAAAAAATATCGTCATACAAGACGGTACTGTTTACTGTTTAATAAAAAGCCACATTATCAATACTAGCATTGAAACAGGCATTTTCCCAGAAAAATGACAATCTCCGTAAACCATTACATATAAAAGGCGACAAGCGAAATCCTAGCAACTACAGACCAACCGTGCTCATTCCAATATTCTCTATTTTTTTTGAAAAAGTAATACATGACAGCATATATTCATTTCTAGAAACTAACAAAATCTTGGTTAGTGAACAATAAGGTTTCAGGAAAAATAAAAACTTTGAATCTGGTATCTACAAACTCTAAATAAAAAAATTGATACAAAAAATTGGTTACATCCATCACTCATGTTGAAATTATACATGTGAGAACAATGTAGAAAGCATGTTAAAAGCGACTGCAAATAAAAAAATAAAAATATGCGATGGCATAGTAATCAATAATTTTATAAGGACATTTAACCTCTACCTACTGTCGAGTTTTCACCTATCAGACCATCCAGGCTTGCCCCTAAAAAGGGTTTATTTTCATCGACAAACAGTCCACACTCTTATATCTGTAGCCCGGTTTCATTGATAAATTGATCGATTTCCTCAGATTACTGCCTTTTCCTTTCCATTGGTAGTAGCAGTTCCTATAAATTCGTTATCATGTATTAAAGTTTCCAATATTTTGCGAAGCGATGTTGAACATAAGCCGAATCAAAAGAGTAGCAGTCCAATAAACAATCCATACTCATAAGAGATCAATCTTTTCGCTTAGTATCGAACGATGCGAACACCTAAAAATACTAGGAACAGTGACTGGGTGATTACTGATTACTGATTACACGACACACGGAGGAGCCCGCGTCGGAGACACGCACACACTGTCAACTTACACACATATGGATAGCGGCCAGACACCGGGCACCGAGAGCGCTCGCAGAGCGACAGCAATAGTTTCTTTAGGTTTCTTTATATACTTTAAAAAGTCTCTCCGTCCTTGTTTCGGGCGGGAAAGGATAGTTCGTTAAACATAGATGATATAGAGACTTATTTGACTAGCACTGGCCGCTTATAAAATTCTGAAAATGTTGAAATACTTTCAAAAAACAGACGTTACGAAAATTGTCATTTTTATACTCCATTTATTTTGCAAATAATATTTATTTTATTATCATATTTTAATCATTCTAGAATTATTTTATTCCTCGCGAAGTGCTTTTAATATAATTATTAATAACATCATAAATGATGTCCAAAAAGAAACAACCAGAACCAGTAAGTAGAGAGAGACCAAGAAAAGAAAGACGGAGAACCTAATGTTGTTTTATTGATAGGGATAGACCGGATAGACCATTTTGGTGCTTTTTACTTTTTTAGCGCGACAACGGGCCGAAATAGCAAGTTCAAACTTTAAAGTGGGGTAACTAGGTCAAGTGGTGTACCTATCTTAATTATTATTGTAAATGTCTTGCTCGGGACCCTGGGGTCCCGGACCTTTGGAAGGCGTACGAGGGGGCGACGAACTTGTAGAGGCCCGTTAGACATTTTTAATGAAATGGGGCACCAACCGACGATTATCCCTGTTCGCACTATGCAAGGGCACCCAAGGACACCCCGGTACTTACACCAAGTAATACTATTGCAGGATATGGAAACAAAACAATGATATTGAACTATGGATTTGGGTGGCTAAAGTGGACCTGGAACTATAGAACGACTATGGCCCCTGCCTAATCAATGTTTTATAATTATATATACACGGATAAAATGGCAGGGGGTGACTTGCACGCTCAAAATGGGCCACTGAAAACGGTCGCTAGCACAAGGTGTCGTAAAAATAAGGGGGCAACATGTCCTGAGGTGCTAAAGAGGAGTGGAGAGGTATTCCACGGCTATCAGGACAATCCCGGAAGTACGGTGAAGATCCCTACCAGCATCTTACTGGAATACTTATTTCCTCCGAGCACGTTGCACGTTTGCTCTTGCGAATCTCCACTCAAGCCGGCCAATCAAGGCAAGAATGAGGTGGGAGCTCTGTTCCTCGTCAGTGTTCACTCCAGCCGGCCGATAAAGGCAAGCCAGAGGTGAGGAACAAGACTTCTCCCGCGAGATAGGGTCCGTACGCTACTGCCGAACAGCTCGCCACATGCTGCCCTGCGGGTTTCTGTATCTCTCTTGGTCTGGCTGCTGACCCTAGACCTGTTTCGGCAAAGTAAACTCTACCGGCACAGACCCAGAGTTCGGAGCGCGCAAGCCCCACCACGACGTCAACGTAGAGATACGGCAGTAGGGTAATTATTATTACGTCGTGACCGGGACCTTTGGAAGAAGTTCGAGGGGCCTGAAGCCAACTCCGTTAGACATTTTTAATAAAATGAGCACCCATGGACAACCTTTGGTTGTTGTAGAGCTATTGCTGGATAATGGTAACATAGATATTGAAATATGGGTTTGGTTGGCTATCTAGAACTATGTTAAGACTGTGGCCCCTGCCTGACCAATGTTGTATATAAAATACACATTAAATGGCGGGGATGATTTGGCCTTCGAAGCCCTCGAAAAGGTCGCTAGTAAATAGGGTCGTAGCGACAAGGGGGCGACATGTTATTGTAGTTCAGGAGCGCGCAAGTCCCACCACAACGCCACCGAGGGATACCTACGGCGGGGCTATTATTATTATGTTTAAAAAAATACATTATCACAGGTTCCTAGAACCTGGTATTTTATTAAAATCTCACGGGTGTAAACCAAGTTGAAAGATTGAGTCGATGGATTAGGTATTTTGTACTGCATTGTAATTATTGTTTAAATCTGATTGTAGGAATTTCCGTACTACGTGTACGTGCGACATGTGTATCTTCTATACATAATATTATAAAGCTGAAGTTTGTTTGTTTGTTTGAACGCGCTAATCTCAGAAACTACTGGTTGGAATTGAAAAAATATTTTTGTGTTAGATAGTCCATTTAGCGAGGAAGGTTATAGGCTATATAACATCACGCTACGACCAATAGGAGCGGAGCATAAATGAAAAATGTTGCAAAAACGGGAAAAAAAAATTCTTTTTGAGAGCTTCCGTTGCGTCCGCTGCCTAAACGTAAGTTTAAGTTACGCAAATATCATGTATGATGGAATTGTTCTTCTTTAAAAGTTCTAAAAAAAAGTCAGCGACAGCATACGTCTATCTTTTAAGATTGACTCACTATAACCTTTTTTTTACCCGACTACGGCGAAGAAAAAGGAGGGTTATGATTTTGACCGGTATGTATGTATGTATGTATGTATGTTCATCTGTTCCCTCCTATCTTCCAAACCACTTATCACAATTTGACAAATGAGGTATCGTTAGAAGCGTCGTGATTGTCCGCTGGTTATAGGCTATGTGAAGTCACATTAAATGGCGCCCTCTAGAGGACATAAAGAGAGGAACTTAAAAAAAAAATGGTTTAATCGTACCATGTTGGGTATCAAATGAAAGGGCTTAATGAGCACATTTCAAAAATATATATATTATAACCCCAAAAGAATTTAAAAAAAAATCAAGTAATAAAAACTAAAACCCAACTACGACTTAAAAGGTATAAACAAGACACCACAGACAGACAAATTAAAAATCCGGAGTCACACGTAATCTGTTCGATTTATGCCCTAACACGTGTGACTCCGGATTTTTAATTTGTCTGTCTGTGGTGTCTTGTTTATACCTTTTAAGTCGTAGTTGGGTTTTAGTTTTTATTACTTGATTTTTTATGGTAATCAAATTGGTTCGAAATTAATGCATTATTTGCGAAGGAGTTTTATCAATATAATATTAATTCTTATTCATATAAATAGTTTTAACATCGAGGGTATTTATGTAGCAGTTAAATACTTTTTAATTCTTTCGGATCGGACATTTAATTTCGAAGTTATCACGAGTATAAAAATGCAATACGCTAACAGTTCGACGCCGGCGCCGCGCCGCCGCGGCTTTCCCTAATCTAGAGAGGAGAGGATGGGCACACAGGTAGACCATGACCTGGAATAGGACATAGGATACGTTTCATCCCTGTATTCTCACGGAATCGAGACCTACGCGGGTGAAACAGCGGGGCACAGCTAGTATATTATAATATAGTTGCTTTCTGTGTAAGATATGTATATGAGGAAAGATTTTTGATGATATAAAAGTGTTTCGCCAATACACGTGTAAGTTGCTTGATGCTTCCGAAAAAAAAACTACCGACTTCCATAAAAAAACACAAAAAAGTGAAAAATAACTTTAATTTCGGAAGTCGGAGTCTTTGCTTTTCAATTTTCGTTTTTTGCCACTTACTTCCGAAACTAAAGTTATTTTTCACTTTTTTGTAGTGGTACCTAGGTACCTCACACAAATAAGAATACCACTACCAGCTATAGTGACGGAGTCACATAAGACTAATAGACTAAGAACTAAATGTATTTATTGCTTTTCGAAGTATTCTCCGCGAAATTTGACACATTTTTCCATACGATGGAACCAATCATTGAAGCAACCATTCCATTCGGAAGTTGGGGTCTCCAAAATGGCCGTTTTGTAGGCGTCCACAGCTTCTTCAGGTGATGAAAATCTCTGTCCACGCAATTTATTCTTTATTTTAGGGAATGTATAGAAATCATTAGGGCTTAGGTCGGGGCTGTACGGCGGATGGTCTAATAATTCTATGTTTTCTTGCTCTAAAAACTCTTTTGTTCTGTGCGCGGTGTGAGAACTCGTCGTGATGGAGGATGATGCGGCGGTTGCAGTTCTCTTTACGGAGTTCAGAAACGACCTGTGGCAAACAAATGCTAGCATACCATTCTGCATTAACCGTTCTTTGTCCCTCAAGAGGAATAGTCGTAACATGGCCGGTTTTGGAGACAAACGTGGCCACCATTTTTTTTTGCAACACTCCGTGAACGAACAATTTTTGTTGGCTTTAACTCATTTTCGAACACCCAAACTCGTGACTGGTTTTTTGTTTCGGTTTCGTACGCGTATATCCAGGATTCGTCACCTGATACAATGTTGTATACAGCATTTGAGGATCCTGTGTGGAATCTTTCGAGAGTTCTGACGCACCAAGTAACGCGAGCCGCTTTTTGCTCTTCACAGAGCGAATGCGGTATCCATCGGGAAAACAACTTTTTTACACCTAATTGTTCATGCAAGATTATTTGTATTTGACTCATGCCAATGTCTAAAGTTGCCTGAATTTCGCGGTATGTCACATGTCGATCTTCTTCAATCAGCTTACGCACAGCATCAACGTTTTCTTGGGTGACTGCAGTTTTTGGACGACCTTGACGGGGATCATCACTGAGCTTGACACGTCCACGTTGAAAATCAGCAAACCAGCGATAAATTGTGGTTTTGGATGGGGCTTCATCACCAAATGCAGAAATCATCCGGTCAACACACTGTTTTTGTGTTAAACCACTTCGAAAGTCATAATAAATCATCGCTCTTGAATTTTCTCGAGTCAATTCCATTTTCTCAACGACTAAACAAGTTTGACAAAATCTTGTGACAAGACCGAGACTCTTTTTTTAAATAAATAACTGGTATTCGATTTTTAAAACCAAGGAGTTTTCAATTAAAAAGATTTTAATATGACAGGAGCAGTGGAAATATTCCATTCCCGATACTTTTAGTGCAGCCCTCGTAACTACGTGGCTCAACACATATTGTGTCTCCGCATCCACTGCCTAATAAAGGGGCTATCCTATCCTATACCTTGTCGTCAAATGGTTTTAGGATGCTGTCAGAGATTCCGCGCAACCTACCCATTATTGACGCCGCCCGCTTTCTCATTACGGCATAAAAATCATCAACTCGGGCTTCCGCAAACATCTGCGAAGCGCTGCAGAAGCGCGGAAGCCCCATTAAATCCTAAATCCATTATTATACGTTAGCTTTACTACGAGGTTCCACAAGTTGTCACAAAGGGATTTGTTTACCGGGAACCCGAGTCCGCCTTGGGATAGCTGGTCTCCCTCTCGAAAATACAAAAGGTGGCCCGATTCAAGGGTTATTATCTGCTCTCCTCTCTTCGGACTTCACTCAACCCCCCAATGTGACACCTTGTTTTTTCGAGCTCTTCTTCTAACAGCACTACGTGTTCCTCGAGCCGTAACGTGCGTCCGTTTTATTTCGCCAAGGTCACTTGGGTTTGGCGGGATTCTTCGCGCCGGTAATGGCAAGATAGGCTACCGTACCCGTACCGTTACCGTACGTTTACCGTCGTGGCAAAAACCAGGAATAACAAGGCGGCCGGGAGCTGGGGGCCGTGGTTGAATTCGGCTTGCCATTTGGAGGGTTTGCTCATAATCACCACGCTGCCTGGGCATACGGGTTGGCAATTGCCGATCGCAGCTTCTCGCGCTAGTGACGTTGCTACCCGTTACTTGTCTGCGCCATTTAATTGCGAAGTTTTTTATTTAGAATGGTTATACCGCCATTTATCGGTTGTCAGAATGTTTCGCTACCGTCACATGGGCGTAAGGTGAAAAATGTATTCACTGTTCATTAATTACTTTTCTGATACACAATAGTTTATTATTCATTCATTTAGTTAATTATTTCTCATGTAGATGCGATCGGGCCGGAAACGGCCAAGCCACATATTTTGACAAAGGTGTAGAGTTTGTGAAGTTGGGCTTGTAGAGTTTAGGGCAAGTAGAATTAAAAGCTTGGCTCTACATGAGATTTGATAACTTTTTGACAGTGCGAGCCATATGGTCTCGTCTTGCCAACATTTTACATGAAAATGTTTTTGGTGGGATCTATATTTTTCACCGCACTAATAATATGTGTTAGACGGTGTAGAAAAATACCCATTGTGACAAACAAAATACGTGACGAAAAAAAATCCTGTTAGTCACACATGGTGTTACAATCGTGTAAATACGAGTCCGCACCCTATTTTTAAGCCATGCAAACAAAGAATAATCACAGAGGTGGTTAAACATAAACAGTGTTTACGTAAAAGGTAGGATAGCTTACTGGTTTTACTCAAATGTATTACAATTTCAGGTTGAGATGGAACCTGGTAAAGGTGTTTTACGCTACGCTTTATCTGATCGCACCTTCATTGACAAGGGTTGGACGATGCTACCTACAGAAAAAATAGTGCGGAAGGTAAATGCATATTACTTCGAAATTTTCAAAACGCACTCTGATCTTCAAAAAAAAGGTACCTCCTTGTTAGGAACTTGATCCTTCTTTATCCACCTTCGCTAAAGAGGACTACACTGGCAAGAACCGGATGAGGCCGCGCCACAGTGAAATATTCAAAAATCACTATTCCAGTTGCTCGTTTCCTATGCAAAAGAGCCAGCAAGAAAAATTACGGTTACATATTATTTTTAAAATGATTGGCTTTTACCATAAGTATATCTAAATTACAACGGATAGAGAGTATGGGAGGACAGTGTAGGCTAGTCAACAAGTACTTACCAGGTACGTGACATAATAGAAAATGGTCAACAAATCGACGATACCTATAATTTAGAGGTTATTCTGCCTTGTTGGATGTGCCTAGGATCTACTGTTCACATTTAAGTTTGTGTATTTAGGCAATTTTTGTTTTTAGATGAATGTTTATCGAATGCGACCGGCACACCCCGAGTTTGACTGGTTCGAACACAACAAGTACAAACGGCTGATGAGTTACGACACCGGCGAAAGACTAGCCGAGTTCGATGACAACGGACGAGGTCGCTGGTATTACAGAAGTGGTCGACTGGCACTGGATTATTATGATGCCGAAGGTGGTTATCTCTTGCGAGTTCTATATGAATATAATTAGGTTATCGAGTTTTAAGATGTTTACGTAGTGAGAGGCACTATCCAGAACTCTCCAAATGCCTTTGAGGTTACAGCTCTGTTATTGACTAAGTAGTCTGGCGTTTCTGAATGCTACAAAATCAGTCCGGATAATGTTGACCAAATAAAAACCTAGATAGAGCGCTGCGAAAAATACAGTGAAGCATGCCAAAACTACACCGTCGTAGTTGGGTTTTAGTTTTTATTACTAATTTTTTTTGGTCTGTTGTGTTTGGTGTTAGTGTTGTTGTTGTGTTAAGTGTGTTTGTTTTATTCAAATCATTTTACAATATGATTTTCAGAGACAAATGCTCAGCAGCGTTTCGTAATATACAGCAGCGGAGAGCCCGATGAGCGTGGGCGCACACATCCTATTACGATACTTGCCACTTTTGACTATCTAGGCAATGGCATAGTTTTCGATCATGCTGGCAAGATACGGTTAATATTAATTACATTAATTTTGCTGATACAAAACCAAAGTAGGTACAGTAGCCCGCAAGTCAGTGTTGTCAAAACTAGTATAAGCTGGCCTCTAATTCTATTGAAACTACGCTACGCTATGTCCAGTGTGATCAACATTGCCTGTATTGAGCATCGCAAGTATGGTGTAAAGTTAAATTGCTCTTGGCTTTGCCTATAGGTACAACGGGTTCCTTTTGATATCCCAATCCCACAACTCTAGGGTATTGAAAGAATCAACTGGCATAATGAACGATTTTTATTATTTTTCGTTTTTTACATTCAAAATAATTCCACGGTAACGATTATTTATGTACAACACCAATATGTGAAATATAAACAAAATATTTAACTCTTTCTGATGGCACAACTCTTTTCAACTACAATGTTAAGTTTTTTCTTGGGATAAATTCATCCCAACTACGGAACCCTTCATTCTTGCATGGTTCGACACGCACTTGGCCGATTTTTTTACTATATAGATAGATTTCAAGACAAATACAGGGTGTTAACACCGTTATCCTTGAAACCAGTGGTTTGGTTTCATTTATAGAACGTAAAATCAATGCAAAAAATACCTTTTTTTTTAAAGAAAATCTATGTTTTTCCACAAGAATATTTCACCCTAGGGCAACGATCTTGCGTGTCAACACGGCGGGCGGCGGTTGGCGGGGGCGGGCGGGGCGCGCGGGACGTTACATGACCGGCCGCGGTTGCGCGGCCCCTATTCAGTCAGCTGTTTCGCAGCTCTCTCGAGCGCGTATCTATGAGTATCGGGACAGTGACGGATATTTACTTTTTTAACCGCCTTACTAATACACGTAATCTGTTCGATTTATGCCCTAACACGTGTGACTCCGGATTTTTAATTTGTCTGTCTGTGGTGTCTTGTTTATACCTTTTAAGTCGTAGTTGGGTTTTAGTTTTTATTACTTGATTTTTTTTTATTGTTACTGGGTCATTTATTTTTATATTTAAGTCAACTACCCATGGTCTGAGTGACAACGGTGTTTATGCTTGCATACTGTATAGGTATTAAAATACTTGTGCTACACACAAGCACAAGTATTTTAATACCTATACAGTGATATATATGATATGTGGTTCCATGATGTATAAAGTGTTTTTAGTTTGGATTTTTACGAAACACAATTGAAGAACACGGCATTCTTAAATATTAGGTAACATGTTGATCACAAAGTGTACTACGCTAACCCAAGTCAAGGTCAAAGTATTACCACCGACGTGCGGACGAATGCATCTACCAAATTACGTTAATGAAAATAAATTTTAGCTTTAGATTGTAGCTTATATAATACGGCCGATGTTACTTGGCAGGTCTGGGGACTTAAAACAGTCACTTTGGTAGAATAATGATAGGAACTGCCAAGTTATGTCGGCCGTATAATACATACCTCAAATACCTACATACATACATATTTACGCACTTAATAATGTAGGTATGTAAATTGTTTCTCAGCCTTAAATACAATCAGACTGAAGGAGTGGTGCTTGATCGCGGAATCGGTCCCGTTTCACACTGGAAATGGCATACATTGAACGATCCGCCAGTCCTACAGCAAGTTATGATAGATACCCAAATGGCACACAAGGATCCTAATATTCTTAAACTTGGATCAGCAGCAGATCGGAGAACTCGACCAGATAATGAAGAAATGTTAGCCATAGAATTTGATAACTTCATCAAAGAGAAAAGCAAGAAGTTATCCCAAAAATTTAAGCCCTTTCAGATCAAGATGAAAGCTATGAAGATTAACGAGCATTTCTCTCTGAAAGTATTAGATCAAGCTACAGTATATCTCATTTTTAGAGATGGTTCAACTAACCTGAAGCTAAACATCGGTATGATACTAGACCACCAAGAAATCGTAGATACCGACACTGCTGAAGTGGGCGAAGTTTCGAACAGTTTAGAGCGGTTCCCAGCTCGCACCGATAGCCTGGCGGGCTTACAGCGCAGCGTGGCTCACGCACAGCGCTACGAGAGACTGCAGGTTGAGCGAGAGCGCCGACTGCGGCCCGCGGAGCCCTGTGCTAGTGCCGACCATCTGACTGCTGCAGCTTCCCCGCCCTTACGACTTCCTTTGAGAACAGTACCCACTGGATCTTCATCTAGTACTGGATATTGTATTAGAAAACCTACTACCAATTTGTATTACAATACTCGTCTTCTTTGAATAATGTACTTGGACTTGTTAGCAGATTTTCTTTTTGTCGTATTTTTTATTTATTTAGATGTAAAAAATCTTAACATAAATATTTGTACTTTTTTTTTTGTTTTACTAATTAGAAATATTAGATTTACTAATTAGACTATTTATAATTATTATAATTACTTAATATATTAGTGAGTATAACTAAAGGCATTTTGATTTCTTTTGTAGCGGCACACGGTGTTAACACAAATAAATTTACAGGAACATGGTACGGAAACTGCACTAAAAGTTTCGCGTTATAACGGGTTCACACGGTTTTGAACAATATTATTGTTCTTCAAGAAAAAATACTTTGAATTTGAAATTAAATTTGATTGAAAGCCTGTTCATGTTCTGTTTGTGAAAATAGCGTTCGACGTAGCAGATGATGTACTAAAATCGAACCGTCTGAATCCAGCATCGAAAATCAAAATCAAAAGTCATTTATTCACACTTTTCGACGTCAAAATTAAAATAAGACAGTCCCCCAAAATGGCCACCCTTCACCTCTCCTAGTGCAACAAACTCCCGCAGCATAGCTGTCTGTTCAGTTAGAAAAAAATGATTCTATACAAAGGTATGGAAATTACATTACGCAACATAAAACATAAATCTATTTATTACCCACTAGCTACCGCCAGCGGCATCGTCCGCGTGTAATCTTTAGAAATTATTATACTCAAGTAAATGTAAATATAAATTAACTAAATAAAAGCCTCCAGGGCAAAGGGCGCGTGCCCGCTTACATAGTTACGAGTACATATAGCTATTTATAGCTGTAACTGGAAGTTATAAATGATAAACTAGGACCATCGAAGTAAAATAAATATAAAGTTAATTACTGGTAAGTTAATAACATTAACAAAACCGAGATCAGCAAGATGACCAGTCACCACAAGCAGCACCCGTTCACGAGCTTATCGCAAATCAGCCATTACCCCACTCGCCATATTTGAGGGAAGGAGACAACCTGACCCCCGACGCTACCGCAAACAGTGACATAAGGGAAAATGACGAACCTGCTGCCGGTTGCTCAGGCAAAAATAATAATTACACATTGTCGAGGTCGCTAGCTAATTACATACTGCAATACAACTCATCTAAAAAACATTGTAATGAGTAGATTATGGTGCCGATTCTCTTGTCACAAATTCTCAAAACTAAAAATCACTAAAATTTAGTTTATTCCTGTCAAACGACGATTTCCCATTCTGAAAATAGACTAAAGTGACACAACTTAACTATAATTTAGTTTGACAGCACTAAGATGGCACTGAGTTTTAATTTAGATTATATCTCGAAAATTGTGTGTCCTATCGCAAAAATAATGAAAATTTGACCCCCTTTGCAATCCGTAAATCCGTAATACTCAACATTTTGGCAATTTTTTTTTTTGGTTTTCTTCCAAATGTGAAAAATTGCATATAAAAATACGTCGAGACGGCGACATAGCGCGCCTCTCCGGCTCAAAAAAAATCACGTGGTAGGCAAACAAGTAGTTACCGCTATTGTCAAATTCGATTTTAGTTGTGTCAAAATAATTTTTAAATTTAGAGATTTTTTTTGGCAGACTCTAAGTTTCTCAAGGAATAGGATAATAAGGAATTTTAGTGATAGTTTAGTTCGGTGTACAAGAGAATCGACACCAATGTCTTGAGTTGATCACAGCGACCAACTACTCTTATCATTTAAGTAGTCGTTAATAGAGTAGTACGCCTTTGAACAAAGGTTGCATTTTACTTTAGCTTTAAACGCATTATAAGGCAAATCTAGCAAAGAAGAAGGCAGCTTGTTATAAAAGGTTATACCAAGCCCAACAAATGAGTTACGAACCTTATGAAGCCGGTGAAAGGGAACTCGTAGTTTGTCCTTATTTCTAGTGTTGACATTGGTGCCGATTCTCTTGTCACAAAATTCTATAAACTAAACTAAAAATCACTAAAATTTAATTTAGTCCTGTCAAACGACCAAACTTATTCTGAAATAGACTCTCTTAACTATAATTTAGTTTGACAGCACTAAGATGGCACTGAGATAAGAGTGTTTTTGATTTGTTTAGTGAAAATGCTATTCTGAATTTGACGATTTAACCTAAAATGTTGTCCTTTATCTAAAATCATCCAACTAAATCTGACTATTTTCAATCGCGATTAAAAATGTGTAGAATAAAATTAGATGTCATGAACCTAACTAACACCTCGACTTCAGTTGCAAAACAGTACTGTATAAGATGGCACTGAGATAAGAGTGTTTTTGATTTGTTTAGTGAAAATGCTATTCTGAATTTGACGATTTAACCTAAAATGTTGTCCTTTATCTAAAATCATCCAACTAAATCTGACTATTTTCAATCGCGATTAAAAATGTGTAGAATAAAATTAGATGTCATGAACCTAACTAACACCTCGACTTCAGTTGCAAAACAGTACTGTATCTTTATTTATTTTCTTTTGCTAATGTCTCGAAAATGGTGTGTCTTATCGCAATAATAATGAAAATTTCGACCCCCTTTAGGAAATCCACAAATCCCTGAAGCTCAACATGTTGGTATTTTTTTTGCATATATTCCATACAAAATGTGAAAAAATCCATAAAAAATCACGTCGAAGGTCCTGTCTCAGCACACCTCTGGCTCTAAAAAAAATTCACGAGGTAGGGGAAACAATTAACAAGTGGAGGCGCGATTGTCAAATTCGATTTTAGCTGTCAAAATAATTTTTAAATTTAGAGATGTTTTTTGTGAGAATAGTGTTAAGATTCTCGTAGCCAAAAGTAAGGAATTTTAGTGATAGTTTAGTTAGTTGAGTTCGGTGTACAACAGAATCGGCACCATTGTGAATATCACTGTTTTTAATGTATAAGTGTATATTTTTACCCTGTATAAGTGTATATTTGTACCCCCATTATTTTTTATGTATGTATGTATATTCATCTGTTCCCTCCTATCTTCTAAACCACTCATCGCAATTTTGACAAATGAGGTATCGTTGGAAGTGTCTTGATCGTCCGCTGGTTATAGGCTGTGTGGCGTCACATTAAATGGCGCCCTCTAGAAGGCAAAAAGTCATAAACTAAAAAAAAAAAAATCGTTGGTCATACCATGTTGGGTATCAAATGAAAGGGCTTCATGAGCACATTTCAAAAATATAATACATATAAGTAGTATAACCCTAAAAAGATTTAATAAAAATTAAAGTAATAAAAACTAAAACCCAACTACGATTAAAAAGGTATAAACAAGACACCACAGACAGACAAATTATAAATTCGGAGTCACACGTAATCTGTTCGATTTATGCCCTAACACGTGTGACTCCGGATTTTTAATTTTGTCTGCCTGTTGTTTATACCTTTTTAGTCGTAGTTGGGTTTTAGTGTTTATTAGGTACTTTAATTTTTGCCTAATATATAAGATGTGGGCGAAGATGAATTGTGATGCCACAGTAAGAATACCGATATCTTTAAAAAAATCTCTCAGAGAAACTCTGGCACCTAGCGGGTAGATTGCTCGAACAGCTCGTTTTTGCAAAACAAATATATGTTGAATATCAACAGCTTTGCCCCACAGCAGAATACCGTAGGACATAACGCTATGAAAATAACAAAAATAGACTAACCGAGCAGTATCAATCAACGTCAGTGTATTGTCTTACTTTTCTGACGGCGTAAGCGGCCGAACTGAGCCTCCCCGCTAGGCTCGATATATGTGGGCCCCACTGAAGTTTACATTCAGCATCTACTGTTAGGACACACCATTTAATAACCCCCAGGGCGTTCACTACTAAGTACTTTGCAGACCTGAAAGGTAAGATGTCTGTGCACACCTTTACTTGAAAGAATCACTGAAAGAACGAAAGAACAGAACCGAATTCTTCTTTCATATTTTTGAAGAAAGAACAAAGCAGTATCCATAGATAAATATAGGCAGCATCTGTGCTGATCTGTGCAATGTGGCAATATGCAAATGCGTTGTCAAACTGACAAACAAAAGAACAAAACCATTTTTGTATTGGTTGCGTTCTTCAGACTAAGATTTGAATTACTCGTTCAATTTAATTTAATTATTATGGAGGTATTCGGAGGGTAAGTTAATAAGCATATTCACCTATAATGTTCCAACTGCTGGGACACAGGCCTCCTCTCGGTGAGAGGTAGTAGGCCGTAATCCACAACACGTGCCCAGTGCGGGTTGATGTCACATGTTTCGAATTTTTGGTTCTAGGTAGAGAAGCTACGTCAAATAACTGAATTGTCCTATTCTTCGTATTGAATCTTTAGTTCGCTGCAGCGCTAAAATAATAACAATTCGTCTAAACCGTACCTAATTTACCACAGTGCTAGATTTGCTGCGGAAGTGTATTTATTCTCGGCAAAAAGGTCTTAAGCGCCATGTAAATCACGGCACTACGCGTTTTCTTCGACAAACTGCGGCGCGATCGCCGCAGTTGAACGAGACAAAGTAGGAATTTACGGTGTCTTCTCTAGTACGTTAGTACTTATATCTCGATGTCTAGGGCATATATGCCAGTTTCCACACGATGTTTTCCTTCACCGTTTTAAGAGCAGTGGTGATGAATAATTTACACAAAGTAAAGCGTTCAAAGTCTGGGTTGGAACCTACGACCTACAACTTGTAAGTCGCGGCCGTAAACACTGGGCAACCACTGCTCTCGATAATATGTAAATTCAGTTAATAAAAGTTTATTTAAAGTGATTACCTATTGTGCTAAGTTTATAATATCCACTTGATTAAAACAAATTTTCTTACGTCCAGTGAACAGCGGCTATGTCCATGCTATAGGGAGTGCCAAGAGTTCCAGAAACTTGTGGAACTAGAGGACACCGGCTTGGTGGTCTATTGTCATAGGCCACGTACAGGGGATGTTAGTATAGATTCTTTATTTACATATTTATTTATTAGCAAACAAGCTGACACGTGGCGCTGGCGCCGACTAAGCATGAAAATGTGACGATTAGAGCGTATGTAGCTTCTTATTTTGTTACATTTAACAAGAAAAAAAAAAACTAAAACGACATAAATGGGTTTTCGCTTGAGTTGAACTCATTCACGTAATGAGAGCGCGGTTTTTTTACTAAATGCTCGTGAAATTAAAATTTTCTTACGAGCCCTTCGTTCCCATAACCTGGGGTGCCCCCGCCAAGTCGAGCAAAAACAAACAAACAGAAGCACAGCCGTGTCATCCTTTTCTCGAAGCCATTCAGGTCATTTTCAACCCTCCTGTAATTTTGTTGTGGATAAAGCTGCCTGATTTTTTTGCGACCAAGAAGAGGCATATTGTAACTAGGTATATTCCCAAATTAAATTTGAACCTGTAGTTTGAAAACTATTGCAAGTCAAAGTTCCTTAATTTTGTCACTGACACACTCACCGATCATCAAACATTACCTACTTCTAGCAGACACATGTACTCACCTCACTACACAGGAGTATATTCTATGAAAATAGATAAAAATACCCTCAAAAACTGATTTTGTCAGCCACGACTCTAAAACAAGCACCGCCACGTTTCGCTTACTTTGACTCAAATGAGGCTACTGAACAACGAACGAATGACGTATATCGACTTGTATACGCGTGTGTGACAGGCACACAAGCTAGCTTCCCGTTGTGCCCGGAGCCTCATTTTGCCCCACCCTCACCGACATAGGCTACTTATTATCCTGAATCGCAGACCAAGTCACGGGCAACAGCTAGTATCCTAACTAATATCATACATGCAAAAGTGGGTTTTGTTTGTTTGTAATGCTTTCACGATAAAACAGCTGAACGGATTTGAATAAAATTTGGCACATAGGTAGACTATGACCTGGAGAAGGACATAGAATTTATCACCCATTTTTTTTTACCTTTAAACCTTTTATCTCGATATTACCACGGGATCGAGACTTGCGGGCGAAACCGCAGGGCGCAGTTAGTATTAATATATTTATGCTCGTGACTATAGATGCTGGCGGGAAAAATTCCGAATCATTCCCGTTGAATACTTCGGAAGTATTCGGAAATATTCCGAAGCTTTGGGAATATTTCAACTGTCAAAAAAAAACCAGGAAAATCGACCTTACTACCTATTTCGCGCTTGGAAGTTGTAAAATAGATTATTTTAGTTATGTTGTGAGTACTTACTTACCTAACCCTTTTTAAAAAAACCAATCAAATATGCTAGGCCTGGTTTTTTATTCCACAACTGACATAAAAAAAACTTGAGAGGTGTCAAGGGACACCCGGATGGAACGAAGTTAACTTGCTATCGTTAAGCAAATGTTTTCCGACCTTCAAGCGATTTTCGACCTTATTGACATTTATGCAAACACCGGATTTTAATGGAGCAATGTTAGCTAACGAGAATGTCAGAAAAAACAAACTAAATTTTAAATGTCAATAAGGTCGAAAATCGCTTGCACCTGTTTTTTTAACTTGCTTAACGATAGCAGGTTAAAAAAAAGGTTCAAGCGATTTTCGACCCTCCACCCCACTCCACCTCACTCCACTCCACTCCACTCCACTCCACACCACTCCATTCCATTCCATTCCAGTCCAGTCGTCCATTCCATTCCATGGTAATAAACACATTACCCTCCTTTGCGTCGCGCAAAAAGTGTCGGGTAAAAAGTGTCGTGACAACTTTTCGTAAGAATTTTTTCCGTCTAGCCCCCTTTCACAACGCGCGATAAGGAACTTCGTTCCAAAATAGCATTCGATTTCGAAATAAGTAGGTACCGACCTAAAAACAAATGAATTAAAATCCTGTTAATCGCAGGCTAACATAATTATCTACCTATAAAAATATCAACATATACTTAATCAATTCCATTTATAATAAAATAAACATTTATATTTTACTTACGTGTGCCACTGAACAATAATTAACTCACCCACCACACCACAAACAAACACGTTTATTCCCATTGAATTATTCAGGCGAAATATTCCGCGGAAACATTCGATTGCGGGGTATGAATCTTTCTCGCGGGGCGAGGGAAAACTTCTCCGGGGAGCATCTCCCGTCTTACCGCACCCCGCACCGCCATTGCCTGCACGCACGACTCGAGGAGCGCAGCGGCTGGCGCCGGCGCATAGAGGGGCAGCGGCGGCGACGATCGACGATCGATGCAAAATACGATTTTTCAGCAAAATAAAAAACTTAATTATATTCATTTTGAATAATTCTGATTTAAAGAAACTTTCCCAGAAGTATTCCGGAATTATTCAGAATTTTTCAGAAGTTTTGCAACTATACTCGTGACTATACTAATTCTCTAAATGAGAATATTACATTTTGGGAATACTATAATATTATGGGAACGAAGGTTACGAGCGACCTAACACATCTATTAAGAGATCATTTGAATTTTGTGGGTTACCAAAGCATATCATAAACTCATCACTTTTCACATCAACAGATACGACAAGCTGAAGCGGTTGAAAACGCTGCAAAAACCATCAGAGATGTCTTTATTATATACAATAGGAAAGACGTGAAAATAACATCTTCTGAATTAACAGCAGAACTAGGTAAAACTTTATTTATTTAGATCATGGTGGAACGCCGTTTTTAACCAATTTTACAAAAGGTGGAGGTTATGTATGTTTAAAAAAAATGTTTATCCATATTTTCGTCAATTGTGGACCCATTTTGAAACTTGCCTTTCGATTTGGTAGAGGAAGCTTGCGCGGTGGTCCGGTGAGCCCAGAGGGTTTTTGAGCAAGCATGTGCAGGGCGAAAAGTTGATAGCTGAGTAGGTGCGGCTTGACGAGAGAACAACGAATATATATTTGAAATGTTTCAGATAGGAACCAGGTCAGGGGTCCACTATTAAGTTTAGAAATTGGGCCAAAAATAAAGTGATCTGCAGAGCCTTTGATTTTGGTATGATCGTGTTGATTTTGGTATGATCGACCCATAACTAACGGCCAGTTTCTTCATCAAAAGTAAAAGTCAAAGTAATAGTCAACTGTTCTTCCGCGCTGTTGGATTTACAACCAGCGCCAAGGATTGAAAATACAACAATGCAAAAGATTATGAAGGAATTGTGGGCTTTCCCTAAATCTGACGTGTTTGAAAAACCTAAAACCCAGAATTGAGTAATTTTTTTAAGAATATTCTGTGCGAATATAAGTTATTCTGTGCAATAGTGTAACCTATCTTAAACATCATCTGCCTACATAGCCTTTTCCCAACTATGTTGGGGTCGGCTTCCAGTCTAACGGGATGCCGCTGAATACCAGTATTGGAGTAAAATACAATAGACGCAGTTATATTTAGTAACCTATTCCGCTTGACTAATCTCCAAAAGTCATAAAAACCCTGTAAGAAATCGACACGTGTTTCATCATCACGACACATCTTCAGGATGACGATTGACCAATTGCAAACCAGAACGCGACGTGTTACCACACCGAGCGCTGGACGCAAAGTAAATAGGTTACTAAATATATCTGCGTCTATTGTATTTTATAATGGATTTCCGCAAAGTCACGCCTGAATCAATTAAAATAATAATAAATAAATAATAATAAATTTATTCAAAAAATAAAAATTGGTAAAATACAGTGTAAAGCTTAGAAATAATGTAGGTATTACAAAGTATGATGCCTGTACTAGGATAAACCTGTATCACAGGCGGCATTAGTTCTTATGATTACTATTAGGACAACTTATTTCTTAACAATATTTAACGTAAGTTTTAAGAATAATAATTAACTAGTATTGGAGTACATGGAGCGACTGCCTATCTGACCTCCACAACCCAGTAATTGGGTAATACGATACCCCTTGGCAAGACTGGTTGTCAGACCAACTGGCAGACTTTCGGGCTTCTGACGACCCTTAACAACTGTAACCTATCCTAATAGTGAATATATAAACATCTGACAGATTAATGGAGCCTTTTGGCAAATATAACGAAATTTCATTGATTTAGGAAAGTAGGTACCCCAAGTGGTCTTAATTTTGCATTTATCTATAAATCAACGAATCGAATAGCTTTGATTGCTGTTTGAATTTAAAGCTGACTCTTTTTCGTCGGTATTCAGAAAAATTATCAAACACTTGAAAGTACCTAATGATTAAAATTTATGTAGCAAAATTAGAACATCGCAAGAGTAGGTACACCGTACGCAGACTTGTTTATTTAAAAATTTTACGATGTCACCAAGCTAACAAATTATTTGAAAAAAAAATCAAGTAATAAAAACTAAAACCCAACTACGACTTAAAAGGTATAAACAAGACACCACAGACAGACAAATTAAAAATCCGGAGTCACACGTGTTAGGGCATAAATCGAACAGATTACGTGTGACTCCGGATTTTTAATTTGTCTGTCTGTGGTGTCTTGTTTATACCTTTTAAGTCGTAGTTGGGTTTTAGTTTTTATTACTTGATTTTTTTTAAAATTCTTTTGGGGTTATAATATATATATTTTTGAAATGTGCTCATTAAGCCCTTTCATTTGATACCCAACATGGTACGATTAAACCTTATTTTTTTTTAAGTTCCTCACTTTATGTCTTCTAGAGGGCGCCATTTTTAATTTAATGTGAATTCACATAGCCTATAACCAGCGGACAATCACGACGCTTCTAACGATACCTCATTTGTCAAATTGTGATAAGTGGTTTGGAAGATAGGAGGGAACAGATGAACATACATACATACATACATACATACATACCGGTCAAAATCATAACCCTCCTTTTTTCTTCGCCGTAGTCGGGTAAAAAACATCCTCATCTTATGGGCTATCCAAGGAGCTAAAAATATTCAGAGGTGCCCGTCAATTGTTTGTTAAAGCTGGCAAAAATGGAAAATCACAATCACCCCATATATGGATGGTCATCCCATATATGGAGATAGATAATCAATCATAATAATATAGATGAATATGGATGGTCAATCACATTGACCATCCCTATGTGGGAGTTGGGCCAAGTGCTGCCCAGAATTGACACATAGTGCATTATGTTCCTTGGGCCTATCTATACTAGTCTGTAAACCAAAGCTCAATAAAATTTATCCGCGGAGTTTTGAGAAAAACTATTTTTTGTTGAGTATTTTTTATTGATGAATACCAACCAATGGCGGAGGAGTAGTTTGAGGAGAAGGAGGAGGAGTTAAGGAGTTCCTATGAGTAACTAAATGCATAAGATTCACGTTACCGAATGTAAGAAGCAGTGAATGTCATGTTGTACTGAACAGGGAGATACTAGAATTCGTCGAAAAGACAGTTTTCCTGGGGATCACGCTTGATTCAAAACTACAGTGGGGTCCTCACATAACATCACTTGCAGGGCGACTAAGTTCAGCCGCTTACGCTGTTTGGAAAATCCGCCAACTAACAGACGTGGTTACCGCGAGACTGGTCAATTTTAGTTACTTTCATAGCATCATGTCTTACGGTATTTTGCTGTGGGGACGGGCTGCAGATGTTGATTCTATCTTTATTTTGCAAAAGAGGGCTGTCCGAGCCATCTACAACGTCCACAGACGTGAATCTCTAAGGGAACTGTTGCCACTGGCAAGGAACCGTCATGATGTTAATTTTTTTAAACATTATGTATGTTCGGAAAAATGTACATCTTTTTCGTAAGATAAGTGACAGGCATAACTTTAACACTAGAAATAGGAACAAATTAGATCAACCACGTTTCAGATTGTCTAAAGTACATACTTCTTTTATGGGGTACTGTGTAAAATGTTATAATAAAATAAGTACCACTCATTATTCTTCAACTAAATGAGAAGAAATTTAAAACATGCATTAAACGCACATTATGTAGACTGGCATATTATAAGTTGGATGATTATATCGTAGATAAAAATGCTTGGCTTAATGCTGGTCCTGCTCCACAGGCACTAGGGCTCACTAGTAAAAATTTTTAATATTTGGAAGAGTTGCTTCCCCTTTTTTTCTGACTTTACAAACTTAATGTTTATTTTTTTCTTTAAATTCTATTATATTAATCTCTCAAGTACATTGCAAATTATAGTTTTGTATAAATTAGAAGCATTTTTTTCAATTTTGTAAATGTGAGTACCATGGAGCCGTTTAATATGGTATCATGTTTTATATTGACTTGAAAGAGCATGGCAGATGAGAGTATGTCATACTCACTTAAATGTCTCGCTGATGGTGGCGCGTGTGTTGGATCATTCGGTTCCCTACAAAATGGTTGAGCTGGATGGTGCTGATCCACGTGTCATGTTCGTGAACGGGCGCTGTCAGTTGAGACTGGTCATCTCTCATCTGCCAGGGCTTATTTTTAATCTTATATTTTGAATTGTTTTTGATTATTTTTCATTTGACATTGTTCTCACATATAGAAGCACCAAGAATACTGTACCCAGGATTTTGTAATATCTATATCCATTTTTATCTACGATTTGGAATGGGCAACTAGCTTCAACTTTTTGACTAACTGACCGATTCTTTGACAATTCAAAAGTGCCTGTAAATGGTTTAATTGAAATAAATGCTTTGAGTTTGAGTTTGAGTTTAAATTCCGGCTCCATCACCAGACCCTGGATACAACCTGGACCTGGGCTATACTAGGTACTTGTCAAGACAAAGCCAACGAGTCTAAACACGATGGCGCTATCTTTTTTTATTTATCGTTTGGTTGAGGAGTTCCTATGGCCACCTTCCGGCTCTATCATCAGACCCTGGACACTGCCTAGTGTAAAGCACTTGTCAAAATATATTCAACGAGTCCAAATACGATGGTGCTGTCTTCTTTGGTTGAGGAGTGCCTGTGGCCATCCTCCAGCTCCATCATCAGACCCAGAACACCATGCACATAGTACCTGTTAAGATAAAATCAACGAGTTCAAACTCAACGACGCTATCTCATAGATTTCCAATAATTAAATAAAACTAGGTAGGCCTGAAAAACATTAACCTCTCTCAGGCAATAACTTGTTAACCCTGGGACCGATTTTTTATTTTTATGTTTAAATTGATGCAATTGAACCATTTGGAAGCACAAATCGGTCAATTATAATATATCCTTTATTTTTAACCGATTTGTAAAAGGAGATTATCATTTTGTCTGTATGTCCAGAATGTTTCGATTCGAATCAGCATGGATGTATGTATTAGCGAAATATACTTAAAGGAGTCTTGGACGCCATTTTGATGAAAACTTAAACTGCATCATCATCAGATTAATTTGTCTAGCTAGGAACCCAACTCGTTGATTTAAAAAAAAAACCACATTCTGTATTGCATTATTGATCGAATCCCTGTATTATTGCACCGTACGATGGTGTCGCTAATAAGGCTCACATTTTGAGAAAGTGATAAGTGATATGATAACAGACGGCAAAGATTTGCGGGGTTCACAATCTAAACTTTTCTGCTTATGTCGACAAAGTAAAATGAAAAGTCTTTTCTTGCTAATACTTTCTTACAATCAAACGATGACTGCCTCTGCACAAAATTTTTAGTGTTCCTTAGTCAACAAGGAACCCTTATAGTTTTGCCATGTCGGCCTGTCTGTCTGTCTGTCCGTAGCTTAGACCAGTGACTCTTTGTACTAGAAAGCTGTTTTATTAGGCGTGTTTTGGCGCCCTATATAACTCGGTCTAGTTGTAATAGACGTGTATCTATATCCACAGCACAGTATTCTAGCGACAGACGAACAAAAGTAACTATACACAAACACAGGATATTATTGTTAGTTAAGTACTATCAAATATGTATTTAAATGTGTTGGTAAATGGGTAATTAAATAAATAATTGGGCTGTAAAATGACTGAATGGGCAGTTAACAAATCGGAATCAGTAGAAAAATTAACTTGGAATTAGCGGTTGGACACAGTTTTAACCTAACCCATGTGGTCCGGTTACCCTGACTTACTTAGTTACTGCGACTAATTCGGCTTGCGCGAGGTTGGTCACATTTCATAGAATCTGTAGGGGGAAAAGTGGAATAATCCAAAATTATAAGGGGGATATTTTGTTCTTTTTACCCGACTACGGCGAAGAAAAAAGGATAGGATAAGGATATGATTTTGACCGGTATGTATGTATGTATGTATGTATGTATGTATGTATGTATGTATGTTTGTATGTATGTTCATCTGTTCCCTCCTATCTTCCAAACCACTTATCACAATTTGACAAATGAGGTATCGTTAGAAGCGTCGTGATTGTCCGCTGGGTATAGGCTATGTGAAGTCACATTAAATTAAAAATGGCGCCCTCTAGAGGACATAAAGTGAGGAACTTAAAAAAAAAATGGTTTAATCGTACCATGTTGGGTATCAAATGAAAGAGCTTAATGAGCACATTTCAAAAATATATATATTATAACCCCAAAAGAATTAAAAAAAAAATCAAGTAATAAAAACTAAAACCCAACTACGACTTAAAAGGTATAAACAAGACACCACAGACAGACAAATTAAAAATCCGGAGTCACACGTAATCTGTTCGATTTATGCCCTAACACGTGTGACTCCGGATTTTTAATTTGTCTGTCTGTGGTGTCTTGTTTATTATACCTTTTAAGTCGTAGTTGGGTTTTAGTTTTTATTACTTGATTTTTTTTTTTACATTTGGGTTCAGTTTTTCCCCCTGAGGGGTATTCTCTAAGAAGGGAAGACTGAGGAACGGAGACCGGGACTGTTGACCGGAGTGGAATAAGCTGGAGGGAGTTGGGTTTGTCGAAGGAGAAACTGAAACGGGAACTGAAACGGGTCGTGAAGAAACCAGTTCAGAGTCCAGTTACACGGTCTATGCTGACCGTAGCCTCTCTTCCCTTCATCTCCAAGGTAAGGGTTTTATCCCTTCTCCTCAAGATGCGGTAAGGGCCAGTGTAAGAAGGTTGCAAAGGCCGTCGAACAGTGTCGTCGCGCAGTAAAACATGGGTCGATGTCACCAAATCATTGAACACGAAGGTTGACGGTCGAACGTGTCATGAGGCTGGTGTTGGATGTAAAATTTCCAACCGGCTCCTCAACTCAGTGACGAAATCTGGGTTCTTCCGCTTGGAAGATTAGTTCTCCGGGAAGTCGGAGAGGTTCTCCATAGATCAGCTCAGCGTACGAAGTATTCAAGTCCTCTTTGAGAGCAGTCCTCATGCCAAAGAGTACCAGTGGAAGTGCCTTGCTCCACGTTTGGGGATGGCACATTAAAGAAGCTACACGGCTATATTCTATATACTGCCCCCGCCTCGCCGCTAAGGCGCGGCGAGCCGACAGAGAGAGAGAGAGAGGTGAGGCAGAGGTGTAGCTATAGTAAAAATTACACCCACATTTCGCTAGTTATGTTTAAGTCCCGTGTAGGTAATAGGGGGCGAGCCTATTACCATCAACCGTGCACAAACCAATATTTCGGGCTGCTACTGAGGACTTCCAGATAGAATAACTCTTTGTCTGACCTGCACCCTAATTGCGTAGTGCACGATCGGTCAGAATTAAAATCGGTTTGAAACAAATTTAATGTCTAATCCAGTGCTTCATAAGGTCAAAAAAAAATCTGCTCAACAACGTAACTTGCGAACTTATGAAACAAAGGATAAGACATTTGTTTCGAATTGAAATTAAATTTATTTGCGAGAATTGTAGTACATTACAAATGGTCGGGTTTTTAAACAGTTTATAAAACAATTCGCTAAAACTAGCATGCAAAATTACATTAATTAAATGAATGAATGAAACTAATAAAATTGGAACATACATGTTATTATAATAGTAATGGTGCCGATTATGTTGTTCACAAACTAAACTAAATTTAAGTTCAGTGCATCTTTTTCTTTCTATTTCATTATGAAAAGGACAGAAGATAAATTTTACTTTAGTCCTGTCAAATCCTCCATAGAAGTTTAGACATGATTAAAATCATCCAATACCAATTCTGATTGATGGTGTATTACGCAATTAAGGTGCAGAGAATCGAACCCAGGGCCTAAATTCAGCTGCTGCTGAAAGATATCCGCTACCTTAGTTACCCTTAGTAGCGGATATTTTTACTACCCGCTAGTAGGTTACATACCTACTTTGTGAACACCGTGATGACTTCAAAGGGTTAATAATCATAGTTTTTATTTAAATACAACAGCTTTCATTCGTTTTTCATTTCAAATTAATTAAGAAACTAAGCAAATATTATTTGGTCGTAATATTCACATTCTTAATTTGAAAGTAACTTTATTCGGCATCCCACAATGGTTTGGCCTCCGCTCGAATTGGATCTGACCCCTTTCGATTAAAATATTCCACTCACCCTGTGATACGCCCCTTATGAAGGGGCGAGTGGAAAATTGACATTAAATAATTATTTTGGTGTATCGATTCGCCCCTTGTGGCCTGTGAAATTTAACCAAAAAAGGTACAGTCAGACAGAAAAATGAATAACGCCATGTTTGATTACTTTAATAATTCTATCATCAGCGAAAATATGTTTTTCAACTGTGTTGTTTTTGGGATTTTATCCCAACTACAGAACCCTTTATTGTGTGCGTGATCCGTAACGTACTTGGCTGGTTTTGTCATTTGAAATTAATCTTCTGACCTAAACCACCGTCAGTGGATTAATTTCTCTCGAATAAATTTTGACTTCACGTTTCTTTTGTACTGACATAATATAATCTAAAATAATACACAGTCACGTGAGTGAAGCTGCGGGTACAGCAAGTAAATCATAAGCTAGAAGTGGAACTTAAAAACTCCCGTTTACGTTAAGGTACATTAATATTTTATAAGTAAATTACTGCTTCCAGAAAAGGAAAACATAAGTTGCCCACGATGCAGAAAAACGTTGGAGCATGCTCAGGAACTCCTGCAAGAAGTAAAATCAATAGACAGGAAGATAGTAATGGGTATATGCGACCACTGTCGTAAAAAAGCACAAGGAAGTAAAAACCCGTTTTGTTCCTGCGATAAAATAGTAAAGAAATTTATATCCGATAAAGGCGAACAAAAGGAAGACACAAAAAAATATTTTAAAACATTGCCATTAAAAATGGGACATCTTCGTAAAGATACAATGGTCAACAAACAAAAAGAAAATGCATACTCCGACTTTCAAATCAATCGAGATCTCACCTCGCCTGCATCTAGTCATGAGCCTGAAGTCAAACAAATGTTCTCACATACACATTTTAAATCAGATTATACAGAAATGAGCGAAAGCAATTTAACAGAAGGTTATGTAAAACAAGCTTTTATTCAACCTATTGAACCGCTGAAAACATCTTTTGCCCATGCCACACCACACGAAAGTAAAAATATAAATACAATAATTCCGGGTACGTCGTTGGTTGACTCGGAAACAACTTTTTTAGAGATAACTGAAGGTCTTAAAAAACTCGCAAGACCTTCCCTTAAGGATCGCAAACAAGAGGAAATTTTCGAAGACAGACCTTCAATAGATGCTAAAGAAGCATTGAAAAAAAGGCATGATCTTAGCTTAAGACAGATGCTGAGACTTGAAAAAGATTCTGTAGTTCCATATCCTGTATCAAAAAAAACTGATATACACGAAACTCCAAAGATTGCTCCATGGGCGCAGAAAGAACCAACTTCGAAATATCATGTTGAATCTGAAATGGATATCAAAATACCAACACTCAAACATAATCGTGGCCCTCGTGGCACTCGTGATCAAGACCATGTATCGAACAGAGAGACAAAATTTAGATCAACAAGAGCCTCACAAGATTCTTATTATGACCCAAGAAAAGCCGATAAATATCACCACGATAACATAACACAAGGATTTTATGATTCTGATGAAGGACCAAAAAAAGTTAAGAAACTGGAAGACCGCTATAATGCGGATGAAGCATTAAAATCACAACGCAGTGTAGACAAAATTAGTCACAAAGCGAAAAAACCAGAGCAGCAACACGTGGCAAAATCTAAAAGTAGACCCATTGAAACTGTGCGAAACGTTCCCAAGCACCAAGATAGTTTTTATTTTCCAAAACTGAGTGAAAAGGAAGAAAAAAATGTTAAAGTCGATGTAAGTTCTGCACAGCTCATTAAAGATACTCAAGACAAGATTCACTTACAAGCTGAAAAAAAAAAGAAAAGACAAGAAGAAGAACGCCAAGTAAAACTTGATCAAGACTTAAAGAAAAAACTTGCACGAGAAGAGAAAATACGACAAGCTGAAGAAAAAAAAAGACAGAAGGCTGAAGATAAAAAGAAAATTGAGGAAGAGCAAAAGCAACTAGCCGAACAGGATAAACCTATAAGGGATATAAAATATGGAGAAAAAAACAAAAAGGGAAAAGAGAAAAGAGCTGACGTTGAAGTAACAGAGAAAGGTAGTAAAGAATCTGATTTACAACAATTACGTGCTCAAAAATTAAAAGATAAAGAAGAAGCCCAACAAAAGAAAAAAGTGCTAGAATATGAGGCAAAAGTAGCAAAAGCAAAGAAAGATGATGACCTTAAATCAAAAAAGGACGCATCAGAAGCAGAAAAAAAAGATAAATTGAATGAAGAGGCAGAGAAAGCCAAAATTGACTTAAAGGCAAAACATAAAAAGGAAGATAAAGTTTTGGCGAAAGATCAAAAGATAAAACCGGAAAGAGAAGATCCAGATATAACACTACAAAGAGAGAAAATAGATAAGGAAAATTTAAAAAAACAATTAGCTCAATTACAGAAAGAAAAAGAATTACGAAAAGCTGCTAAAGATAAAGAACAGATAATAAAGAAGGGAAAAGAATCAGAAAGCAAAATTTTAAAAAAAGAAGTGTCCATTCCTATGGTAGAATCATCCGAATTACAAAAATTACGAGCTGAAAAATTAATAGAAAAAGCAGCAGCCTTAAAAAAGAAAAACAAGCTAGAATATGAGGCAAACGTAGCAAAAGCAAAGGAAGAAGCTGCGCTTCAAGCAAAAAGGGAAGCATTAGAAAATAAACATATCAAAATGCAAAACGTAAGCTCTGAAGAAAATTTAAAATTAGTTATATTAAAGCAAGCTAAGAAGATGAGCCCTTCCGATATCAGCCCTGAGATACTAAAGATTCATAAATGCAATCATCACCATAGCGGAGATAAGTCATCATTCTGTCAACTTTGCGCTAATTCTGAATTGGAATTAGATGTTTTAAGCTTGGATAACGAAAAAAAACGAAAGACAGTTAGAACAGATATAATAATTGGTGAAAAAATATTTAAAAATATGCGGCGTCAAGAGAAAATTAAAGAACCGGAAGGTGTTCCTATATTATTTCAAAAGGAATTTTGTGTGGAATCCGACCTGCCGCTGAAACAGCCCATGCAAATTATTCCGCAGGAGACGAAACCTGAAGCAATTGCAATAACTCCGAGTAAGGTAAGTGCAGCCTTTCTTGTCTTATCATAGAATCCTGAACGTAGCGAGGGATTCTAAGTACGTCGCCCGAGCCAAAAATATATTTTGCTCCCGAGAGATACACTCTACTTTTCATCACCCACTATGAGAAAATATCCCATCCCATCCCATCCCATCCAAGCTAGTCTTTATTCAAACAATATTTGCATTCGATTTCTTTGGCGCTGAACACTAAGATGTACCAAATTCAAAAAGTGCGCGGTAAAGATAATTGCGGCGCTCTTATTAAGAGAATTGAAAAAGTGCGCGGAAAAGATTATTTCGGCGCACTTATAAGGAGGATTAAAAACTCATTACCGCTAAAAGTTTCTTATAGAAAACACCACCTTTGGGTGCACTTAAAGGCGAACCCAGTCGTCCTTTTCGTATAGGTGGAGGTGGGATGAAATAGTAGATTGCTGCTTGATTGTCCATCGCGCGGTAAACTCTAATTGCGCGAAGCAGGATTTATGTGACGTCAGGATTTTTGTGTGACTTTGATGCGTAGTTCGCATGTGGCGATGTAGATACCGCCACATCACTCCCCTCTGGAGACCGGAGGTCGATAGTGGCCTGAGTCTTGTATCTTGCGATGCTCGCTAGTACCAGTTGTGGTTCCAGTGGATCGGAACCGTGTGCCGCATTGTTCGCGGTGGGTCGGAACTGTTTGCGGCTATTGTGGTGATTGAGGTGATTGCGGTGATTCCCCAGTGGGTCGGGGTGATGTGGTGATTGAGGTGATTCCCCAGTGGGTCGGGGTGGCGCTGCGTGATTATCCAGTGAATCGGATGTGGTACAGCGCGGGGTTGTGGCTCAGGGTGATGACCAGGAATGCGCGTTCGCTGCATGCTGGTGGTCAGGATACCCGTTGAAGCCGTGGGTGTTGGCTGGCTGTGTGACTCGTCTCACGAAAGCTTGCGGGAGTGATGATGATGAGGCTGACGTCACGCTGGAGTAGTTGCACGAAGGCTGCTTTGACGTTCATATTCGGGGACACCAATAACAACAATTACTAAAAATCAGAATAAAATAAATATTTAAGAGCGTGATTTTTTGCCGTTTTTATAAATAATGGTACGGAACCCTTGGTGCGCGACTCCGACTCGCACTTGGCCGGTTTTTTTGAGTATTTTTTGTTATAGCAGCAATAGAAATGCACAATCTGTGAAAATTTCAACTGTATTACTATTAAGGTTCATGAGGTAGCCCGCTGACAGACAGACGGCATACAGCGGTGACTTAGTAGGTAATAAATAGGGTTTCGTTTGGCACCCTTTGGGTACGGAACCCAAAAAATTTGCAATCATAACAGTCCCAGCTGGTTCTTAATAGTTATTTATGCAACTGTTATATAATAAAGGTCACACTCATGTGAAGCGTATAATATATAATAAAGGTATATAATAAAGGTCACACTCATGTCACACGAGGCGAAGCCGAGTGTTTAATACCTAATTATATAAACCCAAATTCGTGTTTTAATACCTAATTATATACAGTTGCATACAAGATTTTATCTACACCCATGATAAATGAATCTTCTAAAGTTTCTTTGCAATAACAATATCGAACAAAAATGGCGCGGTACGACGTGAATTCGAATTCGAATGTGTTTTGTTTTTAAATTACGGTGCTTTGTTAGTGAAACGCTCGTGAATGACAATGTTCTTTTTTTTTAATGAGTTTTCATTATGAAATTCAGTACAACATTATAACACCCGTTTGGATGATATTATGGTTGTTGGCTTTAAGCTAACTGTTTCAGAAACTTTTAGAGAGGATTTATAGCATGGATGTAGATAAACTTTTTTCATGTAACCTTATGACGTTTGACATAAGAATTGACAGAATGCGTAATTGTTGACAGGACAACATCTGTCGGGTCAGCTAGTATTATAATAAATGGACTTTATTTCTACAGGTTGTTTATTTACACAGTTTAATTGCTTGCATTGCAGCATGACTAACTAATTAAAAATACGGTTGTATTTTGTTATATTGTAAGTCCTTAGGTACGCCTTGTAGCTTCCCGTTTATTTCTTTCCTCAAATGTCTGGAAATAATTGTGTAATATTGTATCATGAGGTCCGTGTGTAGAACTGTATTCTGGTTCATTCAACCGCCCGCCCCCATGGCAGGCGGTTGAATGGACCGCTGATGACAGTTAGGAATTTATAATGTAGTCATTTATTTATGAAAGACAAGCACTTTAGCCCAACCCACACACAGAGCGGGTGCGGGGCGGGAGCGGGTCGGGCGCGGGAGTACGGCGGGTATAATAATTTGTAATTCAAGGAATTATATGGATGTCAACACTCAGAACGCGGGCGCGGGTCGGGCGCGGAGCGGGACCCGCGCGGGAGCCGCGCCCGCCGACACAACAGCGCGAGACGGGAGCGGGTCGGGAGCGGTTGTGCTATTCTGTAAAAATATCTCCGTGAAAACTAAGTGTAGTAAAATATCAAAGTGAGCTTGAAGTGAACTGTCACTTGCCTTTGCATCAGTAGGTTAGGTATCGATGACAATAACTCACTCCACGCTCACTTCACCTAAGTTTTCAAGGTAAGATGGTTACAGAATAGCAATGCGGGTGAAGCGTCGTTACATTCGTTGCAATACACGTATCGATGATATTCTCCATATTGATGTCTTTTTTTATTAATGTCATGAACCTACAACCTTTTCCATTTTCGCGTTCTTCTTTTTAAAATAAGTAAAAATATTAATTCTTCTTCCGTGTCAGAATCACACTGCAACCGCTGCTGCCTGTCAAAGTACGCTCCCGCTCCGCACCCGCTCCGCACCCGCTCTGTGTGTGTTTTGGGCTTTAACTTCTAGTATTTAAAGGGGGGCTATACAACACGACGCGACGGCGCGGGCATATCGGTGACGCGAATTCCTTAAAAATCATTCAACGCGCATTAGGCGCTTTTGACCACAAATCGCTCAATGCGCCTAAAGAACTTTCCACTGGCGAAAGCTTCATCAATGGAAAAATGATTTGGTTTAATAGATGTTTAATTATGCCTACTAATTATGAACACCAAAGTCAGCGCCGGCAGCCAATTTAGCAACCGAAGCTCGCGGAGCTGGCAGTCAATTCGGGACACGGTGCCGGCGGCTAAGGGACTTCCTGATTATTCATAGTTTATTTATATTGAGTAGAAACTCTGGAAATGTGTGATGGATTTACTGAAATGTGTTAACATTTCAGATAGAACCTGGTAAAGGTGTTATACGCTACGCTTTATCTGATCGCACCTTCATTGACAAGGGTTGGACGATGCTACCTACAGAAAAAGTAGTGCGAAAGGTACGATGATTATTTCACGGCCCGTTTTTAGGGGCAACAACATACTCTTAAATGTATGCAGCTTTTTTCACCTTGAAAATTTTTTTTCGAAGGCCAATTTGGCTGTTAATACTGGCTACCTACTAACTTATGTGAGGCGTGGTGCTTAACTTTTGAGTTCGCTTCTCTCACTTGCAGCCTACTTCCTGTATGAGTCGGCAAAATTAACTCTTATTTCTTTATGAATGGTCACTAGATTAATTATCCTATACGAGGCGCGGTGCTAAAATTTTTGAGATCGCTTCACTCGCTATTTTAGTCTGGTTCTCTTAATTCAGTAACTTTTCTGCATAATTCGACAAAGTAGCGACAAAGAGCCATTTTAGTACGAATTGTCAAAAGAAAACCTCACCATTCCCAGGTGCTAAAATTTTCTCTCTTAGCACGCTGTTGCACCCGTTGCTGAACTCCACGCTACGCTACTGTGCTTATTTCGCTATTTTTAAAACCCACACCGCACGCTTAAGAAGATTGGTAGTTCAAAGCTTGTGTAACGCTATTATTTTGTTTTTAGATGAATGTTTATCGAATGCGACCGGCACATCCCGAGTTTGACTGGTTCGAACACAACAAGAACAAACAGCTGATGACTTACGACACCGGCGAAAGACTAGCCGAGTTCGATGACAACGGACGAGGTCGCTGGTATTACAGAAGTGGTCGACTGGCACTGGATTATTATGATGCCGAAGGTTATCTTGGAGTTCTTTATGAATATAGTTAGCGGTCATCGAGTTTCAAGATGTTTACGTAGTGAGAGGTACTATCCCAAACTCTCCAAATGCCTTTGACGTTGTAACAGATCTGTTGTTGACTAGTCTAACGTTTCGGAATGTTATATTATTTGTTATTTTGTTTGTTACTAACACTATATGGATATTTGTGTCCGAAATAAAAAGATTTCATTTCATTATCGGTCCGGATAATGTTGTGTGTGTGTGAAGGTTTTATTCATTTTTCTTTTACAATATTAATTTCAGAGACAAATGCTCAGCAGCGTTTCGTAATATACAGCAGCGGAGAGCCCGATGAGCGTGGGCGCACACATCCTATTACGATACTTGCCACTTTTGACTATCTAGGCAATGGTATAGTTTTCGATCATGCTGGCAAGATACGGTTAATATTAATAACTTATTAATAACAATATTTTTTTCATAGAAGACCAAAGTATGACAACGTACCTAAAACTACTTAATTGAATACCTACTTATTAACCCTTTCACTGATACTTTGTCGTACTGCAAACATACATAGTTGACTGATGTTCTTCGTACTACAGAAGTTCGATCATGATGGTCCAACTTTTTTGCGATTACCTGTGAAACTAAGAGCCCTATCTCTTTCATTCGTGGTATAGTGAGCACGAAAGACAGAGCTAACAAAGAACATGCCATACTGCCAACATTACACAGCAGCAAAATCAATGCATGGCACAAAGAAATTACTGCAAAGAAAATGGCGGAAATTCGCAAATGTTGCTAATTAATATTTTTATATATAATTGCTGAAATTGATCATAAAACGTTTGCATTATCCTTTAAAATCATTAAATTTAAACGTTTGCATTATCCAAGCAGAGTCATTCATTACTTACCCTGATAGGTGCGTTTATCTTACTTACCTATTTTTTTAATTATTTCTCAGCCTTAAATACAATCAAACTGAAGGAGTGGTGCTTGATCGCGGGATCGGTCCCGTTTCACACTGGCAATGGCATTCACTTAATGATCCGCCAGTCTTACAGCAAGTCATGATAGATACCCAAATGGCACTCAAGGACCCTAATATTCTTAAACTTGGACCAGCGACAGAGAGGGCAACTCGACCAGATAATGAAGAAATGTTAGCCATAGAATTTGATAACTTCATCAAAGAGAAAAGCAAGAAGTTAACCCAACATTTCAAACCATTTCAGATCAGAATGAAAGCTATGAAGATTAACGAGCATTTCTCTCTGAAAGTATTAGATCAAGCTACAGTATATCTCATTTTTAGAGATGGTTCAACTAACCTGAAGCTAAACATCGGTATGATACTAGACCACCATGAAATCGTAGATACCGACACTGCTGAAGTGGGCGAAGTTTCGAACAGTTTAGAGCGGTTCCCAGCTCGCACCGATAGCCTGGCGGGCTTACAGCGCAGCGTGGCTCACGCACAGCGCTACGAGAGACTGCAGGTTGAGCGAGAGCGCCGACTGCGGCCCCCGGAGCCCTGTGCTAGTGCTGACCATTTGACTGCTGCAGCTTCCCCGCCCTTGCGACTTCCTTTGAGAACAGTACCCACTGGATCTTCATCTAGTACTAGATATTGTATTAGAAAACCTACTACCAATTTATATTATGATACCCGTCTTCGTTGTTGAGAAATTTTCTTTTTAGTAGGTATATATTTTATGATTTTATGTTATTTAGACTTAAAATATCTAGAAATAGCTTAATCTTATTATAATTCTTTGTATGAGGTCTAAATATATTTACTTGATTAGTTTGTAAATAAATGTATAAGATTTCAGAATAAATAATTGTTTTCGTAACAAAGCATAATGTCACAGCAATAGGAAAAGCTGCCCCACCATGACGTCCCAGGTGCGGCCCTTTTCTATCGAGCCCTACTTTTCAAGTAAATGTATGTACACTACCGGACTCATAAATAGAGCCACCGTGCATTTATAAATAGGCCTAGAACATCAAAATAATGATACCTAAGTCAGAGGCCAAATTTTTTATGCAGTTTTGAAGCTGTCGTTGACAGGACATAACCTCACAACGAGTGAACGTCAAGTTTTTTGTCATGGCTGTCGTTTTCATGGAAAAAGGACATTAAGCATCCATATTATATGGGAGTTGGACCAAGTGCTGCCCAGAATGGACACAGTGCATTATGTTCCTTGGGCATATACTAGTCTGTAAACCAAAGCTAAACGATTATTTATTTATTTTTTTAGACATTAAAAAAAACATTGAATAATATTAAGATCCGGTATCGGTAACAGGGTTCAAGCTACCGGTGGTTAGGGCTCCTGAGAGAGGAACATCCTAACGATAAGCGCCGTGTCCAGAAGTACCGTTTACTGGATCAAGCCCTTTTAAAAACAAGCTTATAATGAACTAAAAAGTACTTCTAAAACTTACGCAAACATAATCCTACTGATTCCTTCACTGTAAGTTACTTCTCAAGATAAATTCAAATTGGCCGAAACACAACAGGGCCGTCTTGTTTAGTTAAGGAGTGCCCGTGACCACGTCCCAGCTCCATCACCAGACCCTGGGTACAACCTTGGGCTATACTATTTACTTGTCAAGACAAAGCCAACGAGTCCAAACACGATGGTGCTAAAAACTGGTGTAAAACTCAAATTTTGGGGGGCCGTGCTGGGCAAACGTACATCTATCTTGTTTAGTTGAGGAGTTCTTATGGCCACCTTCCGGCTCCATCATCAGACCCTGGACACTGCCTAGTGTAAAGCACTTGTCAATGCGTATTCAACTAGTTCTAACGCGATGGTGCTGTCTTGTTTGGTTGAGGAGTTCCTATGGGTACCCTCCGGCTCCATCATCAGACCCTGGACACCATGTGAGACTATAGCACTTGTTAAGATAAAACCAACGAGTTCAAACTCTACGACACTTATACATAGATTTCCAATAATACAATAAAATAATTAAATAAAATTAGGTAGGTACCTAGAAAAACAGGATATTACTTTTTAAACCTGGGAGCGATTTTTATTTTATTTTTTATACATAAGTAATTGGTAGCACTCCCATCTCTGAGCCAAGGAACTTAAACTCGGTCAACATTGTTTGCAAATTTTTGAATCTTGAATTTTAATTTTGACCCCATTTTCGTTATCAGCAACCTTGAAAACCATGACAATAACACCCAAAACGAAAAATAATAATAAAAAACTAAAAAAGAAAACTAATAAAATAACTGGCTCCCCTGCAAAACCCTTTGAAAGAATACAGGTGTGATGATAAGAAGAAACCTAATTTCCGCAACATTTTCACGCAAAAGTCAATTCGCGCAAGTGTCTTTCCGGCAACAGTCATTTCGCGCAAGTGTCTTTCGCAAAAGTAGGTTCGCGCAAGTGTCTTTCGCAAAAGTAGGTTCGCGCAAGTGTCCTTCTTTTGCGAAACTGTCTTTCGCGCAAAAAACCCTTCGCGGAAATGTCTAAATGTCTTTTCGCGCACTGCTTATGCGAGAAGTTAGTAGTTTTCGATGGGATATCCCATATTAATCCTCTCGCCGTACATCCTCGTACTTACATCGGTCCCTGGGGCATGGGCCACGCACGCACGTGTGTACAAAGTAGCATCCATAGATAAATATTGATTTAATAGTCAGCATCTGTGCCGATCTGTGTAATGTGGCAATGTGCAAATGCGTTGAAATGCGTTGTCAAACTGACAAACAAAATAACAAAAACCATTTTTGTATTGGTTGCGTTCTTCGCACTTCGATTTTATATTACCCGGTTTTAATTTCACTATGGAGGTATGCGGAGAGTAAGTGAATAAGAGTTTATTTAAAGTGATTATTATGCTAAATATAGAATACCCTACTTGATTAACGCAAATTGTCTTACGTCCAGTAAACAGCTGTGTCCATGCTACAAGGAGTGCCAAGAGTTCCAGAAACTTGTGGAACTAAAGGACTCCGGCTTGGTGGTCTATTGTCATAGGCCACGTACAGGGGATGTTAGTACTTAGATTCTTTATTAAGACACTAGCAAACAAGCAAACGCGCGACGCCGACGGCGATGGCTCACCACCACTTGACGATAAATGAGAGACGAAGAAAAAGCATGAAACCCGTTTTTCATGGTTTTTCTTCGTTATGCCCGTTTTTCCGTTATGCCCGTTTTTTATGCCGTGAAATTAAAATTTTCTTACGATCTCTTCGTTCCCATATGATATGATATGCCCCGAAAATATGCTACTCATAGTTTTAAGTAAGTTTTAGGTTTAAATCCGAGCAAATACACTGCATGCAATGTGATTTTTTATAACTCCGCATGCACTGCATGCACTGTGTTTTTTTTATTTTTTATGTTCTTTTTAAGTTTATCTCGGACATTAAAGTCAACGGTGATGAATATTTAAATATCAATAATAAATATTTAAATATTCATCACCGTTGACTCAATGTCCGAATCATGAAATAGAAAAGAAAGAAAATACATTTATTCAGCAGAAACTGAAAGGCACACAATATATATAATATACAGCAGAAAACAAAATATGAGTTATATGATAAATCAAATAATAATGCCCGAACTGTCCGTAATATATTTATACTTGCGACTATACTTCTCTTATATGAGAATATTACATTTTGGGAATACTATAATAATATTATGGGAACGAAGGTTACAAGCGACCTAACACATCTAATAAGAGATCATTTGAATTTTGTGGGTTACCAAAGCATATCATAAACTCATCACTTTTCACATCAACAGATACGACAAGCTGAAGCGGTTGAAAACGCTGCAAAAACCATCAGAGATGTCTTTATTATATACAATAGGAAAAACGTGAAAATAACATCTTCTGAATTAACATCAGAACTAGGTAAAACTTTATTTATTTAGATCATGGTGGAAGGCTCTTTTGTGACATTGATTCTTTATGTAACATCAATTGATTTTACCTATGGAGTGATTTTATTCGTTTCGAATCTATAATGGATCCTCCATTATAGATTCGAAACGAATAAATTAAACAGAGCGTAGGATGACCAACCGGATCTAAATACACTCTATTTTGCATAATCATTATCATAACTAATATGGTTAGGTACTTGAGTAATTATCATAATTAATATGGGTGATTGAGTTACTTGAGTAATGTTACTGTTGGTTTTTTTGTTAAATGGTTTGTTTTGACTAAATGGTATGCTAATATGTATTGTTAGTATTTAGGTATAGTCCAGTTTTTAGCTATTGAGTCAAGAAAATTCCTTAACTTCGGCATCCCAGCAGTAGTCACACTTATTCAGTGGCGGCGCAAGATCTAAATTTAGTGTGGGCGAGGTACATTTCGCGAGGCCCTTTGGTGGAGGAAGAAGACAAAAAAAAAATCTACTGGGACTGTCATATTATTATTTTTAAGTATAATAGGGCGAGATAGGCAGTGGCGGACTAAGCTTGAAGACTGTCGGGGGCCCGGGCAGGCAAAATAAAGGGTTTCTGCATAAGTACCTAATACTTTCAAAACTAGGAAGAACGTAAAAGTTACGAGCGAATGAAGCGAACTCGAAATTTTGGCACAATAGCTCAAACAGGGTTACGTTTTCTTTAGAGTTGGAGCATTAAAGGAATACAATCATGATGCTAGAGCGAGCGAAGCGAGCTCGAAAATTTTTGCTGTCTGAATAGATACATTTTGAATTGAACATTTATATAAAAATAGGATTACTTTGTCGACCCATACAGAATATTTTGGGAACGTTAGGACCCCGCCCCTGATAGGTATGGTTTTCTTTGACAATACGTTCATACATAAATAGGAGTTACTTTGTAAGATTTTACAGAAAAAACTGAGAAATAGACAAAGTAGGATCGAAAATTTTTGCACTCTACTTTTATCTTTAGGGGGTCCCCAACAAATACTGCCTTTTACTTACTGAACATATTTTGGCCTTTTTTGGGATTTGATTAAAAAGTATTTCTAACGATTTGGGGGCCCCCCAGAATCAGGGGCCCTGGTTGGACCGCACCCGATACTTTGATTGACTTCCTAGCCGTTGAAAGCAACGTAAACAAACAGAATGGGAAATCCCCAGCTCTGGCCGGCGGGGACTCCCCACGATAGCAACGCAACGCTAGCAAATGTTGCTAAACTAAATAAAAACATGTCAATATATTTATCGTTTTAAGAAAAGTACAATTTTTTCTTCGCGTCCACGGTTTTTAAAACCGTCGTGGTCGCCCACACCGCCCACGCCTTCCGCCGCCTCTGCACTTATTTAACCCATTAACTCTGAACTGACTAATAATAGGCAAAAGTCGTGTTTGCAGCAAAGGTTCTCCATAAAAAGCTCTTTTCATTGGTATATATCTTATGGCTATTGGACTCCAAGAATTCCTTAACATCGGTGAGCAAGTTATTCCCTATTTAGGTCATTAACTCTGAACTGACTAACAATTGGCAAAAGTCGTGTTTGTAGCAAAGGTTCTCCATAAAAAGCTCTTATCATTGGTATACATCTTATGGCTATTGGATGCCAAGCATTGCTTTACTTCGGTGAGCAAGTTATTACCTATTTAGGTCATCAACTCCGAAGTGACTAACATTGGGCAACAGTTATGTTAGAAGTAAGGGTTCTCTTCAAAAAGCTGTTTTCATTGGTATAGTGTATATCTTATGGCTGTTGGGTCAAGAAAATTCCTTCACTTCGGTGCCCCAGTAGTCACACTTATTTAATTTACCCCGAACTAACTAACAATTGGCAAATGTCGTGTTAGAAGGAAAGGTTCCCCTTGAAAAGCTCTTTCTTATTTCTATTGGGCTTCAGGGCAGGAACTCATAAGCCGGTGCTCTTTCACCTTTTTGAATAGAATGCTCAAGCTGGAACCAGAGATATTTTAGGTCATCTTTATCAATTTAATGAAATAACATGTCTTTTGAGTCTCGTGATATCAGTTTTAGTTTTTCAAGTCTTCCTGTTTGAAGTGATTTGTACAGTCACGGACTTTAATTGATGAGCCACCTTCAAACTTTTTAATTTTACTGTTTCATACATTCACGAGATTACACGATTAAACACGAACTCAAATCGCACACTCGTAAACAAGATAACAAATAAATTACTTTTAATCGGAAATAGTCTTATCCATAGAGGTTGACTTGTAAGTTTTCAATTATAAAAATAAATACAATGTTGCATTCAGTTTATCCAATCTATTAGATACCGACCTCCTTTGAATCATAGTCGATAATTCTGAAAACTTAACTGAAGACAGTGACAGTTGAAATATCGATGTCAGAGACGTTACTTTAGAACTTGTCGAAATGACTATTAATATTAATCCGTACGCTAACGCTACTATCGCAACAGTAACCTAGCAACGATTGTTTATCGTTGCTAGGTTACTGTTGCTAGACCTGCAATTGGTTGACTTTGGGTAGTCAAGTCACTCTGCTGTCAAGTTTGTAGTTCTGGCTCTCAGGTAAGCCAACCGGTAAAGATATGAAATATAATTGTCTTCTTCTAATACGAAGACAATGACTTTGCGTGTCGGGAACCGAATAAACCCGATTTGCATTACACGGCTAAAATACGAACAGTACCAGGTGGCTCATCAATAAAAGTCCGTGACTGTACCTTTCGATAAAATTTAAACAAAATAAAATTGAGGTTGATTTCATCACAGTCAGATCTTTTATCCGTGGAATAAAACTGTCGTCTGACAGTTTTTGTATGGAAAAACTGACAAAAATTCAAAATACTCGGTATAAAAGTTTGGTGAAATTCGCCCTAAGTAAGATAAAACACATCTTTCCGTTTGGCTTGGGTATTAAAAAGATATTTGACAAATATTGATCGGACCGAGTTTCATATTCTGAAATAGCTCCTAAGGATCATACATTATTATCGATGTCTTCAATGAAGTGTGCACTTTCTGACTCAAAATATTTTTGAATGCTAGGTGGTACCGATTGAATAGGTAATCGAAAAAAAGGAATTTTATAAACCTTTCATAGTAAACGGTTATAAAGTTCCCTTTTCATGTCCCCAATTCCCTTTTCCTGATCATGCATGAGTGGTGATTGACCATTCTTTTTCAAATAAGGACAATCGACCAGCAGGTTTTACCGTGTTTAGTGACATCTGTAGTTCTGTCGCTGCTGCGGATGCTGAGACAGCTTGGATAAGCTGGCTGGCCGATTCGGCGTTGAGGTCGTAGCAGGCCTTTATCCTTGGTGAACCCGTCGGCCTGCGACTCGAACCGAGATTCCTCCAGTTTCAATTCCTTGAATGATTATATAGCTGTGCTCTGTGATTTCTTATTTGCAGGTTTAGGTGCCGGTGGTTTACGATCTGTACCAGATGTATTTCGCTGTTTTTATGGTTTTGGCTAAGTTCTCACCGAAAAGAAGCTAATTTTTTTTTAAATTCTGTAGTTGCTCTTTAACTCGAATCTTAATTTGACATTAAGTAACTTCAATCGGAATCCCACAGGGTTATGTGCACCTATGTACCTATACATACATGCATTCCATCCCAATTTTTTTTTCTTAACTTCTCTGCACCATCGTAAAGTGATTAAAGAATACACCTTCCTTCAGAATTCCATGTTTACAGTGGTATTGCCATTTAGCTCCGAGTAAAGTGGCTGACATAAAGACGGGCAGGTCGAAATTATGAGAGTTCCGTTTTTCTCAATTGAAATCCACAGACGGTGGTTTTAGGGTTCCGTAGGGGAACTCTACAACCACCGTCAGTTGATTAATTACTTCCAAATAAAGGGTGATTTCACATTTCCCTTTGTATTGACGTATAATGCTAAAAAAGAGTCACGCGTGCGAACCAGCGGGGACAGCCAGAAAATCATAAGCTAAAAGTGGAGCTTTTAAGTTCCACTTTTAGCTTATGAGTTTAGCTTATAAAAGTGGAACTTAAAAGCTCCCGTAAAGTTACATTATTATTTTATAAGTGAATTACTGAATTAGAGAGCAGTGGTGGCCCAGTGGTAACGGCCACGACTTACGAGTTGTAGGTCGTAGGTTCGAACCCTGAGAGGCGCTTTACTTTGTGTAAATTATTTCATCGCCACTGCTCTCAAAAACGGTGAAGGAAAACATCGTGAGGAAACCGGCATGTCCTAGAACCAAAAATTCGAAGACATGTGACATCTACCAACCCGCACTGGGCCCGCGTGGTATATTTCGGCCCGCTCCCTCTCACAGAGAGGAGGCCTGTGTCCCAGCAGTGGGAACATTATAGGCTGATTATGATAAGTGAATTACTGCTTCCAGAAAAGGAAAATATAAGTTGCCCACGATGTAGAAAAACGTTTGAGCATGCTCAAGAACTCCTGCAAGAAGTAAAATCAATAGACAGGAAGATAGTAATGGGTATATGCGACCACTGTCGTAAAAAAGCACAAGGAAGTAAGATCCCGTTTTGTTCCTGCGATAAAATTGTAAAGAAATTTATATCCGATAAAGGCGAATTAAAGGAAGACACAAAAAAATATTTTAAAACATTGCCATTAAAAATGGAACATCTTTGTAAAGATACAATGGTCAACAAACAAAATGCATACTCCGACTTTCAAATCGATCGAGGTCTCACCTCGCCTGCGTCTAGGCATGAGCCGGAAGTCAAACAAATGTTCTCATATACACATTTTAAAACAGATTATATAGAACTGAGCAAAACCAATAAAAAAAAAGATAATGTAAAACAACCTTTTATTCAATCTACTGAACCGTTGAAAACATCTTTTGCCCGTGACACACCGGACGAAATTAAAAATATAAATACAACAATTCCGGGTACGTCGTTGGTAGACTCAGAAACAACTTTTGTGGAGATATCCGAAGGTCTTAAAGAACTCGCAAGACCTTCCCTTAAGGATCGCAAACAAGAGGAAATATTTGAAGACAGACCTTCAATAGATGCTAAAGAAGCATTGAAAAGAAGACATGATCTTAGCTTAAGACAGATGCTGAGACTTGAAAAAGATTCTGTAGTTCCATATCCTGTATCAAAAAAACCTAGTATATACGAAACTCCAAAGATTGCTCCATGGGCGCAGAAAGAACCAACTTCGAAATATCAAGTTGAGTCTGAAATGGTTATAAAAATACCAACACTCAAACATAATCGTGGCCCTCGTGGCACTCGTGATCAAGACTATGTATCGAACAGAGAGACAAAATTTAGGTCAACAAGAGCTTCACAAGATTCTTATTATGAGCCAAGGAGAGCCGACAAATATCACCACGATAAAGTAAGACAAGGATCTTATGATTCTGATGAAGGACCAAAAAAAGTTAAGAAACTGGAAGACCGCTATAATGCGGATAAAACATTAAAATCACAACGCAGTGTAGACAAAATTAGTCACAAAGCGAAAAAACCAGAGCAGCAACTCGTGGCAAAATCTAAAAGTGGACCCATTGAAACTGTGGGAAACGTTCCCGAACACAAATATAGTTTCTTTTTTCCAAAACTGATGAAAAAGGAAGAAAAAAAAGTAAAAGGCGATGTAAGTTCTTCACTTCTCATTAAAGATACTCAAGAAAAGATCCACTTACAAGCTGAAAAAAAAGAAAAGAAAAGACAAGAAGAAGAACGCCAAAAAAAACTTGAACAAGCCCAAAAGAAAAAACTTGCACGGGAAGAGAAAATACTACAAGCTGAAGAAAAAAAAAGGCAGGCGGAAAGAGATAAAAAAAAAATTGAGGAAGAGCAAAAAAATTTTGAAGAAGAGCAAAAGAAATTAGATGAAGAGAAAAAAGTATATAAGGAAGAGCAAAAAGAAGTAGCCGAACAGCTCGTCGATATGGAAATGAAACAGGATAAACCTGAAAGGGACGAGAGCCGAAGGGACGTTAAGGTTAAACCTGAAAAAATAGCTGACGTTGAAGTAAAAGAGAAAGGTAGTAAAGACTTGATGTCAGGAACTTTAAAAAAAGAATCATCTATAGCTCTGATAGAAGAAAATGGAATACAAAATTTACGTACTCAAAATTTACAAAAAAAAGAAGAAGCCCTACAAAAGAAAAAAGTGAGAGAATATGAGGCAAAAGTAGCAAAAGCAAAGAAAGAAGCTGAGCTTAAAGCAAAAAAGGACGCATTAGAAGAGAGACGTCTCAATGCAGACGCAGAAAAAGAAGATAAATTGAATGAAGAGGCAGATAAAGCCAAAACTGAATTAAAGGCAAAACATAAACAGGAAGATAAATATTTGGCTAAGGATCAAAAGATAAAACCGGAAAGAGAAGATCCAGATAAAATACTACAAAGAGAGCAAATAGATAAAGAAAATTTAAAAAAACAAATAGACCGATTACGGAATGAAAAAGAATTACGAAAAATCCAGGCTGCTAAAGATAAAAAAGAGCTAGATGTGCCTTCTAAGAAAAGAAAGGCTGATGAGATTTCTATGTCAAAAATAAAGAAATCATTAAAAAAAGAGACGTCTGGGAAACAGGAGACCCTTAAAGTAAAACAAGGGAAGGAAAAAGAATCAGAAAGAAAAACTTTAAAAAAAGAATTGTCCGAACCTCAGATAGACGCGTCTGTCTTACAAAAATTAATAGCTGAACAATTATTAGAAAAAAAAAAAAACTTTAAGAAAAGAGAACTGCTAGCACATGAGGCAGAAGTAGCAAAATCAAAGAAAGAAGCTGAGCTTAAAGCAAAAAGAGACGCAGAAAGGAGCCGTATCCAAATGCTAAAACAAATCTCGGACGAAAATTTAAAATTAGTTATATTAAAGCAAGCTAACAAGATGGAAGCTAAGAATATCAGCCCTGACGTACTAATGATTCACAAATGCAATCATCAGCATAGCGCAAAAAAGTCATCATTCTGTCAACTATGTGCTAATTCTGAATTAGAATTAGAAGTTTTAAGCTTGGATTACAAAAAAAATCTAGAGACAGATAAAACAGATATAATAATTGGTGAAAAAATATTTAAAAATATGCGGCGTCATGAGAAAATTAAAGAACCGGAAGGTGTTCCTATATTATTTCAAAAGGAATTTTGTGTCGAATCTGACCAACAGCTCAAGCAAATACTGCAAATTATTCCGCAGGAGACGAAACCTGAACAGAAACAAATTCTATTAACTAAGGTAAGTGCAGCCTTTCTTGCGTGGAGTACTTTGAAACGCGTAAAAGATACGCCAACACCCAACACGACACTCAAAAATAAATTACAGCCCAGTAAGTTTTTCGAAGAGCAGTTGTGGCCCATGTAACTTCCCAGGTTCGAACCCAAACAGGCGCTTTGTGTAAATTATTTTATCACCACTGCTCTCAAAACGGCGAAGGAAAACATCGTGAACAAACATAGTGATGTGAGGCTGAGTCCTGAGTCACGGCGCAGCACGCAGGCGGAATAAACGGCGGATAAAACAAATGTTCGAGATGTTCGAACTTGTCCGGAGTGCGAGCGGGCGCGCATTTCACGTTCATCGATTCGCTCATCTCTATGCGTATTTTGATTTTTACTGGCGGAGTGGCGGATAGTTTTGACGTTTCTCATTATACATGCCGCGATAACTTTGTATGAACGTATACGTAAGAGATCGAAAAATCAAATTCATAATCCCCATTAATTACTATGTTATCCATGTTACACTATAACAATAAATATCATTCGAAAGCACCAAGTTTCACTTTACATTGGAAAAATACATTTTAAAACTATTACATTGGAAAACTTTCAAAATCCGCTCCGCAATCCGCCTATGCGGTGCGCCGTCACTCAGGGAGTCCTGTCCTGAGTCAGGACAGGACTAAAGAAAGAAAAGAAAGAAAGAAAAAGTGTTTATTACATTTTTTTCTAGGGTAACGCACACATTAATGTGTATAAGATAAAAAAAAAAACTGCTGACGGCATCTCAGGATTAATACTCTAGGGTTAGGTTAAACTGAGTTTAAACGTTTGACATAAAATTTATTTTGTATTACCAATTGACTTTCGGTATTAATGGTCTTGAAAAGGAGAACACTAGTCTGAAGTGTGTCCCTCTCGCACAATATGGCACTGTAAATTAATCTACTGAACTACTTAGTACTATTATTTTATTCTCAGCCAGTAAAGGTACAATCACGAGCACGAGCACCTGTTCATATTACTATATGAACAGGTCGGCAATAATATCAGATTTCATGATTCATCCATTATTATCTGTCGTCAAAATGAAGGCAAATAATATAAATGTGGTCATTTGTGGAAGGCATAATTACTTAATAAAATTGCTAAAACTCACATTCAACCTATTATGGATTACGCCCATGCCTGTTACCTATTCGGGTAAAAGTATGATCATGTTTGTGGTTACTCAAGTGGGTCCACAATCCTATCTACGGGAACGTTTGTCCTACGCCCGTCCTTCAGATGAGCCTTGCAGGTGCTTACTTCTACTCCTACTCCTTCACTGTGCACGCGGTGCGGTTGTGGAATTTACTTCCGCTTGACATTAGGGACTGCCAAACTGTTGCATTATAAGAAGAGTGAAAGAACACTGTCGCGATGATACGTCACCAAACAATATAAATTGTAAAGAATCGTTATAATTAACTTAGCTTCATTGATAGGATAGATATTAATAGTACTAGTTAGCATCAAATTGTACTCAATTGATAATTTTGTATGAAAGTCGTTTATGACCCATTTTAGGTAGGTTATATTATTATAGTCATAATTTAATTATTTTTTTACATCGTCTATATCACCAGACCTAATCCCCTCCCGAGATCCCTACATAACAGGAAAACCTACTTGATTGAGTTATAAAACTTTAGTTTGTATTTTTTGTTTAATAAAGGTTTTACGACCTGTATTCATAGGCCCGTGTCACTCCTAGTTAGCCTAGGTCCGTAGGTCCGTGTGCCACTATTTTATGATAATATTCAATGATATTATAAGTCATTTACTAATACCATTGATCATATTGAGTAGAAAATCTGGAAATGTGTGATGGATTTACTAAAATGTGTTAATATTTCAGTTTGAGATGGAACCTGGTAAAGGTGTTATACGCTACGCTTTATCTGATCGCACCTTCATTGACAAGGGTTGGACGATGCTACCTACAGAAAAAGTAGTGCGAAAGGTATACGAAGCTTATTACTTATTTATTACCCGCCCCCAATGAGTTTCAATGTATAGAACCTCAATGCCCACCCCACTTTTTAGGGGAACACTCTATTAATGCTGCTTAAGCTTTCTTCAACTTATATTTAACGAATTCGACTACAAATGGTCAGATGAAAATCTAACTTTTCTGAAAATCAAAATTAAATGAGTCGGTAGGTACCGAACTTCTCACCGACTTCCGAAATTAAAGTTATTTTTAACTTTTTAGTTGTGGTAGGTACCTACCTACCCCACACAAATTCGAATACCACTACCTGCTATATGCATAATTGGCTAAGTAACCGCGTCAAAACACACAAAATGAAGAAACATACAGTAGAATTGAGAACCTTCTCTGTTTTGAAGTAGGTTAAAAAACGCTGGCCACATAATTTTCCATCAAGCAATAGGTAGGCCAAATACCTAACAATTTTCATGATTTTAACTACAAAACTAAATAACAGAATTCCTATACCTCATAAGGGATAAAGTGGCAAAAATAATGAAGCACGCCTTATTTATTTTATGACCCAAAAGCTAAGTAGTATAAATTCGATAAATTTCATGGATAATAACTAATAACTTGAAGTTAAATCGAAAAGCTAATCCCACACCCCACGCGTTGAAAAACATAGCGTTAGGCTTTATTTTGTTTTTAGATGAATGTTTATCGAATGCGACCGGCACACCCCGAGTTTGACTGGTTCGAACACAACAAGAACAAACAGCTGATGACTTACGACACCGGCGAAAGACTAGCCGACTTCGATGACAACGGACGAGGTCGCTGGTATTACAGAAGTGGTCGACTGGCACTGGATTATTATGATGCCGAAGGTATCTCTTGGAGTTCTGTATGAAATAGTTTGCGGTCATCGAGTTTCAAGATGTTTACGTAGTGAGAGGCGCTATCCCGAACTCCCCAAAGGCCTTATAGTACTTAGCTCACGACCAAAACCGTGTCATATCGTTTTTCGGCCAAAACCGTATAAAATCATAGTTTTGATGATTCTGAAACCGACTAGGTGTGCAGTACCGGTTAGGAACTTCGCAGTTAAGAAAGCCCATTTCTGCTATGTCTAAAAAATAAGTAGAGTTTTAACACAATATGTCTGATATTAAAAATAGGTAGAGGAGAGAGTAGGTGAGTAGTGGATAGGTAGGTGGGGATAGCTGGTGGTGGGTGGTGGTAGGTGGTATAGGTTTCGTCATTTTATCACGAAAAGGTTTATTTCAGACATTTCGCGCGTCACATTGGGGCACGAACGCATTTTCAGAAATGTAACAAAAAAATCGACCTGTCTCATAGCAACTTGGTTCAAGTTTTTTTAAATCTTAAGTTATCGAAAAACATGTTTTCAGACATTTAAAAAGTCAAGTATAACAAGTTCGAAAAAAAAAATTACTCAACAAGTTACGAACTTATGAAGCAATGGTTTAGATAAGAAGACATTGGTTTCGAACCTACACAAAACTTGTCAGATATTTATATTTTTTTCTACTCCTGGGCAACTTTTTCATCATGTCCAACAGTTTTCAGACAGAATCGACCGATTGGTAACATTTTTCAACACTTTCAAAATGGATTCAACCCAGATGCTTACGCTGAAATAGTACATTGTGATACGAGTGTGCTCTTTTGTTTGGATATTACAGTCGAGGCGGTATTTTCAATGCACACGCGTTTCATACGACGTTTTTCAACACACTTGCGAGGAAAAAAACAGACTTGTTGTAAGAACTTATGCTACAATAACGTATCTAACTAAAGAAATGATAGATTTATAAATTTTAACTGACCTTTGTTGCCAGGTACTGACTATCCCGAGTTTCCTTTAAAAACTTCTATGTCGGTTGGTGGCAATACTTTAAATTTTGTATTTTTGATAGGTAATAAACCACACAACGAAAACGATAGTAAATAATATTTAATATTACAAAAATGTTAACAAATATTTATTATAATTTATTAATATTTGGCGGCTGGTTTTGTTTTTTCCGCTAGCGATGCGCGCGTGGGTGTAAATAAAGGCTTATAATACCGCTGAACAGCCTATATAAAAATATAATAAAGTTAATAATACATAATACACAAATGGGGTTAGGGTAGTGAACAATATAGAATGTAATTGCCACAGACGATATAAAACCCTTGTTTGTACAGATAGAGTTTTATTCCGCGCGAACGCGGTGGCACACGGGCAGGCCAGCGCGGTTCGTCTAGGCGGGTCAAGTGGCCTGCGCGCGTGCCACCCGCGGTCTTACCGGAAAAAGCGCAAGTCTCTGCTTGTGTGTAAATAGAGAATGCTCATTTATTAGTAGGATAGTTCATACTATTTAATGTATAGTAAGTATCCCACTGACGTTTAGTTATGGTAAAAAAAATCCCATGGGTACGCGTGGGATTTTTTTTTACCATAACTAAACGCCACTGATTTGCTTATGGTTCTTTTTTTAATAAAAACTTGCTTTTGAGCGCTTGTCTTTGGTAAAAAGCTTCACCAAAACCAATTTCTATTGGATACAAATTCCATGCTGCCATGATAGTACTTACTAATTCCATACTGCCATGTCATTACTCCGACTAGTAAATAGTTATATGCAGCGCACATTACCGCGCTAGTGCGGTAATGTAAAGTAAAAAGCACGCTTCCATAATACACTGCATTATGAACCTAAAAGCCGTTCAATAAGAGCCACTTTACGAGCAAGTGTGTTGAAAAATGATTTATTCGTATCAACTGACCAATTGGAAACAAGTTTTTTAGACTGTTCGCTTTGTTTTTTTTTTTTTTTTTTTCATTTTTAATTTTCTCAAATGGTTCCTGGGTACGTGTGACGGTGACGCTACTGCTGACGTCTGAAAGTTGAGCTTTCGGTACAAATCTATCGTTCAACTACATTCTGAAAATCAGACCAATTGCTATGAAACAGTTTGGTATTTTTTTACATACTTATTTGAAAATGCGGTCAGGGGGCCAAGTCTACTAATTTACAAACGTGTCTCGGAATGATGAGTTTTTGACAGATTTTCCCTACAAAATCTGTCAAAACCTCATCATTAGTAGACTTGGCCCCCAGGTCAGGCGTGACGCGGAAAATTTCTGAAATTAGGTTTTTTGGATTCAGAATAATCATATCTATCGATGTCTACGGTTTAGGTCGTAAAGTAAGCTTAGAAGCTGTAGTGCTATTCCGTAAACATCTCACCGTCCATCTCACCATCTCTCAAAACTAAGGTGAAGTGAGCGGTCACTAGTGTCAATCCCTAGCAAACGGGTGGAATGGCATTTCAAGTTCACTTCCCCTAGGTTTTCACGGTGAGATTTTTACTGAATAGATTGGCTGTTGTTGACTATTCTAGGGTTTCTGATTATTATAATATCGGTGAGGATAATTTTGTGTGAAAGTTAACATTTTTACAATATGAATTTCAGAGACAAATGCTCAGCAGCGTTTCGTAATATACAGCAGCGGAGAGCCCGATGAGCGTGGGCGCACACATCCTATTACGATACTTGCCACTTTTGACTATCTAGGCAATGGCATAGTTTTCGATCATGCTGGCAAGATACGGTTAATATTAATACCTTATTAATAAATTTCTGCAAATTCCTCATTCTCTGAGATATTCCAGGCCCCGTGCTAAAATTTTCGAGCTCGCTTCGCTCGCTCTTGCATCCTATATTATATTAATTCTCTAACTTTTCTGCATATTATGTCTATAAAGTTACTTCTATTTCTGTATAAACGGTCAAAGAGAAAGAAAACCTAAATTATTCGAAGCGGGATGCGAAATATTTCGATCGATTGCGATTGCGATTGCGATTGCGATTGCGATTATTTGCGATCTCGCTTCGCTCGCAATATTTTTTCCGCAAAAAGGACAGGGACAAAAAAAAATTGGCAATCCTAACCCCCCCCCCGAAATGAATTCCTGGCGGCCCTGAGGTACTATTCTTATGGGTACATATTTTCTCATAGAGGGTGATAAAAAAAAGAGTATCCACCTCGGGAGCAACACTATTTTAAGCTCGAGTGACGTAGGTACTTTGAAGGATTCTATAATAGAGTCCTGAGCGCAACGAGGGCGTTGCGCTCAGGTCTACTATAGAATCCTTCGCTCTGCTCTGGATTCAAAGAAACACTCTCGCTTTTAAAATAGTTATTTGCTCCCTAGAAAAACAATCTACTATTTCATTTCTGATACTTGGAAAATACGCTTGAAGTTACCTAATCAGACGGATGAAAATAGTACTTTTCGAAATGAAATGAAATGAAATGAAATGAAAAAAAATGAAATTGTTTATTCTGTAAATAGGATATTGGAATCACTTTTACACGTCATATTAAAAAGTTGTAAAAATAAGCTAGATGAGGTCGGCGTTTCCTATCTGACTACTCTGAGAAGAAAGGCCGAAACAAACTCAGAGGTCACCGTCTCCTTTAAAGTCCAGACATAATCTTGGTCAGGCCATATGAGGACCATATAGATTAGAGTCTGAAATGGTCTTTTGAGGAAAGAACCACACAGATTTGAGTGGACCTGTCCAGTCAGTGCAAGCATTTGTCAGTAATAGTGGAGCTCAACTCAGAACTTAAAGAGCTCAACGACTCGACGAACAATACCAAAGAAAGGACATGGGTAGGTCGCATAAAGTTCTCAAATTGCCAGACCTTCGCTAAAACTAACAGAACGAAAAATAAATATCCACATAGTCCTCACATTCACAATAAAACAATACTTTACAAGTAATCATCATGTCATTTTTTATATAATATTCAATAATGTCAATTTGTATATAAAACTGGTAGGTATATTTTTATGGTTTTCCATAATATTCAAAATGTCACAATGCTTAGCAGAGCGAGCAGCTCAATCCCATGCATTTTTGTCTTCTAAATAATTTGAGATTTTATAGTACCCTTTTTTACAAAGTTTGGTTTTAATACAGCTTTTAAATCGTTTAATGGGTAAGTTTCGAATGTCAATGGGAAGTTTGTTGTAAAAGCGTATACATTGACCCATGAACGAGTTGCCTACTCTGTGGAGACGAGTGCGATGTACAGCAAGATTGTGTTTATTCCTGGTATTTAAACTATGAATATCGGACATTTTCTTAAACTTTGATATGTTTTTGTGTACGTACAATAGGTTTTCAAATATATATTGTGAGGCTACAGTCAGAATATCTATTTCTCTGAATTTTTCTCGAAGGGAATCTCTTGGACCTAGGTTGTAAATGGCTCGAACAGCCCTTTTCTGTAAAACAAAGATAGCATTAATGTCCGCACAGGCTCCCCAGAGAAGAATCCCATAAGACAGAAGACTATGAAAATAACTAAAATAAACAATTCTGGCTGTATCTACGTCAGTTATCTGTCTAATTTTTTTAACGGCATAGGCGGCCGAACTAAGCCTACCTGACAATTTTTCTATGTGTGGGCCCCATTGTAATTTACCGTCAATGGTTATTCCAAGAAAAACTGTCGATTCAACGGGGTCCAACTCTATTCCATTAACTTTAACATTGTTAGATAGCTGCCTGACATTTGGCGTTGAAAATTTAATGAGTTTAGTCTTTTTTTCATTCAAGAGAAGATTATTTACATTAAACCAATGCACAACTTTAGAGAGTGCATCGTTAACTTGTTCAAAGTTGACTAACTGACGTTTGATTTTAAAAATGAGGGATGTGTCATCTGCAAATAAAACGATCTTATGATTATCCCTTATGTGGTAAGGCAAGTCATTAATATAAATGAGAAATAAGAAAGGACCTAGAATTGAACCCTGCGGAACGCCCATGGTGACCGAAGATCCTGCAGATCTCTTGCCATTAACATCGACCCTCTGAATTCTGTTGTTCAGATAAGAAGTCAGAAGGTCGAGAGCCTTGTCCCTCATACCATAGTGGTACAGTTTCCTGATGAGAGTATCATGATGTACGCAATCGAAAGCCTTGGATAAGTCGCAGAAAATGCCAAGAGCATCCTGCGACTCCTCCCAGGCCTCGAAAATGCTTTTCAGTAATTCCACGCCCGCATCTGTAGTTGAACGACCCTTTGTAAAACCAAACTGTTTTAGATGGAGTAAATTATGTGCATTAAAATGTCCTAACATCTGTTTAAAAATTAATTTTTCAAAGATTTTGCTCAACGTAGGTAAAATCGAAATAGGCCGAAAATTCGAGGGATCAGTTGTGCTGCCAGACTTGAACAGTGGAATCACTTTGCTAAGTTTCATTCGGCCCTGGGAAACGATTTTCCCTGCTGTCCAAAAATTTAAAAACTATGCAAACCATGTCCCAACTTTTTATACAGCCTCTCTGTTAAAATCGCGGTGTAAAATTGTAACAAAAAAATATAACCACTATTTTATAACATGACTTTATACTTATAATCCGCCAAGACGAGCCAAGCGAAATGCAAGGGCACTACCTACCTTTTCTCGAAGCTTTGTCATTGTCCTTTTCTTTTTTAACCCTCATAACTTGGGTTTGGATTAGGCCAGACGAGAAAAACATCACAAACGTAGGCGTCATGAAAAAAAACATTTTTTGTGTAGTCATGCCAAATTACAGCTTTCCAGTACTAAGGAGCTCCGAACTAATCCCCGGATAGACAGACAGAGTAGGGACATGGCGAAACTATAAGGGTTCCTTGTTGACCACGAAACCCGAAAAACGATCAATCTCGAAATTCTCTCCGCAACCTATCACTTCCAAAGACTATCCGGAGCGAAGTAAAGTCAATTCTATTTCAGCTGAAGAAAATGACAAAATATTGCTTTCTCCAACATTTACAGAAACACAAGAAACTCAAGTTTGGCAAAAAATATCCAACATTATAACTTACCAGGAAAGAACCTTACCCTTACGTTTAATAAATGCTGTAATTTTAATATTAATTTTAAATGGATTATTATCTTACCAATACTGGTTATATATGTTTTAATATTGTTTGATAATCAGGTTTTTATTGACGTATTTAAAATTAAAAGCAGAGTGTTTACCTCGGGTGAAATACCTACCTAATCAGGCACTCGAACGATTGATCCCATCTTGTGCCTAAATAAGTCCCTTCCATCCCGTGTACATCAATCTATTATAAATTAGTGAATACTTACTAATGTTTAATACATGGCTCCCCACAAACATATAGCCCGCGATATCGCGGGCGCAACAGGAAGCGCAACCCTTGTCGCGCCAGTTTGTACGAAGCTAAACGCGCAGTATCGCAGCTAATGTCGTCTATATTAACGACATTCCTAATTTATTAAAATTAGGAAGTGCCTCAGCTGCCGGCGCGGTGCTGTACCTATTGGCTGCGGGGCGATGTGTTTAGAAAAGGATAGGCGGGATAGGTATAATAAAAAAAATATACAAGGTGGAGACGACAATTCAACAATAAATGAAAACACAGGCAAAACTAATGCATAAGAGTATTTTGGAACTAACAAATAAATTCTAACATCGAAATTAAAAAAGTCATTTTTTCAAACAAACTAAATAGTAGTGATGGGCCGACTATGGGATTTGCCGATCTTTGACTAGCTATCGTAACTAAACTACTGGACATATTTGATTAATTTTTTGTATGTACTCGTAGACCGAGAACGCCATTAGATATACGGAGTTTAATTTTTTGTTGTATTGTCGTCTCCACCTTGTATAGGGATGCATATTTTTTTCGATTCATATATTTCCTTGGTTTCCATATTCCAGTAATCAAGTACTACCCGTAATAGAACTATGTAATTAGATTAGATTAACATTAAATATTTTTACTCGCAAATGAAGTTTATGTTAGGTTAGTAGAACCCCTACACACGAGTCGAGCGAGCGAAGCGAGGTGTGCCGCGGTTTTTCATTCCAGTAGTTTCTGGTGCTCGACGGCCGCTAGGCCAGAAACGACTAGAATATATAGGGTGTTAGGGTAAACACCGTTATCCTTGAAACCAGTGGTTTGGTGTCATTCATAGAACCTAAAATCAATGGAAAATTACGTTTTTTTTTTAATTTAATTTTACCACTAGAGTATTTCACCCTTTCACCTATGCGCTAGGGCAACGAACTTGAGTCTCAACACGAGCGGGGGGCGCGGGACGTAACCTGACCGGCCGCGAGCGCGACCCCTCTCTCAGTCAGTCAGCTGTTTCGCTAGCGAGCACGGTGCCAGATAAAAACTTTTTTAAATCTTTTATTGAATGAAAATAACGTTTTTTTTGTAGTTACTCGGTAATTTATTTATTTTTATATTAAAGTCAACTACTACCCATGGTTTGAGTGACAACGGTGTTTAGGTACCCTTACACCCTGTATAGAAAAAAATACTTTATTTAGGGTTAGCTAGTTGGGATTTCTGAATACTGGAAGGGTTTCCATAAACGCCGTGCCGCAGGTGTCCAATATGGGAGCCGGCACAGCCGGCGGCCGATGTTTTTAATCTCGGATGCCGGCAGTACTGTCACTGTCGGTTCCCAACTGCGTTATTTTTGCGCCGGCAGCCTAGGCACTCCATATTTAATTATCATTGGTCGCTTCTCCGTGCAACTTACGTAACGTTTGGGTTTTTGGACCATGCTTCAATGGGAAAAGATGCATTATCCTTTTAAATGTACCTAACTAGCGTACTTGGTACTTACCTAATAGCTGCGTTTATCTTTCCTTATTTTTTTAAATTATTTCTCAGCCTTAAATACAATCAAACTGAAGGAGTGGTGCTTGATCGCGGGATCGGTCCCGTTTCACACTGGCAATGGCATTCATTGAACGATCCGCCAGTCCTACAGCAAGTTATGATAGATACAAAAATAGCAATCAAGGACCCTACTATTCTTAAACTTGGACCAGCGACAGAGAGGACATCTCGACCAGATAATGAAGAAATGTTAGCCATAGAATTTGATAACTTCATCAAAGAGAAAAGCAAGAAATTAACCCAACAATTCAAACCATTTCAGATAAGAATGAAAGCTATGAAGATTAACGAGCATTTCTCTCTGAAAGTATTAGATCAAGCTACAGTATATCTTATTTTTAGAGATGGTTCAACTAACCTTAAGCTAAACATCGGTATGAATCTAGACCACCAAGAAATCGTAGATACCGACACTGCTGAAGTGGGTGAAGTTTCGACCAGTTTAGAGCGGTTCCCAGCTCGCACCGATAGCCTGGCGAGCTTAAAGCGCAGCGTGGCTCACGCACAGCGCTACGAGAGACAGCGCGCTGAGCGAGAGCGCTGGCTTCGGCCCTCGCAGCCCTGTGCTAGTGCCGACCATCTGACTGCTGCCGCGTCCCCGCCCATGCGACTTCCTTTGAGAACAGTTCCCACGAGATCTTCGTATAGTACCGGACATAGTAGTAGAAAACCTACAAATAATTTATATTATGATACCCGTCTTTGTTGTTAAATACTTTACTTGGACTTGTTAGAAATTTTATTTCTAGTATGTTATGATTTTATGTTATTTAGATTTTAAATATTCAGAAATAGCTTAATCATAATAATATCATTCTTGTAGATTACATGTATCTCGATAAGTTTGTAAATAAATATATAAGATTTCAGAATAAATAATTGTTTACGTGACAAAACAAAGGAAAAAGCTGCCTCACCAAGAAATCGTGGATTCCGACACTGCTGAAGTGGGTGAAGAGGTTTCAGAAACTTTAGAGCGGTTCCCAGCTCGCACCGATCGAAAGCCTGACAGATTTACAGCGTAGTGTGGCTCAAGCACAGCGCTACAGGCCCATACGACTTCCTTTGGGAAGAGTACCCACAGGATCTCTGTCTAGTACCGGATTTATGTAGTTAGAATCTACAAATAATTTAAGATCTTCGTTGTTAATATACCTACTTTACTTGTACTTTTTATTAGAAATATTTTGTGATTTTATGTTGTTTAGATTTTAAATATTCAGAAATAACTTAATTTTATTATAATTCTTTGGACGAGTACTTTATATCTTTCTAAAAGTTTGTAAACAAATAAACAAGATTTCAGAAAAAATAATTGTTTTCGTAACAAAGTAAAGGAACAAGCTGCCCACCATGGGTGAGGTACGGACCTTTTCCATTGTGTCTTACTTTTCAAGTAAATCTTTATTATCACTACATATTATAAAACACCGCCGCGTCTTTCGGTCTGTCTGTTCGCGATAAAATCAAAAACTACTGCACCGATTTTCATGCTGTTAATGGATAGAGTGGTTCTCGATGCAGGTTTTAGTATATATAATAATCGACATACACATCGTATTTATTATCATCGTGTTTGTATCGACATCGTATTTGTTTTCAAATGAAATAATATGAATCTGAATCTGACTTCCACGCGGGCCAAGCCGCGGGCATCAGCTAGACTCGCGACAATCTAAGAAGTCCGTTTTGACAGCTACAAAAACGATTTATGTAGCGATGAAAAAAAAAATTGGTTTGAAACATTTTATGCATGTCAAGAATATCAAGAAGAACCGAATACCGTTTTCAGTGTGTTTATATGTTTGTTTATATAAGCGCTAGAATATTTTTTTATGTTTTCGTCAATGCTTGATAACTTTAAAACGGTAAATATTTTCGAAAACCAAATTAATGCACAAATACGCACAAATCAACAGCTACCGATGTACGTTTATTCTACGGGCGCACAATCTTTGGTTTCCGATAAATAAGATTCTGCGAATAAAACGTTACCCCAGCAGGAAATTGAATATCTCGAAAACCTTAAGACGCACAAATTTCATTTTCAGCGCACATTTATGCACAAATTTAAGCTATCCGCCCATGTACTTTATTTCTCTCTCCGGTCATTCGTTTAAAATTTTCTTGCTGGAAAAACGTTACCCCAGCAGAATTGGTTTTTTCGTTATTTCTCCAAAACGACAGCACGCACTAATTTTTTACTTGGCGCACATTTACAGCAGATTATGCTCTAATTATTGGTACTTATAACTCAATTCTTTCTAGAAGACATTTTCTTGCTGGGGTAACGCACACTCTTATAAACTGATTCTCGAGACATATCGATTGAAGAGTTATCTACATTGCTTAAAACTGATTCTCAAGGCATAACGTTATAGTACATTGTACGAGAATGAAAAGTCAAAACGGACTTCTTAGATTGTCCCGAGTTTAGTACTAATAAAAAAATTAGATTCCGGTGTGTCTGTCTGTACATTGAAGAAAAGCAATAAAATAAAAATAGAAAGGGGGTAACAAAAGAAGAGAAATAGAACATAAACCAGTGATTTTTAGAATTATGTCTGTGTGTTTGTTCGCACACATCTCTAGAACTACCTACTGAACGGATATTCATGTAATTTTTTAATTCCCGCGGAATTAATTCGCGTGGAATAAAAAAGTTTATTATTTAATGAAAGGATAATGAAGGCCGAACAAATGTTTTTTTTTGATCGAACAATGAATATAATGTCAGAAAGTATTACGAAAAATCCTAAAATCTAAAAAAACGTAAGTACAAAAAAAATTTGATCGAACAATAAAGAACAGTTTTTGACGAACAGTTGAAATAGCCAAAAAAAAATATTTCCCCCACCAACTGAGAGCAGTCAAATATACCTACCGAAAATGAAAATTCTGGGTTAGATGAACGCGCCATACTCACTCTAAGAAATTACTAAGCCGCTGGAAACACGAAATTCCACGCGGATGAAGTCGCTACAGCTAGTCATAAATACATACAAGTAACTAAAATTTAAGAGTGTTTGTAATATCAAAATATCAGCTTTTTACTAAGTAGGTATGAACAGAAAGCTTCATCGTTAGTCATTCATCAAGGCGAAAGCATTGACTTCTTCCAGATAGATACCAACTTAGTAACTATTCCTATTGCCGCTCCTGATTACTTACATTTTTTTCTAATCTGCTCATTAGAATAGGTATTGAGACATTTTTGAATACCTACCATCTCAAGATCGAGGAAAAGGCCGACTCATCGGTTAAGTTTTTTTCAACATAATTGGTTAAGTTTTAGAATTTCATTAGAATGGGCACTAATACTGAATTTTAGAGCCCATTCTAATGAAATTATTTTTCACTAATACCAGGCCAGGTTACTCCGAAAGTTTTGCGACTAACAGTTTTTGTCTATGGGGCACTGGCTGGTTTTGATGGCAATTAACTATGGCTATTTATTTAAAAATATACAACATTCCAAATTTGAAAATCCCGCCACATTTTTTTACGACCTCTCTGCTCGACAAGATTTTGACACGTGACACATCAGCTAACTCGACGGGGTGTTGCGAATTCCGTCATGAAAATCAGGAATTTACATGAACTTTCAGCATTCGAATTTATTAAAAAAAGTATGTTACCGCATCTATTTTATACAATAAATTTGTGATAAA